>CM038042.1:126127192-127479078 GCA_021397845.1 Areca catechu
GGGCAGTCTCCAACCCCCACGAGAGCCACCAAGCTCCCGCAAAAAAAAATTACTCCGGTTCGGCGGATCACGAGAGTCGATCCCCGGTCGATGAAGCCGAAATGGTGCATCGCAGTAAGCGACGCCGAGGCCTGACTTCGCGCCGAGACCGATCGGCGCCCCCTTCACCAGCGGTCTCGGTGGAAGACTCCACCGACGAGGCCATCAGGCGCCAGGCTGAGAAGCGCCTGGAGGAGCATGAGCGCAAGTTAGCGGAGTTCGCCCACCGATTTGCCGACCTGCAGAACTCATCGGCGGACCCGGCGGGCTACGACTCCCGTCCTCCCTTCTCTGAAGAAATCTAGGCGGAGCCGATCCCAAAACGGTTTCGCATGCCGCAGGTGGATCCCTACGACGGGACCACCGACCCTCTGGACCATCTGGAGAGCTACAAAGCTCTCATGAGGGTCCAGGGGGCCACCGACGCTCTTTTGTGCATCGCCTTCCCAGCCACCCTCCGGAAGGCTGCTCGAGTCTGGTTCACCTGCCTCGAGCCCAGATCCATTTGCTCCTTCCACCAGCTGGAAGGAAAGTTTGTGGCGCACTTCGACGCTTGTAGAAAGGTGCCAAGAGAGGTGGATAGCCTCTTCTCCATCCACCAGCAGGACCAGGAGCTGCTCCGGGACTACATCACCCGGTTCAAGACCGCAGTCTTGGAAATCTACAGCCTGGACGAGCCCGTGCCATGCTGGCTTTGAAGCGCGGGCTCAAGACGTCCCGCTTGACCTGCTCCCTGGACAAGAAGCCGCCCAGGACATACTCCGAGCTCCTCCTCCATGCCCATAAGTACATCCGGGCGGAGGAGGCCGACCGCACCCATTGAGAGTTGGACGGGAAGACTCTGAAGAGGCCGCCCCCGAGAGATACCCCGGGAGCTCGGAAGCCCGGGCCATCTGCTGACCCTCGCCCGAATCCAAGGCCGAGGGGCGAGGCCACTTCGGAGCGAAGGTTCACCCCTCTCCTCGCACCTCGGACGAAGATCCTCATGGAAATCGAGGGCGAGCGTTACCTCCGCCGACCTCCTCCTCAGAACCCGAGGGCTATCCGGGACAAATCGAAGTACTGCCAGTTCCACCGCGAGCACGGTCACGACACGGAGGAGTGTCGCAACCTGAAGCCGGAGATCGAGGAGCTGATCAAGAGGGGCTACCTCAGGAAGTTCGTCAGGAACGAGGTCCCCCCGGAGGGGCAGCCGCTCGCGGCTTTACCGCAAGCCCCTGCAATCGACAACCGCCCGACGGAGAAGCCCGTGGGCATGATCTCACGCGGGGTCGGGCGAGCGGCGAAGAGAGCCCGGGAAGTCGGGAACCCGGAGAATGTAATCCCTCCCGAGGAGGGGAAGGATAATGAAAATGTAAACAACGATGCCGTGGTGGTCGAGATGATCATCGCGAAGCATCCTGTACATCGAATCATGGTGAATAGTGGAAGCTCGGCTGACGTACTTTTTTACGATGCCTTCTCTCGGATGAATTTGTCCCATGGTCAGCTGAGACCGGTACATACCCCCTGGTAGGTTTTACAGGGGATTCCGTGAGGGTCGAAGGGGAGATCACTCTCCCGGTCACCACCGGATCCCCACCTCGGTAGACGACCGTCCTGATGACGTTCACGTCGTCAGGCTCCCTTCGCCTTACAACGCCATTCTCGGGCGTCCCGGGCTCAACCAACTGGACACCATGATTTCCACGAAAAGGTTGTTGGTGCAGTTCCCCACGCCTTCCAGGCTCGGGGAGATGAAGGGGACGACCCAGCCGGTCCCGCTTTGCCTCCAGACGGTCCCGGGTGCCCGGGGCACGGAGCTCACCCCCGATGTTGACGACCTCGACCTAAGAGAGAAGGAACCCAGGGGAGGGCCCGTAGAGCGCCTGTTGACTTATCCCCTCGGTTCGGATCCGCTGAAGATGGTGCAAGTCGAGTCCCAACTCCCTGAAGAAGAACGGATCCGCCTGCTGGAGTTCCTCCGCGCGAACGCAGACGTGTTCGCCTGGTCGGCGGCCGACATGTCGGGCATTCCGCCCGAGGTCATCACGCACAGGTTAAACGTGGACCCAAGCTGTCGCCCGGTCCGCCAGAAGAAGAGGAGCTTCGCCATGGAGAGGCAGAAGGCCATCAATGAGGAGGTGGAGAAACTCCTCACCGCCGGCTTTGTGCGGGAAGTCCAGTATCCCAGCTGGCTAGCAAACATGGTCATGGTAAGAAAGAGTAGTGGTAAGTGGAGGATCTGTGTGGACTACACCGACCTCAACCGAGCTTGCCCAAAGGACAGCTTCCCTCTTCCAAAGATCGACCAGCTGGTCGACACCACCTCGGGACATCGCCTCCTGTCATTCATGGACGCCTTCTCTGGATACAACCAGATCCGAATGAGCCCGGAGGACGAAGAGCATACCGCCTTCATAACCGACCGCGAAACTTTTTGCTACAGAATGATGCCATTCGGCCTCAAGAACACTGGAGCTACGTACCAGCATCTGGTCAACAGGATCTTCAAGGACCAGATCGGCCGCAACATGCAGGTGTACATGGATGACATGCTGGTAATGAGCAAACCCGATTCGGACCACGTAGCTGACTTGGCGAAGACATTCGGCAACCTCCGACGTCATCAGATGAAGCTGAACCCGGCGAAGTGCGCCTTCGGCGTCTCCGCCGGGAAGTTCCTAGGATTCATGGTGACCCAAAGAGGAATTGAAGCCAACCCGGAGAAGGTCCAGGCCATCCTGGACATGGAGCAGCCCGCCTCCAAGAAGCAAGTGCAGCAACTCACCGGTCGAGTTGCGGCCCTCAACCGCTTTATCTCCAGGTCGGCAGACCGCTGCCGTCCCTTTTTCAAGGTGTTGAGAAAGATGAATGACTTCGCTTGGACCGAGGAATGCCAGGAGGCCTTTGAAGAGCTGAAGAAGACGCTCGCATCGCCACCGTTGCTGTCCAGGCCCGAGGAGGGGAAGGAACTCATCCTCTACCTGGCGGTCACCCCGAAAGCCATCAGCTCGGTCCTGGTTCAGACCGAAGACCAAGGAGTCCAGCGGTCGGTATACTATACCAGCAAACTTCTCCACGACGCGGAGCTCAGGTATTCTCGGCCCAAGAAACTCGTTTTCGTGCTAATAGTGTCTGCCCAGCGTCTCAGGCCCTATTTCCAAGCGCATCCCATCGATGTCCTAACGGATCAACCGCTGAAAGCGGTGCTCAGCTGACCCGACACTTCGGGACGATTGACGAAGTGGACACTGAAGCTCAGCGAGTTCGACATCGCGTACAGGCCAAGGTCGGCCATGAAGGCGTAGGTGCTGGCCGACTTCTTGGTCGAATGCGCAGGCTTGGGCAAGGAGCCCGAGGAAGGCCCCTCAGGCCAGCCGCTGAAGACGGGCCCCGATGAGCCCGGAGAAGACGCCTGGATCCTCCATGTAGATGGAGCCTCGAACTCCGGCGGAAGCGGAGCCGGACTCATCCTTGCCAACAGCGACGGGGTCGTCGCCGAATGCGCACTCCGTTTCCAATTCCCCGCGACCAATAATCAGGCAGAGTATGAGGCACTTCTTGCCGGGCTGAGGGCCTCCCGCAAGCTGGGCGTGACCAACCTCAAAGCTTTCACTGATTCCCAGCTCGTGGCGGGACAGGTCTCCGGGGAGTATGCCGCGCATGACCCCCAAATGACGAAATACTTGGAGCTCGTCAAAGCGGGCGCGTCCAGATTCCGGCGCTTCAACATCTTCCACATCCCCCGCAAGGAGAACGCCCATGCGGATACTCTCTCCCGGCTGGCGACCCTGCCGGACTCGATGCTGGGCCGCGCTCATGTTGAGCGCCTTGAGATCCCAAGCGTCGAGACCCCGGTGGAGGTCCATCAGGTCAGCCATGAACCCAGCTGGATGGACAAGTATGCCGAATACATCACCAGCGGCACCCTGCCGGAGGACCGCGAGGCGGCTCGCCTTATCAGAAAGAAAGCCGTGCGATTCATCCTGATGGATGGGCAATTGTATCGAAGATCCTACTCCTACCCCCTCCTCAAGTGTGTAGGACCCGCGGAAGCCAAGCTCGTGCTACAGGAGATTCACGAAGGCATCTGCGGGAACCACGTGGGGGGCAGAGCATTGGCCTACAAGGCCCTTCGTCAGGGCTACTTCTGGGAGAAGATGAAGGAAGACGCCGCTGACTTCGTAAAAAAGTGCGATCGGTGCCAGCGTCACGCCACGGTGCAACGGCAGCCCTCCAACCCAATCTCCCAGCTTTCAGCTCCCTGGCCATTCGCCCAGTGGGGGATGGACCTTCTGGGCCCATTCCCGCCGGCGTCTGGACAGCGGAAGTTCTTGATAGTGGCCATCGACTACTTCACGAAGTGGGTCGAGGCCGAACCCTTGGCACGGATCACTGAAGCAAACGTCGCCAAGTTCTTTTGGAAGTCGATCATTTGCCGCTTCGGCCTCCCCCACACCGTGGTTACTGACAACGGGCGCCAGTTTGACTGCCGGGAGTTTGAAGAGTTCTGCGGCGACCTCGGCATCAGGCATCGCTTCACCTCGGTGGCGCATCCCCAGACCAATGGAGAGGCCGAAGTCACGAACAGGACCATTTTGCAGGGCCTCCGCACGTGGCTGGACCAGGCCAAAGGCAGATGGGCCGAAGAGCTCCCTAGCATCCTTTGGGTATACCACACCACCCCGAGGACGGCTACCGACGAGACCCTGTTCAACCTCATCTTCGGAGCCGAAGCGGTCATCCCGATCGAACTCAGCCTACCCACGCTGCGTGTGGAGCAATATGACGAGACAGAAAACCCCGCCAGGATGATGCTCAACCTTGACCTCCTTGAGGAGACGAGGGACAAGGCCCGAGTTCGGATGGCGGCGTATAGGCAGCGTGTGGCCAGGTATTACAACTCCCGAGTGCGGCCGAAGTTTTTTCGTCCTGGAGATCTGGTCCTCCGGCGCGCTGAAGCTTCTCAGCCACGGGAATGCGGCAAGCTCTCATCCAACTGGGAGGGCCCTTACCGGGTAGCAGAAGCCCTCCCCCACGGTGCCTACTACCTGGAGGAGTTGGGAGGTGCCAGGTTCCCCCGGACGTGGAACGCCTCGAACCTAAGAGTGTATTATCAGTAATGTAAGGTTCCCCACTCCTGCAATAAAGTTTCCTTGCTTCAAACACTCTCTTCTCACTTTGTAGGGAAACCGGCGCATGGCCCTGAGTTCGGCACACCCGATCATGGCCGACGGTCGAAGGAAGCGGGAGATCCTGGGCTTCGGCCTAGAAGGTGGCGCAGAACCCAGTTCGCCCATGCAAGCACGGAGAATAGCTCCGCAAGCCGCACAAGGCTTGAGAAAGCCTGCGGCCCCGGGGTTCAGTTCGGAAGTCCTAGGCTTCGGCCTGGAAGGTGGCGCAGAATCTAATTCGTCCACGCAAGCACGGAGAACAGCTAGGCAAGCCGCGCAAGGCTTGAGAAAGCCTGCGACCCCGGGGTTCATTCCGAAAGTCCTGGGCTTCGGCCTGGAAGGTGGCGCAAAACCCAGTTCGCCCATGCAAGCACGGAGAACAGCTCGGCAAGCCGCGCAAGGCTTGAGAAAGCCTGCGGCCCCGGGGTTCAGTCCGGAAGTCCTGGGCTTTGGCCTGGAAGGTGGCGCAGAACCCAGTTCGCCCACGTAAGCACGGAGAATAGCTCGGCAAGCCGCGCAAGGCTTGAGAAAGCCTGCGACCCCGGGGTTCAGTCCGGAAGTCCTGGGCTTCGGCCTGGAAGGTGGCGCAGAACCCAGTTCGCCCATGCAAGCACGGAGAACAGCTCGGCAAGCCACGCAAGGCTTGAGAAAGCCTGCGGCCCCGGGCTTCGGCCTGGAAGGCGGGGCAGAAACCACTTCGCCCACGCGAGCATGAAGGCAATCCCAAGGCCAGACCCGATCAAGGCCTACTCTGACGCCATGCGGTCCAGGATGTCCCAACCTTCGATCTGAGCGACGGACGGGACCAGGTCCACACTCGCCCCGGCACTCCACATCGACATCTCAAGAAAGAAAAAGAGAAGATGGGAGAGTGGGAAAGAAAATGAACTCAAGATTTAGACGAATAAAGCTTTCATTGATCCAAGGAGGAGTACAAGCTGGGAATCCCGACAGGCCGTGAGTCCCAAAAAAAAAAAGAGAAGAAGAAAAGCACAACAACAACAACAACAAAGCGAAAAGATAGGAGGCTCAGTTCCATGCAGGGTCGGAGCCCTCGGCCTGGGTCGCGCGCTCCGCGTCCTCGCCTTCGGCGGCTGCCGGCTCAGGGGGCTGCTCCGGGGCCACGGCCTCGTCGGTCGCCGGGGCCACAGGCGTGGCGTCGGCTGCACCGGAGGCTCCGCTCTCAGGTCCTTGCCTCCTACCTCCGAGCACCACCCCACTGAGGTCGAGCTCGGGGTAGAAGGCCCCTACCTTCTCCCGGCACATCCGGAACTCCTTCAGGAAGGAGTCCACGGTGGCCTCCCGGACCTCCGACATGTACTCGTCGGAAGCCCGGAATTTCGGGACAGCCTCCTGCGCCTCCCGCTTCGCGGCCTCCAGGAGCCCGTTGACATACGCACTCCGCTCCTTCGCCGCGTTCGCGTCCCGCCTGGCCTCCTCTAGCTGGCGCTCCAGCCACTGGGAGTGGGCCTGAAGGCGGGCCCTCTCAACCGCGTCCTCCTCCATGCGACGCTGGTGGGAGATCCGCTCCTCCGACAGGGAAGACTCCAGCTCCTTGTTCCGCCCCTCGGCGCGCGCCAAGTCTGTCTGGAGGGCCTGGTTGTTTGCTCGCAGCTCGACCCCCTTCTCCATGAGGTCCTTGACGTCGGTCGCGAGCTTGCCGAGCTTCTTCTCCTTCTCGGCATCCCTCTTCGCGTTCCCTACGAGGAAGTTCCTCAGTAGGAGAACGTCGTTCCCAATCTGCACAAGTGAAGCAATCGGGTTAGAAGAAAGACCACCCGAGGTCACGGAAGATAGAAGAAAATGAGTTCGGGCTTACCGTAAAGAGCTGCGGGAGGATCCCGAGCAGAGCGTCAGCATAGTCCCGGCCGCCCCGAGCTCGGCGATCCCGGGCTGTGGAGGCATACTCCATCACCTTCTCCGCGAGCCCTTTGTCGCGGATGACTGAACACCGATGGGTGATCACCGGTGGCGGAGCCGTCAGGTCAGCTCCGGTGGAGACTGTCCCTCCAGCAGGAATCGCAGTCGATGGACCGGCAGAGGACACGGGCTGCGCCGTCGGAGCCGCGGCGATGATAGGGCCGGCGCTGGACGAAGCTGCGGGCGGTGGAGCCCCCTCGATGGCAGCACCACCGGGTCTAACAGCTGAGGAATCAACGGCCTCGCCCCGAGGCAGCCTAGGCGGGGGAGCAGCGGCCGCTGGACTAGGTACAGTCGCCGGCGCAACCTTCTGGCTCGCCTCGGTGCGAGCCCTCTTGGCCGCGGGCTCGTCTACCTCGGGGATGTCTCTCTGGGCCGCGCCCTCCAGGAGGCTCTCCAGTGAGAACTTCATGCCTGCAATGCAAAAGAGTAGAAGGTCAGCCAGCTCGGTTATAAAGGAAAAAGGATGCAAGAGTCAAGGGAGGACCGAATCTCACCCGACTCGCGGATGGGACTGATCCCGGTCTCAAAAAGATTCTGCTCCGAGAGCAGAACCTCGAGTGCCGGGACCACGTCGCTCAGGAGCAGGGAGTAGGCCTCCTGGTCCGCCGACTCGACCTGGGAGTTCCGGTTCGGAGACCAGTCCGGTTCACTCCAGGCCCAGTCGACATTTTCGACCGAGGCAAAGAAAAACCGGCTCTTCCAGCCCTTGATAGAAGAAGGGAGGTCGAACCGGAGACACCTGGGCCGGGGTGAGATATACCACTAGCTGTCATCGGTGGAGTACCTCTTCAGGGTGAACATGGCCCTGAAGAGGGAGAAACGGGCAACGAACCCGTGAAAATGACAAAAAACTATGAAAGAAAAGATGACCCGGATGGCATTGGGAGCCAACTGGGCCGGAACAAGACGGAAGTGGCTAAGAAAGGAGAGGAAGAAGGGGTGCAGAGGGAATCGAAGACCCCCGAGGAAGAAGTCCTCATAGAAGGCTATGCGGCCGGGGCCACTCATGGTGACGCGTTCCCCGGGCCGCGGAACGAATAGACGGATTGACCCCGGGATGCCGTAGGCCTCCCGGAGCAAAGAAAGATCGCCCTCGGTCATGGTGGAAGCATGACCGGAGGGACCGGCGGGAAGAAGAGGCGGAGCAGGAAGAGAAAGAAGAGGAAGAGCGGAAGCAATCGGAGGAGACCGGACCCCCTGGGGATGCCGATGGTGACACCCCCAGGTTGCAGACGCCTGCAGATCTCCTCCGGGATCATTTCCTCCTCTGAAGAGGAAGAAGATGGAGTCCTCGGCTGGGACGGACCGGCCTCGTCCGGATTAGAAGAAACATAGCGACGACGCGCCATGACAAAGAAGATTCAGAGAAGAAGGGGGAGAGGGGAACTAGAAAGAAGGATGGAGGCACTCACCAAAAATACACCAAGCGAATGCGGGGCAACGGAAGTTAGCCTGTAGCAAACCGCCCACGGAGCAAGGGAAAAGGCCTCATTCCGGAAAGTCCCCTCCTTTTCAAACTCATTCGACAGCAGCCGTACCCGTCATTCCGCCCCGGGCCACTGGATGATCGCCGCGTGGACGCACGCCCGACACAGACGCCTCGTTAGCAGGGTAATGGCCTCTGCCTCGAAGCGACACATTTATTGTGGGCAAGTGGGCGACGCGTGGTGGCTTCCTATAGGGCTCCGGGCGCATCGAGAAGCGGCGACGAGGATCATGGCAATCATGATGCAAGATCTTTGCCTCCCCATGTCATATCCGCATTTAATCCCGACGTTCTGTTCTACGACGCCCCAACGGAACGGTGGGCTGGGGGGCAACTGTTACGGCCGTATCGATGACATGGCCGGGCTCAGATACCGTCAGATATGATCGAGCCACGTGGAGGTTTCTTCGGCCGAGTCAGCGTCACATTGCCGAGATTGAGCTCGGCCAGGCTACCTCGCCAGATGACTTCCCGAAGACGTTATCGCCCTTGCCGAAGTCGAGCTCGGTTCGGGGCTCCTCCTACCGCCTCGCCAGGTGTCCACCCAGGAGGGGTCCGCTTAGGCCGAGGTCGGCCACTTCTTCGTCCCTTCGCCAGGTGGCCCCCGGAGACGGGTCCACCTCGGCCGAGGCCAGGTGACCTCCTTCCACCTCACCAGGTGTCCACCCGGGAGGGGTCCACCTAGGCCGAGGTCGGTCGATTCTTCGCTCCTTCGCCAGGTGACCCCCGGAGACGGGTCCACCTCGGCCGAGGCCAGGCGACCTCCTGCCACCTCGCCAGGTGTCCACCCGGGAGGGGTCCACCTAGGCCGAGGTCGGCCGATTCTTCACTCCTTCGCCAGGTGACCCCCGGAGACGGGTCCACCTCGGCCGAAGCCAGGCGACCTCCTGCTACCTCGCCAGGTGTCCACCCGGGAGGGGGTCCACCTAGGCCGAGGTCGACCGATTCTTCGCTCCTTCGCCAGGTGACCCCCGGAGACGGGTCCACCTCGGCCGAAGCCAGGCGACCTCCTGCCACCTCGCTAGGTGTCCACCCGGGAGGGGTCCACGTAGGCCGAGGTCGGCCGATCCTTCGCCCCTTCGCCAGGTGGCCTCCGGAGACGGGTCCACCTCGATCGAAGCCAGGCGACCTCCTGCCACCTCGCCAGGTGTCTACCCAGGAGGGGTCCACCTCGGCCGAGGTCAGGCCGCCCGTACAGAGAAGATCCCAGAGAAAGAGGCGCAGGTTTCGAGGTCGACCCTCGAGCCGCGCGCATCACAGGCGGCGCCCCGTACGGATGACGGCGGCACGCGAAACACCACTTACATCGGCCCGACAGGTCCCACAGTCGAGAGGCGCGGTTCTGACAAAACAGGGCCCATAAACGGACGGCGCCAACACTTGGAAAGGAGAGCGCTCTCACTGGGCCCGAGGTCTGACCGGCCGCCTTACCGGCGCCACCCCCTTTCTGTCTTTGCCCTTTCCCCGCTGGGCTCGGCGAACGAGGTCGGAAAGCCGCCTGGCCCTCAACACCAAAAGGGGAAAGGGAAAAGGATGGGAAGGGGAGCCTCGCAGGAGGAGAAGACAGGCGAACAGCGAGAGGAGATAAAAGGAAAGAAGTTGGGGACGACAAGGTAAGCTGATCAAGCTGGGGACAAGCAAGAAACAGTGGCCAAAAGCCCCGCTCCGAGAGTGAGATCCAGGGTCCCGAGAGGGGATTGCTTGGCGTGAGCTCGGCAAGGAGGCCCGGCCGAATTTCTGGTCCCCATAGCACCTTTCTTGCTAGTAAATTCTCTGAGTCTGGGACTCCTTCGGGGGCCCGTCTTGGAGAATCTGTTCCTTCTCGTCGTCTACTGACTTGACCGTCGGAACTCCCTCGCCGGGATCCCCGGCCAGGGTCTTCTGACCCTCTCTTGCAGATCCACTCCAGCCAGGAGGCTCCGGGAGCCAGGCGGTCCAGTAGGATCGGCGGATCCGAGGCACGGGCGCGACGACGAGATCGGCAACATATATATGTATATATATATTTATATATATGTATATGTATATGTATATATATATGTACATGTACATGTATATGTATATATATATGTACATGTACATGTATATATATATATATGTACATGTACATGTATATATGTATATATATATGTACATGTATATATGTATATATATATGTACATGTATATATGTATATATATATGTACATGTATATATGTATATATATATGTACATGTACATATATATATATATATATATGTACATGTGTATATATATATATATATATATATATATATATGTATGTATGGATGGATAGATAGACAAACGCCGGAAAAGAATAGGAAAGGTGAGGAAAATGAGGCTGGGCCGCTATAAGTGTATTTTCTAGAATTTGGGCACGGTTCAGAAATCCCGTTTCCCAGGTCTCGGCGCCATGGGTATTAGGCGGCCCATTTGATCCAATTGTTTTCGACTCAGGGCCAGGGTTCGAGTTTTTGGGTGAGGTTCGGGTCGTGCATCGGCTTAAAACCAGTTGAATCATTTTCATGTCTATGATTTAGACGAAGAAATCCATTTAGAGTTTGAACATTTAGTTACATCTTAATGAAATCACTCACCATTCATTCATGCAAATAAATCCGTGATCGAATAGATGGCGGGTATATGTTAATGGAACCTGTTTGGTTGATGGGTCTCCACCTCAAGGAGATGGAGCATTGGAATCCTGATCTTGTTGTCCGAGTAGACTTTAGAATTTGGACGCCGTGATGAGGCCTTATTTTGTTTATATGCGACCAATATGTCATGTAGTGTTGGAAAGAGAGAGAGAGAGAGACAAAAAAAAACGTTCCTATCATCAGAATTTCTTAAAAAAAAAACAGTAAAAACAGAAAATGATCGGGACTTTCTTAGTTTTAGAGGTGCAACTTTAGACAAGGATAGATGATGGATTCTGACATGCAATAAATCTCAGACTGTTGGCATGCAATCTTTTGCTCTTATTTGCTATATAACCAAATCAAAGATGAAAAAGAAACATCATGGTCCTGAAGAACCATTATTTAACCTGTTCAGCGATACAATTGTCTCCCTGTTGGTAACATAGTTAGACAATGCCACCATTTTTTCAAGCCAAACTCTATGACAATGATATCGCATCTTTTAAGATATCGATGTTGCTAATTTATTTGACTATGACTTTAACCGGATTCCGTGACCTTAGTCATAATTTCTTCATGTCCAAGGTACTTCAAGGTCTCCAATCCCGTCAGCACAGAAGACAAAGGGGCCCCAGCTGTCGTGCTTGCCGTGCTTCAAACTCGACGCTTTCGTGCTCGCTCAGATTGCCATTTAATTCTATCACTCGGACTGACTTCTTGTTTTATTATGACCGCATTCAAGGTCTCCAAAGCCCCGTCAAACATCAGCATAGAAGACGCGCATTTCACACTGCTTTGCTTTCACACCGCATCTCACAAGTAGTTCGTAGCGGTCAGGTAATCCAATCACACGTTTCGTGCATCGATCACCGATATGTAATTGAGTTTTTCACAAGCAATTGGTGATTGCCCCCCCCGTTCAATCATTCGTTACAAAACTGGCGCAGGGGTCCCAACTCTAAAACCGAGTATTGCTGCCTTGTCTCCCTCCCCACGCACTGATTTTAATTAATTTATATAGCTCGGATCATATTCGTTAGGTGTACTTCGTGGTAAATCACATTTCCACAATTTAACGCCCTTCTTATTATCAAGCATCATCCAACTCTTGTTGGTTCTCTAGATACATATAATGAATCATGTAACCATTAAACATCTTTTATATCCAAATGTCTAATATTATGACTTTTTCGAAGGTACAAATATAGCAAAATTTTTATAGCATGAACACATCCAAGTGTTAATGGCAATCTGATCATCATACACCGATCTTGGTTCCGTGCATGCACGGTCGCATTTTTCATTCGAGGGATCTGGACGGCGACGATGGAGCAGGACCGGGAGGTCGACTGGATCAAAGAGCGCACCGACCTTGGTTCCGCACGCGCGCGGCCGCGTTTTTCGTCCGAGGGATCCGGACGACGACGATGGAGCGGGACCGGGAGGTCGACCGGACCATCGAAAACCGACCACCGTTCAATCATTCGTTACAAAACTGGCGCAGGGGTCCCAACTCTAAAACCGAGTATTGCTGCCTTGTCTCCCTCCCCACGCACTGATTTTAATTAATTTATATAGCTCGGATCATATTCGTTAGGTGTACTTCGTGGTAAATCACATTTCCACAATTTAACGCCCTTCTTATTATCAAGCATCATCCAACTCTTGTTGGTTCTCTAGATACATATAATGAATCATGTAACCATTAAACATCTTTTATATCTAAAGGTCTAATATTATGACTTTTTCGAAGGTACAAATATAGCAAAATTTTTATAGCATGAACACATCCAAGTGTTAATGGCAATCTGATCATCGTACACCGATCTTGGTTCCGTGCATGCACGGTCGCGTTTTTCATTCGAGGGATCTGGACGGCGACGATGGAGCAGGACCGGGAGGTCGACTGGATCAAAGAGCGCACCGACCTTGGTTCCGCACGCGCGCGGCCGCGTTTTTCGTCCGAGGGATCCGGACGACGACGATGGAGCGGGACCGGAAGGTCGACCGGACCATCGAAAACCGACCACCGTTCAATCATTCGTTACAAAACTGGCGCAGGGGTCCCAACTCTAAAACCGAGTATTGCTGCCTTGTCTCCCTCCCCACGCACTGATTTTAATTAATTTATATAGCTCGGATCATATTCGTTAGGTGTACTTCGTGGTAAATCACATTTCCACAATTTAACGCCCTTCTTATTATCAAGCATCATCCAACTCTTGTTGGTTCTCTAGATACATATAATGAATCATGTAACCATTAAACATCTTTTATATCCAAAGGTCTAATATTATGACTTTTTCGAAGGTACAAATATAGCAAAATTTTTATAGCATGAACACATCCAAGTGTTAATGGCAATCTGATCATCGTACACCGATCTTGGTTCCGTGCATGCACGGTCGCGTTTTTCATTCGAGGGATCTGGACGGCGACGATGGAGCAGGACCGGGAGGTCGACTGGATCAAAGAGCGCACCGACCTTGGTTCCGCACGCGCGCGGCCGCGTTTTTCGTCCGAGGGATCCGGACGACGACGATGGAGCGGGACCGGGAGGTCGACCGGACCATCGAAAACCGACCACCGTTCAATCATTCGTTACAAAACTGGCGCAGGGGTCCCAACTCTAAAACCGAGTATTGCTGCCTTGTCTCCCTCCCCACGCACTGATTTTAATTAATTTATATAGCTCGGATCATATTCGTTAGGTGTACTTCGTGGTAAATCACATTTCCACAATTTAACGCCCTTCTTATTATCAAGCATCATCCAACTCTTGTTGGTTCTCTAGATACATATAATGAATCATGTAACCATTGAACATCTTTTATATCCAAAGGTCTAATATTATGACTTTTTTCGAAGGCACAAATATAGCGAAATTTTTATAGCATGAACACATCCAAGTATGAGCTCATGAAACGGCTCAATGACATGCTATAAATTTTTGGAGAACATTATATTTCCTAAAATAGGATCTGTTTTTGAGGTGCTTTGAGACTTGCAGTATTAACGTGTACAGCTAAAATCATCAGCAAAGGTTAACCACATCTATATATCCTTTACTTGACTCTTATTGGTAGAGAAATATGTTCTGCCAAAATTTTGTTGGCAGCAAAATTTGCTTTACCAATCGATACCAATTAATGCATACCAAACGTATCATAATACCAAGCTAATACTCTACATGAGCGGCATTTTGATACTTGATATACCGAACGGGTTTCCATATCAAGCATATTAATACTATAATAGAACAATACTGGTACAAGATTTTATAACGGGACGGTGAACCCCAGTTGGCATGTTGGACTGGTGTGCTTGACTGGGGTATAGGTTCATGGCTTCATGCCCAAAAGTATAAATCATTTGGCTATGGATCAAGCCAAACAACTCATCACCTCCAATTAAACTTAAAACAATTAACAGAATATAGTCGAAATGCAACCTACTCTCATGCTAACTAATTGCATGCGTAGAACTGGAAACCAAGTCAAACATGTCAATGCAGCACAACTCAGCAACCCATTTTCGAAATATTAGCTTTTCCTATCATTACTTCATGTATGGGAGCACGGGTTGAATCCACCATGGCTGCCTTATGTGTACAAATCCGGGATAATTAATTCATAAAATTAATGGAAGATAATTAACTATCCTTGCAACTTTGCACATTTACTCCATAAAATTAATGGATGATTAGAAATCCAGATGTACTCAAAGCCAAGAAAGAATGTGCATACCATGACTGTAAGATAGAATTGTCAACTTTGTACTGATTTTACCAGAACATCACTGCATCTCAACTAAACTTTGCTGTGCACCTACTCAAGGGGGAACACTAGCACTAGCAGGCAGTCCCCTGTTTTGAAGGAACGTAGTACCATTGCATCATAAATAGATAACCATGCCTAGCTATACTAATATTTGGTTTGTCAAAATTGGGCACGACTACACCTTATCCTTCTTCTTTCCTAATGTCGAACTCTTCGGGGTACAGCAAGAGCAGAGGAACTTCGGAATACGGATCAAGACTCTCCCCCTCTTCCAAATTGGGCGCAAATAAGTCCCCGGTGAGGGCCGCTCATTATTGAATCCGGTGGCCGGAACTCCAGCCATGGAGCTAGCAGCAAGTTTAAGAGATTCCAGATGAGACTCAAGGAGCAGGAGCCACGGGACCCTTGGTTTAAATGGGCGCTTACGATGATCACTCGGCTCACTGGAAGTGGGTCTGTTTCTATATTTTAAAGAAAAGAAAAGTTTCAAATTTTTTGGCCACCCAAGAATTGAGTTAAAAAAAAGAATGATTTGGTTTTTTACCGTTTGGGCGGCGTTCAAGAAGTCGGCAGAATCATATATAGCCGCTTGCGGGAACCTGTGAGATTATATACAAGAGGATCGTTTGATTCGTTTCCCAGTGGAACCAAGTCAATCAACAAGGTCTAGTAGCTGGAAACCAAGGATCTGGGATCGCTCTAAAAGGAAATGGATTCCATCATTAAGACGGTAGCCCAGCTAATAGAGGTTTAGTCTCATCTTTCATCGGTCACGGATTCGAGACATGATTCTCGCAGGTAACTCGATTAAATCTTGAAATTTTTCTGGGGCACGTGATGGGGATGGCGAGAGAGCGCACTGCTCCGGCGTCTCATTAGTATCAGGCTGACATGCTCACTAATGGTGGGAAGGGTATGCGAAAAAATTGCTGTCCGAATTGAACATAGCCTGGCGGGGTTGGAGTCCAGTGGGGCCGGGTACCTCTACTGGGATTTATCTTCCTCTCACCTTTTTGTTCATAAAAAAAAAAATTTCATTTTCATAAGAAAATCCAGTTTTAGCAACCGATTTTTCGGTCGCTAATAATTGAAAATCGGTTGCAAATTTAATTTGAAATCGATTTTGCAACCGAAATTAGTTGGTTGCAAAAATATAGGTTGTAAAAATTTGTGACCGATTTTTTTTTCGGTTGCAAAATTTAGCAACCGATTTTGATGTATTTTTGAATTTTTTTTTTAAATAAAAAAATCAATTGGAAAGAAAAAAAAGTATTTTGAAATATTTTCAGAAATTTTGAAAAAAATAAAAAATCGGTTGCAAAATTGGTTGCAAAAAAATTAATTTCTAAAAAAAAAATCGGTTGAAAAATCGGTTGCAAAAAAATTAATTTTTAAAAAAATAAAAAATTGGTTGCAAAATCGGTTACAAAAAAATTAATTTCTGAAAAAAATAAAAAATCAGTTACAAAATTGGTTGCAAAAAAATTAATTTATGAAAAAAATAAAAAATCAGTTACAATATCGGTTGCAAAAAAATAAATATTTGAAAAAAAAATAAAAATCGGTTGCAAAATCGGTTGCAAAAAATTAATTTTTGAAAAAAGATAAAAAATAGGTTGCAAAATTGGTTGCAAAAAAATTAATTTCTGAAAAAAAATAAAAAATCGGTTGCAAAAAAATTAATTTCTTAAAAAAGATTTTAAAATAGGTTGCAAAATCGGTTGCAAAAAAATTAAATTCTGAAAAATAAAAATAAAAAATCGGTTGTAAAATCGGTTGCAAAAAATAAAATTCTGAAAAAAATTAAAATCAGTTGCAAAATCGATTACAAAAAATTAAAAATCTGAAAAAAAAAAATTAAAATCGGTTACAAAATCGGTGGCAAAAAAATAAAAATCTAAAAAAAAAATTAAAAATCGGTTGCAAAATTGATTGCTAAAAAAATTAAAAAAACTAAAATCGGTTGCAAAATCGGTTGCTAAAAAAATTAAAAAAATTAAAAGTCTATTGCAAAATTGGTTGCTAAAAAAATTTTAAAAAAATTAAAATCGGTTGGAAAATCGGTTGCTAAAAAATTAAAAATCGGTTACAAAATTGGTTGCAAAAAAATTAAATTCTGAAAAAAAAAAAAAAAAAATTGGTTGCAAAATCGGTTGCAAAAAAATAAAATTTTGAAAGAAATTAAAATTGGTTGCAAAATCGGTTGCAAGAAAATAAAAATCTGAAAAAAAAAATAAAAATCGGTTGCAAAATCGGTTGCTAAAAAATTTTTAAAAAAAATAAAATCGGTTGCAGGTTGCTAAAAAAAAAATTAAAAATTAAAATCGGTTGCAAAATCGATTGCTAAAATTGAATAATTTAAAAAAAAATTATGTAAAACTGATTTTTTTCCCTAAATTTTACAAATTTGCCACTGACGGCTAAACTTATAAAGCATCCATTAGGCACAATGCTAACATATAAAGCATCCAATAGGAACAAGAGATAAGCAAAGGCCATATAAAGCAGCTATTTTCCAGCATCCAATAGGAACAAGAGATAAGCAAAGGCCATATAAAGCAGCCATTTTCCAAAGGCCATATAAGGCAGACAATTTTGCATACATAAAATGATAGTACTTTGCTAAAAATGTATTGATGATTACCAATACATAGAACTGGGTATTAAGCCAGTTTCGTAATAAGTTCCAATGAAATGAGCAACAGTACCATCAACACAAAAAAATTGCATATACAAAAAAAAAATTGTTGACATTTCCTTCCAAAATATATGATCACCTAATGCTGGGAGACAACAAGAAATGGAATGGCATGCAAAGATATAAAGACAATATCATTGTGGGATTTCAAAATGAGGCACGTACCGTATAATAATTGAGAATTCCGACTCCCACCAAACTTTGAAACTCTCGAGGAAGCAATCTGCTGAGCAGGGCACTAATCAACCATCATGAATCAGAATACATGAATGACACCTGAAATATCATATACCCCTCACAAATATAGCCAGAAATTGAACATGTTTGTTCCAATAACCTTTGTTGTTTTTGGTTGTGTTATGGTAAAGCAGTAACCATACTTTACAAGGTATTTTCATAGTCAAAAACTACGAGATCAGAGAATAAATATACATGGAAAAAGCAATTCTTTATAAACCACTACTATAAGTACATGAAATAAGATAAATATTGGAAAATAAAGTTACCTGCTTCCGCATTTGCACAACACCGTGTTTTTTCTCATTTAAGACTTGCAACTTCTTCTCCAAATCTCTTTTCCACATATTAACTCGTATATCATTAGAAAGTACAAGAATACCGTATTTACACATAGATTTAAGTGGAATTGAATACCGAGTTCAAATGAAGCTAAAACAGCGAAAAAATACTATAAGTCATAACTTCAACACTGTAATTATTCGTCAGATATAATGAAAAACAAGAAGATTCAGAGGCTCGGGATTACCTATTTTTATACATTGAGAAGAGTCTAAGGCAGCAAATGGTTACTTCTAATAATAGCAAGCCATCCAAATTTGCAACAACATTTAGATCCATGCAACATGGTCCGATCCAGCATACAGTTTCAGCACTTGAAGCATCACGAAGATACCAAGGCAACTCATCACAGCCTCTAACTGTAGATAACAAGAGGAGGCAATCCACCAAGAAGTACAATAAAACAATAAAAAGAAAACAAAACCGTCAAACAATAACATTCAGAGGCTCAGAATTGCCTATTTTTATACATTAAGAAGGGTCTAAGGCAGCAAATGGTTACTTGCAATAATAGCAAGCCATCCAAATTTGCAACACCATTTAGATCCTTGCAAAATGGTCTGATTCAGTATACACTTTCAGCACTTCAAGCATCACGAAGATACCAAGGCAACTCATCATAGCCTCTAACCGCAAGTAACAAGAAACAATCCATGAAAATGCATAATAAAACAGCAAAAACAGAATAAAACTGTCAAACAATAAGATTCAGAAGCTCAGGATTGCCTCTTTTTGTACATTGAGAAGGGTCTAACGCAGCAAATGGTTGCTTGCAATAATAGCAAGCCATCCAAATTCGCAACACCATTTATATCCAGGCAAAATGATCCGATCCAGCATACAGTTTCAGCAGTTGAAACATCATGAAGATACAAAGGCAACTCATCACAGTCTCTAACTGCAGATAACAAGAGGAGGCAATCCATGAAAATGTACAATAAAACAACAAAAATATAACAAAAGTGTCAAACATGAAGAGGTGCAGTTCATAATACAAAGCTAAACAAATAACAGTAACAAGAGGTGCAGTTCATAATATAAAGCAAAACAAATAAGAGTAATAGGTGCTGCAAGGTAATATGAATAATGTGGTAATGCTCCTATTCCTCCTCGTCCTCGTCCTCCTCATCGTTATCCTCCTCCTCGCCTCACTGTGATCCTTGTGCATGATACATCTGAAAAGGATCCATTCCAGTTCCTTGTGAATGATTACCAGTAAAAGCAGGAGTTGCAGGAGTTGTTGAAGGCTGAAAATTTATGTTGGCTAATATCTCCTGCAACAGTCGTTCATTGTGTTCAACCCGCCTCCACAGTTCATCCCTTTCTTGCTCGGCAGCTTGTACTCGAGCATTGACTTCGGTTTCAACCTGCTTCCATACTTGATCATGGACTTCTTTACTATTCAACCATTATACGGGGAATGAAGATTGTCCTGGAAATTTTGACGTTTCTGTCAATGCAGTGGATTCTAATCCTAGCCCATATACCCTTCCTTTCTTCTTTCCACCAACAATACAAATCCATACATCCAATTCTGATGGTGGAGTTTGCTGCTGGCTAGAATCAGCACTGCTTTAAGTTTGTGCCTCTTCCATGTTACGTCTAAATTTAGACTGAAATATTTAATTCAGTTAGTATAAAAAAAGTAGAATAAATTAAAATTTTAACTTATGCAAATATGCTCTGATCTCTTGTCAACCCAAGTCTTATCCTTCCTCTGATGGGTATGAATAAACAACTCAGATGGAGAAGGCACAATACCAATCTTCGAAGTCTGTATTTCAAAGAACAAGATATTTTATTAATATGAATTATAAATATATTAAAGATTTCGGTTGGTATTGCTTACCAAATTGTATCTGTGTTGGGAAGTAATGATAGAGCCACAGGTATGACGTGAAGGACCAAAACCGTCGCTATCAGAAGCCTTATTTGCTTTTGCTTTTTCTGACTCCTCCTGATATTGGGTGGTGCTCCAGTGCTCGCACAATTTATTCCACACAAGGTCTCATAGCCAAGGCAGTCTCTCCATAGCTCTTCTAGCAATAGCAATGAGATTTTTTAGTCGAGCCGCACCACGTCTTTCAAAATTATGACATGCCCACATTTCATCCGGTGGCTAAACTGATATCTCCTCTATTATAAATTCAACAACCAGTTAAATAACAATAAAAATATAAAAAAATAAGTTACATCTATCTAAGCAAAATTACTTGCCTTAAACTCATCAAACCACATATCCTTTACACTATGCAGTATTTTTTTTCATGATACCCATGGCTCATCAAAATGGCTCCTCAATATGTCTGCAATGGCATTGGCAGCTGGATGAGATGGTAAAAACCTACAAATTACAAGTAAGTCAAACAACAAATTTGATACAACCCAGAAATATTTCAACATGGGATATAAGGCTAAAATTTAATATTACTATTACCCCTCTCTATCAAGGATCAGTACAGCCCTGCCATCGATGGTCTATGAGCCTCGTGCATTGTGAGAACTGCTAGGCTCAGGATTAAGTGGCATTGCATGAGGAGATGCTGAAGGAATAGCACCGGTGGATGAATGAGGAGATGATGAATGAATAGTGGCCGATCCTAACTAAGAAGATGATAAATGGACTGTAGGAGATATAGCATAAGTAGGGGGTGGTATATTATACATGATAGGGCCTGGAGCATGTATAGGAGGTCCTGAGTATAATAGAGGTGAAAACGTGCCTCCTGGTGAACATAGCACAATAGTAGTATGTGGGGGACTAATCAATGAAGGCACAGGAATAGTGAAAAATGCAGGTGAGATAGTAGATGATGAGGATGGGATAGTAATGGAAAGACGATGCCTCCTACCATGACCCCTACCAAATGATGCAGAAGTGTTTCCAGATTGATCGCCATCTACAAACAAACATAAAGAATTTAAGTCAACTTCATGAATAATATGATAAAGTAGTTAAATAAATATCGTACATACATAATTAGGGGTCTGCTTATACGATTACTATTCATCATCAAAAGAACTTCCATGTTGGTCATGCTTGGTGTCATCCTCTTGGCTAGAATCAAAATCGTCATACTCTTCTTCATCTTCATCATCTATGTTCAAATTCGTATCGACGATTCTGTCAACTTTCTCAAAAATACAGTCGTTGTCGACCAAATTTTCAACGTATTATCATGCAGTACACTATTCACATGAGATATTATATCCTCTTGGTAAGCAACCTCAATTGTATATCGATTACAACTGTATCATCCACAGTACGTCTCGGTCTTATCATAATTACAACCCACCAATGTTGCTTGTCCCTTAATTTTTTAGGATATGGTAGATAGTATACCTGAATCACTTTTTGTGCAACTATAAAGGGATCATATCTTGGATACCTTCTATTGTACCAGATCTCAACGATCCCATAATCCTTAAACACTTTCATGCCATGATTCAATACCGTATCAAACCATTCACAATTAAATAACACTACCTGTTTCATTGGGTCGCCAGGATATTTTAATTGAATTATTTTCTTAATTATGCCATAGTAATAATTATGGTCTATAGCTTGTTCTGAACCTTTGACGCACACTCCACTATTAATTATTTTTTTATAGCAACTCCATTCATTTGTGTGAAACTTATAACGGTTGACAAAATATGTCTACCATGTAAGAACCTTTCTTTTTGGATCCCATGCCAAATCATGAAAATATTGATTGTTTACTTGACTCCGTGGATTATGAACCTACACATAATATAATGAAAAAGCATGAATTTTCATTCCAATTAATTTTCTCTCGTTCATATTAACACATCTGCTTAAGTTAGATGCATAACCGTCAGGCATTTTTAATTCCTTCATCCATTTAAATATACCTCTTTTTTGCTCTAGGTTTAAAGATTGCTTTTGGTTTCAATAAATTTCTGTTAGCCAACTCTTGCAACTCAAGTTCCCTATGCTTGCAGTATTTCTTTAGATCCATTCGTTCTTTGACGTTGTCTTTGGTTTTGCCTTTGATATCCATTAGAGTGTTAAAAACATTATCAAATACATTTTTTTCAATGTGCATCACATCCAGATTGTGTCTGATTAAATTAGTTTTCCAATATGGTAAATTCCAAAATATGCTCTATTTTAACTAATTATATGTAACCTTATATCCTTCAACTCTGCATGAACCCTGCTCGATTACATTTGGAATGGAAGATACAGCTTCCTATATTTCTTCTCCAGTCAACCATCATGGAGGTTAATCTTTTTCAATCCGGTTTTTGTAGAATGCATCCTTATTTCTTCTTAGTACATGATCAACAGGCAGAAATTGTCGATGGCAATCAAACCAAGAATTCTTTCGACAATGTTTCAAAGTGAATGCCTTTGATCGGTCCATACAATATGGGCACGCCAATTTCCTAGCTGTACTCCATCCGGACAGCATTCCATATGCAAGAAAGTCATTGATGGTCTACATCAATGCAGCCCTCATCATAAAATTTTGCTTTCTTACAATATCATATGTTAGGACACCCTCTCCCATAAATATTTTAACTCATCTATCAAAGGCTGTAGATACACATCTATCCTGCTCTTTGGATTATGTGGACCCGGAATAATTATTGTCAAGAACATATACGGAATGGTCATGCACAATTCAGGTGGTAGATTGTAGGTAGTAACAATTACTGGCTAGCAAGAATATAGGGCAGATGATTGACTGTAAGGAGTAAAATCTTCAGCACATAGCCATGCCTGATATTGCGTGGTTTAGCTACAAAATCATGATAGCGTCGGTCAAAATGTTTCCAGGCTTCTCCATCTGATGGATGATATAATATTCCTGGCTCACGCCTGTTCTCATAATGCCATGTCATATGTGGTGCATAACTCATTGAAGCATACAATCTTTTTAATTCAGGAATTAGAGGCAAATAATGCATTCTCTTCATCGACACCTCTTTATGTTTACTGTCTGCACGAGACCGAGGTTTATATCTACCAGCCCCGCAAAATTTGTATTTCTTATCTTCAGATTGTTCACCATAATACAGCATGCAATCATTAATACAACAATCTATCTTCTCAGCAGTAAGCCCAAGTTTGGACACCAATTATTTTGTCCTATAAAAATCCTGAGGTATGGTATTATTGGCTTGAAGTGTCTCTTTCATAAGACCCACTAATTAATCAAAATATCGTTGTGAAATATTACCTTTAGATTTGATGCTAAGCAACCGTACAGCTACTGATAACTCAGAATGATCTGTACATCCCGGCCATAATGGTTTTTGGACTGAATGCAACAAGTCATAGAATTTTTGATCATCCAAATTCGGTGTCTCTTTTTCATTAGACGAATGGTCAGGTACATACTCTATTCCAAATGTATCGAATATCATGCATCGATAAGTGTTCTGTGGATCATTATCCATTGGTGCAAAAGCAGGATCATTTGCATGCAGATCAGGTACCCCACCCACACGAGGATCACTCTCTCCATGAGATGTCCAATACCAGTAATTAGGTACAAATCCTGTTTTGTAAAGATGAAGCTTCACTTCATCGGTAGTTAAGTACCTTAGATTTTTGCACTTGCAACAAGGGCATCTGAATTTTCCTTCACTTTGAAAGTAAGGTTGCTGACACGCAAAGAGTATAAAATCTTCCACGCCTTTTAAAAATTCTTTGGTATATCATTTTCGACCCGGTAAAAGTCTATTATACATCCAACTACAAAGATGAAAGATATCCATATTCTATAGCATATGAAAACATTATGATACAGAAAGTTATCTTATACTATACATCATAACCTACACTATGTATACTATGAAAAGAAATTAGCAAGCATTATGTAGTGCTTCATAGAAATAATCCAAGACAAGATGTGGAGGATGACAATCTAACACATTGACTTTTCCTACTAAGGGTTTGCTGAGCAAGCATGTATCATAACCTTGTTTTGTTTTGTGGCATCCTTGTTTGTGTTGGCACATAGAGTAGAGTGGTTCCCACTTGATGTGGCACTCTCTTAGTTGGCTAGATCCTTTGTCTTTGTGTTTTAAATAATTACTTGACATCCATATTTATTAAAGTAAAGCCATGTTGTTTCCATTGGAACTTGTGCTTCATCATTCAAGCATGTTATCATACTTTATCAGCTGATATGTTGCAGATTACTATGCTTTCTTAAAAGTGGAAGAAAATCTCATGTTTATGGATTGAAACCTCTTGTTAGTGACTGAACCCTTCACCAGTGGGTATGATAGTTGGTTGTACTGAACCCCTAACTGGGAGGTATAACAGTTGGCTCTTGAGTAGATGGTATTGATTTGAATGAACAAAGTGATTTCAAGTGTATTTCAGTTTTTCCTAAAACAGACTATGCTGGCAAAAGTACCTGTTTGGTAAATGTCATTTTGTATTTTTTAAGTTTCAATAAGCTTTAATTCTTATTATTGTTCCATTACACTTGATCCTATTTTCTTGCTCATTATGTTTTGCTCACCCACTTATCATGTAATTTACATTTCAGAGTAAGGGGCCTATTGGCTTAAGCTATAAGCAGATCTGAGCTACTTTTGGCATATATATTGAGGCTGCTTCACCAAAAAAAGGGACTTAAAGCCAATTTGTTTATCTTACAGTAAGGTCTTTTGGCTGTAGAAGCTGTTACGTTACTAGTATAGAGACATAGTACTGCCTACATCGAAAGATGTAAAATGTGTGTTTACAAATAATAATGAACTATTTTTATGTATTATAAGATAATGGCTTGATGTGAACCTTGTTTTAAATTTGGATAAAATTTAGCTTGCTCTGTTTGATAAATTGCCCACATATTTAATTATTAAATGTTTTGGAAAAAAATTTGCTTCCACAACCAATGATTGCTATAAATTTCTGGCCATTGGTTGATTTTAATTATAGTACACTTTGAATTTGGCAGAGCCAGGTTATGGACTCTTGACTCTTAGAACCCAATAAGTAAGAGAAAACCCGTGCTAGATTACAACATAATGCTCCATATAAAGAACTTTTTAGGTATATTGACCCCAATAAATAAAAATATGAGGTTAGCTAGCCTCTCGCTACCATCACTCCAACCTAATTTCTAGCACCTAGGGACCAGCTATAAAATCCAACAACCCATATGCAAATCCAAAGCTTCCTCTAAGAATTCCTTCACCTTGAATTTTTTTGTAAAATATTCTACATGGTGTTCTCTCCAAACTATCAAGTTCAAAAGATTAACAGCATGTTTGATTCATATCACTTTATGGAAACGCCCTACTTATTCACATTGCCAAAGAAATTAGGCAGTTCAATTATACAATTTCTATAATCCATTCAAAAGACTTAATCACTAGGAACATGGAAAAGGAGTGTTCCATTTCTTCTCTAAGAAGCAACATGGACAAATAAGAAATTACTTCTTTCACTTTGTCTCAAATATCCAGATTTTATTCTTGCTTTTGAAAGCTGAAACGCATGACTTTCTGCACTTTATGCAAGCAACTATTGAACCATGATATCTAAACTCTCAGAAGAAGCTACTGTATCTTTGAAAAGCCTTCATCTCAAGGATCTCTTCCAGAAAGAGATGTCCAATTAGTACAAGCTTCCCCAGCCCTTCCTAAAAACAAATAATTCACAGCTTTTGCACACTAGGAAGCAATAACCAAACTATACCAGGGAAGGATCAGCAAGAGAGAGTTAGCAGCAGCATCTATTGAATCCAAAGAAATAGGACATCCGATAATCTCAGTCAACTTCAAATTCAGCCTCCCATCTCCAAGCTATTCTTACATTTGTGTTGCTTGTCCAACCTAATACTCTTAAGATCAGACACTAAATTCAGTTCCCACTTGTAATGATATCTGAACTACTTATTTTAGACAGATAAATCACCAGTTCACAATGTCTATATTTCCTTAAGGTTCTGCACCATTTACCTGATAGTTTAGAGATGGTATCTCAAGCTGTTGATATTCCCAATTTTGGCTTTTTTCAACTACAACACCTCTGATTTAAAATCAATCATAGATCTACTATCAGTTTTGATTGCATGATACAAATTGGCAACCTTTTCATTCGAAAACATTTGTCACATCCACTGGAATTTCAAAAACATAGAGGAAATAGAGTGTAAATAGATAAGACAGCCTTAGAAAGTATAATGCCAATGGCAAAACTCATGCTTTAACACTCTCTTAATACTCCAGAACTTGATATAAAATAACAACCCTGAGATGCATCAGCCACAGGCAGCAAAACATGGAATGTGGGGAGTAAAACCCTAAAACTCGGAAGAAGAACATGCCTGATCGAATGGTGAAGGGTTTGGGGCTTCCTTTCTAAAGTTTCATCGCCAGAATTGTTCCCACTGAGCACCGAGCCTCAAGAAGGAGCTCTTTTCATCGGCCACCGGAGTGAGATCGATCGGACAAAGGGGCAGATCTGGCGATGGGATGACCGGAGGAGGGAGGGACACTGAGGGAGATCAGATATGGAGGCACTGAGCACCGATCCTCGAAAAGGATCTCTTTTCACCGGCCACCAGACTGAGATCGACCGGATGAAGGGGCAGATCTGGTGATGGGAGGATCGAAGGAGGGAGGGAGATCAGATGTGGAGGCAGTGAGCACCGATCCTCGAGAAGGATCTCTTTTCATTGGCCAACGGACTGAGATAGACCGGACGAAGGGGCAAATCTGGCTATGGGAGGACCAAAGGAGGGAGGGAGATTAGATGTAAAGGCAGTGAGCACCGATCCTTGAGAAGGATCTCTTTTCACCAGCCACCGGACTGAGATAGACCGGACGAAGGGGTAGATCTGGGGATGGGAGGACCGGAGGAGGGAGGGAGATCAGATGTGGAGGCAGTGAGCACCGATCCTCGAGAAGGATCTCTTTTCACCGACCATCGTACTGAGATCGATCGAACGAAGGTGCAGATCTGGCGATGGGAGGACCGGAGGAGGGAGGGAGATCAGAGGTGGAGGCGGAGTGGGAAATGGGATTTTGGGGGTGATGGATCGAGGGTAGAAAGCTCCAAACCCTAAAGCGGAGTCTGGTGGGCCGTGGGCTACGGGTTTGGCCCAAGCCATGGGGTGGGCCGTGGGTTTCATGAGACATACAGCCCATTACAATTAAATATTTAATATTTAAATGTTTATCCGACAATATATTATAAATAATATATTTGAAAAATATTCGGGTCCTATATCTGGGTTCGGGTCGAGTCGGGTTGGATCGGGTCATATATCTGAAGATCCAAAAATGATCCAAAAATATTTATGGATCGGGTCGGATCGAGTCGGGTCTAACCGGGTCGGGTCATGCATCGATCCGACTCATTTCCAGCCCTATGTACAAGCAGGTAATGGAAGTAATCAATGGATGATATTTTATCTTCGCATATGTCATGCTAAAGTGGTGCACTATTTATTTAAGTTTCTAATTTAGAGAGATAATCATTTTCAATTTTAGGAACCTTGAGTCCATAGATTATGAAGCAATGTAAGACACGCATGAACATGTATCGCAGGTTGTCTAAATATGTAATACTCAAGGACATGAGTAGGGGGATCCAAGAAATAAATGCCATGGGAGTATATGCCATCTTTGATGGCACAGGTTAATTGGCCTGAAAAAAAAAATAGAATGATTTGTATAGTATCATGTTACCTTCTTGCACAATGTGCAATATCCGCCAATGATATCTACTCATAACAGAGTACTACATTCGGCAAACTCTACCACATATTGCACTTAGAAGTTCAAGCAAATCTAATGGAAGACAACGTCCATCCGCTAAGGCATCAACTCCAGGCTTATGGAGATAAGGTTAATTGAGAAAATAATAAGAAGAGGGGAGGAAGGGACGGAGGGAGATAAAGGAAGGGTAGGCGGTACCCGGTGGCCGGCGGGGCTCGGAGCCAAAGAAGGGAGAGCAAGTGGGGTAGGAGTTTCCCAAAGCCAGTAGGGCTCGGAGCTGACGAAGGGAGAGCCGGCGGGGTAGGCGGTACCCGGCGGCCGGCGGGGCTTGGAGCTGAGAAAGGAAGAGCCGGAGGGGTAGGCGGTACCCAACGGCCGGCGGGGCTCAAAGCTAAGGGAGGGTCGGTGCGGTAGGAGGTACCCGGAGCCTGCCGTCGAGGGGAGCGAGGCGTTGGCCATCGAGGGAGGCGTCCAGCATCGACTGTGAAGGGAGATTTGGGATTTAAGGATTCGGTGGAAAGGAGAACGAGATAAAAATAAGAGCAGCTAGGGCATCGTCGAAAAAAATCAGCCTATCAATGACTGGGAATTTCTAAAAAAAAATATTTTAAAAAAATAACCTTTTTTTTTTTGCAATTAAAAATTCGGTTGAAATACTGAGAAAAATACTTTAAAAATATATTTTAAAATCATCATTTTTTTTGCAATCAAATTTTCGATTGCAAAATTTAATTTAAAAGTAATTTTAATATTTTTTTATTTTTTATTTAAAATTAATTTATTTTAAAAGAAAATTTAATTATGATTTTTTTGCAAACAATTTTTCGGTTGCAAAATTTAAAAAATATTAAGATTAATTTTAAATTAAATTTTGCAGCCGAAAATTTGGTTGCAACATTTTAAAAAAAATATTTATTTTTTTTATTTTCTTTTTTTTGCAACCGATTTTTCGATTGCAAAATTCAAAAATATTAAAATTTATTTTAAATTAAATTTTGCAACCAAAAATTCGGTTGCAAATTTTTAAAAAAACATTTTAAAATAATTTTCTAATTTTTTTTTGCGACCGATTTTTCGGTTGCAAAATTCATAAATATTAAAATTAATTTTAAATTAAATTTTGCAACTGAAACTTTGGTTGCAAGATTTTTAAAAAATATTGTTTTAAAAAAATTAATTATCTTTTTTTGCAACCGATTTTTTGGTTGCAAAATTCAAAAATATTAAAATTAATTTTAAATTAAATTTTGCAACCGAAAATTCGGTTGCAAAATTTTAAAAAAACATTTTAAATAAAGTTTTTAATTATCTTTTTTTTTGCAATCGATTTTTCGGTTGCAAAATTCAGAAAATATTAAAATTAATTTTAAATTAAAATTTTCAACTGAAAATTCAGTTGCAAAATTTTAAAAAACCATTTCAAATTTTTTTTATTTATCAATTTTTTTGTAACTGATATTTCGGTTGCAAATTTTTATTTAAAATTATTTTTAATTTGTTTATAATTTTGCAACCGAATAATCGATTGCAAAATTTTTTAAAAAAAAATAAAAAAAAAATAAATCAATTTCGATTTCGATTGCAAAATCGATTAAATTTATAATCGATTTAAATCGGTTGCTAATTTACTAAAAAAATTAATCGATTGCAAAATCGGTCATAAATGTAATCAAAAAATTCGATTATAAAATCGGTTGCTAAAACTGTATTTTCTTGTAATAGATAAGGTCTACTAGAATGCTTGGAGTTGAAAGCCTCGGTCTATGGATCATACCCGTCCATGACCACATGGCTCCTATGCAAATAATGCAATACATAGAGCTCGTAGCATCACTCGTTTTTCATTTTTATCACTCGTTTTTGATATAACAATGATTTGGATTCATAGTGTTAGTCTCTGAGTAATTTTTCCTTTGATAGAAGGGTCCAATAGACAACAAACTGCACAGCCTCTCCTACAAACCCGCAACCATCCAAATCCTAGGCTAGATTCCATCTCATTTTACTAGCATGACAAATTGGCACTTTCAATTTTTTTGGGTAATTTTACGGAGCCCGACAAATTAGCACCAAGAAAAACCCTTTCATACATACTGCGTATATGTTAGAAAGGAAATGGCACAGTTCACGAGATTAATGTAATTTTGCAAAGCCTTGAAACTTCTGGTACCAAGATGCGGCTCCAAAAATAATTTTCTGTACGTTCTTTTTGTGAAGTGCGGAAAGCCCAGTCGGCTGGCCAAAACGTTGGAAAAGACTCGAGACTCGGTGTATTCCTGAGGCCACGTCTCGTCTTACAAGGGTTCGAAGCTTTTAAACTACATTCCAATCTTCCATGATTGAAGGCAACCATCTTGCTCCAACGTCATGGTGCCACATGTGATACCAGCTAACCCTCTCTCGTCATCATCATTGTTTCTCTTTTTCTTCTAAATAATAAGATAAAGCAAAACATAACACAACATATTGGTAAAATACTAATTATTGGGATATCCGGTTTAGCTACAAACCAGATTCTGATTTGACTGGTCGAAGTCCTCTCTCTCCGAACTACGAACTTCGGACCAAGCAAGGGACAGGCTAACTGCAGGCAACCCAAGGCTTCACACCGGACCACAACATCCAGAGGCCAGTCCTTCAGGTAACGTCTTCGGCCTTGACCGAAGACCGAACTTCTCATCGACTTCCGAAGGCACGTACTTTGGTCCCCGCTGTAGACACGATCTCCGGCCTCGGAGAAATACCAAGTCTTCTACCCATGCAAGGGGAAACCCGAAGCTTGGACCACAATCTGGTCCAGAAAGGCAACTGTAACCAATGGTTACAATCGACACTCATCATGCCATGATCATGGCGTGCAACTCCTGCTGCCACGCCTCCGATCTGGCCGGAACCGTTCAATGACAACCCACGATCGCCAATCATGGGAGAAATTGGCTCCCCATGATCACCGAAAAAAGGGCGGGTCGCAGGTCGGAGGCCCTCTTTTAAATAAGGGTAAGAAGGATGGTTCGAGAGGTACGCTAACATTCATGCTCATATATACTCGCAATCTCCAAGAGCCTTTTTCTCTCCTACTCTCGACACCTTCCCCATTCTGTGGCTGGAATCCGTCACTGACTTAGGCATCGGAGTGTCCTCCGCTGTAACAACTCTAGCAAGGGATCTGTTTTGCAGGTGAACCAGGGAGCGATCCTGCGATGCAGCGGCTCCGACCGGCCGATCCAGGAATTCCATGCCAACAGATTGGCATGCTAGGAAGGGGGAGCGCTCGTTAACATTCATTAAGATCCATCCCAGACAAGGAGAAGTGAGAAGTTTTCGATGGCAAGAAGAAAAGCTCAAATCGCTTCTACAAGCAGGAGTCGTGCTCCGTCTCAGGAGGGTGCACCCCCGGAGGAGAACGATGCTCCACCTCCCACAGTTATTGTGGGATTGCAGCAGTTTGAAGTTCTTGTGAACCAGGTCACAAACCTTACGGCCATGGTTCAGGAATTCCAAGACAGAGCCTTTTCGATGGGAGATCCACCGGCCGCCTCTAGACATAGCTCTCGATCCCGAAGAAAGAGAGCCCCACGGGAGGATTCTAAGCATCCCTCCCCCCGTTCTCGGCCCCCTCTTGAAGGCCGAACTTCGAAATTGCCTAAATCCGCCGATTCCCCATACAAAGGGAAAAAGCCTAGGCAAACTCCCTCACCCTCCTCTAGAGACTCCACTTATGTGGAGAGAGCGTCGAAGAAGACTGCCGATTATGACGGGAGATTCAAAGCCATCGAATCAGAGATGGCGAATGCACGAGAACAGAGGATGCGGGATCTGAAGGATCCCGATGACTTGATTGTTGGTGATCTACGCCCACCCTACACCGACCGCATCATGGCCGAGGTCATTCCCCGGTACTTCAGGGTTCCCCAGATGGAACCCTACGACGGCACCTCCGACCCCCTCGATCATTTGGGTAGCTTCAAGGCCGATATGATGATCCAAGGAGCTTCAGACGCGATGTACTGCTTAGCGTTCCCGGCTACCTTGAAGAAGTCCGCTCGGATGTGGTACTCGAGCCTGCGCCCAGGTATCATTGATTCATTTTTTAAGTTAGAAAAATTGTTTGTCTTACATTTCAGGACCTGCCGCAAGACCCCTCGGAATACGGACACACTGTTCCTCCTTCACCAGAACAAAGGAGAAAGCCTACGAGATTATATCTCCAGGTTTAATGCGGCCACGCTTGAGATCCCAAATCTCAACGAGCACGTGGCCATGTCAGTACTGAAGAAGGGGCATCGTACATCTAGGCTTACTTTCTTCCTAGATAAGAAGTTCCCTAAAACCTACACTGAGCTCCTGTCAAGGGCTCAGAAATATGCCGATGCTGAAGAGCAGGCGGCAAATCGATGACTGATTGAAGGGAAATCCCCTTCAAAAAAGAAGAATAACAGGGGACAAGGTCCCCAAACTTTCAATAACAACGGCGGCAAATATACAGACCGCCAAAGAAGTCCTCCCAGGCCCAGAGCATTGGGAGGAAGATTCGACTCTTACACCTCCCTCAACCTCCCTCGAGAGAAAATCCTCATGGAGATAGAAAAAGAAAACTATCTCCAACGGCCCCGTCCCATGAAGGCCTCCTCTTCCATCAGGAATAGGAACAAATATTGCCAATTCCATCGGGACCACGGCCACAACACAGAAGAGTGCATCCAGCTGAATGATGCAATTGAGGATTTCATCAAGAGGGGGTACTTGGGGCGGTACATCGGTCGCCAAGGACCCCGGCCGGAAGCAACTGTTCCCCAGCCACCTCCCGAAGAAGCTGAATTGCCAAATCAAAGGCCCACCAACAGAGGTGTAGGGATGATACACCGACCCACCAACTGGAGAAGGGATGAGGACGATGCCCTAAAGCGACTTAAAGATAACAACTCTATCCTCTTCTCCGACGACGACCTTGCGGGAGTTCGGCTCCCACATGATGATCCTCTTGTAATTTCGGCCGTAGTGGCCAATTATGATGCACAGCGGATCCTTGTTGATAATGGAAGTTTGATTGATGTCTTGATGTACGATGCATTCTCTAAAATGTGTTTGCCTAGACATCAATTGCAAAGATCCCCCATACCGTTCTCTGGTTTTGGGGGTAACCAAGTATTTACCGAAGGGAAAATAGTGTTGCCTATAACCCTTGGCACCGAACCTCGATAAAAGACCCTACTGATCAACTTCACGGTGGTCCGGATCCCCTCAGCATACAATATTATTCTGGGATGGCCTGCCTTAAACAAGTTCCGGACCATGATCTCCTCTCACTATCGCTTGGTACGCTTCCCCACCAGGAACGGTGTTGGAGAAGTTAAAGGAAACCAGAGGATGGCATGGTAGTGTCTGATGATTGAAGACATGCATTTCAAGGATTCGACGACTCTGGATCAGATGGATCCGAGGGATGCAACTACAAATCTTGGTGAGCCCATGGAGAGGACCGTCCCAGTACCTTTGACAAAGGAAGATCCCTCCAGAGTTGTGCAGATTGGGAGCACACTATATGAGGAAACCAGAACGGAGTTGATCCATTTTCTCAGAAACAACACCGATGTCTTCGCCTGGTCGGCTTCGGATATGCCCGGGATTCTTACCGAAGTGATTACTCATCGACTGGAAGTAATCCCTGGGTACAAGCCGGTGCGACAGAAGAAGAGGAGCTTCACCCCCGAAAGACAGTAAGCTGTGGATGAAGAGGTCGGCAAGCTCCTCAAAGCAGGGTTCATTAGAAAGGCCCACTACCTCGAGTGGTTGAATAATGTGGTGATGGTGAAGAAAGCTAGTGGCAAGTGGAAGATCTGCATCGACTATACAGACCTCAACAAGGCTTGCCCAAAAGACAGCTTTTCCCTCCCAAAGATTGATCAACTGGTCGACGCTACCGCCGGCCACCAGTTGCTGAGTTTCATGGATGCCTTCTCCAGCTACAATCAAATTAGAATGGATCCACAAGATGAGGAGAAGATGGCTTTCATCACTGATAAAGGTCTCTACTACTACAAGATGATGACGTTCGGCCTCAAGAATGCCGGAGTAACATTTCAAAGACTCATCAACAAGGTGTTCAAAAAGCAACTGGGAAGAAACATGGAGACCTATGTTGACGATATGATCGTCAAGAGCCTCCTCCGGAGAGATCACATCCGCAACTTGAAGGAATCATTCAGCGCTCTCCGACGCTACCATATGAAGCTAAACCCGGTAAAGTGTGCCTTTGGGGTCACTTCGGGCAAATTCCTGGGCTTCATCGTTACTAAACGAGGGATCGAGACGAACCCTGAGAAGATTCAAGCCTTGAGAGATATGAGACATCCCTCCTGCAAAAAAGAAGTCCAGTAGTTGACGGGGAGGATTGCCTCCCTCAGCAGATTTATCTCTCGGTCAGTTGAGAAATGTCTTCCGTTCTTCAAGATACTCCAACAATCAAAGAGCTTTGAATGGTCCGATGACTGTCGTGCTGCCTTTGAGGAACTGAAGAAGTATATGGAAACCTCGCCATTACTCTCCAAGCCATAAGAAGGCGAGGTCCTCTACCTATACCTCTCTGCTTCAGATGAAGCAGTAAGTTCGGTTCTTGTCTAGAAAGAGAAAGATGGGTCTCACAAGCCCATCTACTATATCAGCAAGGTCCTACATGATGCCGAAACGCGATATGCAAGGATGCAGAAGCTGATCTACTCTTTAGTGATTGCGGTAAAGTGACTACGATCATACTTTTAGGCCCACGCTATCATGGTGCTAACTGATCAACCTCTCAAGGCCGTTTTTCGATCTCTGGACACCTCTGGAAGGATAGCCAAGTGGGCTATGAAGCTGAGTGAATTCGACATCAGCTTCCAGCCCCGAGCAGCTATGAAGGCCCAGGTGCTCTTTGATTTTTTGGCTGAGTGTACCTAGAAGTTCGAAGACAAAGCCTCTTCAGTAGAAGAAGAAGCCCCAAAGGAGACGAAGTCCATATGGGTGCTTCATGTGGACGGAGCTTCCAATGCTCCTGGGTGCGGGGCTGGACTCATGTTGGCTGAACCTGATGGCCCTGCCATAGAGTACGCACTCCGCTTCTCCTTCTATGCCTTAAATAATCAGGCCGAATACGAAGCCCTTCTCGCCGGACAACGGATCACCAAAGATTTAGGAGTCCAGCAACTTCGAGCCTTCTCAGACTCCCAACTGGTTGTGAATCAAGTCAACGGAGAATATGCAGCAAAAGATCCAACCATGGTGCAATACCTGGAGAAGGTACAAGCTTTTTCATCCCAACTGGAACATTTTGAAATCATCCATGTTCCATGATCAGAGAACTCCCAGGCGGATGCACTGACTCGACTGGCAACTACAGCACCGGAGTCTCTCGGGCGCACCTTTGTCGAACATCTTGAAACTCCAAGCATAGCCGAGGAGGCTGCAGAGGTATGCCAGATCAACACTGAGCCAAGCTGGATGGATCCCATCATCAGGTTCTTGAATGAGGGAGAGCTATCGGAAGATAAGGCAGAGGCCAAGAAGATCTACTGGATGGCGTCTCAGTACGTCATCTTAGACGGGACCCTCTACAAGAGATCTTTCTCCCAGCCACTGCTAAAATGCTTAGGACCCACCGTTGCAGATTATGCTTTGAGAGAGGTCCATGAGGGCATATGCGGTGACCACTTGGGAGGCAGATCTCTGGTATACAAGATCATTCGACAGGGGTATTATTGGCCTTCCATCCAGAAGGACTCAGCTGATTTCGTGCGGAAGTGCGACCAATGCCAGAGGTATGCCAATGTACAGAGACAACCTGCGAATCACCTGACTTAACTGGCAGCCCCATGGCCTTTTTCCCGGTGGGGGATGGATATTCTTGGTCCATTCCCACCAGCATCAGGGTAAAGAAAGTTTCTTCTAGTGGCCATCGACTATTTCACGAAGTGGGTAGAAGCCGAACCATTAGCCTAGATCATAGAAGGCAAGGTGAAAAAATTTGTAAAGAATTCCATCATATTCGGGTTCGGCATCCCACATGTCATCATCACGGACAACGGGAGACAGTTTGCCAATCCAAAATTCAAGGACTTCTGTGCTCGGTACCATATCTAGCATCGGTTGACATCCGTTGCTCATCCACATCCAACGGAGAAGCCGAAGTCACCAACCAGACCATCCTCCATGGTCTGAAGACAAGGTTGAATGTTGCCAAAGGACTTTGGACCGACGAGCTGACCTCCATTCTCTGGGCATACCAAACTACCCCGAGAATGGCCACCAATGAATCTCCGTTCAACCTGGCCTACGGTACCGAAGCTGTACTACCTATTGAAGTCTCCCTACAGTCCCTGAGAATTGACAACTATGAAGAGCCTGAGAATTCTAATCGCAGAAGGATTGATCTGGACTTGCTATCAAGCACCAGGCTACAGGCCGAGATAAGAATGGCAGTATACCAGCAAAAGGTCGCCAAATACTACAACTCAAGGGTGAAGGAGCAAACTTTCTGCACAGGGGACATGGTATTGCGAAGAGTAGAGGTATCCAGGCCAACGGAATAGGATAAACTCTCCCCCAACTAGGAAAGTCCATATCAAGTCGAAGAAGTCATTCGACCAGGGACATACCGACTCAGAACCCTGGAGGGGAAGGCCCTATCCCGGCCATGGAATGTACAAAACCTTCGCAAATACTATCAATAAAAGAGTTCCTGAAATTCCTGTACAAAGCTTCTCAACCCTACTCAACTCAGAACGGCTAGTTGCATCAACTGAACGACAACAACCTGAGTGACCTGATATGAAAAATTGGTCAACTACGCAAAGAAGAGTCTGATCCACTCACCTTATTGGTATGCCCGACGAGCACAATAGATGGTCTAACCAGGCCACCAAAAGATCAAAGGCACGGGATGGTTTCATAACCTACTCTATGGTGAATCCGAATACGCGCCGAGACGGGCCTGAACAGCCTACCTTAATCATGACAGAAAGTATATAGGGATGGTGTAAACATCCTACCCTACGATAAATCCGAACACGTGCCTAAAAGGACCACTGTCGTCCTTTCTTTCGATAACAGACATTCTCAGAACGATCTAATTGACCTCACTTCTTCCCTATAGACCGAAGATGGTCCGCGGAGTTAACATTACAGACAAAGCATTATACACACATCACAAAGAATACATGGGAAGAGGTAACAGAAAAGATATTTCATTCATTTCAGTTTTTTTTTTACAAAAAAAAAAAGAGAAGAAAGGAAAAGCTCTCATATAGAGAGAACAAAAAAAAAAAAGAAACTCTCATAAAGAGAGATATTACAAAAAAAAAAGAGAAAATAGTACCAGAAGGATGCGAGAAATTTTCAATAACTCCCTGCCGGGTTTTTCCCGTACCGACGGGGAGAGATCTTGAGGGATGACAAAGGACCCCTGGGGTTCCTGTCCGAACCAGAATCCGACCCCTCATCGGAGTCAGAATCAAATTCATACCCGGGAAAGGGAACGGAGGGCTTAATGTTGTCCAGGCCCTTCAAGTTATAAAACTTGGAGGCCTTCCTCCGACATTCCCGGAACTCTTGGTGGAAGGAATCCAGAGCCACCCCGGCGAGCTCGTCCTTGAAGGCGGCAAAAACCTTGAAGTTTGAGATGGCATCCGCCGCCTCCCTCCTTGCTTCCTCCGCCGTCGTGGTCGCCACCGTGACCTGGGCCCAAGCCTCCCTCAACCGAGCCTCCAACAAGCGGACCTTCTTCTTGAGGCAGTCCACGAGAGGCTCCTCTTCGTCTTCCCTCGACCCAAGAGACTCCGGACTTCGCTTCCTCTTCGGATCGATGGCCCGTCTCTTTGCCGCACGATGAAGCTCAGAAGTGCTGAACATCATTATTAATGGAGGAAAGGAGCCTACGGAAATGATGGCTCTTGACAGCAGAAGGCAAAGTCCTATTTATAGAGACCCTGCACCCACGACCGACTGCGGGGAGGCGTGCCCCATGTCCTTCCCAGCCGCATCAGAAAGCGCCACATGTCTGGAGGACGCTTCGAGAACCAGAAAGTCACTCGGGAGCCATCCTCAGGACAACAACTGCCATCACTTCAAATCCAGAGAAATCCTCATTGTGCGACGGCATCATTAATGGTTTCTTTTTGGAAAAAGGAGACCCGGCGGCTCACAAGGTGCAAGAAATCATGACTGTATGTATATCGACGTGCCACATGGGCAACAAGGATCGCAATCAAATCTCCCTAATCACTTATTGGCAGGGAGATGACTCTTGTCCACCCCAACGGACCAACTTAACACCCGAAGGAAGGAGACGGCCTTCGGCAACGGAGTTCCGGTCCGTTCCAAAGTTCGTCTTCATCGACTGAACGGCCTTCGGCCATGACTGCTCAACCGAACAGGAAAGAGAATGGTAAAACCAGTTCTTATCGACTAAACGACCTTCGGATATGACTGTTCGACTAAGCAGAAAAAGAACGGTAAAACCGTTTCGAGTTACACATGAAGCATAACAATGCACACCCAAAGAAGGAAGAATTCATTTAAGAGTCTGAAAAAACTATCATTCATTGATAAGTACAATGAAAAAAGAAGGAAAATACATCTAGAGCGACCTAAGTCACTCAACATCAGTAGGAGAAGGCTCCACACCACAGGACTGGAGCAACCTATCAATTTGCTCTGAGAGGATCTCGTCAATCCGGGCCGAAACCAGCGAACCTTCAGCTTGAGCTCCTCCAACCTGAGCCTCCTCCTGAGCCAGAATCGGAGTTGGGGTCACCTCCAGATTTTCAACTACGGTAGTGGCCTCCTCCTCCGGACATGGTGCCTCCTCGGCCTCTATTGTGGCTTCGGCCCCCTCCACTTCCTCTTCTTCTTCTCCAGCTATATCAAAGGGGGGGATGCCGGAGAGGTCAAGGAGGGGGAAGGCCTCCTTCACCTTGGAGAGTCCGTCATTGAAGCCATTCTGGTAGCCATACAAAGTTGCTTCATTGATCTCCACTTGGAATTGCAGAGATGTTTTGAAATCAGACACGACGTCGTCTACCCACTTCTTCAAAGATGCGGACTCCCCTTTAGCAGCTTCAGATTCTAGGATCGCCTCTTCGGCCCTCTTGGAAGCTCCTCCGCCGCCTTGGCTAGGCTTTTTATCTTCTCTTGATCCTCCCTGGTAGCCTACTCCAGGGATTCGACTTGTTTCCTGCTCCTCCTCCACCCTGCCTCTTGCCCCGTCATGGTCAGATGAGCACTTTTCAATTCGCCCTTCAGTTCGCAAACTTCATCATTCATCCGGGCAAGACGGTCCTCCATGGACTGCTTCAGCTCCTCAGCTACTTCCTTGGCAGCCCTGACAGTCTGAATCTCCTCTTTAAGGCCATGGATGAGGCTGTCTACATTCCCCAGGCCCTCCTCCATGAAGGTGAGGTCGTAGACCAACTATATCAAAAGGGAGGGGTCATGAATCGAACAATTCTCAAGACAAAGAGAAGTGGCAAGGGTCATACCTGTTGTAGGGTGGAGAAGGCAGAATTGGACACCCTGGGAAGGCTCTCGTTCTGAAGAACGACCACGTCGTGAGGCAGAAGCGTACCCTTCAATGCCTGCCTGGCTACGGCCGGGACCAGCAGTCCCCCTGTAGGCGAAAGCTCCGAGAAGTTCGTCGAACGGACTCCAGCTGAAGAAGCCCCGTAGGCGAACTCTCCTTCGACTTGCCGCGCTTCGCCCCTATCAGCAGCAGGGGCAAAATGGTGGCACATCAACTCCCCGAAACGGGCTCCCCGTTGTGCAGACTGGGGAGATGGCCGTTGGTGGAGCTTCGACTGGATGGAGTCTTAACGGAGCCCCTTCCGCGGCTGCTACGTCTTCCCCTGAGGTCCCCCGGGAAGACGAAGTACTTTGGTCCCCCTCGGGACCATCCCTCCGAGCCCTCTTTCGAATTGCAGACCTGGTCAGGGAGGCTTGTACAACCCTTTTCTCCGAAGTCTGGCGGAGCCAGCTCAAACCGGGCTTCATCCCGCCACCTGCAAGCAGAGGATTTCACTCCAATTGATTGAGCTACAATAAATCCAAGGAATAAGAGCAGAAATTCCTATCGCTATACCTAATGAGGGGAATCTGCTAATTCCTGCCCGATAAAGATTTCTCTCCTCCAACAGTTCCTGAATGGAGGTAACTTCAGAGTTGACCAGGAGGTCGTAGTCCGACGATCGCCCACTAAGACCTTCTTCCCGTCATTGGCGGTCAAGCGAGGCTTCTTCCATACCATATCGAAGCCCCATGAATTAAGAGACAACACAAATACAAAAATGGGTTTCCACCCGTGGATGGCGCTAGGCATATCCTTGATGACCCTACGGCCCGACCTATGGCCAATCACCCACCATCCGTTGCTGTGAAAATCTCTCTTGATGATGAAAAGAGTTGTGAACAGATTGGTCCTAGGTTCTACATTTGCAATGCTGCACATAACCAAGAACCCGCAAATGTTCCTAATGCTGTTCAGGATCAACTGCACTGGTACCACTTGATACAAGTGGAAGATCTTGACGAAGAAGGGGTGCAGGGGAAACCGAAGACCAGCTTTCAGATGATCTTCGTATATGGCTAGGCACCCAGGGGGAGGTTCGTTCACCCGCTCCTCGGACGCGAGAAGGACGAAGGAAAACTCCTCAGGGATGCGATAGCGTTCCCAAAGAATGGCTGCCTTGCCCTGAGAAACCGAGCTGGGAATCGACTCCGGACCTACTATGTCTCCGGCCCCCGAGGGCCCGACCTTTTTCCCCTGACTCTCTACGGTCCCTTCCATGACAAAGGAATGAAGCAAGGGAGCAGAAAGAAGATTCTATCTATGGAATAGACTGGTAGTCCAGAACAGTTTTGGTGGAGGATGAGACGAGGTTGAAGAAGCTTCCTTGGCCGGACCTTCGCCCTTCTCCAGGAGAAAAGTAAGGGTCTCTAGAGCCCCGTCGGGGTTAAATTGACTCAAGGTTACCCTGGGAGGTAACCCACCAGCAACTAACCGCAAGGATGAGGTATACCCTTCATCCAACGGACGGGGGAGAGCCACCACAACCATCCAAATCTCAACCAAAAGATTGCCTCAACCATCATGCAACGGGAAAATAAAAGGTGGCTCCAGGGCCACCCACTTTCTCCTTCCTCCCTAATCCAGGAGTGACAGCTATCCACCTTCTGATTCCCGGATCGTGATGGACAATCCTATCAGGGATCCCGTAATCATCCACTGCACCGCCTCCCAGGAAGAAAATGACAAGGCCTTAATACTCTCACTTCCAAATCTCCGCTTCGAAAACTGAGAGTAGGGGGGCAACTGTTGGGATATCTCAGTTCAGCTACAAACCGGACTCCGGTTCGACTAGTCGAAGTCCTCTCTCTCCGGACTATGGATTCAGACCAAGCAAGGGATAGGCCAACTGCAGGCAACCCAAGGCTTCACACCGGACCACAACATCCAGAGGCCAGTCCTTCGGGTAACGTCTTCGGCCTTGACCGAAGACCGAACTTCTCATCGACTTCCAAAGGCACGTACTTCGGTCCCCGCCGTAAACACGATCTCCAGCCTCAAGGAAATACCAAGTCTTCGGCCCATGCAAGAGGAAACCCGAAGCTTGGACCACAATCTGGTCTAGAAAGGTAACTGTAACCAACGGTTACAATCGACACTCATTATGCCATGATCATGGCGCACAACTCCTGTTGCCACGCCTCCGATCTGGCCGGAACCGTTCAATGACAACCTACGATCGCCAATCATGGAAGAAATTGGCTCCCCATGATCACCGGAAAAAGGACGGGTCGCAGGTCGGAGACCCTCTTTTAAATAAGGGTAAGAAAGATGGTTCGAAAGGTACGCTAACATTCACGCTCACATATACTCGTAATCTCCAAGAGCCTTTTTCTCTCATATTCTCGATACCTTCTCCATTCTGTGGCTGGAATCTGCCACTGATTTAGGCATCGGAGTATCCTCCACCGGAACAACTTCGGCAACGGACCTATTTTGCATGTGAACCAATGAGCGGTCCTGCGATGCAGCGGCTCCGACCAGCCGATCCAGGAACTCCATGCCAATACTAATATTATTGAGCTCTCGTTACACGTACGGACACAAAATTTACGGACAAATTTATTAATTGATTCGTATGGTGGTTGCCTGTTACAGTCGACCGGTATCGATCGGCACCCCTTGGGGAACATCCATTACCGACACCCATCTACCCCGTTCTACGACTGAAACACGCCAATTATTCTACCTTACAAGCGCCCGAATGTCAATTGCTCTGCTAAGTGACAATACTACTCTCCAAACTGTGCAACTAATTTCTACACGGCGCATGATCCACCATCAACTCTGTCAACGTGGACGTATCCGGTTCATCCCATTGCATCTTGAACCCCCCGAGCATACCAAGCATCCGCATAGAAATATCTACGAGCGCGTTCGGAGAAGAACCACCGTCGGCCCCGGAGATCATCTCCAGCGGTCATCGGCTTGGGGGCGAACCTTACGGCTGGTGCAGAGACCGGACGGTAAGCACCAGAGACGTTTAAGAATTCGCTTCAGTATCTTCCCCCTCTTCGGGACGTAGCGGGGGTGCATACGTTGTTCCATGTTTTGGCCCTGCCGGTGGCAGCGGAGCTCCGGGCCGCCGCAGCTGAGGTTCACGGGCATGGCTTTGTTATCTTCGTATGGACTACTGCGGCGGCGGCGCTAGGTTCGAAGGAAACGACGACTAGTATGGTGGTCGGTGGTCTCGTGCTGAGCTGTGGCCAGCTTTAAATAGGCGATGGGAGGAGGCGAATTGGACAAGACCCGTTCTTCCACGGAACGGTTCAGTTGTAGGGTAGGCGGGGCGCTTCGAAACGGAACACGGTTTGGTGGCCCGTCCCGCGTTTTAGCGTGGATCGCTGCATGCTGATTGCCGAACGTACCAAAGGTTGATTTTGAATAGATCAACGGCAACCCGTGGCGTCTCTCATGGACTTGAGCCAAGTTGGATTTTTATCTTCTAACCTAGGATTTCACTACATTTATCTATGAGCTTTACTTGTCTTAGCTGATTTTAGGAATAGAATGTGGGGGACCATCTTAGGAACAATTTGTGGAGGTGAAAATGGATTGGATAGGATTGAATCATGAATAATCCTGACCCAATCCAGTTTTTTGATCGGATTTGAATATTAGACTCATATCCAATCCATTTTAAAATTGGGTTAGGTTGGGCAATGACTAAAGTTTTCAAACCAATGAATTTTTTAGATTGATCAGGTCCATAAACAATCTGGTCCTAATCTAAAAAAATTAAATCTAAATCAAGTCCAAATCAAATATAGACAACTATATTTTAATTATCAAATAGCAAACATTATTAATCATAAAATAGATAATAAATAATATTATTCTCAAAATAAATTAAAATATAAAAATAATTATAAATTTATTTTTATATTAAAAATAAATTTCATACAGGTTTTAAACTATAATTTAAAGATCCAAATAGATTTGGATCCTAATAGTATTACTAGATTATTTAGGTTGGATCAAATCGGGTTGGATTAGGTCTAAATTCAGTAAATCCAAACTTAATCTAAAAAGTGAAACTGATCCAATTTTAGGATCCGATCCATATCCACAAATATTTTAGGATGAATTGGATCGGACTTAAATAGATTAGATTGGATCGGGTCACAGGCCAATCTGATCCACTTGTAACCTTACATGCATATAAATATGGTTAGACCCTTTGTTGCAAAGCCAGCACTAGTAGGTCCGAACAGGATTCTATGTTCACAAAAGATACCCTAGTTCGCTTTACAAAGAATAGGTTTTTTTTTATTTTTTGTTAAATAAAAAGGTATAGGGCGGTGTAGCTACCCCCTCGAACCCTCACCCCATCAGGTAATGTTCGATATTTGAGGTACTCAGATTTAATGATAAGTGCGTCAACATGATATCATAAAAACGCCAGCGAATAGAACATGGAGAAGTTAATCGAGTCATCCTCGGGATCATTACTCGAACCCGGAACCGGTTGGTAGCGAGGCAAGGCCTCTACCAACCGGGCTACCGCCTTAGCGGTACAAAGAATAGATTTGAATGGGAACTTGTGAAAGGCTGAAATTACCAAAAACAAACCCCATGGTGGAGGACAGTTTATTTATTTATAACCATGGATCCATTCAGTCATTCACCTACTCGTTTGTCCGTTCATGGGGACGAGTTAGATGATTGCTTGATGCTTAAATTTGTGCAGTAGTCTTGTAAATTGAGAGGGAATATCTATGTTTCCTGGTAATGCCAAACCTTAGTGGAAAGACCGGTATTAGATCTGATGCTGATAAAACAGTATGTAGCTCCAAGAAGAGTAACACATCCACTTGCGCTAAAGAGTGCAAATATTTGGATGTTTAAGTTAGCATAAGTTAATGGAACAATTGAGAGAGGAAACCATCAAAAAAAAATTCAAAGTACTAGAAAAAGCTTTCCCGTGGTCCCCCTCTCACCTTTCTTTATATAGAAGTGAGTTCCTTATCATAGATTTTGGATCCTTCGTACCTGAAATGGTTCCCAATTAAGTGAGGCTTTAGTGGTAATTAATACTTACAATCTCAACATTATAGGTAGTTAATTTTGGAGAGTTATTATGCCTCTCGTGCATCATAACTGTATTCGCGACCCCTTATACTTCGGGTTATGGGCTACGGTTATTATGGCAAGAGGTCGGTTAAATCCCGAGCTCCAAATCAATTTATTACCAATGTTGTAATCGGTTTACCGCAAATAATCGCGAAAAGTATTCTCGCTTTAATATGTCATTTGACTCTTCGATCGTCAATATATTTCTGCATGTGAAGCCTTTGTGGAATAGTTGTGGGTCTGGTCCCTAGAATCCTTTTTGAAATTTACTCGAGATCAAGAACCCAAGAATCCAAATAGATATTTCAACATTTTCTATGTGGCTAAATCTAGAATTTAAAGTAAGTTAGTGCAGACATGGGCCCTGCAAGGCATGACAGACAATAGAGCCAAATGATTCTAATTTCACTATAAAAAGTCCTTGTTAGATCCTTGTCTATGCGGCCATTATCTATTCTTTAAACAAGGATAAATATAGTTCTTGCCAAAAATTGATTTATTGTCAAGGACAAAAATTATTACCAAAATAAAAAATATATATTTTTATCTTTTTTGATAAAAAATAATTATTTATTAATATTCAATGTTTTGTTATAGGTAGTCTAAGCTAAAAATTAAATATTCAACTTTTCAGCAAGGATAGTCAAAACTAAAAAATAAATATCCAAATTTTTGACAAGGATAACCCAAGTTAAAAATTAAATATTCAACTTTTTGACAAGAATAGTTCAAGCTAAAAATTAAATATTCAAATTTTTGGTAAGGATGATCCTAATATAAAGATGTAACCAATACCCTTTTGGCAATGCAAATCCTTGCTGAAAGTCAAATATATTAATTTTGTAACAGGAATCGTCCTAGCTTAGATTTATTAAAAATAATGAGTATTACCTTCATGGCGAGAGAAATCCTTGTCTAAGGTTATAATCCAGATTTTTTTGGCATAGACATACCTTATTACCTTATGGCAAGGAAAATTCTTGCCCAAACTGGACTTTTAACATAGACTCTCCTAATAGATTACCTTTGTATTTTGTCCATATACACATGATACAATTGCATTTGGCTGGTCCAATGTGGCACCAAAGTTCTAATCGTGCCGGACATGTGTTAGCCAGCTTGGATGACCCAGCCACCCCTCAGCATCTCGCCACCTAGATATCAAACCTTGCACTCACCAATCTCCTAATGGGATGCCAGTCATTGCCAGGTCTACCCTCGTCTGTTCCAGTCGCGCGTGCTCCAGGATGAGCCACCATTATGCTTGCTGCCTGAAGAGTACCCTTCACAAGGACATGCCATGCCCGTCATCCCTCTATTTTACCAACCACGTTATGGCCTCTACCATGGGCATGCCTATAACCACCGGGATGTTTCAGATGTCAATCTCCTACAATGCACATCATACATTTTTCCTGCCTTTAGGCATCAGATAATACTTATAACTTATTCCTCGGGGACCCTCTAGGTAAGTCAAGCAAAAAGTCATGGTAAGCGAGCCAACGAAGAAAAACAGGGAGATGAGGTAAAATAGAACCGAGAACCCCCATCTCTCTCGAGAGCTATCATCTGGAGAGCACACCCTGAAGCTCCTTAACTATGTAAGCATCTACATGAGTATCTATCAAGACATTTGCAGGCCTCGCTAAACACTTTTCATCTTTCATAAAGTGTTAAAGCCCCCATAACTCCACTCACTAGTGTACCATCTCCCATAAAGCAGACCCCATACATACTTAGCATCCCTTCTCTGCAAACCTCATTCCATCTCATTCTTTCGTTCCTTATCTGGCTCCTTTCTCCCTCTCTGAATTCTTATTCTATTTCGAGTTCTAGAGGGGACTATAAACCTCTTCTATTTATTCATCTAAGAGACTGACTTAAGCATCGAATGATCCACCATCGAAGAATCCCCAGGTGTAGGTTTTTCTGACCCTCTTTATTTTACAGGACTGACTCTCAACGATAGGCCACTATAAGACCTGGCTCTACATCAGCAGTCACCTTAGCTCTAGTTATCTACGAGTCGAGCCTGAATCAACACTACCTCCCAGCATAGCAATAACATATACACAATAACTTCAAGATCTGCTTTCAATATTACATAAAACATAATTTACATATTTATAGTAAACCTGTTTTAATGGCATATATAATATCATTTCTATATCAACAATTACATATCTCAAACATCATCATTAATGTTCATCATAATAATAAAATATTACTAAATAAATATATTTTAAATTTAAGAAATAAAATTCAAATGAAAACTAAATCATCACTCTGGAATGTCAAAAAAAAAAAGCTCTAAAATAATATCAAAGTCTTTATATCATTACATCTCATTATTCTTCATCTTCACATCTAAGTCCATGATTGCTTTCATCTGATAAAAATTTAACAACAAATAATCATATTCATAGTCAATAAACTACCATCTTATTTCTATTTAAAGAAGTGAATTAAGCACTAACTAGTAATAGAAGTCATTTTAAAGCAGCATTTTCATCAGATATATTATAAAAGTTACTTACCCTTTGTTGGGATTGAAAAGCTAACATCCTCGATGGAATATATTGAAACATCTACTGCATACACTTTCTAAACATTTTATCAAATTATTATTGCATTCTTTGTTCAAGATATTACTATATTCACTATTAGAAAAGTTCCGTCATTGAAACTTTCTTAATCTTCATTGAATTACACAGAGCTTCTAAATTCTCCTTAAGCTATCTTTGTTAATCTACAAATTGAGAACTTGGAGCACCCTTAGAATAACTCTTTTACCTCAACCTCTTGCCATGAAAATGTCCTGATCTTATACCTAAAACCTCAAGTAATATTTCATCTTGACTCATTTGAGTACCATTTGGCTGCAACTATTGGTCAACAAGATCCTTCATTTTTTTCTACATTACATTATAATAGATCATAAACAATAATAGAAGTATATATTATACATTCAAACATTTTTTATAATAATGAGTATACATGTATGAATATCTACAGATTTTTCATCAACAAATTCTACGTTTCCTTGGTTTGTTTTTCGAGTATGCTCATGATACCAAATTTTAGTTGCATCCGACATTTGTCCATTATCCTTTTTGATATTTAATGATCAAAGAATTAGGTTCATTAATAAGTATCAATACAATTAAGTAACTATAAAAAAATATTTATGATTAGTTTGTATATGGGAGAATGTACCATATTATACTCATACTCCATAAATGGAATCAGTCCCGTGGCATGCCTATACCTTGCACTCTTAATGTTTTCTAAGTTTCTCTTACTTTTTGCCTTGTAATTTCAATTTTAACAAATAAAAAATAATCAAATATCTAATAAATTTTAAATAAAAAATATATTTACTTGGCATGCATATATTTCAAGTTAATATGATATGCCTATAATTATAATAACTATTAACATAATTTCTCATACTTTGTATGCTTTTGAACTAAATACTCTACTATTTGCTTCCACAAGTCTGGAGTCAAATCTTGGAAGGATTTTCCAATCTCTCTTCATTGATTTGAGACTTTTTATGATAAGTAGAGAGTCTACCTTTCCAGTAACCATACTCTTGGTGCATCTCTTCAATGGCAGCCATTTGTAATTTAATTTCATTGTCTTGGATACTGAAGTACTCCTATATTATACATTAAATTATAAAGGATATGCTAAATATCAAGTAATTAAATACAATAATTAGTTGGATGTTCAATATGAAAGTATAAATTCAAATGATTTACCTGATTCCATATATACTCACCATATTGTACCACAACTTCCTTCCAAGGACGTATTGGTATTATTACTGTACTCCCAAGAACAAGTCCACAATAATTGTTAAATCTTCTTTCATTATCACCAACAACTCATGATGAACCTGAAGCAATCTCCACTGAATTAAACCAATTAATGCATGCTTAGAAGAAACACTAGAGTATTTTCATGAAAATATGTCATCAAGGATTATGGCATTATGTTTGCTCAACACCCTGTTCTCCAACTGTGCAATATCTTGTAAAATACTAATTGAATGGTAGAAAAGAGCAACAGAAATGCATGCAGTTTGTGGAGTCCTTTCATAATCATGAATGTTTGTGGAATGATCCATTCCAACCGAAGAAAAATGTTTGTGGCTTGAGCTTCCTGATCCAATGATGTGAAAGAAAGCAAGAATTTACCAAAGGCAAAGAAGATGCTTTAGCTTTCCAGCTGGCCTATCAATAGCATGGAGCATCCAGTCTCTATCGCACCATTTCAAACCTTCAACTGCTCCGCTGGTGCTAAACAGGGCATTTTGTAGTACCATGAGGAAGAACAATCATCTAGTTTGCCAAGAACCTGCCTGCCAAGTTGGCCTCTCATTCATCTTAGCCTCGCAGTCAAGGTAGCATCAATTTATCAAATCAGACCTTAACAATAAGAAAAATATTTACAAGTGATCACCAGCTGACACATGCTTCTCCAACAGCCAAAGTGCTGTTTTCTGAAAAAGAAGGTAGAAAAAACTTGCTGACAATTCTTCAGACTTTTTTTTTTTTTTTTTGATAAACAAAAAGGAAAGGGGAGATAAATCCCGTTGTAGCTACCCTCACTAGAGCCCCATTCCCGTCAGATCCTGTTCGATTCGGGTCACATATTTTCACGTACCCTTTCCATCATAGGTGAGTACATCAGCCTGACCCCGCTAAGCCGACGGAGTAGTGCGCTATCCCTCCATCCCGGTCATGTGCTCCAGGACGTACCCTGGATTTAATCTAGTCACCCGTAGGGATCATGCCTCGAACCTGTGATCGGTGGATGAGAGATTTAAGTCCCTACCAACCCGGCTACCGTCTTAGCGGTGACAATTCTTCGACTTTAATGGACGGGGAATATACTATCGCACACAAAACTGGCCCTCATTGCTTTCAATAGTTTCCCTTATATATCTTTTCACGATCCAACACAACATTTTGGAATTGATCACATAATACTTTCCACTCTTCCCTTCCCTGTAAAAATAAAAAAAAAATCAATCAAATAAAACTAAATCTCTTCTCTTCCCTTCCTTGTAACAAAACCTAAATCCCTCTGCTAAACAGAGCTCTAACCCATCTACCTCTACACACAACCTTAACCTGTGCACGGTTAGCCTCCTCTATGCTTGCTGTCGACCCCGCCAGCATTTCGGCTCCCTCAACCCCTCCGTTTGCTCCCTCCACTTCCGAAAAACCATTGCGAGGACCAAGATGCTGCTAGCCTCCTTTGTGCTCGTCCTCGACTCCACTGGCACTCCAGCTCCCTCTCCCACTTCGATTGCTCCGTCGACTCCACCAGCCTCCTTCGTGCTCGCCCTCAACTTTGCTGGCTCCCTCTCTCCCTCCATCTATTCCCTCCCCTCTGCTGCGAGCTCTATGACATTGCCAGCATCCTCCGCACTTGCCCTCGACCCCACTAGCTATCGGCTCCCTCTCCCCATCTATATGCTCCCTTCCCTCGTAGCATCGCCGGTTACTCCGGATCCCTCACCATTTTTTTTTTACTTTTTTTCCTCGCTCCCACTCCTCATCCACCGACCTCCTTTGTAATCTCCTACCTTGTTCTAACCAGAGAAGAGACGAGCTAGGTTCTTCGGGCATCCTTGAGAAAAAAAAATACTTACCTCTAGTTACTGGAATAGAAGTGTGAGGCCTAGGGCCGTTTTGGGCTGAAGTCGGTAGCCTTTGCCGACTTCATCCGGAACTCAGAAAAAAAAAGAGGGGGGAAGTCTGTGTCTGGAATAGGAAATTTCAATCCAACCAGGATCTTCGCCGGAGATCGTGGTGGTCAGTGTTAGGGAGTTGGGATTGATCAGCAGAGGAGTCGGAGAGGAAGGTCGACAGCGTGGGGGAGAAGGATTCCTTCCTATAAGGGAAGACTTCTCCACGTGTCTCAACCCATTTCGAAGTCGTCTTCCTCCGGAGCGGCCAATTCCATCAAAGACCTCGCTGGTATATACCCTATCCTCTAATTTCCGCTCGAGCGTAGGCACGAGCTGTGGCGGCCGTCGGGAGCCGGTCTCCTCTCGAGCACAGGATTGAGCAGGGACAACCGGATGGGGGATCCATTTTATTTTTTCTTTTTAGAATTTAGGTGGGTGTTCGGACGGCCACCGGTGGTCGCGCTGTCATTCGCTCCTGTCAACCGGCCCCCTTCTCGGTGGCTGTCTCCCATGGCAGCCATCGGCAGCCGTGGGTAGACCGGCTCAGTCAAGTCGAGAGAGGAGCAACAGGGAGAGGGGTTTTCTTTGCTTTGGATTTCTGGCTGGTGGCCGGACGGTCGTCAAGGTCACTGCCAGTCTCTCTCCTCCTTCCGGTCTTCCGTTGGCTAAAGGGATCGGCTTGGTAGGGGAGATGGTGGCGGGTTGAGAGAAAGAAGGGAGGTAGAGTCAGGTGAAGGGAGAGAACCGAGTTGACTCGATTTGCAGGGGTGAGTCAACTTGGTTGGCAGGTTAGGTTGACTAGACCAATAGAATCGAGTTGACTCGGTTAGCAGGGGTGAGTCGACTCGGTCAACAGAACTGGGTTGACTCGGTCTATGGGATGTGTTAACTTGATTTTCTAGGATGGGTTTGTTTGGTGAAAGCAAATTTTGGAGAGAGGAAGGAAAGGAGAAAAAAAGAAAAGAGTGAATGATAGAACTAGGATTCGAGGGTATTTCGAAAAATTTAGTTTTCTTCTTAGTTCTTATTTAGATATGCATAAAAATTAATAGGATGATTAATAAATAAAAGGATTTGTTATACAGGATCGTTGTTGTCCTTGGAAGATCAGGTCTAGTGCTGGATTACACGTTGTTGGTGGATACTTTTCGGTAAGTTATCTTGATCTCTGATATTATATGCCAATATGTATATATTTATGAAATAGTAAATATATATAATATATCTGTATTTGATTACATTGGGTTGTGTGTATCGTGTTGGTATGAGTGCATTGTGTCAGTGTGGGTACATTGTGTCGGTGTGGTATATTGTGTTGGTGTGGGTGCTCTCTAGTCCGACCATGATCATATGAGGACCTAGTCTCCTTTTGGGCCACCAGCGAGGCTATCGCTGGTACATAACTGTTGAGCGGTATATGACACAGGAGCTAGTTGCCTTATTTTAGCCATGCATGGCAGGCACATATAGAGGATGCATGTTTCTCGTGTGATACTCAAAGCTAGTTTTTCTTTTGGACCTCCAGCGGGGCTATCGCTGGCACATGACTGTTGAGCGGTATGTGATACAAGATCTAGTCTCTTTCGGGACAAGCCACGGGCCGATCGTGGCCATAGTTAGAGGGACTAGGAGAGTAGAGTAAATGGTTGGCCATCCATAGTCGTGTCGTGTCTGTGTCGGTTACCTTTAAGTGTACACATCTGCATAGTATTGCTGGTATATTATTTTGAGATAGATATCTTGTATGTATGAGTTGTATATGTTACTGGTTGTTATTGACATATTTGTATATATATATTGGAGGTGATGATAACTTACTGAGCCTATATAGCTCATCCCTTATTTTTCTTTATTTTTATTGCAGATCCAGAAAATCAAGTGAGCTTTGGGGACCAGTCAGTGAGGAGTAGGGTTTAAGTGTTGATCTCTGAGTTTATATTAAATTTTAGTTGAACTTTATGAAAAATATTTGGAATCAATAAATAATTAGTGATATTTGTTCCTTACCATTATTTAGATATTGAATTAAGGTTAGGCCTGGCATGATCTCTAGGATGATACCTAGGATTGTGCGACCGGTCAGGTAGCTTATCCTAGATCTGGATTCGGGGCATGACGGAGTGGTATCAGAGCCAGGTTTAAGATCAAGATGACTTAGTTAGTGAGAGTGGGGTAGAAGTAGGATTTTAACTTATTTAAGTTTCTTTGATAAGTGTATACTATAGTTTCAAGGATTTTGTTAAGTGTAGAAGGCTTGCATAAATAAAATGATTGAATTCTCCTAGCTTAATTTTTGGAAGAATATCATCGAGACTAGATAATGGATGTATGGAGGTATATTTTGAGTTATATTATGAATTTGATTTATTTTAGAAATCTAATTATGATATAATTACATACTATGATATAAGTGATTAGAAATTAATATGATGGTTATTAAGGCATGATTAAATGATATTGAAGCTTGGATTATGATCTCTTGAGATCGATATAAGTGATTAGGATGTGATTCGAATGATATTGAAGTTTAGGTTGTAATCGCTATGGACTGTGGCATAAAAGATATTTGAATTTAGTATTAAGATTAGTTAGGATATGATGGATTCAAAGTATGGATTTATAATCTTTAGGTATTGTGCATAGAATTGATATATGATTAGCTTAATAGAGGAATATGATTTTTGTAGAGATTGATCTTGGATGAGTGTAAAAGGCTGAATGGTGGATACTAGTTGATCATGATAAGTAAACATATTATGGATATTGAAGAGCTGGATAAGATTCATCTCATATCTGATAAATGGGTTTGATCCAGCTTCAGGAGTAGTGGATTAGAAGTATAATATATTGTGGTCTGCTAAATATGTATATTCAATTATTAATCAGATATAGATGAAGATCATGATAGCTTATAAGTTTTGTTAAATTCTAGATTATAATTTGGGGACTATTGCAAGATATTTATGATGTGGGTTATAAAAGAGTTTAATGAGACTAAGAAGGAGAATTTTTCAATGAATCTGTATGTGGATTTGGATTATGTAATGGAAATATGTTTTGGATAATGCAAAAATTTGTAAATTGCTATTACTAGATTAAAGGATATTATGTGATCATGGAATACATATCTTGATAAAATCTTTGATGGTTTATGTTAGCAATTTTGTATTAAATTATTTGATCTTATATATAGGTTAGAAATTTTTGGATAATGGGTTAAATTGACGTGATATGCTCGAGGCCTACTAGGGACAATAACATTTAATAGTTTTGATCTCGATATTTGAAGGTTGGATTCTGTTGTAAAGAGGTATCATCGTCAAAAAAATTAATGAAATTAGAGGATTTGAAAATTTATATCAGTGTGTGCAGCGAAAGTGTGGTGGACTAAAGATATTAGGAGTAATTTAAAGTGTATTGAAATGGAAGAATGGAGGTTATTATTGGAATTATTGAATTTGGATAGAATGATACTTGTGAGTATTGAATCATGTAAGTTTTGGATTGCGCATTTTAGAGTTTTGGAAGACTTAGATTTTTTTTAAAATTTCGAGGCCGAAATTTCTTTGTAGAAGGTGAGAATGTGAGGCCTAGGGTCGGAACTTAGAAAAAAAAAAGAGGGGGGAAGTCCGCATCCGAAACAGGGGATTTCAATCCAACCAGGGTCTTCGTCGGAGATCGTGGTGGTCGGTGTTGGGGAGTTGGGATTGATCGGTGGAGGAGTCAGAGAGGAAGGTCGACAGCGTGGGAGAGAAGGATTTCTTCCTATAAGGGAAGACTTCTCCGCGTGTCTTGACCCATTTCAAAGTCGTCTTCCTCCGGAGCAGTCGAATCCGTCGCCGACCTCGCCGGTATGTACCATATCCTTTAATTTCTACTCGTGCATGGGCACGAGCTATGGCGGCCGTCGGGAGCCCGTCTCCTCTCGAGCACAGGCTCGAGCAGGGACGACCGGATGGGGGGATCCATTTTATTTTTTCTTTTTGGGATTTAGGTGGGTGTTCGGACAGCCGCCGGTGGTCGCGCTGCTGTTCGCTCCTGTCAATCGGGCCCCCTTCTCAATGGTCGTCTCCCATGGCAGTCGTGGGTAGGCCGGCTCAGTCAAGCCAAGAGAGGAGCAGCAGGGAGAGGGGTTTTCTTTGCTTTGGGTTTCCGGCTGGTGGCCGGACGACTGTTAGGGTCGCTGCCAATCTCTCTCCTCCTTCCAGTCTTTCGTTGGCTAAGGGGGATTGGCTTGGTAGGGAAGATGACAGCGGGTCGAGAGAAAGAAGGAAGGCAGAGTCGGGTGAAGGGAGAGAACCGAGTTGACTCAGTTTGCAGGGGTGAGTCAACTCGATTGGCAAGTTGGGTTGACTTGGCCAACAGAATCGAGTTGACTCGGTTAGCAGGGGTGAGTCGATTCAGTCAGCAGAACTGGGTTGACTCGGTCTATGGGATGTGTTGACTCGATTTTCTGGGATGGGTTTGTTCGATGAAAGAAAATTTTGGAGAGAGGAAGGAAAGGGAAAAAAAAAAAAGAGTGAAAGATAGAACTGGGATTCAGGGGTGTTTCGAGGAATTTAGTTTTCTTCTTAGTTCTTATTTAGATATGGATAAAAATTAATAAGATGATTAATAAATAAAAGGATTTGTTGTACAGGATTGTTGTTGTCCTTGGAAGATCAGGTCTAGTGCTGGATTACACGTTGTTGGTGGATGCTTTTCGATAAGTTATCTTGATCTATGATATTGTATGCCAATATGTATATATTTATGAAATAGTAAATGTATATAATATATCTGCATTTGATTACATTGGGTTGTGTGCATCGTGTTGGTGTGGGTGTATTGTGTTGGTGTGGGCACATTGTGTCGGTGTAGGTATATTGTGTTGGTGTGGGTGCTCTCTTGTCTGATCATGATCATACGAGGACCTAGTCTCCTTTTGGACCTCCAGCGGGGCTATTGCTGGCACATGATTGTTGAGCAGTATGTGACATAGAAGCTAGTTGCCTTATTTTAGCCATGCATGGCAGGCACATGCAGAGGATGCATATTTCTCGTGTGATACTCAGAGCTAGTTTTCCTTTTGGACCTCTAGCGGGGCTATCGCTGGCACATGACTGTTGAGCAGTATGGACACAGGATCTAGTCTCTTTCAGGGCGAGCCACGGGTTGATCATGGCCATAGTCAGAGGGACTAGGAAAGTAGAGTAAATGGTTGGCTATCCATAGTCGTGTCGTGTCTGTGTCGGTTGCATTTAAGTGTACACATCTACATAGTATTACTGGTATATTATTTTGAGATGGATATCTTGTATGTATGAGTTGTATTTGTTACTGGTTGTTATTGACATATTTGTATATATATATTGGAGGTGATGATAAATTATTAAGCCTGTATAGCTCATCTCTTGTTTTCCTATGTTTTTGTTACAGATCTGGAAAATCAAGCAGGCTTTGGGGACCAGTTAGTGAGGAATAGGGTTTAGGTGTTGATTTCTGAGTTTATATTAAATTTTAGTTGAATTTTATGAAAAATTATTGGAATCAATAAATAATTAGTGAAATTTGTTCCTTACCACTATTTGGATATTGAATTGAGGTTAGGCCTGGCATGATCTCTATGGTGATACCTAGGATTATGCGGCCGGTCACGTAGCCAATCCTAGATCTGGATTCGGGGTGTGACAAGAAGATAGGTTGGAGCAAAATCTAAGAGAAGTAGATGGTTTTTAGTAGAATGACCATCAGAAGGAATCAGAGAAGGATGGAAGGCGGTTTGGTTCCCAAAATAATAATAAATATTTTATTTATTATATCAGCCACCCTATTAGTAAAAATTAGTCAATTAAATTAATTATAAAATTTGATATTAATTATGAAATTATTTAGTATAATAATAATATAATATAAAATTTATATTATTTATTATTGGTTTATAATTTTAAAAAAAATCGGTGCCATGAATACCAAAAATTTTGACATTATAATACTAATTTCAACAATAACATATAATGTCCTGGTCTAAAAATTATCATATTTAGTAAAGATATAAATTATTATTATTTAAAAGTATTATTTTTGAAAAGAATGTACAATATTCTTGCCTGAATACTTTACTTTTTGCATGGATATCTTGCCGTCCTTGCCAAAAAGTTGGCTTTGAATTATTTAAATATGAAAAATTATCATATTTAGCAAGGACTTAAAATATTTTTGTTTAAAACCACTACTTCTGAAAAGGACATGCAATGTCTTCACCTAAATATCCAACTTTTGGTATGAACATCTATGCAGTCATTGTCAAAAAGTTGGCTCTAAAATATTTAAATCTAAAAAATTATCATATTTGACATGAACTTAAAAGGCATTTGTTTAAAATCATTATTTTTTTCTCATCTAAATATCCAACTTTTAGCATGGATAACTATACAGCTCTTATCAAAAAATTGGCTCCGAAATATTTGACAATAACTCGATTATACTCCCACCAAATATTGTATCTTTGACAAAGAATTTTCTTGTTATTGCTATAAAGTTCTTGCCAATTCTAAAAATTCTTGTAGTGTAAAAAGCTAATGTCAATACGATGATAATGTTATCTTCTTATGATTTAATTCACAATAAAAAGCTAATTCTTCTTGTCTAGGATTTTCTCGAGTCTGTATATAATTGGATCTCCCTCAACTAGCGTGTCTGGGCACTCATCCATGGATTAACAATCACGTGATTTGGTAGGAATTCATCTACGAAGATTCTTAATATTTGTTTTGCCTGTGGATGGATCGAAGTCACGATGGATGCTTGCACCTTTTGTAAAGCTCAGCTCCTACTGCCAATCTAGCGTATGGTCCCTAGATGGGGCCGCACGTGTGCCGGTGCCTTCATCTGAACCAAGAAAGCAGGATAAGCATTCTCCCGCGAGCCTTCGGTGGAAACTAAAACTTCAATTACCTCTTAACTTTATCCTGAGAAAGTGGCTTCTAAGCAATCCTTTTCCAAGTAGGAGTCATTTAAGAATGACCTTGGGTCTATTGCTGGGGGTTCTAGGTTTACCTCCGTGGACTTTGAAGAGCAACTAGATCCTTCGGCTGCTGCTCCTGCGGATGTTCTTCATTTGCTCAAGAAATCATCTAATCCAAGGCTAGAGATAGCTGGCTCAAAGGAAAAATGTATAAGGTCTCCGATTAACTACTCTTTCCTCTCTACTAGATCGTCAAGATCTAATTCCCCTCCTCAAACTAAGGTAATAGTGTGGAAAGAGTAGCCTTATGCACTTGCATTAGCCGAAGTCTCTGCTGCTCCGGTCTCGTGTCCCAAAGGTCCACGTAAGAAGGAGGTTTGGTGGCCGACAGTGACAAACCCCGATCAATTGGAAGGGTCTACTTCAACTACCCCTCTTCTATATGTTGACCCTTGTTGAGATGATAAAAGGGTGTTAGTAATGATGCGGCCCATCTTGCTCTTTTTAATAACCTATCACGAGTTTGGGGGATGAAGGAGGCTTAGCTAGGGCTATGGATACTGTAGCTGGGGATTTGGCAAAACCAGATTCAAGCTAATATTTGTCAGAATGGAATGGCTGGGCTTTTTCTTTGTAATGAAACTCTTCATATGGAATTCTCGAGGAGCTTCTAAGCCCGCATTTGTTAGGTCCTCTAAATCCTTAGTTCGTAATTATATGCTTGATATTTGATATTTTGTGGAATTTTTTTTTTTTTTTGGTCAAAGAAAGGGATAGGGGATGAGTACATCAATCTGACACTAATAAGATACGGGCTAGTAGAATGGGGACAAAGAAAAAGATCCTGATCTCTTACTCATACCAAGTGTGTCAATAAGATGCCGGCTAGTATAACAGGAACAAAGGAGGAGAGCCTAACCTCTTACTCATACCAGAAAAATTCTAAATTTAGTCGAGTCATCCGCGGAATCATGCATCGAACCTGTTGTAGATGGAGACTAATTTCCATCCCGAAAGTCCTGATCCACGTTCACCAACCCACGCGCGCGGGTGTGCGTCACACGACTCAGGCCCATGTAGTCAGGCGCTGGGCATGCGTTCCGTTTTTACGTGCACGAATTTTGGCGCTGTGACATGGCTTTATATGAGGCACTTGTTTGTCTCGATCCAACTGCCCAGAAGTCTTCTATGGAGATTGGGAGTAGAGTTTTGTATTTTTTGGGTTCTTGGATGCCTACGAGTTCTGTTTCTTGTACTCTATATAAACAGAGGCCGTGAGGGTTTATGATTATTGATGAAAAAATAGGATTTTTCGAGAGGTTAATAGTTGAGATTTCAGAGAGAATATCTGAGAGGTTTTGTGAGTACCTTCTGGTGCATTTGAGAGAAATCCTGAAATCTTTTAAGGGGATAAAAAGAGTTTTTGAGAGAGAGTGTTTTGAGGGCTTGTACCTGATTCAACTCTTAGTGAAGCCTTGCAGATCCTGTGCCGCCGTGGACGTAGCCCAGTTTGAGTGAACCACGTAAAATTCCTGTCTCTCGCTGGTTTTGATTCTTGTTTCTTATATTTTTTCTGTTTATTTATTTATTTCTTGTTGATTATATCGTAACTGCGTGCTTGGCTGTATTAATAACGATCCTATTAGAGAAATTTTTTGTTCCATTTCTTTTCAAATTGGTATCAGAGCCAGGCTCCTTCCTATTATTACGGTCAGATAAATCAACAAAGAGATGGCAGAAGACAAGATCAAAATCGAGAAATTTAATGGTCACAATTTCGGATGGTGGAGGATGCAAATTGCGGACTACCTATATCAGAAGGATCTTTACCTTCCATTGGAGGGGGAGAAGCCGGATTCAATGAGCAACTCAGATTGGATGATTCTGGATAGGAAAGCCTTGGCCACGATCAGATTGTCGTTGACACCTCAAGTGGCGTATAATATTGCAAAGGAAAAGACCATCGTGGATTTGATGACCGCTTTAATAAAGTTGTATGTAAAACCTTCCACCTCAAACAAGATATTTCTCATGAAAAAGCTCTTCAATTTGAAGATGGCTGAGAATGGTTCAGTGACGGAGCATCTGAACGAGTTCAACACAATGATCAATCAATTAGAGTCGGTCTCTATCACTTTTGATGATTCTTTCAGGGCTCTTCTTTTCTTGTGTTTCTTGCCAGAGAGCTGGGACAATCTTGTAATGACAGTCAGCAACTCGGTATCAGGTACCCTTACATTCAATGATGCAGTTAGTTGTATATTGAATGATGAGATGAGAAGAAAGACTGTGGGTGAGACTTCTACAAGTACTGCACTCATGGTGGATACCAGAGGAAGATCACAGGAGAGGAAGAAGTCAGAGAAAGGCTGGTCCAAGAGCAGAGAAAAGTCCAAAGGGAGATTTCCCATGAAGTGTTGGAACTGTGAGAAGAAAGGTCACATGAGCAAGGATTGTTGGGGTAAGAAGAAAGAAAAATGTGCAGAGAGCAAGTCAGAAGGTCAGGAAGCAAATATTGTGAGTACTATACGGCAGGAGTTTGAGGATGTGTGCCTGTCAGCCGGCGATGGGGCAAACTCAGATTTGTGGTTTGTAGACTCAGGCGCTTCTTACCATTGCAGCTCTAAGAGACACCTATTTTCAGATTTTGTCCAAGGAGATTTTGGTCATGTCACAGTTGGCAATGGATAGCAGAGCAGAATTGTTGGTAGAGGAACAATTATATTGAAGCCAGTGACAAGCGGAGAATTGAGACTTGCACAAGCCAGATACATTCCAGATTTAAGGAAAAACCTAATTTCTACCAATCAGCTTGATAATGAGGGTTATGTATCCGTCTTTGGTAATTCTCAGTGGAAGATTACTAAAGGGTCTATGGTTGTTGTCAAAGGGAAGCGGACTGGCACTCTCTACTTCTTGGCAGACAGTGGGAGTTCAGTTTCAGTGGCAACAGGAGACACGAGTACAGTGACTACATTATGGCACAGGAGGCTCGGTCATCTTAGTGAGAAGAACTTGAGTATTCTACACATGAGAGAGCTTCTACCTGGGCTAAAAAAGGTGAATCTAGAGTTTTGTGAAAAGTGTATCTATGGTAAGCAGAAAGCAGTAAGTTTTCAATTAGCAATTACTCAGAAGAAGACTGAAAGGCTGGAGTTGGTTCATTCAGATGTCTGGGGTCCAGCACCAGTGGCATCATATGCGGGCAATAAGTACTTTGTCATGTTTATAGATGATTTCAACAGGAAAGTCTGGGTGTTTGCTATGAAGGAAAAGTCTGAGGTTTTTGGCATCTTCAAGAGATGGAGAGTCATGTGTGAAAACCAGACTAGAGCAAGCCTCAAGTGTCTCAAGACAGATAACAGTGGTGAATACTGCAGCAGAGAGTTTGATGTTTACTGCGCAGAGCATGGAATCAGAAGGATCAAGACCGTCCCAGGGACACCAGAGCAGAATGGTGTGGCAGAAAGAATGAACAGGACCATTCTTGAGATAGAGAGGAGTATGAGGTTTGACTCGGGTCTACCTACATATTTTTGGGCGGCAGCACTGGACACCACAGTGTATTTGATCAACAGGAGTCCATCCAGTGCATTGGATGGTGGGATTCTAGAGGAGGTTTCGACAGGAAAACCTGTAAAACTTTCTTTTCTTAAAGTGTTTGGCTGCATTGCTTATTCTCTGATAAAGAAAGATAAGAGGAGTAAGTTAAACTCAAAGTCTACAAAGTGTGTTTTCATTGGATATGGTGGCGATGAGTATGGCTACAAGCTCTGGGATTTCCAGAATAATAAGATCATTTGGAGCAGGAATATGATATTTGATGAAAAGCATACTTATAAAGACAGGAAGGATGCAGTGGAAGAAAAGAAATAAGAGTTTATAGAACTTGATCCTGTCAGAGATGGAGAGATTCCCCGAGTGCAAACTGAAGATGGAAACTTTGAGGATGTGGAGGAGGAAGATGTGGTTGATGCATACACCGGTTGAAGCAGACAGCCACATGCAATACACCTGGAGAACCAGAGTGTTTTGTTGAAGCCATGTAGGATGAAGCTAAGGTCAAGTGGGAGTTGGCTATGAAAGAGGAGATGGACTCTTTGAAGCAGAACAAGACTTGGGATCTTGTGAAGTTACCCGTTGGCAAGAAAGCTCTGTTCAACAAATGGGTGTACAAGATAAAGAATGAGGCCGATGGTACCAAAAGATACAAAGCAAGGTTAGTTGTCAAAGGTTATGCACAGAAAGAGGGAATTGACTTTCAGGAGATTTTTTTTCCAGTGGTCAAGATGACATCCATCAGGGTGATTCTGAGCATGGTAGCAGTGGAGGATCTTCATCTAGAGCGGCTAGATGTGAAGACAGCATTTCTTCATGGAGATTTGGAGGAGGAACTGTACATGCACCAGCCAGAAGATTTCCAGGTCAGGGGAAAGGAAGACATGGTATGCAGACTGAAAAAAAGCTTGTATAGTCTGAAGCAGGCTCCGTGGCAGTGGTACCTCAAGTTTGACAGTTTCATGCTAGAGAAGGGCTTCACCAGATGCCAGTCAGATCACTGCGTGTACTACCAGGATTCGTAAATAATGAGTTTATTGTTTTATCCTTGTATGTGGACGATATGCTTGTAGCAGGTTCTAGTATGAGGAAGATTGAAGAGCTCAAGAAACTGATGGCAAAGAAGTTCTCAATGAAGGATTTGGGAGAGGCAAAGCAGATTCTTGGCATGAGGATCAAGAGAGATAGGAAGCAACGAAAGCTGTGGCTATCTCAGGAGGACTATGTAGAGAAGGTGCTGAAGAGGTTCAATATGGAGAACGCAAAGGCAGTGTCAACACCTTTGGCAGCACACTTCAAGCTTAGCAAGCAGTTGTGTCCAACAACTCAGGAGGCAAGGGATGAGATGATTAGAGTTCCATATGCCTCGGTCATGGAAAGTTTGATGTATGCAATGGTTTGCACGAGACCGGACATCGCACAAGCAATGGGAGCAGTCAGCAGATACATGCAAATTCTAGGCAAGGAGCACTGGAATGCAGTGAAGTGGATCTTGAGATATCTCAGGGGTATATCAACTTACAGTTTGTGCTATGAAGGTGACAGTCTTCAAGTACAGGGATTTGTAGATGCAGATCACTTTGGTGATAGAGACAGTGGGAGGAGCACCACTGGTTATGTTTTTACTGTCGGTAATACAACAGTGAGCTGGGTATCTCAGTTGCAGAAGATAGTAGCTTTGTTAACTATGGAAGCGAGTATGTGGCGATCACTGAAGCTAGTAAAGAGATGATCTGGTTACAGAGGTTGATGGAGGAGCTCGGCAAGAAGCATAATTGTAATACGCTATAGAGCGACAGCTAGAGCGCAGTTCACTTGGCCAGGAATCCAGCATTTTATGCAAGAACTAAACACATTCAGCTTAGGTATCATTTCATACGCAATGCGTTGGATGAGTGGCTGAAACTGGAGAATATTGATGGTGCCAAGAACCCTGTAGATATGTTCACCAAGGTTATGAGCAGAGACAAGTTGAGTTTTTGTTGCAACTTGGTGAACCTTTCCAAGAGATAAATCTGGATAGTGCGGCACAAAGAAAGAAGGTAGATCAAAGGTTGAAGTCAATTAATCTCCAAGTGGGAGATTGTTGTAGATGGAGACTAATTTCCATCCCGAAAGTCCCGATCCACGTTCACCAACCCACGCGCGCGGGTGTGCGTCGTGCGACCCAGGCCCAGGTGGTCGGGTGCTGGGCGTGCATTCCATTTTTACGCGCACGGATTTTGGTGCGGTGACGTGGATTCATATGAGACACTTGTTTGTCTCGATCCAATTGTCCAAAAGTCTTCTATGGAGATTGGGAGTCTAGAGTTTTATATTTTTTTGGATTCTTGGATGTCTACGAGCTCTGTTTCTTGTACTCTATATAAACAGAGGCTGTGAGGGTTTATGATTATTGATGAAAAAATAGGGTTTTTCGAGAGGTTTGTAAGTGAGATTTCAGAGAGAATATTTGAGAGGTTTTGTGAGTACCTCCGGGTGCATTTGAGAGAAATCCTGAAATCTTTAAGGGGATTAAAAGAGTTTCTGAGAGAGAGTGTTTTGAGGGCTTGTACCTGATTCAACTCTTAGTGAAGCCTTGTAGATCCTGTGCGGCCGTGGACGTAGCCCAGTTTGGGTGAACCACGTAAAATTTCCGTCTCTCGCTGGTTTTGATTCTTGTTTCTTGTATTTTTCTGTTTATTTATTTATTTCTTGTTGATTATATCGCAACTGCGTGCTTGGCCGTATTAATAGCGATCCTATTAGAGAAGTTTTTTGTTCTATTTCTTTTCAGAATCTACGACCAATTGGTAGTGAAGCAAGGTCCCTACCAACTAGGCTACTGTCTTAGCAGTCTAGAAACTTGTTTGGACGAGTATTTTTATCCTCGAGTTTAGAAAATGCTAGGCCCAACTTAGGATCACAACATGGCTTCTTAGGGATGTCCGGTTGGATAGTAGTAGCCTGGATCGAGAAGTGGGCTTGGTTAATTTCATTCACGCAATTACGCAAATGCATTTTGGGTTTATCTCTACTCTGGCATCATATCTTGGATTCTTGGTATTGTGTATGCTAGTGCTAATGGTCCAAGGCATGGGCAGTGCTTGGTAGGCTGCCTCTCAGGTTCTGTAGTTTGGTTTGCCTACACATCATATCAGGGATTTAAAATTGTCCATTGCAAGCTCATGACAAGCTTGGTGGTAAAGCCTTCAAGGTTGATCGAGATGTGAAAGAATTCGGGGCTCTTATTTTTTCATTAAGTTTGATTGATCTTGAATATAAGAGTCCAAAATTTACATGGTACAATAATTAGTAGGGCTTAGCCAGAGTATGATAATGTCTTGATCGAGCTTTTGTGTTTGATAATTGGCATGATCAGTTTCCTGAATCTTGAATCACTACAAGAACTAAGATTATTAGCTATGGCTAATTACCATCGCTAATAGCTAATTATTATCGCTAATACTATTAATTATCATTTGATACTATAATTATCTATAGAATTAATTATAATTTCTAAACTGTCTATACTGGACATTCAATTGATCAATATATATAATTCTTCTACTCATACAAAAATATATAAATATAGGGATATTATAGAATGTGTACATTAATCAAAATAAAAGTCCATGGTTCTGTTGACGCTGCTTCCTGTCTGGATGCTAGAGGTTGCTAGAGAAAAGGTGCTCATGAGCTATACCTACAAGAAAAGCTGTAGTTGAAAGTTACTTTGGCGAAGGCCCTCCGATGATCAAGTTAGGTGGCAAGTAACAGGAGAAAGAAAGTAGAGCGAAGAAGAGAGAGAGTATTGCATTGCATACCTTGGGAGCTCTCAAGAAGCCGCCTTTTATGGCTGAGTGACGAGGGCATTTTTGAAATGCAAAATGTCTCAGTGATTTGGTAAGAAGTGATAGAGCATCAGATCCTGTCTAGGGATTTTGGTAGAAGATCATTTTATTTGTCTAGGATATCTATCTCCTATTAATTGAAACCTTGTCTCTTTCGCATTGCCAGCTACATTTCTTAATAGTGATAAGGACTATGCCTGGAGCAGGTTACCCTCCCCTTAATTGAGAGGATTTATCGAAGATTATAGGACATGGCCTCTTGAACATGCCATCAAGTGTGTGAAAATAAGTGTCATATGATTTTCTCTTAAATTGCCTGAAAGTATGCTGCCATAAGATTTTAACTTTTTCTAGGCATAAGGGTCTGGATTGGACTTAATCATCCTACCGAGACTAAAAATCAAATAGAGTCATTAATCTCAAGGTGTTACTCTGGTGTACCCAAGGATTGTTGGAGCTTAATTGCTGAGGGCGAGGTGAGCCTTCACTAAAGCCAAAGGTCAACTAAGCCAGCGGTCCCAAGATGCTATCCTGACCCATGTGAAGGAAGCGGAATCTTGGATGCAGGAAGGGTAGTGGTCCTTCGGCAAGATCGAAGGTCAATCAAACCAAAAGGGCTTAGTGGCACTGCTCCTTCTTGCCTAAAGGATAGTCTACCTTGAGGATGAACGTCTGACATCAGACCTTTGACATGCACCTTTCTCTTGTAAAGACTATCAGTGGATAATGCAGGGGCTAGATCTTTACCCATCAAAGTTCCTAGCCTACCTTACTGTATGAAAAGCTATCATATACAGAAATATGGCATGTAATTGGTGTTGTTCTATCAAGAAACTCATGAGGCAACTCTACTGGCACTTCCACATTTAGGAAGCTAATAATAATGTCTACTTTTAAGACTCCTATTCATTAAGATTCCTTTCATGGACCACGTCATAGATATTTGGTTGATATTTTATTTGAGCAAATGCTTCATATATAGGCATCCTAGGGATGAAGGGCATGATGCCAAAGATCGAGGAGGCCGAGGGGAACCTGAATGTAGCCTTCCTTAATCCAAGAGATGGCGGGGGACTGCTTGTATCGATGTCCAATTTGGAGATCCTTGGAATAACGAGGGTGGGAGGTTAGCTCCCCACATCAGGTTCTATGCAATGTAATTTTTTTAAAAATAAATATCAAATTTTGCAATGCTGCCCTACACCTTTCCTCAGCCCAAGCATGTGGGGCATGGGAGGGCCGGCTAACTTAGATGCCGGTTGGGACCCAAGACCCGAGCACATAGGGCATGCCTCGGCCCTCGTGTTTGCCATGCTACCTGGCACCTTCTCTCGGTCCGAGCAAACAAGGTGCATGTTCTCAGGCCCCGCTTATGCTTTGCATGTCAAGACCAGAGTCCAGCATATATGGAACATGAATCCATGCACACCTAATTAATTAATTAATTAACATCTAATTAATTAATTAAATAAATATCTAATTAAATTTAATTAATATATTTTAAATAAATAAATTTTCTTTCAGTGATGACTCTATCATCATCACTAATATTCACATCAAGTAGTGGAAGGCGGGCCCCAGAGATGGAAGCCAAGTCCCATGGATGGTTGATCTAGTGTGCAAGAATCGAGGCACTAGTACGAGGACAAGGTGGAGGCATGAGCACGGTAGCATAGGGACAGGACACCGACTCATTGACGACAATATAGGGACCCAGCTATGGGGATGGGGACTAGGGAACGGGGCTGTGGGGATGGGGGCACTGGGACAGGACCGTGGGAGGGTAAGGACACGAGTTCCCGCACTCGACGAGGGAACCATGCTGGCAAGGGAGAAGAAGGGGAGGAGGTAGCATGGGGAGGAAGATCAGGTGCAAGGAATGTCGATGAGGGGGAGAAGAAGGGGATCTAGCAGTGGGTACTGTTGATGGTTCGGGTGATGGCACGAAGGCACGCTGGTGGGGGATGGGGGAACTAGTAGGAAGGGGATGCACGGTTGGGGAGAGCCAAAACTTTTTGCCGATTAGGTGCCTAAAGGGATTTGGAGAGGATTATTAGCGATGGCAAACAACACCATCGCTAATTCCAGTCACAAATGCATCAACTTTTGTGTGTTTAATTACTAGCGACGGCACCCATTGCAATAACTATTATTTGCGATAATATAGTAATTATCGCTAACATAATTAAAAATATATTATTAATATTAGCGATGGGCATACTGCTATCACTAATAGTTTAATTGCTGTCATTAATTATTTAAAATTAATTTTATTTTGGGCCAATGTGCCGTCCTTGCAAATTTTTGATAGCGACGACAAAGATTACCATTTCTAATAATAATGCTAATATTAGCTATGACTTATTACCATCGCTAATAATTTAATTGTTGTTGCTAATACTCTTTTCAAAAATAATTTTGTTAAATTTTAAAATTTTTAGCGATGACATGCCATCATTAATATTCGAAATTTTGTCACTAATATTATTAGCGATAATTTTTTTTAGTCATTCCTTAGGCTGTTAAAGATCTTCATTAGCGATTGCTGATTAGCTATCTCTAATAGCCATCATTTTTTTTTTTTTGATAATAACGGTGTATTCATTGCACAGACCGGGAACAAATACAACCTAGAGAGTCAGCTAATATAATGTCCCTAAGCTATATAGGAATAGAGTGCCAATCAGACCAAAGGGCAAAACCCGTGTGCTGAGCAACAAAGGAGGCTACCCAGTTCGCCGCTGAGTTAGCCTCCCTATAAATATGCCTAATGATAAGAGCCTGACAGCCGTGCAACATAAGCCTGATATCCCTGACTAAGGGATGGCCCACTGGCTCGGGGGAGGAATGAGTAAGCCAGGATATAATGTGGCGGATCTTCCTCGATGACAAGCCGGTCGAGGTGGAGGACCCGTCGAGCATATCTAATCCCAGCCCATGCTGCATGCAACTCCAGAGCCGGAACTGATAGTTCCATAAGAGGGATACCCCTAGCTGCCAAAAATCCAGAGCGAAAGTCCCGAATGACGAATCTAGCTCCCCCCATCCTGTGACGCAGGCTCCCATCGAAGCTGACAGTGACCAATGATGGAGAACGGGGTTCCCAGGTAATAAAAACCCTCCGAATCGCTCGAGGAGCGGAAGGGGAACCCGGGGTTCCCAGGTAATAAAAACCCTCCGAATCGCTCGAGGAGCGGAAGGGGAACCCTAGATCTCTGTCGGCATCACTGTGGATCTACAGTACTCGATAGCAGCAGCTCTGGCTCTCTCCATCACCATCATCGGAGAAGACCTGGTAGCTGCAAAAATCTACTCGTTCCTAGATATCCAAATATAATATCCCAGATAAGCAGTAAATGAGACCTGGATCGTAGGAGCCATCCGTAGTAAAGTATAAAAGATATCAATAATGTGGTAGGGCTGTGAAGAAGGATCATTGAGGCCCGCCAAAGCCTAGATCATCGTCGCACGATGACATAAGAAGATGGCATGAGTCTAGGACTCACCCTGAGTCCCATAAAAAGAATAATCCATGGCGATCTGGATACCCTTGGAGACCAGAAACTCGCGAGTAGGGAGGCGGTGCCATGCAAGTTTCCAGATAAATAGAGAGACCCTGGGATGCACTGGCAAGGTCCACATCCAATGATAGCTCCGAGACAACTGATGGTCCAAGGTGGGCCGGGCAATAAGATGAGAGATGGGCACTCGAGTAGTCGTGGTATGTCGCCAAACTCTGATATCCGAGTACTGATGAACCAGAATGGGAATAGAAAGGACTCTGAAGCCGAGATCTTCCCAAAGGTGGCCAACACCCTATCCACATCCCAAGCAATCAGCCCCGGCCGCCTAAGATCAGCAATGGTCATATCGAGGGGAGTGAGGACCGAAATAAAGGCGGGCCACCGAACCAAAGGAATGTCTGAGATCCAAGGATCATGCATCAGTTTGATCGATTGGCCATCACCTAACACCCAGGACATGTGAGGGATAATAGTCAGGGCCCTGGCGAGAATCTCACGCCAAATAACTGAAGACCCCCTGTGGGGCGAAGGGCAGTCATCGGGATCCATGGGTATATCTCCGTATTTGGCCCTCAAGAAAGAAGACTACATACTATCCAGATATAAGAAAAATCTGGTGGCATGTCTGGTCAAGAAAGCCTCCCTTCTATCAATGAGAGAGGGAATACCCATGCCACCACTTTGATCAGGCTGACAAACCATATCCCACCTCATAAGATGAATCCTCCTTCTCACAGCTGAGGAGTTCCTGAGGAAGGAAGGATCGAATCATCTGCTCGACCTTGCTTATAATACCTTTAGGAATGAAAGCATTGGATAGAATATACATAGGGAGAGAGGCAAGGATAGCTCGAACGAGAGTGAGTCTACCCATCGCGGACAGTGATCTAGCCTGCCACCCCGCAATCCTGTCACTAACTATAGTTAGTAAAGGGGCACACTCACTCCTGGTGAGTCTAGTGCCAAAAATGGGAATACCCAGATAGTGGAGAGGGCCCTGTCACTCCTGTATGCCCAACATATGAAGGATCCTGCAATGGATAGCTGAGGCAGTATTGGGGCTGAAATAAACTCCAGATTTCTGGAAGTTGACCCTTTAGCCTAAAGCATAGCAGTATTGCTCAACTACTCTCCTAAAACCCTGGGCATTAGATAGGGAGGCTCGGCCAAGTAATAAACAGTCGTCTGTAAAGAATAGATGAGATACTGGCAAGGCACCCGGCCCAGAAGTATACGGGTGGATATGGAGATCCCGCACAGCCACCAATAGAGCTCTGGAAAGGAAGTCAGTAGAAATGATAAATAAATAAGGGGATAGAGGACAACCTTGTCGGAGCCCATGGCAGGAAGAAAAGAAATCCATGAGGGTTCCATTAATCAGGATAGAGAATGAAGGAGCAGTGATGCAGGCCATAATTTTAGAAACCCAGGAAGGATGAAAACCAAAGTCTTCCAAAGCCTTGAAGAGAAAGGTCCAGTCGACGCAGTCATAGGATCTCTCCATATCGATCTTGATAGCCATAAGACTCTACCGCTGGGAAGCTCAATGAAGATCATGCATAAATTCCTGGGCAATCAGAATATTATCAGTGATATTGCGGCCTCGAATGAAAGCTTCCTGCTCAGGGCTGATCAGGTTGGGAAGAATGAGCCTCATCCTGTTTGCCAGAAGCTTAGCACAGACTTTATATAAAGTATTATAGAGACTAATAGGAGCAGGCGTAGAAGGATGCTGCTGCTTCAGTATAAGAGCAACAAAGGTCTGCTTCTAGTTGGAAGGCATGGTGGTAGTATTAAAGAAAAGTTTAGCAGCTGTAACCATATCATTCCTCAGAATATCCCAAAATTGATGAAAAAAAATGGTGGAAAACCATCTGGGCCAGGAGCTTTGTCCTCTGCCAAGGACCACAGAGCATTTTTGACATCCTCATCAGATACCTAGTGCAAAAGTGAATAATTTTGGAAAGCAGAAACTAAAGTGTGGGAAGGAACAGTAGAGATGGAAGGAGAGATAGGAGTTGGAACAGTCCACCTAGCTGTGAAGTAGCGGGAAAATTCCCTCCGAATGATGGATTCGTCTTCAATCCAGCCCTCTTGGTCAGAATAAATAGCCAGTATGGTATTGGTGTGTCTCCTGATAATGGTAGCATGATGAAAGTACCGGGTGTTCCTATCCCCTTCCCTGCCTCCGAAGAGCCTCGAGGTCCTCATCTGCCAAATAGCCTTGGGCATCCTCCTTTACCTGCAAATCATTGATTATGGCTTCTACAGCCTTAATTTGGTGTATAAGATTGCTGACCTCGACCTTGTTCCACCAGAGTAGGCACCGCTTCAAAAGCTCCAGTCTCCTGGATATCCTATAAACTGCGTCACCCCGGACATGCATCTTCCATACCTCCCTGGCAATATCTTTGGCCTTAGGATAGGAAAGCCAAAACTTCTCAAATCTGAAGGGCACAGATCTGGGAGGAGGAAAATTCATAGAAAGGAGAATAGGGACATGATCAGAAGGTATCATGCTGAGGTGGCACATAGTATGGTTCGGGAAAAGTGAGAGCCACGATGGAGTGGCATAATATCTGTCCAGTCTCTCCTAACTCTAGCCTGACCTGACCGATTATTGCACCAGGTATATCGGGGCCCCGTGAAGTCTAAGTCCATGAGGTCATTCTCCTTGATAAAATTAGAGAATTCCCTAGTTCCGACATCCTGGATAAAAGGTTTGTCGGCTCACTTGTCCTCCTGCTTTTCAACAGTGTTAAAATCTCCAGCAACAATAGTAGGGGTCCCCTGCTCGATCAGAGCTGAAGCTTCTTTCAAAACCACTCCTCTTTTGATAAGATGTTCTAGCATATACTCCATAGAGAAGCCAGGGCAGACGGTGAGGTTCGGAGATCACTATGGCAACTAGCTGGGAAGATTTATGAAAGACATCAACTTTGGCAGCCCTAGCATCCCAACTAACAATAATGCCCTCAGCCAGACCCTGGGAAGGCACTGAGTATAACCCCCAATCTCTGGGAAGACGACGCTTGAGAGCATCAAGACTAGGACCTAACATCCTAGTCTCCAGCAAAACACATATTTGTGGATGATATAATTGAAGGTACCTATGATAAGTAGATAAAAAGGAGGGTTTTTTCGTCCCCCTAACATTCCACAATAGTGTTTTCTTAGATACAAAAGTCAAGGCTGAGGCTCGAACCCCTGTCCGGCCTCAATAGTTTTCAAAAAAACTACAATTTTCTTCTTCCCATCAGTTTTCCCCCCCTCTTTTATAGGAACAGTCACTAACCCTTTACATTTATTGCCATCCCCCATGAGACCCAGGGCATTTTGGACCTTGTGACAAACTGACTCGTGCTCTCCCTATGTAAAGGATCCTTCTTCTGTCAACATTTTAGGTTTGGTCATGTGAACTTCAGCCTTAAGTTTGTCCCCAACCGGCAACTTGTGGCTTTCCTAGATCTTCATGTCAACAAGCATCTCTTCTCGGTCCCCCCCTCTGCATTTGTCTTAGGCCTGATGAAGTTGGTGACTGCAGTGCCAGTTTCAGAGGTTGAGGCAGCAAATGACCTAAGTTACCTTCTCCCTGCTGAGACTTCATTACATGCCCTGTAAACTTAAAACCCTGCCCACCATCCAGCTCCTTCGCCTTACCCGAGCCAACTAACTCTTCCACCTTCCCCAGTTCCCCTGTTCCCAGAATGATGTTCTTTGAGGAACCAGCCACCGAAAGCCCTCCCAACTCCCCCCCAACCCCATGTCCTTCTTTCAGACACCCCCTCTGGTCCCCCTCTGAAAGCTCTCCCATCCCCATCCCTTTGGCTACCCCTACCTGCCCTCCTCCCTCCCTCTTTGAACCCGACTTCCCCTCAACCCTGCACCATTCCCTCTTCAACTCCCTCTTCCTAGTCTCAGAAGCCCCAGACGAAAGAAGAACCCCACCAGCAACTTCTCCCACCATAGCACCCTCATTAACATACAAGGAAGGGTCATTAGGACTAACCTGATCCACTGTTGGCGGAGCTGCCTTCATCGCGACCGGGGATGATGACCGGGACTGGTTTCTGGTCCGTTTTAGTGAAACCATCACATACTCCACCATTTGATGATCCCTCTGGGCTTCTTCAGGTGGGATCAGTTGCATGCAGTCAGCGAGCGCCGTAAAGACGTTCCCGCTAGCCTCCTTCAGAATTCCCCCACCCTCCGAAAGATCCGAAGTAGAGGCCTCCGGGGACTTCCTCCTCGTGACCTTAGAGGGTTTTTGCCACCCTTCCGAGTCTGGCAGCGAGGAGGGAGTGGAGGACTGTCGGAGGGAAGAGGATCTAGTTGGGGATGAAGATGGTGGATCTGGAGAGTAGATCGGAGCCTTACCTCGGTTCGGCACGGTTTCATTCCTTATCGAGCCCCCCCCCCCCCCCCCTAATCCTGGTAGGGCGCACTCTCGTCGTGGTTAGCCATGGCCCAAAAGTAAGGATCTCGTCTTCCTCCAGAGCTATTGAATCCGGGACCCGTCCTGCTTCAGCCTCCTGATGGTTGATGAAGTTACTTGGGCTCAAGCCTGGTAATGCTTCTCCTGGCCTCCCCTGTCCTTTACGATGGTGGGAAGCCTCGACCAGGTGACCAATCCGTCCGCACCGAAAACAAACTGCGGGTAAACTTTCATACACAAACTGCTGCCAGAAAGTAGCAGTCCTCCCCTGGATCAAAATCCCCGACAGCAGTGGTTTGGAGGCATCCAACTCCATTCTGACCCGTGCAAAGCCCGTCCTTCTCATGAGATCGGTAAAATTATCCAGCGATAACGTTTGCTAGCCTCCCTTGCTACCGTCATGATGGCTTTTACTTGTAGTGAATTCGGTACTTGACCAGGTTTTGCATTGGATGTTTTATCAAACAATGATTTGGATTCATAGCATTATTTTTTGAATAATACTTCTTAAAATATATATTTTTGTATAGTAAAGTTTAGAGATACTAGCAATTGAATGATCCCAATTTTAGTTATGTCAATTTAATCAATAAAACAATAAAATATTATAAAATCAAGAAAATGGATAAACGGAACTTGGCTGTCACGTGATCGCACATAACTTGTGCAAAAATAAATGCTATGTACCCATCCACCATCGATGCCCGAATGCCATTTGCCGAGCCCCATCATCGTAACCCATAAGGAAACGGTAATCATAGAGCTAATGCTTCAATCCATCCACCATGCATGTTGTCGGGCAGTGGAAGGAGGCGAAGCCATCGCGAATGCTGGAGAGGTTGTTCCATGTATGAAAGACAAATTAAAAACGGGCCTTTACCTATTGTTGATTTGCCATGTTAGGTTGTTTGGCCGACCACCTGCAGTTACGTGATAGCCACAGGCAAACAGTGATAAGCTTCGTCTACTCATCTTCCTGGTTTTACTGTATTTTATTATTTTATTGACTAAATTAATGCAATTAAAATTTAAATCACTCAATTACTAGTGCTTCTAAATTTCATAAAAAATATTTTTTTAATATTTCACCTTGATAGAATGGCCCGATAGACAAGGAACTATACAACAGAGAGCAAACATGCATCTCCTAGAAACCCTTGACTATCCAAATCCAAAGCCAGCTAGATTCCTTCTCATTTTACTAGCTTGACAGCTAGGCAATGTTACGAAGCTCAGATCTAGCGCCACGTAAAAGCCTTTCATACAAAGTGCAGGAATTGGAATGGTTTACGAGGTTAATGCAATTTCTAGTGATGCAACGCCTTGAAACTTCCGTGCCAAGATGGGGTTCCAAAAATAATTTTATATTTGTTAATTTTGTTAAGTGCCGAAAAGCTCAGCAGGTCAAAAGCTAGAAAAGACTCGAGCACCAGATTATTCCAGAAGCGGCATCTCAATTCTCGCAAGGATTCGATGCTTTTAATTTTAAACTGCATTCCAATCTTCCAGAGAATTGAAGTCAACCATTTTGCTCCAATGTCACGGTGCCACATGTGATGCCTGTATGGCAACCTGGCCTTTCGCACTATGATGTCCTTCCCTCATCATGACTCTCTCTCTTTTTCTTCCGTATAATAAGACCTGGGTCAACGAATTCGAAGTTAGCAAGCACCGTCGACCATATCTTAATCATGTTTGTACAGCTTCGCTTGTAAGAAGACGATCTTTTCCTGATTTAAGAAAGTTTCCTTGGGTTAAACTATGTGGTCCGTCTGATCTCACCTATGTGTACATCTTATTTTGGAAAACAACATGATTAACTTTTAACTAACACAACGCAAACCATTTCATTCCTTCAATTAATCACTTTAGTTGTGGTTCCATAGGACGCAGTCTATCCCTTGGAAAATGCCTGTCTTAATTACGAAAACAAAATAAAACAAACTATTTATAAAATAGTAATACCATTGGGTACAAACACAAAATTTACAAAGCAAGCAAATTTAATGATCCGTACAGTTGCATACTTGCATTCTACGGACATCTCATCCATATGGGATCAGCACCCCTTGGGAACATCCATTACCTACACCCATCCACCAAATTATTCTACCTTTTCGAACGCCCGCATGCTAATTCCTCTGCTAACTGACAATTAATATTCTCCAAACACATGCAGACTAATTTCTACACGGGCACACGATCCATCATCAACTCTGTGAATCCGGTTCGTTCCATCGCATCTTCAAGCCCGAGCAAACCAAGCATCCGCATAGAAATATCTACGCGGGCGTTCGGAGAAGAAGGGCCGTCGGCCCGGGAGCTTTTCTCAGGCGGTTGACGGCTTCGGGGCGAACCCTATCGCCGGTGCAGAGACCGGATGGTAAGCATAATAGACGTCTAAGAATTCGCTTCAGTATCATCCCTCTCTTCGGGACGTAGCGTGGGTGCAACCCTGGTTCCATGTTTTGACCCTGCCGGGGGCAGCGGAGCTCCGAACCGCAGCAGCCGAGGTTCACCAGCATGGCTTTATTTATTATCTTCGTATGGACTACGGTGGCGGTGGTGGCGGCGGCCGCTGCGGTGGTGGCGCTAGGTTGGAGGGAAGTGACGACGGGTGTGGTGGTTGGTGGTCTCGTGCTGATCGGTGGCCAGCTTTAAATATGTGATGGGAGCGAGGGGAATTGGAGAAGACCCATTCTTCCATGGAAAGGTTTCTTGTGGGGTACGCGGGATGCTTCGAAGAACACGGTTTGGTCCCGCGTTTTGGCGCGAATCGCAGCATGCTGTGGGAACCAAAGGTTGATTTTTTTAATAGATCAAAGGCAACTGACGGCTCTCTCTCTCTCTCTCATTGACTTGGGCCAAGTTGGATTTTTAGCTTTCAACATAGAATTTCACTACATTGATCCATTTGCTTGACTTGTCTAAGCTGAGTTTAGGTATGGGATGTGGGCGACCATCTCGGGATCAATTTGTAGGCGCACATAGATAAATGTGGTTAGATACTTGGGTTGCCAGGCCAGCGCTGGTAGGCTTGAGCAGCTTTCTATATGCTAAAAATGATATCCCAAAGCAGTTCATTTTAAGAAGAATGGATTATTTGAACGGAAACTTGTAAAAGGTCAGTAAAGGCTGAAATTACCTTAAAAACAAATCCCGAAGTAGAGGACAGCTTATACATTCATTCATTTATCCATTCAATCATTCAATCATTCTACTCTTTTGTTGATTTAAGAAGATGGATTAGATGGTAGCGAAGTCTTGTAAATTGACAACGAGTTATCCATATTTCCAATATGGCTAAATCTAAGATTTAAAGTTAGCTAATGCAGACTTGGGGCTTGCACGGCGTGATGAACAATAGAGCCAAATAATGCGAAAAGGCCACGTATGATGATGTTATTTTCTTTTGGTTTTTAATAGAAAGCCAACAATCTCAAATGTCCAAACCATCAATTGTCAATCCAGTTAATTAGGATACGGTGGGTATCCAAGACTACCTAAACATGTTTTCTTGGTCCTCAAGGTAAATGGTTTGTTAAATTTGGAATTTTAGACTAAATCAACATGAGAAAAAAATGCTACCATACGTATATCCACCAACTTTAGAGAGAAAATAGAGATCATATTATGCAATGGTTGGAGAGAAATATGAGCATCCCGATAGCAAAAGAGAGTTGAAAGGTTAGGATTTCATATAGCCTTTCTTCGCGGGGCCGGCCGGGGGGGGGGGAGGGGGGGGCGGCGGGGGACATGCCAATGAGGTCTAAGATGCTCCTCAACCTAGGAGCTATTTCTTCTAGTCAACCCTTTTTTTTTTTTGACTAAAAGATGGAGCTGAAAGCTATATTAAGTAAGATAAAAATAATATATATATTCATGAACAAAGCATCATGGGGGCAAACAAAGTTACATTGGTCACAAAAAGATATATAATATAAAGTCCAACTAAAGCATGGAAATGGGATATAAAATCCTGAACCGGAGCATGAGTGTAAGTTGATATGAAACCTCCATATGCATATTAAAATTTAATGCTTTGTTTATTATGTATTAAACTCTCTCTTATTATGTTTTGTCAATGTAGTGTTTGGTTATATGTATGCCATATGGATGGCTATTATATAGTATTGGGTTGCATGTATGCCACTTGGATGGCTATTATGTAGTCTTCTGGGGAGCCAAGAAAAGTAAATATATGTTTATGAGCTGAAATCATACCCAACAAATTGGTATCAGAGCAAGGAAGATCGTTGTAGCTGGGTTTGAGTAAGATTTATCAGAAAACAAGCCTCAATCAAAAAGATCTTCATGGCAACTTCAAATCCCATAGGTATGACCATCCAACAACCTTCTATGCCTATCTTTGATGGTGAAAACTACGATTTTTGGAGCATCAAGATGAAAACACTCTTTATTTCACAAGAGATTTGGAATTTGGTGGAGAATGGATATGAGGAACCTAACTCATCAACAACTCTAACCAATACTCAAAGAGATCAATTGAAGGAGTACAAGAAAAAGGATGCAAAAGTCCTCTTCTTCATCCAACAAGCCATGTCCGATAAAATCTTTCCAAGGATTATTGGGGCAAGCAAAGCAAATGAAGCTTGGGATATTCTTCAAGAGGAATTCCAAGGCAACACCAAGATAAGAACCATCAAGCTTTTATCTCTTAAAAGAGAATTAGAGAATATGAAAATGAAGGAAAATGAAACAAAGAAAGATTACTTCTCCAAAACCATGGAGATAGTTAATCAAATGAAAATATATGGTGAAAAGATCACCGATCAAAGGATTTGTGAAAAGATTATGATTAGTTTGCCTCAAAAATATGATGCTATTGTTACCACTATTGAAGAATCAAAAGATCTCTTTTCATTAAGTGTACATGAGTTGATGGGTTCACTTGAATCACATGAGCAAAGATTGAATAGGCATAATGAAAAATCTCTTGAAAGTGCCTTTCAATCTAAGATTAATATTTTTTCCAAAGGAGACCCATCTACTCATGAGCACCATAATTATGAATCCTCATCTAGAGGTGGAAGGCAAGGAAGAGGAAGAGGAAGAAATTCAAGAGGAAGAGGAAGAGGAAGAAATAATTTTCAAAGAAGAAACAATAATGAAAGTAATCAAAATGGATGCAAAATATGTAAAAGATCTTCTCGTGTTGAAAATGATTGTTGGTTTAAAGGCAAACCTGAATGTTTTGTATGCAAGAAATTTGGCAATGTTTAAAAGGATTGTAGGTACAAAGTAAATGAGCAAGCAAATTATTCCGAAGAGAAAGAAGGTGATAAACAAAGTACATTCTATGCATGTCAAATCGCATCCAAGTAAGGAAATGATGTATGGTATCTTGATAGTGGATGTAGCAACCATATGACCGGCGACAAGTCAGTTTTTGTCAATATTGATGCTTCTTGTACATCGCAAGTCAAGATGGGAAATGAAATACTTGTTCAAGCCAAGGGCAAAGGTACTATTGCTATTGACACAAAGAAGGGGAGGAAATTTATTCATGATGTTCTTCTTGTTCTGGATGTAGAGCAAAATCTTCTAAGTATTGGCCAATTGATTGAGCATGGGCACACTGTTCACTTTGAAGAAAACTTATGTAAGATATATGACAAAGATGAGAAGAGGCAACTTATGACAACCATCAAGATGGAGAAAAACAGAAATTTTTCTCTCATTCTCCAATATGTAAAGAATATAGCACTCAAGATAGAAGTTAATGATGAATCATGGTTATGGCATAAAAGATATGGGTACTTGAATTTTCAAAGTTTGAGAAGTCTTCAACAAAAAAATATGGTACATGATCTACCGGCAATTCTAGAAAAGAAAGAAGTGTGTGAAGATTGTGCACTCGGGAAACAACACCGGGAAGTATTTTCAAAGGAGAAAACATGGAGAGCCAAGGCACCATTGGAACTTGTTCATACCGATGTGTGCAGGCCTATGAAGACTCCTTCTCATGCCGGAAATGTCTACTTCATTATCTTCATTGATGATTATTCAAAAATGTATGGGTCTACTTTATGAGGTACAAGTTCGAGGTATTCTCTATTTTCAAGAAGTTCAAAAATTTTATTGAAAGGCAAAGTGGGCACTACATCAAATGTCTAAGAAGTGATCGAGGTGGTGAGTATAATTCAAAAGAATTTGAAAAGTTTTGTAAAGATATTGGTTTGCATAGACAATTGACCATTATCTATACACCGGAACAAAATGGAGTTGCCGAAAGAAAGAACCGCACAATTGTTGAAATGGCAAGATCTATGCTCAAAGATAAAGGCCTTCCAAATTCCTTTTGGACGAAAGCAATCTTTACAATGGTCTACTTATTGAATAGATGTCCAACAAAAGAAATTCAAGATAAAACACCATTCGAGACTTGGTCCGGTAGAAAGCCATCGGTTAAGCATCTCAAGGTTTTTGGTTGTATTTGTTATGCACATATCCCAAAAGAGAAGAGACACAAGCTTGATGAAACAAGTAAAAAATGCATCTTTATTGGCTATAGCTCACAATCAAAGGGTTATAGACTCTTTAGCTTGAAAGCAAATAAGGTAGTGATTAATAGAGATGTTCTTTTCAATGAAAAAGCATCATAGGATTGGAAAGAAAAGAAAGTCCAAGAAAAAGTTGTCACCATTCATGAAGAGACTCAAGATGCTCAAAATGAAGAAGAAGTTGATGAAGAATCACCACATATCTCTCCAAGTACAAGTCCATCTCCAAGCTTAAGCTCACCATCAAGTACAAGTTCATCTCCAAGCTCTACTCCAAAAAGAATGAGAAGTCTTGGTGATATTTATGCTCATGCAACTTTTGTATGGTTGAACCGGAATGCCTTGAAGAAGAAATGAAAGAAGAAGCTTGGAGAAAAACAATGAAAGAAGAAATTGAAGTGATTAAAAAAATAAAACTTGGGAGTTGGTTGATAAACCAAAAGAGAAAGAAATTATCGACTTGAAGTGGATCTATAAGATAAAGTTTAATCTGGATGGTTCTATTCAAAGACATAAAGCAAGATTGGTGGCCAAGGGCTACTCACAACAAGAAGGAATAGATTATCAAGAAACCTTTGCACCGGTTGCTCGGCTTGATACAATTATGTTGACTCTAGTCTTGATTTTGATGATTGACAAAATGTTTAAGTATATATGAGTACTAATTGTATTTTAAGTGTATTTCTTAGATCTTAGTACTCAACCATGTTGAATGAAGAAATGCTTGTATTTCAATTGAAAAAGTCCTTAAATTAATGGAAAATCAAATATATGGACTTTGGAATTAATATGAAAGAATTTGAAGATAGTTCAGTAAAGCCGGCACGACAAAATTTCAGTGGCACGCTTCAGAGGTCGACACCTGTCCAGAGGTCGACACCTGAGGTCAACACCTGTTCAAAGGTCGACACCTGAGGTCAACACCTGTTCAGAGGTCGACACCTGAGGTCAACACCTGTTCAGAGGTCGACACCTGAGGTCAACACCTGTCCAGAGGTCGACACCTGAGGTCGACACCTGAGGTCGACACTTGATCCAGAGGTCGACTCATGGCATAACGGCTAGTTTTTCTGAACTTCTGATTTGATTTCTAACGGCCATAAACGGCCATATTTTTGTTTCTAACGGTCTTGTGGAGTTGTTTCAGCTTGAATGAAGTATTTAACCTCCACCAAACTTCAAAAAAGACATGGAGACAAGGTGAAAAGGATTAGAGTGAAAGTAAAAAGCCTTCAAGCAATTCCAAGCCAAAAAGAGTGAGAAATCCAAGAGATTCCTTAGCCATAAGCTTTCCATCTTTGAGGAATCCAACTTTCAAGAGTTTGGCATTTAGCAAGGTCCAAGATTCCAAGAGAAAGGCTTGAAGAGTCTCCATCAAAAGCTTCATCGAATTACCTTTTGCTCAAAAAGGAGTTTGTATTGTTTTTTATTCATTGTATTCATATTCTATTTGTGGTAGGCTAGTTTCAAGGGAATTTGAAACTAGAGTGAGGTTTGTTGGTGAGCCAATTGATAAAACCAACTAGGGTTGCTTGTTAGCCCGAAGCCAAAATAAGTGAGTAAGGTTTGTTGGTGATCCAATTGATAAAACCAACTAGGGTTGCTTGTAAGCCCGAAGCCAAAACAAGTGAGTGAGGTTTGTTGGTGAGCCAATTGATAAAACCAACTAGGGTTGCTTGTAAGCCCGAAGCCAAAACAAGTGTGTAAGGTTTTGACTTGTGAGCCTGGTAAAACAAGTCGGCTGTAATCTAAAGATTATAGTGGAAATTCCCAAGTGGAGCTTGGGGAGTGGATGTAGGTGCTAGGTGCACCGAACCACTGTACTTCTTGTGTGTTTGCATTGCTCTTCTTTTGCTCTTAAATTGTTAATTTATTTCATTGCTTCCGTTGCACAATTATTTGAGCACTATCACTCTTCACCATAAAAAATTAAAGCAATATATGTGCTATCAAGTTTTATGGTGAAGAGTGATAGTGCTCAAATAATTGTGCAACGGAAGCAATGAAATAAATTAACAATTTAAGAGCAAAAGAAGAGCAATGCAAACACACAAGAAGTACAGTGGTTCGGTGCACCTAGCACCTACATCCACTCCCCAAGCTCCACTTGGGAATTTCCACTATAATCTTTAGATTACAGCCGACTTGTTTTACCAGGCTCACAAGTCAAAACCTTACACACTTGTTTTGGCTTCGGGCTTACAAGCAACCCTAGTTGGTTTTATCAATTGGCTCACCAACAAACCTCACTCACTTGTTTTGGCTTCGGGCTTACAAGCAACCCTAGTTGGTTTTATCAATTGGATCACCAACAAACCTTACTCACTTGTTTTGGCTTCGGGCTAACAAGCAACCCTAGTTGGTTTTATCAATTGGCTCACCAACAAACCTCACTCTAGTTTCAAATTCCCTTGAAACTAGCCTACCACAAATAGAATATGAATACAATGAATAAAAAACAATACAAACTCCTTTTTGAGCAAAAGGTAATTCGATGAAGCTTTTGATGGAGACTCTTCAAGCCTTTCTCTTGGAATCTTGGACCTTGCTAAATGCCAAACTCTTGAAAGTTGGATTCCTCAAAGATGGAAAGCTTATGGCTAAGGAATCTCTTGGATTTCTCACTCTTTTTGGCTTGGAATTGCTTGAAGGCTTTTTACTTTCACTCTAATCCTTTTCACCTTGTCTCCATGTCTTTTTTGAAGTTTGGTGGAGGTTAAATACTTCATTCAAGCTGAAACAACTCCACAAGACCGTTAGAAACAAAAATATGGCCGTTTATGGCCGTTAGAAATCAAATCAGAAGTTCAGAAAAACTAGCCGTTATGCCATGAGTCGACCTCTGGATCAAGTGTCGACCTCAGGTGTCGACCTCAGGTGTCGACCTCTGGACAGGTGTTGACCTCAGGTGTCGACCTCTGAACAGGTGTTGACCTCAGGTGTCGACCTCTGAACAGGTGTTGACCTCAGGTGTCGACCTTTGAACAGGTGTTGACCTCAGGTGTCGACCTCTGGACAGGTGTCGACCTCTGAAGCGTGCCACTGAAATTTTGTCGTGCCGGCTTTACTGAACTATCTTCAAATTCTTTCATATTAATTCCAAAGTCCATATATTTGATTTTCCATTAATTTAAGGACTTTTTCAATTGAAATACAAGCATTTCTTCATTCAACATGGTTGAGTACTAAGATCTAAGAAATACACTTAAAATACAATTAGTACTCATATATACTTAAACATTTTGTCAATCATCAAAATCAAGACTAGAGTCAACAATCTCCCCCTTTTTGATGATGACAAAACCTTTAAGTATATGAATAGGGTAAGCTTAAAAAGATTAACAATAAGATAAACATGTAAGCTCAAAACAATAAGCACCAAGCTCCCCCTCAAAATATGATCCAAAAAATCTTAAAAAAATATTTTTCAAAATATGCAAAATTTTTAAATTTCTTCTTACTAATTCTTTCCTTTAGTTAAAAACATTCTTCTCCCCCTTTTGCATTTTCTTTCATTTCTCAAAAGATTTTTCATGTTTATCCAATCTTCCCCTTTTCATACTTAATAATTTTCTCCCCCTTTTTGACATCATGAAAAAGGGTGAAAGGCAATACAAAGTGGGAATGAAGTTGGAAAGAATAGCAAGTAGGTCATCAAAATCAATGCATGAAATCAAATATTTATGATATCAATTGAATATGATATAAATTGAACAAGATACCAAAGAATGTAAGCACATGCAAGAAATGATTTGATGTGTATTATCCATTCGCCTTACTTGTTCATGGGATAAGGTCACAGCGGCACCCCTACACGTCATAAGAGAGCCCGTTGAATGAGAAGAGAGGGTCTTTAAGCCCTACTTATCTCCTATGACCGGACGGCCATGGTGACTAACCCAATCCGAAGCGGTTACTAGGAATTATTAAAAAAAATCTTGATGCCAATAGAATATGATACCATTTGAATGTAACTCCTCCAAAGAATTAGATTTGAAAACAAGAAGAGTACTAGAGCAATATAAGCAAAGCATGATATCAACAAGATATTCAAAGCATCAAATATGATAACAAATCTTTGGATGCTCCCCTGAATGTTATTCCTTCTTTAAAAATATGCATTTATTTCAGGAATAAAACATGAAAGCTTATGCATCAAGATTTGAAATTTTTCAAGATATTCATGATTTTCAAAATACAAAACATTTATATCGCATAAAAATGTTTAGCATTATTTCAAATTCATTTTAAGATGATTTGATATCCATACAAATGCTAGAAGTAATATGATATCAAGTCTAGCTATTAGAGCAAGGGTTTGTCAATAAGCATACCTTCTTCTTAAACATAACCCTTAACTACTAGTTCTATACTTGATCCAAATCATTTCTAGATTATGCATAGATGCCAAAAATAAAAACATATAAATCATAGCATTTCACTTGAAATAATTTAGAAATTATATTAATCAAAATCAAGTGAAGATCTAATAATCACAAGTTTGACCATGAGAGCTTGAAATCCATCAACATCAAAATGGTCATGATCACAACAAATGATTATTAGTCTAAGCTTGATTCTAATCAATCAATTAAAATATTTTTCAAATCAATATGCATCTTTAAAAGTATTTTTCATGAAATACATTAATCAAAATCAAGTGAAGGTCTTACAATCATAAATTTAATCATGATAGCATGAAATTCATCAACACCAAAAAGTTCATGATCATATCCAATGATGATAAGTCCAAACTTGATTCTAATTAACTATTTAAAATAATTTTTCAAAGTAATTGATGCAATAAAAATTAATCTACAATTTTAATTATGGAAGGAGATGTTTAGAATTTACCAATATACATAATCCTTCCTTTTACCATTTAGTCCAAAATATAGCTTGTCCACTTCTTTAAATTGTCTTGTACAACCTCTTTTCACATATATTGCTTTAATTTTTTAAATACCCAATTCACCCCCCCTCTTGGGCACCATATCTGGGCAACAAGTGGTATCAGAGCTCGGTGCTCTGATTGAAAATCTAACGATTTTGAGCTAAAGTTCATGGTGACCCTTGTAGGTATTAGTGTTAGACCACCATTTTTCAATGGTATAAATTATATATTTTGGAAAACTCGCATGCGCATCCATATTCAATCTATTAGTTATCATCTTTGGAAAATCATTATTAGTGGTCCTCATATTCCTTCCATTTTGGTTAATGGCATTTCCATTCCAAAGCTTGAAGAGGATTGGAATGAATATGACATTAAACAAATTGAACTCAATGCTAAAGCAATGAACTTGCTTTATTGTGCATTGGACTTAAATGAATTTAATAGAGTTTCTACATGCACATCAGCGAAGGAAATATGGGACACACTTGAAGTTACTCATGAGGGTACTCTTCAAGTGAAGAACACTAAAATTAATTTGCTTATACATTCTTTTGAAACTTTTGAAATGATGCATTATGAATCTATATCTGATATGTTTTCAAGATTTATGACTATTATTAATGAATTAAAAAGTCTTGGCAAAATCTATACTAATGCTGATTTGGTGAACAAAATTCTTAGATCCTTGCCAAAATCATGGGATCCAAAGGTGACGGCGATCCAAGAAGCTAAAGATGTAGAAACCTTACCTTTGGAGGAGCTTATCGGTTCACTCATGACCTATGAGTTGAACTTATGGCAAAGGATTGTGGAAGCTGATACAGAAAAGAAAATAATAGCTCTCAAGGCCAAAAGGAAATTCAAGGCAATAATGGCAACTTGGAGCGATAGCGAAGACTCAAGTACGGATGATGAAGTTGCCCATCTTTGTTTCATGGCTAATGAGAAAAAGGTATGTGCTAAAAATAATTATGATTTTACCTTTAAAGAATCACATGATGCATCTAATGATCTTGTGCATGAATACAGTTTGCTAAAAATTGAGCACAAGAAATTAAATAGGCATGTAGATTCATTTTCTCTTGACAACACCAATCTTGCAAATAAAAATAATGATTTAAATGCCAAGATTGATATTTTAAAAAATGAAAAGAATAATTTTTCTAAAGAAAAAGAATTTTTAGAAAAAGAAAATGTTATTTCAAAAGATTTATGTAAAAAAGTTTTTAATGAGAAAAATATTTTGATTGAGGAAAAGAAGCAAAAACTCTTGAAGAACTTCAATTTTCCTGCTTCTTTCAATTCTTCTTATAAATGTGGTTTCAATGCTTATCCTTCTAGAAAAGTTTGGGTTCCAAAAGGAACCATAATTACTAATCATAAAGGACCCAAGAAAGTTTGGGTACCAAAAATGTCCACTTAATTTGTTTTGCAGGAATGTCTTGCAACCCAACATGTAGAAAGGGACGTTCCTTTTGTAAGAATGGTTAGGGGCATCGATCCAACAAATTAAAATACTCATTGCTTTGGCGGTACATAAAAATTGGCATTTGTACTAATTAGATGTGAAATCATCCTTTTTGAATGGAGTATTGAAAGAAGATATTTATGTAGAGCAACCTCAAGAGTTCATCATCAAAGATCATGAGAAAAAAGTGTACAAGTTGAAGAAAGCTTTGTATGGATTAAAACAAGCTCCCCGAGCTTGGTATAGTCAAATTGATGCCTATTTCAATGAGAAAGGATTCCAAAGAAGCCCAAGTGAGCCAACTTTATACATCAAAAGGCAAGGTAACACCGGTATCCTCATTGTTTCTCTTTATGTTGATGATTTGATATATACCGGTAGTGATGAAAGAATGATTTATGAATTTAAAAATGACATGATGAAAAGATATGAAATAAATGATATAGGTTTGCTTTATTACTTTTTGGGAGTTGAAGTTGATCAAAAAGGAGATGGTGTTTTCATTTGCCAAAAGAACTATGTGAAAATTACTCTCAAGAAGTTTAGAATAAAAAATTGTAACTCGGTGCCAACACCCTTAGTAGTGAATGAAAAATTCTCAAAGAAAGATGGAAGTGAAAATGTAAATGCAACTTTATATAGAAGTTTGGTTGGAAGTCTATTATATCTCACTACTACTAGGCTGGACATCATGTATGCTACAAGTTTGTTGTCTCGTTTTATGCATTAACCAAGTAAACTTCATTTTGGGGCAGCAAAAAGAGTTTTGAGATACATTCAGGCACAAAAAATTTTGGCATCATTTATAGGAGAGAAATAAATACAAAGCTGAAATTGTTTGGATTTTGTGATTGTGATTGGGTCGGAAATCTAGATGATATGAGAAGCACATCGGGTTATGCTTTTATCTGTGGATCCAACATATGTTCTTGGGCATCAAAGAAGCAAGAAACCATGGCATTATCCTCAACAGAAGCGGAATATGTTTCAGTTACATTGGCCTCAAAGCAAGCAACTTGGATGAGAAGAACTTTAGAAGATATTGGTGAGAAGCAAGAGGAAGCCACTATATTATTCTGTGACGACAAATCTGCCATTGCTATGACAAAAAATTTCATATATCATAGCCGAACAAAGCACATCAAAATCAAGTATCATTTTATCCGTGAAATTGTAGAAGGAGAAATTCAAATGAAGTATGTGAAGACACTAGATCAAGTGGCAGACATATTTAACAAGGCACTTCCCAAAGAAAAAAATTATATTTTAGAGAACTCATGGGTGTTCAAGAACAGAGCATTAAGGAGGAGTATTAAAATTTAATGCTTTGTTTATTATGTATTAAACTCTCTCTCTTGTTATGTTTTGTTAATGTAGTATTTGGTTGCATGTATGCCACATGGATGGCTATTATATAGTATTGGGTTGCATGTATGCCACTTAGATGGCTATCCTGCAGTCTTTTTGGGAGCCAAGAAAAGTAAAAACAGGGCTACCATGAAAACCAAATATAAAATAAAAAATATAATTGAGAGATGTTCTCCTTCCATCATATTAATCATCCATTCTCTTCCTTTTTATTTTTTTTGCTTCCAAAGATATATTTATGAGCTGAAATTACACCTAACAATGCAAACCATAGCAGTTAATAGCATGAAGAAAGATGTTAAGATAACTTATTACTAACAAAAGCTGATACTTGATCGTGGGATTATAATATAAATGAACATAACATTTAGAACTCTTGAAAACCATGTCGCAGCAAAGGAGAATGAGATGGTGTTGCCAGAAACATGAGTAGAACTTGCACAGATATTGAAGTGGATATAGTTACAGACTTTGCAACACATGAAGAAAATAAGGAAAACATTGTTCCAGTATGCCACCCTCAATTCAGCAATCCAAAATAATAAAATTTCCTAACTTCGGCTAATAAGATTAATAGATGGATACATGAACTCAAATTTGGAGCAAGTATAATCATCTTGAAATATCCTACTAATCTGAACCAGTTCATAACAATAAAAGATGTCTAAAGGAATGGTTTAAAAATCCAAAAAGTAGGACTTCCTAACACATGCTCCATCATTGTTCTGTGACTTAAGTGCAAGGTAGAAGGATAAAGAAAAATTGAAAACAAGAAATGACTCCATGTATAATTAGATAATCGGACCAATAACTTCATTCCATACAACCTGTGATGAAAATTCAATATAGTATAGGTGGAACCAAAATATATATAGAGCATATAACCATCCCAGACCACTAAAACTTAAATGGGTCTGATAATATAAAAGTACAGAGGTTCTAATTGACCCTTTGAGGCTTTCAATCAGAAAGGAAAAAGGGATGGATTCACCACCTCCTTGTTTGATTAGTGACCAGCCATCAATTTGCATGACGGACTCTGGTAGATCATGGGCACAAGTTGTCAAGGTAGTTGAAAATTCCATTAGGAGATGTCTCACCTTGCTATTGATGCTATCTCTATTTTGGAAGTGAGATTTAAAGAAATTGTGGTCTTTACCAAGGACAAAGTTGTTGAGGACTTCGAAGTGATATGAATTGGCCCTTGTTGGTAAGTTTTGGGGGCATGGTTTTTCAACTAACTTTGTATAGTGGAAGATGAAAAATCGGTGGAAGGTGAAGGGGGATTTTTAGATAATACCTTTATTTGAGGGTTTTCTATTGTTCTTTTTGGCTTTTGAGGAGTTCTGCATGAAGGCTTTGGAGCATGATCTATGGTCGCTGGCTATGCTATTGGGAAAACACAGCAAATTCAGCTCCTAAACAAAGCCCAAATAGGTGAAAAAATCCAGTGAGAAGCCAAGTCCAAAAGAGAATTAAAAAGAAAAAAATAGACCTTGGCTTGTAGGCGACCCCACAGCCCAGCTTGAAGGCGACCCCGCAGCCCAAGCTGGCCTGCAGGGCGTGACCCAGCACCACGCGCGCGGGTGTGTGGCCCAGGCAAGTGTGCAGCCTACCGAGATCCAAGCACCATTTCCTGTTTTCCTTTTTTCCCCTCTATAGTTGTTTTCACATGGATCTTGATGCGATCCGATGGTTCCATGCACTCCATGCGATGATCAGACAACAACATGCGTTTGGTGCATGGATCGGATGGCGGGCATCATGTGTAATGTGATTCTCATAATTTGATCCGATTTGAGCATGTTTTTCATTGTGATCGAAGCTGATTGATGGTCAGGAGCTAATTTGCAATCAAACGATGATTGGAAGAGCTACAGGACTTTAATTTGAGTATGGTTTGGACTGTTAGACTCCTGGTGAGATACTCTTTACAGTAAAGGCTATAAAACCATAGACAGAGGGTAGAGGCTGGGTATGAGGATCAAAAGAATAGTGAAGGATCTCTAGTTGAGAGCTTGTACGATAGATTTTGGGATTTCGTATTGAAAGACTTATACGGGGATGAGAGTGGAAGTTCAATCTTGTAAGTTTTTATTTTTCTCATAATAAAACCTTGCATGCCCATCTAATTGCATCTTATATTTTATTCTTTTTCCGTTGCATCGACATCGATAATCAAGATCCTAAAAATGGGGATCTATATTCTGCATGAGTGACCCCCGGACATGAGTGGTATCAGTGCAAGTTGATACCCAACAATTGGTATCAGAGTCCCGGTTATTCGTGATTGATCAAGATCGAAGAAGATAGAGAGAATAGGCATAATCAAGTTTGAGATCAACTGGTTTGATGACAAGCGTATTTTCTCCCTCTAGCAGGCGAAGGTGAAAGATTTCTCACCAGCAGGGGTTGATCGATTTTCTCATGTATGAGGAGAGGCTAGCTACCATGAAAGAGAAGACTTGCAGGTGGTTTCAAATGTAGGCAATGAATACTATTTGCTATACTTATCAAACAAGATAGTAATCCATGAACTGAACGAGATTTCCTCGACGATACTATGAGAAAAGCTCGAGGAGCTATACATGATGAAGTCTCTTACCAATATGCTATTCCTTTGCAAGCAGTTCTACCAACTGCGGATGACCGAGAAAAAAATGTATAGGAGCACCTAAGTAACCTCTAGAGAATCCTCCCGATCTTCTCAGTATAAATGAGAAGGTGGAAGAAAAGATTAGGATGTTGGTCTTGCTATCATCCCTACTGTAGTTCTTTAGTCCTTGGTGATTGCTCTTCTAGTGAGGAAAAGTATTATCAAATGGAGGAGGTCACCTTGGTGTTACTCCAGAATTAATGAGGTTCTAAGCAGAACTAGAGAGAACATCAGTTGATTAAAGATTGTAGATAGCAAAGATAATATCAAGGCTGCTACGATAGTGGCCAATGGTAGCGATCGATAATGAATACATTAGTGATGCACTCATAGTATCCAACCAAGTATCCCTTTCTTTCTAGTGGAGTTTAGATTTTGCATGTTCATATCATATATATTATAGAAAGGAGCTATTCGACTCTCTAGAGAGTAAAGAGAGTGCAATCTACTTGTCAGATGGATCGAGTTATGTGATCGTGGGCGTCGAGATAGTTAGCTTGGAGGTGCATGATGGGATAGTGAAAAAACTGGATGAGGTCCGATGATATCCAGTTTTTGCAAAAATCTAATTTTTCTTAGTAAACTAAAATCAAACAGCTACACATAGAGAGTCGGTGATGGAGTCCTAAAGATCTTGCACGGTAGTAAAGTCATTTTGTAAGTAAAGAAGCATGGAGATCACTACTTTTTAATATGGAGTCCAGTGTGAGATGGAGTTCTTGGTACAAACAGGAGCCTAGTGAGAGGTGGAGCTCTAGTATCAAGTGGATCGGGCATGAGACGTGAGATTCGAAAGGATGATAGGTGACATTGCAACGTGAAGTTCCTATTATCGTAGGAGGCTTCCCCAAATAGGTCTCAGGTCGAGATGAGCATAGCATATGATAGAGATGGGATCAAGCAACCTAGCTCGACTTCCTTGTTTGTCCATCCATGATCAGGCATTTATCTTGGGACATGGGGATGCGAAATTCTTTAAGAAGCTCTCAAAATCAGGTAGAGGCTGAACATCGAATCGAGATAGAGGTTGTTAGAAAAATGCCTCGAATTTGACCCTTGAACGAAGCCCAAATATGTGGAGAAACCTAATGAGAAGCCCAGCCCAAGAAAGAAAGGAAAAAAATTGGACCTTGACCTGTAGATGACCCCATGGCCCAGGTTGGCCTGCAAGGCACGACCTAGCACTGTGCATGCGGGCATGCAGTCAGCCCAAGCCCAAGCACCATTTATTGTTTCCCTTTTCTTCCCTCTATAGTGGTTTTCACATGGATCTTGATGCAATCCAACAGTTCTGTGCACTCCATGCAATGATCAGATGGCAACATGTGCTCGATTCATGGATCGGATGGCCAGCATCATTTACGGCATGATTTGCATGATTTGGTCTAATTTTGAGCATGATTTTTGGCATGATCGAGGTTGATCGGTAGCTAGGTGATGATCTGTAGTCAGACGATGATTGGAAGAGCTACAAGACTTCGATTTAGATATGGTTTAGACCATTGAACTCTTGGTGAGATGATCTTTGCAGTAGAGACTATAAAATTATGGGTAGAGGGTAGAAATTGGGTGTGAGGATCAAAAAAATGGTGAAGGGTCTTTAATTGAGATCTTGTATGATGGATTTTGGAACTTCTTATTAAGAAACTTGTATGGAAATGGGAGTAGAAGTTCAATCTTGTAAATTTTTATTTTTCTTATAACGAAATCTTGCATGCCCATCTAATTATGTTTTAAATTTTATTTCTTCTTCTTTCTCTTGTGGCATCAATACCGACAATCGAGATCCTGGAAATGAGGATCCATATTCCATGTGAGTGATCTCTCGAAATGAATGGTATTAGTGCAAGTTGATACCCCAACATATGCTAGCTTTGGAATGTTAGAAGCCAGCCTTCATGCCGACAAAGGATATAGTGAATGTGTGGCTTAGGTTGCTAGATTTGCCATTAGATGTATGGAAAAAGAATGTGATTTTGAAGGTAGTTGCTAAGGTTGGTAAACTTAGGTACCTAGATGAATGGACAACTAATTCTTCTTTATTAGGCTTTGCTTGGATCTATGTGGAATTGGATGAGTTGGATCTCTCTTAACTAATGTGTATGGGCAGTCGTTTGCAAAGACAATTAACCAATTTGCAAGAATTCATCTATGAAAATATTTCTCATATTTATTGTCTATGAACATATCGGAGTCATGATGGATAATTGCACCTCTTGTAAGGCTCAGCCTATCTTGTTGCCAATCTTGTGTATGGTTCCTAGATTAGGGTTGCATGCGTGCCGATGTCTTTATCTAACCTAGGGAAGTTGGATAAGTGTTCTCCTATGCCTTTTTTGGCTACTAAAATTTTAGGTACCTCTTGGCTTTATCCTAAGAAAGTGGCTTCTAAGCAATACTTTTCCAAGCAAGAGTCATTTAAGAATGACATTAGGACTACTACTAGGGTTCTAGGTTTGCCTTCTAGGGATTTGAGGAGCAATTGGATCCTTTAGCTACTATTTCTATGGATGTTCATTGCCTAAGAAATCATCTAATCCAAAGGTGGAGGTTGCTAATTCCAAGAAAAAATGTACAAGACCTTCGATTAAGTCTTCCATATAATAAATTGATATAAAAAGTTAATATATAAAAAAATATTTTTTATACTAAATAAATTTAATATAAAAAGTTTATATATTAAATAGATAATATATTTAATATATTATTTAAATATATTAAGTAATATATTAAATTTATATATTATATTATTAAATATAATATAATATATTTATATTATATATAAATATATAAATATATTTAACATAAATATACTATATTATATTAAATATAATATAATATAATATATTTTAAATTATAAAATATAAAATATGATGGTGTCGAAATTTGCTTGGTCATTAGAGAGAGCTGGAGGGGAGATGAGAATAGCTATACCTACAAAAAAAACCCTAATCGAAGGAGATTCTGGTGAAGGCTATCTGATGGTCAAGTCAGTATTCTAGACCATCTAGAAAAAATAAGTACAAGTGTATAAGAGTGTATAAGGAGCAGATAAAGGAATGTGCATGTACCTCTAGGTGTTCACTAAGAACCCCTTTTATAGTCAATCCCAGGGACAGTTTAGAGATAATTCGACATGGTGGCCAGCAGATAGGGAATGATGGCACTCTATAGCTGACATCCAGATTTTTAGATAAAAATCATCCTTTTTTGCCTGGAATATCCTCCTTCCATTGATGAGAAGTTTTGTCTTATGTGTCTTCTCGCTATTTGCCTAAATGGTTTTAGAAAATATGGCTTAGAAATAGGCCATACTTTTTTAATGATCGAGATTTGTTCTAGATACTAGGATTTGACAGTTTATCTATTGCGGATAGTATTTCAAGATGAGTATTGGTAGATTCATGCTTCGACCCTTTGGTAGATGCTCTCGTAGGAGTGACTAACTGGGTTAGGGCCTTTTACTAGATTTTGGAAGGTTTGAGGGCCTTTTGTAATCGAGGTTCAGTGGAACTTGGGATTTGGGGGAGCCAAGTCCCTAATATACCAAAAATAGATAAAAGTGTGCATTTTGACTAGGGGTCAATTGGTTAATAACCTGATTGATCGATGGTTCATTAGGACCGTTCGACCTAAGCTTGTTAAGAGTTAGGAGGGTCAGAGATAGGTACTGAAGTAAAGTCAAAAGAATCCATGGTCCAGAAGGGAACCAAGATCCTGAAGATTAGATGTACCATATATTAAAGTTACCATCGATAGGACCGGGGGGTCAAAGTGCCATTTTTGATTCTTGCCTTATAAGAAAGTAGAACCAGACAACAGGATTTTCCCCTCCTACACCCTCTGTTAGGGATATTCAATTTATTCGAATGTTCTATCTACTTTATCCATGCTCAAAATATCATGGATCCAAATACTAGGGTTTGAAATAGCTAAATGTGGCTCTTGTCCATCCTAAACTAGGTCGAAAAGATTGTCATCGATTCTAAAACCTTCGAGATCCTAGTATGGGGTTTCTCCCTGTTGGAAATTATGTCCCAAAGCTAATCATCTAGGCTGTAGATGGTTATGCTATCTTGTATTTGTATATGAATTCTTTTAATAAATAAAAGTTATTTATTTTGGATATTCATCATATTTACATTTTCCTGAAATGAACTCTTGTATGATGGAGTCCTTAGAACTGCATTGTTTGATATAGAGAGAATATATCATATAGTTCTTAAAGTGGTTCACAACTAAAGGATACATTATTATAGGATGACAATGTATCAAATATAGGTTATTGTATGTCATATTTATTGGTTGTTCTCTTAACCAAGGAGTGTGGAGATACTGATATGACATGCAAGTGAAATGTATGACATTTCACTGAACGTGACCATCTACGGAGCTCCCTTCTACCAAAGGGTTGCTCACAAAGGGATAAGGGTATATGTGTCCCTCATACCTGAGGTTACCATGGCAGCTTGCAAGCAACTCACTGTACTTTGGTACTGGACTACCTGGATTTCTAATCCAGTGATGAAAGATTTTTGAGTATAGTCAAGTACTTGTGGAGCGGTGATGAATCAAGATGAAATTGATCCTTCCAAATAGTTTGGAGTGAATGACTCACTATGTCTCAATTTAGCAAAACCTTGGCCAGGATGGTTCTCGTGAGGAGTCACAGAACTTGTGAGGTTGAGACATGATCTAGATAAACCAAATTAGGATTGGCAGTCGAACCCTAGGTCATCTTGAGCATTATGAGGTCAAAGGGATGAATATGCAGCAACCATATGCTAGAGGTTCTTATGAGGTGCTCTACATCTTCGACCTATCTGGACATCGGGTATCATTGCTAGATAGGGACTTTGATTGGTACTGAAAATGTTCCAGTGCTACCGGCTTAGTGTTCGAACCTATAAGATCACACACCATAGAGTATTTCTATCTGATCTTAAGGCTAATCGATGATTGAGAATCGTTTGCCATCACTGGAAGTCAATATGATTGACTTTTTTCTAAGTGTCGACACTTGGAATTTTGCAGGTGTTGATACTTGGTGAAGTGTCGACACTTGGCAATTTTCATGAGTCGACACTTCTTGTGACGAGCAAAATTCAGGAAAGATTTTTTGGAAGGATTTTGGGAGGTTTAACATGGTTTGAATTTTGAATTCAAACCAGTTTTAGCTCCAAGGTTATTTGGTATGATAGTCATACTTACCTTCTTGGGTTGGACCCATTTGGTATGGCCTTGATTCTCTCCCCCCATCTCTCCTCCTTCCTCTTTCTCCCTCTCATGGCTGCACCTATAAATGAAGGTCATTCTATAGGCTGCAGAGGTTACAACACAACAAGAGAAAAGAGAGAAGATAGAGATGGATTGTGAGAGGTCTAGGGATTGGGTGTTAGAATCCTAGCATTCTAGCTAGGTCTTGGGAAGAGAGTTCTCTTGGAAAGGGGTTCCAGCTCTTTTCCTAGTCTTCTCGAAAGAAGAAGATTGGCCCGAGGATCCCGAAGAGCTAGCATTCCGAGGGAGTTGATCAGAGTTAAGCTCAGGTGTGGATTACCTGTAGAGGCTAGACACGTGTGTGGCTCGAGTGCCCTCCTCCTTCCACAGCTTCTCTCAGTATAAAGGTATGGTACTTTTATATTTATGTTCTTCTCTTGCTTTGATATTATGTTGCATGCTAGGTCATTATGCTAGATCCTATTACGGGCAGATTGGTAGGTCGTTTAGATCTATCTACCGAGCCTTCTGCTGTGCATGCTTTAAAATTATTTTAAAATGTATTCCTTCTGCCCTGTTTTTCTTGCATATTGTATGCTTGGTGTAGGTGCTTTTTACCTTCAATGGTATCAAAGCAAGAGGTTCCTTTTTGTAGTATAATGATTCTAGCATGCTAATAACATCACTTCTTAAGTACTTGGATTGAGTGCTTCACCATGGCCATCCAGTCATAGGAGAGAAGTAGGGCTGCAAGACCCTCTCTTCCTATTCAATGGGATCTCCTATGGCGTGTAGGGGTGTCGATGTAATTGACTCTTGAAAAGGAAAATAAGAAGCAAGAAAATGTAGATTAAAAATATTTTAATCTAATAAAATGATCATAAAATAACTTTAGATAAGATCTAAGATTTTTTATTGATCGGTTTTGATTGAATGTTTGGAGAAATATTGGTTTTGAAGTCACTATTCTTTCACTGTCTCAGGCTGTGAGTTGACACTTGGCCTTGTAAGTGTCGACTCATGAGTATTTTTGCCTAAGAACTGGGTTCTATTTTTTTCTCTGTGACAGGTTGAAGTATCGACACTTGACCAGAAAGTGTCGATATTTGGGCTCGTGAGTTGACACTTGGCCTTGTAAGTGTCGACTCATGAGCAGGTGCCAGAAAATCTGGAGTTCTATTTTTTACCTGTCTTAGGCCGTGAGTTGATCTAAGTGTCAACACTAGGTGTCGATACTTGCTCCTGGTGAGTCGACACTTGAGATGAAAATGCAAAAAAATAGTGAATTCAAATTTTGAATTTGTCTAAAATTGTTTTACATATGTAAATTAAAATTATTTTAATTTAATTAAGGCTATTGAACTTAATTAAGAATTAAGAATGACTAAGAACTCTAGAAATATGATTCAAAGATTTTAAGTCATTTCAATAAACCTTAAGGGTCATGGGTTAGCTTTTATTAGGTCCTTGATTGGGTTAGACCTAAGTTTAGATGCATTGGACAAATTGAAGAACTAATCTAATCAAATGTTGAGTTAGGATTTCTTCTCTAGATCTCTCTAATAGTTAGATTGATTAGTCCATAATCTAAATGGACCTAATTTGTGGCTCAGTGAAAAGCCCGAGTCTTTAGGCTAGTCTAATCGAGTCTGATGAACTGATTGGTGTCGAGGTAAGTTTGGCATTGTGATCATGGTTCTTTCAGGTTACCTCTTACCTGGCCAACTCTATTGGTGTCTAAGGCAAGACGATTTATGGTGGAACCGAACCCATGATCTCACTTACCTGGCCAATGTGGTCGATCAGGATTGATTGGATAGCTCATTGACTCGTGTTAACCCTTGTCACCCAAGGTTAATCAGTCTTGACTGATTTTAGGTATCCAGGAATCATTTGTTATGAGTAACCCTCCTAGATTACTGATTTGGTCAGTGGGAGGTTGATCCATGTCTTCTCATCTCTTCATCTATCACATTATTTAAAAACTCTCTAAATTATTAGGTCCTTAAAAGGACAAAGTTATAGGGATAACCAAGTCCTAGCCTCCCATTAAGTGGGATAGTAATGGATCCTATAGTTGGGTGTTCATCAGTAGATCCAAAGATCGGGTGTTTATCAGGCTATTGGAATTGCTGTTCCTAATATGATGGCTCAGTGCGACTCTCTTAACAGTGGTCAGGTGGTCCGGCCAAAGTTGGGCTTGACTATTCGTTAGTTAGAAGCATTGAATTTTATCATGTTAATGGTTGGACCTAACCAGGACCTTCAATAGGAGGCCCAAAGGTCGATTGAAGTGCTCCTTGGGGCAAAACCTAAATACTAGAGGTTACTTGGAGAAGTGATCAGTTAAAGAATCTATCTTTAGACACGTATGGATGGGCCAGCCAAAGTTGGGCTCATGTGTTGTCTATTGGACTCTGGTACCCACTAGGAAATTAAAGTAATTTCTCGGATTGGAGGTAGAGGCTACTAGTCTGAGCAAAATAGTGGGAGAGACCTTTAGAATAAAGTCCATGTCTTTAGGTTAATAATTCATATACACTAATTAGCTTTGGTTTTCTTATTAGATATCTTCCAACCTGTCACTCCGGTCTCTTCTCGACAATGAGAAACTCAATGGACCCAACTTCGATAGCTGGTATCGAAGGCTCAGGATTGTCCTGGAGCATGAACGGATCTTATATGTGATATCGGATCCGGCACCTGAGATCGCTCCTGCCAATGCTCGGGGTTCGGTCAGAGACACTTATCAAAAGTAGCTCTCTGACAGGACCACTGTCCGATGCATTATGTTGGTGGCAATGAATGATGAGTTAAGTCGCAAGTTTGAGGAAGCCTAGTCAAAAAAAATCCTTCAAAGATTGAAGGAGTCTTTCGGAACACCAAACGACATTGAGAGGTACAGGGTCTCCTGTGCTATCTACAACGCGTGAATGCATGATGGGGCCTCGGTCACTGATCATGTATTGTACATGATCGAGATGATTGAGTGCCTAGGCAAGCTCGGTTGTTCCTTGCATGAACAGCTTGGAAAAGATGCGATACTGAATTCCCTCCCTTCTTCCTATCTAGATTTTCTCGATCATTATAGAATGAATAAGCCTGCAGTTAACTACCACAGTCTATTAGGGTTACTGCAGACTTATGAGAAAGACTGTCAATTGAATAAAGGGGTGGTGAATCTAGTGGGAGGATCTTCGGGAGGGCGTCGTCCCTTTAAGAAAGGAAAGAAGAAAAATAAAGGGAAAAAGGTGCTAAGTGCTTCTAGGCCCAGTCAGGCTAAGAAAGTGAAGGCTGATTAGAGTCGTGCAGAGTGCTTCTTCTACAAGAAGCAGGGTCACTTGAAGAGGAATTGTCCTCTTTATATTGCATCCCTTGACCTGAATAGGTCCAAGAAAAGAAAGCTGCAGGATGGTCCTGGATAAGGTATTTATATGATAACACCTTGTAGTTTCTCTATTTGTGATACTACTAACTGGGTATTAGATACAGGAAGTCCAATTCACATTTGTAGTTTTTTCCAGGGACTTCAAGTTAGTAGAAGATTCAAGAACGGCGAGAGGTTCTTGAACATGAAAAATGGAAGCCGAGTTCCAGTTCTAGTATTGGGAGTCCTTAAACTTGTTTTCGAGTCCTGTACTATCATTTTGAACGAATGTCATTTTTGTCTGTCTTTCATTTTGAATGTCATTTCTGTAGGCCAATTGGCTATGCATGGTTATGAACTATCAATAAAGAATGACGTTTGCAAAATCATTTGGAATGGTTCTTTTTGACTGGACAAATGCGTGATGGTATCTATGTACTATCATGACCTGTTAGTGTAATGTACACATCTAGCAAACACCCTAGGATAGATAATGTCAGCGAAGCGTACCTATGGCATTGTAGACTAGGTCATATTAATAGAAACATGATAAATAGGTTGAAAAGCGAGGAACTCCTCGATTTTAGTGAAGATAGTTCACTTCCAACCTATGAGTCTTGTCTTCTTAGAAAAATGACTAAGTCACCTTTTACTGAAAAAGGTGAACGAGCCAAAGAGATTCTGAGTCTGATACATACTGATATTTGTAGACCCATGAATGTTAGTGCCAGGGGTGGGTACGGATATTTCATTACATTTACAAACGACCTTTTGAGGTACGGTTATGTCTTCTTGATGAGACATAAATCTGAGTCGTTTGAAATGTTCAAACGATATCATAGTGAAGTAGAAAAACAAACTGGAAAGTATATCAAAACCCTTCGATCCGATCGAGGCAGTGAATACCTTTCGGGTAAGTTTCTAACATATCTTGAGGAGAATAGGACTCTCTCTCAATGGACACCTCAATTAAATGGAGTGTCTGAGAGGAGAAATCAAACCCTGTTAGACATGGTTCGGTCCATGATGGGCTTTGCCTCTCTACCTGTATCCTTTTGGGGATATGCTCTAGAATCATCATGTTAGCTTCCTAATAGGGCTCTACGTAAGTCCGTTAGTAAAATACCATATGAGATATGGACTGGACGTAAGCCGACACTATCATACCTTCAGGTTTGGGGGTGCCCGGCTTTTGTAAAATGTTTGGAAATGGACAAACTTGGACCTAGGTTTGACCGGTGCCTATTTGTTGGGTATCCAAAGGAGTCTAAGGGGTATTACTTCTACTTAGCTGAGGAACAAAAGTTGTTCGTCAGTCTTAGGGCCATCTTTTTGAAAAAGGAGTTCCTTGGTGAAGGGACTATAGTCGTTAAAATTAAACTTAGTGAAGTTCAACAAGTAGAAGAACCAACCACTTAAGGGACAACATAGAACCGACTGTGATTTAATCATACCCAGAGCCCACTCAGGAACCATTAAGGAGATCTGGTAGAGTACCGAGCCGACCGGAAAGATACTATGATTTCTTGGTCCGGGACGGTGATCCCATTAAACTCAATGAGAACAATGAGGATCCAATCACCTATATGGATGCGATGCAGAGGTCCGACTCTAAGAAATGGCTAGGAGCCATGAAATCCGAAATGGAGTCCATGGAGATCAACAGTGTATGGACATTAGTTGATGCACCTAAAGGGATAAAATCCATTGGGTGCAAATAGATTTTTAAAAGGAAAAGGGATGCAGATGGGCAGGTAGAGACCTATAAAGCCCATCTGGTTGCTAAGTGGTATCGTTAACGTTATGATATTGACTATAACGAGACGTTCTCTCCTGTGGTAATGCTCAAATCCATTCGGATTATGCTTACTTTAGCAGCATACTTTGACTATGAAATCTGGCAAATGGATGTCCGAACAGCTTTCCTGAATGGTGAGCTAGAAGAGGATGTGTATATGATATAACCTGAAGGGTTCACATCCACAGACGAGTCAAAGGTGTGCAAGCTTCAAAAGTCCATATATGGACTGAAGCAAGCATCAAGAAGTTGGAACATGCGATTTGATAAGTGCATCAAGTCATATGGCTTCATTAGGATTGGAGAAGAACCTTGCATTTACAAATGGGCTAATGGTCCTGTGATTGTATCCTTGTGCTATATGTGGATGACATTCTTTTAATCGGGAATGACATCCCAGCACTACAAGGAATAAAGGTCTGGTTATCATCTCAGTTCTTTATGAAGGACTTGGGTGAAGCCTCTTACATACTGGGTATGAAGATCTATTAAGATAGATCTAAGAGGCTTCTGGAACTATCCCAGTCTACGTACATCGACACCATGCTGAAACGGTTCAGCATGAAAAATTCTAAGAAGGGCTATCTCCCGATAGGCACTAAAATTGATCTCTCCAAAAAGAATTGTGCGACAACTCCTGAAGAGAGAGAGTGTATGAGTAGAATTTCATATGCTTCGACAATGGGTTCTATCATATACACCATGACATGTACTAGACCAGACGTGGCATACTCACTAGGCATAGTGAGCAAATACTAGTCTGACCCAGGTGAAGCTCATTGAAAAGTGGTAAAGACCATCCTTAAGTATTTACGAAATACTAAGGACCAATGGCTGATTTATGGAGAATTTGATTTGAAACTTGTGGGGTATATTGACTCTAGTTTCCAGTCATATAAGGATGATAGCAAGAGTGTGTCAGGATTTATCTTTATCCTAAACAGAGGAGCTGTCTGTTGGAAAAGTTCCAAGCAGCCTACTATGGCGGACTCAGTATACGAAGCAGAGTACATTGCAGCATCGATGCGATGAAGGAAGCTGTGTGGTTGTGGAAGTTCCTTGGTGAGCTGGGAGTGGCACCTTCCTTGGATGGTCCTGTTCCGGTGTACTGTGACAGCACTGGAGCCATTGCTCAAGCCAAAGAGCTGAAGTCTCATCACCACACAAAGCATATTCTGTGGCGCTATCACCTTATATGAGAGATCGTGGAATGAAATGACATTGACCTTCTGAAGATCGATGGAAAAAAAAACCTGGCTGACCCCTTCACTAAAGCTGTCAAAGTTCAAGAGTTCGACAGTTGTAAAAGTAAAATGGGAATGAGATTTTGTACCGATTGGCTTTAGTCCAAGTGGGAGTTATTGGGAATTGTGTTCCAAAGCCAATCGTTTAGGCTGTAGATGGTTATGATATCTTGTACTTGTATATAAATTCTTTTAATAAATAAAAGTTATTTATTTTGGCTGTTCATCATATTTACATTTTTCTGAAATGAACTCTTATATGATGGAGTCCTTAGAACTACATTGTTTGATATAGAGAGGATATATCATGTAGTTCTTAAAGTGGTTTACAACCAAATGATACATTATTATAGGACGACAATGTATCAAGTGTAGGTTGTTTGTTGCCCAAAAATGGAGCCTAAGAGAGAAGGTGAATTGGGCATTTTTTAAAAAATAAAATAATTATGTGAAGGCCGTGTAGTGTTTGTGGATAATGCACTCAAGTATATGCAGTGGAAAACAATAAGTAAGGTGCAAGAAATAAAGTTCAAGTAACAAGAGAAGATAATCATACACAAATACCAATATTTATAGTGGTTCGATGTTCTCCAAATACCTATGTCCACTCCCCAAGCTCCCTTTGGAAATTTTTACTACAATCTTTTCAAAGATTACAGCCGACTTATTTTTCAAGGCTCACAAGTCAAAATCTAAGTTGGTTTTATCACCTAGGCTCACCAACAACCTTTACACTTGTTTTGGCTTTGGGCTCACAAGTCAACCCTAGTTGGTTTTGGCTCACCAACAACCTTACAACCTACTTTCAAGAATCTTGAAAGCTAGGTTAAATAGTAATAAATTCAGAATACAAGAATTTAACACAAACAGACTCTCTTCTTAGAGTGGATAAGGAATCTTTGAAGCTCTTGAATGATTGCTTGATGTGACTTGACTTGAATCTTCTCAAGAACACTTTTGGAAAGATGAAATGAAAGGCTTTTTAGTAGAATCTTTCATTTTTTTGCTTTTGAAAGTGGAGTTCTTGAAGAAGGGCTTTAGCTCTTGGATATTTCTTTTTTTTACACTTTTCTCTTGCTTCATAAGTGAGTTTGGTGAAGCTTAAATACATGAAAAACATCCAAAAAACTATTTTAGACCGTTAGAGATCAAAAACTAGCCGTTTAGAGCTAAAAATAGTGATTTTAGGCTGTCAGAAAATAGATCCGTTGAGGCTGTTAGAACCCGAGTGTCGACACTTGGCGTTAGGTGTCAACACTTGGTTATCAGGTATCGATACTTGACTTTCAGGTATCGATAGTTGAACTTTTAAGTGTCGACATTTGACTCACAAGTGTCGACACTTGACACAAAAACTTCTCCATGGCCAAGTTATTGATTTTCAAAAAGTGTCAAGCCTTGAGTCGACACTTGGAAACTTAAGTGTCGACACTTGAGTTTCAGGTGTCGACACTTGAGTTCTAAGTGTCGACACTTGGCATGTCATAAAAAATTTCTGCGTTTCAAATGCTGAAGTGTCGACACTTAGGCTTCCAGGTGTCAACACTTGGTTCTACAATTTTCAGAAAGAAGTGCCAATCAAGCCAAAAACATAAAGATTGTTCATGAAACTTAAATGCAACATATATAAACAATAATTAAACTTATTTATGCCCTTTTAGCATGAAAAAGACTCCTCAAATCATGAAAAAACCTTTGTGCCAAAGCGTGCCATGATACTTTAACTTTGAGAATTTTAGGTGCTTGTTTCCTGAAAACTGACAACTAGAAATAATCATTAGTGCAAAATATGTACTCAACATTTTGTTATTCATCAAAATCACAGGGTAGAGCCAACAATCTCTCCCTTTTTGATAATGACAAAACCTTGAGTATATAAATATTTAAATTCAAATTTTAGATATGATACTTCATAAACATGCTTTCAAGCTCATACAACATAGCTTTAATAGATGAGAGGGATGATTTAAGCAAGTAAACTACATTTACTCTTCTCTTAAGTGAAACAATTCGTATCAGAGCAAGTTGAAGAGCAAGTTGAAGTATGAAATATCAAATTTGAAAGCTTTAAACTAACATTAATATTCTACTCCCCTTTTTTGTCAATCATTAAATAGAAAAGGGAGTAAGCTCCCCCTCAATAAATGCACTTAGACAAAAAAGGTATTAGAGCTCATACAAGATTTAGTTTTTCAAAAGTAAACAGGTATCAGAGCCGAAGAGTAGGGTATCAAATCCAAGATTGTAAAAGTCAAAATCAAACACAGTGAATTCAATCAATAGAATACATATATATAAAATGTTTTCAGTACAAAACTTGCTGAATCAATCAACAACACTGAAACATACATGATGCAACAAGAGTACATAAGCATGAGACATAAAGGATAGATAGCATGCAACAGAATGAACATCTGTGAGGCTAATCCTCATCAGATGGAAGCTCAAAACTAATAGGTGTACTAATCCTGGACCTAGGAACTAAGGCTTTAGGAGGTCCTTGGACTAAAACCCTATGACTCCTAGTACGAGTAGAAGGTCCAAGTACAGGTACAACCCTAGAGGATCTAGTCGATGGAGGAGGAAGCATCTTAGTTGGAGTAACGAAGTTTGGAGTGGAATCGATCACATTAGCTGGAGGAGGGACCTTAGGAGTAGTTGGAGTAGGAGCATCTTTGCTGACCATCTGATAACGTCCAGCAAGGTCTACACTGCCGTCCGTATTGCCATCACTAGAACTATCAGTGCCACAATCTATATGACCACCGACATCACCACCATCATCAGCATCGTCAGGTCCATCCGGGTGGTCATCATCGTCACCATCAATATGTGGGGCTGCAGGAGCTGCTGGAGGAAGAAGGGATCTGAGCAATTCCTCAATACGGGCGAATCCCGCCTCCATGGTGCGACGTAACTCAGTGAGCTCCAAAGCGGTGTGGGCTCTAAGGCCCTCAATCTTGATCCTCAACTGAGTCGTCCTGACACCAAGTCCAACAATCTCTCTCCTCAGCTCAGTGAACTGCTGCCTGGAGTGCTTCTCCAAATATATGTCAGTAGTAGACGGAGGAGAAGCCGAAGGAGTAGCAGCAGGAGTCACTGGCTTGGTCTCTGATGCAGGACCAACATGAGGAGGTGTACCAACTGGCCCTAATGGCTCGGCCTCTGCCTCTCTCAGCTCATCCTCCTTGTCTGGCTCCTGACCAGACTCTCTGCGAATCCAACGCCCAGCAACCAGTCTATAACCCATTCGGTGTAGGGATCGCTCGTCATAAACATCTATATAAAGTATCTCCTTGGAGGTCTCCCCCTCTAAAGGAACTCAGTAAGCTCGAAATAGACGAGTGAGTGCCATCCCGTATGGCAAGCAGTGTCTCCTCTGCATCACTGCATCTCGCATCTGAGCTAACATCAGTGAAGGGAGGTCAATCTGAGTCCTCTGTGTCACACTCACCTGAGCATCAGCTCCCGCTCCATAATAAAATCAAACATGCCAGTCTTCGGGAGTAGAATCCGTGCTGTGATGTGATGGAGTAGGTGCATCTCGACTGATAGCTGGTTCGCGGTGACCACTGTCACTCCGTGAACATCCTCTCTCTTAAGGATGCACCGAAAGGCCACCTCCCTATCCTCAACAAAAAAGATGCAAACACCTATGTGAGGGATCTCCCATACTCGAATCAAAACCTCCTCAGACAAGGGAATCTGTACTCCTCTGACAGTAGTGCTCCACAACAGATGACGACAATCCAATCCTCCATAAATCTCTCACACCAAATGAGGATAGTATCTCTCCTACATGGTACGGAAGGGTACTAGTCCAGCATTTGGGAGCATCTGTCAGATCTAAAAATGCTACCGGTCGAAAAACTCTAGATCAATCCACCTACCGGCTGCCACTGCCTTCCCTGCCATCCTCTCTGTAGGGGGGATCCTGGAGCTGCTGAACTACTGGACTGACCAATGTCATGCCTGGCCTTAGATCCCCTCTTTGAACTCTGTCCAAACTTCCTCTTCATTGCCAATATCTTCCGAGGACCCATGACTACAAGTTGAGCAAAGAAGGGGAAAGAAGAAAGAGGTAAACACAATGAATGGGGATCGGTTTTAAGCAAGTTAAGGCCAAGGGTGTGACTGAAAGAGAGGATAAACAAGTCTAGGTTTTGCTTTTTAAAATTGATACTAGTTTAAGAAAAAAAACTAGGGTTTGTTTTAAACGGGAATGAAATCAAAAAGATTTTTGGGATTAACTGCAAAACATGAGATTGGAGGATAAAAACTTTAGAGAAATAGTTAAAACTATGAGATAAAATAACCTTTTATTCGGTAGAAAATTGGTTTTAGAAAGCATCAAAAGGTGGTTTTGCCCTAAAAACTTCAATCCAACAGTAAAATCAAGTGAAATAAAGGAAAAATGAGGCACTAAATGTAAACTTAAACATATTAACCCTTTAAATAAGATAAATCCAAGAAGTCTAAACTTAAATCAAAAAATATTAGGGTTTTCGGCCAAAAATATTCAATGCAACAGTAAAAGGGATGAAAATGGACGATTATGGTGGGGAACCGGTCCAAAATCGAGAAGAAATCCAAGTAAAATATGGACAAAAAGATTTCCCACCGATTGGAAACCCAAAAATGATCCAAAATCATGAAAAACCAGATTTAAATGAGATAAAATGGATAAAAAAGAGAAAATCTAGGGTTTACAGTTTGAATGTGAAGGAGGAGGGAGAGGATTACCTGGATTTGAAGGGGCAAAGGGGGAAAACGATGGTTCTGAAGGATAGAGGAGACTTGGGGACCACTACGGTACTTGAGAAAAGGGGGGAAATGAAATACAAAAAGGTTTAGTTTTGCCCCAAAAAAAAATCTAAAATTTTTGCGAGTGTCGACACTTCAAATTTCTCAAGTGTTGACACTTGGTCAGGTGTCGACATTTCGCAAAATCCAAGTGTCGACACTTGGTCAAGAAATTTCCGAGAAAAATCAAAAAGATTTTCAAAAAAATTAAAGAATGTTTTAAAAGGTTTTGGGACTCAATAAAAGTGATTTTTGAGCAAAAATAAATTGAGTAGGGTGGAAATTGAGAGAGTTCTAAGAGAATGGCTCAGTAACACCTACTCTCTTCTAATCATACAAAATCTCTCTTCACTCAAGGGTTTGATAAACACATCAACTAGTTGATCATCAGTACACACAAATTCAAGTATTACATTAGAGTTTTGTACATGATCTCTTATAAAATGATGTCTTATTTCAATGTATTTACTTCTTCAATGTTGCACAGGATTCTTAGTTAGATTGATTGCACTAGTTTTGTCACATCTTATGGGTGTCTTAATTAGTTTAATGCCAAAATCTTCGAGTTATTGTTTGATTTATAGGATTTGAGCACAACAACTTCCAACTGCTATATATTCGGCTTCCGCCGTAGATAGAGCAATCGAATTCTGTTTCTTGCTACTCCATGAGATCAAATTAACTCTAAAAAACTGACAGGTTCTACTAGTACTTTTATGATCAAGTTTACACCCAGCAAAGTCAGCATCAAAATAAGCAATCAATTCAAATGAAAAATCTCTAGAGTACCAAAGACCAATATCAATTATGCCAGATATATATCTAAGTATGCGTTTAACAGCCAAAATATGAGACTCTTTAGGGGCAGACTGATATCTTGCACACATACAAACACTAAACATAATATATGTCCTACTAGCAATTAGGTATAGCAATGAGCCTATCATTCCTCTATAAAGCTTTTGGTCAACAGATTTACCTGATTCGCCTTTGTCAAGCTTACAAGAAGAGCTCATTGGCATACCTAAAGGCTTAATATTCTCCATCCCAAACTTCTTTAGTATTTTCTTTGTGTACTTAGCTTGGTTGATGAAGATTCCTTCTTTGGTTTGCTTTATCTGGAGTCTGAGGAAGCAGTTAAGCTCTACATCATGCTCATCTCGAACTCATCTTGCATTAACTTTGCAAACTCTTGACAAAGAGATTCGTTAGTAGCACCGAATATAATATCATCCACATACACTTGTACTACTAAGAGATCATCATTCTTCTTTTTCAGAAATAAAGTAATATCTATATTACCTCTAGTAAAATCATTTTTGAGCAAGAAAGAACTTAAACGATCATACCAAGCTCTTGGAGCTTGTTTCAAACCATACAAAGTTTTATGAAGTTTAAAAACATGGTTTGGAAATTTAGGATTTTTAAAACCAGGAGGTTATTTAACATAAACTTCTTCGATAAAACCATTCAAAAAAACACTTTTGACATCCATTTTAAATAATTTAAAATCCATAAAGCAAGCAAAAGCCAACAATAGCCTAATTGCCTCAAGTCTAGCTACAGGAGCAAAGCTTTCATCAAATTCAATCCCTTCCTCTTGATTGTTTCCTTTGGCAACTAGTCTAGCTTTATTTCTTGTAATAATTTCATTTTCATCAAGTTTGTTTATAAAAACCCATTTTGTGCCCATAATTAAAATATTTGAAGGCCTATCTACTAAAGTCCAAATATTATTTTTTTAAAATTGATTTAGTTCATCTTGCATGGCATTAAGCCAATTACAATCATTTTCAGCTTTTTCAATAGTTTTAGGTTCAATTTGAGATACAAATGCTAAATGATCATAAATATTTCTAAGAGATGATCGAGTACTTACACCTTTAGATGGATCACCAATGATAAGTTCTTTGGGGTGTCCATGAGCATACCTCCATTTTTTAGGTAGAGGATCAGGTAATGCATTTTCATTTTCTTGATCTTGTCCTCTTTCAGTGTTTTGATCATCTACTTGTTTCTTGGTAGGCTCTTCGTTATTGTTCACATCTTCAATTCTTTTGGTACTTGTGTCATCACAAAGCACATCTTCTTTTCTAGAAGATTTCTAGTCATATTCATCAAATACAATATGTATTGATTCTTCAACAACATATGTTCTTCTGCTGAAGATCCTGTATGCCTTGCTAGATGTAGAGTAGCCTAGAAAGACATCCTCATCTGACTTGGCATCAAATTTGCTTAAATTGTCTTTACCATTGTTTAAGATGAAACAACGGCACCCAAAAACTCGAAAATATCGAATTGAAGGTTTTCTACCATTCCAAAGCTCATAAGCAGTTTTCTTTAAAATCAGTCGAATTAAAATACGATTCAAAATATAGCATGCAGTGTTTATGGCTTCCGTCCAAAAATATCTAGGTAGGTCATTTTTACACAGCATGGTATGTGCCATTTCTTCAAGAGTTTTATTTTTCCTTTCTACCATCCCATTTTGTTGAGGTGTCTTAGGTGTTGAAAAATTATGATGAATGCCATTTTCAATACAAAATTTATCAAATTCAGAATTTTCAAATTCGGTTCCATGGTCACTTCTCAAAGATACAATTGAAACACCTTTTTTTATTTAAAACTCTTTTATGAAATCTAATGAATGCAGAAAATATTTCATCTTTGTGTGCTAAAAACATGACCCATGTAAAACGTGAGAAGTCGTCTATAATAACTAGACAGTACTTCTTACCTTCCAAACTAGATATTCTAGTTGGCCCAAAGAGATCCATATGAAGCAACTCTAAGGGTCTAGATATAGGTTTAAAAGTTGATTTGGTTTGTTTTCCAAGTTGGCAAGCACTACAAATCTTATCTTTTTCAAAACTAAGTTTTGGTAAATCTTTTATCAAATTCTTTTTATTAAGTTTTGAAATTAAAATTCATACTTGCATGTCCTAGTCTACGATGTCAAAGCCAACTAGTTTCATTGATCTTGGCTTCCATTGCCACTAGGCATTGACCATTTTGAAGAGGAAGATCATCAAGATCAACCATATAAATATTACCATACCTATGACCTATGAACTTGATGCCATTGTCATCTAGACTAGAAACAATGCACAAAGAAGATTCAAAAATAACTTTGAAATCTTTGTCACAAAATTAACTAATGCTAAGTAAATTATGTTTAAAACCATCAATATACAATACATTATTAATGTAAGTAGAATGGGTGATATGGACTTTATCAATTTCGACAATCTTGCCCTTTCCATTATCATCAAAAGTTACATTACCACCATTTTGATATACAAGTGATGAAAACTGCTCCACATCTCTGGTCATATGCCTTGAGCAACTACTGTCAAGGTACCACATTCTTCTTTTATTGGTTGCAAGGCATACCTACAATAAAAATCAAGTAGAGACTTTAGGTACCCAAGTCATCTTGGATCCTTTCAGGTTAGTGGTAATGGTTCCTTTTAGAATCCAAACTTTCTTAACATTACTAAATTTTCTTTTATTGCACAAGTAAGATTTATGCCCTACAGTACCACAAGTATAACAAGTAAAAGATGATGATGCAGGCACAAAGAAATTCTTGAAAAATTTTTATTTCTTTTGAGTTTTGAAACCTAAACTAGCTTTATTGAAAATAGCCCTTTGACTATTTAAAAGCATGTTTAATTTTTCGGAACTACATGTAAATTTTTCAACAAAAGGTTTTAGCTTTTCAAGTTCTTCTTTGTACTTTTTGTTTTCTTTCAAAATCTCATTATTTTGTTTTGAAAGGTTTTTATTTGATACAGAAGAGTTTTTCTTTTTCAAAGTTTCCTTTTCTTTTTCAAGGAGAATAATTTTATCATTTAGCTTCTTATTTTGAAGAAGCAAGCAATCATTCTCAGTTGAAAACTTGTCACTAGCTTTAGCTAAATCCAAATTTTGTCTTTTTAGTTCTTTATGTTTTGATTTCAGTTTTTGAAATTCAATAACTAGTTCATCAAAAATTTAATGCAACTCATCAAAAGTAAGTTCATTTTCGATTTTGGAAAATACCTCATCATTGTCGGCCATTAAACAGAAGTTTGCTACTTGCTGTTCCTCCTTAGAACTAGAGTCCTCACTATCACTCCAGGTTGCCATCATGGCATTCTTTCTTAGTCTTCTAATCTTTTTAAGTAGGGGGCAGACCATTTTGAAGTGGCCTGGTTTCTTTCATTCAAAGCATATGGGCTGCTCCTTCTCTTTCTCCTTCTCCTTCTCTTTGCTAGGCTCTCCTTTTAGAGGTTTCTTTTTGAAGTTAAACTTCTTCTTTCTCATGAACCTTCTGATTTTTCTAGCCATGTGAGCCGTCTCATCTTCTTCATCTTCTTCTTCGGAGTCTTCACTTGAGTCATCTTTATTTGTTGACTTGAAAGCGATCACTTTCTTTTTCATGTCAACATCCACATTCTTTTGCTTCAACGAAAGCTCATATGTCATCAATGAGCCCAACAGTTGCTCGAGTGAAAGAGTGTTAACATCCTTGGCTTCTTCTATAGCAGTTACCTTGGCATCCCATGAAGCCGGAAGAGACCTGAGAAGTTTGTTTACAAGTTCACCATTATATATAATCTTTCCTAAGCTTCTCATGTCATTCATAATTTTTGTGAACCTAGTATACATCTCACTTATAGATTCAGTAGGTTCCATTTTAAATATTTCATATGTGTAAATGAGCATATTAACCTTAGTTGTTTTCACTTGGTTTGTACCCTCATGGGTAACCTCAAGTGTATCCCATTTTTTCTTAGCGGAGAGATAATTAGATATTCTATTAAATTCACTCAAATCCAATGAGCAAAACAATAGATTCATAGCCTTAGCATTAAGCTCTATTTGCTTAATGTCATTCTCATCCCAATCATCTTCCATATTTGGAGTGAGAATGCCATTAACCAACATAGTAGGTTGATGAGGATCTTTGATGATTGTCCTCCAAAGATTATAATCAATGGCTTGAATAAATATGCGCATGCGAGTTTTCCAATAAGTATAATTTGTGCCATTAAATAGTGGGGGACGGTTTGAAGCTTGACCTTCAACAACATTCATACCTATTGGGGCTGCCATGATCTTTTACTCAAGATCCTTGGACCTACAAGAGAGTACCGGAGCTATGATACCACTTGTTGCCCAGAAATGGAGCCCAAGAGTGGGGATGAATTGGGCATTTTTTAAAAAATAAAATAATTATGTGAAGGCCGTGTAGTGTTTGTGGATAATGCACTCAAGTATATGCAGCGAAAAATAATAAGGTACAAGAAATAAAGTTCAAGTAATAAGAGAAGATAATCATACATAAGCACCAATATTTATAGTGGTTCAGTGTTCTCCAAACACCTACATCCACTCTCCAAGCTCTCCTTGGGAATTTTCACTATAATCTCTTCAAAGATTATAGCCGACTTGTTTTCCAAGGCTCACTAGTCAAAACCTAAGTTGGTTTTGTTACCTAGACTCACCAACAACTTTTACACTTATTTTGGCTTGGGGCTCACAAGTCAACCCTAATTGTTTTTGGCTCACCAACAACCTTACAACTTACTTTCAAGAACCTTGAAAGCTAGGTCAAACAGCAATAAATTCATAATACAAGAATTTAACATAAACAAACTCTCTTCTTAGAGTGGATGAGGAATCTTTGAAGCTCTTGAATGATTGCTTGATGTGACTTGATTTGGAATCTTCTCAAGAACACTTTTGGAAAGATGAAATGAAAGGCTTTTCAATGGAATCTCTCCTTTTTTGCTTTTGGAAGTGGAGTTCTTGAAGAAGGGCTTTAGCTCTTGGATATTTCTTTGCTTTCCACTTTTCTCTTGCTTCATAAGTGAGTTTGGTGAAGCTTAAATACATGAAAAACGTCCAAAAAATCATTTTAGACCGTTAGGGATAAAAAACTAGCCGTTTAGAGCTAAAAACAATGATTTCAGGCTGTCAGAAAATAGATCCGTTGAGGCTGTCAGAACTCGAGTGTCCATACTTGGCTATCAGGTGTCGACACTTGATTTCCAGGTATCGACACTTGAACTTTCAAGTGTCGACACTTGACACAAAAACTTTTTCATGGTCAAGTTCTGGATTTTCAAAAAGTCTCAGGCCTTGAGTCGACACTTGCGAACTTAAATGTCGACACTTGAGTTTCAGATATCGATACTTGAGTTCTGAGTGTCGACACTTGGCATGCCATGAAAAATTTTTGTGTACCAAATGCTGAAGTGTCGACACTTGGGCTTCTAGGTGTTGACACTTGGTTCTATAATTTTCAGAAATAAGTGCCAATTAAGCCAACAACATAAAGATTGTTCATGAAACTTAAGTACAACATATATAAACAATAATTGATCTTATTTATGCCCTTTTTGCATGGAAAAGACTCCTCAAATCGCAAAAAAAGCTTTGTGCCAAAGCATGCCATGATACTTTAACTTTGAAAATTTTAGGTGCTTGTTTCTTGAAAATTCATAATTAGAAATAATCATTAGTACAAAATATGTACTCAACATTTTGTTATTCATCAAAATCACAGGGTAGAGCCAACATTGTTGTATATCATATTTGTTGGTTGTCCTCTTAACCAAGGAGTGTGGAGATACTGGTGTGACATGCAAGTGAAATGTATGACATTTCACTGAATGTGACCATCTGTGGAGCTCCTTTTTGCCAAAGGGTTGCTCACGAAGGGATATGGATATATGTGTCCCTCAAACCTGAGGTTACCATGGCAGCTTACAAGCAGCTCACTGTACTTTGATGTCGGACTACCTGGATTTCTAATCCAGTGATGAAAGATTTCTGGGTGTAGTCAAGTATTTGTGGAGCTGTGGTGGAACAAGATGGAATTGACCCCTCCAAATAGTTTGGAGTGAATGATTCACTATGTCTCAATTTAGCAAAATCTTGGCCAGGGTGGTTCTTGTGAGGAGTCACAGAACTTGTGAGGTTGAGACATGATCTGGATAAAACAAATTAGGGTTGGCAGTCGAATCCTAGGTCATCCTGAGCATTATGAGATCAAAGAGATGAATTATGTGGCAACCATATGCCAGAGGTTCTTGTGAGGTGCTCTGCATCTTCGACCTATCTGGATGTCGGGTATTATTACTAGATAAGGACTTTGACTGGTACTGGAAATGTTCCAACGCTACTAGCTTAGTGTTTGAACCTATGGGGTCACACACCATAGAGGATTTCTACATGATCTTAAGGCTAATCGATGATTGATAATCATTTGCCATCACCGGAAGTCAATATGATTGACTTTGTTCCAAGTGTCGACACTTAGAATTTGCAGGTGTCGACACTTGGTGAAGTATCAACACTTGGCAATTTTCGTGAGTCGACACTTCCTGTGATGAGTAGAATTCTGGAAAGATTTTTTGGGAGGATTTTGGGCTTGTTTTGACATGGTTTGAATTTCGAATTCAAACCAGTTTTGGCTCCAAGATTATTTGGTATGATAGTCATACTTACCTTCTTGGGTTGGATCCATTTGGTATGGCCTTGATCCTTTCCCCCATTCTCTCCCCCCATCTCTCCTCCTTCCTCTTTCTCCCTCTCATGGCTGCACCTATAAATAAAGATCATTCTATAGGCTGCAAAGGTTACAACACAACAAGAGAAAAGAGAGAAGATAGAGAAGGGTTGTGAGAGGTCTAGGGATTGAGTGTGAGAATCCTAGCATTCTAGCTAGGTCTTAAGAAGAGAGTTCTCTTGGAAAGGGGTTCTAGCTCTCCTCTTAGTCTTCTCGGAAGAAGAAGATCGGCATAAGGATCTTGAAGAGCTAGCACTCCAAGGGAGTTGATCAGAGTCGAGCGCCCATGTGTGGATTACCTGTAAAGGCCAGATACGTGTGTGACTCGAGCGCCCTCCTCCTTCCACAGCTTCTCTTAGTATAAAGGTATGGTACTTTTATATTTATGTTCTTCTCTTGCTTTGATGTTATGTTGCATGCTAGGTCATTATGCTAGATCCTATTACGGGCAGATCATTTAGATCTATCTATCAAGCCTTCCGCTATGCATGCTTTAAAATTATTTTAAAATGCATTCCTTCTGTCTTGTTTTTCTTGTATATTGTATGCTTGGTGTAGGTGCTTTTCACCTTCACTCCCAACATTAATAGCCCCCCACTCCTTAGTCCGAAAGTTGAGTATTCGAGCTAAGAGGTAGTTTTAGCACCCGCTTTGAAGATCCCAATAGCTTCATTGGTTTTCGAGTTCTTAAAAGGTGAGCTTATTAGAAAATTTTTGTGTCGCATTTATGATATCTTTCTTGGGAGACGAGGAACTACCATGGCTAGTCCCTTTACAAAGGGATTTTAGAGGTGGCTTACAATTATAGATGCTTGAGCTAGGACTATTCTATGCTTGATGTGCGGCGATTTCTAGTATAAGAAGATAATTTTCGATGACCTTTTCTGGAGATTTTGAATATCACATAGATCCACGCAATGTTCAAGATTTATAGAGAGCTGTCTTGAAGCATCATAGGGATGATGCCTCGAGTAGTAGAGATTCGGGCATCCCTTCTAGTGTTCTTAGGTTTGGGACCTAAGAAAGCAATTATGGTGCCTTCGATGCTTCTGGGAGCCCATTGTTCATTGGAAAACAAGTCTGGTCTTTCCTTTTGGCCGTAGGTGACTTTTGGGCTCACAGGAACAAGTTCGAAGAGCATGGGCGTGTTGCTTTTGAGGCAATCATTCAGGTATACATAAAGTTTATTACCCAAGCCATTGTTTGATTTTTGTGTATTTAATAATATAGTGTCATTCAAATTTAATGCAGCTATCTTGTCATTTGTAGTTTTTTATGATGTTGATCAAAATTGTCAAAGTGAAGGTTGCCGTGATGGAAGAGAAAGTCGATGCTAAGCGAGAGCTTGGCGAGGCCGAGACCTATGCTGCCAAAGAAAAGGAAGAATTTAGAGAATAGAAGAAATGCATAGACGATCTTTTAAAAAACATCGTTCATTCTATAGTAAAGTTGAGGGAGGCAGGTAGTCATCTTGCCTCGATGCATCAGAAGTTAGAGGCCACACACATGGATGAGGCTCGAGCGATCTCGAATGCTAAGGTAGAGGCTACTAAATTGGAAAAAAATCATGAGGCGGTCAACAAAGATTTAAAAGCCAAAGCAAACAACCAAATCCAATGGTTCTGGGAGGGGATCAATTTGGCTTGGAGTCAAAATGAATGGTTATGGAAGGAACTTCGCCTTGCCCGAGATCAAGTGCAGGGTAGCGGCTCTTCGAGATGGGATGATAAGACTCATCAAGCTAAGCGAGCAAGGGATGAAGCTATAGTTCAGGTTCAGCTCCTTCGATAAGAGTTGGAAGAGGAGAAGAACAGGAATGTTGTTGCCTTCCAATGGGTTCAGAATCGTCGAATCGAAGATATGGAGAACTTGTCCCTACAAAATCACTTAAAGGTAGCCAAGGTTATTATTAATGGCCTGAGGGATAGGGTGGCTGATTATGGCAATGAGATCCTGAGGTTAGAGGGCAAAGCAATTTTGGCTAAGGAGCGGATTAGGGCTACTGAGATTTGGCTTCGGCATGCTGAAAATAAATTTTATGAAGTTGGCTTTGAGGATTGTAGAACCTTGGTGATCCAAATTTTTCTTGAGGCTAGGGCATGTCTGCTTCAGACTCCCATCTTAGCATAGGCCATACAATCCCATCATGGTGACCCTGTCAATTGGGAGCAAATAAGAGGGGACTAACATTATATTTTTTACGTTCTTATTCTTGACTTGTAAGATACTTTTAAAATAAATGAAATGTAGAATTTTTTAAAGTATCATGGTTAGGTATTTTTTGAGAATATCTTCTTTCCCTTCAAGTATTTCCGATCCTAGAAGTTTTTATTCAGCAATTTTTGATTGAGTCAATTTTTGGGGCATATAGGAGGGTGACCGAAGCTCATTCTCGGTCAAATCATGTTTGTTTCCAAATTTTTTTTGGTATGGTATGACGTTTGAGAAGATGTTTCATCATGGGTTGCTCGGAGGGGGTGGTGAGCATGTATGGCTTCTCAATAATCCAAGGCATTGTGGAGCTCAAGGGGAATCATGATTTTTTTGCATGAAAGGCGATGCGATGGAGGAGGTGGGTTCGAGATGCTTCGGTTCCAAGGACATGTTCCAGCCTATAGCTAGATGCCACTTGTCTTGCACCAAAGAATCAATTAGGCATTAGCTCAATCTGGGCCATTGGCCAAATCTATAAATGGGAGGGCCTTTGCCACCCGATTTGTTCTTGATCTTCTACAATCCTTTTTCCTTCTCTTGTTTCATTTCTTCGAGCTCTTCTCCCTCCTCCATCTTCGATGAGTCCCACTGGCATTCACCATTGTTTTCTTCACTTTCTTCCTGACTAAGCCTTTCGAACTCCCACTTAAGCTCATTGGATGCCTTTTTTATTTCTTTTAGAATAGTTTTTGCCTTAGTTCGAGTGCTCTTCGTTACCTGTTCTTGATTTTGGGCTTCTAAGAGTTCTTCGTGTTTGTTTTTAGAGTAACTTTTCCTAATTTTAGGCATTTCTGTTTGATCTTAAGATGTCGGATTTAGAGTGAACTTCTAAGATAAAGGGTTCCTGAAGTTCGAACCACCAATCCATCAATTCTAAGGTTCCTGACAAAATGGCAGAGGTTACTTCAGCCGGTGAAGTATCGTCTGTTATTGCATTATTACAGAGATTGGTGGATCCCAAAGGAGCATCCTCTGCAAACCCTATAAAGGAGCTTCCAGGGGTCCTAAGAGGAAGTACTAGGAAATCCTGAAGGAAACTCCCTTTCTAGACTTATCCAATCCATGATTCAGGAACCAGATTTGGAAAGGCTTTGTAAGAAGTTCCAAATCCCCCCGGATTTCAAGTTGGAAGTCCTGCTTGATACTGATCAAGCATGCAACCCTCCTCTAGGCTAATTGGCCTTATATAGATAATTTTTCTTGGCCAAACTATAAGATTACCTTTAGTTCCCTTTTTTATTGAATTCTTTAGGACCATAGGTCTTCCTCCTTATGCAGTCATACCAAATATCCTTTGATTCCTTTTTATCTTTTCAATAGTTTATGTTTTAGCCAGGATTCATCCTTCGATCCTGCTCTTTAGGGCTTTTTTCTCCTTCGGTAAACACCATCAATTTAATGGATGGTGGTTTGCCTGTCCTTGTAAAGGGCAGCGCCCTTTTATTCGGGGTACTCTTTCCTCCATACACCATTAGAAGGAGCAATTTTTCTTCGTAAGGCACCCGGACATTGATCGCTAGGGTTTTCCATAGTGGGGCATCCAATCCCAGTAATTGAACAATCCTACCCTTTTGTCTAAAAAGGAGGGGTGGATTGATGTTCTTGAGTGCTTTCAAGTCCCTAACTTGAAAGTCCTGCTATCCGAGGCAACCCTTTTCAAGACAGGGTTTAGCCAAGTTCATCCAGAAGGTAAGAAGAGCCCCAACCCATTCGTCTTGCTCTTTGGTTTGAATCCTTATATTTTTTTCTTTTCAAATCACTCTTTTTCTTTAATTTTATACATGGATCCTTCGGTTGCCCACAAGCTAAGAAAAGCAACTTTGAAGAAAAGGAAGGCTGAAGTGGCTCTTTCCTTCGGGGGCATAAGTCATGGTTGCCCCAAACCTATCCTATGCTCCAGAGGTCCATCAAAGTGCCCATGATTGACTAGAGGCAAAGGCTATTCCTTCGCCCCTTTGATGGTTGCCTTCCAAGAAATCCTGGGTGATCAAGCTCTAGGGTCCAAAGTTTGCACCTTCGATAATTGAAAGGTGGCCTAAGGCATGTTTGAAGAATTCATTCATCCCATCGATGTGGATCATGTCATGGAAGAAGAAAATCATCAATGCTGCAAAGATGCAGTCTAGACTGCCCTGAAGGTTAGTTTTCCTTCTTCCTTTTAGATTCAATCTCAATCATTCGGTGATTTGTTACTAGATCTATCATTTTATAGATATGCCATTTTATCAAAAATTATTATAACTTTAGAGGCCAATGGTCAGTTGAAAAGAAGAAGAGAAAGGAATGGTGGTGGACTTGAAAGAGATAGAGGTAGAGGCTAGCCAGAAGATGACTGAAACTAGCCTCAAGCATCATGAGGCTGAGCAAGGCCGATTGAGATGGAGCTCTCCCAGGAGAAGGAGGATCTTGAGGCTATACGACAAGAAATTTCTAATCTTAAAACATAAAGGGAGGAGGCCATGTGATAGGCGATGGAAGTTTATAAAGCTTTCAAAGAATGCCTCTAGGAGAAGCTACATTTTGCCTAGCCCACTTTCGCCAAAGGGATGGATGACACCTTGAAGAGAGTTTTCAGATGCTACCTAGATCTCAACCTAGACTTCTTGGATGAGGATGAGCCAGATGAGGATTCCCCCAATCGAAGGTGCGCTAGCTTTGGGAGTGGTTGGGGCCGAATGAAGTGTTGATGCACCATCCCCCTGAACTTTTGTTATTATCTTTTATGTATATTTTTACTATTATTGTATCACTAGTCAGTCCTATAAAGGCGATCATTCTAATAAAGCCTTTAGATTTCTTTAATATCATTAATGAAATAGTTTCAATTTCCTTTCTTTCAACTATGTTGGGATTTGGTATGCTCGATTACAAATATTCTCTAGTGCCATATTTAACATCGCAAAACTAAGAACCCATCAACCATTAGTTAAAACTCAAAACTATTATCGTCGCATGACTAAATATACCACTACCACTATCCTTAGGTAGTACTCGAATTGTGGCATAAGGGGCTAACATTCAAAGTAGGTCATTCAATGTCGAATACTTATCAGATCGGTTCTTTCTTATAAAGTTCGGAATGATTTGGACTAGAATTGTTCGGTGAGTAGAAAATGCTTTGTACTATTCTTGTCTAGTTTCCGATCCAATGGTGTCGATATGGCTCTTTAGCAAAGAAGGCTTTATAACATTGAACATCTGGTTGCAAGCTTTTTAGGACCCTACTTGGGGTTCAATCGTTGGCTTCTAGGGGTCTGCCAACACTAGCCAGGCTGAAGGCCTTTGGATAGCAAATCATTTTTTTATCTCGATCGAAAGCTTTCGGGAGTTGGGTGTCAGGCCAAAAGCTTTCCAATGATGGCCTGGCTAAAGACTTTTGGGCATTGACTCCTTTTTTATCCTGGTTAAGGGCTTTTTGGAGATAGGCATCAGGCTAAAGGCTTTTTGATGAAGGCTCAGTCGAAGGCTTTCGGGTATTGAATCATTTTTTATCCCGACCAAGGGCTTTGGAGAGTTAAGAATCAAGCCAAAGGCTTTTCGATGCTAGCCCAATCGAAGGCTTTCAAATGTTAAATCCTTTTTTGTCCTGGCAAGGGCTCTTGGGAGTTGGGCATTAGGCCAAATGCTTTCCGATACTAGCTCGATCGAAGGATTTTGGGCATTGAATCTTTTTTTGTCCCGGTCAAGGACTTTCAGGAGTTGGGCATCAGTCCAAGGTTTTTCGATGTAGGCCTAGCCAAAGGCCTTCGGGTGTTGATTCCTTTTTTATCCTGGCCAACAACTTTTGGGACATATTGTGGGAGATACTTTGGCTCATTTTCAGGGATTTCTATGTATTTTGAGTATAGAAGGTACAACTGATAAGTAAGATCAAATCCTAAAAATTTTGGTTAAATCTCTTAAGCCAAGAGTACATATGCAGTACCGCTCGACCAAGAGTCCTGCTGGATTTGGTGCTCATTTTAAGGTGAGAGGAGCAGGATTTCATCCCGAAAGTCCACCATGCTATCTTTCTTTCCTAGAAATTTTTAATGGCTGGAGCTCCTTATTAATTGCTAGTGGGTCATCTAGCCGACCGGCCTCTGTTTGATCTTTCTATAAATTGGGAGTCTTGGGATGTTCCCTTCCATTGCCATTACTTGCTTTTCTTGATCCTGATAGAAGGATTTTGTTGATTTTTTTCTAGCAGCACTCTTGGCTGCAAGTATGAATATTAAAAATGTATGATTTTCTTTCAAATATAGCTAGAGAAGGGTGCATGAGCAAAATCAATGGCATGGTGAAAGTTGTTTGCCTTAGCATGGGAGATATTGAAAATGGCCGGTGGCCTGGCTATGGTGCTGCTATCCCTATTAGTGGGGTTATAGGACTGGAGGAAGGTCTCTCCTTATGAGTCTCCTTCTCTGGTTCCTCTTAGCACCCTGTGTCAACAGGTAATGGAAATGAAGGAAAGGTCGAGAACACTTTTCGAGAATCTAGGTTATCGATGAAGAGTGGCCGAGGTCCTCCGGGATGTTCTTCTCCCTTTCCTTCTTGTAATAGGGGAAGATTTTGGTCTGTATAGATTCCTTCTTCCTCATTTGCTGGCTGAAGCTTTCTGGCCGAGGTTACAAGGGTGAAGATGAGCTTTTCCAGCTGGGCATATATGGTCTTGACATTTTACAAGACCTGGCTAACATAATACACCAATTTTTGTATCTAGCCTTCTTCTCGAATAAGAATAGAGCCAATAGCAGAAGGGGAGGCCACCAAACATAAATATAGCTCCTCACCTTCCTTGGCTTGCTAAGGAGTGGCGGGGTACCGAGGTAAGCATTAAATTCATCGAATGCCTTCTGGCATTCCTCAGTCCATTCAAAGTCCTTCAGCATTTTCAGAATCTAAAAGAAAGGCAAGAATTATTTGGCTAATTTAGAAACAAGATAGTTAAGGGCGACAATTTGTCCATTAAGCCTTTGGACTTCTTTTATGGTCTTTGGTATGGTCATTTGTGTCAAGGCTGAAATTTTCTTTTGGTTGACCTTGATCCCTCAGTTGGATACCATAAATCCGAGGAACTTCTTAGAGGTTACTCCAAATATGTACTTGGTAGGGTTTAATTTTATCTAGTATCGATATAAGGTGGTGAAAGTTTTCTCAAAATCTTTTACATGATTTTGTAAAATATAGCTTTTGACTAAGATTTTATCAATACAGACTTTCATATTTTGGCCAATCTGGTTCATGAAATTTTTTTTATCAATCATTGGTAGTTGACCTTGCATTTTTAAATTGAACGCATTATCCTATAACAAAATAGGCCTTGGTCAGTGATAAAAAAAACTTTTCCTTATCTTTAGGTACCATCCAGATTTGGTTGTATCTCAAAAAGGCATCCATGAAAGTTAGGAGTTTGTAGCCAGCCATCATGTCCACTAGTTGGTCGATGCAGAGGAGGGGATAGCTATCCTTAGGATAGGCCTTGTTGAGGTCTGTGAAACCCACACACATCTACTACTTTCCATTGGCCTTCTTTGCCAATACTATATTTGCCAACCATTCAGGATAGTTAACTCCTTGATGAATCCTGCACCGATAAGTTTCTATACCTCCTCTACCATGGCTCTCTGGTGGTTTGGCATGAAACTCTTTTTCTTCTATTTCATAAGACGATGATTTGGATCTATCATCAAGTGATATGTCATCACTTCCGGGTCAATCCCGGGCATACCTGCAGGCATCCAGGCAAAGACATCAACATTCTTTTGCAGGAAGGCTTCCAGTTTCTATTTTACATTTTGTCCAGCATCAAGCCAATTTGAACAACATGTTGGGGGTCCCTATCATGTAGGGGATTGTTACAAGGTCCTCTACAAGCCTCTCTCTCTTTGATTAGTTCATCCCTAGTATCTAGTCTTTTGACTGGGAGGCTACCCAGGAGATTAGCTTGTCCAACTTGATGGGCCATTAAGTTGCATTATTTTGTTAAAACTTGGTTTTCGCATACCTCACTTACTCCTCGGGATATAGGAAACCTCATCAGCAATTAATAAGAAAACATTATTACATGTAGAGCATTTAACCCTAGTCAGCCAAATATAACATTATAGGCTGAAGGAATCTTTACAATTGTAAAGGTGAGACGTACTTGTGAATGCCGAGGGGCACTTCCTGCTATCATGAGCAAAGTGATGATGCCTTCAGTTGGGACCAGTTTTCTTGAGAATCTAGTTATTGGCACATCTACCTTTCTCAATTGTTGTAAGGGAATGTTCATCTTTAAGAAGGTAGCATAAAACAAAATACCTATCAAACTTGTACTATCCATAAGTATATGATGGATATCACAGTCATCGATATTAAGAGTTATCACAACCAGATCATGGTAAAGATATTGGATCCCACTTGCATTAATCGAAGTGAAAGTTATGACTTTAGTAAAACTCCCTCTTGGGCTGCTGGTTTTGGTATCTTTCTCTGATCCTCCAGTATTCATGTTGGCATCATTCCTGGTGGGTTGATTTGCAAACTCTTCCACCCATGGTGGTGGTTCGGGTAGGCGTGGGATCAGGAGTCACATCTTTCTCCTGATCTCAAAGGAACTGATTCAGCCTACCTGGTGGATGAGCTTCTCTATTTCATCCTAGAGCTATATATATTCTTTTGTGTTGTGGCCATGGTATCATAGATAAAGGCAATATTTATTCTAATTCCTTCATTCAGGCTTTGATTGCATCTTCCTTGCTTCTAGCAACTGTCCCTGAATTTGCATCAAGACTTGGGCATGCGAGGCATTTAGAGCAGCATATTGACCAAACTTTCATGGTGCTAAAGCATTTGATTAGTCTAGACTTTGAAAATGTCGAATCTTAAGGGACACCCATCTATGTCAGAGAGGTGATTGGCTTTTTGATCTTTTCTCTTAATCTTCTCTTTTTAGGGGGAACTTTGAAGCTAAGGGTCACTCCTTGGGCATTGAAGTGAGTGGCGAAGCAATGACGGGTGCAGGAGCTAGTGCAGGTGGGGCAGTGGATGGTACATGGACTCCGTATGCCTCCTCTACATGGGTGTACTTCTTAGCCCTAGTAAGCATCTCAGAAAAATTTATTGGTGGTTTCTTTTCCAAAGAAAAAAGAAAGGGATACTAGCAAAGACCATACTTCATGGCAATCATGACGATCGAATGATCAAGATTATATACATTAAGGGTCGCTTCATATAATTGGTCCACATAGGACCTGAGGGGTTCCCCCTCTTTTTGCTTGACATGAATCAAGGAGTCAGAGCTTCACCATGACTTCTGACTTAGCAAAATGAAAAGTAAAAGACTGACTTAGTTGGTCAAAGGAATACATAGAGCCTAATTTCAGGATGGAATACCAGTATCTTGCTAATTTCTTAAGAGTTGAAAAAAAAGCACGATGCAATACTGCATCAGTAGCTCCATTAAGAAGCATCATAGTTTTAAAATCTTATAGGTGGTCTACCAGATTAGTAGACTCATCATACATTCCTAGCTGTAGTATTTTGAAGTGCTTCAGTAGCAGCTCTTGCAGAATACAGGCCTCGAAAGATAGTTTAGTAGTAAAACCAAGGTCATCATTTATGGGAGGTGCTAAGTGCCGTAGGACTTCAAGGCATTGGTTTATCTCCAGAACTTATGATCCACCTCAGCATCTTTGGTTACATGTGTTGTAGGAGATTGAGGAGGCAAATGAGTAGGTGGACCCTTCATCTGATTGAAGCGAAGAAGAATGCCTTCTTATTTGCCAAGGACCTTCCTAGGCTATAGGAGGAATGGGTTATCCCTGCTCGATGTTCAAAGGAAATGAGAGCCATCATGGCTCCAAGCGTGCTTCTCCTAAAGGTGTTAGGGTTTCCAGTGGCAGGGCTAGTTCTACTCCTGGTGGTGGTGCAGCCATCAGTGTTGCAAGCACCATAGTATGTTGCATTGCTCAAATGATAGCAATTAACTCATGCACTTATTGGGTAAGCCTCTTTAGGATATTAGGTTGATTTTCCTGTGAAAGGGGGTCAACCCAAACCCTCAAAATTGAATTTCTGGCTTGTTGACTATCCTATTGAGAAATGGTGACACGGAGTGCTAGGTGGACATGCCCTTTGGAGGCATGTGACATGTAGCAGAAGTCACTTTTCAAATAATAAGTGAAAGGTTAAAGCCCTTCCTCTATTTGATAGTGTCAAAATCTGCTCGGTTGTCAGAGTAAGCTGGAGAGGAGAGGACAGGAGAATGGTTGTACTTACAAAAGAAGTTCTGACTGGAAGAGATTCTGACGAAGGCCCTTCGATGGTCAAGTTAGTATTCCAGACCATTCAAGAAAAATAAGTGCAAGTGCATGAGAGTATATAAGGAGCAAATGAGAGAGTGTGTATGTCTTCTATGGTTTGCTAAGAATCCCCTTTTATAGTCAATCCTAGGGGTAGTTTAGAGATAACTCAGCATGATGATTGGCAAACAGGGAATGATGGAATTTTGGAGCTGACATCTAAATTTTTTGATGAAAATCATCCTTTTCTACCTGGAATATCCTCCTTCTATTGATGAGGAGTTTTGTCTTATGTGTCCTCCCATTGTTTGCCTTAATAGCTCTGAGAAATATGGCTTGGAGAAAGGCCATGCTTCTTTAATGATGGAGATTTGTTCTAGATACTAGGACTTGATGGTTTGTCTATTATAGAGAGTATTTTATGATGAGTATCGGTAGATTCTTGCCTCAGCCCTTCGATAGATACTCTCATAGAAGTGACTGACCGTGTCGAGGCCTTGTACTAGATTTTGGTAGGTTTAAGAACTTTTTGTGACCAAAATTCTATAGAACTTGAGGTTCGGAAGAGTCGGGTCCCCAATATACCGAAAATAGATAAAAGCATTCATATCTTGATCAGGGGTCAATTGATTAGTTACCCGATTGACCAGCGGTTCATTAGGACCATTCGGCCTATAAGCCTATTAAGAGCTAGGAGGGCCTGAGATAGGTATCGGTATAAAGCCATAATAATCTTTGGTCCAAGAGGGAATTAAGATCCTGAAGATCGGGTGTGTTGTATATTAAGGTTACCATCAGTAGAACTGGGGGGGTCAAAGTACCTTTCCCGATTCATTCCTCCTAAGGGAGTAGAATCGTGTGACAAGGTTTTTCCTTCTGATACCTTCTGTTGGGGACATTTGATCTATCTGGATATTCTATTTACTTTATCCATGCTCGAAATATCATGGATCCAAATATCGGGATCTGAAATAGCTGAATGTGGCTCTTGTCAGTCTTAAACCGGTTCGATCAGATTATTGTAGGTTCTAAAACCTTCAGCATCCTAGGTACAGGATTTATTCCCACATCAAAATATATTTTATAAAATATATATTATATTATATTATATTCATATTATAAAATTATATTTTATATTTTATAAAATAAAATAAAATATATTAATGCATTAAAATATAATATAATATTAAATTATATACTATAATAACATTGTATTTATAATATTATATTATATATTATATTATATTATAATAATATTATTTTTTATAATATAATATAATTATATATTATATTATATTATAAGAGGAAGGGAGAAGGGGAGGGTAATAATATCTGAAAGATTATATAAAAGATGGTAATCTAAATTGTTATTAAAAACATACATCAAACACAGTGATATGATAAGATTTCTTTAAATTATTGATAACTAGATAGATTGTCTGCTATCAAATGTAATCTAAGGCTTAACTGAGAAAAGCCCAGCAACTCAGAGCCTAACTCAATATTGGGGCAAAACATATTTGGATGCAGATCTAAGGTAGTGTTTAGATGCCCTATTCTAGGCTGAAATAGGATCTTATTCCATGCTATTCCCCCAAACAGGCAAAAAAAGGTGGTGGGCCCCCCAGGAATTGGTTTTCCGATCAAACTTCGATATTTTGGAATTTGTATTCCATGCTCCCCCATGGAATAAGGCTATTCCCACTTATCATATTCCAGGGGTAGTGGCTAGAAAAAAGGTATTCATTTCTGTCTCTTCGATTCATTGGCTATTCTTCTCAATCTCTCTTCTCGTAGCTCCTTCCTTGATCTTGGGTTTCAGGACCCGATGCTTCCCTTCATCACAAATCAGAGGAATCCACCTTGCCTCTCTCCAATTGCACCTCTCGTGTGAGTTCATCCGACTCTCCTGGTTCTCTACCATTTTGGTCATTCAATTTTACTAGATTAGTGGGTTGCATTCTTCCTCGAGGCTAGGGTTTCTTACCCGATGCTTGCCCTCATCTTAAACTTGGAAGTATCCATCTTGCATCATCTCCAATCTCATCTCTACTGTGAGTTCTTCTGAATCCTCTTGTTCTCCCCATTTTTCTTCTATATTTTTTTGGTCGAATCGTGATGTCTTTGTCTGAATTTATTAGACATTTGGAATGGATTTTATGTTTTCAAGCACATCGATACTATGGAAGCAGATTGATGATCGTGTTCATTTTTCATCATTCATTTACCTTCTTTTCCACCTATTTTATTGATTCATTTCTTGATTTGTGAAGAGATTATCCTTCTTGAAATGGGCTTTGTTCTATATGAAAGATGATCCTCATGCTCTGGTTACTATCCGTGTTAAGAAAATAAAGCATTTATCTTTTGAAAATGGCCTCGTAGATGGCAAATTTATCTGGATTTGGTAGTGTTTATCTAGTTCATTGGTCTTAATATCTTCTAGACTGGACCTTGATTTATAAATTGGTTTGCCCAATCTTTTCAAAGAATTGTAGCCAAATTTTCATTTCTTACCAGTCTCTACACATAGTATCATTTTAACAATGTACTGTTGCTTGCCATTTCATTGCCTAGTACTATGAACTATTAAATTATTACTATATGTATAACTTGCCAATGATGTTAGGTAGCCTTATCAATGAACATGGCTTGGAGACAAGATATGATGAACATTACTACTTATCGTATGTTGTAGCCATGATGCTTCAATGATTTTAAGCTTTCATGTCTTGAGACAGAAGTTTAATTACTTTTTAAATTCATATTTTTCAATAACTGACCTCCAATTATATATGTCGCTAGATTAATAAATGTTTGGCAGCTTTTTATGACAATGTGGAGACAATGTTAAAGTTAATGGTTTCAGCATTTTGTTGATTTGCAACATTTTTTTTTAATATTCATATTTTTCATGTATAATAGGTTCAATAATATATCTTTTATATTATGCTTTGTCAATGATGATAGGCTGCCTTAAGAATAAGCATAGCTAGGAAACAAGGGTTTAACTATATTTACATGATAGGCTGCCTTAATAAGTAGTTATTCTATCTTGTAGCCACGATGCTCCAGTGTTTATAATGTTGCTTGTCCTGAGGCATATGTATTTTCAATTAATTAAAATATGGATTACATTTATAGCAACTACATATCTTGGCACATACATATTCCGGTGGATTTATTTTCTTGTCCCATAACATGTCTTTATTATTATTTATTTTTGCATCATTACGAAACCAACTGTAATAATAAATATTGCTTTTTTCTTAATTGTGTAATATTTGCGGTCCTATAGATAACATGCCTAAATCCAAAAAAGATAATCAACTTGTACATGCAAGGAAAGGATCATGTCGTATTATAGCACCTAACTAGACAGATGCTCTTGATATGATCATGCTTGCCTTAATGAGGCAAGAGAATGATGAAGGTAACTATCACAACGGTAGTTTCTTGCAAGCAACATGGAAGAAAATAACTAATATGTTCAACGTGCGGATAAATAAGTCCTTCAGTTATAGAAACCTCAAGAATCGGTTGAAGGTATTGAAGAAGACCTTCAACTTATATTATAACTTAGCTAATAGATCTAGCTAGGGATGGGATCTATACTTAAAGTGCCCACATATGGTGATGAATAGATGTGGGAGGAGGTCATCTCGGTGAGTGGTCGATTGATATTGATATTATACGTAGTATATTTTTGATAACATTATAATAATTACTTTTAAATTATTCTTAACATATTAACAAAAATATGCTCGGATTAAGGGTAAGCCATTTTCTGCATACGACGACATAGATATCCTTTTTTCAAAGAACACGACCACTGGTAGACTGGGAGATACATCTGTTATTCCAGAGGGGGTATCAAATAATGATACTTCGAACGATGAGGTGGATCGGATCAATTTAGATGACATCAACGTTGGCCAACCATCACAACTTAGTGGTGAAGTCTCAACTTATCATCCAATCCTTTTGACCTATTGATGATGTATCCCCTAGCAGCCCGACTACCTGTGCCTCGACCCTACCCATAGAATGTTCTCTAGATGCACATATGTCCTCTAGTATTGGAAAGAGGACTAGGTCAACCTTCATTACTCCTATAGCATGTAGGACTAGGCCCATTACTAATGCAAATGATGCCCTTTTAGATTTGGTGGATCAAGGTAGAAAGAGATTAAAAATTGTTAATGAGATCCTCATGAGAGATGAGCTTGCCCATCCTATGATGTATTCTATTGATGAGTGTATTCGAAAGTTAGAGAGTCTTCCTGGGATTACACGTGAATGTATTCTTGCTGTAGGGGAGACTTTTAAAAATAAGATAAATTGGTGGTTCTTTATGCAATTATGAGGGACACTATTGGAAGCTTGGCTTAAAAGATAAATACCTGAGTTCTACCATGTACCACCTTCAATGGCAGCTCCTACTAAAAGTTATACTAATTTGCCTAATATTTTTATGCCTCCTCCCATGCATGCTGCTACTCCAGGTGGCCCTATTCCATTCATGCTGCCATCATTCAAGCCAAGTTGTGAAGATAGCATTTTTCAGGATTGTACTCTTTCTCCTTGTGATAGTTCCAAGGAATTCGTGCATACCACATCTGCACCTCCAACACATCAAAATGAATTTGGTGGTCATGGTTGGCCTTAACATATATTTGTATTGTTTGTGTTAAGGGATGATATTTTGTGATAAATGACTTTTATATATGTAATATATATTATGTCATATGTGAACTTTGTTATGACAAGTTTTATTGTAAATACGAATAAGGTTGTTACTTTACTGGAATGTCTATTAATATGCTATATTGTCTTTCATTATTGGCTATCAACACACAGTTATGCATATGCTTGTATCATAAACTACTCTCATTTTTTAATAGATGGGTACCTTGCATGAGCTCATGGCATTTTTAATAGATAAGGACAACTATTGGCAGGATGTCATAACTGCACTAATAAGTAGTAGCATCATTAATGTACAAGATTATAATGTAACTTGAAAGGTGCCATGTCGAACTCGTTCATTCTCAGGTCACGAACTCATAACAGATATTTTGAGTGGATATCCGGATAGAAGTTATGATCACTTTAGGATTACAAACACTATATTCTTAAAGCTAGAAGATTTGCTTGTATCACGTGGCTTTGTAACTAGCACACGCAATGTTACAGTACAGAGCAACTAGCATATTTTCTTTACGGCATAAGTCATGGTTTAACTAATAGAGTTTTGGCTAAAAATTTTCAGCACTCAGAGGAGATAATATCTTAACATTTTAACAATGTACTGAAAGCTATATGTTTACTAAAGCAAGAATTTATAGTTCAACAGGGTGAGGATATTGGCGTGCACCCATGGATCCGTGAAAACAACCATTTCCATCCTTACTTCATGGTACCTATGAACAAATTCAATATTGTTATTTAATTTTCAATTTTGTTAACTTGTCTTTGATATAGTTGGTTGCATCACAGAATGCTATTAGAGCGATTGATAGTATGCACATACCTGCGTTAATCAAGAAAAGCAAACAACCCCGCTTTCGTAACCGAAAGGGCATCATGTTCTAAAATATTATGGCTACAGTTTCATTTGATCACTCTTTCCTTTTTATTTGTACTGGATGAGAAGGATTTGTTGCCGACATGAGAGTACTACATTAGTGTATCATGTCAGGAGGCTTCGTTGTACCAGAAGGTATTCTAAAGCTATGATATTTAATTGATTTTATATTTTTAGTAAAGTTTCGAGTGGTTTAAGTAATTGCATTGATCATATACAGGAAAATATTATCTTGTTGACTCATGATATGCCAATATAGATAAATTTTTTATCCCTTTTCAGGACAATAGGTACCACCTAAGTATGTTTAATAATCCTAAGGCTCGATGATATAACAATTATCGAGACTCATACAACCATCGATATGCTCAATTTAGGAATTGCATAGAGAAGGCCTTTGAAATTTTTAAGAAACGATATAAGATTCTTAGAAGTTCCATTCCATATCCCTTCAAGGTCCAGAAACATATTGTAATGGCTTGCAGCATCATTCACAACTTTATACGACGCATGCAAAGAAATAAAAAATACTTCAATATGTCAATTGAACCCGTGCATGCTAACCATGATGAGGATGATGTCGACCCTTATTTAATTATAGTGGATGACGAATCTCAAAGAGGTGATGAACTATGCAATTCTATGGCTAATATGCTATGGATTGCTCGTAATATACGAAGTAAGTCTAACCTGCATCCTTTTATTTAGTATAATTTTTTCCTCTTATTTGACAAGTTAGTATATTTACCATGATTAACTTTATTACTAGTGCAATGTATTATGTAATCTAAGTATTATTTTGGTTTCACATTAATGCAGAAAATTAAGCTGCATGCTATTGAGTTATAGTAATATCTTTCAAAAGTTGTTATGTAGTTTTCATGGGGCATAGATGAGGTGATGAGGGACGGGATTTTAATATGATGCAGGATGATATGCAATGGATGAAGATAAAAAAAACCAGATTAAAGTAAACAAATATTTTTGGATTTTTTTATGCTTGTGATTCCCGAAACTAGCCTAGATTAAGTTAGGGTTATCCTGTATCAATTAGCATCCTATCCATATGCTAGTTCAATCAAAAAGAAAAGAAAATCAGGATCCTAGGTCTAAGAAGGCCTATTAAGAGCATGTTCAGCTTCAAGAAATCAGACAAAAAAAGATGGAAATTAGGTTTAACATACCAGATAAAGATTCTTAGTTGCTGTGGAAGAGATCACTCCGCTCAGATTGGTGCCTGGATGATCGGTCACTTTTCCATGAATCTGTCGACTTTTTATCAGCTTCATTCGAGGGCAAAGAAGAATTCATCTAGAGGGCGTGGTACTAGAGGGATCCTCCAAATGTCAGGGGTTCAGTTAGAAAGTAAATAAGAAAGTAGAACAAGGATTAGGGTTTGAAGGAAGATGGAAGCAGGGTTGCTGATGTTGGTGGCCTGGAAGTGGAAGAAGGACTCCTTGCTGGTGGACGGCTAGGGCTTTGATCTTGGGGTGTGTTAGGATTGGAAGAGGGTTGCTTTGGGTGGCTAGGGTTTGCTGGGGTTAGGGCACTTAAGTCTCTCACACACAATTCAAAGAACTACACAAGCTTCACAAAAAAATTTTACCAGAGTTTATTTCATGAAAAAAAGATTATTACAAGAGAAAGAGGGGTGGGGGTATTTATAGATGTTCCCATGCCCTCTCCTTATTAGGATAGGATTACAAAATTTGCTTAGAACTAGGAGTACATAATTTGAATAGGATTAAGACTTGAATCCTAAAAGGAAGTGGACATCTCTCCTTCTTTGACTTGGTCAAAGGGCTCCTTGGACTTGGTCAAAAGGGTCCCCTCTTGGGCTAGGACGCCCCCTTGAATTGGGCGTGGGCTTTTGGGCAGCAAGGGACACCCTCCAAATGGGCTTGGGTGGTCTCCAAGAAGGCTTGGCGCATGACATCCCTAGTGGGCTAGAAACCCTGGACACCTTCTTCTAGGCTTCTGGGCTGGGGTGCTTGAAAGAATATTCTCTAGGGCCCTGGTATCTTCAAGTGGGGAGGTGCCATAGGCTTGGACTTGCTCTGTTCTGGGATGGCCTAGTGCATGCTCCTCTTGTACAAGATTGGACTAACATAAGACTAGACTTATAGGACTCAATTGGACTCATGAGGTTGAGACAACTCAATTTGACTTCTTGCCTCAACTTATTATAGGACTCAAGTAAACTCACTAAACTTGGACAAGTAGACTCACTCAACTTACAAATGGACTCAAGTAACAGGACTTAAGGGACTTATTGCAGGACTTAGCAAAAATTGACCAATACATGACTTAGAAAACAAAATGAAGCTTGAAGTCTATGTTTGATTTGATGTCCCCATCAATTCTCCCGGGGTGGGAGGAACCCGACCCTATCGAGTAAGAAGGTTGATCTGGCTCAGGTACTGCTCTGACGGGTCTGGGTTGAGGCATTGCGGATCCTCTCGAGTGATCCACGAATCCTCAGATCTAGGTCGACCTTGCCAATGAACCAAGTGATGTGGTAGCCTTTCATCTGGGTACTAGTGGCTTGGTCATCTAGGAAACACTCAATTGTTCCTCTCACAGGATAATTTGATGGTGGACATTCAGGGTTGGGTTTGCTCTCAAAGAAAGGGTCAGGCTCAAACTCACTAGGTATCATTATTGGCTCCCTATACTCAACTAAGTCTAAGGTATTGAAGGTTGAGCTTAATGCCTATTTAGGTGGTAACTCAGGCACTAGGTCCAACTCTCTTTATCACTTTGATGGATCCAGCTTACAGGTATGCAGTCTAATTGTTACAAAAATTTTTTTGCAAACTTTTAGACTCTTTTCAAGAATTAACTATATTTTTTGTAAAAGCATTGCTTACATTAATCTTATGATTAATTCCTCATGCAGATCTCTAATCATGCAGTGCAAATGACACACAACAACTCCTATTGACATGCAGACAAAATACCTAATGCGGGCAAGTAACTCATGCCAACACTTATTGATATGCAAACTCGACTAACTCTAAAATACAGCTGTGGGTTTGACCCTTGGTTAGGTGAGTGACATGCAGATGAGAACTTGACATGCACTCCTAAGAGATGTCATAGGGTCCTCCAAAAGTAAGATGCAAACATGACATGCATAATGAATGAATGCAACATGCTTATTTCTACAAAATGCAATCTAATGATCCTAGAAATGTTGAAAGTTTCTGGAAAGGGTAGAAAATAAGAGGTGGAGTTAGGTTAGGTAGGGTAAAGAATAAGAAGATGATTCAAGGTTAATCAAAAGAGTAGAATACAAGAAGGGGTTTCAGGGATAAGTCCTAGACTAATGAGGTTGACCTTACGGGGTTGAGGTATATCTACGGGGTCTACATAATGGAAGAACGGGTCACAAATCTCGAGAGATCTTCAATAGAAACTATAGGAGGGGATTCTTTCTGAGGGTACTAATAGACCAAATCCTCAATAAAGTCTTCTGGTTCTTGAATCTCAGGACTGGGCTCTACAATTGGGTTCTCTTCTAAAGTTTCCTCAGGTGGTGCTCTGGTAGCAGGATCTGGGTTCTCTTCCTCTAACTGCTCTTCCATTATAGCTTCAGTTTGGGTAGGGTCAGGGTCAACTAACCTTGGGTTGGCTTCTATCTGGATATCTACCTGGTCAACTAATTCTAGGTCATCTATAGGTATCTCTTCTTCTTCTTTCTCATACTCATCCACTAAGCTCACATCAGCTTCATATATCTCCTCTTCAAGGTTATTTTAGTGAACCAATGGGGTGGTAGGAGGGGATTGACTATGGAAAAATTGATTAATACTAGGCTCACATCTAGGGATACTAATCCTATGGGGTTCAGGTTGACTAAGAAAAACTAGGCTATACCCATAGGTACTAATCCTATCATATTCGGGTTGGCTAAGGGAAACTGGCATAGTTCTGGACTCTTATCTAAGGGTACTATTCCTATTGGATTCAGGTCGACTAAGGGTCATGGGTCCCTTGGGCTCATAGGATGTGGATACATAGGATCTGGGTTCATAGGATCGGGTGTATAGGAACTAGGTTCATAGGATTTAGAATCAGGTCTATAGGTTGTGGATCTCCGAGGTTCAGTTCTATGGGTTATGGGTTCAGAGGATCTGGGTTCAGAGGATCGGGATTCAGGGTATGGGGCTCTCCTAGGGTTGGGCTTTGAGTATGGGTCATAGTATGGGGTTCTTCAAGGGTTGGGCTCGGGTTTAGGTCTGGGATGGGTTTTAGGGATTTTCTCTAGGTTTCATAATTTGTTCCCTACCTGGTCAAACTTATTGGTGAAGTGGTCAAGCCTATTATGGGTTTGGGTATAGGATTGGGTCAATTGGTCAAAACTATGATTCATTTGGATGGTTAATTAGGCAAGCTGATTTTGGAATTGGGTATTCATTTGGTTCATCTGGATGGTCAATTGGGTGATAATCTGGTTACTCATGGCCTTCATGAGAGTCTCAAAATTGGGCTCCATGGTTGAACTGGGTTGCGACTTAGACCGTTGGTATTGGGTCCCTAACCTAGTGGTCATGCAATCAATCAGTCAAGGTGTTATGATGCAGTCAAGCACACATGGTTACTATGTACTATAGTTTGCTAGACCTAGAGCCAAAGTGGAATGGGTCGACTCAACTTGCACTCAACTCAGCAACTAATCCTTCCACTAGCCAGGTAAAAGGTAGATGGTGGGATGCTCCCCCTACTTGTGACAATGTCCTAATTAAAAACCATCAGTCTACTTAGGGCGTTTGCCTCTGGACCTCTAGCCTTAGATACTAGTTTTCAGTAATAGTTGGAGAATTAAATGCACTAGTTTACCCACACAACTCAGACCCTACCTGTTGGTGTCCCTAACTCACTAGAGCAAATTAGGTTGCTAGTTGATTTTAATTAAGGGTTTGGGTATGGATGCAAGGTGGTTGTTTAGGGCCCAGGATAGGTGATGAAATCCTGTCCTGATCTGAGATAGAGAGTGTCCTTAAGATTAGGTTAGATGTGATGATGCACAATCAATGAACCTGATGCAATCTAATAACAAAACATAAAATTAAAAATGTTTTTTGTCTCTTTTTATGAGGTGGCAATTTAAATTTAAGTTGGTTACATTATCACACAAAATTGGCTTGGGTAGGAGGGGTTTGGTAGTTGATTAGGTTGGATTAAGTCAAGTATGCAGAATTAGCAGAAATTGAACAAAATGGTGATTGATGCAGAGGTTAGCATAGATTTCAATGTAGAAAAATTCTAAAAAAATTATAGAACAGAGAATGATGTGTGAGGATGATACCTACTAAATTTCATGCAAAAAAAAAATGGTATGATAATGCAAAATATAGGGTTTCTAACTAGGTACAGAAAAGATAGATTTTTGATTAGGGTTTCTTTTCTTGTAATTTTAGATTCTGTAAAATCTTAGAAAAATATCGGTAAAATAGAGGACTCAACAAATATTATTTGATGTAAATTTCAAAGAAAAATAAAATATCTAAGATGATGAAATAGATCAAAACTCAAACCTCTAGTGCAAATGACAGGATGCAGATTTTTGTTAAGGTTTTGTTTTTACTCTTTTTTTGTTTATTCTTGGATCTAAAAAATTCCAAAAAATTAACATAAAAATATAGGACAAAACATAGGATAATTAATGTGAAAATAATAGAAAAATAAAAAAGTTTGATGGCAAACATAGTCCTATGTTTTGAAGAGTTATGCAGAAAATAGCATGCAAAAATCTAGACTATGATGCAAGAACATGCCCTAAACTGTTCTCTGATACCAAAATTGATGAGGAACAAGATTCTAATATGATGTAGGATGATATTCAAGGAATGATGATGAATAAAATCATATTAAAGCAAGTAAATGTTTTTGAGTTTTTTTATGGTTGTGATTCCCGAAACTAGCCTAGATTATGTTAGGGTTATCTCATCCTATCCACATGCTAGTTCAATCAAAAAGAAAAGAAAATCAGGATCCTAGGTCTAAAAAGGCTTATTAGGAGCATGTTCACCTTCAAAAAATCAGATAAAAAGAGATGGAAATTAGGTTTAACATACCAGGCAATGATTTCTAGTTATTATGGAAGAGATTGCTCCGCTCAGATCGGCACCTGGATGATCTGGTCACTTTCCTACGAATTCGCCAGCTTTTTATCAGCTTCATTCGATGGCAAAGAAGAATTCATATAGAGGGCATGGTACTGGAGGGATCTTACAAATGTCGGGGGTTCAGTTAGAAAGCAAATAAGAAAGTAGAATAAGGATTAGGGTTTGAAGGAAGATGGAAGCAGGGTTGTTGATGTAGGCAGCCTGGAAGTGGAAAAAGGACTCCTTGCTGGTGGACGGCTAAGGCTTTAATCTTGGGGCGTGTTAGGGTTGGAAGAGGGTTGCTTTGGGCGGCTAGGGTTTGCTAGGGTTATGGCACTCAAGTCTCTCACACACAATTCAAAGAACCACACAAGCTTCACAAGAAAATTTCACCAAAATTTATTTCATGAATAAAATATTATTATAAGAGGAAGAGGGGTGGGGGTATTTATAGATGTTCCCATGCCTTCTCCTTGTTAGGATAGGATTACAAAATTTGCTTAGGACTAGGAGTTCATAATTTGAATAGGATTAAGACTTGAACACAAAAGGAAGTGGACATCTCTCCTTCTTTGACTTGGTCAAAGGACTCCTTGGACTTGGTCAAAAGGGTCCCCTCTTGGGCTAGGATGCCCCCTTGAATTGGGCGTGGGCTTTTGGGCAGCAAGGGGCGTCCTCTAAATGGGCTTGGGCAGTCTCCATGAAGGCTTGGCGCATGACATCCCTGGTGGGCTAGAAGCCCTAGGCACCTTTTTCTAGGCTTCTGGGCTTGGGTGCTTGAAAGAATATTCTCTGGGGCCTTAGTATGTTCAAGTGGGGAGGCGCCATGGGCTTGGACTTGCTCTATTCTGGGATGGCCTGGTGAATGCTCCTCTTGTACAAGACTGGACTAACATAAGACTAGACTTACATGACTCAACTGGACTCATGAGGTTGAGACAACTCAATTTGACTTCTTGTCTCAACTTATTACAGGACTCAAGTAAACTCACTAAACTTGGACAAGTGGACTCACTCAACTTACAAATGGAGTCAAGTAACAGGACTTAAGGGACTTATTACAGGACTTAGCAAAAATTGACCAACACAAGACTTAAATAACAAAATGAAGCTTGAAGTTTATGTCTGATCTGATGTCCCCATCAAATGATGGGGGACAGGATGCGGGGATCACTGGCGAGCATAGAACTCACCAGGGATTAGGGTAGGTTTGGGGCTTGTGAGAAGATGATGGCGGCTAGGGTTTCGTTGAGGACTAGGAGGTAGGCGATAGGGATCACACAAATACCCTTAATAACACAGGTAGGGATCACATAGATACCCTTCAGGATCACATAGATATCCTTAATCATACAAGTAGGGATCACACAGATATCCTAATCACACAGCAAAGCTGAAGAGACTCAAGAAAATTTTATTAATTCATTCTGGCATGAAAAAATACAAGAGGGGGTGGGGTATTTATAGATTCACCCAGGTCCCTAGACTCCATGACAGGCTGGGACTACAAAACTTGAGGGCCAAGAAAACTCTCCTGGGCCTTGGACTGGGCACTGGGCTGGGGAGGGTGCCAATTGAACTTGGACTAGGAGAGGCACCAACCTTGTGGGCTTAAGTAGGGGCCCAGGTGCATGAAGGTCAGCTTTAGTTGGGGGGGCTTGGTGAATCTCCGGGTCTACTGACTCTCCTCTTGAGCATGACTTGAATGAAAACTACATAGACTCGATTGGACTTGATTGGATTGAAAACAACTAGACTTGACTAAGTGGACTCAACTGGACAGGACTCGATCTTTATTACGAGACTCAATAAACTCAAATGGAATCAAATGGACTACAGAACTTGAATAAAATAAATTAGACTCTCGGATCCCCATCAATTTTCCTGGAGTGGAGAAAACTCGACTCCGTCGAGTTTGGGTCAGCAAGGGCTTTGATGAAGCCGAATCTAATCAAATCAAGAAAGGCTCTTAGGCTAGGTTCACCCTTTTTTTCCAAACAAATCCAAGATTTCTTTTTTTTATCAGCTCTGCTATGAGATCTGTGCAACTTTGTAATCCATGCAGCTCTAAATGTTATCCATCTTTGAGATCTGTGTAGCTTTGAGGAGCGTGTAGCTTTTACATTCGTGCGCTTCTTCCTCTCTCGGTCCGATGCAAGGTGGAACAAAGGAGAGACTCCCGGCGGGCTTCGCCGGTGACTGGTGCTAGGTGGAGGATGATGGCGGCACGGGAAGAACATGGCCGGACAGATGGGGTTCCAATGGCTGGCGGCGTCACATGGATCTGTGACACAGGAAGATCTCCATGGATGGTGGCTGGGCAGAACCGAGGAGGGACTCCCAGCAGGCTTCGTCAGTGATGGAACTGGGCAAAGATGGTGGCATGGACGGGGAGGAGGCTGGCATGGTGATCTCTCAACCGGTTGTGGATCTCTCTGATCGGCTGGCAATAGAGGAAACAGGGCCGTATCAGAAGGGAGGAAGAGGCTGCCATGGTCGATGACTCAATCGGCTATGGAGGCATCGATTGAAGGTGGAAGCAATGGTCGGTGATCCTATTGATCACAGTGGTGGGCGAAGCGGGCTGGGTCAGACCGATGGGAGGAGGAGGCCGAGGTGGGAGCTAACAGAGATGGATCTTCCCAGGGCGGTGCTTTGCGGTAGGGGTCTGGTAGCGTCTGGGCGGAGGAGACAGAGGGGATCTTCCGATGGGGATCTCTAGTTGGGAAGGGCGGCGATGGCAGACGGCTTTGCTGCGTCGTCTTCCTCCTCGTGTTCGATCGCTAGTTCCTCACCTTTGGATGAGGCATTGATTGAGCGGATCTCGAACCTGCAGACGACATTGTTGGGACAGGAGAATGAGGCGGTGGAGCAACAACATGGGAGAGAGAAAATGGTGGGGCTGGTGAGGAGGGGATCTGGACGGGAGGAAGGGGGTGGTGCCGGGGAGGAAGAAAAAAAATACCCTAATCCTTTAGCTCTGATACCAAATGATGGGGGACAGGATGCGGGGATCACTAGCAAGCGTAGAAGTCACCAGCAATTAGGATAGGTTTGGGGCTTGTGAGAAGATCATGGCAGCTAGGGTTTCATTGAGGACTAGGAGGCAGGCGGTAGGGATCACACAAATACCCTTAGGGATTACATAGATATCCTTATTCACACAGGTAAGGATCACACAGATATCCTTAATCACACAGGTAGGGATCACACAGATACCCTTAGGGATCACATAGATATCCTAATCACACAGCAAAGTTGAAGCAACTCAAGAAAATTTTATTAATTCATTCTGGCATGAAAAAATATAAGAGGGGGTGGGATATTTATAGATTCACCCAAGTTCTTAGACTCCCTGACAGACTGGGACTACTAAACTTGAGGGCCAAAAAAATTCTATTGGGCCTTGGACTAGGCACTGGGCTAGGGAGGGCGCTAACTGAACTTGGACTAGGAGAGGCACCAACCTTGTGGGCTTGAGTAGGGGCCCAGGTGCATAAGGCCAGCTCTGGTTAGGGGGACCTGGTAAAACTCCGAGTCTACTGACTCTCTTCTTGAGAATGACTTGAATGAAAACTACATGGACTTAACTAGACTTGACATGACTAAAAACAACTAGACTTGACTATGTAGACTCAACTGGATAGGACTCGATCTTTATTACAGGACTTAATAGACTCAAATAGAATCAAATGGACTACAGGACTCGAATAAAATAAAATAGACTCTCGGGTCCCCATCATGAGGGATCTATGAATTCTGGCTTGAGTGTCAGCATGTGGTTATCAGGTTCAAGCATGCCTTATATAAGAAGTTTAAAACTAAACAAGAGGCAATTGCTACATTTGAGAGTTATCATCAACTTCCTGATCATTCATCTATCGAAAAAATTCATGATATTAAATATAAAGGAGGAAAAAAAGATGTAGCCTTGGCCAAGAATGTGGGTGCACCTTTTAAATATTTTTGTTTATTTTAGTAGCCTTTCATGTAGGCTTTGTACTTGGATTTTAGTGTGGACATAGTCTATTAATACTTTAGATGGTTATGACTATTATATCATGTTAATATCGTGTGATGCGGGACTAACTAGATGCTAGGATGATGCAAGTGATTTTTCTTTGTGGTTTTTAGGGTTTTAATTAAGTTAAGGATTCCCAAAGACAAGAGAGAATAGATCTAGGGATTTTATAATGATAAGAACTACTAGCACACAAATTAGCCCCTAAGCAAGGATAAAAAAGAGGACTTCGGGTTTGAGAAACCCCGTAGAACTTAGCTCTCAGATCAATACCTACTTAGGAGTTAGGGTGGCAAATCTCAGAAGATCCGAAGTGCCCGATGCCGAGTTCACTCGCTCTTGCAGATGCAGCCTGGATGATCGAGCCTTCAACCCCGCAGATGCGCCGGTTTGCTGTCCGAAGGTCTCGAAGGCAAGGGGATCCGACTTCATGTTCGTGGCACCTAGAGGACCTGCGAGCATTCAAGAGAAGAGTTAGGATTCAACCAAAGAAAAAATAGAGATTAAGGAATGAGAGTTAATGTGGTGGTGGATGGCGTTCTTCTTGCAAGGCGCCCGGTTGGATGATCCTGATGGACTCCGAACTCGAAGCTAGAGGATGGATTTGTGGAAGAGATAGTAACTCGAGGCCTCACACCTCTCGACGCCTGAAGGCGAAGGCGCTCCCTCACAGAGATCGATGTTCTTAAGGAACGAAGGCATTAACAAAGAGATTGGCTTTCAAAACTTGTTTTTTCATTCATCATCATTAGCATACAAATGAGGGGTAAGGTCCTTTATATAGGCACCTTAGGACCCAATTTAAATTTCAAATGAAAATACAAGTCTTCTCTTGATGGGGCATCCAAAGATTCAGAAATTTCTCCTCCTTGGCCGACCAAGAATTTGAATTTGATTGGGCGTGGCTTGACTTGAGGCTTGGAAGAAGGATCTTGGTGCCCTTGGACTTGGAAGGTTGTTCTCTCATTTTGGAAAAAGACATGAAATGGGGCTTGTAGCAAGGCTTGTGTCCTCCTCCTTTCCTTGGTTGTTCATCCACCTTTGGTACAAGACATGATATGGGGAGTGGAAGATGGAGGTTGTCTTGGCGCCCATGGATTCTTGCTCTTCCTTCCATAGTTGGTCAAATAGTTTGGGAAGAAAGCTTGATATGAGGGCTTGAAGCTAGGGATTTAAACTCTTCAAATTTCTAACTCCCTTTGACCTTCCATTGGCCGACCACCTATACTTGGAAAAGAGCATGATAGGGGGAGGGAAGGAGGGAATGTATCAAGTGTTGTTGTCCCCCTTTTGGCATCCAAAAATATGATTTGTGTCACCCACTTGGCAAGGTGAAGTGGTGCCACATAGGATGATGAGGTGGCACCCCAGGGCTGAGTTGGCATCCTTCATGGCTTGGCTCAAATGTGACTAGCTTCAAGACCAATCTTGCTTGGGCCCATACTTCAAATAGACTCGGACTGGACTTAATACAGGATTGGACTCAGTACAGGACACAACTAGACCAAATTGGTCAAAGTACAGGACTAGATACAAACACCTGAGACTCAATTCAAAGCTAAAAATATTACAAGGTTTAGGCTTTATTACAAAACCTAAAAAAGTTGGAACCCTAATTAGACATCCATAGAGGGTTGAAGAGCTTCTGTTATATTCTGGTGCCCACACCAGTTCTCCCGGGGTGGGAGGAACTCGACCTTGTCGAGTAAGAGTTGATTTGGCTTAGGTACTCTTCCAGAAGATCGGGGTCGAGGCGCTGCAAGTCCTCCTGGGTAATCCACGAGTCATCGACTCAGGTCGGCCTTGCTATCGGACCAAGAAATGTTGATAACCTTTGCCCCGGGTGGTGATAGCTTGGTCATCCAGGACACGCTCGATCCGCTCTCCTCTCTCACATAAAGTTGGAGGTGGACACTCTGGGTCGGGTTCACTCTCAAATGAAAGGTCAGGCCCAAAAGGCTCGCTAGGTATGTTTGCTGGTTCTCTGTACTCGACTAAGTCTAAGATATTGAAAGTCGAGCTAATGCCATAATCCGGGGATAGCTCAAGAACGTAGGCATTAGGGCCAACTCTCTTTATTACTCTAAAGGGGCCAGCTCCACGAGTATGAAGTTTCTTAACGGTTCTTGGTGGAAACCGTTTAGGCCTGAGCCTAATCATTATAGAATCCCCAATTTCAAACTCTTTGGTTCTCTTTTGGGAATCAACTAAATTATTTTAGAATTTGTACTTAATGTAGAGTTCTATCATGATGCAAAAATGCAGACTCAACTATGTATTCTTATTGAAAGGAATTTTATTGGACTCTCTAGGATCTAAACCTAACAGATTATTGACTATCTAGGTTTGACCCTGGTCTGGTATGCACAAGAAAAATTACCATGGATCCCTAGCAAATGCCATAAGGTATACCAGAAGTAGATGGCAAAAGGGATGGGCTCTAAGGAGTCCTGCATTCTGGTAATCTCAACAAAAAGTAACCCCATGGCTCTAGAAATGTGAGAAGGCTTAGGGAAAGGTAGGAAATAGGAAGGAGACTCAGGGACTGGTTCAAAGTTAAAGAGACCGACCTTAATGTGTGAATGTTGGTCTATGGGTGTGCTTATCCTAACCTCATGATTAGTACTAGGAGGATCTATAGGTGCAAGTTCTAGGATAGGCTGGGTGCTCCTAGAAGGTAGAAGGTCAACAGGAAGGTCTTTAGAAAGTTTATCTTAAAAGTCCTCTAAACTAATATCTACTTCTTATTCTTGGACCTTCTCTATGGGCAACACTTGAGAACCTTCACTTTCATCTATTTTGTTTGATCCTGACTTGGTCATTTCTTCTTTAAATTCTGTAGTGGGTTTGGGATCATTATCCTTTGATTCCTTGATGATTTCCATCTTGGGCCCATCTTCATCACACTTTTCCACTAAACTTGATTCATGGATATCTTCTTGGGATTCCTTAATAGGCTCAGTGGTTTCTTCACTTACATTCTTAATGGGCTCAATCTTTTTTTCCTGAAATTCGTCAGAAGGTTCTTCTCTATGGGTTGGTTCATGAGTCTCTTTTGTGGTAGGGGTTCCCTCAGTCATCACATTCTCTAACTCTTTGGCCTTGATCAGGTTAACTTCTGGCTTCTTTTCCTTTAGGCTAGTCGATTCTCTCTTAACCTGGTCCTTAGGCTGAATTGGATTGATTGTAAATTTCTTCCCATGGTGATTGAAGGTACAGCTATTGGTCCGACCATACAGGGTGGCATCGTGATCGTAAAGCCAGGGTTGACCTAAGATAATACTACTGACGCCCATGGGAAGGACATCACACCAAATCATTTCTTCATATGATTTACTTGATCAAGACTTGGCACCTAGACTTTATGGGTATGGAGGTTGAATCAATCTACGACACCTTATAAGGGTTGGGGTGAGGAATTGGGGTCAATCCTAGGGATTTGGCAGTACTTGAAGAAATGGCATTGACACAGCTCCCGCTATCAACTATGATCTTGTATACCTTATCCCCTAGTCTGACAAAGGTTTGTAGGATGTTGGTCCTATGCCAATCTTCTTGTACTATGTCCTAGGTAAGGATGCACCTAATTACTCCTAACAGGTCTTCAGATTCAAATTGTTCTTCCTCTCCCTCATACTCTTCTAGCAATTGATCTTCTGGCTCAGCCTCTAAGAAAGGATCACACTGAGGGTATTCCCTAGGGTGGGAAGGTGACTCAGACTTGGGCTCGATAGATGGTCTAATATCCTTTTCTAAGGCTCCAATTCTATCTTCAAACTCATCAAGCCTTTTGTTTATCCTAGCTAACTGATCAGTGATGACCCTTAATTGATCCTCGTGGGTGTTTTCCATGGGTCCACTTGATTGAGAATGATGGGGGTGATAGGGGACTCCTGATCTAGTTGACATGCAACATACAATGAAAGACGTTATGGGTTTGCTAGACCTAAGAGATCAAACCAAATGTTAGGTCAAGAAGACAATCTTGATGGTAGTAACTTGGCACCTGGCCGGATAAGTGTAAGGTTGGTGGAGGTTCCTCTTTGCTTGTCTTAGACACCAATTTAAAATTGGCCAGGTAAGCGAACCAACCCACCTTCCTTCGGGCTCTTGTCCCTGAACCACTTGCCTAGACATCAGCTACTCAAGCACACACAAACAAGATGTCTAACTTGGCTTGACACTTGGTTCGACCCGACTTTGTGGGTGTCCCTAGCTCACTAGAGCAAGTTAAGTGTCTACTCTATTTTACTTAGGGGTTTGGTTCGTTATGTAGGTTGATGATTTTTGGGCTAGGGACAGGTAATGAAATCCTGATCCTATGTCAAATTGATGCCCTTAAGATGATTTATGAAAAATGATGGCATACAAATGATCTAATGAGATGGATCTAATTTATATTTTTGGATTTTTGATGTATGATAGCAGAAATAAAATGATGGAAATGACAAGAGATGACACTAAATGCAAAATTAAACTATTTGAAAAATGAAAACATAAAAGGATGCACTTGCTAAAAAACCACAGAACAGATTTTCCTCTCAGGTAGTATTCCAGCTTATAGAAATTTTACAGGCTGCAATAAAATCTGAGAAAATTATCAAAAATACTTTCAATTATGTGTAATCCAACAAAACAAAAATCAAAATATTTGGAGGTTCCTACAAATAGAAACACCTAAAACAGCAAGCTATGTACTGAAAGAAAGAAATGCAAAAATTTTTTAAAAAATGAGATCTAATGATGCAAAAATTTTCTATTGTATTTTTTTTTAAAAAAACTTTTCTTCTTGTATTCCTCTTCGAAGGCCTATCACAATGGCACCCCTACACGCCTTAGGAGATCCCCGTGGAATGGGAGGAGAGGGTCTTGAAACCCTACTTTTCTCCTAAGACCGGACGGCCTGGTGAAGCACCTAATCCAAGTACTTAAGAAGTGCTAAGTCCTAACCTAGCTCTGATACCAAACATGATGCAAGACTAGCTAGATGCTAGGATGATGCAGGTGATTTTTCTTTGTGATTTTTAGGGTTTTAATTAAGTTAAGGATTCCCAAAGACAAGAGAGAATAGATCTAGGAATTTTATAATGATAAGAACTACTGGCATATAAATTAGCCCCTAAGCAAGGATAAAAAAGAGGATCCTGGGATTGAGAAATCCTGTAGGACTTAGCTCTCGGATCAATACCTACTTAGGAGTTAGGGTGGCAAACCTTAAAAGATCAGAAGCGCCCGATGCTGAGTTCACTCGTTCTTGCAGATGCGGCCTGGATAATCGAGCCTTCAACCCCGTGGATGCGCCGGTTTGCTGTCCGAAGGTCTCAAAGGCAAGGGGATCTGACTTCGTGTTTGTGGCACCTGGAGGACCTGCGAGCATTCAAGAGAAGAGTTAGAATTCAACCAAAGAGAAAACAAGAGATGAAGGAATGAGAGTTGATATGGTGGTGGATAGAGTTCTTCTTGCAAGGCGCCTGGTTGGATGATACCGATGGACTCCGAACTCGAAGCTGGAGGATGGATTTACGGAGGAGATAGTAACTTGAGGTCTCACACCTCTCGACGCCCGAAGGCGAAGGCGCTCTCTCGTGGAGATCGACGTTCTTAAGGAACGAAGGCATTAACAAAGAGATTGGCTCTCAAAACTTGTTTTTTCATTCATCATCATTAGCATACAAATGAGGGGTAAGGTGCTTTATATAGGTACCTTAGGATCCAATTTAAATTTCAAATTAAAAAACAAGTCTTCTCTTGATGGGGTTCCCAAAAATTCAAAAATTTCTCCTCCTTGGCCGACCAAGAATTTGAATTTGATTGGGCATGGCTTGACTTAAGGCTTGGAAGAAGGATCTTGGCGCCCTTGGACTTGGAAGGTTGTTCTCTCATTTTGGAAAAAGACATGAAATGGGGCTTGTAGCAAGGCTTGTGTCATCCTCCTTTCCTTTGTTGTTCATCTACCTTTAGTACAAGACATGATATGGGAGTGGAAGATGGAGGTTGTCTTGGCACCTATAGATTCTTGCTCTTCCTTCCATAGTTGGTCAAATAGTTTGGGAAGAAAGCTTGATATGAGGGCTTGAAGCAAGGGATTTAAACTCTTCAAATTTCTAACTCCCTTTGACCTTCCATTGGCCGGCCACCTATACTTGGAAAAGAGCATGATAGGGGGAGGGAAGGAGGGAATGTATCAAGTGTTGTTGTCCTCCTTTTGGCATCCAAAAATCTGATTTGTGCCACCCACTTGGCAAGGTGAAGCGGCGCCACATAGGATGATGAGGTGGCACCCCAGGGCTGAGTTGGCATCCTTCATGGCTTGGCTCAAAAGTGACTAGACTTCAAGACCAATCTTGCTTGGGCCCATACTTCAAACAGACTCGGACTGGACTCAATACAGGACTACACTCAGTACAGGACACAACTAGACCAAATTGGTCAAAATACAGGACTAGACACAAATACTTGAGACTCAATTCAAAGCTAAAAATATTACAAGGTTTAGGCTTGAAGCCTTATTACAAAATCTAAGAAAGTTGGAACCCTAATTAGACATCCACAGAGGGTTGAGGAGCCTCTGTTGGATTCTGGTGCCCACACCATCGTGGTTGTAAGAGTTGTAAAACCATAATGATCTTTTATAACTTTTTTTTTTGGCTTCTTCTCTGCATTTGCTACTATTGTATGCACATTGGTAATATGGTTGGAAGGCTCTTATGTGCTACAATGCTTATATTTTTGGCAGCCCTATTATATGATATATATATCTGTATGCCAGGTAGGAATTCTATGCAAAAGTGGTATGATGAGGTGTTGCAAGATTCATTGAAAATGATTCAACAACACTCATCACACATATTAAGTTGTTGGAAATCTTTGATGTTTTAGTTAACAATCCCTTATATTCGAAATATGTGATGACATATGATGATATTGCAAGGTTGTGAATGCTTTCAATAATTTATTTATCGATACATGTTATTTGTTCTTACAGGTAGTATGTGGTTAGAGGTTAAAATTACTGCATAGATTTACATAGTTTCGTATGAAATTATTAAGACATTTTTTTGGTGGTCTGGTTAACGAGGTTTTGATGGAGGCTAAGTTTGTACTTTTGTGGATGCAAATCGGTATGTTGGTTACTAATGAACTTATATAACTTGATCAAAGTTCATATCGACCTCTTATATATTTTATGTGGGCTTGTCAGAGGCTGTTTAGCGGTACAACTGTTCTCCATCTAGTCTCGGTAACAATAGTGAATTTTGGTGGATGATATGTGTCATGTTGGATATATGTGGGGGCCTTCATCCTTATGCATATGTTATTTGTGTGTTTAATTGAACATGTTAGTATATTGAACCACATAAAGTCGCCATTTTATTTTAAAATTTTGCAAATTGTTGTGCTTAGGTTGATTTGTTACTATACTAATACTAATATATTATGTATTTTCTAGGCATTTTGGCCTTTGTATTACTTTCTTCCTTCTAAATTACATTGTTGGTTTATTTGTGGATTGAAATTCTTCCCATGTACTGACGCTTCATTTCATAATGATTGAATGGTTGTTTAATCATAATGTGCAACAACAACATGGTGACTTGGTTTGTAGAATGAAGTAATCATGTTTTTGCTACCAGTAGACAACAAACAATATTTCAGTGTTCAAGAATAATTCTATGTTGTAACTGTTATACCTAAATTCTGTCAAATGCTGCCCACAGTTTGTGATGTCTATGTATGTTTTCAAAGAAATTTTTGGTTGATCAATTTTTACCATCATTATCAGTTTTATTTTTGAAAGTTCTACAATTTGTAGAAAACATCTAGAGCAAATGGAACAAAATGATATTTAGTATCAAGCTTGTGCTATCATATATACAAGGTAGGTTCAAATCATGTCTTACCACTTGTAAACTTTGCCCTTTGGAGAGGTATCTTTATGATTCACTAATTTATGACTCATGTATAATAGTGTCCAAGTCATGGTTTATGGACTTGAATCATTATACGAAAAGTTCCCAATTTGTTTTATACTTAAAACTTTGAGTTCAGATATGTTTGTTGAATATCATAGTATGACTTAATGTATTCAAAAATGTTTTGTTGGCTAGGTAATGTTTAGATCCAATCTATATACACACAGTTATGATTTTGTACTTTTCTTTGTTGTCACCATCATGTTGAAAAGTAGATTGTCAAGATTCTGATATTTAATTCTTCTTGTACTATTCAATTTCAACTGATTTTAAGTGTTTCAGATGATCAAAACAGTATAATCATTACTCTGAAATTGGAATGAATACTTAGTAGGTACTATTTTTTATTTTAAGCTTATGGATAATTTATGGATGGATAGGTCTTATTATTATGTACTATGATGAAAGTTATATCCAATTGTTCTGAGTTAAGAAATTTTAATGGAGAATGAAATTTATATCTTATTTGATTTGGTAGGAAACATATTATATGTGTGGCAACGATGATGGGCTGCCTATTAATTGAGCATTGTTAGGAGGCAGGAGTGTAATAGAACATTAGTTTTTTTGCTCTTGTTGTCGTGATGCTCAATTGACATTATCTTTGTTGTCCTAAGCCATATTTTATAAATATATATTTATATTAGTAGTTAAGGCAGCTATTATGTGCTATATTTAAAATGTTGGCAGCCCTTCCTTCATGTTCCTAGATATTGACCTGTCTTATGGATAGTGATACGAAACTGATATTTTGATCAATTGCCTAGATTTTGTGAGGTCTTCATCTTCTAACCAAAATTGTTATGTTGCTGTATCAATTTTCAGATTACTTTTTGCAAAGAAATTACGAACTTCACTTGCATAGGTTTGGAATTTGATATATCTATCTATTACTTATATTTATATATATTACATCCTATATGCACTTTAAATGCTTGGAGTGGTTTTTGTTTGTTTAGAAGACAGATCCAGGTGATATATTTTACAGGCAAGATGTCTTTAATTTTTTGTAGGGCCTAATATATATTTTTATGGGTTCTAAACCTAAACAATAATAAAATTGGATTTAGAATTAATCATCCATTATATAGTTGGCAGCTTTGTCATAATAATGACAATTTTTTTCAAATCTACTTTATTATTTGGGGAATTGGTCTATATCTTGTAATATTATCCTGAGATATGTTTACGGAATAGGTTTCATGTTGAACTCATTCATACTATTGCATCACAATTGATAAATTTGAGTGTCTGTTAGATGTCAGGGTGGGCCGCCTTGTTCTGTTCATCTACTTTGATTTTATAAGCTTATATATGACCTAACATGCCTATATTTTGACAGCTGCCTTTTATGGATGATTTTTGGATGCATGGGTATTTGAATAACTTATATGATAAAAGTTAAATCCAATTTTCTGAGTTCAGAATTTTTATGAAAATTGAAGATTTTGTATTACTATCAACGTTTTATTATTATCGGTAAATATTTTTTTTTTGCAGGAGCTATAATGTTTCAAAACGGTCCAGAGATCAGTTTTCTCAACTATACTACTACGAGTTGATGCTAATGGTTATGAATTGAAGTACAGTGCATGAAACATATTACAGTTTTTAAGTTAATTGTAACAATTTTATTTTTATTTGGGGAACTCAGTTTCATTGTTATATTGTTTGGGCGCGTATGTTCTCTTCTTATTTTTATAAGAGATATTCATCTTATATGGATTTCTGATAATAATTTATATTAATAATAAAATATTTATTTTTCTTATAATTTACATATTCAGCTCATCTCCGGTCCTATTTCATTTTAGTTGTATGTTATCTGAATGGTATATCAATCCTTACACAATATAATTTGAAATATCAAGAGTCAAATATTTCTTGTAACAGTGATTCTTCTATTTCATGTATATCGAATGTTGTTCTACTTTAAGAATGTCCACCACAAAATCGTAATGGTATAATTCATTTTTCTCTTGCTAACATGTTAGTGATATATATACATAACATGAACAAAATTTGAATATAATATAATAATAAATTAATTAGTATAAAATAATTTATTTTGATATTTATAAAATTAAAAAAATTGATAAATCATTTTATCTTATTAATTGGGCAGGAATATTTTTGAGATTTTTTTAAAAAAATATCTATTTTAATGGAACAGGGGCTTATTTTCATATCATTAAAATATCATTTGGAATAACACTGTATTAATTATACCGAAATAAAATGGAATACAAAATTTTAAATCAAACAGAAATATAAAATAATAAAAAATAAATTATTCCTAAAAAACTTATATTTTTATTTCTGAAATAACTTTTTAACACCAAAAACACTATAAATAATCCGATGCAATTCCCACTCGATGAGGCCTTGTTGATCAGGCCAGCGTCAGAAGTCAGAGCCAGTAGGTTCTCCTCATGGCAATCCTTTGCTAAAGCCACCAGGCTGGTCCCTTCAGCCGCACCAGTTCCGCCAAGGAGAAGGCATTAATGTTAAGGACTCGAATGCGGCCACTCAGCTTGACTCACCAATCTCCTGGAGTTGCATAAAAGTAGGCAACTTAGTGGGCTTATCTCTTCGTCCTCCCCAGCGACTATCTCAGCATCATCCACGGCACAGCCACCCATTTCCGATCCCAGCGAGGAGTTCCCACCACTCTGTAGCCCCCACTTGAAGCCCCATCTCAAAGTCTGGTGGGATAGCATCAAAGAAGAGTTGGTCTTCAAAGCCCTGTTGGAAGCTCTAAGATCAAGAACGGGAGGCGAGCCCCTAGTGAATCCTATAATTTCCACCGCAACGGAGAAGACGATGTTGTCAGAGAAAACCTCAATCACCTCCGACACATCATGAATCCTTTCGACAAAGGCAAAGAGAGAAATGTTCTTGATCAAATCTAGAGATGGAAGCAAGGGAGATGTGATCAAGGAACCCAAATCCGGTCACCAATCGCCAGAAATAATTGGCAGACTTGAAAATTAGAGGTAGATTTTGTAATCAAAACTCCGCATTGTTAAAGATCTGGACTTCTCTCCCACCATCCCAAATTGACCACGGAAGCACCTTAAAAGAGAAACCCTTGGCTTCAGTCTCTCCTCTTTATGAGGCCAAGAGTACCTCCGAACCGATTGGGCAATGTTACCAGAAAGCAATTTGATCCGAACTTCTTAATCTCCCATTCAAAACACGTACGATAGGATGAGGTTAAGAGCTCTTAACAAGTTATCGCCCGAGACAGACCAATTTCCATGGGGAAACACTTCCACGATCCCTTTACATAAGGCAATAGAGAAGGATCGGCGAAGTTCCTCCCCGATGGGAATTTAGGAGTGAAGCAGAAGTAGCCTCCCAGCAACCACCATGGCTGGACTACAAGAGCTTTGATTGGATTTCTGGCACCTCCGAGCAAGATGACCAAAGCCCTGGCACGCAAACCACTTTAAAGGGTTCCGACACTCCCGACTTGTGATGGCCAGCATCACCGAACCTGAAGCACCTCCCCGGTTTAAAAATCTCCCATCGATCGTTAGGTGAAGAGCCATTAATTAAGGTTCTAAGGGGTACTCCCTCCAGCCATGCCACCGTTCGTCACCGAGGCATAGGTTTGTCTTTTTTTCATGCACACAGCTCACCAGCAACGAGTCGTTCTGACCTCAGTCGAATTAAGTACGAATCAGGTAACAGTTATATATATATATATATATATATATATATATATATATATAATTTAATAAATTATATAAAAATATAGATATTAATTAGATATAAAAATTTATATTCATATTTATCTTTAACAAATATGAATGTAAATTAAATACTAAAATTATGGATATAAATATGGATATAAATTTAGAAAATTAAATTATATGATTCTAAAAACAAAGATATTACCGAGTGAGGGATAAATCAAGTTAATAATAATTTAATATATTTATATTTTTTTAAAAAATAATAAATATTTTAAAAAATTAAATAGGATTATAAGTAAAATCAAATATTCGGTTATGGATCAGAAAGTTGTCTATTCATATCTATATTCATATTTTTTATAGATATAAATATAAATACGAATATTAATCAAATACTCAAATTTCTATTCATATCTGGATACATTCGGATGCGAAATTGGATCTAATCAAATATTATAAATGCTACTTTCATCCCTATTATCTGTGCCTTAGAGGACTAAAATTGGATCTTATCACAATCACCTTTCAACTGAAAAAAAATTATGTTCTAACTAAATGTTTCTTAAAATGACCATCCAAAGGGATACAAAAATTGCCTCCATCGCAATCACCTTTCAACTAAAAGAAACTCTGCTTCTACCTGAATCTTGCAAATTGATCATCCAAAGAGACAAAAATTGTCTCTATGGATAACCAATGAAGCATCTCTGCCCAAAAGTCCATCAAAGAAGGTCACATGTCAATGGTCATTAGATTCCATTGCCATGCTGCTAACTCGCCATCACTACCTCGCCATAGAGAATCATTTTCTCCTCTTTTAGCAAAATTATTCTATGGATTGAAAATTGAGAGAAGGGAATGGATATATATATATATATATATATTGCTTGAAATAGGTAAAGTTTATAATTAGTGTCCTAGTATTTGCCTTGCTTTAGGTTGGATTAAGGAGGCTTCCATATTATTTCGATATAATTTTATGGTAGCTAGGTTGAACTTTCTTGGAAAGATCTCAAAAGTGAGAGATTTTTTCAACCTTATTTTGTAGAAGATATATGTATCATGTCCCAAACCAGCACCTGGATCGGCCACATGACTGGCTGCACAAATCCTAGGGCATCACCCTAGAGATCGTGCAAGGTCTAAAATATATAAGAATTTCATCATCTCTAAAAACTAAAATTAAATAACCAAAAATTATCAAAATAAATTCATAGTAATCAAATGATCAACTTGTTCGATTACATTGGTATCGGAAATAAAATTAACTAATCAATCTAATAAATCTTGTACTTGAGTCTCATGCTCGATCCGACCCATGCTGTGCATCCTGCGACTCTAAAAGAAAAAGAAAAGTGGGGGTGAGCTTTATAGCCCAATAAAGATTTATAAATACTCACACCAATAACAATATGAATTGATAATAATAAAAAAATAATAATAAAACCATAAATCATAAAATATCATGTTATACATCCAAAATGGCTTAACTATCATATATGATAAAACCACATCTTATTCTTTCTATGTTCTAGCTTAATCAGCAGTCTTCCTTAGAATTTTGGACTAATCACAATTATACTTTAGCCTGTGATTAGCAATTTTATCTATCCATGGCTAGGCTATTCTATATACTATCTACCAATGGCTCGACTATCCCACATACTATCTGACCGTGGCTTGGCTATTCTATGACTATCTACTTGTGGCTCGGCTATTCTACATACTATCTGCTTATGGCTTGGCTATTTTATGTTATTATCCATCCATAGCTTGGCTACTCTCTCTTTAACATGATAGTCTAGATATCCTTTTCTTGATTATCAATTTATCAAATCTTATTATGTTATCTAATCATATTTAATTCAAGATTTTCAATAACCGGTATCATGATCCAAATCATCCAAAATAATCATGTTTTAATATGAACTTGTTATACGAAAAATATAAACAAGCATACCGGTGATTATAAATATCCATCATGAAAAATCATATCATATAATGTATAAATAACATATATGCCAATGCTTATATCCAAGAATCAAACTCCATGCAATGTAAAAAGGCATATATAATAACTGGTAATCATGTCCAAAAATTCTTACTTATACTAGTGACAAATTTGATACTCCAGATATCAATATGCACCTAGATCCTCAACCTAGGTGCTAAGGAATTCGCTCAATGTCTTCTTGTCTAGAAAATTATCCTCCTACATAATAACCTTAATATTAATAAATAATTATATGATATAGTAATTATGATCTAGAACTCACTATCCAAATTTCATGAATGGTCCACCCACCAATCCTTGGCCCAAACCTCATAATCTCTCTAATCCTCGGAGAGAAAAACTTGTAGAAAGAGAAACTAGAGAGAGAAAATATTCTAAATAGAAAAAGTCAATAGATCATTAATCTTAGAGAGGGAAAGAGAGGAGAGAGGGAAGACTGAGATTTCTTTTTCTTCTTCATTTCTTCTTTTTCTTTTCTTTTCTTCTTCCTTCTCTCAGGCTAAAGACTTGTTTCCCCCTCCCCCTCTTTTCCTCTTTTCCCTAAACATAGTGGTGGAAGAGCCACAGGCAGTGGGTCCTTATAACAACAAGACTACCCCAACAGTTGCCCCCATTGCCAGCATTGGTGGATCAAGAAAAAAAAGAAAATGGAAGGTCATGTTCCAATCTTGAATCTGGTGCATCACCAGTCAAATCTCAACGGTGACCCATCTGGAAGAAAGGAAAGAAGAGGGAGGGAGGCTTACCTTGGTTCCGACGAGATCCCATGGCCGATCGTTGGAGAATCCCAAGATCTCCTCATTGCATATCAAGAGAAAAATGGTGCTTCTTTCTTATCGGTGATGGATGAGGCTTGGACATGGTGAGTAAAGGCAAGCAAAGGCCCTTTATATAGAGCTTGGGGTTGGTTCCTGGATGGAGTCAGAGAGGGGAACTCCCTCTCCTCGTTGGACTTGGAGAAGGGGAGGACTCCGATCAGGAGTCTTCCTCCCCTTTTTTTTCTTCCTTTTTTGTGGTTAATTTGGGTGGGTTTAAATGGGCCAATTATTACATTCTCCTACTTTAAATAATTTCTTCATTGAAATTAAGATACTTGATATTCAAAAAGTTATGAATACTTATCTCTCATTTCTGCTTTAAGTTCCCAGGTAGCCTCTCTCCTACTATGGTTTTTTCATTGTACTTTCACATACAATATGATCCGATGCTGTAATACTTGACCTTCTTGTCGATAATCCATATCGAAACCTTCTCATAGATCAGATCCTCATAAAGATGCAAAGACTCATATTTTATTGCATGGCTCAGGTCTGAAATAAACTTCTTTAACATTGATACATGAAATATATTATACACACCTGATAAAGCTCGTAGTAGTGATAATCGATAGGCCACCTCCCTAACCATGTCCAAAATTTTGAATAGACTCACATATCTCGGGCTCAATTTGTCATGCATTCCAAACCTTATCACGCCATTAGTGAAAGAATTTCTTAGGAAAACTTGGTTACCAACTTGAAATTCTAGCTCTCTTCTTCTCTTATCAACATATCTCTTTTGCCCACTCTGAGTTGTGCAAAGTGTTTCTTAATCACTTGTACCTTATTCACTATTTACTATACTATCTCTAGATCCAATAATTTTCTTTCTCCTATATCGTCCCAACAAATAGCAGAAAAAAATCTACACTTTCTGCCATACAATACTTTAAAAGAAGCCATCTAGATATTCGCTTGATAACTATTATTATAAACAAGCTCTATCGATGACAAATGGCTATTAGGCACCATCCAAGTCCATGATGTAAGATATAGCATATCTTCCAAAATTTGGATAGTTTGTTTTGATTGTCCGTCAGTTTAGGGATGGAAGGTTGTACTAAAACTCAATTTGGTATCCAGAGCTTTATAAAAACTCTTCTAAAATTATGAAACAAATCTATTATCCCGATCTAACATAATAGTAACTGGAACTCCATGCAATCTCACGATCTGTTCCATATACAAACTTCCTAGTCTTTCTAAAGGAAGGCTGACTCAAAAGGGTAAGAAATGAACTAATTTAATTCTTTCAATCAAGGTAGGCTTCACTGCAAGATTAGCTAATTGAATTTTAAGATCATGCAATCATACCTCAATCTTACATCTCCCCAAATCCAATACAACATGCTTCTAATTAGTAATTAAAGTTGCTAACTTACTTAAAAACTTTCTACTTAAAGCATTGGCTATAACGTTTGCTTTTCCTGGATGATAATTGATGGTCAGGTCATAATCTTTTAGTAACTCCAACCATCTTCTCTACCTTAAGTTTTGTTCATTTTGAGTAAAGATATATTTTAAGCTTTTATGATCTATGAAAATTTTACAGTGCTTACCATACAAGTAATGCATCTATATTTTTAGAGCAAAAACCATAGCTATTAATTTCAAATCATGTATATGATAGTTTGACTCATACGGCTTTAACTGTCTATAGGCATAAGCTATCCTTTCCTATTTCGCATTAGGACATAACTAAGACCCTTATGAGATGTATCACAATATATAGTGAAATCTCCTACTCCAGTAGGAATAGTTAACACTAGAGTTATCACCAACCATTTTTTCAACTCTTGAAAATCATGCTCACATTCACTTATCCATTCAAATTTTACTCGCTTTTGGATCAAGCAGGTTAGAGGTATGGCAATAAGAGAGAATCCTTTCATGAATCTTCGATAATATCCTGTCATCTCTAGGCAACTACAAACTTCATATACATTAGTAGGTCTTTCCTAATTTACCATTGCCTTAACTTTCTTCAAGTCGATAGAGACTCCTTCCTTAGAGATGACATGCCCGAGAAAAGAAACATTGTCTAACCAAAACTCACACTTTTGTAACTTGGTATACAACTTCTTCATCTTAAAGGTTTGCAATACTATTCTTAGATGTTTTTCATGTGCACTCGGTTCATGAGATTCATGAAAGCTATAGGTGCATTCGTCAAACCAAAGAGCATGACTAGAAACTCGTAATGTGTATATTTGATTCTAAAGGCTATCTTAGGCACATCCTTAACCCTTATCTTTAATTGATGGTAGCCAGAATGAAGATCAACTTTTGAAAATACTTGTACCCCTTGCAGTTGATCAAATAGATCATCAATCCTTGATAAGGGGTATTTATTTCATAATGTTACCTTATTTAACTCCCGATAATCTATATAAAGTCGAAAACTACCATCCTTCTTCTTCATAAATACTGGAGTATCCTAGAGAGATATGTTAGATTTGATAAATTCTTTATCTAGCAAGTCTTGCAATTATTTCTTGAATTCTTTTAATTCAGCCAGAGCCATCTTGTATGGAGTTTTAGAGATGGATCCAGTACCAGGTATGAGATCAATGGAGAATTCGATCTTTTTATTAGGAGGTAACCCTAGCAAGTCATTTGAAAACCCTCCAAAAAAAATTTTCATAATAGGAATGTTCTCTAATTTGAACTCTTTTAGTTGTGTGTCTATTAGTATGGCTAAAAACCCTTCATAACCCTTCTTAAAGAGTCCCTTGGTATGAATGGCTGAAATCACCATCTAGTGAGAGGATGGCTTGCTACCCACAAAGTCAAATTCAAGCTAGCCAGGGACCTGGAACTTCGCTACTTTTTCAAAGCAATCAATGGAGTCATGATATGCTGCTAACCAATCCATCCCAAAGATTATATTGAAGTCCTTCATCTCTAAGATTATCAAAATCTACTTCCATCTCTACGATTATCAAAATCTACTTCCATCTCTCTACCTTCAATATCCAAAATGCAACCCTTGCAGATTAAGTTGACTAAGATGATATCTCCACTTTGTGTGAAGATACAAAAATTAGTTTTTAAGGATACAGGGGACAACTCTTTATTTTTTCTAACAAGACTAGCTGATATAAAAGAATGAGTAGCACTAGGATCAAATAGCATATAAACATTACTAGATGATAACTTAATCGTACATGTCACCATTGAGTTAGAAGCATTGGTATCTTGCTGTGTGAGTGCATATACCTGTCCTTGGGTTCGAGGCTTCTATTATCCTCCTCTCTGTTGATGTTTATCTTGAGATGCTCGGTTGGCAGGTCCTTGAGAAGCTTGAGGTACCTAGTGCTGTGACTCCTTTCTACTATGACACATAGTAATCTTGTGACCCTCATTGCCACAATTGTAACATTTCCCTCTCGACCATATGCAATCTTGCTTAAGATAAGGCCCACCACATTGTAACACTTAATATCACCTTTTTGTTGGGTCTTATCATTTAGAGCAATATTTTCAAACTTTCTAGCCTTTGCACTGATGTTCTTGTTATATTGACCTTGATGTTCTCCTGATCTAGACCTCTTCTTTAAAACTTTTTCTCTTTTTACTTGAGTAATGTCTAAACCTCTTTCTATCATCAATGCTTTGCTAACGACTTTCTTATAAGTGGGCAACTCGAATGCAGTCACCTATTATTGAATCCGATCTTTAAGTCTATTTTTAAATTTTCTAGCCTAGACCCCTTTGTCTATTATCAGTGTTAGAACATATCTGGATAATTCTTCAAACTTTGCTACATTGCTACATATTAGATAATCATCATACTATCCTACTTCAGGCAATCGAACTCTTAAAATTTTTGAAATTGAATACTTTGAGAAAAGTATCTTTTATAAAAAATCGTCCTAAAGCCATTTCAAGTAAGAGGTACATCATTTGGTCCTAACTTTCTAATCTCTATATCCCATCAGTCAATGACCTCATCTTGTAACATAAAAATAGTAAAATTGACCTTTTCCTTTATTGGACATCTCAGGGCCTGAAATACTTTTTTTATTGCTTTCAACCAATTCTCAGCCTCCATAGGGTCAAAAGTCCGCTTGAATACTAGTTGAGTATCTTCTTGAAATCTCTCAAGATGATTTGATACTCTTATTGGGTCTAGACTGCTTGCTATCGCTAAGAAGTTCCATATTGCTATTGCTGCTATAGTAGTTGTTGTATAAATTATTATTGCTATTGCATGAGTTGTTGTTACTGTTATTGTACCTCTACTATCCTTATCATATTAGTCCTAGCAATGGCTTGTTGTTGTATAATAATTGCATAAGCTAGGAGTGGCTAACTTGTTTTCTAGGATGAACTTCAGGTTCACCTGAGGCCCCTGTTTTTATAGTCCCGGTCTCTAGAGTATTGTCTATGAAATTATTCAATTATCCTTGTTGGTGCATACCACTATCTAGTGAGGGTCCAACATCTTTTTGCTGATTTGAGGGGTCCTGGCACCCGAGTCATCCGCAAATCATGTAAGCCTCCTAGCACATCCATGTCTGCCTCCACATGCCATGGGATCCTATACTGATCATTGTTAGCATTCACATATTACCTAAGTCTACATAAATATATTATGTTATCCTATCCCAACCTAATGATCGATCCACACTCTCTCTTTGAACTTATATCCTATGACCCAATAACCTAGACTCTAATACCACTCTGTCATGCCATGAACCAACATCTGGATTGACCATGTGACCGACTGTACAAATCCTAGGGCATCGCTTTAAAGATCTTGCTAGGCCTAAAATATACAAGAATCTCATTATTTCTAGAAATTAAAATAAATAACTAGATACCATCAAAATAAATTTATAGTAATCAAATAATCAACTTGTTTGATTACATTGGTATCAGAAATAAAACTAACTAATCATTCTAATAAATCTTACACTCGAATATCATGCTTAACCCGATCCATGCTATTCATCCTACGACTCTAAAAGAAAAAAAAAGTTGAGGGTGAGCTTTACAGTCCAGTAAGGATTTCCGGATACTCATACCAATAATAATATGAATTGATAACATTAAGAAAATAAAAATAGAACCAAGAATCATAAAATATTATATCTTGCATCCAAAATGACTTAACTGTTATATATGATAAAATCACGTCTCATTCTTTCTATGTTCCAGTTTAATCAGCAGCCTTCTTTTAAATTTTAACTTAATCACAGTCCCACTTCAGCTCGTGACTAGGGATTTCAAGATTGATCATGTACTATCTGTCTGTGGCTAGGCTATTCCATGTACCATCCACCCGTAGCTCAACTATCCTATATACTATCCATCCGTGGCTTAGCTATTTCATATACTATCAACTCATGGCTCAGCTATCCCACGTATTATCTATCCATGTCTTGGCTATTCTACATACTATCTGTCCATGGCTCGGCTATTTCATATATTATTTGCTCGTGTTTCGACTATTCTCTCTTTAATGTGATTAATTCAAACACCCTTTTCTTGATTATCAATTTATCGAATTTCAATATGTTATCAAATCATATTTAACTCAAGATTGCCAATAACCGGTATCACGGTCCAAGTCATCCAAAAATAATCATATTTTGATATGAACTTATTAGATAAAAAATATAAACAATCATACCGATGATTATAAATATCCATAATGAGAAATCATGTCATATAATGAATAAATAACATACATGCCGATGCTAATATCTAAAAATCAAAATCCATGCAGTGTAAAAAGGAATACATAGTAATTAGTGATCTGTCAAAAAATCCTTACTTCTACCGGTGACAAACTTGATATTCTAAATACCAATCTACACCTGATCCTCAATCTAGGTGCTAAAGAACTCACTTGGCATCCTCTTATCTAGAAAATTATTATCCTATATAATAACCTTAATATTAATAAACAATTCTATAATATAGCAATTGTAGATGTAGAACTCACTACCCGATTTTTATAAATGATCTACCCACCGATCCCTAACCCCAACTTCACAACTTCTCCAATCCCTAGGAGAGAAAAACTATAGAGAAATTATTTTGGAGAGAGTCAATAGATCATCAATCTTGGAGAGGAAAAGAGAGGAGAGAGGGAAGAGGGGGATTTCTTTTTCCTCTTCTTTCCTTTTCTTTTCTTATTCCCTCTTCTTCTTCCTTCTCTCAAGCTGAAGACTTGTTCCCCTACCCCTCTTTTCCTCTTTTTCTTGAATATAGTGGCAGAGGAGCCACTGGTAGCAGCTCTTAACAATGGCAAGACCACCCCGGCAGCTGCCCCCATCACCGATGTCGACGGATCAAGAAAGAAAAAGAAGAACAAGGGAAATCATGTTCCAATCTCGGATTCGACATATCATCGGACAAATCCCGACGGCGATCCATCAAGAAGAAAAGGGAGAAGAGAGAGGGAGGCTTATCTTGGTTCCGATGAGATCCCATGATCGACTGTCGGAGAATTCCAAGATCTCCTTGCTGTGGATCGAGAGCAAAACATAGCTTCTTCCTCGCCGATGATGGATGGGGCTTAAGCATGACGAGCAAAGGGGAGAAGAGGCCCTTTTTATAAGGCTTGAGATTGCTTCATTGATGGAGTCGGAGAGGAGAACTCCTTCTCATCGTTGGACTTGAAGAATTGAAGGACTCCGGTCGGGTGTCTTCCTTTTCTTCTTTTTTTTTTTTTTTTTTTTTTTTTTTTTTTTTGGTGTGTGTGTGTGGGGTTATTTTGGGTGGGCTTAAACGGCCGATTATTACAATACGTAGGCCTTTCCATCCCTAGGGGATACACGAACACTGAGATAAAATAGGGAGTGGGGTCTGCATGACTCTTTTGTATACGAGGTGAATGGTGTGTTGCCATGTATGGTAATTTGGTTTAGTAAAATGGTCATGAGGAGGAGACTACGTGAGTCATGCAACGTTTAATAACCCATCCATGGCAGGTGAAGGTCGTCTTGGCAATAGTTACGACTTACGAGGTGCCTCGTGATAACGACTTCCGCCTAAATTTGGAGTGTGGTTTCAATTATGTCAAAACTTTTTAAACATGTGACATAAAGTATCATTAGTTAACTACTTTAAACAATTTTGGCAAAGGTAGAACAACTTTAGATTTCCAAAATAATTAAAAGAAAAAATTATTTTAAATCATGTTGATATGACTACTTCGCTGACGTGGAACATGTGTCAGATCCAGCTGCATGCCGTCGATGCCACGTAGATCTTTTTTTCAAAATTCCTGCTCCTTCGCCAAGTGGTACCTCAAGACGACCCCATCTCGGTCGAAGTCGAGCACCTCTCTACCACTTCGCCGGTGTCCACCCAGGAGGGGTCCATCTCGGTCGAAGCTGGTGGCTCCTTGCTCCATCATCAGGTGGCACCCCAAGATGAGTCCATCTCTGCCGAGGTCGAGCCGGGCCCTCCTGCTCCTTCGCGAGGTGGCGCCCCAAAACAGTTCCACCTCGGCCGAAGTCGAGCACCTTTCTGCCACTCCGCCAGGTGTCCACCCAGGAGGGGTCCACCTCGGCCGAAGCTGATGGCCCCTTGCTCCCTCGCCAGGTGGCATCCAAAGACGGGTCCACCTCTACCGAGGTTGAGCCGGGCCCTCCTGCTCCTTCTCCAGGTGGCGCCCCAAAACAGGTCCACCTCGGCCGAAGTCGAGCACCTTTCTGCCACTCCGCCAGGTGTCCACCCAGAAGGGGTCCACCTCGGCCGAAGCTGGCGGCCCCTTGCTCCATCGCCAGGTGGCACCCCAAGACGGGTCCACCTCTGTCGAGGTAGAGCCGGGCACTCCTGCTCCTTCGCTAGGTGGCGCCCCAAGACGGGTCCACCTCGGTCGAAGTCGAGCACCTTTCTGCCACTCCGCCAGGTGTCCACCCAGGAGGGGTCCACCTCGGACGAAGCTGGCGGCCCCTTGCTCCCTCGCCAGGTGGCACCCCAAGACGGGTCCACCTTTACCGAGGTCGAGCCGGGCCCTCTTGCTCCTTCGCCAGGTAGCGCCCCAAGACGGGTCCATCTCGATCGAAGTCGAGCACCTCTCTGCCACTCCACCAGGTGTCCACCCAGGAGGGGTCCACCTCGGCCGAAGCTGGCAGCCCTTTGCTCCCTCGCTAGGTGGCACCCCAAGACCGGTCCACCTCTGCCGAGGTCGAGCCGGGCCCTTCTGCTCCTTCGCCAGGTGGTGCACTAAAATAGGTCCACCTCGACCGAAGTCGAGCACCTTTCTGCCACTCCGCCAGGTATCCACCAAGGAGGGATCCACCTCGGCCGAAGCTGGTGGCCCCTTGCTCCCTCGCCAGGTGGCACCCCAAGACGGGTCCACTTCTGTCGAAGTCGAGCTGGGCCCTCCTGCTCCTTCACCAGGTGGCGCCCCAAGACGGGTCCACCTTGGCCGAAGTCGAGCACCTTTCTGCCACTCCGCCAGGTGTCCACCTAGGAGGGGTCCACCTCGGCCGAAGCTGGCGGCCCCTTGCTCCCTCGCCAGGCGGCACCCCAAGACGGGTCCACCTCTGCCGAGGTCGAGCCAGGCCCTCCTACTCCTTCGCCAGGTGGCATCCCAAAATGGGTCCACCTCAGTCGAAGTCGAGCACCTTCCTGCTCCTCCGCCAGGTGTCCACCAAGGAAGGGTCCACCTCGGTCGATGATGGCAGCCCCTGCTCCTCTACCAGGTGGCGCCCCATGATGGGTCTACCTTGGCCGAATCGGCCCTACTCTGCAAAGCCTCGAGGAGGCAGAGACACGGGCCACGAGGTCGCTACTAGAGCCGACACGCGCCGCGCCCCGTACTGGGCACCAGTACGGCTTGCAGTGATACGCGAAACCTCTTTTACATCAGTTAAATAGGGCCCCACAATCGATGAATGAAATCCTTACGGGCAGAAGCCTGAAATGGCTAGAAGCCCGCCATCAACGCCCTGAAAGGGGAGCTCCCGCACTTGACCCAAGGTCTCGCCAGTCTTCCCCCTTTTATGACACACGACGGACGAAGCGTGCCGACTACTTAACTCCCGGGCTTGAATGAAAAGGAGGGGGGAGGATCCAGAGATCTCGGGGAGCCCCCAGGAGGGGACGTGGATTGAAGGCGATCCGATGGTATAAAAGGGATAGAAAAAGCGGATGGAAAGGTAAGTGGAAAAGAGGAGAAAAGATCGAGAGGACGATCCGGGGGATCCCAAGAAGTCCTTAGGCGTGAGCTCGGTGAACCCAGCGCAGGAAGCCGGGCATCAATTCCTCTCTTCCCCACACTTTTTTCATCTACATCTCCTCTAAGCACGGGAATCCTTCAGGAACCTGCCTTAGAGGATATGTTCCATCTTGCCGCTCTCTAACTTGACCATCGGAGTGCCCCCGCCGGAATCCCCGGCCCGAGTCTCTGACTTTGTTTTGCAGGACCGGAAGCTTGGAGATCTCGAGATGTGAGAGTTTGAGAAATGGCGCCAGCTCACGAGCTACAGGCCACCGTGGTAAGATCGGCAACAGATTGGCATGCCAGGTAGGGGCAGAACAGTAAACCCTGTACAAGCAAGATCTCCGTGGGCGAAAGCGTGCTCCAACCATAGTGGTGACGCGCGGGCACGAAGCATCCACCAGCTGAGCAGGAGAGGTTCCTTCTCCCTAGGGGCCGCGCAGCCCGGATAGGGAACTTCCTGCTCCACCTCCTCCTCCTCAGCCATCCTCGGTGGACGTTCCTTTCGCAGCTGTCATCCAGCAGCTGCAAACACTGACTACAGCTATGCGGCAGCTGCAGCAGCAGCAGCGGTCCCTGGCCACTCACCCCCAGCCAGGGACCCTCGCGGCTCGAGCCACGGGCCCCCGCGGAAGCCTACGCTCCATCCAAGGCAGGCCTTCCCTTCCACGGGCTGTTTCCAATCCCCGCGAGAGCCACCAAACTCCCGCAAAGAGAAACCACTCCGATTCGGCAGATCACGAGAGTCGATTCCCGGCCAACGATGCTGAAGCAATGGGCACGGCAGGCACCATCGGGGCAAGGCCCCTCGCCGAGATCGATCGGCACCCCCTTCTACAGCTACCTCGGTGGAAGATTCCACCGACGAGGCCATCAGGCGCCAGGTCGTGACGCGCCTGGAGGAGCACGAGCGTAAGTTGGCGGAGTTCTCTCACTGCTTTGCCGACATGCAGAGCTCCCCAACTGATCCAGTGGGCTACAACGCCCAGCCACCCTTCTCCCGGGAAATCCAAGAGGAACCGATCCCGAATCGGTTCCGCATGCCTCAGGTGGATCCCTACGATGGGACCACCGACCCCCTGGACCACTTAGAGAGCTATAAGGCTCTCATGAGGGTCCAAGAAGCGACGGACGCTCTTCTGTGCATTGCCTTCCCAGCCACTCTCCGGAAGGCTGCTCGAGTTTGGTTCACCCGCCTCGAGCCGGAATCCATCAGCTCCTTCCATCAGCTAGAGGGAAAGTTTGTGGCACACTTCGACGCTTGCCAAAAGGTGCCGAGGGAGGTGGATAGCCTCTTCTCTATCCGCCAGCATGACCAGGAGTCACTGCGGGATTATGTCACCCGCTTCAAGATCGCCACCCTGAAAATTTATAGCCTGGACGAACCCGTCGCCATGCTGCCGTTGAAGCGAGGGCTCAAGATCTCCCGTCTGACGTATTCCCTGGTAAAGAATCCCCCCAAGACGTATTCTGAGCTCCTCCTCCGCGTCCACAAGTACATCCGAGCTGAGGAGGCCGACCCACAAGGCAAGAGCTGGACGGGAAGCCTTCGAAGAAGCCTGCCCCAAGATATGTCCCTGAAACCTGGAGGCCTGGCCACCTACGGACTTCCATCCAGGTCCGAAGCCGAAGAATGGTGCTGCCCCGGAGTGGACCTTCATCCCTCTCCTTGCTCCCAGAACGAAGATCCTCATGAAAATCATGGACGAGAACTACCTCCGCCGACCTCTTCCTCAGAACCCAAGGTACACCCATGACAAGACAAAGTATTGTCAATTTCACCACGAGCACGGCCACGACACGGAGAAGTGCCGCAATTTGAAGCAGGAGATCGAGGAGCTGATCAAGAGGGGCTATCTCAGGAAGTTCATGAGGAACGAAGCCCCGACGGAGGGTCAGCCCCTCACAGCCCTTCCCCCCATCCCTGCAATTGACAATCGTCTAACGGAGAAGCCGGTGGGCATAATTTCTTGGGGGATAGGGCGCACATCGAAGAGAGCCCGTGAGGCAGGAGACCTGGAGAATGTACTCCCCTTTGAAAAGGGGAATAAAAATAAAAATGTAAATAATGATGCAGTGGTGGTCGAGATAACCATCACTAAGCATCCTGTACATCGTATTATGGTGGATAGTGGGAGCTCTACTAACATACTTTTTTACGATGCTTTCTCCTGAATGAATTTGTCTCATTATCAATTAGAGCCGGTGCACACCCCTCTTGTGGGCTTCACCGGAGATTCTGTGGGGGTCGAAGGAGAGATCACTCTCCCTGTCACCGCCGAATCCCCACCTTGGCAGAGTACGATCATGATGACGTTTACCGTCGTCAAGCTCCCATCACCTTACAATGCTATCCTAGGTCGTCCAGGGCTCAACCAGCTGGACGCAGTTATTTTCACCAAGAGGTTACTGGTGCAGTTCCCTACCGCCTCTGGGACGGGAGTAATGAGAGGGATGGCTCAACCCATTCCACATTGTCTGCAGACGATCCCAGGGGCCCGGAGTGCCGAGGTCGGTTCCGATGTCGACAACCTTTATCTAAGAGCACAAGATCCCAGGGGAGGGCCCGTGGAGCGCTTATTGATGTACCCCCTCGGCTCGGACCCTTAGAAAATAGTGCAGATAGAAGCCCAGCTCCCGGAAGAAGTGCGGGCTCGCTTGCTGGAATTCCTCCGGGCGAATGCTGACGTGTTCGCCTGGTCTGCTGCTGACATGCCAGGTATCCCCTCGGAGGTCATCACCCATCAACTGAAGATTGATCCGAGGTGCCACCCAGTCCACCAGAAAAAGAGAAGTTTCACTGCGGAAAGACAGAAGGCCATCAATGAGGAGGTAGAGAAGCTTCTCACCGTCGGCTTTGTACGAGAGGTACAGTATCCCAGTTGGCTGGAGAACGCAGTGATGGTGAAGAAGAGCAACGGCAAGTGGAGGATCTGTGTGGACTACACCGACCTCAACCGAGCTTGCCCGAAGGACAGTTTCCCTCTTCCGAAGATCGATCAGCTCGTGGACACCACTTCGGGACATCGCCTCCTCTCTTTTATGGATGCCTTCTCCGGATATAACCATATCCGAATGCATCTGGAGGACGAGGAGCACACCGCCTTCGTCACTGACCGCGGAACCTACTGCTATAAGATGATGCCGTTTGGCCTCAAGAACGCAGGTGCCACATACCAACATCTGGTCAACAAGGTCTTCAAAGACCAAATTGGTCGCAACATGCAGGTGTACGTGGACGACATGCTGGTGATGAGCAAGCCAACTTCGGACCATGTCGGCGACCTGGCGGAGACCTTCAATAACCTCTGGCTTCACCAAATGAAGTTGAACCCTGCGAAGTGCGCTTTCGGCATCTTCGCAAGGAAGTTCCTGGGATTCATGGTAACCCAAAGGGGGATAGAGGCCAACCCGGAGAAGGCCCAAGCGATCCTAGACATGGAGCAGCCGACCTCCAAGAAGCAAGTGCAACGACTCACCAGCCGAATAGCCGCTCTGAGTCGATTTATCTTAAGGTCCGCTGACCGCTGCCAGCCCTTCTTCAAGGCGCTGAGGAAGATGAACGACTTTGCCTGGACAAAAGAGTGCCAGGAGGCATTTGAGGAGCTGAAGAGGATATTGGCATCCCCGTCATTGCTTTCCAGGCTAGAGGAAGGAGAGGAGCTCCTCCTGTACCTGGCGGTCACTCCGGAAGCCATCAGTTCGGTCCTGGTTCAGACGGACGACAAAGGGATGTAGAAGCTGGTGTACTACATGAGAAAACTCTTTCGTGATGCGGAACTCAGGTATTCTCGGTCTGAGAAACTGATTTTTGCGCTAATCGTGTCCACTCAGCGTCTCAGGCTTTACTTCCAAGCGCACCCCATCGCGGTCCTGACGGACCAACCACTGAAAGCGGTGCTCAGCCGACCTGACACGTCTGGGTGCCTGGCAAAGTGGGTGCTCAAGCTCAACGAGTTCAACATCACCTACAGGCCGAGGTCGGCCATGAAGGCACAGGTACTCACTGATTTCTTGGTTGAGTATGCAGGCCTGGGCGAGAGGTCGGAAGAAAGCCCCCAGGACTGGTAGCCGGAACCAGGACCGGAGGAGGGCATCTAGATCCTTCACGTGGACGGAGCCTTAAACTTCGGTGGGAGCGGAGAAGGACTCATCCTTGCCAACGGCGAAGGGGTCGTCGCCAAGTGTGCACTTTGCTTCTAGTTCGCCACCACCAATAACCAGGTGGAGTACGAAGCGCTCCTCGCAGGGCTAAGAGTGTCTCGCGAGCTGGGTGTGGCCTGCCTCAGGGTCTTCACAGACTCGCAGTTGGTGGCCGGGAAGGTCTCGGGGGAGTACGAGGCGCGGGACCCCCAAATGGCAAAGTACCTGGAGCTCGTGCGAACGAGTGCAGCAGGATTTCGTCACTTCAGCATCTCCCATATCCCTCACGGGGAAAACGCTCGCACAGATGTCCTCTCCCACCTTGCAACCCTGCCGGACTCATCACTAGGCCGCGCTTACATCGAGCATCTCAAAGCCCCGAGCTACGGGGCACCCATGGAGGTCTAGCAGGTCAACCCCGAACCCAGTTAGATGGATAAGTACATCGAGTACATCACCAACGGCTCCTTGCCAGAGGACCGCGTGGCGGCTGGCCTCATCAAGAGGAAGGCTGCATGGTTCATATTGATGGACGGGCTACTGTATCGGAGATCCTACTCCTACCCGCTCCTCAAGTGTCTGAGACCCACAGAAGCCGCACTCGTGCTCCAGGAGATCCACGAGGGCATCTATGGGAATCATGTGGGGGGCAGGACGCTGGCATATAAGGCCCTCCGTCAAGGCTATTTCTGGGAGACGATGAGAGAAGATGCTGCTGACTTCATGAAGAGGTGTGACCGATGTCAACGGCACGCTGTGGTGCAACGTCAGCCTGCTGCTCCACTCTCCCAGCTCTCCACCCCATGGCCGTTTTCTTAGTGGGGCATGGATCTCCTAGGACCTTTTCCTCCGGCATCCGGGCAACGAAAATTCTTGATTGTGGCTATCGACTACTTCATTTCAAACAAAAGTTCCTTACAAAAAGAGGCTCCGACAGGCCGGAAGACCCCAAAGACAGAAAAGGAAATACATGATTCTTGCAGAAATAAAATGAAAAAGAAGTAGAGCTGCAGGGCTATTTCACTGCAGCCGAATCTTCCTCGGGCTGGGAGGCCCCCTCTCCGTTGGCGCCGTCGTCTGGAGGCTGTTCGGGAGCCACCACCTCAGCACCTACTGTAGCTGAAGCTCCCTTGGCAGGCTCCTCCCTCCGGCCGCCCAGCATGACCCCACCGAGGTCGAGCTCGGGGAAGAAGGAACTTACCTTCTCCTGGCACACCTGGAAGCCCTTCAGGAAGAAGTCCACGGCCGCCTCGTGCACCTCCGCCATGAAGTCCTCGGTGGCCCGGAACTTCGGCACGGCCTCCTGTGCCTCCTTCCTAGACGCCTCCAGCATCTCGCTGACTCAGGCAGTCTGCTCCCTGGACGCGCTCAGCTCCTTCAGGACCTCCTCGACCCGATGCTCCAATGACCGGGATTGGGCCCTGAGATGCGCCATCGCCGCTGCGTCGTCCTCGGCACGATGCTGGTTCGAAATCCTCTCCTCAGACAGAGAGATCTCGAGCTCCCTCATGCGCCCCTCGGCGCGATCCAGGTCAGCTCGGAGGGCCTAATTGTTCCCCCGCAGTTCGACCCCCTTCTCCATGAGGTCCTTCACGTCGGTCGCCAGTTTGCCGAGCCTCTTCTCCTTCTCGGCATCCTTCTTGGCGTAGCCCTAGAGGAAGTTCCTCAACATGAGAACGTCCATCCCGTTTGCATCGAAAAAGATACAAGATGTCAGTAAGATCCAACTAGAACTTTAAAAAAGGAGAGTTCGGGACTTATCGTGAAGAGCTGAGGGAGGATCCCCAGCAGCGCGTCAGCATAGTCCCGGCCGCCCCTCAGACGGCGGTCCCAGGGGGTGCTGGCGAACTCCATCACTCTTTCCGCGAGCCCTTGGTCATGGATGACAGAGGAGTTGGCGGCGAGACTCGGAGGTGGAACGTGGGCGTCAACAGCAGGATGGGCAGCCGCCCCTTCGCCGGGCAATGTGGCCATTGGTGGGGCCGCCGTCGCCCTGGTGGCCACCGTGGAGATGACCAGCGCGGCAATTGGAGCAGGTGTTACCCGAGGAGGTTCCGGCCTCCTCTCCTCCTCGGCCCCATCGAGCTCAACGACAGGGACATCGGGCGCACGAGTTTGGGGCGGCCTGGGAACAGAACCCGTCGCCCCGGGCCCGGTAGCAGCAGGAGTGGGCGCGGGCCCCCGACTTGTCTCAGTGCGATCCCTCTTTGCCGGGGTCTCCTCGATCCCTTCAGTGGCGTCCCTCTTCAAGGCACCCTCCATCAGGCTCTCGACAAAGAACTTCTTTCCTGGAAGAAAAGGTCACTTAGGCCAGTTTAAAGAAAAAGAAGCGCAGAGTAATAAATGAAGGCAACAGTAGGAGATCCGGGATCTCACCCAACTCCTGGATAGGACTGATTCCTGCCTCGAATAAATTCTGCTCCGAGAGCAGAACCTCGAGAGCCGGAACCACGTCACCCAGCAACTGCGTGAAGACCTCTTGGTCTATTGGATCGACCTGGGAATTCCAGTTCGGGGACAGATCTGGCTCGCTCCAGGCCCAGTCAACATCCTCGACCGAGGCAAAGAAAAAGCGGTTCTTCCAACCCTTGATCGACGAGGGGAGGTCGAACCTGAGGCACCTAGGCCGGGATGAAATATACCACTAGCCATCATCGATAGAGTAGCGCTTCAGGATGAAAAGGGCCCTAAAGAGGGAAAAACGGGCAACGAACCCGTGGAAGTAATAGAAAATGATGAAAGCAAAGATGACCCGGATGGCATTAGGAGCCAACTGGGCCGGGACAAGACGATTGTGACTGAGGAAAGAAAGGAAGAAGGGATGAAGGGGGAAATGAAGACCCCTAACAAGGAAGTCTTCATAGAAGGCAACCCTCCTTGGGCCACTTAAAGGTCACCCGGTCCCTAGGTCCCGGGAGGAAAAGACGGACTAAACCTGGGACCCCATAGGTATCCTAGATCCAAGAAAGGTCATCTCCGATCATCGTCGAGGTGTAACCGGAGGGACCGGAAGAAGAAACCTCCGCCACCGGAGGAGGAAGAGAAGAAATGGGACGTGCAGAAACTATGGGGGGAGACCTAGGGCCCCTGGGGATGCCTATGGTCACGGCCCCAGGTTGGAGCTGCCTCCGGATCTCGTCCGGAATCTCTTCCCCCTCCGAGGAGGAAGACGATGGAGTCCTCGGCTAGGAAGGATCGGCCTCGTCCGGGTTGAAAGAAACATGATGACGACGCGCCATTAAGGAAGGAGAAGAAGCAAGAAGGAAATCGGGTTCGTGGTGACACTGAGGCTGGAGGTAGAAGAAGAAGAGAAGGGGTCACAGGCACTCACCGAAATGATTTGTACCAAAAGATTGGCAACCTTGGAAGGTGAAGGGAGATCACTGCAACTGCTGGCGAGGTGTGAGAAAGCCGAGAGACTTCGTTTCCGGAAAGCCGAAAGACTTCGTTTTCGGAAAGTCCCCCTCCTTTTCAAACTCAATCAACAGCAGCTGTACGTCTCTTTTCGTCTCGGGCCATCAGATGACTGCCACGTGGAGGCACGCCTGACATCGATGCTTCGGTTCGATGGAAACTACCTCATTTTCGAAACGGCATATTAATGGCCCGTCAGACGCGTGCACGTGGCAGCCTTCCACTGGGTCTCGAGCATAACAGAAGCGGCGGCAGGGATCATGGAAATTATGGCATGGGATTTCTGCCTTCTCCACGTCATCTCCGCATTAGCTCCCCACGTCCCAAGCCACGACGCTTCGATGGGACCTGGGGACGGGGGGCAACTGATATGGCTACTTCGCTGACATGGAACGTGTGTCAGATCTAGCTGGATGTCGCCGGTGCCATGTGAATTTTCTTTCAAAATTCCTGCTCCTTCGCCAGGTGGTACCCCAAGACGGCCCCACCTCGGTCGAAGTCGAGCACCTCTCTGCCACTCCACCAGGTATCCACCCAGAAGGGGTCCACCTCGGCCGAAGCTGGCGGCCCCTTGCTCCCTCGCCAGGTGGCACCCCAAGATGGGTCCACCTCTGCCGAGGTCAAGCCGGGCCCTCCTGCTCCTTCGCCAAGTGGCGCCCCAAGACGGGTCCACCTTGGCCGAAGTCGAGCACCTCTCTACCATTCTGCCAGGTGTCCACCCAGGAGGGGTCCACCTCGGCCGAAGCTGGCGGCCCCTTGCTCCCTCGCCAAGTGGCACCCCAAGACGGGTCCACCTCTACCGAGGTCGAGCCGGGCCCTCCTGCTCCTTCACCAGGTGGCGCCCCAAGACGGGTCCACCTCGGCTGAAGTCGAGCACCTTTCTGCCACTCCGCCAGGTGTCCACCCAGGAGGGGTCCATCGACCGAAGCTGGCTGGCCCTTGCTCCTCGCCAGGTGGCACCCCAAGACGGGTCCACTTCTGCCGAGGTCGAGCCAGGCCCTCCTGCTCCTTCGCTAGGTGGCACCCCAAAACAGGTCCACCGCGACCGAAGTCGAGCACCTTTCTACCACTCCACCAGGTGTCTACCCAGGAGGGGTCCACCTCGACCGAAGCTAGCGTGGCCCCTTGCTCCCTCGCCAGGCGGCACCCCATGACAGGTCCACCTCTACTGAGGTCGAGCCAGGGCCCTCCTGCTCCTTCGCCAGGTGGCACCCCAAGACGGATCCACCTCAGTCGAAGTTGAGCACCTTCCTACTCCTCTGCCAGGTGTCCATCAAGGAGGGGTCCACCTCGGTCGATGCTAGCAGCCCTTGCTCCTCTGCCAGGTGGCGCCCCCTGACGGGTCTACCTCGACCGAATCGGCCCTACTCTACAAAGCCTTAGGGAGGCAGACACACAGGCCACGAGGTCGCCACTAGAGCCGATGCGCACCGCACCCTGTACCGGGCGCTAGTACGACCTGCAGTGATACGCGAAACCTCGTTTACATCAGTTAAACAGGGCCCCGCAATCGAGGAATGAAATCCTTGTGGGCAGGAGCTTGAAATGGTTAGAAGCCCACCGTCAACGCCCCGAAAGGAGAGCTCCCGCACTTGACCCAAGGTCTCGCCAGTCTTTCCCCTTTCGTGACACATGATGGATGAGGCGTGCCGGCCACTTAACTCCCGGGCTTGAAGGAGAAGGAGGGGGGAGGATCCAGAGATCTCGGGGAGCCCCCAGGAGGGGACATGGACTAAAGGCGATCCGATGATATAAAAGGGATGGAGAAAGCGGACGGAAAGGTAAGTGGAAAAGAGGAGAAAAGATCGAGAGGACGATCCGGGGGACCCCAAGAAGTCCTCAGGCGTGAGCTCGGTGAACCTAGCGCAGGAAGCCGGGCTTCAATTCCTCTCTTCCCCACACATTTTTCATCTACATCTCCTCTAATCACGGGAATCCTTCGAGAACCCACCTTAGAGGATCTGTTCCATCTTGTCGCTCTCTGACTTGACCGTCGGAGTGCCCCCATCGGAATCCCCGGCCCGGGTCTCTGACTTTGTTTTGCAGGACCGGAAGCTTGGAGATCTCGAGATATGAGAGTCTGAGACCGGCGCCAGCTCACGAGCTACAGGCCACCGCGGTAAGATCGGCAATACATGTTCTTGAGCAAACCAGGAAAGCTACTATTATGGACTATGATTTTTTTATGGAAGAGTCTAAAGTTATAAAAATAGGGACCTCATCCAACATTCTAGATTCAAAATAAGCAAATTGTAATAACATCTTAATCAATCCCATGGTTTAAGATGATGAATAAGAGGAGGCTGGAGAACCACATGATCTTTTGTAGGACATGTTTTCACTTTTGCTAGGGTACTACGTTGCACGTACATAAAATAAGAGGATTAGCCAGTATCCGATCCATGGCTTACCCTGCAGGTTGATGCATGACTTTGCATGGATACATGATGACATATCTTGGACATAATGGTTATTGCAATTTTAATGAACATATATATCCTAAATAATGGATCTCCTCTAAAACTAATAACCTCAAGGACCAATGATTGCCACCAAAACTTCACCAAATTTTCATATGTCAAGAGAGGAGGCTTCCAAATTCTATCTAGGACGTTAGAAATAAATGGTGGGGTAAAAAGGTTCTCGTCTTTCTTTCAAGGAATTGTTGATGTCTGTTGCTAGAAGCCAACGTACACATTGTTGTGCTGGGTCCACTATTGCTTAACTGGTTTCATGTTTAAAAATGGGCACGGTTCGGAAGTCCCGTTCCCATGTGTCGGCGCCATGGGCTTTAAGTTGGCCCATTTGGCCCAATTGTTTGCGACTCAGGGCCAGCGCTCGAATTTTTGGGTCATTAATCAGCTTAAAACCAGTTGAATCAGCTTCACCCCAATGATTTAGATGAAGAAGTCCATTTAGAGTTTGAACTTTTCTGGTCACATCTTGATGAAATCACTCACCATCCATTCATGCGAGTAAAACCGTGATTGGCTAGATGGTTGGTACGTGTTGATATGGAAGGTGTTTGGTTGATGTGTATCCACCTTAAGGAGATGGAGCATTTGAATCCGTGTCCCGAGTATGCTTTAGAATTCAGACACCATGATGAGGCCTCATTTTGTTTCTATGCTACCCTTAGGTGTTTGATCCGGTCAATATCTAAATTAAGGAATTCTAATAGGATTCTTTTATTTTATTTTTGCTATTCCATTTCAATCAAATTTGTCCGCTTTCTTGGCAAAGGAGGATAACGAAAGAAAATTTTAATAGAAAAAAAAATCTATGTCCCTTTTATTGCGGCTCCTTTGGCTTTCCCTATGGTGTTCATTTTTTATAGTATATTTTCTCTTTTCAATTCAGTTTTTTTATTTATATATATCGAGAGAGATTTTTAAGTGTACGAATCTTTAGGGATCTTAAATTCTTCTCTTTTATAATTTTGATAGTAAAATTGCTCATCTTTGCTTTTGGATGTAGGCACATTACCGAACTACGTTAAATTCTGATGTATTTACTTTTATTATTATTATTATTATTCGTCAATCTGTTTATTATTATTATTTTTCATCAATCTATTCTTATAAACTAGTATTAGAGAAATTATATTCTCTTGATAAATTAAGATGACAACAAAGTTTGAGATCTAGAAATTTAATAGGACCAATAGCTTTGCATTATGGCAAGTCAAGATGTGTGCTGTATTGATGGAACAAAGACTGCAGAAGGCACTGTTGAGAAAGGAAAAGATGTTGGATTTATTGATATCGGAGTAGAATGAGGAGATTGATGAGAAAGCTCTTATGGCAATATAGTTATATTTATTTGATGAGGTATTGCACGAGGTCTTGAATGAAAAGATCATTGCAGGGCTATGACTTAAGTTGGATCTCTATATATGACAAATTTCCTTACCAATTAGTTGTATTTAATGCAACATCTTTTTATGTTATACATGACGGAAGTTACTTCTATTAAGTTATATTTAGATAAATTTAGTTCTATTATTATAGATTTTTGCTCGATAGATATTAAAATTGAAGAGGAGGATGAGGCCCTCTTAGTATTGTATTCTTTACCGCCCTCATATAAGAATTTTCATAAGACCTTATTTAGACGAGATACTTTGTGTCTTGATGATATCAAGTCCTCTTTACTTTCAAAAGAAATGATTGATATGCAGATTAATAATGAGATAGGTGAAACTTCAGCAACAGGTTTGGTTATCAAAGGGAGGTCCCAAGAAAAAGGTTCTAGAAATAGAGACACATCCAAGTCAAAGTTAAAGTATAAAAATTTGATTTGTGGTAATTGTAAGAAAGAGGGTCATAAAAACTGATTGTTTCAAGTTAAAAATAAAGAATAGTGGAAGAAGAACAATAACAAGTATCATGGTCAGAAAAGTACTAATACTGAGGTAGAAATAAGTGCTGCAGTAGGAGAATCAAATGGTGATGATATTGTCTTCAGCTATAGGTAAGATACTTGGATAAGATAAGTGACTTATGGACTCTGCGTGTTTCTATTATATCTATACTCACAGGGAGTGGTTCTCGACATACAAGCCTATTTAAGGTGGAGTTGTATTGATAGAAAATCATGCCAGGTGTACAGTTATTGGTATTGTCACTATTCAAGTAAAGATGTTTGATCGAGTGGTGAGGAGTTTATCAGAGGTTGGCATGTTCTAGATATGAGAAAAATCTGATCTCATTAGGCACTCTTGATGCTAAAGGCTTTAAGTATTTTTCGGTTGATGGATTGATGAAAGTCACTAAAAAAAATCTTGTAGTGATGAAGGCTATGTTGTTCAATTCATTGTATGTTCTACAAATGTTGGCTCTACCTAGTGATTTTGATGAATAACAAAACATTGAGTGCATATTGTATACTAATGTGTATTTCAAGCTATGAGTTTTTAGGAAGAAAGCACCTCAAAATCTCAAAAGCTTATGTATTATGGCATGCCATGGCACGGAGCATTTTTCGCAATTCTGGACATCCTCTTCATGGAAAAAGGGCTTTTACATGTTCAATTGTTATTTGTTTATGTTCCATTTAAATTTCAAAATCAATATTTATGTTTTTGGCTCAAATTGTACTTGATTGTGAATTTTTCAATGTCAAGTGTCGACACCTGGGAAGTCAAGTGTCGACACTTCAGCATTTGGCACGTAAAAAAATTCTTGGCACGCCAAGTGTCGATACCTAGAACTCAAGTGTCGACACCTGCATTTCAAGTGTCGATACTTAGGTTTTCAAGTATCGACTCAAGGCCTGAGATTTTTGAAAATACAGAACTTTGCTATTTGAGAATTTTTTGTATCAAGTGTCGACACCTGTGCATCAAGTGTCGACACTTGAAAGTTAAAGTGTCGATACCTAGAAATCAAGTGTCGACACCTGACAGCCAAGTGTCGACACCTGATGAGCCAAGTGTCGATACTTGAAGCCTGACAGTCCTAACGGATCTATTTTTCTGACTTGTAGAACTCATTTTTCAAGCTCCAAATGGCTAGATTCAAGGCTCCAACGGTCACAAACCATTTTTTAGAAGTTTCTTGTTGTATTTAACCTCCACCAACTTCATTCTAAAGGCATTGAAGTATATTGAAGTCCATTGAAAGCCAAAAAGCCAATATTCTCTCAAGAACTTCATATCAAAAGCCTTTTATAGTTTGATTCCCTAAAAAAGCCTACAAACTCATCCTTACATCATTCCAAAAGAAGAGTTTGAAGGATATTCCAAGGAGGAGAGAAGACAAAGCATCAACTTGAGCTTCAAAGCTTTCATTCTACTCTTAAAGGGAGTTTGTCTTATTTTTGAAATTGTATATCTGTTTTTGTCTTGTGATTTGATCTTGCTTTCAAGGGTGTCTTGAAAGAAGGTTGTTGTGGTTTGTTGGTAAGCCAAAGGGATAAAACCAACTAGGGTTAACTTGTGAGCCAGAAGACAAAACAAGTGTAAAAGGTTGTTGGTGAGCCTAGATGACAAAACCAATATAGGTTTTAACTTGTGAGCCTTGTGAAAAACAAGTCGGCGGTAATCTTGATTGGATTATAGTGGAATTTCCAAGGGTGGCTTGGCGAGTGGATGTAGGTGCTAGGTTTGCACCGAACCACTATAAATATTGTATTTGTGTGTGATTGCCTTCTTTTCCTCTTGCTCTTTGCTTATTACATTTGATTTACTGCTTTCTGCTGCATTTAATCTTGAGAATTGAATTTACTACTCACAAACACCACTAGACCTTCACATTACTATTTTAAATTTTAAAAGACCCAATTCACTCCCTCCCTCTTGGGCTCCATTTCTGGGCAACAAGTGGTATCAGAGTTCCGGTACTCTCTTGTAGGTCCAAGGATCTTGAGTAAAAGATCATGGCAACCCCAATAGGAATGGGTGTAGTTAAAGGTCAAGCTTCAAATCGTCCCCCACTCTTCAATGGCATAAATTACACGTATTGGAAAACATGCATGCGCATTTTTTTTCAAGCTATTGATTATAATTTATGGAGGACAATCGTAAAAGGTCCTCATCAGCCTACTATATTGGTTAATGGCATTCTCGCTCCAAAGATGGAAGATGATTGGGATGAGAATGATATTAAGCAAATAGAGCTTAATGCTAAGGCTATGAACTTATTATTTTGCTCTCTTGATCCAAGTGAATTTAATAGAATATCTAATTATCTCTCTGTCAAGGAGATTTGGGATACACTTGAGATTACCCATGAGGGTACACACCAAGTGAAAACCACCAAGGTTAACATGCTCATTCATACGTATGAAATGTTTAAAATGGAACCTACTGAGTCTATTAGTGAGATGTATACTATGTTCACAAATATTGTGAATGGCATGAGAAGCCTAGAAAAAATTGTTTCTAATGGTGAATTTGTAAATAAACTTCTCAGGTCTCTATCGGCTTCTTGGGATGCAAAGGTGACGGCTATTGAAGAAGCCAAGGATGTCAACACTCTTCCACTTGAACAACTATTGGGCTCACTGATGACCTATGAGCTCTCCCTCAAGCAAAAGAATGTGGAAGTCGACAAAAAGAAGAAAGTGATCGCTTTCAAATCCACTTCTAGAGAAGAAACAAGCGATGACTCCGAAGAAGATGATGAAGAAGATGAGACGGCTCTCATGGCAAGAAAATTCATAAGGTTTATGAGGAAGAAAAGGTTCAACTTCAAGAAGAAATCTCTGAAAGGTGAGCCAAGTAAAGAGAAAGACAAGGAGAAGGAGAAGGAGCAACCCACTTGTTTTGAATGCAAGAAACCCGGTCATTTTAAGGTGGACTGCCCCTTGCTCAAGAAAAGCAGAAGAAAGTTAAGAAATAAGGCTATGATGGCAACTTGAAGTGATAGTGAGGACTCCAGCTCTGAGGAAGAACAGCAGGAAGTGGCAAACTTCTGTCTGATGGCAGATCATGATGAGATATATTCTGAAACAAAAAATAAATTTACATTTGATGAACTTCATGAAGTTTTTGATGAATTAGTCATAGAATTTCAAAAACTAAAGTCAAAACATAAAGATTTGAAAAAGCAAAATTTAGATTTAACCAAAACAAATGATAAGCTTTCAAATGAAAATGAATGCCTTTTTTTTCAAAATAGAAAATTAAATGATAAGATTTCAGTTCTTGAAAAGGAAAAAGAATTGAAAAAAAAAGTTCTTCAGTTTCAAATGAAAATCTTTCAAAACAAAGCAAAGAGATTTTGGATGAAAATAAAAGATATAAAGAAGGAATTGAAAAATTAAAACCTTTTATAGATAAATTTACTTATAGTTTTGAAAAATTAAATTTGCTTTTGAACAATCAAAGAGCTATTTTTGATAGAGCAGGTTTAGATTTTAGAACTCATAAGAAACAAAAACTTTTCAAAAAATTTTTTGTGCATGCATCTTCATCCATTACTTGTTATACATGTGGTACTAAAGGGCATAAATCTTATATGTGCAACAAAAGAAGATTGAGTAATATTAAAAAAGTTTGGATTCCAAAATGAACCAATGCCACTAACCTAAAAGGATCCAAGATGACTTGGGTACCTAAAGTTTTCACTTGATCTTTATTGCAGGTATGCCTTGCAACCAATAAGAAAAGAATGTGGTACCTTGATAATGGTTGCTTAAGGCATATGACAGGAGATGTGGAGCAGTTCTCATCGCTCGAATATCTAAATGGTAGCAATGTGACTTTTGGTGATAATGGAAAGGGTAAAATTATTGGTATTGGTAAAGTCTATATCACCCCCTCTTCTTACATTGATAATGTTTTATATGTTGATGGTTTGAAACATAACTTGCTTAGTATTAATCAATTTTGCGACAAGGATTTTAAAGTTGTTTTTGAATCTTCTATGTGCATTATTTCTAGTTTAGATGACAATGGCATCAAGTTCATTGGTCATAGGCATGGCAATATTTATATGGTTGATCTTGAGATCTTCCGATTCAAAATAGTCAATGCCTAGTGGCAATGGAAGCTAAGATCAATGAAACTAGTTGACTTTGGCATCGTAGAGTAGGACATGCTAGTATGCATTTGATTTCAAAACTAAGAAAAAAGAATTTGATAAAGGATTTGCCTAAACTCAATTTTGAAAAAGACAAGATTTGCAGTGCATGTCAAATTGGAAAACAAATCAAATCCTCTTTCAAACCAAAAGGAGTAATCTTTATAACTAGACTCTTATAGTTGCTTCACATGGATCTCTTTGGGCCGACTAGAACATCTAGTTTGGGAGGTAAGAAGTACGGTCTAGTTATTGTAGATGATTTCTCATGATTTACATGGGTCATGTTTTTAGCACATAAAGATGAAACGTTTTCTGAATTCACTAGATTTCATAAACTAGTTTCAAATAAAAAAGGTGTTTCAATCGTATCTTTGAGAAGTGATCATGGAACCGAATTTGAAAATGCTGATTTTGATAAATTTTGTATTGAAAATGGCATTCATCATAATTTTTCTGCACCTAGGACACCTCAACAAAATAGGGTGGTATAAAGAAAAAATAGAACTCTTGAAAGAAATGGCACGCACCATGCTTTGTGAAAATGATTTACCTAGATATTTTTGGACGGAAGCCATAAATACTGCATGCTATGTTTTAAATTGAGTTTTGATCCGACCGATTTTAAAGAAAACACCTTATGAGCTTTGGAAGGGTAGAAAACCCTCAATTCATTATTTTCATATTTTTGGATACCGTTGTTTTATTTTAAATAATGATAAGGATAATTTGAGAAAATTTGATGCCAAATTAGATGAGGAAGTCTTTCTAGGCTACTCCACATCTAGTAAGGCATACAGAGTCTTCAACAGAAGAACACTTGTTGTTGAAGAATCCATTCATGTGGTATTTGATGAATCTGACCATAAATCTTCGAGAAAAGAAGATGTGCTTTCTGATGAAACAGGTACCAAGAAAACTGAAAATGTAAACAACAACAAAGAGCCTACCAAGGAACAAGAAGATGATCAAAACACTGAAGGAGATCAAGCACAAGATGATGAAAATACATCTACAGTTGATCCAGTACCAAAAGAATGGAGGTATGCTCATGGACACCCAAAAGAACTAATTATTGGTGATCCATCTAAAGGTGTAAGTACTTGATCATCCCTTAGAAATATCTGTGATTATTTGGCTTTTATTTCTCAAATTGAATCTAAAACTATTAAGAAACCTGAATGTGATAGTATTTGGATAAATGCTATGCAAGATGAACTTAACTAATTCAAAAGAAACAGTGTTTGGACATTAGTAGATAGGCCTTCAAATACTTCAATTATTGGCACAAAATGGGTTTTTTGAAATAAACGTGATGAAAATGGTATTGTTACTAGAAATAAGGCTAGACTAGTTGCCAAAGAATACAATCAAGAGAAAGGGATAGATTTTGATGAAACCTTTGCTCCTATGACTAGACTTGAGGCAATTAGGCTATTATTGGCTTTTGCTTGCTTTATGAATTTTAAATAATTTCAAATGGATGTTAAAAGTGCATTTTTAAATAGTCTTATTGAAGAAGAGGTTTATGTTGAACAATCTCTTGGTTTTGAAAATTCTGAATTTCCAAATCATGTTTACAAACTTCAAAAAGCTTTGTATTGTTTGAAACAAGCTCCTAGAGCTTGGTATGATCGTTTAAGTTCTTTCTTGCTCAAAAATAATTTTGCTAGAGGTAATGTAGACAAAACTTTATTTTTGAAGAAAAAGAATGATGATCTCTTAGTAGTACAAATCTATGTAGATGATATCATATTTGGTGCTACTAACGAATGTCTTTGTCAAGAATTTGCAAAGTTAATGCAGGGTGAGTTCGAGATAAGCATGATGGAAGAACTAAATTTCTTTCTCGGACTCCAAATAAAGCAAACCAAAGAGGTGATCTTCATCAACCAAGCGAAGTACATAAAAGAAATCTCAAGAAGTTTGGGATGGAGAACACCAAGCCTTTAGGTACCCCTATGAGCTCTACTTGTAGACTTGACAAAGATGAATCAGGTAAATCTATTGACTAAAAATTATATCATGGCATGATTGGTTCACTGCTATATCTTACTGCCAGTAGGCCAGATATCATGTTTAGTGTTTGTATGTGTGCTAGATATTAGTCTAATCCTAAAGAGTCTCATCTTTTGGCTGTTAAACGCATACTTAGATATCTATCTAGCATAATTGAAATTGGTTTATGGTACTCTAGTGATTCTTCATTTGAATTGATTGTTTATTTTGATGCTGACTTTGCTGGGTATAAACTTGATCGTAAAAGTACTAGTGGAACCTGTCAGTTTCTTGGAGTAAATTTGATCTCTTGGAGTAGCAAGAAACAGAATTCAGTTGCTCTATCTATGACAGAAGCCGAATATATAGCAGTTGGAAGCTGTTGTGCTCAAATCCTTTGGATCAAACAACAACTCAAAGATTTTGGCATTAAACTAACTAAGACACCCATAAGATGTGACACTACTAGTGCAATCAATCAAACTAAGAATCTTGTGTAACATTCAAGAAGTAAACACATTGAAATAAGACATCATTTCATAAAAGATCATGTACAAAACTCTAATGTTATTCTTGAATTTGTATGTACTAATGATTAATTAGCTGATGTGTTTACCAAAACATTGAGTGAAGAAAGGTTCTGTCTGATTAGAAGAGAGTTAGGTGTCATTGACCCATTCTCCTAGAACTCTCACAAACTTCATCTTACCCAAGGCATTTTACTCAAAAAAAATACTTGCTATTAATCCCAAAAGCTTTTAAATATTTTCTTAAATTTTTTGAAAATTTTTCAATTTTTTTGGGATTTTCTTGGCCAAGTGTCGACACTTGGATCTTGTCAAGTGTCGACACCTGACCAAGTGTCGATACTTGACAAATACTAAGTATCGACACTTGCGAAAAGAAATCTATTTTTAAAACGACCGACCAAGGGTTTTGTTTTCACTTTCCCCCCATCGCTCTCAAGCTAAAGTGGTCCCCTACATTCCAAATCCTTCCTCTTCCCATTTACCCCATCACGTATCAGGTATTCCCTCCCTTAATTTTCATTTTATTCCATGTATTTTCGTTTCCTTTTTGTTACCATGAAGCCGTACAACCTAAAAAGGGCTTTTCCAACTATTTTTTTTTGAATTTCAATCAGGTTTTCATGGGTTTTAATGGTTTTCTAAAACTCCATTTGAAGGAATGGTGGTTTAACGGCATTTTTCTTGGATTTCCCACGGTTTTTGGTCGTTTTCACGCTCATTCCATCCGAATTTGGGAAAAACCACTGTTTGATTGATTTTGGCTGGAAAAATGTGGGTTTTCATCTAAAATCTAGTGTTCTAAACTCATTTTTATTGCTTAATCATTGTTTTGAAAAATTATTCATGATGTTTTTGCGACATTTTCACTATTTTACTAAATCCCTAATTGATTTAAGCCCAAATCACATGTGTTTTGGTATTTTGACCTTACAAAATATATTGTACAAAAGTTTAAATATATTTTAACAACCAAAAACATTTTCTAGTTTATAAAATTCCCACTTTCAAATTGTTTGAAGATTTCCAAATTTTTTTTGGTATTTTACAACCCGAAATTGTTTTAATCTTAGTTTTCAAAAATTGTCTAAGCACCTCTTAAAAAATGAATTTCTCCTTAGCTCAGCCTGTAGCCAGATCCATAGTTCTAAGTCTGATTGAATCTATCCTCTTTCCTTCCTATTCAGCTGGTTTGACATGGGTCCTAGAAAGAGACTAGTAGTTAGGAGATTGAGTCAGAGGTCAGAAAGGAGAACAAAGGTTAGGCATGACACTGGTGAGTCGAGCAGCTCGATTGCACTTGGTTCCCCTATGGAGAGGATGGCAGGGAAGGCTGCTGCATCTGGTCGATGAGTGGACTTAGAGTTTTTCAATCGGCAGCATTTTCAAATCCGTCAGACCCTTACCGATACGGGTTTGGTGCCCTTCTGCACTATGCAGGAGAGGTATTACCCCCATCTGGTACGTGAGTTTTATGGAGCTTTGGATTGCCGGCGTATGACTTGGAGGACTTTTGTGTGAGGTCTGGAGATTCTATTAACAGAGGAGCTCTTAAGCAGAGTTTGGGAGATACCACAACGAGGGATTAGCATTTTCTCTGTGGATGACAGGGAGGCCACATTATGTTGTATTTTGGAGCATGAGGATATTCGCGATGTGACAGTAGTCACCGCGAACCAGCTGTCGATGGAGATGCGGCTCCTTCATCATATCATGGCCCAGATTCTTCTGCCGAAGACAGGGCGTTTTGATTTTATCACAGAGAGGGAGCTTATGCTCATGGTCTGCTTGACATAGAGGACGTAGGTGGACATTCCTTCTATGATGCTAATACAGATGAGAGATGCGGCCAGCCAGCGTCGTCATTGTCTGCCCTATGGGATGGGACTTACCCGACTATTTAGAGCTTGTGGAGTATCCTTGGAGGGGGAGATCCCCAAGGAGATCTTACACATAGATGTTTATGATGAGAGGTCGCTCCATCGTATGGGCTATAGAGTGGTTGGTGGCAGATGGGTCAGGAAGGAGTCTGGCCAGGAGCCAGATGAGGAGGATGAGTTACGTGAGGTAGAGGCAGGGCTATCAGGGCCGGTCAGCTCTCCTGTTCAGACAGCACATGCATCAAAGACCGAGCCTGCGACGCCTTCTGCCACACCTTCAGCAGCTCCTCCAGCATCTACTAGAGTACACTTTGAGGAGTATTCACGTGAGCAATTTGCAGAGGTGAGGGGTGAGCTTATCAGTCTGGGAGCTAGGACGACTCAGCTTCGGATCGAGATTGAGATCCTTAGAGCTCACACTGCTGCTGAGCATGCTGAGATTCGTCAGACTGTGGAGGCAGGATTTGCGTGCATTGAGGGATTGCTTAGATCCCTGCTTCCTCCTGCTGCTCCTCCGGGTGATGATGATGATGATGGCGACGACCACCAGGATGACCATGATGATACTATGGAGGGTGGTGATCACATTGATGGGATGGAGGACAGGGCTACAGATGTTCTTGACGACGGCAGCGACAGTGATGATGGTGCCGACGGTTATGAGGTCGTCAGTCGAGAGCAGCAGTCCCCAGTTGTTCCTCCAGCTGATGCTGGCACTCTAGCTGCCACTGATCCAGTCTTTGTTACCCCCACTGGGACTCTACCCCCTCCATCTTCTAGAGCCTCTAGAGTTGCACCTCGTTTTGGGCCATCCACTAGGACTAGGAGCCGTGGTATCCTGAAGACTCCTGGTAGTCTAGCCCGTAGGACTAGGGTTACCGGTCCTATTTTTTTTGAGATTCCATCTGATGAGGATTAGCCTCACAGATGTCTATTCTGTTGTATGATCTTTATATTTCATGTTACTTCTGATATATGACTCCTGATATATTTTGTATGTTTCAGTTTTGCTGATGAGTCAGCAAATTTTGTACTGAAAACTCCACTTATCAGATATATATATATATATATATATATATATATATATATATATATTTCAGTTTGATGTTTAAAAATTGTGATTCACTTTGATTGCTTGATTGGTTACATTTACTTTCTTTAGCTCTGATACTCTCTTTGGGTATTTTTGGTTCTGATACCTGTCATTTCTGATACTCTATCACTTTTTGTCTCCATACTCGTTTTGAGGGGGAGGTTATTCCCCTTTCTAATGATTGACAAAAGGGGGGAGTAGTAGTATAGATTGTATGGGAGTATTGGCATAAATTGTTTGTGAAATTTTTTCAATTTGTTTGTGTAAATTTTCAAATTTGATCTGCTTTGATACCCTGGTATAACATATAAATTGTTATGAGTAGAAATATCTAATTGAGGGGTAGATTGATTCTTCCTAACTATGAAAATTATGGCTCATATGGATTTATAATCATACTCATGAATTATCATAGTTAAAATTTGAAACTTAATGCTGTTTTACTCAAGGTTTTGTCATCATCAAAAAGGGAGAGATTGTTGGCTCTATCCAGTGATTTTGATGAATAACAAAATATTGAGTGCATATTGTATACTAATGTGTATTTCAAGCTGTGAGTTTTCAAGAATAAAGCACCTCAAAATATCAAAAGCTTATGTATCATGGCATGCCGTGGTACGGAGCATTTTTCATAATTCTGGACATCCTCTTCATGGAAAAAGGGCTTTTATATGTTTAATTGTTATTTGTTTATGTTCCATTTAAATTTCAAAATCAATATTTGTGTTTTTGGCTTAAATTGCACTTGATTGTGAATTTTTCAGTGTCAAGTGTCGACACCTGGAAGGTCAAGTGTCGACACTTCAGCATTTGGCATGCAGAAAAATCCTTGGCATGCCAAGTGTCGACACCTAGAACTCAAGTGTCGATACCTGCATTTCAAGTGTCGACACTTAGGTTTCCAAGTGTCAACTTAAGGCCTGAGATTTTTGAAAATACAGAACTTTGCCATTTGAGGATTTTTTGTATCAAGTGTCGACACCTGTGCATCAAGTATCGATACTTGAAAGTTCAAGTATCGACATCTAGAAATCAAGTGTCGACACCTGACAGCCAAGTGTCGACACCTGATGAGCCAAGTGTCGACACTTGAAGCATGACAACCCTAACAGATCTATTTTTCTGACTTATAGAACTCACTTTTCAAGATCCAAATGGCTAGATTCGAGGCTCTAACGGTCATAAACTATTTTTTGGAAGTTTCTTATTGTATTTAACCTCCACCAACTTCATTCTAAAGGCATTGAAGTGTATTGAAGTCCATTGAAAGCCAAAAAGCCAATATTCTCTCAAGAACTTCACATCAAAAGCCTTTTATAGTTTGATTCCCTAAAAAAGCCTACAAGCTCATCCTTACATCATTCCAAAAGAAGAGTTTGAAGGATATTCCAAGAAGGAGAGAAGACAAAGCATCAACTTGAGCTTCAAAGCTTTCATTCAACTCTTGAAAAGAGTTTGTCTTATTTTTGAAATTGTATATCTGTTTTTGTCTTATGATTTGACCTTGCTTTCAAGGGTGTCTTGAAAGAAGGTTGTTGTGGTTTGTTGGTAAGCCAAAGGGATAAAACTAACTAGGGTTAACTTGTGAGCCCGAAGACAAATCAAGTGTAAAAGGTTGTTGGTGAGCCTAGGTGACAAAACCAACATAGGTTTTGACTTGTGAGCCTTGTGAAAAACAAGTCGGCTGTAATCTTGATTGGATTATAGTGAAATTCCCAATGATGGCTTGGGGAGTGGATGTAGGTGCTAGGTTTGCACCGAACCACTATAAATATTATGTTTGTGTGTGATTGACTTCTTTCCCTCTTGCTCTTTGCTTATTACATTTGATTTACTGATTTCCGCTGCATTTAATCTTGAGCATTGAATTTACTACTCACAAACACCACTAGACCTTCACATTACTGTTTTAAATTTTAAAAGATCCAATTCACCCCCCCCCCCCTCTTGGGCTCCATTTCTAGGCAACAACAAAGTTTCACCATGATAGGTTCAGCGGTAGTGACTTCTTCTTCTATATCAAATTTACATAGCACCAGATTATAGTATATGCAACTAGGTTATATGAGTGACCATTGTATGATAGAGTTGACTAAGAAAGATCTATTGGAAGGTCAGAGTTTCGAAAAGTTGGGCTTTTTTGAACATTATGCTCTTAGCAAACAAAAAAGAGTCAATTTTAAGACTGTAGTCCATCGAACAAAAGGTATTCTAAATTACATTCATTCAGATCTTTGAGGACCCTCTCGTATTTCTATTCGTAGTGGTGCTATATATATGTTGACTTTTATTAATGACTTTTCTTGTAAAGTATAAGTGTTCTTTCTGAAAAATAAAGATGAGGTGTTCAATTATTTTAAGCAATAGAAGGTTATGATTAAGAAGCAAACTTAAATAAAGATCAAGAGATTGAGGATTGATAATGGTTTAGAATTCTGTTCATCAGAATTTGAAGAATTTGTAAAAAAAATGATCGTCAGATATATGACCGTTAGGCATACTCTATAAAAGAACAAGGTAGTCAAATGGATGAATAGGACTCTTTTAGAGAGGGTTCGGTACATGCTCTCTAATAGTGGCTTGGCAAAGAGCTTTTGGATAGAGGCAATCTCTATGGCATGTTACTTGGTAAACCGATATCTATATTAATACTCGATTGCAAAACTCCAGAAGAGGTATGGTCTGGTAGCCCTTCTGATTATTCTAATTTATGAATATTTGGCCATTTTGCTTATGCTCATATAAATGAAGGTAAGTTAGAACCTATGGCTAAAAAGTATATTTTTATTGGTTATACATCGGGGTTTAAGGGATATAGACTATAGTATCTTGAATCATCTAAGTTGCTCATTAGCAAGGATACCATATTTGATGAGTCTGCTATGTTATATCCTAACCATATTTCTTCTAATAAGATCCTGAGTGCTAATAAGTAGGTAGAGGTAGAGATCGATGGTATAGTTTAATTACAAAATTTTTTTCAGTCGAAACAAGTTAGTCGTTAGACACCTTAGTTAGTAAAATTCTACAAATTGAGAGATAAAGTGTTGCTACAAATAGAATGAGGAGATGGATCAAACTATCATAGAGATATGGATATGAGGATTTGGTTGTTTATGCTCTTTCAATGGTACATGATATAGAAGAAGATGGCGAGCCTTCCATATACAATCAAGCTCTCTAGTGCCAGTTTTGTAGAGTAGTTAGTGGCAATGAATCAGGAGATAAAGTCTCTCCATAAGAATCACACATAGAAGTTGGTAAAAATGTCTATGGGCAAGAGAATTATTGGCTACAAATAGGTTTTCAAGAAAAAAGGAAAGAATCCTCGTGTGGAAGATATAAGGTACAAAGCTCGTTTAGTTGCTAAAGACTATACTCAAGTAGAAGGCATTGACTTTAATGATATTTCTCACCTGTCGTTAAGTATACTTCTATTCGTGTTCTTCTATCTTTAGTATCCATGTATGGTCTGTATCTTGAGCAGCTTGATGTTAAGATAGTTTTTTTACATGAAGATCTTGAAAAGCAAATTTATCTGAAATAGTCGGAGAGATTCGTTATTGATATGAAAGATGACCATGCTTGCTTGTTAAAGAAATCACTTTATGGCTTGAAGCAGTCTCCTCGACAATAGTACAAGTAGTTTGATTCTTTCATAGCAGATCATAGATATTTCAGAAATAAGCATGATAGTTGTGTGTACCTCAAAAAACTTGGTAATAAATATTTCATATATTTGTTGCTCTATGTTGATAATATATTAATTCTTTCTAGTGACATGGTTGACATAATTAAGTTGAAGATATTATTTAAAGGTGAGTTTAAGATGAAAGATCTATGTGTTACTAAGAAGATCCTTGGAATAGAAATTAAGAGAAACCAAAAATCAGGACTATTGCATTTGATACAAGAGAGATACATAGAAAGGATTCTTTGACATTTTGGGATGATATATGCAAAGCTGGTGGGCTCTCCTCTTGTAGTGTATTTCAGACTTTCAGCCACGTTATCACCAAGTCCAATGATGAGCAGAGTACATGTCATATGTTTCTTATTCCAATGTTATTGAGAGCATTATATATGACATGGTTTGCACACGACTGGATATCTCCTATGTAGTGAGTATGGTTAATAGATATATGACCAACCATGGTAAGACTCATTCATGGGCTGTTAAGTAGATTTTGAGATACCTACAAGTTACCACTAGTACTTGTCTGAAGTTTGGAAGGTATAAGGATTGTGTGGTTGGATATGTTGATTCAAATTTTGCAGGTGATTTGGACAAAAGGAGATCACTTTCAGGTTATATTCTCTCCATTGGTGGATGTGCAGTTAGTTGGAAAGCTTTATTGCAACCTATTATGGCCCTATCTATGACTGAGGTGGAGTATGTTGCTATGACAAAGAGTTTGAAGAAAGCTAGCTACGAGGCATATTTGGAGATCTTACTTCGAGTTGGAAGCCGGCTATTATATATTTAGATGGTTAGAGTACTATTTATTTGTCTAAAGACTAGATGTTTCATGAAAGAATAAAGTACATTGATGTGAAGTTTTATTTCATTCGGGACATGATCGAAAAATGTATAGTGACTGTTAAGAAAATTGGTATTGTCGATAATCCAGCTGACATGATGACGAAGTCTCTTTCAGTTGCTAAGTTTAAGCATAACTTAGACTTAGTCAGTATTTACAGTTCTTGAGGATATCCTTTAGGTAGTGTTTGGATGGCAAAAAGTTATTTCTGGAATAGGAATAGGTATTCCTCAAGAATAGTCTATTCTCGTTGTTATTCTTAATTTCTGTTTGGATCAAAATCTGGTATTTTATCTTATTCAAGTATAATTAATGCGGTGTTATTCCAAATAGTGTTTGGATGATATGGGAATAAGCCTGTATTCCACCAAGAATAGAGAAGGAATTTTTTGAAATTCCAAAAATACCCCTGATCAAATAATAAGATAAAATGATTTATAAAATTCATATTTAATTTTATATTTAAGTAAATATATTTTTATATTAATAATAATTTATTAATATGATCTATTAAAAATTTACTAACATTAATTTAAAATTTTTTATATTAATAATAATTTATAGTAAATATTTTATATTTAAGTAAATAATTTATTAGTATGGTATTTTTAAATATAAAATAAAAAATAAATTTATTAACATTAATTTAAAATTAAAAATAAATTTATTTTCTTAAACTGTCCTTGGAACAAGAAAAATGGGAATAGGGCTATTCCATGGGGGGCATGGAATAGCAAAATGAGAATAAGAGCCGTTAACTAAAATAAGAAAGGTGTGGGGCCCACGTAACTTTTTACATCCGTTTGGAGGAATAGCTGGGAATAAGGGCCTATTCCATGCCCCTATTCCCGTTCCAAACACTGCCTTAGGATATTATGATAGAGATAAGTATTTCCTATTATTTTGTATTTACAAATATTTTATTTTGAGTAGTGCATTTGTGTTATCTAAGTTAAAATGTGGAGATTTATTTGGTGTTTGATCCGGTCAACACCTAAAAGGAGTTATAATAAAACTCTTTTGTTTTCTTTCCGCTGTTCCATCTCAATCGAATTCGTTCGATTTTTTGGCAAAGGGGATAACAAGAGAAAGTTTTAAGACAAAAAAATCCAGGTCCCTTATATTGCAGTTCCTTTTAGCTTCCCTTATGATACTCTATTTCGATGGTATCTTTTTTCTTTTTAATTTATTTTTTTATTTATTATATGTTGAGAGAGATTTTTGGATGTATAGATTTTTGAAAAGTTTAAGTACTTTTTCTCTATTATAATTTTGATAGTGAAGTTGCTTATCAATGCTCGTAGATATAGGCATATTACCAAACATATTAAATTCTAATATATTTATTATTTTTATTATTTTTTATTGATCTATTTATTATTATTATTATTTGTCGATCCGTTCTTACAGTTAAAAATATGTCATATGCGATAATAGTAAAATAATTCTGGTTCCTTATTAGAGCCAAGATATCATGATGTTAGTGTTGGAAAGAGAGACCAAAAAAAAGCTCCTATATATCATCAAAAATTCTTTTACAAAAAACAGAAAATGATCCAGACTTTTTAGTTCTAGACTTGCAACCTTAAACGAGGATAGATGATGGATGATGACAAGCAATAAATCTTGGACTGGTGCATGGCATGCGATCTGTCTCTTTTATGTGCTATATAACCAAATCTAAGATGAAAAAGACACACCACGGTCCTCAAGACCCATTATTTAGTCAGTTCAGCGATACAATTGTCTCGTAGTTGCTACCATAGACCATTTGTTTGAGCAGGACTTTAACCGCATTCCATGACCTTGCCATAATTTCTTCTTTGTCCAAGGTAAAATAAATGGCCGGTTAGTGTTTGTGGATTTGAGACGGATACGACTTCATGGACTCTTTCAAGGAAAAAAAAAAAAAAACAAAAAAAACTATGGCTCAAATTTGGTATGATAAGTATCGCATTGTTATGCGGATCCAACGAGCTTCAAACTCGGTCCCAATTTTAGTGGTGCAGTTGGTTGTGAGACTCTTCTCACAACCAGCTAGCAAGGATTCGAGTTTTGGTTTGAACATATTTCAACGAGAAAGTCTGAAAATAAAATAAAAAATAAAAAAATAGTCCATAAATAAAATATAATAAATAATAAAAATTAATAAAATAATCTTTGAGCTCTTATTGGCTGGTGGTAGTGCTGACACCAGTGGTAGTCATGTTGACATACTTATTTTCGGGTGAACCATCTGGGGGTGGTCATGTCCGGGATCTAACTCTCTCTCCCCCTTTTGTTTCATAAAAAATAAAATTAAAAAAAAAAAAAAAGGTGCCTGCTTTCGTGCTCAGATTGCCATCTAATTCTTCCACGCGGACTGACTTCCTGTTTTATTATGGTTCCATTCAAGGTCTCTAGGCCCATCAAGCTTCAGCACAGAAGACGCCCATTTCACGCTGCTTTGCTTTCACACCACGTCATAAATAGTTCGCGGTGATAATTAAATTGGATAATTGAATTAGGTGGAGAAACGGGTCTAATCCAATCACATATTGCTTTGTGCATCAATCACCAATATGTAATTGAATTGTTCACAAGCAATGGGTGATTGCCCCGTTCAATCACTTGCTACAAAACTCGCACAGGGGTCCCTACACCTCTATATCGAGTCTTGCTACCTTGTCTTCCCCCTCCCTGATTTAGATTAATTTATATAGGTCGGATTAAATTCATTAGGTCCAGTTCATAGTAAATCACATTTCCACGATTTAATGTTATTCTATAATCAAGCGTCATCTGACCGTTGTTGCTTTTTTGAGTATGAGACTTGCAGTAACAAAGTATATTGCTAAAATTTGTCTCAAAAAGAGTAAATTGCTAAAATTATTAGAAAGGAAAAAGATTACGTACATATCCTATACTAGACAGTTATTTGGGAATGCATATTGCTCAAGAAATTTTTTCCATCGGAATTCATAAACAACAAAATTTGCCTTATCAATCGGTACCGATGCATACCAACTATAGTGGTACTGAACTGATATACGGCACTGGAGAAGTACTGATACTCGAGATATTAAACTACCCAATATGGATATATAATCCAGTATTAAGATGGCAAATCTTGATTTGGAGGTTGGACTAATGCACTTAGTTGGAGATGGATTCACGGTTTCATGCCCAAAAGTGAGATCATTAGCCCATGAACCAGGCTGAAAACTCATCACCTCTGGATAAACTTTAAACAATTAGAAGAAATTTGGTTGAAATCAAGCCGATTCTCCTGCTAACTAATTGCATGCACAAACGTGAAAACCAAGTCAAGCATGTCAATATATACTGCAAACTCAACAGCACACTTTCAAACAACTTAGCTTTTCCTATCATTACCATCGGTATGGGACTGCTATACTGTAGGATTTTGCATGGTGCTTCCAAGTCTTGGAAAGACTTGAAAGATCATGGCAGGGATGTCCTAAGCTGTCCCGGAGGTATTTCAGGAGATTTCTGGGATTTTCCCCGGGGGCCCTTCTGAATCATGCGGGATCAAGAGGTTTGATCCAGGATTGAGAGTTTTTCATTGAATAGAAGGGAAGAGTTTTTTTTAGAGATTGTAACATAATCCAATTGGGTTATGGAGTTGTATGTAGGTTAGTTAAGTGGTTAAAAGGTTAGCCAGTTAGTTGGCTAGTTGGTTAGGTGGTTAGTTGGTTAGTTGGTTGGCCCAACCATTTAGGATCCTAATCGAATTGGTTGGTTATAACCAATTGGGAGCCTAACCATGTGAAGAGTCCTAATCAGTTTATTATTGGTCCAAGACAAGTCCTAACCATCCATGTGATTGAATCCTAATAAGATTCAAGAAGTAGTTACAGTCCAACAAGAAGTCCAAGATCAGACGCGCAGAAGAGACCAACTTCACCGCCCCATGTGCTATAAATAAGAGGGATGGGGCATGCGATTTGGAGTGTCCAAGAGAGGCCGACCCTTTGGGGTCCGGTCCGGTGTGGAGTCCATGAGGACTTCTCACGGTCCTGGTCTTGGACCGTGAGGGCTTGAGGATGCCCCTTGGGGCATGGACCGTGGAGAGCCTCCTGGGTTTCAAGGATGCCGTGATGTTGGGCTGCAGAGAGGCGCACATGAGGGAGATATCACGTGGAGGGCTTGTACCATGATAGTGTTTTACGAGGCTTTGGAGAAGAGATGCACGTTAAGGTATTGTCCGTGCGTGGCGTACGTGGGTTCTTGGGGTGTGAGGCCTGCAAGAGAGAAGACGTGCGGGACGGCGAGAAGCTTCTAGGTTTTTAGAAGAGCTATCGGGTGCTGTCTTGTTTGTTATAACAATATTCTTCTCCAAAGAAATAAAGCAATATCTCTTTTTCTGCTATATTTATATCTCCATTATTGCATGATATTGAATCCAAGAACAGATTGTTGGGCTGTATTCTTCCACGTTGCTTCCACGGTCTTCCACTGCGTATAGGTACTGATCCAGGTCTTTCAATAATTGGGATCAATGCCTAGAAACTTTTCCCAACATGCACGTTAATCCACCATGCAGAATGTGTGCAAATCTATGATAATTAACGCATGGAGTTATACACATTGGTATGTAGTTAATGGAAGATAATTGACTGTCTTTTTTTTTTTTGATAAACCGGTGTATTCAATTAGGAGCGAAGGTGAATACAACCAAGATAATCAGAAAGCAAGATATCCCTCAACTGGGAGGGAGCAGAATGCCAATCGATCCATAAGACCGTACCCGAATGATTGGCCACATAGGAGGCGACTCAGTCAGCTGCTGAGTTCGCCTCCCTATACACATATCTAACCAAAGAACTGACGCAACCCTGCCTCAAAAGATAGATATCTCTAATAATAGGATGGAGAGCAGGTGCCTCGGTCCACCGATCAATCCAGGAAATAATAGTGGAAGAGTCTCCCTTAATACGCAGGCAGTCAATCTGAAAGATAAGACAGGCGTATCTAATCCCCGCCTACGCCGCCAGAAGCTCCATCTGAGGGACAGAGGCATCCCAGGCCGGGATACCACCAGCCGCAATAAAGCTAAGAGAGGAGTCCCGAATAATAAATGCCACCGCTCCTCTATCATGGCGGAGACTACCATCAAAATTGATAGTGCAACAGGTCGGAGGAGGGGGTTTCCAAGCAACACATACCGGAATGGTCGCTCGAGGAGCAGAAGAGGAACCCTAGGACACCAACCGCGAAGAAGACAGACCCCAATACTCAGAAGCATCCACCCTGGCTCTCTCTACCACAAATCTGGGAGAAGAAACCGTAGAAGAAAAAATTCGGTTGTTCCTGGACAACCAGATATGATAAGCCAAATATACAATATAGGGCAGCTGATACGAAGCAGACTGATGCAAAGAGGATATAAAGATCTGCTAGGCATCCCGGCCTCGAGGACCAAGATGAAGAACACCCGCTAATCTCCATATATACGTCGCCCTCGGACAAGTAAAAATGGCATGAGTCTGGGTCTCAACCTCCTCAAAACAATCAGGGCATACCGCTGGTATGGATAGACCCCTCGTCAAAAGCATATCACAGGTTGGAAGCTGACCCCAAACTAGCTTCCAAATAAACAGAGCCACTCTGGGGTGAACTGGTAACTTCCAGATCCAATCAAAGGAGGGGGCCGTCGGAGACTGCGGGTCCCGGCTCATCATGAGATCAGAGATCGGTGCTCTTTGGGTTGAAGTGTGCCTCCAGACCCTAATATCAGGACCCAAAAAAACAAGAATGGCAATAGATAGGACGTGGGATCCAAGAATGTCACCAAATAAAGAGAGCACTGCACTCTGATCCCAAGCCGAACGATCAGAGGACATAATGTCAGGAATAGAAATAGATAAAGGGACCTGCACAGAAATAAACATGGGCCACCAGCAGAGCGGGATGTCAGAAATCCAAGGGTCTTCCATAAATCTAATGGAAGAACCATCGCCAATAACCCAAGAGCAATGAGGAATGACCGAAGGAGCCCTCCTAATCATCTCCCTCCAAATAATAGAACAATTCCTCGGGGGAGCATTGACCACATTGAAGTCAATAAAAATTTCGCCATACTTGGCTCTCATAAAGGAGAACCACAAACCATCCGGAGTGAGCAGGAATCTGACAACATGCCTCGTGATGAAAGCCTCACGACGAGCAAGAAGCACGGGAATACCCAAACCGCCACTCGACCTGGTCTAGCAAACCCTTTCCCAACCCACTAAGTGAATACGGCGACGAGCAACCGAGGAGTCCCAAAGGAAGGATCGCATCAACTACTCAATGTCGAGCAAGACCCGCTTTGGGATGACGGCATTAGATAACAAATAAATGGGAAGGGATGCCAAGACCGAGCGAATGAGGGTAATTCTGCCCATAGCAGAGAGAGCCCTCCCCTGCCACCCATCAATCCTCTACCGAACAGAAGCAATCATCGGTGCACACTAGCCCCTAGAGAGTCTGCCCCCGGAGATAGGGATACCCAAATAATGCATAGGACCATGGATATCAAAAATGCCAAGAATATCACGAACCTTATGACGAGTCCTAGTAGGGATCTTAGAGATAAAGTAGATTCCCGACTTGTGCAAATTAATACTCTGGCCCGAAATATAGCAATACCCCTCCATAACTCTCTGAAAGGCCAGAGCGTTGGAAATGGAAGCCCGACCGAGAAGAAGCAATCATCGACAAATAATAGATGAGAAATGGGCTGGCCTCCAAGGGTCGGAAGATACGGCTTAACAACCGCACTCCGCACTGCTGCAGATAAAGATCTGGAAAGATAATCAGCAGAAATAATAAATAGAGAAGGTGAAAGAGGGCAACCTTAACGAAGACCCATCGATGAATGAAAGAAATCCGTTGGCACCCCATTAACCAGTATGGGAAAGGAGGGGCTGGAAATGCACGCCATTAGCTTAGAAGTCCAATCTGGGTGAAACCCGAGATCGTCCAAGGCCTGATGCAAGAAGGTCCAACTGACCCTATCATAAGCCCGCTCCATATCTAATTTGACAGCCATTAAACTTCGGCTTTTAGGGGCACGACGAAGATTGTGCATAAATTCTTGGGCAATCAGTATATTATCAGAAATACTCCTGGCAGCAATAAAAGCCCCATGCTCAGGGCTAATCAGCCTCGGAAGAATAGACCTCATCCTGTTTGCCAGAAATTTGGCACATATTTTATACATGGTGGTGCATAAGCTGATCGGCCGAAAATGAGACGAGTCGGAGGCATCCTGGCACTTGGGAATCAGGATAATAAAAGTTTTCTTCCATTGTTGAGGCATTCTTCCGGAGAGGAAGAAGGATTGGATGGAAGTAACAATATCCGACCGAAGAATATCCCAACAATTATGGAAGAAGAATGGGGGGAATCCATCTAGACCCGGAGCTTTATCTTCCCCCAAGGACCAAAGAGCCGATTTAGTTTCCTCCTTGGTGACCTGGGATAGGAGCATAGAATTTTGGAGAGCAGTAACTGGATACTGAGGAGGCAAGGACTGAAAATAAATAGGAGTAGGGGTAGGAGAAGTCCACCTGGATGAAAAGAAATTGAACAATTATGAAGTAATGGCATCATCCTCCTTGATCCACCCATACCGAGCCGAAAAGAGGGCCAGAATAGAATTAGAGTGCCTCCGAATGATAGTAGCCTGGTGAAAGAACTTAGTATTTCTGTCTCCCTCCTGCAGTCATTGAACTCTAGATTTTTGTCTCCAGAGAATCTCCTGACTGGACAAAAGGGAATGATGACGGGAGAGGCAATTACCGAGGGAGTCCATATCAGCATCTGACAAGAAGCCTTGAGAGTCTTCCTTCTCCTACAGAGAGTCAATAGAAGCTTTAATAGATTTCAATTGCTCCTGAAGATTGCCCACCTCCACCATATTCCAATAGAGTAATCGATGTTTGAGAATAATCAACCTCCCAATGATTCTATAGGCTGCGTCACCCCTCACCGGCAACCTCCAGACCTCCCGAACAATATCCTTCAATTTGGGATAGGACAGCCAAAATTTTTCAAATATGAAAGGAGTCCGACCCTTACTCTTTTGATCAATAGATAGGAGAATAGAGGCATGATCAGAGACAATCCAGCGAAGATACTGAACAGAATGATCAGGGAATAGAGTCAACCAAGACGGCGAGGCAAAAAATTTGTCAAGCCTTTTGTAGACTCTAGCTATCCCCACCCAGTTATTGCACCAGGTAAACCTTGGCCCAAGGATGCCCAAGTCAATCAACCCATTAGCCTGTATGAAATCAGAGAATTCTCTGGATCCGGCATCCTGTATGAAAGGTCTACCTCCCTGCTTGTCCTTAGGAAACTTGATAACATTAAAATCTCCGGCAACCACCGTAAGAATACCCTAATTCAACAACACCAAAGCTTCTTCCCAAACAGTCCTTCTCTCCTTGTAAGTAGTGCTAGCATACACCGCACAAAGGAGCCAAGTGGGCTGATTAGGTTTCGAGACAACAATAGCAACTAATTGGTCAGATCTATGGAAAACATTGACTTTCAGCCGGCCAGAATTCCAAGTGACAATAATGCCACCAGCCAAACCCTGGGCAGGCACCGAATAGAACCCCCAATCACGAGGAACATGACATCTAATCCATTCCACACTGGGACCGGATACTCTCATCTCCAGCCACACATAAATGAGAGGATTATACAATTGTAAATATCTATGACAAGTAGAAGCAAAGGAGGGCTTCCTGGCCCCCCTGACATTCCAAACAAGAACTTTCATTACAAAGTCAAAGTCCAGGAGATTCGGCCCCCTGCCGTTCTCCTAGCCCTTTCCCCTGATACACCACTTCCTTTCCCCCTGCAATAAGAGTCTTCTTGCTACTCCCCTCTGATGCCTCTCCTGCCACCTCCAACCCTACACTAACAGACTGTAACCCCCCCAGTGAAGCCAGGGAATTGGCAACAGAAGCACAAACACTATCATGATTCCCCGCCTGGGCATCGACCTGACCACCCAGTAGCTTCCCCTGCTCCTCTGGTATAAAATCTCCAGACACCTTCGGCTCCCGAATAAACCCTGGCTGAAGCTTAGTATCCTAAGATATAGGCAGAATACCACCCCTACTCCCAGACCCCCCCTGATCCCCTCCCTCTACCAGACCCCCGGAGGGACAACCCCTCCCTTTCATCCTCCCCTTATCCCCCTGCACCTGGGAACTCCCAGAGACCAAGCTCCTCCCCTCCCCCCCGCCCTGGACCGACCCGGAAGAGGGCACACCCGACACCGATTCGGCACATCCAGACACCTGAGAAATCCCCTGTAATGTTCCCATATCATGACCAACACTCCCCCATGAAGAGTCATCAGACCCCCTACCCAGACCCCAGAAGTCCGTCGACCGGCCCCCTTCCCCTCCACTCTCCTCCATTCCTTCTTCTTATCCCCCTCTTTGCAACCCCCTCTGTAGCACCTGACCCCCCACAAATCACAGGAACAACAGGCAGACCAGAATCCACAGGAGAGTTAGAAGGACACACCTTTACTGGAGTTGAAGGATTAAACTTCGAAGATGAGGGAGAAGACGAATTCGAGGGGCTCCTGCTTCTCTTAAGCGAGATGGTCCCATAATCGATCATAAGAAGATCCTTCTGGCCACCTTCAACTGGGACAAGCTCCATGCAGTCCACTAAGGGAGCAAAAGCTCCTCTGCCCAGTTTCATCCCTGTGCACCCCTCCGATGCCTCCGATGCAGAGGTGTCAGGAGACCGCCGACGGGCAAGCTTGGAGGGTTTCTGCCATCCCTCAAAATTCGGAGGAGACCCCGACGAAGATGACAGAGGATTCAGAGAAGAATGGGAGGGAGATGAGGAAGGCGGCTCCGAGGAAGAAGCAGGGGCCTTCCCCTTCTCCCCGAAGACCCCTCCCTTAGTCGAAGTAGCCGACTGGCGAGGATGAACCCGAGAAGTAGCTAGCCACGGACCAAAAGGAAGAACCCCGTCCTCAGCCACCACAGTTGGACCACCCTCCTCAGAAGGCTTCCTCCTGCCGATGGATACCTCAGGGGGGAGCTCAATAAAATTTTCCTTGGACAGCCCAGTAGACGAAGCTTGCCCAAATTGACAGTTGGGAGGGGAGTTATAATCAGCAACCGTATGCCCAATACGCCCACAGAGAAAACATACCAATGGAAGGCTTTCGAAGACAAATTGTTGCCAGAATATGGCCTCCCTCCCTTTGATCAAAACCCCCGGCAGCAACGGATTCGCCGCATCTATCTCCACCCTCACCCGGGCGAATTCGGTCTTCTTCATCAAATCTATAAAGTTATCTAGTGACAGAGGAATACTTGCCTCAGAGGCGACCACCATTATCGTGCCGGTCTCCCATTACTCTAATGGCAGCTCAGGGAGGCGCATCCACACCATAGTCCGGGTCACCGGATTTCTTCCCAGAATAAAATCTGGATGCCACGGGATAAAGGCCATCAACTGACCCGCAACATACCATGGACCTCCCGCCAATACCTGGTTACACTCTTCCTTGGAGCTGGTTCGGAGGACGAAGTGGTCTTCACCAATCGGAAAAACCTCCGGCTCTTTCAGAAGCTACAGCCGTAGATGAACATCCCTTGCCACCCTCGTCGGCTGAACCCTCCAGCCCAAGCTGCGAAAAATGACGGCGACCCCCTCCCATTTCCTCCGAGCGGTGTTGATAGAGTCCGGCATCACCAAGACCTTGGTAAAACTCTGTTGAAGCCTCACGATTTTGGCTTCCATCAATTTGTACGGTGACCAAGCCGGGGGCCGGAGGGGGCCGTGCACCACCTCCGCCCATGATCTCCCGCCACCAACTGATGCGGCACGCATATGATTAATGTTTTGAATATGGTGTTTGTAGAGCAATGAAACCTAATTACACTTAGCATTGTACTCATCTTAATAAGATTTAAGGATTACATGAAAAGGGACTATTACATGATTAGACACAACTCTAAAAATAAGAAGGAAGAAGATCTAGACAATAGGGGCTAATGATTGAGGACTTACCTTGATGAGTTTTCCAACCTTTCTATGATTCAAAACTTGAAACTACTGATGCTCTGGACTGGAGAACTTGGATAACAGTGATCAGAACCCTGGACTTGGGCTTCAGCTTGTTGGTTCATTGTCAAGGAGAACCCTGTTCACAACTCAAGGACTTCGAAGGACCCTACAATGAAGATCAAAGTTAAGGTTGAAGGATGCAAACATAAAGCAGGGATGGAAGAACTTGTGAACAAAGAAAAGATAGTTTAGAAGATCTGGCCGACTCCAATGCCTTTGCCTTGAGCTTGGATGATGAATTCTAGGGAAGAGAGTGGCTTTGGGCGTGGAAGAAGAAGATAGGAAAAATTTCACACATAAAACTCAAGACAACTTCACTTCAAACTTCATTCATTTCCAAAATCAATTTCTTTTACAATGGGCGTCCAAGGCTTTTAATAGCCTCACAAAGCTAGCTTTTGAAATTTAAAAACTCCCCAAATCGTGGAGGATTACAAGGGGGGTTGGAGGATTTGGTGGAGAGTTTGGAGGGATATGGGGGGGTTGGAGGATTTGGTGGAGGACTTGGAGGGATGTGGCCAACCTCCTTGAATTTGAATCTCCCTTGTTGGCGCCCAAAGGGTGATGAGGTGGCTGGTGAAGTGGCATCTGATGACGTGGCATGGTGAGGTGGTCTTCTACTTGAATAAGAATGACATGTGGCGCCCAGTGGTCCTAGTTGATGGTCCTTTTCTCTTGCTTGGTTGATGTGTCTTCTCTTCTTCATGTGGTCAAATTCTGGGGTCCAGAATTTGAGTCTTGTTGCTAGCTTTCATGGCTTTAAGACTTGATTAGACTTAACTCAACTGAATTAGACTTAACTCAACTGAACTGACTTGACTGACCTAGATTTTAAAACTTGAAATGGACTTACAGGAAATGAAATTTTAAAAGTAATTACAGGACTCAATAAACACTCTTGATTTGAAACTCAAAATTAATTACTGGACTCTTGAAAAGGAAATGACTCTTGAAAATAAAATATTTTTGAACTAAAGGATACAAAGTAACCTAATTATCTTCGATCCAAATTGGGATAAGGCTAACCTTGTTGGAGTGAAGTTTCTTTCGGCTTCTGGTGTCCACACCAATTCTCCTGGGGTGGGCAGAACTCGACCCAGTCGAGTATGGTTCAGTTTTGCCCTGGTAATGCTCGAACAAGTCTGGGTTAAGTCTTTGCAGGTCCTCTCGAGTAATCCAAGAGTTGTCGGACTCAGGTCGACCTTGCCATTGAACCAGGTATCACTGATAGTCCTTATTCCTGGTAGTAATGATCTTTCATCCAGGATTCTCTCAATCCTCTCTCTCTGCTCAGGTAAGGTTGGTGGTGGACACTCGAAAATATGTTCACTCTCAATGAAAGTTTCTGGCTCAAAAGGCTCACTAGGTATTAGTAGTGGTTCTTTGTATTCTACTAGGTCTGAAACATTGAAGGTTGTACTAATACCCATATCAGGTGGAAGTTCCAAAACATATGCATTAGGCCCTATTTTCTTTAAGATCTTAAAAGGTCCCGCTCCGCGGGCATGCAGCTTCTTTATGATTCTAGAGGGGAACCTTTCAGGGTTGAGCCTAATCATCGCATAATCCCCTTCACAGAATTTTTTAGCCCTCTTATGTGAGTCAGCTAAGTGTTTGTAAGTTTCATTGCTCAGTTTGATCTTATTACGGATTTCTTTATGCAAATTTGTGACATGCTGTACGAAAGATTCAGCAAACTTAGAAATTTACACAAGCACTTACAAAATGTAGACTGAACTAGGCATCCTTATTGAGAGGAATTTTATTGGACTTTGTAGGACCTAAACCTAACAGATTATTGACTCTATAGGTTTGACCCTGGTATGGTATGCACATGAGAATTTACCATGGGTTCCTAGCAAATGCCATAAGATTTTCCAAAAGTAGGTAGCAAAAGGAATAGGCTTTAAAAGCTCATGCATCCTAGTAATCTCATCCAAATGAAACTTAATGGCTCTAAAATTATGATAAGACTCAGGGAAAGGCAGGAAATAGGAATCCGAGACTTTGGGGTAATTTAGGGGAATCTTGAAACAGACCTTGGCTACTCATGATGACCTTAAGATTAGAATTTTGATCTACAGGCGGGATGCTTCTAGGTAGTTGAAGGTCATCAGAAAAGTCTTCTAAAATAATGATTGGGTTCTTCTCAGGTACCTGAAGGAGTTCTTGTGTCGAAGCTAAAGTATTGGGTTCTTCCTGAGAGCATTGTCTTACGGGAACCAAGTCCTCATTAAATTTTGGTTGTTCTGATGTTTCAGGACTAGGCTCAATAATCTTTTCTTTACCAAAGGTTTCCTCAGGTAAGGTACTAAAGTTGTTCTCTTCACAGTCTTCCCCTTCATATTCATCTATTAAACTTATGTCAGTCTCATATACATATTTACTAGGTTGTTCAAATTTGCCTTCTTCCTTCCCTAGCCCTTCAGTTTGAGGATACCCTAAGTCTTGAGTATCAATGAACTCAACTTGTACTTCAGGGTTCTTACTCCTATCATTCATATGAGCTAATGGGATAGTAGGAGTTGGTTGGTCTAAGAAAAATTGTTTAGCTAGCATTTGGTTCAATTGGGCCATTTGATCATTTAGGGCTTTCAGCATGGTTTCAAGATTCGGGTCCATGGCTACACTGGACTGGGTCTGGACTGGTGAATATGAGGCTCCTGATCTAGTTTTCATGCATGCAAGTAGACTCAAGCTCAAGCTAAGGTTTCCTAGACCTAGAGCACAAATTAGAGATCTAATTAAGTGAACCAACTAGCTAGTAGTACTCATGGGACTTAGCCAGGTAGGTGGAGGGGAGTGAAGGTCCCTGATTGCCAACCTTAGACACCAATCTGAGATTGGCCAGGTAGGCGAACCAAATCACAAGCCCTGATGTACCAATCCTAGACACCAAGCCTGTAAGCACACACCAATTAGCTGACACAGTTAACTTGACCCTGACCTGAACCCAACTTGTTGGTGTCCCTAACCCACTAGGGCAATTAACGTTCTACTCAATTTTAATTAATGGGCTGGGATCGATATGCTGGTCGGTGATTTTTCGGCTAGGGACAGGTGATGAAACCCTGACCTTATGTCAAATTGATGCCCTTAATTTGATTTCTCATGAGATGAATGAAATGCAAAGGTGCTGTAGAAGTGTATTGCAGTTTGAAAGTGGTGTGAAAAACATGATGAGAAAATATCCAAAAATTCTGAAAAATTCACAGAGGATTCCTAACTTATATGTTTCAATGTAGATGAAAGAGATTTTAAAACTAAAATCTGTACTACTCTAATCAGATCCTACAAATGAAGATAAATAAAATAGGACAGAACAGAACCCTAATGACAATGTCGAACTGCAGAAATTTTCAATTTTTTTATAATTTTTTTCTGATGATGAAATTTAATATGGTGATAACTGACTTATAAAGGAACAAGAAAAAAAATATTTCAACAAAAAATTAGCGACTTGCCTTTGGAACTGCAGACGGAATACAGTAAATAGATGCAAATTTTCAGAAAACAGAACCTAATCAAACAAGTGCAAAGGCTTACATAAACTTAAATCTAAAAAATTCACGTCCGGCCAGGGGCTCATTATTCCCATGGGTCGTGACAGTGTATTGGAGTACACCCGCTCAGGAGGCGTGAATTTTAGATCTTGCTTGGATTTAAAGAAAACTATTCTACCCTAATGCAACCATGCTCTGATACCAATTTGATGCGGCACGCATATGATTAATGTTTTGAATATGGTATTTGTAGAGCAATGAAATCTAATTACACTTAGCATTGTACTCATCTTAATAAGATTTAAGGATTACATGAAAAGAGACTATTACATGATTAGACACAACTCTAAAAATAAGAAGGAAGAAGATCTAGACAATAGGGGCTAATGATTGAGGACTTACATTGATAAGTTTTCCAACCTTCCTATGATTCAAAACTTGAAACTACTGATGCTCTGGACTGGAGAACTTGGATAACAGTGATCAGAACCCTGGACTTGGGCTTCAGCTTGTTGGTTCATTGTCAAGGAGAACCCTGTTCACAACTCAAGGACTTCGAAGGACCCTACAATGAAGATCAAAGTTAAGGTTGAAGGATGCAAACATAAAGAAGGGATGGGAGAACTTGTGAACAAAGAAAAGATAGTTTAGAAGATCCGGCCGACTCCAATGCCTTTGCCTTGAGCTTGGATGATGAATTTCTAGGGAAGAGAGTGGCTTTGGGCGTGGAAGAAGAAGATAGGAAAAATTTCACACATAAAACTCAAGACAACTTCACTTCAAACTTCATTCATTTCCAAAACCAATCTCTTTTACAATGGACGTCCAAGGCTTTTAATAGCCTCACAAAGCTAGCTTTTGAAATTTAAAAACTTCCCAAATCGTGGAGGATTACAAGGGGGGTTGGAGGATTTGGTGGAGAGTTTGGAGGGATGTGGGGGGGGTTGGAGGATTTGGTGGAGGACTTGGAGGGATGTGGCCAACCTCCTTGAATTTGAATATCCCTTGTTGGCACCCAAAGGGTGATGAGGTGGCTGATGAAGTGGCACCTGATGACGTGGCATGGTGAGGTGGTCTTCTACTTAAATAAGAATGACATGTGGCACCCAGTGGTCCTAGTTGATGGTCCTTTTCTCTTGCTTGGTTGATGTATCTTCTCTTCTTCATGTGGTCAAATTCTGGGGTCCAGAATTTGAGTCTTGTTGCTAGCTTTCATGGCTTTAAGACTTGATTAGACTTAACTCAACTGAATTAGACTTAACTCAACTGAACTGACTTGACTGACCTAGACTTTTAAACTTGAAATGGACTTACAGGAAATGAAATTTTAAAAGTAATTACAGGACTCAATAAACACTCTTGATTTGAAACTCAAAATTAATTACTGGACTCTTGAAAAGGAAATGACTCTTGAAAATAAAATATTTTTGAACTAAATGATACAAGGTAACCTAATTATCTTCGATCCAAATTGGGATAAGGCTAACCTTGTTGGAGTGAAGTTTCTTTCGGCTTCTGGTGTCCACACCACCAACCTTCGCCTCGGAGTCTAACACCTCAGCGGCCACCCGGACTCCCTCCTTCTCCTTAGGAACTGCGGACATAGACCCGTCAACAGCAGAACGCCAAACCTCCCTTGGAGAAACCCACAAAGACGAGGCATAGCTCAACTCCCTTCAGAAACCCACACTACCTATAGAAATTCACGGAGACGATGAAACCCATGGAGATCAAGAAACCCTAAACTCCCTAACCTCCCTTCGGAAACCCACGGAGATGATGGCACATCTATCAAGACACTCCGACCGCCTCACGTGTACTTGCAATCGATGATTGATTGCAAGCGCATCCTTGACTGTCTTTTTAACTTCGCACATTTACTACATAAAATTAACAGATGATCAGAAATCCACATGTACTCAAAGCCAAAAGCGAATATATGTATTGCATGATATTGTAAGATGGAATTGTCAATATGCACCAATTTTAATAAAACATCAACTGCATAATCAACTAAACTTTGGTGTTCTCATCACTAATCCTCCTCCTTTAAGGGGGAACACTAGAACTAGCAGGCCGATCCCTGCTTTGAAGGAACCTAGTAGCATGAACCTAGCTTCACTAATATATGGTCTGTCAAAATTAAGCATGACTGCACCTTAACCTTCTTCTCCAGACGTCGAACACTTCGAGGTACAGCACGAACAGAGGAGCTTCAGAATGCGGATCAGGACACTGCCCCTCTTCGGAATGGGGCGCAGGTAGGTCCCCGGTGAGGGCTTCTCATTCTTGATTCTGGTGGACGGAACTCCAGCCATGGAGTTAGCAGCTAGTCTAAGACTAAGAGACTCTAGTTGACACCCGAGAAGCAGGAGACATGGAACCCTTCGTTTAAATGGCCCCTTGGCATGATCACTCGATCACAGGAAGTGGGTCTGTTACTATATTTTAAAGAAAAGCTTCAAATTTTCGGCCACCCAAGAATTTAATAAAACGAAAAGAATGATTTGATTCTTGACCGTTTGGACGGCGTTGAAGAAGTCGGCGGGATCATATATACCCGCTTGCGTGAATCACCTGCTAGCGAGATTATATGGGGAGGATCGTTTAGTCGAGCAGCAAGGTCTACGTCTAATATCAGGAAATCGATTGCTCTCAAAGGAAATGGATTCCAATTTCTAGTCTGGTGCTTCTAGAATGCATGGAGTTGTGAAGCTTCAATCTATGGATCATTGCCGTCCCTACCGTCCATGATCACAAGGCTTGTATGCAATACATAGATAGAGTCACAGGATGTACATGGATGGCTGTGATTTATGTGCGGGATTTTTCCATTTTAAGCAGGATTGACGAGGATCCAAGCCCTCCGGGTCTAATTAGAAGAGCCCCCGGTTACCAGTTGCATGGTAGGTCATACCTGATCCTCATTTTATTTTTGAAAAAAATTAAGGTGGGCTGTAATAAAATGTAGCCCTCTTGAAGGAACCTTCAGATTTCGTTGGTTTAACTGCATTGAATTGCATTTAGACAAAAAGTATTAGACCATCTTGTACTGTTGCTCCACTGAAGCAAGGGAGTACGGGGCATAATTAATTCCACTAATGCTTACCTACTCCATAAAAGATGATGCTAATTTATGCCTGTTTGACCGAGATTCTGGAGTTAATGAACCATTTTAGGGAAGATGTTTAAACTTTCTTTGAAGTTGAATTTTCATTGGATAAAAAGGTAGTTTGAAAAAATTGTGCAATTGTATATTGGGATTTTTTATAGAAATGCTTTCAAAACCAACTCAAGTACCAAAATGAAGGTTCATTGCCACGCGTTATTAGATGGTTGATCTATTATATGCAGACCATTCTATATTTGGAGCCAATATTGGAAATTATACCTGATATGGCTACATCGCTGACGTGGGGTGCATGTCAGGTCTAGCTAGACACGGTCAGTACCACGTAGATTTTTTCGTTCAAAAGATCCCCCGTTCGGGAAGAAGTGCTCCTGCTCCTTCGCTAGGTGGCACTCGAAGATGGGTCCACCTCGGCCGAAGTCGAGCCTCTCTCTGCCACTCCGCCAGGTGTCCACCCAGGAGGGGCCCACCTCGACCGAAGCTGGCGGCCCCCTCGCTCCCTCGCCAGGAGGCACCCCAAAACGGGTCCACCTCTACTGAGGTTGAGCCGTGCCCTCATGCTCCTTCGCCAGGTGGCATCCGAAGACGGGTCCATCTCGGCCGAAGTCGAGCCTCTCTCTACCACTCCGCCAGGTGTCCACCTAGGATGGGTCCACCTCGGTCGAAGCTGGCGGCCCCTCGCTCCCTCGCCAGGTGGCACCCCAAGACGGGTCCACCTCTGCCGAGGTTGAGCCGGGCCCTCTTGCTCCTTCGCCTGGTGGCACCCGAAGACGGGTCCACCTCGGCCGAAGTCGAGCACCTCCCTGCCAATCCGCCAGGTGTCCACCCAGGAGGGATCCACCTCGGTCGAAGATGGCGGCCCCCTCGCTCCCTCGCCAGGTGGCACCCCAAAACGGGTCCACCTCTGCCGAGGTCGAGCCGGGCCCTCCTGCTCCTTCACTAGGTGGCACCCAAAGACGGGTCCACCTCAGCCGAAGTCAAGCCTCTTTCTCCCACTCCACCAGGTGTCCACCCAGGAGGAGCCCACCTCGGCCGAAGCTGGCAGCCCCTCACTCCCTCGCCAGGTGGCACCCCAAGACGGGTCCACCTCTGCCGAGGTCGAGCTGGGCCATCCTGCTCCTTCGCCAGGTGGCGCTAAAAGACGGGTCCACCTCGGCCGAAGTCGAGCACCTCCCAACCACTCCGCCAGGTGTCCACCCAGGAGGGGTCCACCTCGGCCGAAGCTGGCGGCCCCTCGCTCCCTCGCCAGGTGGCACCTGAAGACGAGTCCACCTCGGCCAAAATCAAGCCTCTCTCTGCCACTCCACCAAGTGTCCACCCAGGAGGGGTCCACCTCGGCCGAAGCTGGTGGCCCCTCGCTCCCTCGCCAGGTGGCACCCCAAGATGGGTCCACCTCTACCGAGGTCGAGCCGGGCCCTCCTACTCCTTCGCCAGGTGGCAGTTGAAGACAGGTCTACCTCGGCCGAAGTCGAGCACCTCCCTGCCACTCCGCTAGGTGTCCACCTAGGAGGGGTCCACCTCGGCCGAAGCTAGCGGCCCCTCGCTCCCTCGCCAGGAGGCACCCCAAGATGGGTCCACCTCTACCGAGGTCAAGCCGAGCCCCCCTGCTCCTTCGCCAGGTGGGAACTGAAGACGGGTCCACCTCGACCGAAGTCGAGCACCTCCCTGCCACTCCGCCAGGTGTCCACCCAGGAGGGGTCCACCTCGGCCGAAGCTGGTGGCCCCCTCGCTCCCTCGCCAGGTGGCACCCCAAGACGGGACCACCTCTGTCGAGGTCGAGCCAGGCCCTCCTGCTCCTTCGCCAGGTGGCACCCGAAGATGGGTCCACCTCGGTCGAAGTCGAGCCTCTCTCTGCCACTCCGCTAAGTGTCCACCCAGGAGGGGTCCACCTCGGCCGAAGCTGGCAGCCCCTCGCTCCCTCGCCAGGTGGCACCCCAAGAAGGGTCCATCTCGGTCGAGGTCGAGCCGTGCCCTCCTGCTCTTTCGCCAGGTGACACCCGAAGACGGGTCCACCTCGGCCGAAGTCGAGCACCTCCCTACCACTCCGCCAGGTGTCCACCCAGGAGGGGTCCACCTCGGTCGAAGCTGACGACCCCTCGCTCCCTCGCCAGGTGGCACCCCAAGACGGGTCCACCTCTACCGAGGTCTAGCCGGGCCCTCCTGCTCCTTCGCCAGGTGGCACCCGAAGACGGGTCCACCTCGGTCAAAGTCGAGCCTCTCTCTGCCGCTCCGCCAAGTGTCCATCCAGGAGAGGTCCACCTCGGCCGAAGCTGGCAGCCCCTGCTCCACCGCCAGGTGGTGCCCCCTGACGGGTCCACCTCGGCCGAAGCTGGCGGCCCCTCGCTCCCTCGCCAGGTAGCACCCCAAGACGGGTCCACCTCTACCGAGGTTGAGCCGGGCCCTTATGCTCTTTCGCCAGGTGGCACCCGAAGACGGGTCCACCTCGGTCGAAGTCGAGCCTCTCTCTGCCGCTCCGCCAGGTGTCCACGCAGGAGGGGTCCACCTCGGCCGAAGCTGGTAGCCCCTGCTCCACCGCCAGGTGGCGCCCCCTGACGGGTCCACCTCAGCTGAGATCAGCCCTACTCTGCAAACCCTCGGGGAAGCAGAGACACGAGTTGCAAGGTCGCCACTAGAGGCGGCGCACGTCGCACCCCGTAGGGGGTGCTAGTACGGCCTGCAGTGACACGCGAAACCTCGTTTACACCAGTCAGACGGGGCCCCGCAATCGAGAAACGAAATCCTTGCGGGCAGGAGCCTGAAACGGCTGGAAGCCCACCATCAATGCCTTGAAAGGAGAGCTCCGGTGCTCGGCCCAAAGCCTCACCAGTCTTCCCCCGTTTATGACACAATACAGATGAGGCGATCCGGCCACTTAACTCCCGGACCCGAAGAAGAAGGGGGAGGAGAAGGTCGAGAGATCTCAGGGAGCCCCCTGGAAGGAACGTAGGCTGAGGGCAGTTCGGTGGTATAAAAAGGACGGTAAAAACAGGCGGAAAGGTAAGTTGAAAGAGGGAGAAAATACTAAGAGAACGATCTTGAGAGGCCTCAAGAAGTCCTCAGGCGTGAGCTCGATGAACCCAGCGCAGGAAGCCAGGCTTCAACTCTCCTCTTCCCCACACTTCTTTCGTTTACATCTCCTCTAAGTACGGGAATCCTTTGGGAACCCGCCTTAGGGGATCTGTTCCATTTTGCCACTCTATAACTTGACCATCGGAGTGCCCCCGCCGGAATTCCCGGCCCGGGTCTCTGACTTTGTTTTGCAGGTTCGGGAGCTTGGAGATCTCAAGGTGAGAGAGTCCGAGACTAGTGCCAGCTCAAGAGCTACAGGCCACCGCGGTGAGATCGGCAATAGATTGGCGCGCCAGGAAGGGGGGCAGAACAGTAACCCCTGTGCGAGCAAGCTCTCCGTGGGTGAAAGCGCGCTCCGACCATGGTGGTGACGCATGGACGTGAAGCATCCACCAGCTAAGTAGGAGAAGTTCCTTCTCCTCAAGGGCTACGTAGCCCGGAGAGGGAACTTCCTGGTCCACCTCCTCCTCCTCAGCCATCCCTGGTGGACGGTCCTTTCGCAGCTGTCGTCCAGCAGCTGCAAACTTTGACCACTGCTGTGCGGCAACTGCAGCTCCAGCAGCTCTCCCTGGCCACTCAGCCCCAGCCAGGATCCCCGCGGCTCGAGCCACGGGCCCCCGCGGAAGCCTGCGCTCCATCCAAGGCAGGCCCTCCCATCCACGGGCAGTTTCCAACCCCCGCGGGAGCCACCAGACTCCCGCAAAGAGGAACTACTCCGGTTCGGCGGATCACGAGAGTCGATCCCCGGCCAACGATGTCGAAGCAGTGCGGCACAGCAGGCGCCATCGGGGCAAGGGCCCCCGTCGAGATCGATCGGCACCCCCTTCTCCAGCAGTCTTGGTGGAAGATTCCACCGATGAGGCCATCAGGCACCAGGCCGAGAGGCTCCTGGAGCACGAGCGCAAGTTAGCGAAGTTCGCCCGCCGCTTTGCCGACATGCAGAGCTCCCCAACAGATCCAACGGGCTATAATGCCCAACCACCCTTCTCCCGGGAAATCCAAGAGGAACCGATCCCGAGTCGGTTCCTCATGCCTCAGGTGGATCCCTACGATGGGACCACCGATCCCTTGGACCATTTAGAGAGCTATAAGGCTCTCATGAGGGTCCAGGGAGCGACGGATGCTCTTCTATGCATTGCCTTCCCAGCCACCCTCCGGAAGACTGCTCGAGTTTGGTTCACCCGCCTCGAGCCGGAATCCATCAGCTCCTTCCATCAGCTGGAAGGAAAGTTTGTGGCACACATCGATGCTTGCCGAAAGGTGCCAAGAGAGGTGGATAGCCTCTTCTCTATCCGCCAGCAGGACCAGGAGCTGCTGCGGGACTACATTACCTGCTTCAAGACCGCCACCCTGGAAATCTATAGTCTGAACGAGCCTATCGCCATGCTGGCATTGAAGCGCGGGCTCAAGACCTCCTGTCTGATGTATTCCCTGGATAAAAAGCCCCCCAAGACATACTCCGAGCTCCTCCTCCGTGTCCACAAGTACATCCGAGCGGAGGAGGCTGATCGCACCAGGCAAGAGCTGGATGGGAAGCCTTCAAAGAAGCCTGCCCCAAGGGATGTCCCCGGGACCCGGAGGCCTGGACCACCTGCAAATTTTCGTCCAGGCCTGAAGCCGAAGAATGGTGCTGCCCTGGAGAGAACGTTCACCCCTCTCCTTGCTCCCAGAATGAAGATCCTCATGAAGATTGAGGGCGAGCACTACCTCCGCTGACCTTCTCCTCAGAACCCAAGGAACATCCATGACAAGACAAAATATTGTCAATTTCACCATGAGCACGGCCACGACACGGAGGAGTACCGCAATCTGAAGCAGGAGATTGAGGAGCTGATCAAGAGGGGCTACCTCAGGAAACTCATGAGAAATGAAGCCCCGGTAGAGGGTTAGCCGCTCGCAGCCCTTCCTCCCATCCCCGCAATTGACAACCGCCCAACGGAGAAGCCGGTGGGCATGATCTCCTTGGGGATTGGGCGTGCAACGAAGAGAGCCCGGGAGGTGGAAAACCCAGAGAATGTACTCCCCTTTGAAAAGGGGAACAAAAATGAAAATGTAAACAATGATGCAGTGGTGGTTGAGATGACCATCGCGAAGCACCCTGTACATCGCATTATGGTGGATAGTGGGAGCTCTACTGACATGCTTTTCTACGATGCTTTCTCCCGAATGAATCTATCTCATGATCAATTAAAGCCGGTGCACACCCCTCTCGTGGGCTTCACCGGAGATTCGGTGGGGGTCGAAGGAGAGATCACTCTTCCTGTCACTGCCGGATCCCCACCTCGTTAGAGTACGATCATGATGACGTTTACCGTCGTCAAGCTCCCATCACCTTATAATGCCATCCTCGGCTGTCCAGGGCTCAACCAGCTAGACACTGTTATTTCCACTAAGAGATTACTGGTGCAGTTCCCTACCGCCTCTGGGATGGGAGTAATGAGAGGGATGGCCCAGCCCGTCCAGCATTGTCTGTAGACGGTCCCGAGGGCCCGGAGCATTGAGCTCGGCTTCGATGTCAACGACCTCGACCTAAGAGAGCAAGACCCCAGGGGAGGGCCCGTGGAGCGCCTGTTGACATACCCTCTCGGTTCGGACCCTCAGAAGATAGTGCGGATAGGAGCCCAGCTCCCGGAAGAAGAGCGGGCTCGTTTGCTAGACTTCCTCCGAACGAACGCTAATGTGTTTGCCTGGTCTGTTGCTGACATGCCAGGTATCCCCTCGAAAGTCATCACCCACCGGTTAAATATTGATCCAAGGTGCCGCCCTGTCCGCTAGAAGAAGAGGAGTTTTGCTATGGAGAGACAGAAGGCCATCAATGAAGAAGTGGAGAAGCTTCTCGCCGTCGGCTTTGTACGGGAGGTACAATATCCCAGTTGGCTGGCGAACGTGGTCATGGTGAAGAAGAGCAACGGCAAGTGGAGGATCTGCGTGGACTACACTGACCTCAATCGAGCTTGCCCAAAGGACGGTTTCCCTCTTCCAAAGATCGACCAGCTCGTGGACATCACTTCAGGGAATCGCCTCCTCTCTTTCATGGATTCCTTCTCTGGGTACAACCAGATCCGAATGCACCCGGAGGACGAGGAGCACACTGCTTTCATCACCGACCGTGGAACCTATTGTTACAAGATGATGCCATTCGGCCTCAAGAACGCCGGGGCCACATACCAACGGCTGGTCAACAAAGGTTTCAAAGACCAGATTGGCCGCAACATGCAGGTGTACATGGACGATATGCTGGTAATGAGCAAGCCCCCTTCAGACCATGTTGGCGACCTGGCGGAGACCTTCGGTAACCTCCGGCTTCACCGGATGAAATTGAACCTGGCGAAGTGCACTTTCGGCGTGTCCGCCGAGAGGTTCCTAGGGTTCATGGTAACCCAAAGGGGGATAGAAGCCAACCCGGAGAAGGTCCAGGCTATCCTGGACATGGAGCAACCCACCTCCAAGAAGCAAGTGCAGCGACTCACCGGCCGGATAGTTGCACTGAGTCGATTTATCTCGAGGTCTGTTGACCGCTGCCAGCCCTTTTTTAAGGCGCTGAGGAAGATGAACGACTTTACCTGGATGGAGGAGTGCCAGGAGGTGTTCGACGAGCTGAAGAGGACACTGGCATCTCCGCCGCTGCTTTCTAGGCCCGAAGAAGGAGAGGAGCTCCTCCTGTACCTGGCGGTCACCTCGGAGGCCGTCAATTCGGTCCTGGTTCAGACTAACGACAAGGGTATGCAAAGGCCGGTGTATTACACAAGCAAACTCCTCCGCAATACGGGGCTCAGGTATTCCCGGTCTGAGAAACTGATTTTTGCACTAATCATGTCCGCTCAGCATCTCAGACCTTATTTTCAAGCGCACCCCATTGCTGTTCTGATGGATCAGCCGCTGAAAGCGGTGCTCAGCTGACCAGACACATTTGGGCGCCTGGCGAAGTGGGCGCTTAAGCTCAGCGAGTTCGACATCACCTACAGGCCGAGGTCAGCCATGAAGGCACAGGTACGTGCTGATTTCTTGGTCGAGTGTGCAGGCCTAAGCGAGGGGATGGAAGAGAGCCCCTAAGACCGATAGCTGGAGCCAAGACCAGAGGAAGACATCTGGATCCTTCATATAGATGGAGCCTCGAACTCCAGCGGGAGTGGAGCTGGACTCATCCTCGCTAACGGCGAAGGAGTTGTCGCCGAATATGCGCTCCGTTTCCAGTTCATCGCCACTAATAATCAAGCGGAGTATGAAGCGCTCCTCAGAGGGCTAAGAGTGTCCTGCGAGCTGGGCATGGCCAACCTCAAGGTCTTCACCGACTCGCAGCTGGTAGCCGGGCAGATCTCGGGGGAGTACAGGGCGTGGGACCCCCAAATGGCGAAGTACCCGGAGCTCGTAAGAACGAGCGCGGAAGGATTTTAGCGTTTCAGCGTCTCCCATATACCTCGCGGGGAAAATGCTCGCACGGACGCACTCTCCCGCCTTGCAACCCTGCCGAACTCATCATTGGGCTGCGCTTACATCGAGTACCTCAAGGCCCCGAGCTACGAGACACCCATGGAGGTCCAGCAAGTCAACCAAGAGCCCAGCTGGATGGATGAGTACATCGAGTATATCACCGATGGCACTCTACCGGAGGATCGCGTGGCGGCTGACCTCATTATGAGGAAGGCCGCACGGTTCATCTTAATGGATGGGTTACTGTATCGGAGGTCCTACTCCTACCCGCTCCTTAAGTGTCTGAGACTCGCAGAGACCGCACTCGTGCTCCAAGAGATCCACGAGGTCGTCTATGGGAACCACGTGGGGGGCAGGACATTGGCGTACAAAGCCCTCTGTCAAGGTTACTTCTGGGAGACAATGAAAAAAGACGCAGCTGACTTCGTGAAGAGGTGCAACCGGTGTCAGCGGCATGCCGTGGTGCAACGTCAGCCCGCTGCTCCACTCTCCCAGCTCTCCGCCCCATGGCCGTTCGCTCAATGGGGCATGGATCTCCTAGGACCTTTTCCCCCGGTATCCAGGCAACGGAAATTCTTGATCGTGGCCATCGACTACTTCATAAAGTGGGTCGAGGCCGAACCCTTAGCCCGGATCACGGAGGCAAATGTCACCAAGTTCCTCTATAAGTCAATTATTTGCCGCTTCGGCCTACCGCACACTATTATCACCGACAACGGACGTCATTTCGATTGTCGAGAGTTCGAGGAGTTTTGCAGCGACATCGGCATCCACCATCGTTTCACTTCGGTGGCGCATCCTCAGACAAACGGAGAAGCCGAGGTACCAAATAGGACCATCTTGCAAGGCCTCCGGACAAGACTAGACCGGGCCAAGGGTAGGTGGGCGGAAGAGCTTCCGAGCGTCCTTTGGGCGTATCACACTACCCCAAGGATGGCTACGGATGAGACCCCGTTCAACCTTGTTTTCGGAGTAGAAGCGGTTATCCCAGTTGAGCTCAGCCTACCAACCCTGCGCATGAAGCAATACGACGAGACGGAGAATCCTGCCAGGATGCTGCTAAACCTAGACCTCCTTGAAGAAACGAGGGATAGGGCTCGAGTTCAAATGGCTGCCTACCGACAACGAGTGGCCAGATACTACAACTTCAGAGTGCGACCGAAGTCCTTCCGCCAGGGAGATTTGGTGCTCCACTGCGCTGAAGCTTCCCAGCCACGAAAGTGCAGAAAGCTCTCCCTAAGCTGGGAAGGCCCTTATAGGGTGGCGGAGGCACTTCCTCAAGGGGCGTACTACCTGGAGGAGCTAGGCGGATCCCAGTTTCCTCGGACTTGGAATGCCTCAAACTTGAGGATGTACTACCAATAGTGTAAGGCTCCTTAAACTTTGGCAATGAAATCTTTTTCATCAAATGCTTACTCTCGTCTCATAGGGTGAGGGACACCCAACTCTAAGTTCAGCGAGCATGGACATGGTAGAAGACTCGCAAAGGCACGATGTCCCTCTCACAAAATCCCGGAGAACAACTCGGCAAGCCGCGCAAAGCTCAGATCCAGCCTGCGGCCCCGGGGTTCAGTCCGGAAGTCCTGGACTTCGGTCTGGAAGGCGGGGCAGAACCAAATTCGTCCACGCGATCCCAGAGAACAGCTCGGCAAGCCATGTAAGGCTCAGATCCAGCCTGCGGCCCCGGGGTTCAGTCCGAAAGTCCCGAACTTCGGTCTGAAAGGCGGGGCAGAACCGAATTCACCCACGCGATCCCGGAGAATAGCTCGGCATGCAGCGCAAGGATTAGATCCAGCCTGCGGCCCTCGGGTTCAGTCCAGAAGTCCCGGACTTCGGTCTGGAAGGCGGGGCAGAACCAAATTCTTCCACGCGATCCCAGAGAACAGCTCGGCAAGCCACGCAATGCTCAGATCCAGCCTGCAGCCCCGAGATTCAGTCCGGAAGTCCCAGACTTCGGTCTAGAAGGTGGGGCAGAACCAAGTTCACCCATGCAATCCCGGAGTTCAACTCGGAACGCACTATGGGACTTAGTCCCAGTAGCTAGTGCCGGGGTTCAGTCCGGAAGATGCACAAAAAAAAAAAGAAAGAGAGAGACAGAAGGAATGAGTTAATGGAAAGATAATTTCATTGCAAATAAAAGTTCCTTATACAAAAGGGGCCACGACAGGCCGGGAGATCCCAAAGAAAGAAAACACAAAAATAAAATAGAACATCGCGAAGCTACTTCGGCGCAGCCGCATCCTCCTCGAGCTAGGGGGCACCCTCTCCGCCAGCGCCATCGACTTGAGGCTGCTCGGGAGCCGCCACCTCGTCACCGACTGTCGCCGAAGCTCCTCCGGTGGGCTCCTGCCTCCTACCGCCCAGTACGACCCCGCTGAGGTCGAGCTCGGGGTAGAAGGAGCTAACCTTCTCCCGGCATACCTGGAATCCCTTCAAGAAGGAGTCCACAGCCGCTCAGCTCCTTGAGGATTTCTTCTACCCGGCGCTCCAGTGACCGGGACCGAGCCCTGAGACGGGTCTTCTCCACCGTGTCCTCCTCGTTGCGGTGCTGGTTCGAGATCCTCTCCTCCGACAGAGAGGTCTCAAGATCCTTGACGCGCCCCTCGGCGCGGACCAGGTCGGCTCGAAGAGCCTGGTTATTCCCTCGCAGCTCGACCCCTTTCTCCATGAGGTCCTTGACATCAGCTGTGAGTTTGCCGAGCTTCTCCTCCTTCTCGGCGTCCTTCTTGGCGTAACCGACGAGAAAGTTCCTCAGTAACAGCACGTCCGTCCCGATCTGCATCGAAAGAGACACGAAGTTAGAACGATCCAACTGGAACTTTAAGGAGTCAGAGCTCGGAACTTATCATAAAAAGCTGTGGGAGGATCCCGAGCAGCGCCTCGGTGTAGTCCCAGCCGCCCCTCAGATGGCGGTCCCGGGAGGTGCTGGCGAACTCCATGACTCTCTCCGCGAGGCCCTGGTCACGGATCACGGGGCATCGGTTGGTGAGACTTGGGGGTAGAATGGGTGCGTCGGCAGCAAGCAAGGCTGCCGTCCCTTTGCCAAGCAGTGCGGCCGTCGGTGGAGCTACCACCACCCTGGTGGCCACCGCGGAAGCAGCCGGTGTAGCGGCTGGAGCAGGCGTCGCCCGAGGAGGTTCCGGCCCCCTCTCTTCCCTGGCCCTGTTGAGGTCGACAACAGGGACATTGGGCGCCCAAGCCCGAGGTGGCCTAGAGGCAGGAGCCGCCGCCCCAGGGCCAGTAATGGAGGTGGGCGTAGGCACCCGGCTCGTCTCAGTGCGAGCCCTCTTCGCCAGGGGTTCAGTCCCTTCGGCAGCATCCCTCTCCGCGATGCCCTCCATCAGGTTCTCCACGGAGAACTTCATACCTGAGAAAAAAGAGATCAGTTAAGCTAGTTTAAAAGAAGGGAAATACAGAGTAGAAAATGAAATCAAAGGAGGGAGATCTGGGCCTCACCCAGCTCCCGGATGGGACTGATCCCTGCCTCGAATAAGTTCTGCTCTGAGAGCAGAACATCGAAAGCTGGGATCGCGTCACTCAGCAGCTGTGAGAAGATCTCTTGGTCCGCTGGCTCGACCTGAGAGTTCCAGTTCGGAGACCTGTCTGGCTCGCTCCAGGCCTAGTCAATATCTTCGACCGAGGCAAAAAAGAAGCGGTTCTTCCAGCCCTTGATCGACGAAGGGAGGTCGAACCTGAGGCACCTAGGCCGGGGTAAGATGTACCACCAGCCATCATCGGTGGAGTAGCGCTTCAGGATGAAGAGAGCCCTGAAGAGGGAGAAACGGGCAACAAACCTGTGGAAGTGGCAGAAGACGATGAAGGCACAGATGACCCGGATGGCATTAGGAGCCAACTGGACCGGGACCAGACGATAATGGCTAAGAAAAGAGAGAAAAAAGGGATGAAGGGGAAATCGAAGATCCCTAAGGAGGAAGTCCTTGTAGAAGGTGACTCTCCCGGGGCCACTCGAGGTTACTCGATCTCCAGGCCGTGGGAGGGAAAGATGAGTTGAATCCGGGATTCCATAGGCATCCCGGAGCAGAGAAAGATCGTCCTCGGTCATCGTTGAGGCATGACCGGAGGGGCCAGAGGGAGAGGCCACCAGTGGAGGAAGAGAAGAAATGGGACGAGCAGAGTCTACGAGGGGAGACCTAGGACCCCTAGGGACACCTATGGTCTCAGCCCCAGGTTGGAACCGCCTACGGACCTCGTCCGGGATCTCTTCCCCCTCCGAGGAAGAAGGCGATGGAGTCCTCAGCCGGGAAGGACCGGCCTCATCCGGGTTGGAGGAGACATAGCGGCGACACGCCATGAAGGAAGAAGAAGCGAAAAATACTGGCACAAGGACTAGGAGATGGAGGAAGAGGAGAAGGAGGTCGCAGATACTCACCAAAATATTTTGTACCAGAGGAATGGCCATCTCGGGAAGATGAAGGGAGACCACTGCAACCACCGGTGGAGTGTGAGAAAGTGGAGAGACTTCATTTCTGGAAAGTCTCCCTCCTTATCAAACTCAATTGATAGCAGCCGTATGCCTCTTTCCGTTCCGAGCCACCAGATAGCTACCGTGTGGAGGCACGCCCGACATCGATGCTTCGGTCCGATGGAAACTGCCTCATTTTCGAAACGGCATATTAATGGCCCGCGCATGTGGCAGCCTTTCATAGGATCTCGGGCGCAACAGAAGCGGCGGCAGGGATCATGGCAATTATGGCACGAGATTTTCGCCTTCTCCATGTCATCTCCGCATTAAATCCCCACGTCCCAAGCCACGACGCCTCGACGAAACCTGGGGATGGGGGGAAACTGATCTGGCTACATCGCTGACGTGGGGCGCGTGTCAGGTCCAGCTGGACAAGGTCAGTACCACTTGGATTTTTTCTTTCAAAAGATCCCCCATTCGGGAAGAAGTGCTCCTGCTCCTTCGCCAGGTGGCACCTGAAGACGGGTCCACCTCGGCCGAAGTCGAGCCTCTCTCTGCCACTCAACCAAGTGTCCACCCAGGAGGGATCCACCTCGGCCGAAGCTGGCGGCCCCCTCGCTCCGTTGCCAGGTGGCATCCTAAGACGGGTCAACCTCTGCCGAGGTCGAGCCCAGCCCTCCTGCTCCTTCGCCAGGTGGGACCAGAAGACGGGTCCACCTTGGCCAAAGTCGAGCCTCTCTCTGCCACTCCGCCAGGTATCCACCCAGGAGAGGTCCACCTCGGCCGAAGCTGACGGCCCCTCGCTCCCTCGCCAGGTGGCACCCTAAGACGGGTCCATCTCTGTCGAGGTCGAGTCGGGCCCTCCTGCTCCTTCGCCTGGTGGCACCCGAAGACGGGTCCACCTCGGCCAAAGTCAAGCACTTCCCTGCCACTCCGCCAGGTGTCCACCTAAGAGGGGTCCACCTCGGTCGAAGCTGGCGGCCCCCTCGCTCCCTCGCCAGGTGGCACCCCAAGATGGGTCCATGTCTGCCGAGGTCAAGCCGGGCCCTCCTGCTCCTTCGCCAGGTGGCACCCGAAGACGGGTCCACCTAAGCCGAAGTCGAGCACCTCCCTGCCACTCCGCCAGGTGTCCACCCAGGAGGGGTCCACCTCGGCCGAAGCTGGCGGCCCCCTCGCTCCCTCGCCAAGTGGCACCCCAAGACGAGTCCACCTCTGCCGAGGTCGAGCCGGGCCCTCCTGCTCATTCGCCAGTTGGCACCCGAAGACGGGTCCACCTCGACCGAAGTCGAGCCTCTCTCTGCCACTCCGCCAGGTGTCCACCCAAGAGGGGTCCATTTCGGTCGAAGCTAGCGGCCCCTCGCTCCCTCGCCAGGTGGCACCCCATGACAGGTGCATCTCGACCGAGATCGAGCCAAGCCCTCCTGCTCCTTCGCCAGGTGACACCCGAAGACGGGTCCACTTCGGTCGAAGTCGAGCACCTCTCTGCCACTCCGCCAGGTGTCCATCCAAGAGGGGCCACCTCGGTCGAAGCTGGCGGCCCCTCGCTCCTTCGCCAGGTGGCACCCCGAGATGGGTCCACCTCTGCCGAGGTCGAGCCGGGCCCTCCTACTCCTTCGCAAGGTGGCACTCGAAGACGGGTTCACCTCGGTCGAAGTCGAGCCTCTCTCTGCCGCTCCGCTAGGTGTCCACCCAGGAGGGGTCCACCTCGGCCGAAGCTGGTAGCCCCTGCTCCATCGCCAGGTGGCGCCCCCTGACGGATCCACCTCGGCCAAAGCTGGCAGCCCCTCGCTCCCTCGCAAGGTGGCACCCCAAGATGGGTCCACCTCTGCCGCGGTCGAGCCGGGCCCTCCTGCTCCTTCACCAGGTGGCACCCGAATACGGGTCTACCTCGGCCGAAGTCGAGCCTCTCTCTGCCGCTCCGCCAAGTGTCCACCCAGGAGGGGCCCACCTCGGTCGAAGCTGGCAGCCCTTGCTCCACCGCCAGGTGGCGCCCCTGACGGGTCCACCTCAGCCGAGATCAGCCCTACTCTGCAAAGCCTCGGGGAAGCAGAGACACGGGTTGCAAGGTCGCCATTAGAGCCGGCGCGCGCCGCGCCCGTTAGTGGGTGCCAGTACGGCCTGCAATGGCACGCGAAACCTCATTTACACCAGTCAGACGGGGCCCCGCAACCGAGGAACGGAATCCTTGCGGGCGAGAGCCTGAAACGGTTGGAAGCCTACCATCAACGCCTCGAAAGGAGAGCTCCCGTGCTCGGCCCAAAGCCTTACCAGTCTTTCCCCTTTCGTGACGCACTACGGACGAGGCGGTCCAGCCACTTAATTCCCAGACTCGAAGAAGAACGGGGAGGAGAAGGTCCAGAGGTCTCAGGGAGCCCCCTGGAAGGAACGTGGGCTGAGGGCAGTTCGGTGGTATAAAAGGGACGGTAAAAACGGGCATAAAGGTAAGTCGAAAGAGGGAGAAAATACCAAGATAACGATCCTGGGAGGCCTCAAGAAGTCCTCAGGTGTGAGCTCGATGAACCCAGCGCAGGAAGCCGGGCTTCAACTCCCCTCTTCCCCACACTTCTTTTGTTTACATCTCCTCTAAGTATGGGAATCCTTCGGGAACCCGTCTTAGGGGATCTGTTCCATCTTGCCGCTCTCTAACTTGACCGTCGGAGTGTCCCCGCCGGAATCCCGGCTCGGATCTCTGACTTTGTTTTGCAGGTCCGGGAACTTGGAGATCTCGAGATGAGAGAGCCCGAAACCGGTGCCTGCTCAAGAACTACAGGCCACCGCGGTGAGATCGGCAACAATACCAAAACCTGTTTACCATGTATAATAGAGTTGTTTTCTCCTCCTCTTTTTATTTATTATTATTATTTTTTATTTTTTATTTTTAATATAACAATGATTTGGATTCGTAGCACTACTTTTTGAGTAATATTCTTTCTTGATGGTAGGGCCCAATATAGAACCAGACAGCAGAGAGCGAACCTCTCCAAAAAACCCCTAACCATCCAAATCCAAGGCTAGATTCCATCGTCCAACTGCAAAGAATTTTACTAGCTAAATAAACTGGCACTTTCACTTTTAAACTACATTTCAACCTTCGATGAATTGGAGTCAACCACCTTGCTCCAATATCCTGCTGCCACATGTGATGCCAGCAGGCAACCCTTTCCCACCATGGCTGTCCCTCTCTAATCATCTCTCTCATACGACAAGATTCGGGCCAATGAATTTGAAGGGAGCAAGCATTGTCAACCATATCTTCGCCTGTAAGAAACTTGTTTTTTTTTAATACTTTCAGATTTTCTCCGATCGGTATATTTAATTCATTTTTTACAAACTTTATTTAAACTATGTGGTCCGATAACCCACAAGTAGACCTTATTTTGGAAATTGGATCAATCACGCAGCATAGTAACTTTCGAGTAACGTAACACAAACTATTGGTAAAATGGTGATACTATTGGGCTATTGGTGCATGTATTTGAACAATTTTCTTGCCATGCCGTAAAAGGAGATTAAGATGACTGAAGGAGAAGTTGCCAAACAGAAGATTAGCTGATTCTGAAGAAATCATATGATGGCACCCAAGACATTGTTTTTAGAGAAATTTTGAATAATTTATGAATACTCCGTAAACACAAAATTTACAAAGTTAATAAATTTAATGATCCGGACAGTTACATTTCACGGTCATCTAATCCATGGGATCAGCACCCATTGGGAACATCCATCACCTACACCCATCTACCATGCTCTACAATTGAAACGCACCAATTATTATACCCCACAAACGCCCGCATGAAAATTCCTATGAACTACCTGACAAAACTATTCTCCAAACGCATGCAGACTAATTTCTACACGGGCACATGATCCTTCATCAACTCTGTCGACGTGGACGTATCCCGTTAATTCCATTGTATCTTGAGCCCCATGAAACCAACCATCCGCATGGAAATATCTACGAGGGCATTCGGAGCAGAAGCACTGTCGGCGGCGGAGCTCACCTCCGGCGGCCATCGGCTTGGGGGCGAACCCTACCGCCGGTGCAGAGACCGAACGGTAAGCATAACAGACGTTTAAGAATTTGCTTCAGTATCTTTCCCCGCTTCGGCACGTAGCGGGGATGCGCCCCTGCTTCCAATTTTTCGCCCCGCCATTGGCGGCGGAGCTCCGGACCGCGGCAGCCGAGGTTCTCCTGCATGGCTTTATTATCTTCGAGTGGACTACCGCGGCGGTGGTGGTGGCGGCGGCGGCTGCGGCGGCGGCGGCGGCGGCGGCGGGGCTGGTGGAGCGGTGGTGCTAGGTTCAAAGGAAGTGACAACTAGTGGTGGTTGATGGTCTTGAGCTGAGCTGTGGCCAGCTTTATATAGGTAATTGGAGAATTCGGGAAGACCCGTTCCTCCACCTAAAGGTTGCTTGTTGGGCACGCAGGCCTGCTTCAAAATGGAACACGGTTTGCCATCAAAAAAAAAAAAAAAATGGAACACGGTTTGGGCGAAATGGTAGCCCTTCTCGCGCTTTGGCGCGAATCACTGAATGCTTTTGGAACCAAATGTTGGTTTTGAATACATCAGCAAAAATTGATAGGCTCTCTCATTGACTTGTGCCAAGTTGGATTTTTAGCTTCTAATCTAGGATTTCACTACATTTATCCGTTTGCTTATATTGTCTAAGCTGAGTTTTAGGAATGGGATGTGGTGGACCATCTAAGGTTCGATTTGTAGACACATATAGATGAATGCTTGTTAGATACTTGGTTGCCAAGCTAGCACTAATAGGCCTGAGCAGCTTTCTTTGTGCACAAAAAGATACCCCAAAACAGTTTCACTTTTCAAACTGTAGATTTATATGGAAACTTGTGAAAAGCTGAAATTATCCAAAACAAATCCCAGATTAGATGACAGCTTATTTTTTCGTTCATCCATTCCTCCATTCAATCACTCATCAAGGGGGTAGATTAGATGATAGCTTGATGCTTAAATTTGTGAAGTAGTCTTGTAAATTGATTGGGTGGTTATCTATATTTCCAATATGACTAAATCTACGGTTTAAAATTAGCTAATGAAGACTTGGATCTTGGACGGCATGATGAACAATAGAGCCAAATGACGCTACTTCATTTTCAAAGCCAGTATCTGTATGATGATGATGCTATCTTCCTTAGGTTTTGTTGACATAGAACCTTCGTTGATCGGGCGAAGCTGCTGGATTGCTGGTTCGTTCCTCTGAATACCTGCAAAACAGGTTCCTGACCAGATTTTTTTTGGTGGGAGATACTCCGATGCCTAAGTTAGAGAGGGGATTCCAGCAACAGAATGGAGAGTTTTCTAAGAAAGAAGAAAGATGGTGGAAGTATTCTCTTTCAGGCTTATCTTGAATGTCCCATCTTACCAATATTTATAGTTGTCGTGCCAGAGTATGGTTAGGCTCACCTATCTATAGTTAGGACGGGGTTAATTAACTTTACCCCGCATATAAACATAAGTGGTTGCCAATTGATTCTAGCTAATCTGGAATCGTTAGAATTGGAGTTAGCGGCCACATGGCCACTCCGGTAGAGTCATGACTGGAGATAGTGGCCACACGGTCGATTGTAATAACCGTATCCACGTTCAAAGATTTGGGATCAACCGGAGATTTGTTTCTGGACCTCTTCTCCAGGAGGGACAGGCGTCGAATCGGCGAAATGTCCTCGAGCTTATCCTCTTCGGAGCAAACCGAGAACGCCTCTGCTAGTTGCGTTGGAGGTTTTCCCTTCGAAGTGGGTTGTGAAGCGATGCTGATATCGTCTTCAGACCAGTCTTCTTCAGATCAGCGTACTTGGCCCAATGTGCAGGAGACTGATCAGTAGCTAGTCGTGGTAGTATTCTTCGAGATCAATGCCTTCGGCTAAGGTCGAAGATTGACCACACATTGTGACCAGGGCGAAGTCATCGCTTTATCTACCCACGTGGCTCCCTCCGGGTGCTCCAGTTTAGACACCCGATTCAGAAAGAATTTGGTGAGCGGTTGAGTCGATAATTGGTTTGTGCTGAACTGACATATCACAACAGTTGCCCCCCACTCTTAGTTTTCGAAGCAATGATTTGGCTTGAAGAGTGAGAGTATTAATGGATTATCGTTTTCTTCCAGAAGAAGCGCAACTAATGATGGTAAATCTTCAATCTGGTCGCTCGCCATAACTGACATCTGATTCGAAGATCAGGTTGAAAACAGGTGTCGCCTTCATACTGGAACATAAAAAGGAAAGGGCCAGTCGACAGGTCATGTCTCTTCCTTCCGTTGCGGCGATTCGACCGATCCTTTAGTTGGGATCTGGGTAGAGGACGTGGCTTCATCTCAGTCATCGAGTGGAATCACGCGGATTAGGGCTTTTGGTTCTTCCCACGTCGAATTAGCTTGGCGTTGCTTAGAGTTTCGCTCTCATCTCCTGCGCCTGTATACGTGACGCAATCAGAGAGAGGACGCCTTTTCTTTTGAGGGGGCGCACTGAAGCACCTCTTTCCCCCTTATAAAGGGAGGGGGAGAACTGGAAGGAGAAGCTTCTCCACTTCTGTTAGCTTTTGCTTTTTGCCCAGCCTTTCTTGCCTCTAGTCCCCAGTTTCTTCCGCAGGTGGGTCTCCTTGCTTTTCTTTTTTTCTTTTTCTTTGTTTTCTTTCTTTGTATAGCCCTTACACTAATAAATAAAAGTGCTTTTTGTTTGAACAGTCGTGCTCCGAAATAATGTTAAGTATAAACTCTTTGGCATAGCAGAGAAACATGTCCGTTTACTTGGGTTAGATCTGCCACTAGGGTAGGCCGATTAAGCCATCCTCGGGGCATCTATTGATAATAGAGTGAGTTATTTAAATTCACTTTGGCACGTCTATGGATTCACAGTAGGATAGGTCACTTAGACCATTCATATGCTCTTGATTGATGTTAAGGCAGGTGGATTAGGCCCATCCCGGTGCATCTACGAATTTACCGTGGGATAGGTTATGTGAACCATCCCTACGCCTTTAGTTGATATTAAGGTAGGCTGACTAGGCCAACCTCGGTGCGTTAGCAGATTTACCGTAGGGTAGGTCACTTAGACCATCCCTGTGCCTTTAAGTGATCATAAGGTGGCCTGATTGGGCCTTCCTTTGCGCTCGTCGGGCATACCAATAAGGTGGGTGGATCGGATCCATCTTTGCATTTTTAGTTGATTATAAGGTGGCCTGGTTGAGTCCTTCTTGTGTCATTGATTGATGATAAGACAGGCTGACCAGACCCATTTCCAAATAGACTTTTATTGAAGTCTTCCCAGGTGGGAACTTTCATTGATAGCACTTGCAGAGATTTTCTACATTCTAAGGCCGAGATAGCACAACACCATCCAAAGTCTCGAGCCGATATGTCCCTAGACGTATGACTTCTTTGATTCGGTAGGATCCCTCTCAATTGGGAAAAAGTTTGCCCTGCTCCATTGGCCTGGATACTTCGGACCTTCGCAGTACTAAGTCTTCAAGATGAAAGATTCGTTCATTCATCCTGAAATTGTAATATTTAGTGACTTTCTGTTGATATGCCACCATCCTCATTTGAGCCTGAAGCTGGTACCTTGTAGCAGATCTAAGTCAGCCCTTCGACGCTCCAAATTCTTAGGTTCTTTGAATTTGTCGATCCTTAAAGATTGTAATGTAACTTCTATGGGGAGGACTGCTTCAGTGTCGTATGCTAGATTAAATAGGGATTCACCTGTAGCCGTCCTGGGAGTTATCCGATATACCCAAAGAATAGAATTTAACTCTTCGGCTTACAGTCCCTTGGCATCATTCAGTCAGGTTTTCAAATCATGGAAGATGGTCCTATTTGTCACTTTGGCTTCTCCGTTGGACTGCAGGTGGCCGACAGAAATCAACTTGTGGAGCACACGGTACTGAGCACATAAATCTTTGAATTTCGGGTTATCAAATTGCCTCTCGTTATCAGTGACTATGGCATAAGGGATTATAAATCGGAATATAATATAATTCTTTACAAAACTTTCAACTTTTGCTTATGTAACGTGAGACAATGGTTTAGCTTCGACCCACGTGACCACTCGTGGAATCGTTGGAATTGGAGTTAGCGGCCACGTGACCACTCCGGTAGGGTCGCAATTGGAGATAGTGGCCACGCGGTCGATTGTAACAACCGTATCCATGTTTGAAAATTTGGAATCAACCGGAGATTTGTTTCTGGACCTCTTCTCCAAGTGGGACAGGCGTCGAATTGGCGAAATGTCCCCGGGCTTATCCTCTTCGGAGCAAGCCGAGAACGCCTCTGCTAGTTGCGTCGGAGGTTTTCCTCTCGGAGTGGGTTGCGAAGCGATGCTGGTGTCGTCTTCGGACCAGTCTTCTTCGGATCGGCATACTTGGGCCGATGTACAGGAAACTAATCAGTAGCTGGTCGTGATAGAATTCTTCGAGATCAATACCTTCGGCTAAGGCCAAAGACTGACCCCACATTATGATCAAGGTGGAGTCGTTGCTTTATCTATCTACGTGACTCTCTCGAGGTGCTCCGATTTAGACGCCCACTTTACAAAAAATTTGATGCGATTGAAATAGTTGGCGTGCGCTGAACTCACAACAGGTTTATTTTAGAAAGATAACAATCTCAAACGTCCGTGAAAACCACTCCGTGGAGGGTGGACCTGGAGAGAGAAACTGTAGGCTCTTTAGAGAGAGAAATGAGAGGCAGGAGTTTGAGCGAGATGAGCGTTGTTTCTCCCGTGGTGACGAAGATGGAGTTAGATAAGGGAAGGAGTTATGCATGTGGTAGATACAGGGGGATTCAAAGCAGGGAAGAAGGTAATCTTGGAGTGCTAACCAGTGCCAATGCTGTACCTCTGGGACAGAGGAAACAGAGTTGAGTTTCTGTGGAGGATAGATCCGCCACGATAGTGGTTGAATCATCGCTTTCTGGTGGCATCCCCAAGGCCTCGGAGGGTCGGCAGAGGTCAAGGTCAGACCTCTTTAAGGGAAACTCCACCAATCGGCCAAAGAGTTTTAAGGAGGCCTTTACTTCCTCTGCCAGGCCTGGGATCTATAAGATAGCTGAAACAGGGGTGGTAAAACGAGGAACGGTGTTCTGACTGAGGCCGAACTCATGCTTCCGGTGTGGAAGTGCTGGCAATTTCCAAAGGGAGTGCGGAGATCCAGTAATCTGTTTCCACTGCGGTTGGGTGGGTCACCGGAGAAGGACCTGTCATGCTGATCTAAAGATAGCGGGAGACCCTATTAATATCTGGAAGACCACAAAGTGTGAAGGCGTTCCTGCGGGTGGAGGATTGCCATTGGCTGAAATGCCAAGAACTCGACAGAGCCGATGTGATCAAGATTTCTCCGGCGAGGAACGGAGCTCGATTTCCCGGAGTAATGATGGTGGCCGAAGCTTTGAGGCAGCTCGCTCCAACCTTCATGTGGGACCCTGTTCCTTTTGGGTCCAACACTTTTCTTGTGTTGTTCCCGTTCCGGCTGGCGTTGCTTCGTGCTCACCGGAGGGAGAGAAGACGCGCGGTATGACAACTTTTTCTTCTGGGTGAACCCATGGTCATACCAAGACTGGGCAACTCCTCCCAACCTACAAAGTCAGACTGATTCTCTTCGGGGTGCCGCCGGTCGCTTGGGACGTGGAGTCGGTGAGGAGAATGGTATCATGCTTCGGTCTCCTTAAGAAAGTCTCGATGAAGACCTTGGGTGGGAGTGACTTAGCAGTACTTGAAAGCACAGCACGGTATGAGCATTTGGAACATATACCCAACTACATATTAGTTGACCTTGGGGAAGGTTTGTTATAGGGTGCTGGTAGATATCCACGCTATTGGTGCTGGGGACCAAGATGCGATGTATCCAGAAGGGTCAGGTTGTCACGTTCCGAATTTAGTATCGAAATCAATTATACAATCGATCATATAAATTTTAATTTTTATTATAAGATTATACAATGCCTAGGTACACATAGGTCAACACATCAAATTAAAACTTGTAGGCTCAGGCAGGTAACCCAATAAAAAGGATGAATTGGATTTTATAAAACTTTTGTACTATTTAAAATATCTATGAACTAAAGCAAGTATGTGCTAATGCAATTCAAGTACTTGTGTATTTCAAATAAATGCAACGGAAATAAAGAAATAAAAGCACAAGGAGAACAATCACACAAACACAAAGATTTATAGTGGTTCGATGCCAACCAAGCACCTACATCTACTCCCCAAGAATCCCTTGGAAATTTCACTAAGTTTGGTTTTATAACTTAGGCTCACCAACAACCTTTACAACTTGTTTTATCTTCGGGTTCACAAGTCAAAACCTAGTTGGTTTCAAGGCTTACCAACAACCACCCTTGGTTTTACGGGATAACCAAGAACCTAAACAACTTGTTTTGGCTTCGGGTACACAAGTAAAACCGTAGTTTGTTTCAAGGCTCACCAACAACCACTTTGGTTTTCAAAGGCTTACCAAAAACCTCTTTGGTTTTCCAAGGCTCACCAAAAACCTTAAGTAAAACAATATAAGAGAAAGTATAAATGAATACAATAAAAGCTTTCTAAAATAAAGCAAATATCTCTTTGAAGCCCTTGATTGTTGATGAAGATCTTGTCTTCAAGTTGATGAAGCCTTTGATTGATGCTTTTAGATGTAGACTTTAAATGCTCTCTTTGAAACTTGGAAGCTTGAAGGCTTTGAATCACTCAACTCTTGAATCCTTGAAGAATATTAAAAAAACTCACCAAAGGATTACTTCCACATTTGATTCTTGATGTTTATATAGCCTCCCAACACTTAAATGACCGTTTATAGCCGTTAGAAAGGAAAATATGGCCGTTGGAACCAAGTTGGAGAAGTTCTGCAGCCCAGAAAACTAGCCGTTACTGTTCAAATGTAGACACTTCACCTCCAGGTATCGACACTTCATTTTCAAGTGTCGACACTTCATTCTCCAGGTGTCGACACTTCACTTCCAAGTGTAGACACTTCAGTTCCAGGTGTCGACACTTGACTGAAAGTGCTTTATGAAGTTTTCTGTTTGTCTCAGGCCTTGAGTCGACACTTCACTCTTCAAGTATCGACACTAGATCCTCAGATGTCAACACTTCATTTCCAGGTGTCGATACTTGCCTGTGCCATTGCTGAAACATCTTCAAATTGAAACTTTAACATCTTCAAGTTCTTCCATATTAATTCCAAAGTCTATATACTTGATTTTCCATTAATTTAAGGACTTTTTCAACTGAAATACAAGCATTTCTTCATCCAACATGGTTGAGTACTAAGATATGAAAAATACACTTAAAATATAATTAGTACTCATACATACTTAAATATTTTATCAATCATCAAAATCAAGACAGAGTTAACAATCTCCCTTTTTTAATGATGACAAAAGCTTTAAGTATATGAAAATAGTAAGCTTAAAAAGATTAACAATAAGATAAACATGTAAGCTCAAAACAATAAGTACCAAGCTCCCCCTCAAAATATGATCCAAAAAAAAAAATCTTCAAAAATATTTTTCAAAATATGCAAAATTTTCAAATTTTTAAAATTTATTCTTCTTACTAATTATTCCCTTTAGATAAAAATATTTTACATTCTTCTTTCCCTTTTGCACTTTCTTTCATTTCTCAAATGATTTTTCATGTTTATCCAATCTTCTCCTTTTCATACTTAACAATTTTCTCCCCCTTTTTGACATCATGAAAAAGGGTGAAAGGCAATACAATGTGAGAATGAAGTCGGAAATAATAGCAAGTAAGTCATCAAAATTAATTCAAGAAATCAAATAATTATGATATCAATTGAATATGATACAAATTGAACATGATACCAATTGAAATATGATACCATTTGAATGTAACTCCCCTTAAAAAATTAGATTTGAAAACAAGGAGAAAGAGTATCAGAGCAATATAAGTACAGCATGATATCAAGCAAAATATTCAAAGCATCAAATATGATAACAAATCTTTGGATGCTTTCCCTAAATGTTATTCCTTCTTTGAAAATATGCATTTATTTGAGGAATAAAACATGAAAGCTCATGCATCAAGATTTGAAATTTTTCAAGATATTCATGATTTTCAAAATACAAAGCATTTATATCACTTAAAAACTTTTAGCATGATTTCAAATCCATTTTAAGATGATTTAATATCCATACAAATGCTAGAAGTAATATGATATCAAGTCTAGCTACTAGAACAAGGGTTTGTCAATATGCATACCTTTTTCTTAAATGTAATCCTTAACTACCAGTTCTATACTTGATTCAAATCAATTCTAACTTAAGCATAGATGCCAACAATCAAAGCACATAAATCGTAACATTTCACTTGAAATAATTCAAAAACTGTATTAATCAAAATCAAGTGAAAGTCTAATAATCATAAGTTGAAATCATGAGAGCATGAAATCTATTTACATCAAAATAGTCACGATCACAACTAATGATTATTAGTCTAAGCTTGATTCTAATTAATCAATTAAAATATTTTTCAAATCAATATACATTTTTAAAAGTATTTTTCATGAAATACATTAATCAAAATCAAGTGAAGGTCTTACAATCATAAGTTTAATCATGATAGCATGAAATTTATCAACACCAAAAAGTTCATGATCATAGCCAATGATGATAAGTCTAAATTTGATTCTAATTAACTATTTAAAATAATTTCTCAAAGTAATTGATGCAATAAAAATTAATCTACATTTTTAATTATGGAAGGAGATGTTTAAAATTTACCAATATACAAAGTCTTTCTTTTTACCATTTAGTTCAAAATGTAGCTTGTCCACTTCTTTAAATTGTCTTGTACAACCTCTTTTCAATAACTTCCTTTCTTCATGTTGGGTTGCAAGACATTCCTGCAAAACAAATTAAGTAGACATTTTTGGTACCCAAACTTTCTTGGGTCATTTATGATTAGTAATTATGGTTCCTTTTGGAACCCAAACTTTTCTTAATCTAGAAGGATAAGCATTAAAACCATATTTAGAAGATAAATTGAAAGAAGCAGGAATAGATAAATTTTTCAAAAGTTTTTGCTTTTTTTCCTCAACCAAAATATTTTTATCACATAAATCTTTCAAAATAACATTTTATTTTTCTAAAAATTCTTTTTCTTTAGAAAAATTATTCTTTTCATTTTTCAAAATATCAATCTTGACATTTAAATCACTATTTTTATTTGCAAGATTGGTGTTGTCAAGAGAAAATGAATTTACATGCCTATTTAATTTCTTGTGCTCAATTTTTAGCAATATATATTCATGCACAAGATCATTAGATGCATCATGTGATTTTTTAAAGGTAAAATCATAATTATTTTTAGCACATACCTTTTTCTTATTTGTCATAAAGCAAAGATAGGCAACTTCATCATCTGTACTTGAATCTTCGCTATCGCTCCAAGTTGCCTTCATTGCCTTGAATTTCTTTTTGGTTTTAAAAGCCATTATCTTCCTTTTTGTATCAGCTTCTACTATCCTTTGCCATAAGTTCAACTCATAGGTCATGAGTGAACCGATAAGCTCCTCAAAATGTAAGGTTTCTACATCTTTAGCTTCTTGGATCGCCGTCATCTTTGGATCCCATGATTTTGGCAAGGATTTAAGAATTTTATTCACCAAATTAGTATTAGTATAGATTTTGCCAAGACTATTCAATTCATTAAAAATAGTCATAAATCTAGTATACATATCAGAAATAGATTCATAATGCATCATTTCAAAAATTTCAAAAGAATGTATAAGCAAATTAATTTTAGTATTCTTCACTTGAAAAGTACCCTCATGAGTAACTTCAAGTGTGTCCCATATCTCCTTCGTCGATGTGCATGTAGATATTTTATTAAATTCATTCAAATCCAATGCACAATAAAGCAAGTTCATTGCTTTAGCATTTATTTCAGTTTGTTTAATGTCATATTCATTCCAATCCTCTTCGAGCTTTGGAATGGAAATGCCATTAACCAACATGGAAGGAATACGAGGACCACTAACAATGATTTTCCAAAGATGATAACTAATAGATTGAATATGGATGCGCATGCGAGTTTTCCAAAATGTGTAATTTGTGCCATTGAAAAATGGTGGTCTAATACTAATACCTATAAGGGTTGCCATGAACTTTAGCTTAAAATCGTTAGATTTTCAGACAGAGCACCCGCTCTGATACCAATTGTAGGCTTAGGTAGGCAACCCAAGAGAGGGGGTGAATTGGATTTTATAAAATTTTTATACTATTTAAAATATCTATGAACTAAAGCAAGTATGTGCTAATACAACTCAAGTGCTTGTATATTTCAAATAAATGCAGTGAAAATAAAGAAATAAAAGCACAAGGAGAACAATCACACAAACACAAAGATTTATAGTGGTTCGGTGCCAACCAAGTACCTACATCCACTCCCCAAGAATCCCTTGGAAATTTCACTAAGTTTGGTTTTATAACTTAGGCTCACCAACAACCTTTATAACTTGTTCTATCTTCGGGCTCACAAGTCAAACCCTAGTTGGTTTCAAGGCTTACCAACAACCATCCTTGGTTTTACGGGATAACCAAGAACCTAAACAACTTATTTTGGCTTGCGGCTCACAAGTAAAACCCTAGTTGGTTTCAAGGCTCACCAACAACCACTTTGGTTTTCAAAGGCTTACCAAAAACCTCTTTGGTTTTCCAAGGCTCACCAAAAACCTTAAGTAAAACAATATAAGAGAAAGTATAAATGAATACAATAAAAGCTTTCTAAAATAAAGTAAATATCTCTTTGAAGCCCTTGATTGTTGATGAAGATCTTGTCTTCAAGTTGATGAAGCCTTTGATTGATGCTTGTAGATGTAGATTTTGAATGCTCTTTTTGAAACTTGGAAGCTTGAAGGCTTTGAATCACTCAACTCTTGAATCCTTGAAGAATATTCAAAAAACTCACCAAAGGATTACTTCCCCATTTGATTCTTGATGTTTATATTGCCTCCCAATACTTAAATGACCGTTTATAACCGTTAGGGAGGAAAATATGGCCGTTGGAGCCAAGTTGGAGAAGTTCTGCAGCCCAGAAAACTAGCCGTTATTGTTCAAGTGTCGACACTTCAGTTTCAAGTGTCGACACTTCATTCTCAGGCCTTGAGTCGACACTTCACTCTTCAAGTATCGACACTTCAACTCCAAGTGTCGACACTTGACTGAAAGTGCTTTCTGAAGTTTTCTGTTTGTCTCAGGCCTTGAGTCGACACTTCACTCTTCAAGTGTCGATACTTGATCCTCAGGTGTCGACACTTCATTTCCAGGTGTCGACACTTGCTTGTGCCATTGCTGAAACATCTTCAAATTGAAACTTTATGCCATTGCTGAAACATCTTCAAATTGAAACTTTAACCTCTTCAAGTTCTTCCATATTAATTCCAAAGTCCATATACTTGATTTTCCATTAATTTAAGAACTTTTTCAATTGAAATACAAGCATTTCTTCATCCAACATGGTTGAGTACTAAGATCTAAAAAATATACTTAAAATATAATTAGTACTCATATATACTTAAACATTTTGTTAATCATCAAAACAAGACAGAGTCAACAAAACTAATATTTAATAAACAATTGAGTAAGAATTAAATAATCCATTTATCAAGTCGATATCACTAATTGGTCTATTGATTCACAACAAGCATCAGTAACTGAAACTAATACCAACTAACTAATTCAACATTAATGAAGCTCCGTCTCACGCCCAGCCCAAACCTTGCTACGCATCTTGAGTCTCTGAAAAAATCAAAAAGTAGAAAGTGAGCTATACAGCCCAGTAAGGTTTTCATATGATCACACCAATAATGATATAATTCTGAAAATAGCATGAACATACTAGAATTTCATATCATGTAGTCAAACAACTCAAATATCATATAGTCCAATCCATTCCATAACCGGTATTGTGGTCCAGCCCACTCGATAACCGGTGTCATGGTCCATTCAATAACCGGTATCATGGTCCAACCCACTTGATAACCGGTGTCATGGTCCAATCCACTCAATAACTGGTATCATGGTCTAACCCACTCGATAACCAGTGTCATAGTCCAAACCAATCAATAACTGGTATCGTGGTCCAACCCACTCGATAACCAGTGTCATAGTCAAAACCAACCAATAATTGATATCGCGGTCCAACCCACTCGATAACCAGTGTCATGGTCCAACTCATTCAATAACCGGTATCGTGGTCCAACCCACTCGATAACCGGTATCACTTTCCTTTAAAATATGGTATATGAAATATATACTATAATATAATAACAACCACAATGTCCATCACAAGAAATCAACCATGCCGTGCGAGATAACACCATGTGTCAAATATATATATATATATATATATATATATATGCTCAGATCAAGTCAAACCGCGTATATGCTCAAATCAAGTCAAACCGCGTATATGCTTAGATCAAGTCAAACCGTATAAAATACATGTATAAATGGATGATCAATATAGAATTTCTTGCCTCTCAAGAATCAACTGTCTATACCTGAACTAATCCGTACCCGAAATTTGCACGATGACTTCTTGCTCAGAAGACTGATTCCCTACATTAATAAATAATTTTATTAAAATCTAAATTTTCAATTTTCACGAATCTCAAGAAAATTCCTTGATTCTCTCTTCTTCCTCTCTCCTCTTCCTTTTCTCTCCTCTTTCTCTCTCTTCCTTCTCTCTCCTCTTTCTCTCTCCTTTTTTATTTTTTTTTCTTTTTTTTCTACAGAACAGGCCCTCTTCTCTTTTTTTTTCTCTTCTTTTCTTCCCTCCCTTCTTTCTTTTTTTCTCTTTTCTTTTCTTCTCTCCCGAACCCCTTGTTGCTCCTCCCTTAGCTCAAGTGAGCCAGCCTCCTATGGTTGCCGGCGATGGCCATGGGAGGTGGCTACCGGAGAGAGCCTGCCGGATCAGAGTGGACGGCAGTGCAGCCTCCGGTGATCCATGGCCCAAATCGAATAAAAATCCAAGAAGAAAATTCGATTAAATCTCCTTAAAAGTGAAATAAAACAACTGGACTCACCGGTACTTGAAGAGACCTCCCGTCGCCCGCCGGAGAGAAGGATGGTGTGCACGACTCAATCGGCTTAAATCAACGATGGTGGATGGGGATTTAATGAGGACCCGTCGAGCTCCTCTAGTTATTTGAGGAAGAAGGACTCCGTCAATCGGAGTCCTAAACCACTCCAACTCCATCGTCAAAAATGCTCCTCTCCTCTACGGCCCTCCCTTGCGAATTCCCCGGTGAGCTTCCAAGCCGAATAAGGAGAAACAAACCTCCCATGTTCTCCGTCTCCATCCTAACCTCTCTCTTTCTTTCTTTTTTTTTTCTGTTCGCTGGGTTGAAGTCGGCTGGGTCTGCCGACTTCAGCCCAACGGCCCCAATTCTCACATTCTCTTCCCGTTAAAATAATTTCGCCCTAGAAATTAGCTTGATTAAGATCTAAATCAGTGCTCACATTATAATACTTTTAAATCACTACACTTTCACTGCGCACTCTGAAATAATTTACTAAACTATCTAGTTTCACTAAATAAATCCTTCCAGAAATTTCTATCATATCTTACTAATCATCATATTAATTTCTTAATCTCTTATATCAAAATTTTCAAACAATCATGACCTGAATTTAATACCACTCTATCTGTCATAGCACTTATACCATAATTCCATGTCATCATAACCTGAGCTCTACACTATTATTGTCATATCCTAATAATCATCATGTTATTATGATTTTAATTACTTGTATCACCATCCCAAATGATCATAACCTAATCATACCTGTCACTACTAAATTGGATGCGTTGGCATCTTGCTGCGTGAGTGCGTACACCCACCCCTGGGTACCCAACTTCTGTTGTCCTCCCTATTGATATTCGTCACAAGATGCTTGAGGCACTTGACGCTGAGACCCCTAACCAATATAACACGCAACTGCAGTATGACCCTCCTTTCCACAATTGTAACATTTCCCTCCTGGCCAGGTACAGTTCTGCTTAAGGTGAGGTCCACCACACCTATAGCACTGGATAGCAGCACTGTCAGGCTTCACTATCTTTGCATCAACATTTCTATTAGGTTGATCCTGAAATTTTCCTGATCTGGATCTTTTCTTCAAAGCTTTTTCTTTTTTAGCTTAAGCCACATCCAATCTCCTTTCTATGATCAGTGCCTTGTTAACGACCTCCTTATAAGTGGGTAGCTCGAAGGCAGTCACCTGATATTGAATCCGACCTCTAAGTCCATTTTCAAATTTTCTAGCTCGGACCCCTTCATCAGCTATCAGTGTTGGAGAATACCTTGACAGTTCTTCAAATTTTGTAGCATATTGAGCAACTATCGTGCTACCCTACTCCAAGCGATTAAATTCTCAAAATTTTTGCATTCGAATACTCTGGGAAAAATACCTCTCAAAGAAGACCCTCTTGAAATCTGTCCAAGTAAAAGGTGCATCAGTCGGTCCTTGCTTCCCAAGCTCCAACTCCCACCAAACAGCCGCCTCATCTTGCAACAAGAATGTAGCAAAAATAACCTTCTCCCCTTCCGGATACCGCAAGGCTTGGAATACTTTCTCAACGGCTTTTAGCCAACCCTTTGCCTCCATGGGATCAGATGTTCCCTTGAATACCGGTGGCGCGTACTTCTTGAAATCTATCAAAGTTATTTGTTATTCTTGTGGAATTCTAACTTCTGGCTGTTGCTGCTGTAATAATAGCTGCTGCATGAACTATTGCTGTTGCTGTTGTGCTTCTATTAATCTTAGTGTATCAGCTCTTGCAGTAGCTTGTTGCTGCACTAAGTATTGCATCAGTTGAGGAAGACCCACCTGGTCCCCAGGCTGAACTCCATATCCTCCCGGTGTTCCCATTTCTGCGGTCCCAGTTTCCGGAGTGCTGTCCAAAGGATTGGACGCCGGTTCCTGTGGATGCTCCTCATCACCAGTATTGTCCACGGGATTTGGCGTTGGTTCCTCATCACCAGATAAGACAGCAGTATCCTCGTGCTACTCTATAGGATCCCAAGCATTTGATCCATCCGCAAATCTTGTAGGCCTCCTAGCACGTCCACGTTCACTACCACATTCCATGGAAATCCTACACCAGTCATTATTAATATACAACTAACACTTAGATGATAAAAAATATGTCACATTATCTACCCCACCTATGAATCAACCCACACTCTCTCGACGAGCTTATATCCTAAGATCCTAGAACCTAGTTTACTCTGATACCACTCTGTCACGCCCCGAATCCAGTACCGGAATCGGCTACGCGACCGGCCGCACAAACCCTAGGTTTTATCCTAGAGATCATGCAAGGCCTAGGTACACATAGGTCAACACATCAAATTAAAACTAATATTATATAAACAATTGAGTAATAATTAAATAATCCATTTATTAAGTCGATATCACTAATTGATCTACTGATTCATAAAAAGCATCAGCAACTAAAACTAATACCAACTAACTAATTCAACATTAATGAAGCTCCGTCTCATGCCCAGCCCAAACCTTGCTACGCATCCTGAGTCTCTGAAAAAAAAATCAAAAAGTAGGAAGTGAGCTATACAGCCCAGTAAGGTTTCCATATGATCACACCAATAATAATATAATTCTGAAAATAGCATGAACATACTAGAATATCATATCATGCAGTCAAACAATTCAAATATCATGTAGTCCAATCCATTCCATAACCGGTATCATGGTCCAGCCCACTCATAACCGATGTCATGGTTCATTCAATAACCGATATCATGGTTCAACCCACTCGATAACTGGTGTCATGGTCCAATCCACTCAATAACTTGTATCGTGGTCCAACCCACTCGATAACCAGTGTCATAGTCCAAATCAATCAATAACTAGTATCGTGGTCCAACCCACTCGATAACCAGTGTCATAGTCCAAACCAACCAATAACTGATATCGTAGTCCAACCCACTCGATAACCAGTGTCATGGTCCAACTCATTCAATAACCGGTATCGTGGTCCAACCCACTCGATAACCGGTATCACTTTCCTTTAAAATATGGTATATGAAATACAGACTATAATATAATAACAACCATAATGTCCATCACAAGAAATCAACTATACCGTGTGAGATAACATCATGTGTCAAATATATATATATATATATGCTCAGATCAAGTCAAACCGCGTATAATACATGTATAAACGGGTAATCAATATAGAATTCCTTACCTCTCAAGAATCAACTGTCTACACCTGAACTAATCCGTACCCGAAATTTGCGCGATGCCTTCCTATTCAGAAGACTGATTCCCTACATTAATAAATAATTTTATTAAAATCTAAATTTTTAATTTTCACAAATCTCAATAAAATCTCTTGATTCTTTCTTCTTCCTCTCTCCTCTTCATTTTCTCTCCTCTTTCTCTCTCTTCCTTCTCTCTCCTCTTTCTCTCTCCTCTTTTATTTTTTTCTTTTTTTTTCCTTTTTCCTTTTTTTTTTTCTACATAATAGGCCCTCTTCACTTTTTTTTTTCTCTTCTTTTCTTCCCTCCCTTCTTTCTTTCTCTCTTTTTTTTTCTTCTCCCGAACCTCCTGTTGCTCCTCCCTTAGCTTAAGTGAGCCAGCCTCCCATGATCGCCGGCGATGGCCATGGGAGGTGGCTACTGGAGAGAGCCTGCCGGATCGGAGTGGACTGCGGTGCGGCCTCCGATGATCCACGGCCCAAACCGAATGGAAATCCAAGAAGAAAATCCGATTAAATCTCCTTAAAAGTGAAATAAAATAACCGGACTCACCGGTACTTGAACAGACCTCCTATCGCCCACCAGAGAGAAGGATGGTGTGCATGGCTCGATTGGCTTAAATCGACGATGGTGGATGGGGATTTAAAGAGGACCCGTCAAGCTCCTCTAGTTGTTTGAGGAAGAAGGACTCTGTCAATCGGAGTCCTAAACCACTCCAACTCCATCGTCAATAATGCCCCTCTCCTCTACGGCCCTCCCCTGCAAATTCCCCGATGAGCTTCCGAGCTGGATAAGGAGAAACAAACCTCCCCTGTTCTTCGTCTCCGTCCCAACCCCTCTCTTTCTTTCTTTTTTTTTTTTTTCTATTCGCTGGGTTGAAGCTGGCTGGGCCTGCCGACTTCAGGCCAATGGCCCCAATTCTCACACAGGTGCTCCTTCAGGGGCTGTTAATGCCGATGACAGAGATCAGAACCTCCTTCAGCCATTGCAAGGGGTGGGTTCATCTTCAACCTAGGGAGGTGCAGCTGTGATCCACTGCCCTGCTTCGGACAAGGGCAAGGGTACTCGCATCCTACAGCCACACAGCAGGTTTGAGGTTGGGGAGTCTTCAAAATGAAATGAAGGATCATCGACATCGGAGAAGATGACCTCCCAAAGCGAATTGCTGGACCGGGTTCAAAGAACACCAGATCAAGGAGGTGAATTTAAAAATTTAAATGGAGTTGTCAGTCAGGATATGGAAAATTAATTAAGCGTGGAGTTGAAGCTAGCCCTTGGAGTCTCCGGGGATTCAACTAATGCTACGGTTGAAGTTGAATCAATTTAACAGATGATTTGGCATCTATTACTAGTCTCTAAAATAATATTTGATAAAAAATTAAAATAAAATAAAATATTGATTTTTAAAAAATAATTATGCATCCAAGTTATTTTAAATTTATATTTAGTTGGGAATCTGAAATAATAATTTTATTATAGCATAATTGTTATAATGAAGCCCATGATATTAAGATAAAATGACTTGCAATAAGCTATTTCACGATCCACTATAGAATAACTATTCTATAATACCAATGGTTGACTGGAATAGCTTATTCTAGATGATTTACCTTGATTTTCGTAATTGTTTGAAAAAATAATCTGGAATAAAAACCTATCCTGGATAGGAATAGTCGAACCAAACACTACCTAGATGATCAAGCATTCCTAAAGTGGGATATAGTGGTTGATCGTGCAAAAGAAGTTGACCATGTAAAAGAAATAGAGCAATTGGGATCTTGCCAACTCAGCTTGCTATGGTCGAACTCTCTCTTGCCCGATCCATCGGGGACCCTCCTGACCCTATTGTGGCAGATTATCAGATGGTTTGACTTAGAAGGAGTCTCTTTAATGAGGAGAGGAGAGGCAAGGATGAGCTATTTTGGAAGAACCTTATTATTTTAGAATTGAATGCGAAAAAGGCTCTGAAAAGAGACATGGAGGATATGGATCGTGATCAGCAAGGGAAAGAGAATCTAGAAAAGGCAGAAGAGGTTAACATGGCTATTGCTGTACCTCTCCAAGCTAGTTAAATAAGTTATGCTGGAGTAGATATAAGCTCTTAAGCATCTTCAAGTAATTGACCGATGACTTTTCAAGGAATTGGTTGATCATTTTAGATTCCTTGACCTAAAAAAAAAAGTTCTCAACATTGGAGAAATGAATGAAATTTTTTCAATAAAGAATTCTCCGATACTTAAGTCAGCTTTGAAAGAGAGAACAATAAGAAAAAACAGAGAGAGTAAGTATTCAAAAGTTGCCTCTTGGAAATCTTCTCGATCCTGTTTTTATAGAAGTAAAGGGTAGTTGGTGATTATAACCATTTATAAGGTAGTTACACGATTAAGAAAGTGGTTAAGTTGATTAGGCTATTAAGAGATCAATTGGTGAAGTTGTTTATTAAGTGGTATGTTATACTTCTTGATAACCACTTTATCAATCTTGTTGTAACGGCTCTAAAGACTATAAGATATATGCTTCATGTTAAATGAAGTTTTGAACTTAGTACCTGATTCAGGTAAGTGATTTGCATATGTCTGATGAGTTAAATAAGTAATTGGCACCTATTCGATGAGTTAGATAGGTAGTCGATACTTGTCCAATAAGTTTGGTAGGTAGTCCGATGAGTAGTTGAGTAACTTGTACTTCAGATAAGTGATCGGCTCTTGACCGTCTGGCATCCTGTACTTGAAATAAGTGACCAGCTTTAGACTGTCAGACATCCTGTACCTTGAAGCACCCTATCTTAAAAAGTGATCGGCCACTGGCTATCTAGCATCCTGTACCTGGAATAAGTTATCGGCTTTTGGCCATCTAATATCCTGTGCCTAGAATAAGTGATCAGCCATTGACTGTCTGGCACATTGTACTTGAAATAAGTTATTGATTCCCAGTCAAATACTTTTCCATATACTAGTATTTGCCTATAACAGGTTATCCATCCCATAACAATGGCTATTGATTTTTCTCTTGCGGTGATGGCACTGTAGATAGAGGTTGGGAAAGGAAGGGGAGAAGAGTGCAAAGGATGTTATTGTTTAGAGTAGCGTATACATTTCTTCTAAGATTGGGATGACAATGCACTCAGAGGCTCGAAAGTCTGAGCATTCGAAGGCCATTAGTGTTGTAAGGGAAACAACGGCAAGCCTGATGATAGGGAGGAAGAAGAAAGCCTAAGTCAAGTATTCTAGATGGAAAGATAGAGGCTCAGAATCTGGATCCTCATCAATCCCTTAACTCCCTATCTCATTAGCTTCTACTTGTTTGGGGTTGGGCTTGTAGATTCTCCTTCTCTAACAACATCACCACCAAGGTGATCTCAACCCTCCTGGAGTTGGAAAATCCTATATGCAGAATTGCAGGTAATGTAGCTTGCAAGCTGGCAGGTTAATAAAGATGATGCAAACTACCATATTGATGATGGACCTTGCATGTTGTTATGTTGTTGTCTCGTCTTATTGGGAGGGTTGCATTGGGGTCAGTCATTTCCATTGGAATTTGGCACTATGGCAACTTGGTGGTTGAAGGATGCATGTCTGTTATCTTACTTGTCTTGTGGCTGGGTATCTTTTAGGATTTTTTGCATATTGATTATATTTTGTTATGCCAATTAGTCATGTATGGTACGGGCATTCCTATGTGGATGTTGGCTTATACCCTGTCTTGTTGCTTTGGATCCATGGTTTGGGGATACAAGGGATGAGGACAAAATGGTTGTATGCGTAATTGTGAGTAATTCCCCTCTCTTATGTTATGGGAGTCATAAAGTGGATATCTATTATCAATGTGAGTAGTTTCAAGGAATGTTAAGAGGCACTGGGTTGGCGGACAAGAGAAGAGCTATTCAAGATGTCATTTTAGTTGATCTAGGAATCCAAGGCATTGGATCCATCAAAAGCATTTCTTCGATCATTAGGAGGCCCGAGAATTGATGAATGGGCATGCTTGGATACGGCTGGGACAATTGGTGGTCTACTAATTGGACGGAGCTCTAGATTCTCCTCGCACAAAAGAATTATTAAGAAAGTTTTTTTTATTAGTAGAATTGTTTTTAGTATCCCTCGGTGTGCAGATTAGTATCTTTGATATATATGGCCTATGGGATAGAGAGTCTCGTGTGGTACTCTACAAAAGAGTTGATAGATCTCCATCAGGAGCTGAATGGACCTTGGTTGTTGTGCGGAGATTTTGATGTTACAAAAGATATGGCAGCTGGAAGGGGTAATCCTCGATGCATTCTTGACTGTTAGCAATTCATGGATGCCATCTCAGAATTAGAATAGTTTGACTTGGAACTCAAGGGCCATCAGTTCACATGGAGTAATAGGAGGGAGCACCACTCTCTAGCAAGGTTAGATTGCTTTTTTCTATCTTTTAAGTGGGAGGACATATTTCTAGCATCTATCCAAAGGGGGGCCATATGCAGCTGCGCATCTGATCATGTGCAAATTGTGTTGGAGTGCAAGATCGATTTCCAGCCTCTTGTGCTTCCCATTTTGAATCTTGGTAGCTCGATGAGCCTGACATTGATAATGTGGTGATTTCTAGTTGGTGTAGCGTTAAGTGATTATACTAGTTATGGAGAGGGCTGGGTGAGGAGTTTGAGGAATGTTTGCAGGGCTCTTAATTGTTAGGTATAGATTTTTCGAATTGCAAGAACAGAGTGCAAAAAGAAGCTGTTGCATGATATTAACTTGCTAAACCTCAAAGAAGAAAAGATGGACTTGTCACTCACTGATTTTGCTACTAGGAAGGAAGAAATATATTAGAAGCAAAGAACAAAAATAATGTGGCTCAAAGAGGGAGATAGAAATTCAGCATTCTTTTACAAGGTGGCTTCTGGAAGGAAATGAACGAACTAGATTGCATCTCTAAAGGATAATGATAGTTTGATGTCTTTCCTAGTAGATATTCCTAAAAGGTTTTATGACTTCAATCTATTTGGTAGAGCTTCAAATTCTATGGTGGAGATTGATTGGCAATTGATCTTGAGTCAACCTACCATTGATTTTTTTGGATATTGTTAGGAGATTTTTTAAAAGATAAAATCAAGAATGCAATATTTTCTTTTAAAGGAAACAAGGTCCCAGGTCTAGATAGCTTTTCATTCTCATTCTTTCAAAGGTATTGGAGCCTAATCAACGATGATTTGGTGGCCCTACTAGATGACTTTTACTTAGGATAGATTAAATTATACTTTTGTTATGCTGATTCCTAAGAAAGAAGGAGAGCTATCAGTGAGGGGTTTCTGGCCTATTTGTCTATTAAATAGGCTTTATAAGATCTTTGCAAAAATTTTGTCTACCAGGCTCTCCTAATTCCTACCAAACCTTATTGACTCATCTTAGTCGGCTTTTATCAGAGGTTGTAGTATGGTAGATTGTTTTCTCGATGCTCATAAAATGTTGGCATGCTACTCTCGGACTGGTGAAAGGGTATCCCTCTGCAAGCTAGATTTTGAGAAGGCCTTTGATAGATTAAACTAGGAATTTTTATTTAAGGTGTCAGAGTGGATTGGTTGGATTCCTTGATTGGTGTCTTCGGCTTCTATTGCAATAATGTTGAACGGTGAACCTGGCAGATGGATTAAATGTAGGCATGGTTTAAGGCAAGGAGATCCACTATCGCCATCACTGTTCCCTCTTGCAGTGGACGTCCTAGCTTGCTACAGCAAAATTGCAGAACATAAAAACCCAACATTTCCTGCTATTACATGTTGAAATAGAACAATAGAAATTAAAGGAAGCGTTGTGGCACATAGTGGGTTATCAGGGACATAAGTCCTTCCATCTTGGGCTTCAAAGTAAACTCACTTTGAATTAAAAACTTTGAATGGTACCCTGCATACCTGGTGGCACATAGAAATTTAACAAGAAGTGACATAATCCCTACCATCTTAGACTCCTGAAAAGCTAAAACCTCCTTCCTTTGTAAAGACAACAGAAGGATTGAGGCATCTGTTTGGCAACCTACATAAATGAAATCATTTGTCTCTATGTTCCTCAATAAAACTACTGTGAGATCATTGTAAACAGGGGGCCACATCCCAATAGGATCTTTCATGTTGGATTCATTATATGGGACACTTAAATAGGAACAACACCAATGACAATGCATTGATAAGCCGCAAGAGTAATATATTTGCAAGACATCCGGGTCCCGCTCAAGGACTCTCCCGTCAGCACCATTGATCTATGAGACATCATATGCTCATAACCCGTCCTTTTTAAACCCCTCCTTTTAACTTTTTATCTTATGCTCCTCTTTTTTTCTTTTTTTTTTTTCAACAACAAAAGCTAAAAATTTTATTCATAATAGAAGCATTACAACTGAAACATCAGTATAGCTAAGTTCAGCAGCAACTCAACAGAACCTGTGAATATAACATGCTACAAGAATGAGGAATCATAGAGGAACAATAAGTTTACAAGAGTGGAAAATCAGCACAGAAAAACAGTTGAATTGGATAGAAAATATCCCAAAGACTTAGATGGGAAGTACCCAGAAACTAGGAATATTAAAAGCAGAGCAAAGCACCAAAAAATAGAATATTAACAACCTTTGAATGGCCCACAGGGCTGTTATCCTTCACAATTATCAAAACACCATTTAAAAGTTTTACCAAAGTTATGCAGATGAGCAACTGAAGGCCTTGGATATCCATGATAATTTTCATATCTTCTCCCAGGATAACTGTTTGTGCCATGATACACCTACTTGATATCCATTCCTCTTCTATAAGGAATCCTCAACTGAACAACCAGCAAAACAGCAAGAAAATTATTATGAATATCATCATTAGGTTCCCAATTTACATCCCCTTGTAAAGCTTGTTTTGCTAAGAAGTCCTCCACTTGGCTTCACGAAATATGTGGGAGCATTGGAAACTAGTGCACTTTGCCTTCCAATTGAAGATTGTTGTGGAACAGATCGTAGTGGAATATGAAATTCACAAAAAAGAAAGGAAACCTGGTAAAAAAAATCAAGCACAAGCACAATACAAGGGATTATGTGGTTCGGAGATTCCTGCTCCTCTGTCCACGGCTGCACAAGAACAAATCTTCACTATAGAAAAGATTTACATGAAGTTTTATGGAATGCTCACCACAGCCCTCAAACAGGAGGAAGAAAAGAAGAAAACAAAAAACTCCAAAAAATATCTCTCACACAGAAATAATTTTTTGATGGAAGATCTCTTGCCTCCCTATAATTTTCTCTCTTTCTCTCTCTTTCTCTGCCTTTTTTTCTCTTGGAAAAGGTCTTCAGGGCTACTGTAGCGTTCTTCTGTGTCTCTGTAGAATTCTCTTTCAGAATACGATGGTACGGTGGCTCTATGTTTTAAAAAGCCCGAACACAAGAGAAAACCCGATTCCTGGTCGACCAAAACACCTAGAACATCCAGGAACCAACTCTAGCCATCCGATTGAAGATCAAGAGCCCAGATCATGCCAAAAATAGTGCCAGATCAAGCCTAAAAAAGGTCGGATCCATCTCAGCCATCCAATCGCCTGATCGGACGGTCTAGATAAAAAAAAACCCATGGACCATGCGTACACCGCTAGAAACGCACGAGGAAACCAATGAGAAACGTTGGGGAAACGCCCCAGCGAATGCCGCCTCCGCCTGGGCCGAGCCCACCCGCACTCGCACGTGCATTGCGTGGACTTGGGCCGCGCCCCGTGTGCCTGCGTACTTGGGCTGGGCCGCATGCCCGCCCGCGCCGGGCCTGGGCTCCGCGTGCCCGCGCGCACGCCTGGGTCGTGTGCATGGGTCGGGCTAGGCCTGGCCCAATCCTGCCGATCCAATTATTTCTATTTCTTTTTTTTTTTTATTTTCTTTGGGCTAGGCTTCTGAGCTGCTGGGCTGTTGCTAGATAAGGCTCCAACGCCTAACAACTCTCTCACTTGGAGACTTAGACACAATATCAGCATCCACCTGAAAAACCAAACAACAAAACAATAAAACAAAAGTTAGTATTTTGTGCGGCACCTCCAATCAACTAGCTCAGAGGCCAATTGAGGCCATACACAGCCCCAATTTCTCTGCAGTGACCACCTCTATGAGCATATCAACTAAATTCTTTGAGCTATGAATTTTTTCTAGTAACAGACATCCATCTTCAAGCAATACCTTGATAAAATGATATCTCAGCTGTATATGCTTCGTTCTTGCATGGAACATCGGATTCTTCGTAAGATGAATAATACTCTGACTGTCACAGAACAGTACACTATAGCTCTGCTCTCTACCAAGCTCCTTCAGCAAATTTTACAGCCAGATCATTTCCTTGCTAGCTTCAGTGATTGCCACATACTCTGCCTCGGTGGTGGAAAGAGCCACGATCTTCTACAGTTGCGAGATCCAGCTCATCGCTGTCCCGCTAATGGTATACACATACCCAGTCGTGCTCCTCCTCGTGTCGGCATCGCCACCCAAGTCTATATCCATATATCCCTGTAAAGTCAAACCGCCCCTACTGTAGCATAGGCCGACATCCTTGGTACCTTTAAGATATCACAGGATCCATTTGACAGCTTCTTAGTGTTGCTTGCCTGGATTTGCCATGTACCTGCTCAGCTCCCACTGCATGTACAATATCCGGCCTCATGCAAACCATCGCATACATCAAGCTGCCAATGGCTGAAGCATACAGAACCCTAGCCATTGTCTTCAGCTCATCATCAACCTTGGGTGACTGTTCCTTCGAAAGCTTGGAATGTGTGGCCAAAGGTGTCTTCACTGACTTTGCATATGACATGTTGAATATGTCCAACACCTTTTCAATATAGCTACTCTGAATCAACTTCAGTGTGCCCGCCGCTCTGTCTCTTTCAATCCTCAACCCAAGTATCTGCTTTGCTGCGCCCATGTTCTTCATTGCAAATTCTCTAGACAGCTCTCGCTTCCATCTTTCAATCTCTTGCATGTCTGGCCCAGCAATCAACATATCATCAACATACAAGAGTAATATCATGAAACTGTCTTCAAGTATCTTGAAATAATAGCAATGATCCTCCTGGCATCTAGCAAAACCATTGTTGATCATGAATCCATCAAACTTCTTGTACCATAATCTGGGGGCTTGTTTTAAACCATACAAGCTTTTCCTGAGCTTGCATACTTGATCTTCTTTATCAGGGACCTCGAAGCCAACAGGCTGCTGCATGTAAATGTATTCATCTATCTCACCATGCAGAAAGGCAGTAGTAACATCCAGTTGCTCTAGGTGTAGGTCCTCCGTAACTACAATGCTCAGAACAACTCGAATGGTAGAGAGCTTGACAACAGGAGAAAAAATCTCGGTATAATCTATACCCTCTTTCTGTTGGAATCCTTTCACAACTAGCCTCACCTTATACCTCTTACTACCATCGGGTTCCTCTTTGACCTTATAGACCCATTTATTATGCAGTGCTTTCTTTCATTCGGTAATGTGCTGAGCTCCCACGTCTTGTTCTTTATCAAGGATTGCATCTCATCCTTCATTGCCAGCTCCCACTTGACCGAATCTTTGCTCTCCAAGGCCTCATCAAAGCACTCTGGCTCCCCTCCATCTGTCAACAGCAGGTAATGTAACGAGGGTGAGTACCTTACACGTGGTTTCGGGATCCTTGCAGATCTTCTCAGTTGAGGTGTCTCTGGCTCAGGCTCAGGAACTCTTGCTCCCTCGGTAATGTCCTTCTCAGTGATCTCTTCCAACTCTATTTGCTCTTTCTCCTTGTCTGACTCTTCTGCTCTATCTGGAACACCTTGGTCCTTGTACAGGCTTCTCTCATTGAACACCATGTCCTTGCTCCTAATGATTTTCCTGTCCTTCTCGCTCTAGAGCTTATAACCAAAATCATCAGTGCCATAACTAATGAAGAAGCACTTATTCGACTTTGCATCTAGCTTGTCTCTCTTCTCAGCGTTGACGTGGACATATAAGACATAGCCGAAGACCTTCAGGTGAGATAAGTTTGCTGATTTACCTGTCCACTCTTCTTCAGGGATCTTACAATCAAGAGGGATGGAGGGACCTATATTAATCAGGTAGGTAGCAGTGCTAACTGCCTCAGCCCAAAACATCTTGAACAATCTAGCATGGAGCCTCATGCTCCTCGCTCTCTCGTTCAGGATACGGTTCATGCACTCAGCTATCCCGTTTTGTTGTGTCGTACCTGGGATAGTCTTCTCCATCTTGATCTCATTAGCTATGCAAAACTCCTTGAATTCAGTACTATTGTAGTCGCCTCCATTATCTGATCTTAGGCACTTGATCTTTTCTCCAGACTCATTTTTCACTAAGCTTTTCCACTTCCTGAAAGTGTCAAATATATTATATTTATTCTGTAGAAAATAAATCCATACCTTCCTAGTGGAATCGTCGATAAATGTCATATAATAATTTGAGCCTCCAAGGAATGCCACTAGAGAGGGACCCCACACATCGGTGTGAACTAGCTCCAACTTTTTCGATCTTGGTGCTCTACCTATCTTGATGAAGCTGACTCTCTTATGCTTCCCAAGAATACAATGCTCGTAAAAACCAAACATCCGTCATCTTCAGATCAACTAGCTTGCCCTTCTTCTGTAATACTTGCATTCCTTTTTGCCCCATATGACCCAGACAGTAATGCCACAACTCCGAGTTTTCCTATGCCAAAGCCATTGTGTCTTTCATGTTACCAGTCATATAGAGGGTGCCCAACTTGCTTCCACATGCTATCACCATAGCACCTTTGACGATCTTCCAAGAGCTGCCAACAAAAGTTATGACATAACCCTCCGAGTCCAGTTGCCTGACTGAGATCAAGTTTCTCTTTAAACCAGGGATATGTCTGACATTCTTCAACTTCCATACCGGCTGATTCGGCATCTTGATATGAACATCACCTCTCCCCATGATATCCAAAGGCTCATCATCTGCCAGATAAACCTTCTGAAATTACCAGCTATATAATTTCTCATGCATTCTATCTGTGAGGTAGAGTGAAATGAAGCACCGGAGTTTAGGATCCACGACTCCATCGAACTGTCTGCACTGAGAAACAAAGCCTCTTCAATATTCTCGATCCCTGCATTGACTGACTCTTCCTTCTATCCTTTGTTCTTCCTTGCCCAGCAATTTTTCCTGGTGTGCCCCTTCTTACCGCAGTGCCAACAGCCATCATCCCTAGGTCTTGATTGGCTCCTCTGCTTGGATTTGGATATCCCGCGGTTGTTGCTATGATGTGCAGTCCTTCCTCTACCTTCTTGGGTCGACAAGGTAGATCCAGAGCTCCCACTAGCTTCTTTTCTCCTGATATTTTCACTGAGAATCAGGTTCCAAACCTCTTCAAATTTTAACTTGTTTGATTCGCAGGAACTACTAACAGCTGTCACAGTTGCACCTCAGCTCTCGGGCAAAGATGATAAGAGGATCAAAGCACGAACTTCATTCTCAAAACTGATGTCGACAGAACTTAACTAACAGGTAATTAAATTAAACTCATTGATATGATACATGACATACGCACCTTCTCTCATCTTGAGATTAAACAAACGACGCATAAGATAAACTTTATTGGAGGCCGAAGGCTTCTCATACATGTCGCACAGAGCCTTCATCAAACCTGCTGTCGTCTTCTCCTCCAGGACATTGAACGTGACATTCTTGGCCAACGTCAGCCGAATAACTTCCAAAGCTTGGCAGTCCAGCAAATCCTAGTCATTTTGCCATACATCGACAGGTTTTACACCCAACAGCGGTTGGTGAAGCATCTTCTGATACAAATAATCCTCTATCTGCATCTTCTAGAAATCGAAGTCCTTTCCATCAAACCTATCGATCATAACTTTTCCTTCGTCTCTACCATTGCTCACACTGAAACCTGGCGCTCTGATACCAGTTGTTGCGGAATAAATCGTAGTGGAATATGAAATTCACAGAAAAAAAAGGAAACCTGGCAAAAGAAATCAAGCACAAGTACAACACAAGGGATTATGTGGTTCGGAGACTCCTGCTCCTACGTCCACAGCCGCACAAGAACAAATCTTCACTATAGAAAAGATTTACAGGAAGTTTTACGGGATGCTCACCCCTGCCCTCAAACAGGAGGAAGAAAAGAAGAAAACAAAAAACTCCAAAATGTATCTCTCATCCGGAAATAATTTTTTGGTGGAAGATCTCTTGCCTCCCTACAATTTTCTCTATTTCTCTCTTTTTCTGCCTTTTTCTCTCTTGGAAAAGGTCTTTAGGGCTACTATAGCGTTCTTCTGTGTCTCTGCAGGCTTCTCTCTTAGGATATGGTGGTACGACGGCTCTATGCTTTAAAGAGCCTGAACACAGGAGAAAATCAGACTCCTGGTCAACCAAAATACCTAGAACATCCAGGAACCAACTCTAGCCGTCTGATCGAAGATCAAGAGCCCAGATCATGCTAAAAATAGTGCCAAATCAAGCCCAAAAGATGTCGGGTCCATCTCAACTGTCCGATCGCCTGATCAGACGGACTAGATTAAAAAAAAACCCGTGGACCATGCATACACCGCGAGAAACACACCGGGAAACCAATGAGAAACATTGGGGAAACGCCCCAGCAAACGCCGCTTCCGCCTGGGCCGAGCCCACCCGCGCTCGTGCACGCGTTGCATGCACTTGGGCCACGCCCCGCGTGCCTGCGCGCCTGGGCCAGGCCACGCGCCCGCCAGCACCGGGCATGGGCCTGGGCTCCGCGCGCCTGCCCGAGCGTGCCGGTGCCGTGCGCGTCGGTCAGGCCGGGCCTGGCCCAATCCCGCCGATCCAATTCTTTCTGTTTCCTTTTTTTTTTTTAATTTTCTTTGGGCTGGTCTTCTGGGCTGCTGAGCTGTTGCTAGATAAGGCTCCAATGCCTAACAAAGATGTCCCTTAACAAGGAATGGATCCAAAAGCGCAAACCATGTTTTCCTACAATAGAAGAAATATCAGAAATAGAATCTCCTTCAAGATAGATATTAGAATATTTGATTTGCACGACAGCAATTTTGAATCCCATCCAGGTAGCCACAAGTTCTGCGGTAAAGCAACCTCTTACCAACTACATATATAAGCAATCCATAATGGTTTCAAATTACAAAGGCAGCTGAAACTTTATCTTCTAAAGCTGCAGCATCAAAATTCACTTTAACACTTTAATCACCTGAACTAGAGTTTGATGTATATATAAAAAAACCCTGTCATTATGTGTTAACCAAATTAATCATACAAAAACTACTAGAATTGATTGTTTCTTCTTGTCAACTATGAACTCATCTGGAATGAACAAACATCTAAAATCTGGTGCCAACAAGCTTATGCAAAATCACATTCCAAAAGAACATGATTCATATCTTTTACTATATTCAGACATATATCACAACTTATGGAAGAAGTAGGTTAATCCCCTGTCGGCTAAAAAGGCCTTGCAAAGAAGTTTGTTTTACCTGATTTTCCACCAAAAGCACTTTACTCTCATTGGCACCACCATCTTCCAAAGCTAAGTCCAAATCATTATAAGAATGATGTTGCCATACTAGAAGATAAAAATCCTTAATAGAAGGAACCTGAGAGCAATTTTTGGCCCAAATTAATTGATCAGACTGAGCAATATGGAGCAGAGGCATCCTTTTTTGATCATCTTAGTTGACGTAATTTGAAATAACATCTGAATATCCCAATTTTGATTAGGGGTAATTAAATTAGTGACCTTTATTCCTTGTGTAGGGCTATCCATATGGATGAATGTAGGCCATAGAGTTAATGGCAAAGATGAAATCCAAGGGTCTTGATAGATATCAACTAATTGTCCTTTACCAATGATCCATATGTTTTGGTTTTGAATTAAGGAACCATAGACACTTATTTTCTTCTAGATAGTGGAATATTTAGGAGGTACCCTGCAGCTCCTCCAGTCACCAGCAAATTTATAGTTTGCCGCTGCAAGTTTAGCCCATAGTCCATTAGGTGCAGTAAGGAGTTGGGCTACCACTTTATACAAGTAAGCATTTTGCCTTGCCATTAAAGAAGTGATTCCCAGACCCCCTTGAATTTTAGGCTGACAAACTTGCTCCCTGGCTACAAGATGAAGATCAGCATCATTCTCCCATAGAAAAATCCTTAAACTCTCTTTCAAGCTTATCTATAATATAATTTAGAACATAGACACAAGACATGATATAAAGGGGAATAAATGAGAGCACAAAGGTCAATAACGTTATTCTAACTACAAAAGAAAGATGCTTCCATTTTCAAGTAGCAATTTTATTTGTCAGTTTTTTTTTTAAGAAAAGAAATTACTTCCTTCCACGGTAGCTTAGCTAATAGTGGAACTCCAAGATATTACCATAAACTAGAATTTTCTTGTATTTGCATAATCATTATGATCCTTGCTTTAAGAGGTGAAAAAGTAGCAAGGCTGATCATTAAAGAAGACTTGGCCAGATTAATTGCTTGTCCAGAGCAATAAGCTTCAAGAATTGCTTTCAAGCAAACTACATCCTTAATTGTAGCCTTAGTCACAAACAAACAATCAACCACACACTACAAGAAAATTGGTTATTCGTTGATAACCAAAAAGCCATCACTAATAATGAATATTAGAGATAGTAATTAGCGACAGCAAGTCTATCACTTATAATTTTTCCTGGTTATTTTCAAATTTAAATTTAAAAAATTAAAAATGTATTAATGATAATTTTTCATTGCTAGTGAATCATCCACCATCGCTAATAAGTGCAACACATGTCAATTGTTAGTGTTTTGACAATTTAGTGATGGAGATAAGATGTCGCTACTAATTACTTTCATTTTTTTAAAAAAAATTACCTGCAATTATATTTGTTAAAACCTATTATAATTATATTAACAAGCAGTTATATTTACTAAAACCTATTATAATTAAATTAACAAGCAACTATCACAATCATAACTAAAAAACTAATTATATTATATAAAAAGTATAAATTATACAATTGTACAAGATAACACTGCTCAAATATCAAAATTAAAAACATCACATCAAAACTAAAAATAATTATGTGTGATCCTCCTCCTCCTGCTCCTATATGTCATCTATAGCTATAGGTGGATGAGAGTTGGATGTCCTAGCATCTTGTAACGAAGAAAATAAAACATTATTAATAACTTTTGATATGGAGGCATATATTTCGATATACTCCTTCAATTCTCAAATAGATTGTTCCAACACATTCCAAGCAATGATATAGAGCTATAGTATCCCCTAGCTCATCAATTGAATAGTTAGATTGAATTTTAACCCCATAGATTTCCTTTCCCGATTTAAGCCTAAGTATGTGAAGTTTCTAAATATAAAAATTATAAGTAAAGAAATTTATTAATACTACTTGACTTACCTGCTGTGATGACTATAACAATGAGCTTAGTTTATCGCACAGATGTGGGTCCTGGAGAATCTCAACGATCGTATCGCAAATGATGTCCTGAATGCTCTGAGGTTGCTAGCAAAAAAGCCTCTACACGACCTCCTTGACATGTGCACCATCCCATATCTAAATTGTCCATGCCTGAGAGAAGGATGTCAAAGACCAACGAGCTACTCGAAGGTCAAAGCTATGCTCGAATCCTATGACTTAGCTCCTACTTTCCATCCTATGGCCCTGAGCCATCCTTTGAGATCAAGGAGGGGCTAAGAAGATGGGTCCTCACCGTATCATACTACGATGTACTCTACAAAATCTTACTATATAGTTTAGAAATTTATTAGTGCTATTATATATATCAGTATATATAAAAACTTAATAAATAATTTTTAAAGTTATTATCATGATCCGTAGATATCTATAATTGCTTGTCATAGGGTAGTCAAAAATAAAAACCTAACTTACTACTATATAGATAGAATGAGTAAGGATTGTATCCTTAGGGATCTTGGTTAATTATGATTAACTAAGTAAAAAAAATTAAATCTTTAAAATTTGATAATAATTTAATTAAAATTAACTAATTTAAATTAATTATGAAATTGTAAAATTTATATGATAAAAACATATCTTCAGGTTTTCAGATAATCACAAACATAAACCTATATTTATTCTAATATAAAAATCAAAGTCCGTAGTTAATTAGAAATCTTATAGACTAATTCTTAGAATAGGCTATCTTACCAAATACGAATCATATCTTGTTAAAATCATGGCCCATCCTACAAGTATAGCCTATCCAATAATTTAGTTGAATAGATCCTAACAAGATACATGAATAAGAAATCCTAGAATTAATTATCTATGCTATGCGTGGACCATATCTTGTCAGGATCATGATTCATCCCATCTATAGGTAATTTATTTAGGAAATCAAATAGAAAATAAACTGAATATAAATTGAAGCATTTATTTAATTATAGAGAATAGAAAATAAATACAAGAATTTATTTAAGGATACTTGTACTCCTTTATAGATTGTACCTCAGTCAAGTATGGCTCTTGGATATATCTTCTCGAAGATTTGAGACTCTATCACAGTACCTCCTCTTTAGAGGAAATTTTTTTCTTTCTTAACTCTCCCTCTTTTTCAAAGCCTAAAACTAAATTACAAAATAAAAGTAAAAATTACTTAAGGCCTTTGTCTACTGGCTACTGCCTTGCTTGGTTTATTCTCCCCTGGTTTTTCTTAAATAGAGGCAAAATCTGGTGCAATCCCTATCCAAATTGGCCTTGAATCTGATTAGAATTTGGCTCTGAAGCTTTGAAATTGTTCTGGCCATTGGATGCCCATCAAATGCCTAAGATCATGTCCAAGAAGATCGCAATCTATCCTAAATGCAATCGAAATAAAGGCCGGCCATTAGATCTACATCGCAGGTGGTTTTCTGCCATTGATTAGCACACATCGTGGCTTGAAACATGTATTTGAGTCCCTCAGCAAATAGGATTGGCTCCCAGCCATTAGATCCTCTTATCTAAGTGATCAGAATCATCCATTTGATCACAATGAGAAAGCTTCGCCTAACCATCTTCTTCCTCATGCCTTCCATTGCTCGATTGCACATCTAGGAGATTGCTGGAACCGTTCTCTCATGCACTGCTACCACCACCATTACGGCCATAGCCCTCGCTGCCACTGCTATCGGTCACTATCAAAGATCTCCCTTCGCTGCTATCACAGCCACTTTTACTATCTTCTCCTCGCTTAGATACTCCTCCATGTCATGCCATCACATTGCCAGAACCATCACTACTCACCAGTGCTGTTGTCATTGCTGCCACTAGCACTACTGCCATCGCCACCTTCGTCGGTGACAACCCAGCTCATGCAGGTGCTCCCCTATGGCAATGGGTCGTCGCCCTTCACCTTTGTCGCCAGCCTCCATCCTTACTGGTGGAACCATCGCTACTGTTAGCATCGTTCACCTGCATTGCCTCCTTCGTCATCGATGTCGGCCCTATGTTCTTCACTATCCGATGACGACAAAATAGAACCAACCCAGCACTCAACCAAAGTCCCTTTCGTGCACCACAATTAGAGCGTCAAAATGGGCTAGAGCCCATGGGCCAGCCTATTTGGCCCTATAAATGGGCCAGGCCAGGCTGAAGAAAATTTGGCATATTTATATAACTGGGCTTTTTGGCCCGGCCCCTGTTGCCCATGGGCTTAATAGGGTTAGGGCCGGGTCAGCCCATGGGCCAAGAAAAATATATATTTTTTTAAAAAATAAATATTATTTTTTTGATAAAGAAAAGGGAGGAGGGGGAAGGGGTAGAGAGTGCGACGAGTAAAGAGTTACCATTTGCTTTCTTGATTCCTATGGTATTCCACCGACTCCAATCGCGCCTCCTGTGGCAGAGGTGATGGACATTACTGGTGAAGCCCTAAATTGCCTCCGGCGCTGGAGAGGACTGAGGTGGGATAGCTCAGCCAGAGCCCTCTACCAAAAATAAGGGATCGTGGTTCAAGGGAGTGGCAGATGACCACTACGACTCGAGGAACCATCCGTCGCCGCCTCTAGGATCAAGGACCTCCGGTGGATCCCGTCCCGTTACGGCAACTATGACCGCACGTGGTTGCCGCCGCTGGGTGGCACCTCGCTTTCCTCCACCTTATGCCATGCGTCACTCCCGGCATCGTATGCCTTCACCTGCCCATCCCCGTAGTCGGTGACCACAAGGAGATGGCCCCCGACGATGGTGGTCACCCCTGTCCAGCCCTCCCACATCCCCTCACTCATCTCCTCCCATGCATCCCGATCTGCATTGTAGACCCCCGCCCGTGGTGACGTGTGGAAGGGCCACCGCCACCCCTCCATCAAGTACATCCGCCACCCCACCATCGCTGCATCGTACCGTGCCATCCCGCACCACATCCCTACCACAAGCATCCATTAATCCGCCACCAGGTCGTAGCACTCCACCCCCGAGATCCCTCCATCGCCGCCCCCAGCCATGAAGATCCGGCCCTTGATCGTCCCCACCGTGAAGAAGGATCGCGGGATCAGCATCGACACCGCGGCGGACCACAAAGTGGGCCGGCCCAGCCCTAGCCCATGGCCTATATAAGGTCGGGCTAGGTTTTCATGACCCATTTGTACAAGTGAGTCTAGCCTGACCCCGCCCATATAATGGCAGTCCATGTGGGTTAGGGCTAGGCCGAGTCGGGCCAGTCCACATTGACAGGTCTAACCACGATGATACACCAAGAGTCACTATAGCTATAAACCATGCTACTGTGGCTTATGGATCGAGCAGCTGGTCCACCATAAATTGACTACTATAAAATTAGTATTGGGCTAAATCTTAGATGATTTTTAGGTTATTTTGGATCCATTTTGGGCTTGGATTTTGTCCTATCTTTAGTTCTTCATTCAATATCTGTTTGAAATATGATTTGCTTCAAATTTGAGTCCTTTTAACCTGCAAATCGGGCTCTTTATACTAATGATCATATTTCTATAAAAGATAATTAAAAGTATCAAACTTAAATAATAGAGATGAATTAATATGTGAATTATGCTTTTATTGATATGTTTATGGAACTCATCAACCTAGAATCTAAGTAATTACTAGTCCTCCTAAACTAGTGCGTGGCCTCTCATAATTGCAGCTACCCTGGTACATGACCCAGCTATCATGTCTAGAATAAGTAAATAATAAAATTAAGTTAATAACTATATATATATGATCGATTTAATATGAGATTAGTACAAGTTTAGATTTTTTTACTAATCTATCTGCTATAACATGTGTACCAACAAAGCAGCTAGTATGCTTGGTCTGATCCTGTTGGGCGGTTTAATTTTGCCATGCCCTCTGCCATCTATCAAAGTAGTCCTCACTATTCCACTAGTCATAGAGGGCCCCCATCTGTCCCCCTATCTAGTGATTTGTAAAAGATTTCTAGTCCGATGGTGACTCGAAACTGGAGAACTCTATGACAGACTGTTTAAGGATGTGTAGTCCATCCCGGAGCCTACATGTTGCCACCTCCTTGAAAGTCTGATGGCCAACCTCCTTATCCTAAGGAGTCTTAAAGCGGTAGTACTCTTGTAATTAAAAGCAAGCATGTATTAGTAAATAGAATACAAATGTATCATGAATTTAAAAATTAAATACCTTTGACTTACTATGAACATCTCCCAGGTTGTGTCACAAGCCCCCATGGCCAATTGGAGAACTTGTTCACTAGCCCCAACATCAATCATCGAATGATCCCAGTAACCACATGGGACACCCTAGGCTCCCTAAATGTGTTGCAAAATTAATTTTGAACAATAAATGTTGATTCTAAAATAGCTAAACTTTAAACATATTCATTTAAGATCGAGTAATTATGAGTGGCTCTGAATATGGATGAGCTTTTTATCCTTTGACTGAATCAGAAGTACCATGACCTGAGCAGGTCCTCTACATGATACTAAGGCGAGAGCTGGTCACTACTCCATGTGACTATGAGGTCAATGGTGACCCCATATCATCCGAACCGGACAGTAGCAAAATATCATAAAGAATATCATATTAAATAATAAAGGATAAAATAACATAAAAGAAAATATCTAAAGTGTTAGAGTTTACCACGTGGTGTGGGTGCCATAGAACCATACGAGCTAGCCACACAAGAGCTCTATCCTTTAGAGCTCTCTCTTTGACTACCATGGCTACTTCTTCTAGAAGATATGATCTATAATCTTTGAAAATAAAAATAAATAGATTCATGGATTAATTATATAATTATGAATAGCAATATAAGAATTAAAATGCTACAAGACAAGTATTTAAAAGTTATGCTATCCTCAAGCTTGGTGTCAGTGCAAGGGTCGACTCCTTACTTCCTGGATTGACTCTATTAAGCCTGAAGGTTTATTCAATGTTAGAAATTTGAATAGAAAGATATAATCAGAGTTTGATATACTTACCATTACTGATCGGCCTCTTCAGATATTTGGCACCCTTTGGATTCTTCTTGCGATTCTTTCTCTTCTTCCACTTCTTCATCCTTTTCCTCTTCTTCTCCTTCTTAGATAGGATTGTCTATTAAAATAAACTCAGTATGATCTACCTCTTCATGTTGGCTATCACATAGATAGGAGAATTCTTGAAGCATCTAAATTTAAAACTATTAAAGACTAATGAACTCCTAATGTTTTATCTTCCTGAAAGTATTCTGGTAAATATAGCTTTTCTTCTTCAAGCTTATAATGAATGGCTCAAGACTTAATTTTGTATACAACCCATCAATCTTTCCTTCCTCTCTCTCTTGATAGAAAAGAAATATAATACACTTAAATAGCTTGTTAAGCTAGCATAAAGGGCTTGTTGATATATACTTTTGATCCATGTTTGATCTTAATAATCCATGTCATGGATCAATCCTCATACAATTATTATTATCAAACCATTGGCACTTAAATAAAATAATACTATTACCTCCAAGGTAGGTCAACTTGATCAGTTCTTCGAGAATTTCATAGTAGTCACTCTCCATGTCTTCCCACCAACTATCCTTTGTACACACATCGCTGTTTATTGTGCTCTTATAATATCCATATTATTGGGTGTGAAATTTAAAACCATTTACGTTACTACCATTATAACATGCCACGTATTTTGTTGGCCCGTAACCTAATGACCTTAGCTTCTTAGATATGAATTTATCCCTTTGCATGTTATGGATATTATAAAAAAAATTGAAAAATATAAAATGACAATGAACACTTACCAATTGGTGGAACCAATCTATAAAGTTCTGTAGTACTATGTGAAAATTTCTTCCTTGCTTATTCTTGGGTTATCATATCTTAGCATCTCATCATATTGCCTATACATGCATAGGATAAGTTGTTGCCCAGACCGACAATCTAAAAGGGGGTGAATTGGATTTTCAAAAAAAAATTAAGTAGATATGTGCACTATGAGAATTTATCATATATGAGCAAAGTAATGTGCAAAGTAAAATAAATGCAAGAAATGAGTGAGCAAAAGTACATACACAAAAATAATAAATTTATAATGGTTTAGTGCAATCCTAGCACCTACATCACTTTCTAAGGATCTCTTGAAATTTCTACTATATTCTCTCAAGAATACAGTGGGATTGTTTTTTCAGGCTCACAATCCAAAACTCAATATAAGTTTACTTTACACGAGTTGACAAACAAACTTCATTGATTTTTTAAGGCAAGCCAATCAAAACCAAAATAAACCCCAAGTTTCAAATCTCAGTAAAACTTGTAACAACCAAAAACAAAGCAAAATAGTGCAATAAAAAATAAACTCTTAAAAAAAGCAGAATATTATCGGTGAAGCTTAACTTGTAGTCACTTGAAAGCTTCAATAATTGATTTTCAATGCTCACTCAATTGCTCATTACATGCTTCAAGAGAGTTGGTTGGAAGTGGTTGGGATTTTTCTTGAATTCTCAATGACAACTCTGTAAATATTCTCTTTGTTCTAATGATTGTAATGAATGCCAAGGAATGTTATTGGTTTTTAAGCTTAATTCTTACTTTTATAATTCTCTCAATGTTCTCCCATTAGTTTAGTGGCTTTTCTAGCAATTCCTAGCTATTAGAAACTAAGAAATAGCCATTAGAATCAAAAATCTCGAAATCTAGAAGTCTACAAAATTAGCCATTACATTGCTATCAAAGTGCCATGAGTTGACTCGCTTGGTCGGGAGTTGGCTTGCCTGCAATAATTCAGAAATTCAAGTGTCTATTTCATTAAGAGAGTCGGCTCGTCTGCTATAGGAGTCGGCTCTTCTACTTGCAGTGGAAAAACTATCTTTCTATATCAATGAAAAAGTCAGCTCGCTTGTCAGAGAGTCAGCTCATCTGAGTGACTTAAAAAATCAATATTCTATTTTTCTGAGAGAGTTGGCTCTTACTCCATAGGAATTAGCTCACTTGTTTGAGATAGAAAATTGATCTTCTACTCAACTGAGAGAGTCGACTCATCCTTCCCATGAGTCGGCTCATTTGCATGCCAATTCTGTGTGCCACTTCTAAAATGTGCTAGAGTTGGGTCTAAATTTCATGGGTCAACTCTTCATTCCAAACATACATTCTAACTTCTATTTTACTAAATGATGTTATATTAAGCTCTCAAAATCTCATAAACACCTCTAATGACTTCTAATTATTCATATATCCTCACTAATCTTCTCAATAGTTCATGAATCATTCTTTGTAATTATATACTCTACAAAAATATTCTTAAATTAACTGAACGATAGTAGTATATATTTTATGCTCCGACATTTTATAATCATCAAAATCATTCATAGAATCAACAATCTTTTCTTTTTTGATGATGACAAAATACTGGAAGTTGTTACCTAGATCGCTGTGGCATGTAGCTAAGGTCGAGCTCAGGCTGCGTTGTTGTCGCTCGGGATCCTACTCGGACGTCTGGACCTGCAAAACAAAGTTAGAGATCCGGGCCGGGGATTCCGGTGGGGGCACTCCGATGCTCAAGTCAGTAACGATCCAGGGGAACAGATCCTCCTGGTCAAGCCCCGAGGGTGGACTCCACACTAGAAGGAGAATTTATGAGGTGAGTGAGTGCGAGTGGGCCGAGAACAAAATGTGGGAGTGGCAACAAAGGAGAGCTCGAGCTGAGTGGCTGTGTCCGTCTAGACCCCTCCTGGGGGTTTCGCGGTAGCCTCGAGCGATGGTCTTCCTGTGCGCTGCCCCCCTCTTGCTCGTTGGGCCCCACTCGATTGGATTTCTTGGATGAGTTTTTAGCTTGAACTTCTTACCTTGTTTGAATCTGGGAGACCCCTTTTAGCTGGGGGCCTTGCGCGCCGCTTACCTCGGGATCTTGCCCATGCTTACGGGCGCGTGCGATGATGTTCCGTGCTGTGGATGGGTCGCCTTTCCATTTTGGTGGTATGGAAGTTACCGTTTGCTCTGACATTCCATCTGGTTGCTCCCTTTTGGATAACTTAGCAGGGCCACGATCGACGGGCCATCGCCTCCTGGATCCGGATCTACTGGTTGACTTCCTCTTTTGGAGGGTGCAAACGGTTGGTGGGGAATGCAGAGCCTCGATCGGGGGATTCCTTCCATTTTGGTGTAAGAGGCAGCTGGGACCATCATCGCGGCCTAGCAGGTATCTTTTCATGGTCCTCGGGCATCGGGCCGACATCCAGGAAGAGCGGCGACTTCCTTCGACTGCAGATCTCTTCATCCGAGGTGGAGCCGATCTGGGAAGGCAAAGCTCAACTTCGGTCTCGGTGTCTCGACCCGAAGGGAGCGCGGCCTGGCGAAGGAGGGCGGAGCTCGACTTCAGTCTCGACGTCTCAACCTGGAGGGACCGCAGCCGGGCAAAGGAGGGCGGAGCTTGACTTCAGCCTCGGCGTCTCAACCTAGAGGGAGCGCAGCCGAGTGATGGAGGGCGGAGCTCGACTTCGGCCTCGGCGTCTCGACCCGGAGGGAGCATGGCCAGGCGAAGGAGAGGCGGAGCTCGACTTTGGCTTCGGCATCTCGACCCGGAGGGAGCGCAGCTGAGCGAAGGAGGGCGGAGCTCAACTTTGGCCTCGGCATCTCAACTTGGAGGGAGCACAACCGGGCAAAGGAGGGCGTAGCTTGACTTCAGCCTCAGCATCTCGACCCGGAGGGAGCGCGGTCGGGCAAAGGAGTCCGGGCAGAGGTGTCCCATGTGGCAGCTTCGTCTGAAGTGGCATCTGACAGGGATCCCACGTCAGCGATCCCGGTTGAATACTTAAAAGTATTTTTAGTATTTAATAATCTTCTTTCCTTATATGGTATGCTAATCTGTTGCCCTCCGGTTGCCCATCACTGAGCTCTAGTGACAAAGAAAAATACTTCAAATCTTCTGGAAGGGAAAGAAGGTTGAATACAGTCATCCCGCTCTGACAACCTACAAAAAGGATCCCTGGGTCGAGGTCACTAGCAAGGATACTCCGATGCTCAAGTTAGTTTTCGGATAACGAGAAGCTACAGTAGCCAGAGTTGGGAGCCTGTGATAGTCTAGTGACTATATGAGCTGTCATGTGGGGATGTTCGGAATATACCTGCATCCAAGGTCCCTCTTATCTACTTATACAATTGTGTGGCATAATAGAATATTGCTACCGGGGTGTCAACCTCTGGCAAATGTAACAAACTTGGCTAAGATAGTGAGATCCTGTCCTCTGGTGTGTTAATTAAAGAAATCTTTTCTATTATGATACCAGTGTTTGTTAGGATCATGTTCATCATAATTTATACCATAACAGCCATGATTAGCTGGAACACCAACTATTCGAATGTTGTAGCCATCAGGTAGCAGGGCAGACTTGGCTGCCCACCTAGGTTCACCGAGTTAACAAGCTCGACTATCAGGTTGATGTTGGAAGGAAAATCTAACATGTTTAAGAGTGGGTGTGTCATGTTAGACTATAGTACCCGGTTCCCGCTGCCCAGCCTGGAAGCGGCTAGTCGGCCTAGACGAAATTAGCTAGCCAATGGGACCCGCCGCTAGTCTCTCATTGATGTGTAGCAAGCTAGCCTTGGCATCCTAGGCTCATCAGCCTATCCGGTCGTGCCAGGATGGATACCGTAACCTATCATGGATGGAGGTGTGTTCATCAGTCCCAGAAGTCTTCGAATTCAAGTCAATAGTTGCCAGATCAGTTACCAAATATTAACAGGTCTAGTAGATCTTTGCCAAATAACAAGTTTGCAATTACTGAGAGCTAGCATGACTATTAATGATTTTACTAGAATTTCAATTTAATAGTACATACAACTTACACCTGAAAATGATTAAAGAAGATGGAAATGGATCATGGCCAACAGCTTCTCCATAAAACAATGTTTCAACTTTCTTGTGAATTTCAGGGTTAAATCACTTCTTGCAAACATCATATGAAAAAAACCTATCCCCAAAAATATTAAAATATTATAATATTTAATTGGCTATGATATAATAACAAGATGCTCACAGCCGACAATCTTAAAAAACAGGATATAGTGGTTAACAACTACTGTTCTCTATGTGGAGATCGCGAGGAATCGATAGATCATTTTTGCTTCGACAATGCAAGTAATTGCAAATATTTTGGAGCCAGTTATTCCGAGAAATACAAACCAACCCGTGCCAACATGTTTAAATGAACTCTAGCATGTTTTGAGGAAAAGAGTGGCCAACAAGGACAATATCATTCCAGTAATTGATGCTTTAATATCTTTGGAATGTTGAAGTGCATGGAACTGGTGTAATGGAAGAATATTCCGACTTGAAACTTGCTCTTCGCATCAAGCTGCATACATTGCTGGCAAAAAAAGGTTGGCAAATTAGTACCGGATGTATTGTGTGTGGAGCAAACTCGGTGTCCATCTCTCATATTCTCATATTCTGATTAATCGCCCCTTTTCTCGTTGTATTTGGACGGCTTTCAAGGCTCATTTGAACGTCCGAGGTTGGCCTTCAAGTGTGCATGAAATTTGGCCTGACCGGAGGAAGAGGAAATTTAATAGTTCGATTCGGAATGCGGGCTGATTTGCTGGGGAATTTGACGTACGTGAAAGGAACTCAAGAATTTTTTTAAAGAAAGCTTCTCTAAGTATGCTGTTGTATAAAAAATTTTGCAATCTTTTCATGACCGGAAACAACTCAGTTATCCAAAGAATCAAGACAGCCATGACAATTGACAAGTCTGGACGGCTCTTGGATTGCTAGCACACCAGCCCCCTGCATGATTTGCCTGCTTGCAAGTTGGTCTGGGTTCATGTGAGACCGGTCCACCGGGCACTTCTTATCTTTACCACCTTTCTTACCAGCATTTCTAGTTGGGAGTTGATTGCTAATGGGGTACCTGTTAAGAGTTTTGGAGACTGACTTTTAATTCTTTCGTTGTTCACTTCTTGCATGTAATCAATCGGAATAGTTGTTCACTTCTTGTATGTAATCAATCGGAATAGCTCTCGTTCCTTGTGGCTGCATCCGCTTGCTGTAATTTCTATATACAATCAATAAAGGACGGATGGTTTTACCTCCCTGACTATAATTTTTTTTTTTTTTTTAAAAAGGAAAAGTGTTGCTACATATCCTGGCACAAGGTCGAAGAAGTGGCTAACTAAAAGAAGTAGTTACTTGAGAGACTTGCAAAAAAAATCCTTAGCTAGGATTGGCTTCGACGAAAAACCTCCGATACTCAAATCAGATATATGAAAAGAGTTTACTTACTTGGATCCTCAGGACTCTGGCTATTTGAAGTAAACGGTTGTGAAACTGTATGATTCGAAGAATATCGGGCTGTTATATATGAGCACGAGATTTTAGTCCTTATTTGCCCCGCATGTAGGGAGTGGTTATTGTCATGCCCCGAATCCAGCACCAGAATCGGCTACGTGACAGGCCACACAAATCCTAGGTTTTATCGAAGAGATCATACAAGGCCTAGGTATACAAAAGTCAAACACATCAAAATTAAAATTAATTTTTATAAATAATTTATCAGCAATTAAATAATCCATTTATTAAATCAATATCACTAATTGGTCTACTGATTCACAACAAGCATCAGTAACCGATACTAACTCTAAATAACTAACTAACTCAACATTAATGAAGCTCTGTCTCATGCCCAGCCCAAATCCTGTCACGCATCCTGAGTCTCTGAAAAATCAAAAGTAGGGAGTGAGCTCTACGACCCAGTAAGGTTCCCTTACAATCACATCAGTATTAATATAAAACTGAAAGCGTGGTCAGGCTAGTTTCACAATCGACCATTCCTCGTGGTCAAGCTAGCTCACATACAAAGCTCGTGGCTCATGCTACCTCAGAACTCCACGATCCCGTGGCATGGCTAGTTCAAACACCGTTAACACTTATCTTTTCACATCATCTTGTCAAAACATGTCATTTTCCAACAACCGATATCACAGTCCAACCCATTTCAAAGATTACTTGATAACCATGGTATATTAAATAAAACACAAATAACAATAATAACAAATCCACTTTTATCTCGGGAAATCAATCATGCTATCCGAAAGCAACCATGCATGTAAACATATATATATATATATTCGGATCAAATCAGACAAACTAAAATAATAAACATACATTTATATATATACTGGTGATTAGGTCCAGAATCCTTACCTTTCAAAAATCAATTATTTAGACTTGAACTAGTCCGTACCCGAGATCTGTGCAACACCTTTTTGTTCAGGGGACTAATTCCCTACATAAATAATTTAATTAAAATTTAAATTTCTAGTTGCACGAATTCTGAAAAAACTTTCCGATCCTCTCTCTCCTATAACAATATATTATTATAAAATATTTATTCTCCCTCTTTCTTTCTCCTTACATTCTCTCTCCTTTCTCCTCATCTTCTCTCTCTTCCTTCTCTCTCCTTATTTTATTATATTTTTTTTCTTTTCCTGGACCGTACAGAATATCCCCCTCTTTTTTCTTTTCTTTTTTTTTTCCTTTCTTTCTTCTCCTCTCTTCTTTCTTTCTTTCTCTTTTCTTTTCTTTCTCCCGAACCCATTCCCCTGCTCTCCCATTGGCTCGACCCGAGCCAACATCGCGGGGTCGCCGGCGGTGGCCAACGGAAAGTGGTCACTGGAAGACCGCGATGGGTCGGAAGCAAGCGACGGCGATGGCGGTAGCCACCGGTGGCCCACGACTTCCATGGCAACCCAAACCAAAAAAATCAAAATTAATCCTTCTTAATAGTAAAATATAACTCACCAGACTCACTGGAATGTTGGATGCTCGTCGGAGAGGAAAAACAAATGCGTGAGGAGGGCTTGATGGTCTCGAATCATCGGTGGTGACGGGATTTTAAAGAAACAAATCGATGGTTCCCTCTCCATTTGAAACTCTACCACCAACCAAACGAGTCCCAAACCTACACGGACCCGTCGCCGACCACCTCCCACACCTCTCCCGACTCTCTCACCGAGACCCCTGGTAGAAATTCCGGCCGGCTAGGGCAAAACCCAGCTCCCCTGTTCTGATCTCCTTCCCTGTCATCCCGTTTTTTTTTTTTTTCGTTGGTTTGGGTTGAAGTCGGCTGGGCTTGCCGACTTCAGCCCAAGCCCAATATTACATTCTCCCCCAATTAAAAAAAAATTCGTCCTCGAAATTAGCTTGTTTGAGCTTAACTCTTGAAAGTAGCCAACCATCATATCACTCTCAAACTCTCCATTAGTCTACCCCTTAAGGTACTTTCCAAGTCTTATTCAAAACTTAATTTTTTTCATTTATAAACCAGATCAAATTTTGACATCCAAATCATATCCTAATCACTTATATCATAGTTCTGAGTCCATGTTTTGTCTTAATAACTACTAAGTGATTTTTAAATCACAAATATCCAGTCTCGAACAATCATGTCATAAATTTCGATATGACTCACATCTATCGAAATCACTTATACCATAGTTCCAAATCATCATAATCTAAGTTCTAACACTATTCTTGTCATATCCTAATAATCATTATGTCATTATGACTCTAATAATTTATATTACCGTCCCAAAAGGTCATAACCTACTCATGCCTGTCACTACTGAATTGGATGCGTTGGCATCCTGCGGCATGAGTGTTGACGCGGGACATGGATGCGATGCAGTACTAAAGGTTGATTTAAATTTTATGTTAATCGAGAGAAAATGTTCATTAACCTAACAGCCTATTAAACAATAGTTAAAAGAATCTATAGCAAGCAACTAAATACTGGATTACATCACCCGCATGCATACCTAACAAAATAATTAATTAGATGGATCACGGCGATTGAGAAACCACCATAGATTAGGTTCCTACTTTCTAACATCAGATCTAGAGGAAGGGAAAAGGATTTTGAGTTACCGATACACTTAGAAACCTCCTCTGATGAAGATCTGGATCACTGCACTCTAGGGTTGAAGAATCGGACTCCAAACTGATCGCTCCTGGCATCCGGATTCTGATCGAACTGATTCCAAAGCATGGACGCCGATCTTCAGAGTCAGATCTCAAGAGAACCTGCCAAAACACCAAAAAATAGCAATTAAACGTTGGAAATCAAAAGCTAGAAGGAAGGCTGGTGCCAGGGTTGTTGGTTCTCCCGGGGATCTTCCTCTTTGGTTGGCTTCTAGGATCTCTTCAAAGCATTGGATGAAGGCCTTGAAGAAACTTAGGGATAAGATCTGATGGAGGGATTGGATGGATAAACAGGGCTTTACACCCTGGTAGAACTTGGACATCGCATCCAAGTGTTCTAGGCATCACACCTAGCACCTATCAGCCGTCGCAGCTAGAAAGGAATTGGAAGAAGAACTCGGCAGAGTTTTATTTCATTTCATCAAATATTCATTAATTACAAGGGGGGAGGTGTAGGGGTATTTATAGAACCCTAACCAGAGAAGTGAGGGACTCAAATACAAGAGTTTCATTACAACTCTAGACTTCAAGTTTACATTGCCTGGACTCTTGCTGGATGAAAAAAATGGACTCCTATCCATAGTTGGCGCCAAGATGAGACTTTGATGAAGGGTCATGATCGCTTCTGGGTTGGTCATGATGATTGGACTCCAGTGTCTTGATAATGTATTCTTCTAGAGCTGCCTGGACTCTTCAGTCTGGATTGGAGAGAACTCTAGAATCCTGCTGAAATTCTAGAATCTTTGAAGCTTGAACAGTTAGCAGCTTATTTGAATGGAATGCTAGGAACCCTTGGACCTCCAACACTAGGTGAGAAAAAATTTCCAAACTCCTTTGAATGCTTGGCCGACTTCTCACTTTGGCATGGAATATTATGAGTAGAAGGGCGCCATCTAGGAGAAGTCCTTCACAATTACTCCTCTTAAAAATTTTGTACGCCTTTCTTCATGGGCCGACCAAAAGAAATTGTCTTGATGAGTGTAGCTTGTCCAAATTTAAGTAGTAGGCCATGTGTCATTGTCCCCTTGGTGACGTGACAATAGTAGTCCTGAAATCATGCAAAGTTGACATGCAAAATAGGCTAGCATATGACAAGAGCTTGTGCTAGCACATGGGTCACATGGGCTTGTCTTAAACTAGCACATGAGTCTTGATTTGAGTCACATGGGTATTATAATTGGTCTCCCCTGTAATACAAGACTCAACAACTAATTTTTTAAAGGACTCAATAAATAACTAAAGTCCAATTTGATCAATTGGAACCCAATTTGATCAATTGGAACCTAATTTGATCAAAAGGGCAAGACATGTAAATACGTAGTTCAACTTGATAAAAGGGGTTTAGCCCAAAAGGCTAAATAAATAAAATTCAAATTCTAGTTGGTATCAGGGGCTAACCCTAACTAACCCAAAATAACAGAAATTAAAATAAATTATTTACATGGATAAAAGGGTTGGGTCCAGGGTTTCATTCACAGGTGATCCGTAAGGATGTGGGATCAACCTGATATTTTCGGGCCTTGGTGTCCTCACCAATTCTTCCCGAGTGGGAGGAACTCAACCTCGTCGAATAAGGGTTAGACTGGCTCAAGTACTTCTCTAGCAAGTCCGGGGCGATCTTCTGCAGATCCTCCCGAGTTATCTAAGTGTCATCAGACTCGGGATATCCTTGCCAACGAACCAAGAATCGCTGGTAGTCCTTATTCCGGGTAACAATCATTTTGTCATCCAGAATTTATTCAACCCTGTCTTTCCGATTTGTGGATTTGGCTATTGGACACTCATGGATTAGTTCGCTCTCAAGAATAGGATCGGGCCCGAAAGGCTCACTAGGTAGTAATATCGGCTCCCTATACTCTACAAGATCTGATATATTGAAAGTTGGACTTATACCCAAATCTAAAGCTAAGTCTATCTCATAGGCATTAGGTCCAAACTTATCAATTATTTTATAAGGTCCTACACTCCGGGCATGTAACTTTTTGACAGTTCCAGATGGAAATCATTCAGGCTTGAGCCTGATCATAACTTGGTCCCCTACTTTAAACTCTTTGAACCTTTTGCTTAAATTAGCCGTTTGTGCATATGAATCATTGCTCTCTTTAATTTTCTTATTTATTTCTTGATGCAAGTTCTTTATATGCTGTGCAAAAGACTCAGCTGACTCAGATATACGTGCATAAATAGGTAAGGGAATCATATCCAATGGCTTCCTAGGCTTGTATCCATGAACGATTTCGAATGGGCTCTTCCCTGTAGATTTGTTGATTGAGTTATTATAAGCAAACTCCACTCTCGATAACAATAGATCCCAATTAGCAGTATTTTCTCCCACTAGACTCCTCAACAGGTTCCCTAAACTCCGATTTACTACCTCAGTTTGGCCATCTGTTTGGAGGTGGTAGGCAGTAGAATACTTCAATTTGGTTCATAGCATATGCCATAAGGTTTTCCAAAAGTAGCTAGTAAACCTAACGTCTCGGTCCGACACAATAGTCTTAGGCAATCCATGTAACCTAACCACTTCATTCAAGAATAATTTGGCCACTCTAGACGCATCATAAGTTTGGGAACATGGGATGAAATGGGCCATCTTAGAAAACCTATCAACTACCACGAAGATAAAATCATGTTTCCTAGCAGTTTTAGATAATCCTAAGACAAAGTCCATACTCAAGTCTTGCCATGGGCAATTTGGGACTGGGAGTGGGGTATATAGTCCAGTGTTCTGTCTATGTTGCTTAGCTACAGCACAAGTCCTACACTGGGCTATCACTTGGGCAACATTTTTCTTTAGACTTGGCCAATAAAATTGGTCCTCTACAGCCAAGATAGTTTTATTACACCCAAAGTGTCCTGCTAAACCTCCTGCGTGTATCTTCCAAATAAGAAAGTCTTTAAGTGATGTCTTGGGAACACACAACCTATTTTCCTTGAATAAATAACCATCCCTTAAGACATACTCACTAAATTCAGTAGATGGCCCTAGCTTCACTAATTCATAAATCTTCCCAAAATTCGGACAAAATTCATATTCTTCCTTTAATTATTCAAATCCGACTACTTCGGTACTCACACAATTCAGCAACATTGTTCTCCTACTAAGTGCATCAGCTACCCTATTCTCACTTCCAGCATGGTACTTTAGGACAAAAGTATAGGCTTGTATAAATTCGACCCACTTGCCATGTCTAGGGTTTAACTTTTTTTGAGAATTTAGGAAGCGAAGTGCTTCGTGATCAGAGTAGAGAACGAATTCTTGCGGTAGCAAGTAATGCCTCCAATACCTAAGAGCTTGTACTACCGTATACAACTCTTTATCATATGTGGAATATTTTAACTTGGCATCACTCAGTTTCTCACTAAAATAGGTAATAGGATGATTTTCCTGACTTAATACCCCTCCTATTCCTACGCCTGATGCATCACAGGCGACCTCAAAGACTTTGGTGAAGTCGGGTAACCTTAGAACTGGTGCCTTAGTCATTCTATCTTTGATCTCTAGGAAGGCTTTATGGGTAGCTCTAGTCCAGTCGAATTTGCCCTTCCTAATGTAGTCGGTGATCGGAGCAACAATCGTGCTAAACCCTCTGATAAATCTCCTATAGAAGGTAGCTAACTCATGGAAACTTCAAACGTCATGAACATTCCTAGGTATAGGCCACTCAACTATAGATTTCACTTTCTCAGGGTCGGCGGTTACTCCTTCTGGTATTACTACAAAACCTAAGAAGATGATTCTGGTTGACATGAAGCTACATTTCTTAAGGTTTGCAAACAAAGCTTCCTTCCTAAGGACCTGGCAAACCTGACGGAGGTGGTCTAAGTGATCTTCCCTAGTCTTACTGTATACGATGATATCATCAAAATATACGACCACAAATTTTTCAATAAATGATCGTAACACCTGAGTCATAACCCTCATAAACGTACTTGGGGCGTTTGATAATCCAAAGGGCATCACCAACCACTTATATAAGCCATCTTTGGTCTTGAAAGCTGTTTTCCACTCATCCCTGATTCTAACTCTCACCTGATGGTAGCCACTTTTTAAATCAATTTTTGAAAAGATGGTCGATCCGGCCATCATGTCTAGCATGTCATCGAGTCAGGATATGGAAAATCGATACTTTATCATAATCTTGTTAATAGCCCGGCTATCTATGCACACCCTCCAATTGCCATCCTTTTTAGGAGTCAAAAGTGCTTGGACAACACAAGGACTCGAACTCTCCCTAATAAATCCCTTGTTCATAAGATTCCCTACTTGTCGTTGTAGCTCCTGATGTTCCGTAGGGTTCATCCTATAGTGTGGGAGGTTTGGCAATGTGGCTCCTGGTACTAAATCAATTGCATGTTGAATATCTCTTAATGGTGGCAATTGATCCGGTAAATCTTCAGGGTAGACATCTTTGAATTCCTCTAATAAATCTAGGATCTCCTTGGGTATTCTAGTTTTGGTTGATCCTAAGCTTCCTTGGTAACTAAAATCCAAACTGGTGACCCTCTATCAATTTCTCGTTTTAACTCCTTTGAAGAGATCAAATTCAGATTAGACTCTTTTTCCTTTAAGTGACTTGACCCTCTCTTAACATTGTCCTTTGGTAGGGTCTCATTAATCACTATCCTCTTTCCTAGATAGTGAAATACACACAAGTTCGATCGTCTAAACAGGGTGGCATCGTGGTCATACAACCAAGATCTTCCTAAAATGATGCTGCTAACCCCCATCGGAAGAACATCAAACCAGACTCTTTCTTGGTAGGATTGTACCTGAATTGTAACCTGGCATCGCAACCGGATGGAAATGTTGGTTGCATCGATCCAGGATACATTATAGGGGGTCGAGTGTGGAACAGTTGGTAAGTCTAGGCTCTTAACTGCATCAGTAGAAATTGCATTGACACAACTCCCACTATCAATTATGACCTTACATACCTTATCTCCTATTTTAATAAAGGTCTGTAGGATGTTAGTCCTACGCCAATCCTCATTCCTTTTAGTTTGAGTCAGGATGCATCTGACCACTCATAATTGGTTTGAGTCTAAGATCTCTTCCTCCTCCTTATATTTCTCCACTAACTCAGCTTTAGCCTCATAAACCTCTTCCTCACAAGGGTCACTAATCTCAGGGTCCTCTACTTCAGGTTCCCCTATATGTAAGGCTCGCGATGGACATTGGGCAGCATAATGACCAGTTTGATTACACTTAAAGCATACTGGGGTTTGGTTTCGATCCTTCTGAACCATAGGTGCCTTATGCTTATCATCTCTACGAATGTGCTGGGGATTGGGTCTAGGTCGATTTGCAGGGAATCGGTTCTAGTTTGGCCTATTTCCAGGGACATTAAATCTAGATGAATCAGATTGATAGGTATGTTTCCTTGGAAATCTCTCAGCATCCATAGCAACCTGATAGGCATGTTCTAAATCATTCACTTCTCTTAGAATCAGTTCCCTCTTAATGTCCTCATTCAGGCCTACTCTAAACCTAGACAATGTAACTGACTCAGACTCGGACACGCCACACCGCATAACATACTCATCAAAAATGGCTATGTATTCAGACACAGTCTAATTTCCTTGGGTCATCTTCTGCTACTGATCTAAAAGCCTTTGTTCATAGGAGAATGGTAGGTATTTGGCCCTTAATTTGAGTTTCATGTCCTCCCATGTAGCTATATGTGGGTCTCTTCTCTGCCGGCTTAACCTTTCCACATTACCCCAATACAATCGTGCTTGTCGGATCAACTTAAACTTAGCGAATTTGACCTTACGCTCTTCCGACATGGTGTACCATTCGAAGTACTGATCCATATCACTTTCCCAATCAGAGTACATCTTGGGATCTAAAGTATCATCGAATGTGGGGGCTTCTAGTTTGATACTCCTAAGGGCTCGTGCTTCCTGATCATTTATGTCATACTGCTATCTCCTAGGAATAGGATCAGGTGTAGCCTCTCTATGTTGGGCTCGATGCCTTGGAATTGGATCAGGTATGGCCTCTCTACGTTGGGCTTGATGTCTGGGGATTGGATCATGTGTAAGCTCTGGAAGCTGGGGTCCTGGACCATACTGTGGGGTAAATTTCAGTGGTGTAGGGTCAGGTTGAGACACATGGCATCCTTCTAATGAACTTATTCTTTCATTCATTTGATCAAACCTCTTGTCGACTCTAGCACTAAACTGCCTCTATTCAGCACTAAACTTCCTTATTGCTCAGTCAAAGATCTCATGAAAGTTTCCATCGTGGGATCCATGGATGTACTAGGTTGGTCCTGGGGAACCTGGTATGGGGTTCCTGACCTAGTAGTCATGCAAGGATACAATGCACTCAAACAAACCTAATTGACTATGGATAGCTAGACCTAGAGTCCAAACTAGATGCCTAATCAAGGTGGAAAGCTAGTCTGTAGTAACTCAAGACTTGGCCAGGCAGGTGTAAGGGGAGTGTAGGTCCCTGATTGCCAATCCTAGACACCAATCAGAGATTGGCCAGGTAGGCGGACCAGCTCACTTGCCCTTCAGGATGTAATCCCTGAACCACCGTTCTAGACACCAAGAAATGGGCACACAAATTTAGTTGACACGATTGACTTGACACTAACTCGGACCCGATAATTGGTGTCCCTAAGCTCACTAGAGCAATTAGGTTCTAATCAATTTTAATTAGGGCTTGGGCTCGAATGCAAAGTGGGTGGTTTTGGGCTAGGGAAAGGTTATGAACTCCTCCCCCTATGTTATATTGTATGTCCTTAAAAATCAATTAGAAAATGAGTGCAACAAGCAACTAATAAAACTAAACCCTAATGAATTTTTTTTTTTTTGGGCAGAACCTGTTCTCAGGCTGAAAACAGAGAACTGCAGTTTTCACAGAAAACCATAAATTGTAGAAAAATTACTGAAAATACTTTGAATTTCAAGAAAGCTAACAAAACAAATTTCATATTTTTTTGATTTTTATACATACATAAACAATTAAAACAACATAAAATATACTGGAAGGCCAAGATGCAGAATTTAACTAAATGCAAGATTAACCTAATCTAAACCGGCTCTGATACCAAATTTGATGTGGGACACGGATGTGATGCAGTACTAAAGGTTGATTTAAATTTTATGTTAATCGAGAGCAAATGTTCATTAACCTAACAGCCTATTAAACAATACATTAAAAGAATCTATAGCAAGCAACTAAATACTGGATTACATCACCCGCATGCATACCAAACAAAATAATTAATTAGATGGATCACGGTGATTGAGAAACCACCCTAGATTAGGTTCCTACTTTCTAACATCAGATTTAGAGAAAGGGAAAAGGATTTTGAGTTATCGATATGCTTAGAAACCTCCTCTGATGAAGATCTGGATCACTGCACTCTAGGGTTGAAGAATCGGACTCCAAACTGATCGCTGCTGGCATCCGGATTCCAATCGAACTGATTTCAAACCATGGACGCCAATCTTCAGAGTCGGATCTCAAGAGAATCTGCCAAAACACCAAAAAAATAGCAATTAAACATTGGAAATCAAAAGCTAGAAGGAAGGCTGGCGCCATGGTTGTTGGTTCTCCCAGGGATCTTCCTCTTTGGTTGGCTTCAGGATCTTTTCAAAGCATTGGATGAAGGCCTTGAAGAGACTTAGGGATCAGATATGATGGAGGGATTGGATGGATAAACAGGGCATCGCACCCTGGTAGAACTTGGACGTCGCATCCAAGTGTTCTAGGCGTCACACCTAGCACCAATCAGCCATCGCAGCTAGAAAGGAATTAGAAGAAGAACTTAGCAGAGTTTCATTTTATTTCATCAAATATTCATTAATTACAACAGGGGAGGTGTAGGGGTATTTATAGAACCCTAACCAGAGAAGTGAGGGACTCAAATACAAGAGTTTCATTACAACTCTAGACTTCAAGTTTACATTGCCTGGACTCCTGCTGGATGAAAAAAAATGGACTCCTATCCATTGTTGGCGCCAAGATGAGACTTTGAGGGAGGGTCATGATCGCTTCTGGGCTGGACATGATGATTGTACTCCAGTGTCTTGATAATATATTCTTCTAGAGCTGCGTTGACTCTTCAGTCTGGATTGGAGAACTCTAGAGTCCTGCTGAAATTCTAGAATCCTTGAAGTTTGAACAGTTAGCAGCTTATTTGAATGGAATGCTAGGAACCCTTGGACCTCCAACACTAGGCGAGAAAAAAATTTCAAACTCCTTTGAATGCTTGGCCGACTTCTCACTTTGGCGTGAAATATTATGAGTAGAAGGGCGCCATCTAGGAGAAGTCCTTCACAATTACTCCTCTTAAGAATTTTGTACGCCTGTCTTCATGGGCCGACCAAAAGAAATTGTCTTGATGAGTGTAGCTTGTCCAAATTTAAGTGGTAGGCCATGTGTTATTGTCCCCCTGGTGACATGACAATAGTAGTTATGAAATCATGCAAAGTTGACATGCAAAATAGGCTAGCATATGACAAGAGCTTGTGCTAGCACATGGATCATATGGGCTTGTCTTAAACTAGCACATGGATCTTGATTTGAGTCACATGGATATTATAATTGGTCTCTCCTGTAATACAAGACTCAACAACTAATTTTTTACAGGACTCAATAAATAACTAAAGTCCTATTTGATCAATTGGAATCCAATTTGATCAAAAGGGCAAGACATGTAAATATGTAGTTCAACTTGGTAAAAGGGGTTTAGCCTAAAAGGCTAAATAAATAAAACCCAAATTTCAGTTGGTAACAGGGGATAACCCAAACTAACCTAAAATAACATAAATTAAAATAAATTATTTACATGGATAAAAGGGTTGGGTCCAGGGTTTCATTCACAGATGATCCACAAGGATGTGGGTTCAACCTAATATTTTCGAGCCCTGGTGTCCTCACCAAGTATATACACCCATCCCTGGGTACCCGACTTTTATTGTCCTCCTTGCTGAAGTCCATCATAAGCTATTTGAGGTGCTTGGTGCTGTGACCCCTGGGCACTACGACACACAGCCGCTTTGTGACCCTCCTTTCCACAATTGTAGCATTTTCCTCCTAACCAGGTGCAGTCTTGCCTAAGATGCGACCCACCACACCTGTAGCACTGGATAGCAGCACTGTCAGACTTCCTTATCTTTGCACTGATGTTTTCATTAGGTTGATCTTGAAATCCTCCTGATCTGGATCTTTTCTTTAAAGCTTTTTCTTTTTCAGCTTGAGCCATATCAAATCCCCTTTCTATAATCAGTGCCTTGTTGATGACCTCTTTATAGGTAGGTAGCACGAAGACAGTCACCTGATGCTGAATCCAACCTCGAAGTCCATTTTCAGATTTCCTAGCCCGGATCCCTTCATTTGCTAACAGTGATGGAGCACATCTTGACAACTCTTCAAACTTTGCAGCATACTGAGAAACAGTTAAGTTACCTTGCTCCAAGCGATCAAATTCTCGAAATTTTTGTATCCGAACACTTTGAGGAAAGTCCTCTCATAGAAAACCTTTTGAATTCTGTCCACGTAAAAGGTACATCAGTCAGTCCTTGCTTCCCAAGCTCCAACTCCCACCAAGCAGCTGCCTCATCTTGTAACTAGAATGTAGCAAAAGTAACTTTCTCCCTTTCTGGACACCGCAAGGCTTGAAATACTTTTTCTACAGCCTTTAACCAACCCTTTGCCTCCATGGGATATGATGTTTCCTTGAATATCGGTGGCACATACTTCTTAAAATCTATCAAAGTGATTGGTCATTCTTGTGGAATCCTAACTTCTGGCTGCTGCTGCTGTAATAATAGCTGCTGCATGAACTGTTGCTGTTGCTGTTGTGCTTCCATTAATCTCAGTGTATCAGCTCTTGCAGTAGCTTGTTGCTGCACTAAGTATTGTAATAGCTGAGGAAGATCTACCTAGTCCTCAGGCTGAACTCCAAATCCTCCCAATGTTCCTGTTTCTGTAGTCCCAGTCTCCGGAGTGTTGTCCAAAGGATTGGGGGTCGATTCCTGGGGATGCTTTGCATCACCAATATTATCCATAGGATTGGGGATCGGTTCCTCGGGATGTTCCTCATTGCCAGATAAGATCCCAGTATCCTCATGCTGCTCTATAGGATCCCAAGCATTTGCTCCATCCACAAATCTCGTGGGCCTCCTAACACGTCCACGTTCACTACCACGTGCCATGAAAAACCTACATCAATCATTGTTAGTATACAACTAACAGTTAGATGATTAAAAATATGTCACATTACCTACCTCCCTATGAATCAACCCACACTCTCTCTCGATGAGCTTATACCCTAAGATCCTAAAACCTGGTTTGCTCTGATACCATTCTGTCACGCCTTAAATCCAGCACCAGAATCGGCTATGTGACCGACCGCACAAATCCTAGGTTTTATCCTAGAGATCATGCAAGGCCTAGGTATACAAAAGTCAAACATATCAAAATTAAAACTAATATTTTATAAATAATTTATCAGCAATTAAACAATCCATTTATTAAATCAATATCACTAATTGGTCTACTAATTCACAACAAGCATCAGTAACCGATACTAACTCTAACTAACTAACTAACTCAACATTAATGAAGCTCCATCTCACGCCCAGCCCAATTCCTGTCATGCATCCTGAGTCTCTGAAAAATCAAAAAGTAGGGAGTGAGCTCTACAGCCCAGTAAGGTTTCCTTACAATTACACTAGTATTAATATAAAACTGAAAGTAGCAATATCACAGTAGTTAACGAAAAACGATAAATTTTCAGTCACGCAACCAAAACCAATCACATATCAAGTATATCAAAAACCTTTCACAATATTATATTTCCTTTAAATGTTTTCATTAACTTTTCATCTTCTTAGGGTTCTGGACTAACCACGGTCATGCTCCAACCCATGACTGGTAATCTCATAATCGGCCATTTGCTATCCGCCGTGGCCAAACTAGCCTTGTACAAGCCCGTTAATCGACCTTTTATTCATGGTCAGGCTAGTCTCATCGACCATTCCTCGTGGTCAGGCTAGTTTCACAATCGACCATTCCTCGTGGTCAAGCTAGCTCACGTACAAAGCTCGTGGCTCAGGCTACCTCAGAACTCCACGATCCCGTAGCATGGCTAGTTCAATCACTATTAACACTTATCTTTTCACATCATCTTGTCAAAACATGTCATTTTCCAACAACTGATATCACGGTCCAACCCATTTCAAAGATTACTTGATAACCATGGTATATTAAATAAAACACAAATAACAATAATAACAAATCCACTTTTATCTCGGAAAATCAATCATGCTATCCGAAAACAACCATGCATGTAAACATATACACATATATTCGGATCAAATCAGACAAACTAAAATAATAAACACACATTTATATATATACTGGTGATTAGGTCCAGAATCCTTACCTCTCAAAAATCAATTATCTACACCTGAACTAGTCTGTACCCGAGATCTGTGCAACACCTTCCTGTTCAGGGGACTGATTCCCTATATAATAATTTAATTAAAATTTAAATTTTTAGTTGCACGAATTCTGAGAAAACTTCCCGATCCTCTCTCTTCTATAACAATATATTATTATAAAATATTTATTCTCCCTCTTTCTTTCTCCTTACATTCTCTCTCCTCTCTCCTCATCTTCCCTCTCATCCTTCTCTCTCTTCCTTCTCTTTCCTTATTTTATTATATTTTTTTTCTTTTCCTGGACCATATAGAATACCCCCACTTTTTTTTCTTTTCTTTTTTTTTCCTTTCTTTCTTCTCCTCTCTTCTTTCTTTCTTTCTCTTTTCTTTTCTTTCTCTCAAACCCATTCCACTGCTCTCCCATTGGCTCGATTCGAGCCAACCTCGTAGGGTCGCCGGTGGTGGCCAACGGAAAGTGGTCACTAGAAGACCGTGACGGGTCGGAACCAGGCGACAGCGACGGTGGCGGCCACCGGTGGCCTACGACTTCCACAGCAACCCGAACCAAAAAAATCAAAATTAATCCTTCTTAATAGTAAAAAATAACTCACCGGACTCACTAGAATGTTGGATGCTCGTCAGAGAGGAAAAACAAATGCGTGAGGAGGGCTTGATGGTCTCGAATCATCAGTGGTGACGGGGTTTTAAAGAAACAAATCGATGGTTCCCTCATCGTTTGAAACTCTACCATCGACCAAACGAGTCCCAAACCTACACGGACCCATCGCCGACCACCTCCCACGACTCTCTTACCGAGACCCCTGGCAGAAATTCCAGTCGGCTAGGGCAAAACCCAGCTCCCCTGTTCCGGTCTCCTTCCCTGTCATCCTGTTTTTTTTTTTTTTTGTTGGTTTGGATTGAAGTCGGCGGGGCCTGCCGACTTCAGCCCAAGCCCAATATTACAGCTATTACTTTTGACCTTGTCTACATGGTGTGGGTGGTTTGCGTATATGTTAGAAGACCAATTAATTGAAGTTGTCAGAGTAAATCATATGATTGATAAGACTCAAGTTGAATTTGAAATGATCGCTAAGTATGTAGGCTATAAGGATACATTGGAAGATGGGTCGGCTCGGCATGAAGGTTGGCCACTTCCAAGATAGCATCACGACCATAGATCCGAGGCATCACCCTCATTACACTTGTCCCCTGGCTTCCAAGTCTGAGCTAGTGATGGGTCAGATGAAGGGAGTAACTTTAAGGCCACACCTTGGACCTAGGGATGGTCACTCATGCATCCCGGCAAGGTGTCACACCCTTCATTTAATGTGGGCGACGAAAATAGCCAAGGAGAAGTCTGAACGAGAAACTAAAATAGTTAAAAAGGCTGCTGATAAGGCCAAGCTAGAGGCCAAAGCAGCAAAGGTGGCCAAAAAAAAAGGCTAAGGAAGAAACCTCCAAAAGACAAGCCAATCAAGAGGCCAACATTGTTGAAATAAAGAAGCTGAAGGCTTTGATAGAAAGAAGGGAAGCTGAAGCTGTAGCAGAGAGAAAGAAGAGGGCGGAGACCAAAAGCAGCGCTAGAGACCGGATCAAGGCTATTGCATCAAAGGCCATGGAAGTGTTTCAAGCCTCAAAGAAGCTTCTATTCGCCTTCGTTGTTCACAACACTGGCAAACAGTTCATTTAGGACCAAGTTGCAGCCCGCTATCCAGAGCAGAACTTAAATTTTCTGGATGAAATCGACTTAAAGCCTGAGGAAGATGATGCTGGTCATGCAAGGAAGGGAATTTAGAATCGCATCCTTCCCAAGATATTCATGCAAGGGACATCCGAGCTTTCCCAAATGCTCAATCATCTCGATTATATACAATACATGATCAGTGACTGAAGCCCTATCATGCATCCGTGTGTTGTAGATAGCATAGGAGACCCTGTACCTCTCAACGTCATTTGTGTAAGGGTTATGGTGACCAGGACGGAAGCGTGGATTTCAAAAATTTATTATGAAATCACTACCAAACCCTTAACCCAAGACCTCCTTACTCGGAATTAAAAAATACAAACATGCATATATAATATAAACTAGAGTTTAGGCACCAACATGAACCGCTAGTACCCAATCCGATGAAGAAAACCCTGATTTAGCCTTCTTCTCCACTAGGCGCCCAAACATTCGCCCTCCAACGATGATCCACACAAAACTCGGACCAAGGAAGAACTCCTTCAAGTTGTTTGGAGAAGTGGAACTCTTTCGGCAGCCTTTGGTCTATTGACCACTGTAGGACACCCTGTCCTACTGTAAGACACTAAAGACACTCTCCTAAACCACTCTTGGTTTTAGGACAACCCTCCTCTAGGACACCTTAGGCTTATGTCCTAAAACAAAGACTTGTCCTAGTAGAAAAGACCTTGTCTTAACAAGATAAGTCTTGTCTTAAAGAAAGGAGGGAGAGAGAGACACTCAAAATAGTGCTTCGGTGGAATAATATATATCAGACTCATTTCACCACCCCCTATTTATAGATATAAGAGGGGCGTGTGATATGTCCTCCCATTAACTTATCAGATATGATTTTTCAAGATCGAAGAGAAGTTATCTGGCTTGAAAAATCATATCTAATAAGCCCATTCATGCACCGAAGGCCTTATTCACATCCCTTCTTTTATCTGGACGAATTCTCACTTGCCACATGTCAATTACTAGTCCATAAAAAGCTAAGAGGTGCCTCTTCAATCTTCAAACATTGAAAATTATGAAGAGTCATGATAGCAGAAGGACTCTCCATCAGAACCACATGCCACATGAAGAGTTGCGACTCTTCATGCACCGCGCGCGCCATCCTTCTTCCACGCAAATTTCAAAGAATTTTGACCAGTCAAAACATATGCAATATGGGTGTCATTGGAAAGAGCATAAAATTTCTTTTCTGACCATATAAATTATATTCAAATCAGATATCTATAGCTCATTCTATGCCCTTTTGAAGTTAAGGTATCATTTAGGTACCAAGAGTCCCATGACATTGGGACTCTTCATGTATGGTGCCTAAAATGCCCTTAAAACCAAATTAAAATCAGATTTAGCTCTGATTAGGCTAGACCCACTTAGGACTCAACCTAATTTAGGTTTTCTATAATTAGGTTAGCCCAATTAGCAAGCAACCGGATCCAATCCAATTGGGTTAGGAATTTGGTTAGCCTACATATGCTAGTATGTAATCCGGCTAACCAATTAGGATCCTATGACCCTAATTAAATCATGAATGACTTCCTTGGCTAAGTCTCTATAGTGTGTGATCCATTGGGTTCCACATCTTGCCAGCAGTAGGTTTAGGTTTGAGCCAATTCGATCCGATCGAACTCGATTGACCTAATTAGGTCAAATTGGCTCACCTAATTGTCCAATTCGATTCACACATCAAATTGACTCATGAAACCAAATCAATTGGTTCATGAAGACCTACAAGACAAGATCGACGTCTAGCAACGTGTCATGCCTACCCAGGAGATGAGAAATTTTGATGGATTTATCAAAATACCCTTCAGTGGTGAGTTACCGGGCAATTCAGTCCTTCGATCAGCTTGCATCCGGAATATGACTATGGATATGGATACTTGTCAAATCCAATGTCATATTCATTCCTTACTCAATCTGATAATGATGATTCATTAATGAACGATTAGAATCTATTTCTAATGTTCATACTTTGATCAAGGATTTCCCGAATCTTCATTTGATTGAAATCATCTGGATGTGCTTCCCTCTTACTAGGGTTGATCGATTCCTTTTTGACCTACTTACAACCTCCATATGCAATCCACCATACCCAGTATCACCCCATGCATAACTCAGTATCATGATTGAGTGTGAACCAAAGTATGGATTCATGCATACAAGGTGCCATGGCAGTCTCAGGTCAAAGGACCACATGCACTACTCCCACTATAAGAACTATCTATTGACAAACAGATAAGGTTCCATTAGATGTTCTCAAGCTGGATCCATTCAGTGAACTCATTCTCTAATGAGCACCCACATCCTAGTATTAGTGTCAAACATAAGTGACCGTGAGATCAGTCACCCTCTTCACCAAGCATACATAGGATGTGCTGGTCTTACCGCAAACATTGACCAGGAATATTCTAGATTAGGGTTTTAAGGCTTTAGGTCTCACTGGTATGATCTCATCATAACCCTAGAACCATAGCCCTAATCTATGGGATTCATCATATCTTAATAAAATTAATAAGATACAGCGTATGATGAAAATAAAATGCCTTTATTAATTGATAATGTCAATACACTAGTTTGGGAAACAAAAAAATATTTCATCGAAATACAACATTTTGATTGGCCTTTAGGGCATAATCCTTTCAATCTCCCACTTGCACTAAATCCAATCGCCTTTAAATTTTAACCCCATACAATCGAGGTGGTGATCAAACTCCCGCTATGGTAGAGCCTTAGTGAACGGGTCTGCTATGTTGTTCTTCGTTTCTATTCTTTTAATGTAGACTTCTTGTCTTTCAACAATATCTCGAACGAGATAGAAGCATCTTATAATGAGCTCTAGGTTCCTTAGCTCGAGCGACGGCTCCAGTATTATCATAGTAAAGTGGTACTGGACCTTCAATCTCCGGAATAATGCCCAACTCTGAGATGAACTTCTTCATCTAGACAGCTTCCTTGGCAACTTCACTAACAGCAATGTATTCTGCCTCAGTATTGAGTCAGCTACAGTTTGCTGTTTAGAACTCTTCCAGCTTATAGCTCCTCCATTTAGGATAAAAACATACCCTGAAATAGATTTGCTATCATCTGGATCTGATTGAAAACTAGAATCTGAATAAGCTTCCAGTTTAAGATCAGATCCTCTGTATATCAGAAAAATATCCTTAGTCCTTCTCAAGTACTTAAGAATATTTTTCACAGCCTTCCAGTGATCCTCTCCTGGATCAGCCTAAAATCTGCTGGCTATACCTAAGGCATATGCCACATCAGGCCTGGTACATAACATAGCATACATTATAGATCCTACAGCCGAAGCATAAGGTATAGAACTCATTCTATTTCTTTCTTCAGGTGTCTTAGGAGACATCTTCTTAGAAAGATGTATGCCATGACCAATGGGCAAGTAACCTCTTTTACTTCCCTCAATGCTAAATCTCTTTAGCACTTGGTCAATGTACCTAGACTGGGATAAGCCTAGCATCATCCAGATCTATCTCTATAGATCTTGATACCCAGTATATAGGATGCTTCTCCCAAGTCTTTCATGGAAAACTATTTAAATAACCATACCTTGACTGATTGTAACATTGGGATATCATTCCCAATGAGGAGTATGTCATCCACATACAGAACCAAGAAAACTATGGCACTCCCACTAGTCTTCTTGTACACACAAGGTTCATCCTCATTTTTGATAAAGTCAAACTCTTTGACTGTCTTATCAAATTGGATGTTCCAACTCCTGGATGCTTGCTTTAATCTATAAATGGATTTCTTCAACCTACATACCTGATTAGGTTTAGTCTCCAAGACAACCTTCTGGCTGTGACATATAGACCTCTTCCTTAAGAAAACCATCAAGGAATGCAGTTTTCACATCCATCTGCCAGATTTCATAATCATGATATGTTGCTATAGCAAGCATGATCCGAATAGACTTGAGCATGGCAACAGGAGAAAATGTTTCATCATAATCTATTTCCTGTTTTTGTCTGAAACCCTTAGCCACTAATCTGGCTTTATAAGTTTTGACTTGGCCATCTGTCCCAATCTTTTTCTTATAGATCCATTTGCATCCAATAGGGTTAACACCCTCTGGTGCATCAACCAAAGTCCACACTTGGTTGACATACATGGAGTCCATTTCGAATCTCATGGCTTCTAGCCATTTGTCTGAGTCCCTACTCATGACAGCATCCGTATAGGTTAGAGGCTCATCATTTTCAATGATCCGGGCTTCATTATTTTCAATAATGAACCCATACCTCTCAGGTGCATGACGCACCCTATCAGACCTACAGATAGGAGTGGTGTGTTCTGGTTCTATACTAACTATGTTATCATTTGATTGAGATGTATCTATTTGTTGAACTTCTTCAAGTTCAATATTTCTCCCACTGCCTTTTTGTAGGATGAACTCTTTCTCCAGAAAAGTGGCATGCCTACTGACAAAAATATTTTGTTCAGTAGGGTGGTAGAATAGATATCCTATACTATCTTTAGGATATCCTACAAATAGATATTTATCTGCTCTAGCATACAGCTTATGTCCAAAATTTCTTTTGACATAGGCTGGACATCCCCATATCTTAAGATACTTAAGATTGGATTTCTTACCCCTCCATATCTCATATGGAGTGCTAAAGACAGATTTAGATGGTACTGTATTTAAGATATTAGCCACGGTTTCCAAGGCATATCCCTAGAAGGAAACAGGTAACTCTATGAAGCACATCATGGACTGTACTATATCTAATAAGGTATGATTCCTCCTTTCAGCAACACCATTTAATTGTGGTATGTAAGGAAGGGTCCATTTAGAGATAATCCCCTTTTCTTTAAGGTGATCGAGAAACTCGATGGATAAGTATTCACCTCCTCGATCTGATCGAAGGATTTTAATACTTTTTCTCATTTATTTCTCACCATACTTTGATACTCTAAAAATTTATCAAAGGCTTCGGACTTATGTTTCATAAGATACACAAATCCGTACCTTAAAAAATCATCAATAAACGTGATGAAATAAGAGTATCCACCCTTGGCCTGAGTTGTCATAGGCCCACATACATCTATATGTATAAGTCCTAATAACTCAGTTGTCCTTTCTCTATGTCCACTAAATGGAGTCTTGGCCATTTTACCCATGAGACATGATTCACAAGTTTCTAATGATTCATAATCATAAGGATTAAGGAAATTTTCCTTGTATAACTTGCTAATCATAGTCTCACTAATATGTCCAAGCTGACAGTACTAGAGTAAAGTATTGTTTACATCATCTCTCTTTCGTTTGTTACTTACATGAAGTATATTGTCATTAGTGGATAGAGTTAAAAGACCATTGCAAAATATGCCACAACATATAATTTTATTAGAAAAGCTGATTGAGCAACCATTGCTCATCACATTCATAGTATAACCTTGTCTAAGTAACAGGGGTACATATATGATATTTCTAATGACCTTAGGCATATAGTAACAATCTCTCAGCTCTAAAATCTTCCCCGAAGGTAACTTCAAGATATAAGTCCCTACGACCTCTGCTTGGATGGACTCTCCTCCAGCACCGTAGAGCTCGAAGTCTCATTCCTTCAATACTCTAAGCCTCTGCAGCCCCTGCAATGATTTGCAAATATTATGACCACAGGCGGTATCCAATACCCAAGTATTTGAAATGGAAGAATCCAATGACAAAATAGTATGAACTTCTTTCATACCTTTTGGTGCATCCGATACACCAGGCTTCACACCTGCAAGGTAAGCCTTGCAGTTCCTCTTCCAATAACCCGGCTTGCCACAGTGAAAGCAGGTCATTTGTCCGGAGGCCTTCTTTCCTTTCTTCTTCTTGATGCCCCTTTTTGGGTTCAATCTCCTCTTGGAACTCTTTCTGCCTTACTTCTTCTTGTTGATCCCATCCACAAGAAGAAGTGGAGCCTTATTTTTTTTTAAATAGCTCTCTGCTGTTTTTAACATGTTTAACAGCTCAAGAAAGGAAGTGTTAAGTTTGTTCATATAATAATTAAGAACAAACTGTGAAAATGACTCCAGGAGTGACTGCAGGATCAAATCCTGATTCAACTCCCCATCCATAACAAAATCCAATTGACCTAATCGAGTGATCAGGTCAATAACCATCAGTACGTGGTCTTGTACGGATGTACCTTCTATCATTCTCACATGGAACAACTGCTTAGATATCTCATATCTAGCAGTTCGACTATGTTCTCCATATAGCTCTTTTAGATTGAGCAGTATGGAGTTAGTGTCCATGCTATCATGTTGCCTCTGCAACTCATTGGTCATAGAGGCAAGCATGATACATTTGACAGTGAGTGAGTCATTTTGCCACATCTTGTATGTGGTCTTTTCCTCTTGCGAGGCATCTTTCCCTAAAGGTTCCAAGGTAGGGGTATCAAGAATATAAGAAAGTTTTTCCTGGCTGAGTACTATCTTTAGGTTTCTTAACCAGTCAACATAGTTCGGTCCAGTCAATTTATTGGCATCAAGTATACTACAGAGTGGGAGTGAAGAGGCTATTTAATCTACATTAACAAAAAACATAACATAAGCAAACAACCAATGTTCACAAAACATAATTAAATTAGGACTTTAACTTAATTATGTCTCCCACTATTTTATCAAGCATCATAACCCTCTATATGATGATCGAGAAACCCTAATTGGTTTTCTTAGTGGGGTTGAGATCCTAATTCCTTATAAAGGACCTTGTATGTACACAACAAATCTTTTATAAGTTCAAAGGTAGGAAAACTCTTTTCAATTGTATCTCATGCAATTCACAACAAAACCTGGCCTCTAAAATATTAATAGCCTTGTGTGTGCACAACAAACTGTAATATTTTTAGTTAAGACCCTTCATTCTTTTATAGTCATGATTGTAATAATAATACCCTTGTGTGTTCACAACAAAGTATTATATTAAATCATACCATAAGCATCAAATGCACTAGGCCAAAATTGTGTTAGTTACCATAATAGGCCTTGTGTGTACACAACAAACCTAATACGGATCATAACATAATAATGACCTAGCATGAAGGAAGGCCTAATGTAGTGAATATTACACTAAGCATATCAATCAAGAATTAAGTTAATCTTATCGGCCAGGTAAGTGGGAGAGTAGTGGGAGTCCCCCCGTTGCTTTCCTAGACACTAATAAAAATTGGCCAGGTCAGTCAACGGAACCAATTAAAAACCACATCCTCTTTACCGATCATGAATCACTTTTCCTAGACACTGAATGATCAACTAATCATCTTGATTATTTTGCTTTTGGTATATGACACTACAACTTAATATAATTTTAATAGAGGGCAATTCAAACAGAAGCACATTCTAATATTACCATTCATCAACCATGTATCATATATCATTTTATAATGTGCCAAGTGTATCATCATACTAGGACAACCATCTACCACATAATGGATCTATCATTATGCCAGGGCAACCTTATTTCAGTATGATGACTAGAAAGCTAAACATATCTCTATATCGGTTAAGGTTTAAGTGAAAGCCCTAACCAGTGACATACATATATGCATAAACAAATCAATCATATGTAACTTTAAACTTTTGTAGAGTCCTACAAAATTGGGCAACTTCAAATTTTGTTGAGTTCTACAAAAATGGGCAACCTCAAGAGTCCTACAAAATTGGGCAACTTCAAATTTTGTAGAGTCCTACCAAAATGGGCAACCTCAAGAGTCCTACAAAATTGGGCAACTTTAAATTTTGTAGAGTCTTACCAAAATGGGCAACCTCAAGAGTCCTACAAAATTGGGTAACTTCAAATTTTGTATGATTTAGCCCTAATAAGATGGCTCTGATACCACTGTAAGGATTATGGTGACCAGGGTGGAAGCATGGATTTCAAAGATTTATTATGAAATCACTACCAAATCCTTAACCCAAGACCTCCTTACTAGGAATTAAAATATACAAACATGCATATATAATATAAACTAGAGTTTAGGCACCAACCTGAATCGCTAGTATCCAATCCGATGAAGAAAACCCTGATTCAGCCTTCTTCTCCACTAGGAGCCCAAACGTTCGCCCTCCAACAGTGATCCACATGAAACTCGGACCAAGGAAGAACTCCTTCTTCAAGTTGCTTGGAGAAGTGGAACTCTTTCGGCAACCTTTGGTCTAATGACCACTGTATCACCCCATATGCAATCCTCCATACCCAGTATCACCCCATGCATGACTCAGTGTCATGATTGAGTGTGAACCAAAGTATGGATTCATGCATACAAGGTACCATGGCAGTCTCAGGTCAAAGGACCACATGCACTACTCCCACTATGAGAACTATCTATTGACAAACAGATAAGGTTCCATTAGATGTTCTTAAGCTGGAGCCATTCAGTAAACTCATTCTCTAATAAGCACCCACATCCTAGTATTAGTGTCAAACACAGGTGACTATGAGATCAGTCACCCTCTTCACCAAGCATACATAGGATATGCTGGTCTTACCGGAAACATTGATCCCCTACTTAATATCCTATCGACTAGGAATATTCTAGATTAGGGTTTTAAGGCTTTAGGTCTCACTGGTATGATCTCATCATAACCCTAGAATCATAGCCCTAATCTATGGGGTTCATCATATCTTAATAAAATTAATAAGACACAATGTATGATGAAAATAAAATGCCTTTATTAATTGATAATGTCAATACACTGGTTTGGGATACAAAAGAAAATCCCATTGAAATACAACATTTCGATTGGCCTTTAGGCCATAATCCTTTCAATCTGGTGTCCCAAAGGACTCCTTCAACCTTTGAAGGATTTCCTCTGGCTGGGCTTCCTCGAATTTGCGATTGAACTCGTCGTTCATTGCCGCCAACATTATGCATCAGACAGTGATCCTGTCAGAGAGCCACTTCTGATAAGTGTCTTTCACCGAACCCCGAGCATTGAGAGCAGGGGTTTCAGGAGCCAGATCCGATATCACATGCCAGCTATCGAAGTTGGGTCCATTGAGCTTCTCGTTGTTGAGAAGAGACCGGAGCGACAGGTTGGAAGATATCTGAAAGAAAAACCAAAGCTAATTAGTGTATATGAATTATTAAGCTAAAGACATGGACTTTAGTCTAAAAGTCCCTCCCACTATTTTGCTCAGACTGGTAGCCTTTACCTCCAATCCGAGAAATTACTTTAATTTTTTAGTGGGTACCAGAGTCCAATAGACAACACATGAGCCTGACTTTGGCCGGCCCACCTATGCATGTCTAAAGGTAGGTTCTTCAACCAATTATTTCTCCAAGTAACCTCTAGTATTTGGGTTTTGCCCCAAGATGCACTTCAATCGATCTTTGGGCCTTCTATTGAAGGTCCCGGTTAGGTCCAACCATTAACATGAGAAAATCCAATGCTTCTAACTAACGAATAGTCAAGCCCAACTTTGGCCGTACCACCTGACCACCGTTAAGAGAGTCACACTGAGCTATCATATTAAGAACAGCAATTTCAATAGCTCGATGAACACCACATCTTTGGATCTGCTGATGAACACCCAACAACAGGATCCATTACCATCCCACTTAATGGGAGACTAAGACTTGGTTATCTCTATAACTTTGTCCTTTTAAGGATCTAATAATTTAGAGGATTTAATTTTAATGTGACAGATGAAGAGATGAGAAGACATGGATCAACCTCCCATTGACCATATTAGCAAATAAAGAGGGTTACACAACTAATGATCCATGAGCACCTAAAATCAGTCAACACTGATTGACCTTGGGTGACAAGGGTTAATACGAGTCAATGAGCTATCCAATCAATTCTGATTGACCATATTGGCCAGGTAAGTGAGATCATGGGTTGGGTTCCGCCATTAACCGTCTTACCTTAGACACCAACAGAGTTGGCCAGGTAAGAGGTAGCCCCAAAGAACCATGATCAAAATGCCAAACTCACCTAGACACCAATCGGTTCATCAAAGTTGATTAGACAAGCCTAAAGACTCGGGCTTTCCACTGAGCCACAAATTAGGTCAATTTAGATTTATGGACTAATCAATCTAACTATTAGAGATATCTAAAGAGAAGAAATCCTAACTCAATATTTGATTAGATTAGTTTTCTAATTAGTCCAATGCATCTAAACTTAGGTCTAACCCAATCAAGGACCTAATAGAAGCTAACCCATGACCCTTAAGACTTCTTGAAATGACTTGAAATCTTTGAATCGCATTCCTAGAGTTCTTAGTCATTCTTAATTTTCAATTAAGTTCAATAGCCTTAAATAAATTAAAACAATTTCAATTTACAAATGTAAAACAATTATACAACAATTCAAAATTTGAATTCACTATTTTTAGCATTTCTATTGTCAAGTGTCGACTCACCAGGGACAAGTGTCGACACTAGGTGTCAACACTTGGGTCGACTCAAGGCCTGAGACAGGAAGAAAATAGAACGACAAGTTTTCTGTACTCGCTCATGAGTCAACAACTTCAAGGCAAAGTGTCAACTCACGAGCCTAAGTGTCGACACTTCCTGGTCAAGTGTCGACACTTCAACTTGAGACAGGGAAAACACAGTGATTTCAAATCCAAAGTTTTTCCAAACTTTCAACAAATCCGATCAAAACATAACTCTTAGATCTTATCTAAAGTTGTCTTATGATCATGTCATTAGATTAAAATAATTTTAATATACATTTTCTTTCTTCTTTTTCTTTTCAAGAGTCAATCACATCAGCACCCCGACATGCCATAGGAAGCCCCATTGAATAGGAAGAGAGGGTCTTGTAGCTTTACTTCTCTCCTATGACCGGATGGCCATGGTGAAGCACTCAATCCAAGTACTTTAAGAAAGGTGATGTTAAGGCATGCTAGCATCATTATACTACAAAAAGAATCTATTGCTCTGATACTATTGAAGGTGAAGCACTTCATGCAAGCAGGGTAGAAAAGATGCATTTTAAAACTATTTTAAAACATGCACAGCGGAAGGCCGATAGATAGATTAAAATGATTTACCGATCTGCCCGCAACAGGATCTAGTACAATGATCTAGCATGCAAGCAAAACATCAACAACAAGAAATAAAGAAAGGTATAAAAGTACCATACCTTAATACCTCTGAAAATATTGAGAAGAAGGATGAAGGTGCCCGAGCCACACACGTGTCTGGCCTCTACAGGTAATCCACACCAGGGCTCGACTGATGCGGGACTAAAATGCATGCAATTCTTTTTGTATGTTTTATATGTTGGATTAGGTGATTAATTCCCGAATTTCAAATCAAAATTAATTATAGGAAATTTTGTATGAATTTTTGAAGCCAAGCATGCAGATTAGAACCTAGAAAAGTACTAAAAAAGGATCGCCGGGGCTGAGAAGCCTCGGTTAGGGCAAGTTCTCCTACAATATGAAGACTGGAGGTAGAGGGGGTGTACCTGACAACGTCTGAAATGCCCGGTGAAGATCGCAGTGAAGGGATCTCTCATTCCTCGATGGATGCGGCCTGGAAAATCGAGCCAAAGACCCGCGGATACCCGACTTTCTGCTCGGTGGTCTGATTGAGGCTTGGCTGGAGTCGTTGGATTCGTAGGAACTCGAGGACCTGCAAACGACCTGTCAGGGGTTAGAAAACTTAGAGAAAATCAAGAAAATAAAGGAAAACAGCAAAGGAAAGAAAGTTTTGGAGGGGGCTAGAAGGATGGTAGGTGGCAAGAAGATGGTAGCAAACACCGGGAAGAAGAACTCTTAAATCCCTTTATGCACACAGCAGGGTAATCACACAAAACAATATAAGAACTCAAGTTTAATTCATATATCAAAATCAATCCTCATACAAGAGACTAGGGTCCTTTAAATAGACCCTTAGACTTGGGCTCCAAGTAAGGACACATTAGTCTTTACATAAGAATCCTACTCCTACTCAAACCCTAGCTAGAAAATAAGGAAACATTAGGTAGAAAAATCCCTAAAAATTCTCTTGACTTGGTCAACACTCCAAGGATGCCTAGGGAGGCGAGTTGGGCTTCTAAGAGCGGCAAGAGGCCGGCCCAAAGGGGCTTGGGCGCACGGGCTTGGGCCTTTGGAAACTAGGGTGGCCTGGTAGCCAGGTAGCAGGAATATTCCTCGGTATCTTGCTTCTTAGGGGCTTGGGCTTGGCACCTGGGCTTGATTTCTTTGGGCTAGGGTGCAGGTGGACCTCTGGAATCATGGATGCCCTGGTCTATGAATATATTCTGGCATTTGGAAGGGAATCTGGACATCTGGAGGGCATCTGCAAGGAATTAGGGTTTTCTTAATTTTTCTCCTGGGGTCTTCAAATCTTCAAGCTGGGTTGGACTTGGGCTTAACTTTCATGTCTTCAATCAGGTTGGACTTGGTCTTCACTTATATGATATGGTCTTGAGTCTTCAATATACTTGGACAGGTCTCAAAAAAATAAAATTAGCTCGACATGAGATGACCAACACTTGACTGAACTAGCTCAACATGAGCTGACTAATACAGGACTCACATAAAACAACTCAGCTAGACTAGCTTTATTATAATGGACTCGAATGTCATTTAAGTGATCCACAGAGGGTTGAGAAGCCTCAGCCTTATTCTGGTGCCTCTGGTGTCCGCACCAATTCTTCCGGGGTGGGAGGAACTCGACCCTGTCGAGTGAAGATCAGACTGGCTCACATATCTCTCAAGAAGGTCTGGTTTGAGGCATTGCAAGTCCTCTCGAGAAATCCATGAATCGTCTGACTCTGGCCGGCCTTGCCATCGAACCAGGAAGCGTTGATAGTCACAGCCCCGGGTCGTGATGGCTTGATCGTCTAGGATACGCTCGATCCGTTCTCCTCTCTCAAGCCAATTTGTTAGTGGATACTCTGGGTTAGGGTCACTCACAATGAAAAGGAATAGGTCCAAAGGTCTCACTAGGTATCACTGCCGGTTCCCTATACTGAACTAGGTCTGTAATATTGAAGGTAGAACTAATGCCCATATCCGAAGGCAAGTCTAACACATAGGCATTTGATCCAATCCTTCTCTATCACTTCAAAAGGTCCGGCTCTGCGAGCATGAAGCTTCTTTTAGGCCTAAGCCTAACCAAGATAGAATTCACTACATCAAATTCTTTAACCCTTCTTCGGGAATTAGCCAGTTGTTTTAAGATTAGTGCGGGTGGTGAACATGCTAGGCACATGCAGTCTCCTAACAAGATGATGCAAATGACTCAAACCTATACCTAACAGACTTGACTAAAGAGGTTTATTAGGTCTTAACTACCACTTGGGCATGGGGGCATGAGTCGTGGTTGATGGATGACATGCAGAAAAAAATTTGCTAGTAACTCCTAATAGGTGCCAAAGGGTCTGCCAAAAGTAGGTAGCAAATGGGATGGGCTCTATGGATCCTTGCAACCTAGTAACCTCAACAAAATGTAACCTAATAGTTCTAGACATATGAGAAAACTCAGGAAAGGGTAGGAAATAGAAAGTGGGTTCAGAATTAGTCTGGTAGGGTGGAGAAAAAGGTTCCAGGTTAGTTGGATAAAGTAGAATAAAAGAAGGCATGTCAAGGACTAATGCTAGACTAATGAGGCTAACCTTACGGGGTTGCGGTATATCTATGGGCAAGAAAAGGTCCATGCTATGGAAGGATGGGTCAACAATTTCTGGGAAGAGATCTTCAATAGGAATGGCAGGAAGGGATTCATCCTGAGGGCAATGGGTTAAGTAAGCCAAATCCTGAATAAAGTCTTCTTGTTCATGGAATTTAGGAATAGGCTATACAATTAGATCCTTTTCTAGTGTTTCCTCATGTAAAATCCTAGAATCAGAGTTATCTTCCTCTAATTGTTCTTCCACTATAGCTTTAAGTTGGATGTGGTCAAGGTCAACTAGCTCTGGGTTGGTTTCTACCTGGGTATCTACCGGGTCAGCTAATTCTAGGTCTACTAAAGGTGTCTCCTCTTCTCCCTCATACTCATCCACTAAGCTCGCATCAGCTTCATACACTTCTGCATTAATGTAAGCCTTGTCAATCTCAGGAATGGTTAGAGAAGGTCGGCTAGGGAAAAATTGGCTAGGTCCTGGTTTCTGATTATGGATACTAATCCTAGTAGGTTCAGGTTGCCTAAGGGGTAGTGGCTCACTACTGGGCTCATATTTAGGGGTACTAATCCTATGGGGTTCAAGTTGACTAAGGGAAACCTGAGTAGTACTAGATTGATACCTAGGGGTTATGGGCTCTCTAGGCTCATAGGACAAGGGTGCAGATCTATGGGTCACGAGATTATAATATTTGGGTTCATAGGATTTTGGTTCAGCTCTATGGGTCTTGGGTCTACTGGACTCATGGGATATGGGTTCGTAGATTCTAGAGTCAGAGGATTTGGAGTCATAAGATCTATAGGTTGTGGGTATACTAGGCTTATAGGGAGAGGGTAAATAGGATCTATCTTCCTGATCTACAAAATCCTGATTGGGTCTTCTAGGACTAACCTTAGGGATTGGGTCATGATGATGGACTCTCCTAGGTTCAGCCTTAAGGTATGGATCAGGGTTTGGGGTCCTCCTAGGTTCAGTATCATAGTATGGGTCATGACGATGGGCTCTCCTAGGTTCAACCTCTCGGTAGGGATCAGGGTTTGGGGTCCTCCTAGGTTCAGTATCATAGTATGGGTCATGACGATGGGCTCTCCTAGGTTCAACCTCATAGTAGGGATCAGGGTTTGGGGTCCTTCTAGGTTCAGTATCATAATAAGGGTCATGACGATGGGCTCTCCTAGGTTCAACCTCATGGTGGGGATCAGGGTTTGGGGTCCTCCTAGGTTCAGTATAATAATAAGGGTCATGGCGATGGTCTCTCCTAGGTTCAACCTCACGGTAGGGATCATGGTAAGGGGTTGTCCTAGGGTTGGCTCCTTATATGGGTCAGAGTATTGGGTTCTCCTAGGATTGGACTCCCTATATGGGTCAGAGTAGTGGGTTCTTATAGGGTTGGGCTCTATGGTTTCACTAAGTTGAGTTGGGTTGAGGCTATTGGTCTGGGTCAACTTAGTCATTTGGGTAATTAATTGGGTAGTTATTTGTGTAGCCATATGGGCCATGGATTGGGTTAGTTGCTCAGTGAGTGCATTAATTTGGGCTTCAAGGTTATCCATGGGTTCAGCCAAAAATGGAGATGGTGGGTGATATGAAACCCCTGATCTAGTGCTCATGCAAGACTCAATCAGACCGACTACAGCTGACTAGACCTAGAGTCCAAACCAGATGCTCAATCAGGGTGGCAAACTAGCCTATAGTAATCCTGTACTCAGCCAGGCAGGTGTAAGGGGAGTGTTAGGTCCCTGATTGCCAATCCTAGACACCAATCAGAGATTGGCCAGGTAGGCGGACCATCACACAAGCGTTTCGGGATTGAATCCCTGAACCACCGTTCTAGACACTGAGCACACTGAGCACAAGGCACACACAGGTTAACTTGACATAGTGATCTAACACTAGCCCGGACCCGACCAGTTGGTGTCCCTAGCCCACTAGGGCAAATTAAGTCTAATCGATTTTAAGTTAGGCTTATAACCGAATGCAGGGGATGTGGTTTTGGGCTAAGGAGAGGTGATCAAATCCTCCCCCCATCTGACATAGCAAGAGTGCCCTTAAAGGTAGATTATACAATGATGGCAGGCAGATGATGCAAATTAGGGTTAGATGTTTTAGTAGCTTTTATATATGTAATTTTTTTTTTTTTGGTATTTTCGTAAACAGAAGAAAACTTGCAAATTATGGCCTAATATGCAGAAAATATACTAAAATTAAAAGATATGCAAAAGGGATACTAAACAAAACCCTAAACCTTCCAAAATTGTCTTGCTGAAAAACAGAGCCAAAAACTTGCAGGCTATATTTCGGCTTGAAGAAAATTCACAGACTGAAATAAAATCTAAAAAAATTTGGAAAATACTTTGAATTATGATGAATTCAGAAAAATATATTTTAGAATTTTTTGAGTTCAGGATAAGGAGAAATAACTAAATTAATAGAGTATATATGGACTGAAAAATTGCAGAAAATAAGCCCTAATCTAAGCTCTGATACCAAATGATGCGGGACTAAAATGCATACAATTATTTTTGTATGTTTTATATGTTGGGTTATGTGATTAATTCCTAAATTTCATATCAAACTTAATTGTAGAGAAATTTGTATGAATTTTTGAAACCAAGCATGCATATTAGAACCTAGAAAAGTACTAAAGAAGGATCGCCAGGGCTGAGAAGCCTCGGTTAAGGCAAGTTCTTCTACAATATGAAGACTGGAGGTAGAGGGGGTGTACTTGACAATGTCTGAAGCACCCGGTGAAGATCGCAATGAAGGAATCTCTCGTTCCTCGATAGATGCGGCCTAGAAAATCGAGCCAAAGACCCGCGGATACCCGACTTTCTGCTCGGTGGTCCGATTGAGGCTTGGCTAGAGTCGTTGGATTCGTAGGAACTCGGGGACCTACAAATGACCTGTCAAGGGTTAGAAAACTCAGAGAAAATCAAGAAAACAAAATAAAATAGCAAAGGGAAGAAAGTTTTGGAGGGGACTGGAAGGATAGTAGGTGGTAAGAAGATGGTAGCAAACATCGGGAAGAAGAACTCTCAAACCCCTTTATGCACACAGCAGGGTAATCTCACAAAACAATATAAGAACTCATGTTTAATTTATATATCAAAATTAATCCTCATACAAGAGACTAGGGTCCTTTAAATAGACCCTTAGTCTTGGGCTCCAAGTAAGGACACATTAGTCTTTACATAAGAATCCTACTCCTACTCAAACCCTAGCTAGAAAATAAGGAAACATTAGGTAGAAAAATCCCTAAAAGTTTTTTTGACTTGGTCAACACTCCAAGGACACCTAGGGGGGTGTGTTGGGCTTCTAATAGCAGCAAGAGGCTGACCCAAAGGGGCTTGGGCGCATGGGCTTGGGCCTCTGGAAGCTGGGGTGGCATGGTAGCCAGGTAGCAGGAATATTCCTTGGTATCTTGCTTCTTAGGGGCTTGGACTTGGTGCCTGGGCTTGATTTCCTTGGGCTAGGATGCAGGTGGACCTCTGGAGTCATGGATGCCCTGGTCTATGAATATATTCTGGCATCTGGAAGGGAATCTGGGCATCTGGAGGGCATCTGCAAGGAATTAGGGTTTTCTGAGTTTTCCTCCTGGGGTCTTCAAATCTTCAAGCTGGGTTGGACTTGAGCTCAACTTCCATGTCTTCAATCAGGTTGGACTTGGTCTTCACTTGTATGATGTGGTCTTGAGTCTTCAATATGCTTGGACAGGACTCAAAAAAATAAAATTAGCTCGACATGAGCTGACTAACACTTGACTGAACTAGCTCAACATGAGCTGACTAATACAGGACTCACATAAAACAACTCACCTGGACTAGCTTTATTACAGTGGACTCGAATACCATTTAAGTGATCCATAGAGGGTTAAGAAACCTCTGCCTTATTTTGGTGCCTCTAGTGTCCGCACCATCGACTCTGACTCTGATCAACTCCCTCGGAGTGCTAGCTCTTCGGGATCCTTCAGGCTGATCTTCTTCTTCCGGGAAGACAAGGAGGAGAGGTGGAACCCTTTCCAAGAAACTCTCTTCCCAAGACCTAGCTTGAATGCTAGGTTTCTCATGCCCAATCCCAAGTCCTCACTAAGCCCTTCTTCTTCTTCTCTAACTTTTCTCTTCTCAAAAGAACCACTAAAAGCCTCTTGAATGACCTTTATTTATAGGGGAAACCATGAGAGGGAGAAAGAGGAAGGAGGAGTGATTGGGAGAGAGAGTCAAAAGCCATTCCAAATGGGTCCAAGCCAAAGAAGGTAAGTATGACTATCATACCATGAATGCTTGGAGCCAAAATGCTCAAAACTCGAATTTCGAATTCAAAATTTGAAATCAAACAGTCTAGAAATTCTTCCTAGAAATTTGCTCGTCACAGTAAGTGTCGACACTTCCCCAAGTGTCGACACTTACAAAAAATCCAAGTGTCAACACTTAGAGCATGGTCAATCATATTGACCTCCGGTGATGGCAAACAATTCTCAATCATCGATCAACCTTAAGATCATATAGAAACCCCTATGGTGTGTGACCCCATAGATTCGAACACTAAGCCAGTAGCACTGGAATATTTTTTGTACCAGGCAAAGTCCTCATCTAGCAATGATACCCAATTTCTGAATAGGTCAAAGATGCATAGCACCTCATAAGAACCTCTAGCATATGGTTACCGCATTTCTCCCTTTGACCTCATAATGCTCAAGATGACCTAGGGTTCGACTGCCAACCCTAATTTGGTTTATCTAGATCATGCCTCAACTTTATAAGTTTTGCGACTCCTCACAAGAACTACTCTGGCAAAGGATTTGCTAAATTGAGACATAGTGCATCATTCACTCTAAACTATTTGGAGGGGTCAATTCCATCTTAATCCACCACCACTCCATAAGTACTTAACTGCACCCAGAAACCTTCCGTCCCTGGATTAGAAATCCAGGTAGTATGGCACCAAAGTATAGTGAGTTGCTTGCAAGGACCATGGTGATCTCAGGTATGAGGGACACATATACCCATATCCCTTCATGAGCAACCCTTTGGCAGAAGGGAGCTCCGCAGATGGTCATGTTCAGTGAGATGTCACACATTTCACTTGCATATCACACCAGTGTCTCCATACTCCTTGGTTAAGAGGACAACCAACAAATATAACATACAACAACCTACACTTGATACATCATCGTCTTATGACAATGTATCCTTTGGTTGGAACAAGTTTAAGAACTACTGGATATATCCTCTCTATATCAAAACAATGTAGTTCTAAGGACTCCATCATACAAGAGTTCATTTCAGGAAAATGTAAATATGATGAACAGCCAAAAAGAATAACTTTTATTTATTAAAAATCATATACAGTTACAATATAGTACAACCGTCTACAACCTAGATGATCGGCTTTGGGACATAATTTCCAATAACTCCCACTTGGACTAAAGCCAATCTGTACAGAATCTAATTCCCATTTTTTGTTTACAATAGTAGAACTCTTGAATTTCGACGGCCTTAGTGAAGGGGTCAGCCAGGTTCTCCTTTCCATCGATCTTCTGAAGGTCAATGTCACCTCATTCCATGATCTCTCGTACAAGGTGATAGCACCACAGAATATGCTTTGTGTGGTGATGAGACTTCGACTCTTTGGCTTAAGCAATGGCTCCAGTGTTGTCATGTACACCGGAACAGAACCATCTAGGAAAGGTGTCACTTCTAGCTCGTTAAGGAACTTTCACAACCACACAGCTTCCTTTGCTGCATCTGATACTGCAATGTACTCTATTTCGCATACTGAGTCCATCACAATAGGCTGCTTGGAACTTTTCCAGCAGATAGCTCCTCCATTCAGGGTAAAGATAAATCTTAACACACTCTTGCTATCATCCTTATCTAATTGGAAACTGGAGTCAGTATACCCCACAAGTTTCAAGTCAGATTCTCCATAAATTAGCCATTGGTCCTTAGTATTTCATAAATACTTAAGGATAGTCTTTACCACTTTCCAATGAATTTCACCTGGGTCAGACTGGTATCTGTTCACCACGCCTAGTGAGTATGCCACGTCCTGTCTAGTACATGTTATGTTGTACATGATAGAACCCACTGTTGAAGCATATAGGATTCTACTCATACGCTCTCTCTTCAGGAGTTATCACATAATTCCTTTTGGAGAGATCAATTCCAGTGTCTATCGAGAGATAGCTCTTCTTGAAATTTTCCATGCTGAACCGTTTCAGCACGGTGTCGATGTATGTAGACTGGGACAGTCCCGGAAGCCTCTTAGATCTATCTCTATAGATCTTCATACCTAGTATGTAAAAGGCTTCACCCAAGTCCTTCATAAAGAACTGAGATGACAACCAGACCTTTATTCCTTGCAGTGCTGGGATGTCATTCCCGATTAAGAGAATGTCATCCACATACAGCACAAGGAATACAATCACAAAACCATTAGCCCATTTATAAATGCAAGGTTCTTCTCCGTTCCTAATGAAGCCATATGACTTGATACACTTATCAAATTGCATGTTCTAACTTCTTGATGCTTGCTTCAGTCCATAGATGGACTTTTGAATCATGCACACCTTTGACTTATCTGTGGATATGAACCTTTCAGGTTGTATCATATACACCTCCTCTTCTAGCTCACCATTCAGGAAAGCTATTCGGACATCTATTTGCCAGATTTCATTGTCAAAGTGCACTGCTAAAGCAAGCATGATCCGAATGAACTTGAGCATTGCCACAAGAGAGAACGTCTCATCTAGTCAATACCATAATGTTGACGATATCCTTTGGCAACTAGACAAGCTTTGTAGGTCTCTACTTGCCCGTCTGTACCCCTTTTCCTTTTGAAAATCCATTTGCATCCAATGGATTTTATCCCTTCAGGTGGATCAACCAATGTCCATACATTGTTGATCTCCATGGACTCCATTTCAGATTTCATGGCTCCTAGCCATTTCTCAGAGTTGGACCTCTGCATCGCTTCCATATAGGTGATCGGATCCTCATTATTCTCATAGAGTTCAATGGGATCATCGTCCCGGACCAAGAAATCGTAGTATCTATTCGGTCAACTTGGTACCCTACCGGATCTCCTTAATGGTTCCTATGCAGGCTCTGGGTGTGATCTAATCACAGCCGGTTCTATGTTGTCCCTTAAGTATGTCAATTCTTCTACTTGTTGAACTTTACTAAGTTCAATCTTAGCAGCTATAGTTCCTTCACCAAGAAACTTCTTTTCCAAAAAGATAGCCCTAAGACTGACGAACAACTTTTGTTCCTCAGCTAAGTAGAAGTAATACCCCTTAGATCCTTTTGGATACCCAACAAATAGGCACCGGTCAGACCTAGGTCTAAGTTTGTCTATTTTTAAATATTTTACATAAGCCGGACACCCCCAGACCCGAAGGTGTGATAGTGTCGGCTTACGTCCAGTCCATATCTCATTTGGTATTTTTCTAATGGACTTACTTAGAGCCTTATTCAAAAGGTAACAGGCTGATTCTAAAGCATATCCCCAAAAGGATACCGGCAGATAAGCAAAGCCCATCATGGACCAAACCATGTCTAACAGGGTTCGATTCCACCTCTCAAACACTCCATTTAATTGAGGTGTCCCTAGAGGTGTCCATTGAGAGAGAATCCCATTCTCCTGGAGATATGTCAGAAACTCACTCGAAAGGTATTCATCATCTCGATCGGATCGAAAGATTCTGATATACTTTCCAATTCATTTTTCTACTTCACTACGATACCGTCTGAACATTTCAATCGATTCAGATTTATGTCTCATCAAGAAGACATAACCATACCTCGAATGGTCGTCTATAAATGTAATGAAATAAACGTACCCACCCTTGGCACTAACATTCATGGGTCCGCATATATCAGTATGTTCTAGACTCAGAATCTCATTAGCTCGTTCACCTTTTCCAGTAAAAGGTGACTGTCATTTTTCCAAGAAGACAGGACTCACAAGTTGGAAGTGAACTATCTTTGCTAAAATCGAGAAGACCCTCGCATTTCAACTTATTTATCATGTTCTTGTTAATATGACCTAGCCTAAAATGCCATAGGTATGCTTCGTTGACATTATTTATCCTAGGGCATTTGCTAGATGTGTACATTACATTAACAGGTTGTAATAGTATATAAATGCCATCACGTATTTGTCCAATCAAAACTACAGAACCATACCAAATGATTTTGCAAATGTCGTTCTTTATTGATAGTTCATAACTATACATGGCCAATTGGTCTACAAAAATGACATTCAAAATAAAAGATGGACAAAAATGACACTCGTTCAAAATGACAATACAGGACTCGAAAACAAGCTTGAGGACTCCCAATGCTAGGACTGGAACTTGGCTTCCATTTTCCACGTTCAAGAATCTCTCGCTGTCCTCGAATCTTCTACTAACTTGAAGTCCCTACAAAGAATTGCAAATATGAATTGGACTTCCAGTATCCAATACCCAGTTAGTAGTATCGCAGATGGAGAAACTATAAGGTGTTATCATATAAATACCTTGTCTAGGACCATCCTGCTGCTTTCTCTTCTTGGACCTGTTCGGGTCAAGAGATGCAATGTATGGAGGATAATTCCTTTTCTAGTGACCCTGCTTCTTACAGAAGAAGCACTCCGCATGGCTTTGATCAACTTTCACCCTCTTGGCCTAACTAGGCCCAGAAGCATTCAGCACCTTTTTTCCTTTGTTTTTCTTTTTCTCTTTCTTAAAGGGACGACGCCCTCCTGAAGATCCTCCCACTAGATTCACCACCCCTTTGTTCAGTTATGGTCTTTCTCATAAGTCTACAGTAACCCCAACAAACCATGGTAGTTAACTACAGGCTTATTCATTCTACAATGATCAAGAAAATCTTGATAGGAAGAGGGAAGGGAATTCAGAATCGCATCCTTCCCAAGATGTTCATGCAAGGGACATCCGATAAGGGCACTCTTGCTATATCAGATAAGGGAAGGAGTTGATAACCTCTCCTTAGCCCAAGACCACACCCCTTGCATTCGATCCCAAGCCTAACCTAAAATTAACTAGACTTAATTTGCCCTAGTGGGCTAGGGACACTAACTGGTCGGGTCTGGGCTAGTGTTAGATCACTGTGTCAAGTTAACATGTGTGTGCCTTGTGCTCAGTGTCTAGAACGGTGGTTTAGGGATTCAATCTCGAAGGGCTTGTATGCTGGTCCACCTACCTAGCCAACTCTGATTGATGTCTAGGATTAGCAATCAGGGACCTAACACTCCCCTTATACCTGCCTGGCTGAGTACAGGGTTACTATAAGCTAGCTTGCTACTCTGATTGAGCCCTTAGTTTTGGACTCTAGGTCTAGTCAGTTGTAGTCGGTTTGATCAAGCTTGCATAAGCACTAGATTAGGAGCCCATTAGGCCATCAGCCCATCTCTAGTCTTGATTAGGAGCCTGTTAGTTCATATCCAGCCCAGTCTAGTCATGGAGTCTAGGGTTCAGGCCCAAATTAAAGCCTTTACTGAGTAGCTAGCCCAATTCATGGTCCAAATGAACCATAGGTTTGATCTTCTAGACAACCGACTAGAAATCCTAGAGAAAACCCGTAGGACCCAAACTAGATCCAAACCTGAGCCACCTTTACCCTATGTACCCTAAACCTATGAACATAGATCCTATCCATCCACTCCCTATAAACCTAGTATACCCACAGCCTATAGATCTTATGACTCCAAATCCTATGACTCTAGAACCTATGAGCCCATATCCTATGAACCTAGTAGACCCAACATCCAATATTCTGACCCATATAGGGAGTCCAACCCTAGGAGAACACAATATCCTGACCCATATAGGGAGCCCAACCTTAAGAGGACCCCATACCATGATCCATCCTTAGAACCTGACCATAGAGCTGACCCAAAATCCTATAACCCCAGATCCTATAATCCCATGACCCATAGATCGGCACCCTTGTCCTATGAGCCCAGAGAACCCATAACCCCTAAGTATCAATCTAGTACTAGTCAGGTTTTCCTTAGTCAACTTGAACCCCATAGGATTAGTATCCCTAAATATGAGCCCAGTAGTGAGCCACTACCCCTTAGGCAACCTGAACCTACTAGGATCAGTGTCCATAATCAGAAACTAGGACCTAGCCAATTTTTTCCTAGTCGACCTTCTCCAACCATTCCTGAGATTGACAAGGCTTACATTAACACGGAAGTGTATAAAGCTGATGCGAGCCTAGTGGATGAGTATGAAGGAGAAGAGGAGACACCTTTAGTAGACCTAGAATTAGCTGACCCGGTAGATACCCAGGTAGAAACCAACCCAGAGCTAGTTGACCTTGACCACATCCAACCTAAAGCTATAGTGGAAGAACAATTAGAGGAAGGAAACTCTGATACTAGGATTTTACCTGAAGAAACACTAGAAAAGGATCTAATTGTAGAGCCTATTCCTAAATTCCATGAACAAGAAGACTTTAATGAGGATTTGGCTTGCTTAACCCATTGCCCTCAAGATGAATCCCTTCATACCATTCCTATTGAAGATCTCTTCCCAGAAATTGTTGACCCATCCTTCCATAGCATGGACCTTTTCTTACCCATAGATATATCGCAACCCCGTAAGGTTAGCCTCATTAGTCTAGGATTAGTCCTTGACATGCCTTCTTTTATCCTACTGTATCCAACTAACCCGGAACCTTTTTCTCTATCCTACCAAACTAATTCTGAACCCACTTCCTATTTTCTGCCCTTTCCAGACATCTTCAGCATTTCTAGGATCATTAGATTGCATTTAGTTGAGATTAGAATACTGCATGCATTCATTACGCATGTTAGGTTTGCATTATACTTCTGGCATACCCTTTGGCATTTGCTTGGAGTCCATTGTAAATACTCTTGTGCACACCACACTAGGATCAGACCTAGAGAGTCTATAGTCTCTTATGTTTAGGCCCATAAAAGTCTAATAAATTTCCTTCGATAGGAATGCAAAGTCGAGTCTATTAGGTGTTAGTTTGAGTCCTTTGCATCATCTTGTTAGGAGTCTGCATGTGCCTAGCATATTCACCACCTACACTAATCTTAAAACAACTGGCTAATTCTCGAAGATGGACTAAAGAATTTGATGTAGTGGATTCTATCTTGGTTAGGCTTAGGCCTAAAAGAAGCTTCATGCTCGTAGAGCCGAACCTTTTAAAGTGATAGAGAAGGTTGGATCAAATGCCTAGATGTTAGACTTGCCTTTGGATTTGGGCATTAGTTCTACCTTCAATATTATAGACCTAGTTGAGTACAGGGAACCGATAGCGATACCTAGTGAGGCTTTTGGACCTATCCCCTCATGTTGTGAGTGACCATAATCTAGAGTGTCCACTAACAAATTTGGCCTGAGAGAGGAGAGCGGATCGAGCGTATCCTGGATGATCAAGCCATCACGACCTAGGGACGTGGCTATCAGCGCTTCCTGGTCCAATGGTAAGGCCGGCCAGAGTCGGACGATTCATGAATTTCTCGAGAGGACTTGCAATGCCTCAACCCAGACCTTCTTGAGAGATATGTGAGCCAGTCTGATCTTCACTCGACAGGGTCGAGTTCCTCCCACCCCGGAAGAATTGGTGTGGATACCAGAGGCACCAGAATAAGATAGAGGCTTTTCAACCCTCTGTGGATTGATCAATAATTTATGAGTCCATCTGTAATAAGGGCTTAGCCCATCTGAGTCCATTTTAGTTGTTATTTGAGTCTTTTGAGTTGAGCTAGTTCAGTCCAATGCTAGTCAGCTCATGTTAAGCTAATTTTATTTTTTTGAGTCCTGTCTAAGCATACTAAAGACTCAAGACCACATCATACAAGTGAAGACCAAGTCCAACTAGATTGAAGACATGGAAGTTTAGCCCAAGTCCAACCTAGCTTGAAGATTTGAAGACCCCAGGAGGAAAATCAGAAATCCTGATTCCTTGTAGATGCTCTCCAGATACCCAGATTCCCTTCCAGATGCCAAAGTATATTCATAGACCAATGCATCCATGATTTTAGAAGTCCATCTACATCCTAGCCCAAAGAAATCAAGCCCAGGCACCAAGCCCAAGCCCCTAAGAAGCAAGATACCAGGGAATATTCCTGCTACCTGGCTACCAGGCCATCCCAGCTTCCAAAGGCCCAAACCCATGCGCCCGAGCCCCTTTGGGCCGGCCCCTTGCTGCTCTTAGAAGCCCAACACGCCCCCTAGGCATCCTTGGAGTGTTGTCCAAGTCAAGAGAATTTTTAGGGATTTTTCTACCTAATGTTTCCTTATTTTCTAGCTAGGGTTTGAGAGGGAAAAGAATTCTTATGTAAAGACTAATGTGCCCTTACTTGGAGCCCAAGGTTAAGGGTCTACTTAAAGGACCCTAGCCTCTTGTATGAGGATTGATTTTTGATATGAAATAAACCTTGAGTTCTTATATTGTTTTGTGTGATTACCCTGCTGTGTGCATAAAGGGGTTTGAGAGTTCTTCTTCCCGGTGTTTGCAACCATCTTCCTGCCGCCAACCATCCTTCCAGCCCCCTCCAAAACTTTCTTCCCTTTGCTGTTTTCCTTTATTTTCTTGATTTCCTCTGAGTTTTCTAACCCCTGACAGGTTGTTTGCAGGTCCCTGACTTTCTACGAATCCAACGACTCCAGCCAAGCCTCAATCGGACCACCGAGCAGAAAGTCGAGTATCCGCGGGTCTTTGGCTCGATTTTCCAAGCCACATCCGTCGAGGAACGAGAGATCCCTTCGCTGCGATCTTCACCGGGTGCTTCAGACATTATCAGGTACACCCCCTCTACCTCCAGTAATTATATTGTATGAGAACTTGCCCTAACCGAGGCTTCTCAGTCCCGGCGATCCTTCTTTAGTACTTTTCTAGGTTCTAATCTGCATGCTTGGTTTCAAAAATTCATACAAAATTCTCTACAACTAATTTTGATCTGAAATTCGGGAATTAATCACCTAACCCCACATATAAAACATACAAAAAGAATTGCATGCATATTAGTCCCGCATCATCCCCGATCTGTCGTGCCCGACCCCTGGCCGCCCCCGCCGGACCGGCGCCAACGCTCACCGGCCCCCGCCCTTGCCGGAGAAGCCGCCCCACCGCCCATGCCCGTGGGAAGATGAACGGACGCGGGAGGCGTCCATCCGCCCACCTGCGACCGTGCCGCCCTACGCCACCGCCAGCCTTCTTCTAGCCGCCATTCCCACCGCCCACCAGCCCCCACCCGGCCCTCGATGGGGTCCGCTGCCGCCCATGCCCGTGGGAAGACGAACGGACGCGGGAGGCGTCCGTCCGCCCCGTGCGTCCGTGTGACACCGCCGACATGCCGCACCGCCACCGCCGCCCACCCACCGGCACGTCGTCGTGCCGCCTTACCGCCGCCCGCTAGGCCGGCCACCGGAGATCCCCCCGTGGCTCAGCCGGGAGAAGCTTTGGCATGCTTCTCAAAGCATCCCAAGGAAAGGCTATTCTGCATGATTTTTTGGAGCTACACGATTTTCAGAGCAGCATGATTTTCAGGGCTACATGATTTTCAGAGCAGAGGGAGATTTCAAAATTCAAATAAATCCCTATTATTTGAATTTTGAAATCTCCCTCTGCTCTGGAAATCGTGCGGCCCTGAAAATCGTGCTGCTCCAAAAATCATGCAGAACAGCCTTTTCCTTGGGATGCTTTGAGAAGCATGCCAAAGTGTCTCCCAGCCGAGCCACAGGGGGGATCTCTGGCTGCTGGCCTAGCGGGCGGCGGTGGGGTGGCACGGCGGCACGTCAGCGGGCTGGCGGCGGTGGCGGGGCGGCACAGCGGCGGCATCACACGGACGCACGGGGCGGACAGACGCCTCCCGTGTCCGTTCGTCTTCCCACGGGCGTGGGCGGTGGCGGACCCCACCAGCGGCCGGGGGAGGGCCGGCGGGCGACGGGAATGGCGGCGGGCAGCAGGCCGGCGATGGCGCAGGGCGGCACGGCCGCAGGTGGGCGGACGGATGCCTCCCACGTCCGTTCGTCTTCCCACGGGCGTGGGCGGCGGTGGCAGCTTCTCCGACAAGGGCCGGGGCAGGCGAGCATCGGCGCCGGTCCGGCGAGGGCGGTCGGGGGTCGGGCACGGTGGATCGGGGATCGGTGGGGCAAAAAAAATCGAAAAAATGAACTCTCTGTGATTTCCTGGAGGTTGAAGAAGATAGGAATAAATCTGGAATAAATTGGGAATAACATCGAGATAAGGTTAGGATAACGGGAATAAGAGGAATAGTTGGGATAAATATTTTTAAACTAAAAAATAAAAAAATCTAAAAAAAATGAAAAAGAAAACCTGGGTGGGTTTCGGGTCCCCCATCAGGTCAGGGTGCTCCTTTCTATCTGGTGTAAGCGGCAATAAGGGTGCTAATAGCATCCTGGAGGGTGCTCTTCCGTGGTCCTTGGGTGGCAGTCCGCCGCCCAAGGGAGGTGGCACCATGGGGCCTTGACTTCTAGCTGCTGGACCCCTTACCTGAAGAGAGCTTGGCCTGAGGATAGCGAGAGCTCGACCTCGGCTGAGGTGGGCTCGACCTCAGGAGAGCCACCTAGCGAGGGAGCTTAAAGAGAGCAGGAGCTCGACCTCGATCGAGGTGGGCTCAACCTTGATCGAGGTGGGCTCGAGCTCGAGGAGAGCAGGAGCTCGACTTTGGCCGAGATGGGCTTGACCTCGAGGGAGCCACTTGGCAAAGAAGCTCGAGGAGAGCAGGAGCTTGACTTTGGTCGAGATGGGCTCGACCTCGAGGGAGCCACCTGGCGAAGGAGCTCGAGGAGAGCAGGAGCTCGATTTCGGTCGAGGTGGGCTCGACCTCGAGGGAGCCACTTGGAATGAGCTCGAAGAGAGCAGGAGCTCGAGTTCGACCGAGATGGGCTCGATCTCGAGGGAGCCACCTGGCGAAGAAGCTCGGAGAGAGCAGGAGCTCGACTTTGACCAAGGTGGGCTCGACCTCGAGGAAGCCACCTGGCAAAGGAGCTCAGAAAGAGCGGTATAGCATGGCAACTTCTACCCATGTGACATTTTACTGGATCTGACAAGGACTCCACGTCAGCGATCTGGCCACATCAATATGTATATATATAGATGTATATATATATATATATATATATATATATATATATGTATGTATATATGTATACATGCATGTGTATATATGTACATATGTGTACATGCATGTGTATATATGTACATATGTGTACATGCATGTGTATATATATATGTCTATATATGTATATATGTATATATATATGTATATACGTATATATATATGTATTTATGTATATATATATGTATATATGTATATATATATATGTATATAAGTATATATGATGTGGCAGGATCGCTAACGTGGAATCCATGTCAGATTCCATCGTGAAACATGATGGACGAAGCTGCCACGTAGGATGCCTCTGCCAGGACTCCTTCACCCGGCCGCGCTCCCTTCAAGTCGAGATGTCATGGTCGAAGTTGAGCTCCGCCCTCCTTCGCCCGGCCGCGCTCCCTTCGGGTTGAGACACCGTGGCTGAAGTCGAGCTCTGCCCTCCTTTGCCTGGTCGCGCTCTCTTCGGGTCGAGACGCCATGGCCGAAGTGGAGCTCCGCCCTCCTTCGCCCGGCCGTGCTCCCTTCGGGTCGAGACGTTGTGGCCGAAGTCGAGCTCCGTCCACCTTCGCCCGGCCGTGCTCCCTTCGGGTCGAGATGCCATGGCTGAAGTCGAGCTCCGTCCACCTTCGCCCGGCCGCGCTCCCTTCGAGTCGAGATGCCGTGGTCGAAGTTAAGCTCCGCCCTCCTTCGCCCGGCCGCGCTCCCTTCGAGTCGAGATGCCGTGGTCGAAGTCGAGCTCCACCCTCCTTCGCCCGGCCGCACTCCCTTCAGGTCGAGATGCCGTGGCCGAAGTCGAGCTCCGCCCTCCTTCTCCCGGTCGCGCTCCCTTCGGGTCAAGATGTCGAGGTCGAAGTCGAGTTCCGCCTCGGATAAAGAGATCTGCTGCTGAAGGAAGTTGCCACTCTCCTAGGACTGCGAAAAGATGCCTGCCAGTCCGCGATAATGGTTCCGACCGTTACTTGCACCAAAATGGGAAGAGTCCCCGGATCGAGGCCCTACGCTCCCCACCAACCATTTGCGCCTCCCAAAAGAGGATGTCAACCAGTAGATCTGGATCCAGGGGGTGGCAGCCCGCCGATTGAGGTCCTGCCATGTTTCCAGAAGTAGAGCGACCAGAGGGAATGTCTACGCACGCGGTACCATCCCCTTTCACAAATGGAAAAAGGCATCTCGCACACGGCATCAGGCGATGCCGCACGCACTAGCAAATGGTGCAAGGATCTCGAGGCAAGTACTTGGCAATCCCCTAGTGGCTTAAAGGAACTCTCCACGGTTCCAGAAAGGAGGTAAGTAAAAAACACAGATGAGCGGAGGGAAAAAGGGCCAGGCACACAGGAGAGTACCGAACCATCCTGAGAATTCCAGGCTACCGGAGACCTGTGGGAAAGCTCTTGATGGACACAGTCATCTCAGCTCCAACTCTAATCAGCCGGCATTTTTCCTTGCTCCGCGCTCAACTCCTCTACACTCTTCCGGTGCATTATATTCTCCTCCTAGCATGGAGTCTACCTGTGGGGCTTAACCAGGAGGATCTGTTCCCCTGGGTCATCACTGACTTGAGCATCGGAGTTCCTCCACCGAGATCACCGGCCCGGATCTCTAACTCTGTTTTGCAGGCTTGGGCGCTCGAGCAGGATCCGGGGCAATAGGGGCGCGGTCCGAGGTTGTCTGTAGCTATAGGCCATAGTGATCTTGGCGGCAACAATATATATGTATATATGTATATATGTATGTATATATATGTATGTATATATGTATGTGTATATATGTATGTATATATATGTATGTATGTATATATATATGTATGTATGTATGTTTATATGTATGTATGTATATATATATGTATATATATGTATATATATGTATATATGTGTGTATGTATATATATATGTATGTATGTATATATATGTCGTACGCCCCTCCGAGCTCAGGTCCCCTGGACTGGGTGGCACCCCGGCACCGAGCTCGTCTGAAGTCGAGCCCTGTGGTCAGGAGTCGAGCTCAGCCTCCTCCACCACAAGGCGCCCCTCTGTGACCGAGCTCGGTCTGCCTTCGTCCTGCCGAGTAGCACTCAGGCGAGTCTACCGCAGACGGGCCCTGCCTCTCCAGCTCGGCCCTCTATTCAAGCCAATACGCTGGCCGCCAAGGGAGCCACACCTCTCCTTCGAGGATAGTGGCGATGCTCCCGAGGGCCGTACGACACCAACCATGCCGCAATCAAGGCGCCATACCCTCCACCGATCTACCGTACAATCGGAGAAAAGACCCTACCGGAGAGCACGGATCCCAAGACTGGCGGCCCGCCGATCGAGGCCCTGATAGACTCCTAGGAGAGGGATAAGCAGAAGGGATGTCAGAAATCTACGGAGGCTTCCCCGACTGTCACAACAGGAGAGACGTCCCGTCCACGTCACGGTACCTCACCGTACACGACAGCAGGGGGAGATCCTAAAGCAAACCAAGGTAGAAACTCCCGTAAAAAAATAAGCGAAGGAAGGTATCGACATCTAACCCCAAAGGGAGAGATCCCCAGAGCATGCTTTTCAATTCAAGAGAGGAACTAGAGCGACACAAGAGAAGAAGGCCAGAGAGGAGGGTAAGACCACCTCGGCCAACACCATTCCTAGCTCGTCCTCATCTTCCACTCACACTATATTCACTCCTCCTAGCGTGGATCTGTTCTCTTGGATCGCCACTAACTTGACCGTCGGAGTGCCCCCGCCGGAATCCTCGGCCCGGGTCATTGACGTTGCTTCCTTGCAGGTCCCGAGGCACCGGAGGCGATCCCAGGCGGGCGAACGCGACACACCCGACGCCATCAGCAGCTACGGGCCACGACGATCCGTGCGGCAACAAGTTCCAAAAGCTTTTAAATATTTTCTTAGATTTTTTGAAGATTTTTTTGATTTTTTTTGGGATTTTCTTGGCCAAGTGTCGACACTTGGATTTTGTTAAGTATCGACACCTGACCAAGTGTCGACACTTGACAAATACTAAGTGTCGACACTTGCGGAACAAAATCTATTTTTAAAACGACCGATCGAGGGTTTTGTTTTTACTTCCCCCCATCACTCTCAAGCTACAGTGATCCCCTACACTCCAATTCCTTCCTCTTCCCGTTTGCCCCTTCACATATCAGGTATTCCCTCTCTTAATTTCTCGTTAATTCTCATTTTATTTCACATATTTTCGATTTCCCTTCGTCATCGTGAAGCCGTACAACCTAAAAAGGGTTTTTCCGACTATTTTTTGGGATTTCAATCAGATTTTCATGGGTTTTATTGGTTTTCTAAAACTCCATTTGAAGGAATGGTGGTTTAATAGCTTTTCTCTTAGATTTCCCAAGGTTTTTGGCCGTTTTCACCCTCATTCCATCCGAATTTGGGAAAAACTACTGTTTGATTGATTTTGGCTGGAAAAATTTGGGTTTTCACATAAAATCTAGTGTTCTAAACTTATTTCTATTGATTTATCATAGTTTGTCATGATGTTTTTGCATCATTTTCACCATTTTGCTAAAACCCTAATTGATTTAAGTCCAGATCCCATGTGTTTTGGGTATTTAGACCCTACAAAATGTATTTTTACAAAAGTTCAAATATATTTTAACAACCAAAAATATTTTCTAGCTTGTAAAATTCTCACTTTCAAATTGTCTGTAGATTTCCTAAATTTTTTAAAGAGTATTTTACAATCCAAAATTGTTTTAAAACTGTCTTTGCACCTCTTGTGAAATGAATTTCTCCTTAGCTGAACTTGTAGCCAGTCCCATAGCTCTAAGTTTGATTGAGTCTATCCTCTTTTCTTTCCTATCCAGCTGGTTTGACATGGATCCTAGGAAGAGTGGTGTGGTATGCATGATGAGGAAGCAATCATGTGACTCTAAAGGAGATTAACCAAAATTTAACTAGAATTCCTACTTGCATATGAGTGATTCAACATATAAGATCAAGGAGATATAAATAAGAAACCCTAAATGCTTATACTTAAACCCAGCTAGGAGGACTATCAAAATCTTAAACAAATAGGACAAGATTAGAATTCGCACACAAGTCAAGCTAGCCCTATTTAATGATCCCGATCTTAAAAGACTAGGAGTTCAAGCATTGAAATCTCAAGCACAAGGGATTCGCTCTTAAGGTTCTCAAATGAAAGATCATACCACATAAGATGGGCCATCTAACTTTCTGGTTTGTAGCAAGTAATCCTTCCTCCTGGATCTGGGACCTAGAGAACCCTGCAACAAAGAAACCAAGATGATTAGAAGCTTAATTAGAAATGAGAAGATTGATGGAACTCAAAAGGAGAGTTTGTTGGAAATGATCCTTGGCACCATGGTGGAAGCTTGTGTTGGTGTTGATCTTCTTTTTGTGAGGATGTCCTTAATTCACCTTGAAGGAAGAGGATTGCTTGGAAGATGAAGAGTAAAAGAGAAGGATTAGGGAGAAGAAATGATGGAGGAGATGAAGAGGTTCACTTAGGCACAAAGATCCACATAGGCACATAGAAACACATAGAAAATTTCTGAAAATTTGTATTCATTCATCAATAGCTCTTTACAAGGGGCGTCCAAGGCTTTAAATAAAGCCTCACAAATTTTGAAATTTCAAATCCCCAAACAAGTGGAGTAATATAAGGGGAGAGGGCTGATTTTCTTGCTTGAAATCCTCCTTGGCCAACTTCCTTGAATTTAAACTTGGGATGGCACCCTCTTGTGATGAGGTGGCATGTGAGGTGGCATGTGGTCCCCTCTTGACGTGGCATGTGGTCCCAAGTTGAGGTGGCGCAAGTGATGTGGCATGTGGTCCCCAATTGAGTTGGCTTTGGTCTTGATTTGGGGTATACATTGTGAGTCTTCTTTAGGCTTGATGCTAGTTGACCCATTTGGATTGGACTAAGACTAGACCCGACATGGACTCGACTTACATGATTATTTTGGACTCAAAAGAAAGATTACAGGACCCAACATGGACTCGACTTACATGATTCTTTTGGACTCAAAATAAAGAAAGGTTACCGAACTCTCTAGTCCAACCATAAAGATTCGGAATGGGCTTGAATTGGTTGGAGTCTCTTTCTGATTCTGGTGCCCGCACCAAAGAGACTAGCAGTTTGGAGACCGGGTCAGAGGACAGAGAGGATAACAAAGGCTAGGCATGACACTGGTGAGTTGAGCAGTTCAGTTGCACCCGGTTCCCCTGCAGAGAGGATGGCAAGGAATGCTATTGCTTCCGGTCGACGAGTGGACTTAGAGTTTTTCGACCGCCAGCATTTTCAGATCCGGCAGACCCTTACCGATGTGGGTTTGGTGCCCTTCTGTACTATGCAGGAGAGGTATTACCCCCATTTAGTACGTGAGTTCTATGGAGCATTGGATTGCCGGCGTATGACTTGGAGGACTTCTGTGCGAGGTGTGGAGATTCTACTGACAGAGGAGCTCTTGAGCAGAGTTTGGGAGATACCACACCGAGGGATTAGCATTTTCTCTGTGGATGACATGGAGGCCGCATTCCATTGTATTTTGGAGCGAGAGGATGTTCGTGGTGTGACAGTAGTCATCGCGAACCAGCTATCGGTGGAGATGCGGCTCCTTCATCACATCACGGCCCGGATTCTTCTGCCGAAGATAGGGCGTTTTGATTTTATCACAGAGAGAGAGCTTATGCTCATGGTCTGCTTGACACAGAGGACACAGGTAGACATTCCTTCCATGATGCTGATACAGATGAGAGATGTGGCCAGCCAGCGTCGTCATTGTCTGCCCTATGGGATAGGATTGACCCGACTATTCCGTGCGTGTGGAGTATCCTTAGAGGGGGAGATCCCCAAGGAGATCTTACACACTGATGTTTATGATGAGAGGTCGCTCCATAGGATGGGATACAGAGTGGTTGGTGGTAGATGGATCAGGAGAGAGTCTGGCCAGGAGCCAGATGAGGAGGATGAGTTACGTGAGGTCGAGGCAGGGCCATCAGGGCCAGTCAGTTCTCCTGTTCATACAGCACATGCATCAGAGACCGAGCCTGCGATGCCTTTTGCCACACCGTCAACAGCTCCTCCAGCTTCTACTAGAGTACACTTTGAGGAGTATTCATGTGAGCAGTTTGCAGAGGTGGAGGCAAGCTTATCAGTCTAGGGGCTAGGACGACTCAGCTTCGGATCGAGATTGAGAGCCTTAAAGCTCACACTGCTGCTGAGCATGCCGAGATTCGCCAGATTGTGGAGGCTGGTTTTGCACGCATTGAGAGTTTGATCAGATCCCTCCTTCCTCCAGCTGCTCCTGCTGATCCTCCGGGTGATGATGATGATGATGGCAACGACCACCGGGGTGACCATGATGATACTATAGAGGGTGGTGATCACACTGATGACAGGGCTACAGATGTTCTTGATGACGGCAGCGACAGTGATGATGGTGCCAACGGTTATGAGGTCATCAGTCAAGAGCGACAGTCCCCTGATGCTCCTCCAGCTGATGCTACTGACACTCCAGCTGCCACTGACCCAGTCTTTGTTACCCCCACTGAGACTCTACCCCCTCCTTCTAGGGCCTCTAGAGTTGCACCTCGTTTTAGGCCATCCACTAGGACTAGAAGTCGTGGTATCCTGAAGACACCTGGTAGTCTAGCTCATATGACTAAAGTTACTTGTCCCATCTCTTTTGAGATTCCATCTGATGAGGATTAGCCTCATAGATGTCTCTTCTGTTGTATGTTCTTTATGTTTCATGCTACTTTGTATGTTTCTTATTGTTGTATGACTCTGATACATTTTGTATGTTTCAGTTTTGCTGATGAGTCAGCAGATTTTGTACTGAAAACTCCACTTATTATATATATATATATATATTTCAGTTTGGATGTTTAAAAATTGTGATTCACTTTGATTACTTGATTAGTTACATTTATTCTCTTTAGCTCTAATACTCTCTTTGGATCTCTTTGGCTCTGATACCTGTCATATCTTATACTCTACCACTTTTTATCTCCATGCTCATTTTGAGGGGGAGGTTATTTCCCTTTCTAATGATTGACAAAAAGGGGGAGTAATAGTTTAGATTGTATGGGAGTATGGCTTAAGTATGGCATAAATTGTTTGTGAAATTTTTCCAATTTGATTGTGTAAATTTTCAAATTTGATCTGCTTTGATACCCTGGTATAACATATTATTTGTTCAGATTAGAAATATCTAATTATGAAAATTATGACTCATATGAACTTACAATCATACTCATGAATTATCATAGTTGAAATTTGAAACTTAATGCTGTTTTACTCAAGATTTTGTCATCGTCAAAAAGGGGGAGATTGTTGGCTCCACCCAATGATTTTGATGAATAACAAAACATTGAGTGCATATTGTAAACTAATGTGTATTTCAAGCTATGAGTTTTCAGGAAGAAAGCACCTCAAAATCTCAAAAGCTTGTGTATCATGGCACGCCGTGGCACGGAACATTTTTCGGAATTATGGACATCCTCTTCATGGAAAAAGGGCTTTTACATGATCAATTGTTATTTATTTATGTTCCATTTAAATTTCAAAATCAATATTTGTGTTTTTGGCTCTAATTATACTTGAATTTGAATTTTTCAGTATCAAGTGTCGACACTTGGGAAGCCAAGTGTCGACACCTAGAACTCAATTATCGATACCTGCATTTCAAGTGTCGACACTTAGGTTTCCAAGTGTCGACTCAAGGCCTGAGATTTTTGAAAATCCAGAACTCTTGAGATTTTTGAAAATCCAGAACTTTGCCATTTGAGAGTTTTTGTATCAAGTGTCGACACCTGTGCATCAAGTGTCGGCACTTGAAAGTTCAAGTGTCGACACCTAGAAATCAAGTATCGACACCTGACAGCCAAGTGTCGACACCTGATGAGCCAAGTGTCGACACTTGAAGCCTGACAACCCTAACGGATCTATTTTTCTGACTTGCAAAACTTGCTTTTCAAGCTCTAAACAGCTAGATTCGAGGCTCTAACTGTCACAAACCATTTTTTGGAAGTTTCTAGTTATATTTAACCTCCACCAACTTCATTCCAAAGGCATTGAAGTGTATTGAAGTCCATTCAAAAGCCAAAAAGCTAATATTCTCTCAAGAACTTCACATCAAGAGCCTTTTATAGTTTGATTCCCTGAGAAAGCCTACAAGCTCATCCTTACGTCATTCCAAAAGAAGTTTTTTGAAGGATATTCCAAGAAGGAGACAAGACAAAGCATCAACTTGAGCTTCAAAGCTTCCATTCTACTCTTGAAGAGAGTTTGTCTTAGTTCCAAAAGTTTTATATCTATTTTTATCTTGTGATTTGACCTTGCTTTCAAGGGTGTCTTGAAAGAAGGTTGTTGTGGTTTGTTGGTGAGCCAACGGCATAAAACCAACTAGGGTTAACTTGTGAGCCCGAAGACAAAACAAGTGTAAAAGGTTGTTAGTGAGCCTAGGTGACAAAACCAACATAGGTTTTGACTTGTGAGCCTTTTGAAAAACAAGTTGGCTGTAATCTTGATTGGATTATAGTGGAATTCCCAAGGGTGGCTTGGAGAGTGGATGTAGGTGCTTGGTTTGCACTGAACCACTATAAATATTGTGTTTGTGTGTAATTGCCTTCTTTCCCTCTTGCTCTTAGCTTATTACATTTGATTTACTGCTTTCCGCTATATTTAATCTTGAGCATTGAATTTATAACTCACAAACACCACTAGACCTTTACATTACTGTTTTAATTTTTTTTTTTAAAGACTCAATTCACCCCCCTCTTGGGCTCCATTTCTGGGCAACAGCTTGGTGGTGCCAAATAATTTATCTGGCCAGAGCCAAAGCTAGAGGAGGTGGAGGGCAATGTAGACCGCGAGATGGGGTTCTGCAGCAATGCAGAGGGGACATTGGCGACAAATCAATAGAAGAAGAAAATTTGGGGATGGGGGGAAGATAAGTGGAAAAAAAGACTAGGAGATGGGGGCAGAAAATAACTGTAAAATTTGGGGATGTGGGAGCATGAGAACTAGAAATTTGGGGAGGGAACTTTTTAAAAGCATCATTATTTTTAGGAAAATTGGGGATGAGTTCGACGATGCTTTAAGTGTCGTCGGATTTTTTAAAAGCATCATTATTTTCAAAAAAATTGCAGAGGAGTTCGATGATGCTTTAAAGCATCATTGAATTTTTTAAAAGCATCATTATTCTAGGAAAATGGGGAGAGAAGTCCGACAATGCTTTAAAGCATCGTCGAACTTTTTAAAAGCATTATTATTTTAGAAAAAATTGAGGGAGGAAATCCGATGATGCTTTAAAGCATTGTCGAGTTTTTTAAAAGCATCGTTGGCAACCAATATTTTAAAAGATGCTTTTTAAAAGCGTAGACAGCCTTGTACCACCTCTGGAAAAAATAATGGTCATCTATATCCCATTTTTTGTAGTGAACATTAATTGGGACAAGGACGAGACTTGAACTCAAGTTTCTAGTATATAGTCGTTAATGACATCAATTATACTAGTTGGTGCCCAAACCTTTGAAAAACTTAACCTTCAATGACATATCAACTTATACTAATGGGTAATATTTCCTTCAAAATCACCGAGATTCAAGGAAAGCTTGATCTAGGAATACCAGTGGGTTGGGACTAGTCATACCATATGAGGACCTGTGCAAGTATATATGATTAGCCCTACATTGCTAATGCTTTGAGTAGACCTTGAATACTAATGCATGGCCAAGAAATCCAAATCATTCTTTCTGTATAGCTTTCTAGATGAGGCCCTAGTTTATTACAAATGTTACTAGAGAAGACCAAACCCAGGCCATATGTGAATTAGGGGACACAGGCTTATTGGGTTGATCATAGGTAGATTATGATGTTTGCTATTGAATTTATGGTACTTGTGATTAGAGATTTAAATGGATTTAGATCCTAACTTGATGAAAATACCAAGACTTAGATGATAAGAGCATGTAAGGATCCATGCAAGCTTATGATTGGTCTCATATTTGTTATGCACAGGGGCGGACCACACCAACTTTTTTAGGGGGGCCAAAAAACATTAACCCATCTTAAGCAGTATTCTCTTGCCAAGTTGTTCCTAAACTTCATCTAATCAACTCAAACCATCCGAAATATTAATTACATTTACTTTATCATGCCATAACCTTCACATATTCTACATCTTTCCGCATTGTTTAGTATTTCAACACACACAAAAAACTGTTACGTAAAACTTCTCTTTTGAAAAAAATCAATCCTTAATATGATAAGGAATAGCTGTACCAAAAAAAATTATTAGACTAAGTGGCTTACCATCATTACCAAGGAGCAAAAACTTCAAAAGATGGCCAAGAGGTTGTTGTTATGGTGGCGCGTCAGCTCTGGCATCGTCACGTTGAACCACGGGAGGAACCGAGGAAGAGTCATCGTCGAAGAGAGGAGATGACGGATGGCTGGGATGGGGTTTGGGATCTTTGGGCTTCAGGACTTTGGAATTGAAAGAGACGGCTGGGATCGGCCATCAGCAAAGGAGATGGCAAATGGGGTGGCGCCGCGATGGGTGGGGGCAGCGAGTGTCCTATCGAGGACGGCGGCGGCCGGCGGGTAGAATTTGGTTAGGCTTCGGGATTTTGAAGGAGGAGATTGCTTGCTGCTGCGGTGACCGTCGATGAAGGAGACCTATGGTGGGTGGGCTGGCACCACGATGGGTGGGGTCAGCATATGCCGTGTCGGGGGTGGTGGTAGCCGATGCAATTTGGTTTGGGCTTCAGGATTTTGGAGAAGAAGGAGATGGCAGTCGACGACATCTCTCAGGTTCACTTTTTTTTAACAAGATTTTTTAGAATTTTTTTTGATGCAGGAAGAATTTTTTTCCACTTATTTTGATGCAGAACGGAAGCTCTGATACCAAAATTGATGCAGGACAATGAACAAAGAAGCGTATGCGGAAGTAAAATTAAGATTAATTCTTCTTTTTTTTTTATATATTTTAGAAATTGGCTTCGACTCAAAGTAAAGCTAAACTACGTTGAAGGAAACTAGGTAAGGATTGAAAGCACAGTTTAGAAGCAACTAAATTATCAGAGTAGTTCAGAAGTAATGGATCGCTGGGGGTTGAGAAACTCCCAGACCTAGGGTTTCGCTCTGAACTTTCAACAGAACAGAAATAGAGAGAAGAGATGGTTTACTAACCAGATAGTGATCTTCTCAGGATTTTGGTGGAAGAACTCTCTCGAGCAGATTGTGGGATCCTCGGAGTCGGCTATCTTCGCAATGGATCCTCCAATACTGGTCTCGTGGTTTGGTCGGCTTCTCCTGGACTCAAGATCTGGGAAAGAAGAGGAACAAGTGAAGGAATTCAGAAACTCAAGAAAAGATCTTACCAGGTTGAAGAACTTGAAAGCCGAAGTTGCTGAAATCGAATCCTCCTGGAGGCCGATCTGACTTCCTCTTAGAATTGTTGTAGATCTGCAGTATCTGGACTGGAGCTGGATGCTGGTGGTCGGCCTGGACTTGGAGATGGTGGCCGTGAGAAGGGAAATAGACTAGGGCTTGGTGGAAAGAGAAGGGTGATGGCGGCTAGGGTTTGGGAATTGAGTGGCTAACCTAGGGTTTAGGGTTTTGGAGATCTCACACCTCCTCAAGGTTCCTGGGGAACCCGGATTTACTCCCTCACGGAGCTCAACACCTGGATGCAAGTGCGGAAGAGAGAAAACACAAAGTTTGCTCACAAAAAAAATTTGGTTTCATTCATCTTTTTTTTAAGAGTTACATAGAGTTGAATATATAGACATAAAAAAAAAATAAAATTTCATACACTTCCCATGTGGGACTAATAGGACTAACCCACACTTTAGGCATCAAATTTTCTTCCCAAGACTCCTTCCATGAGTGGGCAACCCAAAAACTCCAAGAAAACTTGAAAATCAGCTCCAAATGGCAGGTTACGGGGGTGTCTCCTAGTATCTCTCCATGAATCAAGGATTTTCCCTTCATGGTTTGGCTCTTTTGGACACCTCCTAGTCTTGCTTCACAAGTTTAGGCTTCTTCCTTTCATGGCTTTGGCACTTTAGGAAACTTTTGGGTGCCTCCTTGATTTTCTCCCCAAGACATGCTCTCTTCCCTTTTATAACTTGGGTTTTTATGGAACATTGTGGGGCACCTCCTTGATCCTCTCTTCAAGAAAAATTCTTGCCATCCTGGCTTGGGTTTATCTGGAAAGAAGTTGGCTCCTCCTTGGATTGAGGTATCTTGATGGATTTCTCCCCCAAGTGGCGCATGAAAGAAGGGACCTGCTTTCTTGTGGTGTGGGGACCAAGGCACACTGGATGGAGATGTGGCGCCTCCTGGACTCTGGCGTGTGGCTGGGAGTGTGGCGCCCACTTGCTTGGTCCTGGGAGAAAATGTTGCACCTTGGAGAAGACCTAGACCACTACTAGGACTTGTATTGAGTCAACATGACTCAACAAAATTTAAATTGCAGGGAAATACAGACTCAAACTAAAATTGAGTTGACCAAGTCAACCCTTATTACAAAACCAGAAAACCCTAATTCTTCGGGCAATGTCAATCAGAGATCCAGATGGAGCCCTGAAGTCTTCTTCTGAGTCTGGTGCCCGCACCAATTCTCCCGGGGAGGGAGGAACTCGACCCTGTCGAGTATGGATCAAGCTGGCTCTGGTATCTCTCCAAGAGGTCTGGGTCCAATTCTTGTAATTCTTCTTGGGAGATCCAAGAGTTATCAGAATCTGGCCTTCCTTGCCAGCGGACCAGGTATCTTTGGTATCCTCGATTACGAGTAGAGATAACCTGATCATCCAGGATCTTTTCAATCTGCTCTTTCCTCACAGGCCAGTTTGTTGGTGAACACACAGGGTTGGGTTCACTCTCAAGAGCAGGATTAGGCTCAAAAAGGCTCACTGGGAATCACAGCTGGCTCTCTATACTCTACTAGGTCTGTAATGTTGAAAGTGGAGCTAATGCCTAGTTCTGAAGGCAACTCGAGCACATAGGCATTGGACCCTACTCTCTTCACCACTCTAAATGGTCCAGCTCCTCTAGCATGTAACTTTCTAACAGTTCCAAGAGGAAACCGTTCAGGCCTTAACCTAATCATTACATAGTCTCCCTCAACAAAAGTTTTGACTCGCCTTTGAGAATCAGCCAACTTCTTATAAGTTTCATTACTTAAATTTATTTTGGCATGAATTTCTTTATGCAAGTCCTTTACATGCTATGCAAGTGCATCAAGAGACTTGTGTGTGTGGACTAATAGTGAAATCAGATCAAGTGGTGTGTGAGGCTTGTATCCATGAACAATTTCAAAGGGACTCTAGCCTATAGACCTGTTGATCGAAACATTATATGCAAATTTAGTCCTGGACAAAATACAAATCCCAATTCCTGGTGCTCTCAATCAAACCAAAGTCTGAGCCAAACCCTAGTAAAGGATCAAGAAAAACTAAACTAGACTGACGACGCATTCCTAAAGAATGGACTTTATTCCAAAGGAACCCTAGGTCTAAACCTAACAAACTAAGGCTCTCTAGGTTTGACCTTGGGTCGGAGGAGGGCATGCAGAGCATGAAAACTTATTATGGATGCCTAGTAGGTGCCATAAGGTCTTCCAGAAGTAGATGGCAAACCTAATAGGTTCTAAGGAGTCTTGCAACCTAGAGATCTCAGTAAAGTGTAATCCCATAGCTCTAAAAACATGAGAAGATTCAGGGAAGGGTAGGAAATAAGAATCAGAGTTTTGAGGTGGCTTATCAGAAACAAGAAACAAACCTTGGTTATTCAGGATGACCTTAAAATGAGGACATTGTTCTATAGGTGCACTCATCCAAACCTCATGATTTGCTCTAGGAGGGTCTACAAGTGCAAGTTCTAGGGTAGGCTGGGTGCTCCTAGAAGGTGGAAGGTTATCAGGAAGGTCTTTGGAATGTTTATCTAAAAAGTCCTCTAAGCTACTATCTTTTTCTTGTTCTTGGACCTTCTCAATGGGCAATTCTTGTGAACCCCTTCCTTCTTCACACTTCTCTACCAGATTTGACTCAGGGGTGTCTTCTTTGGATTCCTCAATGAGTTCAGAGGTATTCTCACTTAAACTCTCATTGGGTGCAATTTCCTCTTCCTGAACTTCCTCAAAAAGGTCTTCTCTTAGGGTTAGCTCCTGAATTCCTTGAGTGGCAGGGGTCCCCTCAATAACCCCATCAAGTAGGAGTTGGTTAATTGAATTATCGGGAGAGATATCCTCAAATTCTTCTTCTTCATATTCATCTATCAAACTTATGTCAGGCTCATATATTTCTTCCTCAATCTCACTGAAAGGTTCTAATCTATTCTCCTTTGATTCCTCTTTAAGTACGACTCTGGTCAGGTCAACTAATTTTGGGATGGCCATGCCCAACTCCGTCTCAGTGTTATCCTTCTGGTCAAGAGGTGACACAAGTGGAAATTGACAAACAAAAGTCTGGTTCACTACGGGTGTCGGATCAATCGGAACTTGACTCAAGTTGGTAGAGGTTGGCTTTAAGTCCAAAGTACTTGATTGGTTATATCTTAAAGACCACTCATAGTCTTGGGCTTCTTGGTAGGCTCGGTCTAACTTATTGGTCTTTTCAAGGCATAGCTTCCTATAAATGTCTGGGTGTAACCCAACCCTAAACCTCGATGTGATCTGAGCTTCGGTCTCAATGGTATTGCATTTCATGTCATACCACTGGAAGTCCTCGATATATTTAGACACAGGCCTATTACCTTGTCGCAATTGGTATCATTGGTCTAAAAGTCTTTTCTCATAGGATCTACCTAGGTACCTATCTCTCAACTTACTTCTCATATCTCTCCAAGTATATATTTCCTCTTTTCTTTGATAACACTCATGCTCAATAGCATACCAATGCGACCTAGCATGTTTGGTGAACTTGGTTTTGGCCAACCTAATTTGTCCTAATTTCGATATGTTAGTGCACTCAAAATACCGATCCATTTGTTCTTCCCACTTAATATATGTCTCTTGTCTTCCATCAAAAGTGGGTGCATAAGGTTCGGTGTTCCTAACAGGTCCCTTTTCTGAGTCAACCAAGTATGGATATAGGCTCCTAGGGTTATGCTCGGGATCACGGTATAAGGTCCTCCTAGGCTCCTGGCATGGGTGAGGTTGGGGCCTATTAAATTTTGGATCAGGGGTCCAATTTTGATGTCTACGTTTCTCAAGTCCCTGGGCTCGGTCTCTAAACTGGGCAAAACCCTCATTCATATCCTGACTCAATTTGGTCATACTTTCGGTAAGAGTTCTAATCATGGCCTCTAAATCAGGTTGGGTTTGACCAGGTTGGTAGGGTACTTCGTTCCGGGTGGACATGATGATGCAAGCAAGCACACCAAATGAGACTCGACTGAAACGACTACGGACTAACTAGACCTAGAGCCCAAACTAGATGCCCAATCAGAGTGGCAAGCTAGCCTGTAGTAACTCGGGACTCAGCCAGGCAGGTGTAAGGGGAGTGTTAGGTCCCTAATTGCCAATCCTAGACACCAATCAGAGATTGGCCAGGTAGGCGGACCAGCACACAAGCCCTTCGGGATAGAATCCCTGAACCACCATTCTAGACACTGAGTACAAAGCACACACAGAGTAACTAGACAAACTGACTCAACATTAGCCTAGACCCGACTTGTTGGTGTCCCTAGCCCACTAGGGCAAATTAGGTCTAATTAATTTTAAGATTAAAGGCTTAGGTTCGAATGAGTGGGTGGTGGTTTTGGGCTAAGGAGAGGTTATCAACTCCTCCCCTTATCTTAGATGCTCAAATGCCCTTAAGATGAATTAAGAGATGATCACTCAAAAATAATTGAATTGCAGAAACATAAAAACAGAGTTGCAGTAATTTAATCCTCAGAAATCCCACAGAAACCAATAAATCGCAGGAAAATTATGAAAAATATTTTCAATTATACTGGTTTCATCAAAACAAAAATAACTGAATTTGGAGTTACCTGCAGTGAGAAATAATTCTTGCAACAGGGCAATTATGGGCTGAAAATAGAGTACTTCCCCATTTACAATTCCTGCTACGAAGTTATAACCCAACGGATCCCCTACACGCCCTAGGAACACCTCATGGAATGGGAAGAGGAGGTTTGCACCTCGCTTCGTTCCTAGGACCGGACGTCCTGGGGAGTCTACTTCGAGCAGACAAAGTAAAAAGAGAGAGATTCAAACAAGCAATCAAACAGAAACCCTAGACAGGGCTCTGATACCAAAATTGATGCAGAACGGAAGCTCTGATACCAAAATTGATGCAGGACAATGAACAAAGAAGCGTATACGGAAGTAAAATTAAGATTAATTCTTTTTTTTTATATATATATTTTAGAAATTGGCTTCGACTCAAAGTAAAGCTAAACTACGTTGAAGGAAACTAGGTAAGGATTGAAAGCACAGTTTAGAAGCAACTAAATTATCAGAGTAGTTCAGAAGTAATGGATCGCTGGGGGTTGAGAAACTTCCAGACCTAGGGTTTCGCTCTGAACTTTCAACAGAACAGAAATAGAGAGAAGAGATGGTTTACTAACCAGACAGTGATCTTCTCAGGATTTTGGTGGAAGAACTCTCTCGAGCAGATTGTGGGATTCTCGGAGTCGGCTATCTTCGCAATGGATCCTCCAATACTGGTCTCGTGGTTTGGTCGGCTTCTCCTGGACTCAAGATCTGGGAAAGAAGAGGAACAAGTGAAGGAATTCAGAAACTCAAGAAAAGATCTTACCAGGTTGAAGAACTTGAAAGCCGAAGTTGCTGAAATCGAATCCTCCTGGAGGCCGATCTGACTTCCTCTTAGAATTGTTGTAGATCTGCAGTATCTGGACTGGAGCTGGATGCTGGTGGTCGGCCTGGACTTGGAGATGGTGGCCGTGAGAAGGGAAATAGACTAGGGCTTGGTGGAAAGAGAAGGGTGATGGCGGCTAGGGTTTGGGAATTGAGTGGCTAACCTAGGGTTTAGGGTTTTGGAGATCTCACACCTCCTCAAGGTTCCTGGGGAACCCGGATTTACTCCCTCACGGAGCTCAACACCTGGATGCAAGTGCGGAAGAGAGAAAACACAAAGTTTGCTCACAAAAAAAACTTGGTTTCATTCATCTTTTTTTTAAGAGTTACATAGAGTTGAATATATAGACATAAAAAAAAAAATAAAATTTCATACACTTCCCATGTGGGACTAATAGGACTAACCCACACTTTAGGCATCAAATTTTCTTCCCAAGACTCCTTCCATGAGTGGGCAACCCAAAAACTCCAAGAAAACTTGAAAATCAGCTCCAAATGGCAGGTTATGGGGGTGTCTCCTAGTATCTCTCCATGAATCAAGGATTTTCCCTTCATGGTTTGGCTCTTTTGGACACCTCCTAGTCTTGCTCCACAAGTTTAGGCTTCTTCCTTTCATGACTTTGGCACTTTAGGAAACTTTTGGGTGCCTCCTTGATTTTCTCCCCAAGACATGCTCTCTTCCCTTTTATAACTTGGATTTTTATGGAACATTATGGGGCACCTCCTTGATCCTCTCTTCAAGAAAAATTCTTGCCATCCTGGCTTGGATTTATCTGGAAAGAAGTTGGCTCCTTCTTGGATTGAGGTATCTTGATGGATTTCTCCCCCAAGTGGCGCATGAAAGAAGGGACCTGCTTTCTTGTGGTGTGGGGACCAAGGCACACTGGATGGAGATGTGGCGCCTCCTGGACTCTGGCGTGTGGCTGGGAGTGTGGCGCCCACTTGCTTGGTCCTGGGAGAAAATGTTGCACCTTGGAGAAGACCTAGACCACTACTAGGACTTGTATTGAGTCAACATGACTCAACAAAATTTAAATTGCAGGGAAATACATACTCAAACTAAAATTGAGTTGACCAAGTCAACCCTTATTACAAAACCAGAAAACCCTAATTCTTCGGGCAATGTCAATTAGAGATCCAGATGGAGCCCTGAAGTCTTCTTCTGAGTCTGGTGCCCGCACCATATTTTTATTACTCTGTTTTGATTTTATTTTTGAAATCTTTTTACTGATTTTTTAATAATTATTTTTGAAGAATTGGGGGGGGGGGGGCGGCGAGGGGGGGGTGGGGGGCGGCCAAATACCTATTCTATATTAATTTCTTTTAAACAAAGCATGCTAATCATTTGTTTATGGACAAAGCATGCCCGATGGTCCGCCTCTACTTATGCACCCGGTAGATCTTAAGTACTTACGTAGAGTGAAGGACCTAAATAATGCCTTATTGTTAACTTTTCTGATGAGGACCTGGATTGTTACATATAAAATACAATATATTTAAAGGCCTTAAATCATGACATACTCAGCCTGAAATAATTTAACATGAGGCATGCAGGTTGTTTCATTAATTTCTCTAGGTAGACATTGTAGTGGAAATGCATGGCATGGCAGAATATCGCCAAATTATAGCTCACATAAGGCAAAGATAACCGGACAAACTACTTCCTCAAGTATACTAATATTATATACTAGACAAAAATTCACCATAGTCTATTCATAGGAACGATTCTCTTAAAGTAGCATGCACAACGTAATATGGCTATAGTTTTAGCTATTCTCTTATATCAGTCTTTGAAGTGTTGCGCTTATAACAATCTTAATTAGAAGTTTTTCTCCAAAAAATAATAAACTTAGAAGTGTTTTTCATCATTTCTTTTCTTTCATAGGAACGCAGGTTGTAAAGTTTTGTCCTGAACTATCTAATAATCTAAGCCCCCTGCAAGATGCGGACAATCCTTTTGGCTCATTGATCAGCATATCATACACCATTACAATAAGGGCATCATTGTGTGTACGTACGTAGGTGCCATATATACCTACTAGTTTAGAACAATCTTTCATATTATATTCTATTCATATCCTACCAAATTCACGATCTCGCCTGATTGTTTGCATGCTGATCGAGTTACCTAACCACTTTATAATTAAATTCAATTCATATACAGTACGTAGTACCTTGCATGTTCTCTTTTGCTAATGGAGTTGATAAGGTTACATACCACCAGCTAGCTCTCGTTCATATATGCATGGTTGTTAACAGAAAAGATGGTATCAATATACATGAAATTAATTCTGGATGAATGAAAAGATGGTATCAATATACATGAAATTAACTCTGGATGAATGAACTTCCTTTTAATTAGACATAACTGGTTCGAAAGATAATTGAGGATTTTCTAGCACATGGTCCACCAGATCAAATACAACACATTATGAATTATTATTCAATTTTTTATAAGATTATCATAACATGGAAACTTGAGACTAACAAATGAGCCATATATTCGAAATATGCACGTATGTGGAGACTTGTGACTGTTAATTTAAGCAAATTAACATAAAATTTATTTGATCACACTGGAAGTAATCCCAAGTAAACCTTTCTTCTTATGTAAGAGTAAAGTAACCCTTTCTTAATTAGTATGATGGCTATAGAATACAATTAAGCTAAAAGGATGGTCAAAATTTGCACAATATGAAAGCTTCTTGTTCACTAAAAAGAAGATAACTTGCTGGGGTGGTTAGAAGTTATATCATGAAATCATTGCTTTAGACTACTAACTGAACAAACTAATGAAATTTGGTCGAAAATATGTTTGGTTCTGCAGGAAAGATGGCTGAAACTATATATGGTAGTCAAATGACAAAAATTATACGTACTGGCTGCAAAGAATCCAAACAACTGGAAAAGGAAACAAGAACAAAAAGCATGCAAAAGAAATTGGCAAGTATCTTTCTTCAAAAAAAAAAAAAAAGAGACGACAAATATGTCATGAAAACAAAAGCAAAGAAACAAAGAAATGAAGAAACGAAGGAAAGAAAAAAAAATAGCAAGTACCTACCAATGCAGACATTTGGTAAGACGTAAATGTCAAAAAAAGAATTGAAGTAACCCGACATTAAGTCTGGACAACTTCTAGCTTAATTTTTTGGAGAAAACATTACCAGAAGGCTGATTGTTGCAAAGCAGCTAGCAAACACCAATGCATTGCCAATTGGCAACAAAACTATATACTTTCTTGTTTGATATCATGCACGTGTGAAAATAATGGTGAGAGCCCAAGAAAATTACTCGAGACAAACTTTTAGAACACCTCTTTGCCAGAGAGAGAGAGAGAGAGAGAGAGAGAGAGAAATAGAAAACATGCACCTAGTATGTTTGTAACACAGTTGACCATTTCATTTTCAATTTCATCCCAAAAAAAAAAAAAGTTTCTAATGCAGAATCTTCTCCTACATAGAGGAATGGTACAACAGAGAAGGATCACAACCCAGTTACCAACTTGTTAAATATTCATAATTGGTAAATATTTATAACTTAATCTTCTTTAAAACAGAAAAGATCTATGCTTCACGCAAGAGGAAGAGTAACTATAATAAGAACTTGGGTCTTACTATTTCATACATATCAGGATTTAAGGAAACAAATATTTCATGCTTAATAAGGTGCAATGTGATTATTATATGGCTCAACTACTTAATATGTTTAAAGAAAATAACATCATAGATAAATTATCCTGACTAAAACTTGGTGGACAAAACAATATAACAGCCATCTGCATATGCCCATGTTCCGTTTTATTGGTATACCACGAATACAATTTGCTAAGATCATCACCATGTACAACCAATACTAACTTGTGGAAACCCTTCCCTTCATATATATATATATATAGCATAAAGCAGTTTATATAAATAAATTTTGACCTATGGCATTTACATTAATTTGTAACATGTTAGACAATGTGAGAGTATATATGCAGTGCATCTATTTGTACCAAACATGTTACTTCTCTTTCCTAACAAGTAACAACCATTGTTAGGGACATCCAACAGCAAAAAAATCTATGAAGCGAACATTGGCCTCACTCTCCTGCTCCTTGCCCTCCTCTTGTTCCTCCTTTCTTGTCAAAGTATCTTCGGTGTTGTTAGATTCACTGTTTACTTGGAGGAAATCGTGGAACTCAATTGAGTTATCTCTATCTGTTCTCAATATAATCATGCACAAACAAAGTTAACAAAATTTTGTTTTAGTTCCAAAATCTAATCAAACGAGACTACTTTATACCATTACCTTCTTCATACATGTCAAAATAGTGGTCGTGATGATTGTTTAGAGCAAGGTGGTTCTGATATCTTCCACTGTAATTCTCTAGGAAGGAAACCATATTTCTCAGCTCAGGTTCTTTCTCGGTGTTTTGCTTTGATGACTCCTCTTTGTTTAAGTTTCGAGGTGCTCGCTTTCCATGAAACCTAGATCGCTCCCTGCGCCTCCGAGCCATGATGACGTGCCAATGGTTCTTCACAGCGTTATCAGTCCGCCCAGGGAATAAACGAGCAATGACTGCCCATCGGTTTCCATGGATTTGGTGACATGCAATAAGACGTTCTTCCTCTTCCTTTGTGAAGGGGTTCCGATTGATTCTTGGATCCAACTGATTGTACCATCTCAACCTACAACTCTTTCCTGTCTTGATTGTTACGCAACATGTTACAAACATAATACATGATAATAATATCCCAAACAAAAGATCTTTACACAAAGTAAGAAGATATATTTTTTTTGATGGAACGAAAGAAAAAGGAATTGTATGCTTAGAAATTGATACACCATCTTTCTTACAAAAGAAAAAAAAAAAGAAAACACTAAATATAGGTCAGTAATGCACCCGATCTCCCTTGAAGCTTTTCGGCGATAGCGTTCCAGTTATGAGGGCCATAGCAGGCAACCAATTCCTTGAGCTTCTCATCCTCTGCTGGCCTCCAATGACCTTTTGTGCACATTTGATCACAAAAAGATGAAGAGTACAAATATGGGAGGGAGAAAAACTATACTTGATGGTGGCTTCTCTTCTAACTTTGATAGACTCTCTCCAACCAAGACCAAAACCAACAACCAACGGAGAGAGAAGCCAAGGAGAAAGGAATTTATACCAACAAGAGAGGATCCTGACGGAGCTCTAGCTGTCTGTTATCTATACATGCCTTGGGTGGAGAAAGAGAAGACAAAGGTGAAGTTTAGTGGAGAGATAAATATAAAGAGGAAAGAAGAGGAAAGAGCTTTTTTTTTCGTTATAGATAGAGAATTCGAAGATTGTCGCACTAGTGCTTGATGGTACAAGTAGGCTAACAAATGATATTTTAAGGAAAATGAGGGGAGGTGCGGTGGGGAGAGAGAGGTTGCTTGGTGGAGTGAATGTTGTTCCCCTTTCAACATCTCCCCGCATAGGTTTCTAACCTAAAAACTCTACCTGGAACCAACTTAGATCCTCATCCACATCCCTCGACGTACAAGAAATATATATACTATAGAGAAGTATATATATATATAGCCGTTAGTATTCTATACAAATGGAGATTCTTATGCAATCCATCTTCGAAATAATCAATTATCAGATCCCATGCAAAGCAGCAAATGCCATCTAGTCATCACCTGGCGTCAATATTTATAAGTGATCCACCAAATAGAAGACTAAGATGGATTGAGTTATACGTGCAAGTAGTTCTGATGGTTAATTTTTATTTATAATGTAATGGAGTTGGTAGCTCTAAAATTGTTAGACGGAGAGTGTAGCAGATGTTTGTAGGGTTTCTGGTTTCTGGTTTCGTTGGTTTCCTGACCTAACCAAACCAACAATTGCCCTCAAAACTTAGAAGTCCTGCAGCTATGATTGCACGTGGGGGATGCTAACCATGGTCCCGGTCAACGTTAAGAAGTTTTGGTTTCTTATTCTAAAATAATACTTTGAGCTTGACATCTAAGGTCGTGGTTTCTTCTCGTTACAGACAACTGGTCTCAAATTAGGACTGGATTAATATTACTAAATGGATAGTTAATTAAGGGTATGTATTCGTTAGGAGAGCACGCTAATACTTTTATAAGTCTATATGGTTCAAGGGACATTCTAGACTAGAGTTTGTGCTTATTAATTTAAGAACGTATTTTGAGTTTTCCAAGCGTGGTTGATCCAGGGACTGAAGTCTCTAGGCTTACGGTTGACCTAACCCCCCTACATGTTAGAGTTTATGATTGTCCTTCCGATCTCATTCCACGTGGTTCTTAATTTCTTTCGTATCTTGCGGTATTTGAGTGATAGAAGGAACCAAAAAAATCTTTTTTGTGGATGATTAGTCATGAAATGCTTTTAGATATTGAAGACGACAATCGAGAGGTTTTGTCTTGGGACTGGAAATTAACCATCTGTTTATTGTATTACTGTTTTGGTCTCATATTAATCAGGATGCTTGCTAGATCCAGTTAAGATATGTAACCAAGCAAAGGTCAATGATTTGTATCTCAAGTTAACCTATAATTTGATTTGTATCTCAACTTAAGATTTTTGACTGAGCAAATGGAAGAATGTTCAAAAGCTTTCAACATAACACGGTGATAGCCTTTTTGGTGGACAGATACATATGGTGCCCCTTATAAAGGTACCCTATATATGAATGAAAAATGGACTTACAAAGTAAACCTCACTGAGATACTAAACTAATTTGACCTTCAGTAGAAACACAAAACACAAAGTTAGATATATATGTGCTCTTCCTCGAGTAGCTTTCAAAGAAAAATCCAGTTTAATTTGTCCTTAAAAAAAAAAAAAAAATCTGCTTTTAATCGTTCTTAATTACAAGAAGTATTTATCTTCCTTGCTATACATTTTTAACATGTCCCTTTCTTTTGCTTTTGGGGTTATATTGAGGATGATAAAACTTGCTAGGAAAAAAGAACTTGAGTGATTAATCTCCATCAAATTTTATATTAGATAAATTAAAGATGCCAACAACAAAGAAAGCCTTCTTTTCTTCTGTTCGGATGGCAAATGTGTATGAGCACTGTTTTTCTTCATATCTGGATGAACCAAAGCAACGTCAGCAAAATTGGAAATATTTGTTTTAGCCACAAATGATATACATAGACAATGACTCTTCTTCAAATAAGTATAAAAGTCTGAGTCATTAAATCAGTATGTTTTCACTTACAATAGTATAATTACCCTACCTTTCTAGGAATAGTGCCCATCCGCAATTTGGTGCATGGGTCATCAACATTATTGGATATGAAACTACAATAAAAAAAATAAAGCATTGTACATGAAACACAACTATCAGATGTGAGGGATTGTTCATACCCTGATCAACATCCTAAAATCTAAACATGATCATTCTTATTTACAATAATATAATATGCACCACATCCGCATGCCTTGTGGAAAAAATCTGAGTAAAGTTCTTCCCTTCGAGATGAAAGCCAGAGACCTAATATTCTCTTCCCTCCAATTTTGGGCGATCTTTCTGGTGCAAAACTAATTCCTTTATGTTCCATTTGGAAAGATGGTTCCGTCCTCTATTTTGAAGGGGAAAATACGATGATGAGAAAGAGAAGACGGGAAAAAAACACTTCTTAACTTTTGCTGTGCTTCATTCGAAATAAATAAGTTTTTTTACAACTCCGACTTTTTAGAAATCGGTTTATCAAGATGAAACAGAAAAACAATAAAAGCTAATCCCCGCGTGATATGATAAGCCAGCAAACCACGTAACACCCGCGCAGTTAACGCGTTTTCTCTCCGCGCTTTCTCTCCGCGCGACTCGCGCAAAACCAAAGTCAGGATTATCTCCAACATACTCCCCCTTAATCCTGATGCGGGTCAAAATCATAAACGCCCAGTAATAATTTCTTCGCTGCAAACTTCACGCCTGACAAAGCTTTTGTGAGTAGATCGGCTCGCTGCTCTTCCGTGCGGACGAACTTGACCACGATCTGACCACCTTCAACACATTCTCGGATGAAATGAAATCTCGTGTCAATGTGCTTGCTGCGGCCATGAAATACGGGATTTTTTATTAAGGCAATTGCAGACTTGTTATCAACAAACAGCTTCACTGGCTTGAGTTCTTGCTTCGTTAGCTCCCCCAACAAGCTTCTCAGCCATAATGCCTGGCTTGCCGCCGCCGTTGCTGCCATGAACTCGGCCTCGCATGATGACAATGCAACCGACTTCTGCTTTTGTGAATTCCATGATACCAGATTATCATTGACATAGAATGCCATACCCCCGGTGCTTTTCCGATCATCAACATCACCAGCCAAGTCACTATCGCTGTAGCCGATGATCTCTTCTTCTACCTTTTTCTTCCCATATACAAGTCCACAATGGATTGTACCTTTCAGGTACCTCAGGATTTGCTTCATCGCCTTGTGATGCATCACCGTGGGCCTTTTCATAAATCTGCTAGCTACTCCAACTGCATAGGAAAGATCTGGTCTTGTGTGGAGTAAATACCTCAAACAACCAATCATGCGCCGGTACTCCGTCGCATCTATCGGTTCTCTTTCAGGATCTTTGTGGAGCTGCGCCTTCTGCTCCATAGGGGACTTTGTTGAGTTGCACTCAGTCATGCCAAACTGAGCTAACACCTTCTTGGCGTAGGCCGATTGCTTTAGTATCACCCGATCTTCTTCTTGCGCCACTTCGATGCCGAGGTAGAAGGTGAGAAGCCCGATGTCACTCATCTCGAACTCGGTCATCATCTGCTGCTTGAAAGCTGAGATCTCCTCCGAATTTTCCCCTGTAACGATTAAATCATCGACGTAAATACCAACAATGATACCTGCGTTTCCTTCTCCTCGTGTATACACTGCTTGTTCTTGTGTGCACTTGATGAACCCGAGATGCCTCAAGCTTTTGTCCAGTCGATTGTTCCATGCCCGTGGAGCTTGCCGCAACCCATATAGTGCCTTGCTCAGCTTATACACACAGTGCTCCTTGTTCTTCACAATAAAGCCCTCCGGCTGAGTTACATAGACCTCCTCCTCGAGTTCGCCATTCAAGAACGCCGACTTCACATCAAGATGATGTACCTCCCAGCTGCGATTGGCTGCGATTGCAAGAATGACACGGATAGTGTCAAGTCTGGCTACCGGAGCAAACGCTTCTTCGAAGTCGACACCCTGCCGCTGAACATATCCCTTTGCAACTAGCCTCGCCTTATGCTTGATCACATCTCCGACTGAGTTTTTCTTCACCTTGTACACCCATTTCAGACCTATGGGTCTTTGTCCTGGCGGTAGGTTGGTGAGCTCCCACGTTGAATTTCTTTCAATGGACTCGATCTCCTGCTGCATCGCTTTTTCCCAAGCATTTTCTCCGGCAGCTTCTCGGTAGCAAGATAGCTCCTCCATCTCGACTAGCAGCGCCTCTTCTTCGAGCTCTTCCTGATGTAAGTCCACTCGCACCGCATCTCGCATAATATCGTCGATGTGCCTGTAACGAACCACTCCATCATTGGTGCTGCTGCTGCTTGAAGTCGGAGAGGCCATTGCAGGTACAGCCGGCGCACCCGCCAATGAATCCGCTGTGGGAGACTCTGTGGCCGATGCGGTATCCTCCATTGGTGATGACGCCGTTGCTGTTACAGACGGGACTCCAACATGGTAGGCCGAAGGAGTCCCGGAGTCACTCGAGTCCGTCTCGGGAGAGTAGTTCTCCCTCACAACCAGGACTGACGCATCTACAACATTTTCACCTGCGTTCCAACTCCATTCTAGGTGTTCTTCGAACTTCACGTCTCTACTTACATGAAGTTTGCCGCGCCGAGGGTCGTAGAGTCGGTGCGCCTTGCAGCCCTGCTCGACGCCGAGGTACACCATCGCCTGACTTCTGTCATCAAGCTTCTTCTGGTGCGGCAACACCACCTTCGCATGGGCAGTGCAGCCGAACACCCTCAAATGGCCGAGGTGTGGCTTCCTCCCAGTCCAAGCTTCGAATGGGGTGCGCTCTCCTAGCGCCTTCATTGGCAAGCGGTTCAGCAGATGTACTGCATGCCTTACGGCCTCCCCCCAGAATATGTTGGGAACGTGCATGCTCTTGAGAAGTGATCTCGCCATCGACATCACCGTCCGGTTTCTTCGTTCCACCACGCCATTCTGCTGCGGAGTGTAGGGTGCAGTCAGGTGCCTCACGATGCCTGCCTCTTCGCAGAGTTTGTTGAACTCAGTGGAGAGGAACTCTCCACCCCGGTCCGTCCTCAAGGTCTTCACTCGGTGTCCGGTGGTATTCTCCACCTGTTGCTTAAACTTTTTGAACACCGAGCAGGCTTCATCCTTCGTCTTGATCACGTACACCCACATCCATCGAGTGTAGTCATCGACGATCAACATAAAATAGCTATTGCCGGCGATAGTCGAAGGGGTGATCGGTCCGCAGAGATCGGCGTGCAGCAGCTCGAGTGGCTCCTCCGCTCGACAGGTGGCTGCCTCTGGGAAAGGGTGTCTTGCATGCTTTGCTATTGTACACCCTTGGCACAGCTTGTCGGGGTGCTTAATGAGCGGCACACCTGCCACCATATTCTTCTCTGCCAGCATCTTCAAGGAGTGGAAGTTGACATACCCAAGTCGGGCGTGCCATAGCCAAGCCTCGTCCAATATGTTGGTGAGCAAACACACCGGATCGTTGGTCTTCATCTCGGCCTTGTAAAGATGATTGGAGGAACTTCTGATTTTGATGAGCAATCTACCATTGGGATCATACATCCATAGAAATTCTCCTAGCATAACAAACTTGTTTCCTTTCTTGGCCAACTGTCCACAGCTAATGATATTGCTTTGTAAGGTTGGGATGTAGTATACCTCGGTGAGAAGTCGTTGTTCCCCATTCTTGAACTGGAAGAACACCGAACCCTTTCCCTTGATCTGCACAGTGGAGCCGTTGCTGAATCTCACATGCCCCTGGACTGTCTCGTCCAGCTCGTGGAATTTCTTCCTTTCACCCGACATATGGTTGCTTGCACCATTGTCAAAATACCAGGTGCTGGAGACTTCCTCGCTTCCAGCTCGCAGCTGCGGATCCACCGTCTTCTTATTCAACAAAGCAAGATCCCTTGATTCAACACTCGCAGACAGCAGTAACGCCGGTTTCTCCTCCTCCGTGCATGAGAGGTTTGCTTCTTCTTTGCACGGTTTACTCCAGCATTCAGATGCATAATGGCCCATTTTGCTACAATTGTAGCACTTGATGTGGCTCTTGTCGCATCTACTGCCGCCAGAGCCACCTGAACTAGCCTTGCGCGGCGATCCGCTGCGTCTGCCTCTGCCGCGACCCCTGCCGCGACTGCGTCCACCCCGGCTCCGGCTACTACCTTCTGCAGGGGCGATGTACTTATCCCTGTTGCTCAAGGATGAGTCCATGCCGACTTTGTCCTGCCGCGCCTGCCATTCGGTTTGGGTGAGCAGGAGCTGCCCATCGTCGTTGCTGCTGGGGTTGCGCAAACGTGCGCGCTCCCCGTATGCCGTCAAACGCCCGACTGCTTCCTCGAATGGCATTGTGTCGAGGTTGCAGAACTGCTCAATGCCGGCGACCACCTGGTAGTACCTATCGGGTACTGTGTTGAGGAGCTTCTTTACCAGCGTCGCATCGTCAAGCGTCTCCCCCAGATTTGCATACTTCGCGAACATCCCACTGAGTCTGCCAGCATAGTCGTCCAGCATCTCCCCTTCCTTCATTCGCATGACGTCGAAGTCACTCTTCAACGTCTGCAACCGAGCGGTCTTGACACGATCTGCCCCGACAAACCTTGTTTTGAGGCTGTCCCAGACCTCCTTTGCAGTCGTCTTCTTCGCCACCTGCAACAGGATGTCTTCCGGGAGTGCTTGGAAGAGAAACGCCCTCGCCGTCTTATCCTTCCTCTCGTCCACGTCCGCACCGTCCGTTGCTTCCACTGCATCCCAAATGTCTTGGGCCTGCATCAGTGCTTCCACCTTAATCGCCCAGGTGGTGTAGTTCGTCGTCGTTAGCTGCGGGTAGTTGAGAGATACGCCGCCACCGACCCTTGTTGTCGCAGCTTGAGGGACGATCGCCATTTGCTTGAGACGAAGACGCCTTGGTGTGCTAACCTGACGCTCTGATACCAGGTGAAGGGGAAAATACGAGGATGAGAAAGAGAAGACGGGAAAAAAATACTTCTTAACTTTTGCTGCGCTTCATTCGAAATAAATAAGTTTTTTTACAACTCCGACTTTTTAGAAATCGGTTTATCAAGATGAAACAGAAAAACAATAAAAGCTAATCCCCGCGTGATATGATAAGCCAGCAAACCACGTAACACCCGCGCAGTTAACGCGTTTTCTCTCCGCGCTTTCTCTCCGCGCGACTCGCGCAAAACCAAAGTCAGGATTATCTCCAACATATTTCAAGGTTAGGATTTGGGTTTCTGAATGTGGAACTTCTTATCTTTAATTAGCTTCCTAACTGAATCACTAGGAAGACTAGTCTGTATTGTGGAAAGCAAATATTTTTCGTAAACTAGTTATTCCATCAAAACACCTAAATTACCTAACTACATGCAGCCACATTACCATGTTTCATGCACCTTCACCAATTTCTTGAATAAAAGCGTGCTCTATCTCTTGTATAGGAAATAAATAGAATAGGTCAACTCAAAAGGACATAACATGACCACTGGATTGGTTAGGCGATTCAAGTGATCTTATAGTACAAATTATTGGATTAGAATACACAATCTGAACTGCTAAAATAACCGTAATATATTTATAATTGGACTAAAGCACCAACTCTATATATGTCCTCTTGTACAATTTATGGTTGATATGGATAATGTAGGACAACTGGGTAAATGTTGTCACACCTTGAGGTTCTGGCCGAAGTTTAAATGGAAGACTAAATAAAAGAAAAGTGTTTCTTTAAAAAATGTATCAAAATATGTTTTTGGTATTAGGTACATGAAAAGGAGAGGAGCATCCTACCTCACAAGAAGAAAAGGAGGTGAGCATCTCATCTGAAAATGATGCATGCTTTGGAATGCATATATATATACTATACCTTGATATGTGGAATCCAACACTTTTATATCATGCTTAGAAAATTGAAGATACGGTAATCCTCTTTCTATAATAAATGATTATGTTGATTTTGTTTGACAGGAAGGACAATCAATTATTATGCTGTTGAGCAGTCACACCGGCCTTCTCCCAATTGATACATATCAAGGACGTGAAAATGTTTGAACATTGCGTCTAGCCAGGGAAGCGTATATATAATTTCATTATTGCTAGCTCTTGTTATAGGTTTTCAATTCCATTATCAGTGCACAAGTATACAATTGGACCATCGCTTATGCTTCGAGTTTATTTGAAATCATGAGCAACTTCCGGGATCAATTTAAATATACAAATAGATTGTCTTTCAATGCAGTTTTTAAGGACATTCGAAGATATGCATCAAGACCGATTTTTTAAAAAAAAGTGTACCTTTTTCACCGAAAGTGCTGAAGGACATGATTAATGTCAAGAAACAATGGTGTGAGTGAACAAATATGTCATTATCGGAATTGATGGAAAACAACTTCTACAGATTAGACTGATAGCAGACTTTAAAAGCAAGGATTCTTGAAAACTACTCAAGGAAGCAATATGAGGCAATGGCTAGTGATTGCTGAATATTATCATATACCCATTCCCAAACCTAATCAAGGAAGACCATGAATCATAGTGCTTGTATAGTAATGCTTGCAATCCAAGAAAAATCAGCAAGAGAGCACACTAATTTTAGTCTTGGTCAAAAGACAGTGGTGCTAGTGTGACGAAGACAAAAAAACTCAGTAGGTGCTTGAAATTAAATTTTGCACAAAAACATGCTTGGGCAAATGATGCAAGACAAACGTAATCATGTGACCATCCATATGCTACAATTTACCATATGCTGATATGACCAACTTTTCAAGCCTAAGATGATCGAACATAGCCTGCAATTGTTTGTTGGTTTGAGAGAGTTGATGATTATTAATTGCTTGCAACAAGGAAATCATAGTTCAGTCAATTTTGATTTAGGTGCCCGCCAACTCTAATTTCCTTGTTATAATTTGTCTCCACAAAGTAGGACCAACAGCATGCAGTTAGACCTTCATGACAGGGCTTGGACTATTATGATGATATGATTTCTAGGAGAATCACATTTAAGTTGCAGTACAGTCAGAGAATGACCCTTCACTTTAAGAGCTAGTTACTATCTTCAGCAAAACTAAATTAATCCTAATACCCACTCTAACTATAACCTCAGCTGATCTAAAAATTTCTCCAAGGTCCACCTTTGCAGCAGTATTTTTTGTCTGCTTAAACTTAATTGGCTACTAAAAGAAAATTAATCCAACAGATTTCATTCAACCTGCTTTTATTGGTGAAACTCCATTTCCTTTTGACCCTGAACACTCAATTCTTCTTCACACTTTAATCAAAGGGATTTCTTTTCTCAGTTTTTCCAATGCTGAGGTTAGGAGGCAATGAGCTTTTCAACTATCTAGTTTGCTTCCTTAATTATGTCACTATCCAAAATCAACTGTTAGAATTGTTTCCTTCTTGCATTTGGCCTTTATTTTATTTTCTAACATTTCTGTTGTCTATGAATATTGTATTGTTAATAGATGGGGTCAGACTGAATATAAAGATTGACAAAGCAACCTACACTACTGCTTGAAAGAATATGACTCCAACAACACACTGGATGAAAGAATGGCCCTTAGGTCAAGAAATTTTAAGAGTTTTAAGGTGTCGGCTTTCAAGAATCTGTATATATGGTGTTAGCACTCTAATGCCCTTTCCAACTAGAGTTCTGGAGCCCTAGTCTATCTAGTCAACTAGGAGTCTAAGAAGACAGCCGCGTCATGATGTCAGGCCAACCAAAAAAGAAGGAAAGAGTGTTCGAGATAGTTCTCATCTGTTTGCTTCTCACCGCCTCATATAACGTAATGACCCAAAACATTCGGGATTAGGAGTGGGATAAGGCAGTAACTAAGCAAGTGTAAGTTCTAGAAAAGCTGTGATATAAGTTGGGTGATTAGGCAGTTGAATAGGTCGATATTGAGGCCCAGAGATAGAAGGCCCCCATGCAATGAATCAATAAGTTTGAGAATCTAAGTTTTTGCTCCCTTGGGAGCTATTCCCGCTATTTCCTCTATTCCAAGTTACTTCTCCTTATTCTCTATTCCTTTCCACCATAGCATCTATTATGGTAACTACTTATGCGACATCGGGAACTAACCAAATACCCAACTACTTGCCGGAATGCTAACTACAACCACTACAGTGAATCTGGGCTTTAGCGACGCTTTTTTTGACCTTTCCCGACGCTTTTAAACGTCGCTAAATAATCTTCCGATGTTTTGTAAAGCGTCGCTAAAGCGTCGCCTATGCAAGCATTGGGACGCAACCTACCGCCGCTTGAAAAAAGCATCGGCATTTGCCGACGCTTTAAAGCGTCGCTAAATTTTTATTTACCGACGCTTTAAAGCGTCGCTAGTTTTAAATCTAGCGACGCTTTAAAGCGTCGGCATTTAGCGACGCTTTAAAGCGTCGCTAGACTAAACCCTAGCGACGTTTTAAAGGGTCGCCAGTTTCAGTTTTAGCGACGCTTTAAAGGGTCGCTAGACTAAACTCTAGCGACGCTTTAAAGCATCGCCAGTTCCAGTTATAGCGACGCTTTAAAGCATCGCTAGACTAAACCCTAGCGACGCTTTAAAGCATCGCCAGTTCCAGTTATAGTGATGCTTTAAAGCGTCGCTAGACTAAATCCTAGCGATGCTTTAAAGCGTCGCCAGTTCCAGGTATAGCGACGCTTTAAAGCGTCGCCAGGTCCAAACCTAGCGACGCTTTAAAGCATCGGTATATTTTATTTTAAAAAAATAAATAAATAGTCATATATACAAACCCATAACCTGTATACATTATGAAAATGAAACATTCAAACCTGTATCACATCCAACATACACAAACAAATGAAAATATTCAAACTTGTATCACATATCACATCCAACATACACAAATACAAATACAAACCAAATATAAAAAGTTATATATATATATATATAAACATATCAATCCAAGTTCAAATAAACAAAAAGACATACATAAATAATAAAAAAACCATCTAGCATCACTGATCCGTGGGAGGCTGGTCGTCGTCAGGTCTGCGGCTCGCAGATGCACCAGGAACCTGCAAGATATACATCAGGAATTATAATACATACATTATATATATTCTAAATTATTAGATACATACAAAATTAATAAATAATTACTTACCTGAGATGACATGAACATATGCAGCACAGATGTAACATGCTTTAGCTGAGACCTAATGGTCTGCATCTCTGCTCTGTCTGCATCACGTGTCTGTTGGAGCTCTGCTATCTCCTCTTGGAGCTGACGAACATGTAACTGATCATGACTCTCTCTAGTATCCCGAGTATATCTATGTACCTCAGATAACTGAGTAGGGATAACTCCAATCCCATAACCCCTCACTCGTCCAGGACGCTCTGGTCCCATCAACTCCGAGAATACCTCGGCCTCGATGCGACTGCTCTGTGTAGATGATGAACCCTCGCCAGCACGCTCGGATATCATAGAGGTAGCACTATTCTATATTTTACAAAAAATACATATATTAATACTTAATAAAAATAAAAATATAAATCATAATATAACATAAATAAAAAAATACATATATATCTCTGGACTCTGAAAGATTGTGCCCTGAAAGCCAATTGAAATATTGTAATTTTGATCCCAAAATCAATGAATTGACATTTTATAAAGGCATTAGTTTCATCATTTGCTGTGTCTTTTTGATTTTATGATGAACCCCATAGATTAGGGCTATGGTTATGGGGTTATGATGAGATCATACCAGTGAGACCTAAAGCCTTAAAATCCTAATCTAAAATATTCCTGGTCGATGGGACATTGAGTTGGGGATCAATGTTTCCGGCAAGACCAGCACATCCTATATATGTTTTGTAATAAGGGTGACTGATCTCACAGTCACTTGTGTTTGACACTAATACTAGGATGTGAGTGTTCATTAGAGAATGAGTTCACTGAATTGATCCAGATAGAGAATATCTAATGGAACCTTATCTGTTTGTCAATAGATAATTCTCATAGTGGGAGTAGTTCATGTGGTCCTTTGACCTGAGACTACCATAGTACCTTATATATATGAATCCATACTTTGGTTCGCAATCAATCATGACACTGAGTCATGCACGAGGTGATACTGGTTATGGTGGATTGTATATGGAGGTTGTGAGTAGGTCAACAAGGAATTGATCAGCCCTAGTAAGAGGGAATAGCATCCAGTAAATTTCAAATGATGGATTCAGGAAACCTTTGATCAAAGTATGAACATTAGAGTTATTTTCTAATGGTTCATTACTGAATCATCATTATAAAGATTGAGCTAGGGATGAATATGAAAATTGGATTTGACAAGTATCCATATTCATAATCATATTCGGGATGCAAGTTGATCAAAGGACTGAATTGCCCGGTAACTCACCACTGAAGGGTATTTTGGTAATTCCACCAAAATTCCACATCTTCCGGGTAGACATGATACGTTGCTAGACGTCAATCTTGTCTTGTAGGTATATGATTGAGTCATGGTAATTCAAATCAGTCAATTTTGAATTAGATTCTAATTGACCGAGTCGAGCTAGTTTGAGTTGACCTAAATCGGCTTAGTTGAGATCTAACCGAATTAAGTCAAATAGCACTCGGACCTACTGCTGGCTAGGTGTGGAACCCAATGGGTCACACACAAAAGAAAATTGATGAAGGATTTAATTTGGAATTAAATCATGTTTGCAGGATAAACACACTAGCATGTGTTGCAGACCAAATTTCTATTCGAATCAGATTCGAATTTGGTTCCGAATTGGGCTTAATTGGGTTCTAATTGAACCAGATTAAGGTCCAATTTATTTTTTAGGACATTGGGCTAACCCATGGCTGAACCCAAGTGAATTTAGTTCACTGAGACCCTCTCTCCAAGCCGCCCCCTCCCTTTTCTCACCCGCGCGCGCCAAGAAAGAGAGTCCACGCGCGTGGACTTCTCTTAAAACGCATGAGAAAGAAAACATCGGAGAAAAATCTGAAAAGGGGCGATTTAGATCCTTGTCTGGCACCCTTGGATCTGGATCTGATGGCCAGAAAAAATTAAGGAAAAGATCCATCGCTTTTCGGTCGCAAATCCGTCTCCAAAAGTCGCGATTCTTCCTGAAGTTTTTCCGAGAGTCCTCCTCATCGGAAAAATGAAAACCAAATCGGAGAATCGTGATTTTTGGTTGAGGGGACGCGTGAGGAATGAGGGATCGTGATCCCTGGGGTTTCAGAGGGTTGCATTGTTTCGAGATGACACCCCTCTGAGATCTATAAATAGGGTTGGGGTTCTCGGGGGTTTTCACGTAACATAATTCAGAGATCCAATTCCCTTTCTTCCTCTCCAGAATACTCCTTTCTCTTGTTCTTGTTGGATATTGTTTCCCTTACAGAGGTATCCTCTATCGAAACTCTGACCCTAAACAAGAATAAGAAGAAGGTCTTGAACGGTAAAGGAAAGAAAAGGGAAAGGATCTATTCTTCTTTTCCTTCTTGAATTAAGACTTTGACTGTCTTAATTTTTCTTCCAATTCAATTCAAGAAAAGGGATTCAAGAAAGGGAATTCTTGAAGAAAATTCAAGAAGAGGAAAGAAGGAAAAAAAGAAATTTTCAAGAAAGAAAATTTCAGCCTAAAGGTCCAAGAATTGAATTCTTGAAAAAGAATTCAAGAAGAGGAGCCAAGAACTAGAAATTATTGTCTTCATTATTTTTCTGTGTGGATCACCATTGGAGGGTGAACATTTGGGCACCTGGTGGAGATTCAGAGTTTGGATTTTGCGATACAAGTTAGTATCTTAATTTGAGATTAAATCTTATATGTTTTAATTCTTTTAAGGAGATTTTGGGTTGAAGGTTTGGTGAAGATTTCATAAAGATAAAAAATTTTTGAAATCTATGATTCCGCCTTGCCACCGAACCCTACAGTGGTATCAGAGCCTCCTTATTAAGATTAAAATATATATTCTGAATTTTAGATGCATATTTATATAAGTAACATGAGATGTAATATATGTTTGTTATAATGTCACCAATTAGGGTTTTTCACTCAAACCCTAATTATTGTAGAGATATGCATAGAGATCTAGTCATCATACTGAAATAAGGTTGCCCTGGCATAATGGTGGATCCATTATGTGGTAAATGGTTGTCCTAGTATGATGACACACTAATCACATATTTGTGTTAATTATGCATATATGTTTGATGTATGCCACTAATTAAGGTTTTCACTTAAACCTTAATTTACATAGAGATATGTTTAGCCTTCTAGTCATCATACTGAAATAAGGTTGCCCTGGCATAATGGTGGATCCATTATGTGGTAAATGGTTGTCCTAGTATGATGGCACACTATGGCACATATTTGCTAGAATATGCTTTGTTTTAATAAAGCCCTCTTTAACAACATATTAAGTTGTAGTGTCATATACCAAAAGCAAAAATAATCAATATGATTAGTTTATCATTCAATGTCTAGGAAAAGTGGTTCATGATCGGTAAAGAGGACGTGGTTTTTTAATTGGTTCCGTTGACTGACCTGGCCAATTCTTATTGGTGTCTAAGGAAAGCAACGGGGGGACTCCCACCACTCTCCCACTTACCTGGCCGGTATGATTAACTTAATTATTGATTGATATGCTCAGTGTAATATTCACTACATATGGCTTTCCTTCATGCCAAGTCATTATTATGTTATGATCCATATTAGGTTTGTTGTGTACACACAAGGCCTTTTTTCTTTATGGTGACTAACATAATTTTTGCTTGGTACATTTGATGCTTATGGAATGATTTGATATAATACTTTGTTGTGTACACACAAGGGTATTATGATTAATATCATGACTATATAGCAATGAAGGGTCTAACTTAACTAAAATATTATAGTTTGTTGTGTACACACAAGGCTATTAATATTTTAGAGGCCAAGATAAGTTGAGAATTGTATGAATTACAATTGGAAAGAGTTTTCCTACCTTTGAACTTATATAAGATTTGTTGTGTACACACAAGGTCTTTTATAAGGAATTAGGATCTCAACCCCACTAAGAGAACCAATTTGGGTTTTCTCGATCATCACATTGAGGGTTATGATGCTTGATAAAATAGTGGGAGACATAATTAAGTTAAAGTCCTAATTTAATTATGTTTTGTCAACATTGATTGTCTGCTTATGTAATGTTGTTTGTTAATGTAGATTAAATGGCCTCTTCACTCTCACTCCGTAGCATTCTTGATGCAAATAAATTGACTGGACCAAACTATGTTGATTGGTTGAGAAACCTGAAGATAGTACTCAGCCAAGAAAGAATTTCTTATATTCTTGATACCCCAACCTTGGAACCATTAGGGGAAGATGCCTCGCAAGAGGATAAGACCACATATAACACATGGCAAAATGACTCACTTACTGTCAAGTGTATAATGCTTGCCTCTATGACCAATGAGTTACAGAGGCAACATGATAACATGGACACAAACTCCATATTACTCAATTTAAAAGAACTTTATGAAGAACATAGTCAAACTGCAAGATATGAAATATCTAAGCAGTTATTCCATGCAAGGATGACAGAAGGTACATCCGTACAAGACCATGTATTAAAGGTTATTGACCTAATCACCCGATTGGGTCAATTGGGTTTTGTTATGGATGGGGAGTTGAATCAGGATTTAATCCTGCAGTCACTCCCAGAGTCATTTTCACAGTTTGTTCTTAATTATCATATGAACAAACTTAACACTTCCTTGCCTGAGCTGTTGAATATGTTAAAAATAGCAGAGAGCCATTTAAAGAAAAATAAGGCTCCACTTCTTCTTGTGGATGGTGTAAACAAGAAGAAAATAGGCAAAAAGGGTTCCAAGAGGAGGTTAAATCCAAAAGGGATAATCAAGAAAAAGAAAGGAAAGAAGGCCTCCAGACAAATGACCTGCTTTCATTGTGGCAAGCCGGGTCACTGGAAAAGAAACTGCAAGGTTTACCTTGCAAGTGTGAAGCCTGGTGCTAGTAATGCACCAAAAGGTATGTATGAGATACATGCAATTTTGTCATTAGACACTTCTAATTCAAACTCTTGGGTATTGGATACTGCTTGTGGTCATCATATTTGCAAATCATTGCAGGGACTACAGAACATTAGAGTTTTGAAGGAAGGCGACTTCGAGCTCTACGGTGCTGGAGGAGATTCCATCCAAGCAGAAGCTGTAGGGACTTATATGTTGAAGCTGCCTTCTGGGAAGATTTTAGAGTTAAAGAATTGTTATTTTATGCCTAGAATCATTAGAAACATCATATCTGTACCTTTGTTACTTAAACAAGGATATATTATGAATGTAATGAGCAGTGGCTGCTCAATCTGTTTTTCTAATGAAATAATATTTAATGGCATATTTTGCAATGGTCTCTTAACTTTATCTTCTGATGACAATATACTACATGTTAGTAATAAACGAAAAAGAGATGAAGTAAACAATACTTTACTTTGGCACTGTCGTCTTGGACATATTAGTGAGCAGAGGATTAACAAGTTATACAAGGAAAAATTCCTTAATCCTTATGACTATGAATCATTAGGAACTTGTGAATTATGTCTCATGGGTAAAATGACCAAGACTCCATTTAGTGGACATAATGAAAGGACAACACAGTTATTAGGACTCATACACACTGATGTATGTGGACCTATGACAACTCAGGCCAAGGGTGGATACTCATATTTCATCACATTCACTGATGATTTTTCAAGGTACGGATTTGTGTATCTAATGAAACATAAGTCCGAAGCTTTTGAAAAATTTTTAGAGTATCAAAGTATGGTAGAGAAACAAACGGGGAAAAGTATTAAGATCCTTCGATCAGATAGAGGAGGTGAATACTTATCCACCGAGTTTCTTGATCACCTTAAACAAAAGGGAATCATCTCTGAATGGACTCCTCCTTACACACCACAATTTGTTGCCCAGAAATGGTGCCCAAGAGGGGGGGTGAATTGGGTATTTAAAAAATTAAAGCAATATATGTGCTATCAAGTTTTAAGGTGAAGAGTGATAGTGCTCCAAAAATTGTGCAACGGAAGCAATGAAATAAAATGACAATTAAAGAGCAAAAGAATTTAAAGAGAAAGGCAATGCAAACACACAAGAAATATAGTGGTTCGGTGCACCTAGCACCTACATCCACTCCCCAAGCTCCACTTGGGAATTTCCACTATAATCTTTAGATTACAGCCGACTTGTTTTACCAGGCTCACAAGTCAAAACCTTATACACTTGTTTTGGCTTTGGGCTAACAAGCAACCCTAGTTGGTTTTATCAATTGGCTCACCAACAAACCTCACTCACTTGTTTTGGCTTCGGGCTTACAAGCAACCCTAGTTGGTTTTATCAATTGGCTCACCAACAAACCTCACTCTAGTTTCAAATTTCCTTGAAACTAGCTAAAGACAAAAGAATATGAATACAATGAATTAAAAACTAAACAAACTCCTTTTGAGCAATAATAAATTCGTTGAAGCTCTTGATGGAGACTCTTCAAGCCTTTTCCCTTGGAATCTTTGGACCTCACTAAATGACAAACACTTGAATGTTGGATTCCTCAAAGATGGAAGACTTTTGGCTAAGGAATCTCTTGGTTTTCTCACTCTTTTGGCTTGGAAGTGATTAAAGGCTTTGTACTTTGAATCTACACTTTTTCACTTTGTCTCCTTGTCTTTCTTGAAGTTTGGTGGAGGTTAAATACCTCATTCATGCTGAAACAACTCCACAAGACCGTTAGATTCAAAAATATGGCCGTTTATGGCCGTTAGAAATCAAATCAGAAGTTCAGAAAAACTAGCCGTTATGCCATGAGTCGACCTCATGAGTCGACCTCTGAATCAAGTGTCGACCTCATGAGTCGACCTCCAGTATAATTTAGGCAAAAGTTCAGAATACCATAGTTCTGCCCATTTGAATTCTCAGGCTATGAGTCGACCTCTGGTGTCGACCTCTGGACAGGTGTTGACCTCTGATGGTCGACCTCTGGAGCGTGCCACTGAGATTTTGCCGTGCCGGCCATATTGAACTTTTCTTCTCTTCATGAGTCGACCTCTGGGGGTCGACCTCTGATCTGAATTTTTCTGAAACTCTTTGAGATGTGCGTGCCATGCTTGAGTTTCTTTAAGCCTTTATTTCTTTTGTCAAATATTTCTTAACAAGAAGGTCCATTATGAGAATTTTGATCTTGTCCAAGGTAGAAGAGCTCTTTTCCAAATCAGGCAAACTTAGTTTCATCATTGTACTTTTGATACTCTTTTTGAATAACCTAAGTCCTGAAACTTTATCTAGAGATGAAACATTAGTCCAAATATATACTCAACCTTTTGTTAATCATCAAAACTAAGGAGCCAAAGCCAACAATCTTCCCCTTTTTGATGATGACAAAACCTTGAGTATATATGCAATTAAGTCCAAAAGCAAGATATAGCAATAATAAAATATTTTCAAAGAATCCTTACATGCATGAGTGTATCATAAAAAATTACTTTTCATCTTCTTTTTGTGAAAATATTTTCAAGAGTTACTTTTTATTTACTTCTTTCTTTTTGTGAAAACATTCTCATGAGTCAAAAAGGTAAGAATCATATAAACTTTACTACTCATAAGACGGAGATCTCATAAATACATATATACTTTACTAAATTTGATCTCATAAATACATATATACTTTACTACTCCCCCTTTTTGTCAAGAATCAAAAAGTTCATTTTTGTAGTGAAAGATATATTAATGAAACTTATGTTCAATTATAATGAAGTATTTAGGTGCATAAACTACATGCTCCCCCTCAATTTGTGCATTCAATATAATAAAATATTCTAACTTGAGGGTTTTAAAAAAAAAAAAAAGGTAAATGTTAAGAGCTGGTATCAGATAAAATGGCACAAGATAGATAAAAACAGATGTATTCAGTTACAAAATTGCTTACAAAGTAGGCACAAAATACTGATACAACAGATCATACAAAAGCAAACTAAGAGGCTACTCCTCATCAGAAGGTATATCAAAAGATACAGGAGCCATGATCCTAGATGAGGATTTTGGAGTCCTATGAGAGGAACTCCGAGTCCTCAGAGAGGGACCAGACCTAGGGGTAGTCCTACGAGATCTATATGTCCTAGGTAAGGGCTCCACAGATGTCGAGACAGAGGCAGTAGCTGAAGGAGTGGACGGATCAGTATGCTGAGTAGACTGAGCTGGAGTCTGCCTGCTGACTAACTCATAAGCTGTGGGATCATCAATGCCTGTCTCTGTATGCTCATCTATGTCATCCGGAATCCCAGTGATAGTCTCAAACAGAGACTCTGTAAGCTCAGCAACAACTGGTACGTCTGTGGCTGGAGGATCTGTACTCGGAAGATCAGTAGTAGGAGGATCAGCAGAAGGAGGAATCTCCGGAATCGGATCTGCAGGTGGAACATCAGAACTACCTGCTCCAGGCTGATCTCCATCACTGTCACTGTATCCACTGGAGCCATCATCATCATCATCATCATCATCATCATCATGTGGAGGAGATACTGTCGAATCTGCAGTCCCTGATGGCAGTGCTAATCTCAATAAGCTGAGGATCTGTCTGAATCCTGTATCCATACTAGCTGAGAGAGCACCAATGCGTGTGTCTGTGTGTATCCGCAGATCATGAAGCTCCTGCCGTACACCAGTGATCTCTGTCCGGACCTCTGAAATCTGATCAGTCACTCTCTGCTCGAAGTCCGATATCCTCGCTGAAGTCCTCCGTGGTGTAGCAGTAATAGTAGGAGCTGGAGCTGATGAGGGTGGTGGCGTGAATGGCTCAGGCTTCGCAGTCTCTGTCTCCGGTGCTGAGCGAGGAGGTGTACCATGATCAGTAGGCTCTGAAGGCCCTGCCTCAGTAGCTCGGATCTCATCCTCCTCATCTGGCTCCTGGCCAGACTCTCGTCGTACCCATCGGTCACTAATCAGTCGAAATCCCATCCTATGTAGGGATTTCTCTCCATAAGTGTCAGTGTGCTGTAGCTGACTGAAGGGTATGCCGTCAAATGAGACACCATGCTCTCTGAATATCTGAGTCAGTCCCATGCCGTACGGCTGAACAAGTCTCCTGTGAGAAGCTGCCTCACCCATCTGCTGAAGCATGATCCTGGGGAGGTTGATGGGAGTCCGCTGTCTCAGGGACACCATCAACACCAGCTCACGCTCAGTGATAAAATCGAATCTCCTGCTCTTCGAAATCAAGATACGGGCGATGATGTGATGCAGCACTCTCATCTCCAGTGAAAGCTGGTTAGCAGCTACTGTGGAAATGCCGCTAACATCCTCACGCTCTAGGATACACCTGAAGGCGTGCTCTCTGTCGCTGATCGTAGTGGCAGCAGTGCCATGAAGTGGAATCCTCCAGATGCGACTGATGACCTACGGTGTCACTGGTATCTCAATCCCTCGTACTGTAGCAGACCATCCAATGCCATCAGTGGCCATGGATCCATAAAACTCCCTGATGAGGTCTGGGTAGAATCTCTCAGACATCGTACAAAAATGAACCAGACCTGCATCTCTCAGTACGTCTCCAATGAAGAAGTGATGCTGATCCCAGAATGGTATATCCACTCGCCTCCCACTAGCAATGCTCTTCCGGACCAAGCTGGCTGGCACTGGTGCAGGTGGCTCTGGGGTCGGCTCACGCTCATGTCTGACCTTTCTTCGGCGCTCAGTACTACCCTGCCCTTGTTCCAATCTCCTTTTCCTTACTGCCTGGTGTTTTCTCGGACCCATGTGAAAGGAAGAGGGGTAACTTAGGGAGAAATGCAAAGAGGTAAGGCTAAGAGGAAAAGAGAGGAAAAGAGAGGTTCACGGACTGGGAAAATGAGGAGAATGTGAAATGGTGAAATAGGGTTTGTGAGAATGGAGAAAATAGAAAGTAAATGGAGAAAGAGTAAGAAACAGAGGGTAGAAATTAGTGTTTTCAATTGAAAAACAACCGGGATTTGAGGGTAGATAGGTGCGAAGGCTTTCGGTTGTCCAAAAACAAGAATACGGTCAAAAAGAGGGTTGATTCCAAGAAAAGCAAGAGGAGAGGAGAGGATTTCCCAAAAAGGTGAAGGAGAAGGGTGGAAATCCACTATTTAGGGGTTTAGGGAAGTTTGGAGGGGGACCACACGAAGAAGAAATGAAAAAAGAACGAAGAAAATAGCTTGCGGACGGGTTTTAAAAATGCAGGTTTTTGTTCAAGTGTCGACCTCTGAAAATTTTCAGGGGTCGACCTCAAGTGTCGACCTCCAAAACTTAGGTGTCGACCTCAAGTGTCGACCTCCGAAAACCTCAAGTGTCGACCTCCAACAATTAATTACCTAAAATAAAATTCTGTAAAATAAAAAAATTGATAAAATTTAGAGAAATAACCTTTAAACATATTTGAGAATTTATAAATCATTTTTGAGGAATTTTGATGAAAAGAGAAGAGTTTCAAGCGAAAGGATCAATGACTCCCAGTTCTCTTCTGATCATACAAAATCTATCTTCATTCAATGGTTTTGTGAATATATCAGCCAATTGATAATCAGTACATATAAATTCTAACAACACATTAGAGTTTTGAACATGATCTCTTATGAAGTGATGTCTTATTTCAATGTGTTTGCTTCTTGAATGTTGTACAGGATTTTTCGTTAAATTGATTGCACTAGTATTATCACATCTTATGAGTGTCTTAGTTAATTTGATGCCAAAGTCCTCGAGTTGTTGTTTGATCCATAGGATCTGAGCACAACAGCTTCCAGCTGCTATATATTCGGCTTCCGCCGTAGATAGAGCAACCGAATTCTGTTTCTTACTGCTCCATGAAATCAAATTAACTCCTAGGAATTGACAAGTTCCACTAGTACTTTTTCGATCAAGTTTACACCCAGCAAAATCAGCATCAGAATATGCAATTAATTCATATGATGACTCTCTAGAGTACCAAAGACCAATTTTGATAGACCCAGATAAGTATCTAAATATACGTTTTACAGCTAAGAGATGTGATTCTTTAGGAGCAGACTGAAAACGTGCACACATACAAACACTAAACATTATATCTGGTCTACTGGCAGTTAGATATAGCAATGAACCAATCATGCCTCTATATAATTTTTGGTCTACTGATTTACCACATTCATCTTTGTCTAATTTACATGAAGAGCTCATAGGGGTACCTATTGGTTTGGTAGTCTCCATCCCAAACTTTTTCAATATCTCCCTTGTGTACTTGGCTTGGTTGATGGAGATCCCCTCTTTGGTTTGCTTAATTTGGAGTCCGAGGAAGAAGTTGAGTTCTCCCATCATGCTCATCTCGAACTCACTCTGCATTAACTTTGCAAATTCTTGACAAAGACATTCGTTAGTAGCACCAAAAATAATATCATCTACATATATTTGTACTACTAAGAGATCATCATTTTTCTTTTTCAAAAATAATGTATTATCTACATTACCTCTAGAGAAATTATTTTTCATCAAAAATGAACTTAATCTATCATACCAAGCTCTAGGAGCTTGCTTTAAACCATACAATGCTTTATGAAATTTAAAGACATGATTAGGAAATTCATGATTTTCAAAACCAGGAGGTTGTTCAACAAAAACCTCCTCTTCAATAAATCCATTTAAAAAGGCACTCTTTACATCCATTTGAAATAACTTGAAATCCATAAAACAAGCAAAAGCAAGTAAAAGTCTAATTGCTTCTAGCCTAGCAACAGGAGCAAAGGTTTCATCAAAGTCGATCCCTTCTTCCTGGTTGTAGCCTTTAGCAACAAGTCTAGCTTTGTTTCTAGTTACAATACCATGTTCATCAAGTTTATTTCTAAAAACCCATTTTGTGCTAATTACAGAAACATTAAGGGGTCTTTCAGTTAAAGTCCAAACATTATTTCTTTTAAATTGATTTAGTTCATCTTGCATAGCATTAATCCAGTTACAATCTTTTTCAGCTTCTTCTATTGACTTAGGCTCTATCTGAGATACAAAAGCTAAGTAATCACAAACATTTCTAATAGAAGAGCGTGTACTTACCCCATTTGATGGATCACCAATTATTAGCTCTTTAGGGTGTCCGTGTGCATACCTCCATTCTTTAGGTAATGGTTTTGGTGAAGTTGCATTGATTTCTTGAATTTGATCTTGACTTTCTTGATTATCATCTCCTTTGGGCTCATCTTCATTGATTGTCAATTATTCAAGCTTCTTTGTACCTGTTTCAACATCAATAGAATCTTCTTTTCTAGAAGATTTTTCGTTAGATTCATCAAACACTACATGAATTGATTCTTCAACCAGAAGAGTTCTTCTGTTGAAGACCCTGTATGCCTTGCTAGAAGTAGAGTATCCTAAGAAGATACCCTCATCTGACTTGGCATCAAATTTACTGATATTATCTTTGCCATTGTTTAATATGAAACAGTGGCAACCAAATACACGAAAATACTTGAGATTAGGTTTTCGATTTTTCCAAAGCTCATATGGTGTTTTCTTCAAAATAGGTCGAATTAAAACACGATTTAAAATGTAACAGGAAGTATTAATGGCTTCTGCCCAAAAATATCTAGGTAAATCATTTTCGCAAAGCATTGTGCGTGCCATTTCTTCAAGAGTCCTGTTCTTTCTTTCTACCACCCCATTTTGTTGAGGTGTCCTAGGTGCAGAGAAATTATGACTAATACCATTTTCATTACAAAAAGCTTCAAAATCATGATTTTCAAATTCAGTTCCATGATCACTACGCAAAGAAACAATAGTGAGATCTTTTTCTTTTGAAACCCTTTTATGAAATTTAACAAAAGCTGAAAATGTTTCATCTTTATGAGCTAAAAACATTACCCAAGTAAATCGTGAGTAATCATCTACAATTACTAGCCCATATTTTTTACCTCCCAAACTAGTTGTTCTGGTTGGTCCAAAGAGGTCCATATGCAATAATTCAAGGGGTCTAGTAGTAGATACTACTCCTTTAGGTTTGAAAGTAGATTTGGTTTGTTTTCCAAATTGACATGCAGCACAAATTTTATCTTTTTCAAAAGTGAGTTTTGGCAATTCTTTTACAAGATTCTTTTTGCTTAATTTTGAAATCAACTGCATACTAGCATGCCCTAGCCTACGATGCCAAAGCCAACTAGTTTCACTTGCCTTGGCTTCCTTAGCCACTAGGCATTGACCACTTTCCATGGCTAGATCATCAAGATCAACCATGTAAATGTTTCCATGCCTAAGACCAGTGAACTTGATGCCATCGACATCTAGACTAGATACCATGCACAAAGATGATTCAAAAATTACTTTAAAACCTTTATCACAAAACTGACTAATGCTAAAAAGATTATGCTTCAAGCCATCAACAAATAATACATTATCTACTTAAGCATTAGAGGTGATATGGATTTTACCAATTCCGACGATTTTGCCTTTTCCATTATCACCAAAGGTAACGTTTCCACCATCAATAGCAGCTGGTGATGAGAATTGCTTCACATCCCCAGTCATGTGCCTTGAGCAACCACTATCCAGATACCACATTCTTCTTTTATTTTTGGTTGCAAGGCACACCTGCAAAAATTAATCAAGTTGAAACTTTAGGTACCCAAGTCATCTTGAGTCCTTTAGGGTTAGTCAAATTGGTTCCTTTTGGAACCCAAATCTTTTTAAAGGTATTTAATTTTCTTCTATTACAAACATATGATTTATGACCTACTTTACCACATGCATAGCAGGTAATATTAGAAGATGCTGGTATGAAAAAGTTTTTGTAAAGTTTTTGTTGATTGTGTGGCTTAAATCCAAGTCCAGCTTTATTAAACACTGCATGTTGACTATTTAAAAGCATATTTAGTTTTTCTGAACTAAAAGTAAACTTTTCTACAAAAGGTTTTACTTTTTCTAACTCTTCCTTGTAATTCTTATTTTGAAGCAATAGTTCTTTATTTTGTTTTTCAATGTTCTCATTAGTTTTAAGACTTCTATTATTTTTCAAAGAATTATTTTCTTTTAAAAGATTATCTTTATCATTTGTCAAAGTCTTTACATGTTCTTTTAATTTCTTGTTTTCTTGAGTTAAATTTTCAATTTCACTTGAAAACTTTTCTGAATTTTTGGTAAGCTCAAAATTTTGCTTTCTTAATTTCTTATTTTTCAATTTTAATTTTTCATATTCCATTACTAAGTCATCAAAAGCATCATGCAATTCATTGAAAGTGAATTCAGTTTCAGGTTCAGAATTTATCTCATTATCTTCGTTGGCCATGATACACAAGTTGGCGACTACCTGCTGCTCTTCTTCACTGCTGGAGTCCTCACTCTCACTCCAGGTAGCCATCATGGCTTTCTTTCTCAACATCCTTCGACTCTTTTTAAGCAAAGGGCAATCCGTTTTGTAATGTCCAGGCTTCTTGCACTCGAAGCAGATGGGTGGATCCCTTTCTTTGTCTTTCTCTTTCTCCTTATTGTGATCACCTTTTTGTGGCCTTTTCTTGTAGAAGCCCTTCTTCTTTCTCATGAATCTTTTAAATTTTCTTGTAATGAGGGCTGTCTCATCATCATCAGCTTCTTCTTCTGATTCATCACTTGACTCTTCTTTTGTAGTGGACTTGAAGGCTATGGCTTTCTTTTTCTTGTCATTGTCCACTGTCTTCTGCTTTAGTGAAAGCTCGTAGGTCATCAGTGATCCAAGAAGCTGCTCGAGAGGTAGAGTGTTGACATCCTTGGCTTCTTCTATGGCTGTAACTTTCGCATCCCATGAAGCCGGAAGAGACCTGAGAAGTTTGTTAACCAGTTCACCATTAGATATAATTTTTCCCAAACTCCTCATACCATTTACTATATTGGTAAATCTAGTATACATTTCACTTATACTTTCAGTTGGTTCCATCCTGAACATCTCATACGTATGAATGAGCATGTTCACCTTAGTGATCTTCACTTGGTGTGTACCCTCATGGGTAACCTCAAGTGTATCCCAAATTTCTTTGACAGAAATATAATTTGATATTCTGTTGAATTCACTAGGGTCAAGTGCACAGAATAGCAAATTCATCGCCTTAGCATTTAACTCAGCTTGTTTGATGTCATTGTCATCCCATTCTTCTTCAGATTTCAGGGTGATAATGCCATTAACCAAGTGAGTGGGCTGATGAGGCCCTTTCGTAATTACTCTCCATATATGATAATCTACAGCTTGTAAATAAATACGCATACGAGTTTTCCAATATGTGTAGTTTGTGCCATTAAAGAAAGGAGGGCGATTTGATGCTTGCCCTTCAACTATACCCATTCCAATTGGGGCGGCCATGATCTTTCACTCAAGATCGTTGGACCTACAAGAGAGTACTGGGCTCTGATACCACTTGTTGCCCAGAAATGGTGCCCAAGAGGGGGGGTGAATTGGGTATTTAAAAAATTAAAGCAATATATGTGCTATCAAGTTTTAAGGTGAAGAGTGATAGTGCTCCAAAAATTATGCAACGGAAGCAATGAAATAAAATGATAATTAAAGAGCAAAAGAATTTAAAGAGAAACGCAATGCAAACACACAAGAAATATAGTGGTTCGGTGCACCTAGCACCTACATCCACTCCCCAAGCTCCACTTGAGAATTTTTACTATAATCTTTAGATTACAGCCGACTTGTTTTACCAGGCTCACAAGTCAAAACCTTACACACTTGTTTTGGCTTCGGGCTAACAAGCAACCCTAGTTGGTTTTATCAATTGGCTCACCAACAAACCTCACTCACTTATTTTGGCTTCGGGCTTACAAGCAACCCTAGTTGGTTTTATCAATTGGCTCACCAACAAACCTCACTCTAGTTTCAAATTCTCTTGAAACTAGCTAAAGACAAAAGAATATGAATACAATGAATTAAAAACTAAACAAACTCCTTTTGAGCAATAATAAATTCGTTGAAGCTCTTGATGGAGACTCTTCAAGCCTTTTCCCTTGGAATCTTTGGACCTCACTAAATGACAAACACTTGAATGTTGGATTCCTCAAAGATGGAAGACTTTTGGTTAAGGAATCTCTTGGTTTTCTCACTCTTTTGGCTTGGAAGTGATTGAAGGCTTTGTACTTTGAATCTATACTTTTTCACTTTGTCTCCTTGTCTTTTTTGAAGTTTGGTGGAGGTTAAATACCTCATTCATGCTGAAACAACTCCACAAGACCGTTAGATTCAAAAATATGGCCGTTTATGGCCGTTAGAAATCAAATCAGAAGTTTAGAAAAACTAGCCGTTATGCCATGAGTCGACCTCATGAGTCGACCTCTGCATCAAGTGTCGACCTCATGAGTCGACCTCCAATATAATTTAGGCAAAAGTTCAGAATACCATAGTTCTGCCCATTTGAATTCTCAAGCTATGAGTCGACCTCTGGTGTCGACCTCTGGACAGGTGTTGACCTTTGGTGGTCGACCTCTGGAGCGTGCCACTGAGATTTTGCCGTGCCGGCCATGCTGAACTTTTCTTCTCTTCATGAGTCGACCTCTGGTGGTCGACCTTTGACAAGGTGTCGACCTCTGGGGGTCGACCTCTGATCTGAATTTTTCTGAAATTCTTTGAGATGTGCGTGCCATGCTTGAGTTTCTTTAAGCCTTTGTTTCTTTTGTCAAATATTTCTTAACAAGAAGGTCCATTATGAGAATTTTGATCTTGTCCAAGGTAAAAGAGCTCTTTTCCAAATCAGGCAAACTTAGTTTCATCATTGTACTTTTGATACTCTTTTTGAATAACCTAAGTCCTGAAACTTTATCTAGAGATGAAACATTAGTCCAAATATATACTCAACCTTTTGTTAATCATCAAAACTAAGGAGCCAAAGCCAACACAATTAAATGGTGTTGCTGAAAGGAGAAATTGTACTTTATTAGATATGGTACGGTCCATGATGTGCTTCACAGACTTACCTGTTTCTTTCTGGGGATATGCCTTGGAAACAGCGGCTAATATTTTGAATAGAGTACCATCCAAATCTGTATCTAGCATTCCATATGAGTTATGGAGGGGAAAGAAACCCAATCTTAAGCACCTTAAGATATGGGGATGTCCAGCTTATGTCAAAAGAAATTTTGGACAAAAGCTTGATGCTAGAGCAGAAAAATGTCTATTTGTTGGATATCCCAAAGATAGTATAGGATATCTATTCTACCACCCTACTGAACAAAAGGTTTTAGTCAGTAGGCATGCCATTTTTATGGAAAAAGAATTCATCCTACAAAAGGGCAGTGGGAGAAATATTGAACTTGAAGAAGTTCAACAAGTAGATACATCTCAACAAAATCATAACACAGTTAGTATAGAACCTGAACACACCACTCCTATCCGTAAGTCTGATAGAGTGCGACATGCACCTGAAAGGTATGGGTTCATTATTGAAAATAATGAAGCCCGAATCATTGATAATGATGAGCCTCTAACATATACGGATGCTGTCATAAGTAGTGACTCAGACAAATGGCTGGAAGCCATGAGATCCGAAATGGATTCCATGTATGTCAACCAAGTCTGGACTTTGGTTGATGCATCAGAGAGTGTTAACCCTATTGGATGCAAATGGGTCTATAAGAAAAAGATTGGGACAGATGGCCAAGTTGAAACTTATAAAGCCAGATTAGTGGCTAAGGGTTTCAGACAAAAACAGGGAATAGATTATGATGAAACATTTTCTCCTGTTGCCATGCTCAAATCTATTCGGATCATGCTTGCTATAGCAGCATATCATGATCATGAAATCTGGCAGATGGATGTGAAAACTGCATTCCTCAATGGTTTCCTTGAGGAAGAGGTTTATATGTCACAGCCAGAAGGTTTTGTCTTGGAGACTAAACCTAATCAGGTATGTAGGCTAAAGAAATCTATTTATGGATTAAAGCAAGCATCTAGGAGTTGGAACATCCGATTTGATAAGACAGTCAAAGAATTTGACTTTATCAAAAATGAGGATGAACCTTGTGTGTACAAGAAGACTAGTGGGAGTGCCATAGTTTTCTTGGTTCTGTATGTAGATGACATACTCCTCATTGGGAATGATATCCCAATGTTACAATCAGTCAAGGTATGGTTATCTAAACAGTTTTCCATGAAAGACTTGGGAGAAGCATCTTATATACTAGGCATCAAGATCTATAGAGATAGATCTAGGAGGATGCTAGGTTTATCCCAGTCTAGGTACATTGACCAAGTGCTAAAAAGATTTAGCATGGAGGAAAGTAAAAGAGGTTACTTACCTATTGGTCATGGCATACATCTTTCTAAGAAGATGTCTCCTAAGACACCTGAAGAAAGAAATAGAATGAATTCGGTACCTTATGCTTCGGCAGTAGGGTCTATTATGTATGCTATGTTATGTACTAGGCCTGATGTGGCATATGCCTTAGGTATAGCCAGCAGGTTTCAGGCTGATCCAGGAGAGAATCATTGGAAGGCTGTGAAAAATATTCTTAAGTACTTAAGAAGAACTAAGGATATTTTTCTAATATACGGAGGATCTGATCTTAAACTAGAAGCTTATTCAGATTTTAGTTTTCAATCAGATCCAGATGACAGCAAATCTATATCTAGGTATATTTTTACCCTTAATGGAGGAGCTGTAAGCTGGAAAAGTTCTAAACAGCAAACTGTAGCTGACTCGACAACTGAGGCAGAGTATATTGCTGTTAGTGAAGCTGCCAAGGAAGCTGTCTGGATGAAGAAGTTCATATCAGAGTTGGGCGTAGTTCCTGAGATTGAAGGTCCAGTATTACTTTACTGTGATAATACGGGGGCTGTTGCTCAAGCAAAGGAACCAAGAGCTCATCATAAATCAAAGCACAATCTGAGGCGCTTCCATCTCGTTCGAGAGATTGTCGAAAGACAAGAAGTCTGCATTAAAAGGGTAGAAACGAAGAACAACGTAGTAGACCCGTTCACTAAGGCTCTATCATAGCGAGAGTTTGATCGCCACCTTGATTGTATGGGGTTAAGATTTAAAGGCGATTGGCTTTAGTGCAAATGGGAGATTGAAAGATTGTGCCCTGAAAGCCAATTGAAATATTGTAATTTTGATCCCAAAATCAATGAATTGACATTTTATAAAGGCATTAGTTTCATCATTTGCTGTGTCTTTTTGATTTTATGATGAACCCCATAGATTAGGGCTATGGTTCTGGGGTTATGATGAGATCATACCAGTGAGACCTAAAGCCTTAAAACCCTAATCTAAAATATTCCTGGTCGATGGGACATTGAGTTGGGGATCAATGTTTCCGGCAAGACCAGCACATCCTATATATGTTTTGTAATAAGGGTGACTGATCTCACAGTCACTTGTGTTTGACACTAATACTAGGATGTGAGTGTTCATTAGAGAATGAGTTCACTAAATTGATCCAGATAGAGAATATCTAATGGAACCTTATCTGTTTGTCAATAGATAATTCTCATAGTGGGAGTAGTGCATGTGGTCCTTTGACCTGAGACTACCATAGTACCTTATATATATGAATCCATACTTTGGTTCGCAATCAATCATGACACTGAGTCATGCACGAGGTGATACTGGTTATGGTGGATTGTATATGGAGGTTGTGAGTAGGTCAACAAGGAATTGATCAGCCCTAGTAAGAGGGAATAGCATCCAGTAAATTTCAAATGATGGATTCAGGAAACCTTTGATCAAAGTATGAACATTAGAGTTATTTTCTAATGGTTCATTACTGAATCATCATTATAAAGATTGAGCTAGGGATGAATATGAAAATTGGATTTGACAAGTATCCATATTCATAATCATATTCAGGATGCAAGTTGATCAAAGGACTGAATTGCCCGGTAACTCACCACTGAAGGGTATTTTGGTAATTCCACCAAAATTCCACATCTTCCGGGTAGACATGATACGTTGCTAGACGTCAATCTTGTCTTGTAGGTATATGATTGAGTCATGGTAATTCAAATCAGTCAATTTTGAATTAGATTCTAATTGACCGAGTCGAGCTAGTTTGAGTTGACCTAAATCGGCTTAGTTGAGATCTAACCGAATTAAGTCAAATAGCACTCGGACCTACTGCTGGCTAGGTGTGGAACCCAATGGGTCACACACAAAAGAAAATTGATGAAGGATTTAATTTGGAATTAAATCATGTTTGCAGGATAAACACACTAGCATGTGTTGCAGACCAAATTTCTATTCGAATCAGATTCGAATTTGGTTTCGAATTGGGCTTAATTGGGTTCTAATTGAACCAGATTAAGGTCCAATTTATTTTTTAGGACATTGGGCTAACCCATGGCTGAACCCAAGTAAATTTAGTTCACTGAGACCCTCTCTCCAAGCCGCCCCCTCCCTTTTCTCACCCGCGCGCGCCAAGAAAGAGAGTCCACGCGCGTGGACTTCTCTTAAAACGCGTGAGAAAGAAAACGTCGGAGAAAAATCTGAAAAGGGGCGATTCAGATCCTTGTCTGGTGCCCTTGGATCTGGATCTGATGGCCAGAAAAAATTAAGGAAAAGATCCATCGCTTTTCGGTCGCAAATCCGTCTCCAAAAGTCGCGATTCTTCCTGAAGTTTTTCCGAGAGTCCTCCTCGTCGGAAAAACGAAAATCAAATCGGAGAATCATGATTTTTGGTTGAGGGGACGCGTGAGGAATGAGGGATCGTGATCCCTGGGGTTTCAGAGGGTTGCGTTGTTTCGAGATGACACCCCTCTGAGATCTATAAATAGGGTTGGGGTTCTCGGGGGTTTTCACGTAACATAATTCAGAGATCCAATTCCCTTTCTTCCTCTCCAGAATACTCCTTCCTCTTGTTCTTGTTGGGTATTGTTTCCCTTACAGAGGTATCCTCTGTCGAAACTCTGACCCTAAACAAGAATAAGAAGAATGTCTTGAACGGTAAAGGAAAGAAAAGGGAAAGGATCTATTCTTCTTTTCCTTCTTGAATTAAGACTTTGACTGTCTTAATTTTTCTTCCAATTCAATTCAAGAAAAGGGATTCAAGAAAGAGAATTCTTGAAGAAAATTCAAGAAGAGGAAAGAAGGAAGAAAAGAAATTTTCAAGAAAGAAAATTTCAGCCTAAAGGTCCAAGAATTGAATTCTTGAAAAAGAATTCAAGAAGAGGAGCCAAGAACTAGAAATTATTGTCTTCATTATTTTTCTGTGTGGATCACCATTGGAGGGTGAACATTTGGGCACCTGGTGGAGATTCAGAGTTTGGATTTTGCGATACAGGTTAGTATCTTAATTTGAGATTAAATCTTATATAAACATCTTATATGTTTTAATTATTTTAAGGAGATTTTGGGTTGAAGGTTTGGTGAAGATTTCATAAAGATAAAAAAATTTTGAAATCTATGATTCCGCCTTGCCACTGAACCCTACAGACTCGTCCCGAACAAAACTGCCATCCTGGTGAACGTGAGTCATCCGATAGAACTCCACCTCACCGGGCTCCCTCCCCTCTGATCAGCCTATATAAAGAATAAATATTACAAAAAAATTTAAAATAACACATCTTATATCCCCGTACCATTATACATGGCACATGCATGATACATGATGATACATGATGTTAAAACTAAAAGTATACTAAAAGTATTATGGGATGAAAAACATACAAACTCATGCCTGAGCCGTGCATAACTCTTGGACCCTGCTGTGTGAGGAACAGACTGAGCAGCTCGTGCAGCTCTACCAATATCAGAATACGTCTGCAAAATAAAATTAAAACAATGTTATATATTGTATAAATATAATTATAACAAGTGAAAATTAATAAATTTCGAAGTTTTTGATGATGCTACACAACCTGTGCCTTCTCGGAGAACCAATAGTGCACCAGCTCCATCCACTGATGAGGGTGAACATCAGGAGGACAGATAGCTACAACCTACTCCTCTGTCCTACCCTCTAGCTTATAGTCTCTCTTCAACTTCGCCCTATATTCTTTCCACTTGTGAATGAGAGACTTAAGCATAAAATCAGATGAATTTGAAGGAAGAACGAACTTGCTCTACAATTTAATTAAATAATAAAATAAATATTAAATGAAATAAGCAATTCAATTGTTAAAAACCTAAAATATAAAATAATATATTATTTTTTTTACCTGCACAACTCGTAGCATTTCTATTTTATATGCAGGAAGCATGTCGTTCCACTTCGAATAATTCAGGGGACGTAGCTGACCACGGCGTGCTACTGTCCCCAGAAAGCTAGTCAACAAGCTAGCAGCTTTCTTAATAGGCTGCCCTAGCTTGTTGCACTCTATCACTATCCTCTCACCCTCAAGTAACTGCCACACATCATGGACTAATGTGGGTCCTCGCCTACGCCTGAGTCTCCCGGATCCATCTACAAAAGAAAAATACAGAATATTGTATATCAAAACTATTGCATATGCATGAATTGAAATGAGATAGAATTATTAAATTATGTACCCTGTATCTGTATATCATCGACGATAGGCTCATCATCAGGATGATCCATAGAAGGATCGTGATGTGTGGACTCGGAGGGAATAACATCGTCCTGAGGTGTAGAGATAGTAGCATCGACCTGATGTGCAGAAATAGAGGGACTGCCATCAGACCGATATGAAACTGATCGACTGCCCTCAGGCTGTTGTGCTGAAGAAGTACCAGCCTCGGTATGGGAAAACTGAAACTGTACATCTGCTAATCGCTTCCTTCGAGGCATGGTATACCTAACCTGCATTATTTAAAAACAAGTCAGTCAACATTATAATCAAATTATAACGGAAATGAATTGCAATTTAAAAGATAACATAATCATTAATGTAAAAAATGTATACCATCTTACAAACTACTTACTTGTCATAATCAACCAGTTGTACCTTCCTCAGAATCCAACCTAACCAAAATGGTTGTATCATTTATATGATCATCCGGTACAATATTATAAGGCATACACTGAGTGTAAGTATCATCATCTTCTTTTTCCACTCTTTTTCCCATGTCATACAAGTCTCTGGGTTTTGTCTTAATAACAGTAGCCCATTCTTTATCTTTCGAGTCTTGTACATAAAAAACTTGTCGAGCTTGAGATGAAAAGATAAATGGATCATCCTTCAATAACACACCCGTATGTATCAATCTTGAAAAACTGACAAGTATGAATTTGTTTGAGTCCTTTTTCAAACCTCTCGGTGTATTTATATCCACCCAATCGCATCGAAATAATACAACTTTAAAATTTCCATAATAATCCAACTCCAAAATATCTTTAAGTATACCATAATAAGATTTTCCATCTGCTTCAACCATAACACCACTATTCTGAGTTTTCCTAAGTTTCTCGCGCTCGTTGGTATGAAATTTAAAGCCATTTATAATAAAACCATTATATTTGTTCACAATATAATTTGGACCTCTAGCAAGTGCAATTAATTTTGCTGAACTATTTTTCTCCATCAATACCAGTACCTAAAAAATATAATATCAATTATCGATCATTTATTCGATGTTAAAAATATATAAAATTATTATACGACTTATATATACTAACCTGATTGGCAAGCCAATTAGGGAATAACTCAACCAACCATCTTTGTTCAATCCTTGGATTAGGACGAGTGGAATGATTGGCTTGTCATTGTACAGATAAAAATTCACTGCATGACAATCAAATATAAGTTTGACAACAACATGTCTAATATTTAGTATTATTCATGTGTAGATAGACTAACCTGCGATAGTTAGATATTATGTCACTATGTAGCAATACATAACGGTATGCTTGTGACATGGATTTATGGTCAAGAACAATACATTCAGCTTTTCCTATAAATCTTTCGGATGATGCAAATTTGTATATATCTGTATTCTCCATAGTATCACCATGACGTTGAGGTCGATTGAATACAGTCTCAACACCTTCGAAATATCTTGAACAAAATGTTAAACACTCTTCAGCAATATATCCCTCTGCTATTAAGCCCTCAGGATGGGCTTTGTTTCGTATATAATCCTTCAAACATACAAGATACCTTTAAAAAGTATGATATTTATATCATATTAAATAATGAAAAAGTTATATAAATTATAAAATTTAAGTTTTACAGCATTATCTCTTGATAGGGTACATCCATCTGTAGTGTATCGGTCCACGAAGTTTAGCTTCCGAAGCTAGGTGAATGAGTAGATGAACCATAATCGTAAAAATCCAGGAGGAAAAATCTTTTCCATCTGACATAATGTAAGTACGACTTGAGACTGCAACTGATCAAGCTCCTGAGGATCAAAAACCTTAGAACATAATGCCTTGAAGAATGATGATAACTGAAAAACAACCGTAATAACTTGTTTTGGCATTGACGACCTTAAAGCCAATGGAAGAATATCTTGCATTAATATATGTCCATCATGACTTTTAAGATTTGAAATTTTGCGCTCTTTCAGATTCACACATCGTGAAATATTTGAGGCAGATCCATCAGGAACTTTGATATTCTTTAAAACTGTCAGGAAAAGATCTTTTTCTCGACTAGACATTGTATAACATGCATGAGGGATATAAGTTCTATCATTTGCAAGCACTTGTGGATGAAGTTCATGTCGGATGCCCATTTCTTTTAAATCAAGACGCGCCTTTATGTTATCTTTAGTCTTTCCATCAAGATTTAATATTGTTCCAATCAAATTATCACAGACATTCTTTTCTATATGCATAACATCAAGATTATGCCGGAGTATATTATGCTCTCAATAAGGTAAGTCAAAGAATATGCTTCTTTTCTTTCATAATTGTTTAGTATGCTGATGGGTAGTTGCTGTGATTATATCATCATCATTTTCAACTTCAAAGAAATTATCCAGATCCTCGAACATTGCCGTATCTAAGGTGCAAGTATTGACTTCCTCCGATACTTCTTCTTGTACTGAAGTCTCAACATCATCTCTTCCTCACTTTTTAGAGGACTTTGTCATCTTGCCATAACTGTGTCTAATACCAAGCATTTGTCTACGAATATCAGAACCAGAAGGTAGAATTGGAGCAGATCCCAACTCTGTGGTACCATCAAATAAATCCTTCTGAAATCGAAATGGATGATTTGCCTCCAACTATCGATGATGTCCCATATAACAGAACTTTCCTCCATGTTTTAACCAAATTGAATGGGTTGATTCACCATAAGAAGGACATGCAACTCATCCCTTAGTGTTCCAGCCAGATAAATTAGCATATGCAGGAAAATCGTTAACAGTCCATAATAGAGCTGCTCGTAGATTGAATGTTTGGCTATTCGAAGCATCAATTGCACTGATACCCTCCCACAGTTGTTTCAATTCATCTATTAAAGGTTGTAAGAAAACATCAATATCATTGCCTGGACCCTTATCACCTGGAATGACCATTGATAAAATAAGTGAAGACTGTTTCATGTATATCCATGGTGACAAATTATAAGGAATCAGTACAACTGGCCAGGTGCTATAGACAGAACTTAAGGTCCGAAATGGATTGAACCCATCACTGGCTAAACCCAGCCTGACATTACGAGCATCAGATGCAAAATCAGGATGTCTGTCATCAAATGCTTTCCATGCTAAACTATCCGCTGGGTGTCTCAGCATTCCATCTTTTGTACGGCTTTCATCATGCCATCTCATTGACGAAGCTGTCTTTGATGATGCATAGATCCTTTTCAATCTAGGTACAAAAGGAAAATAGCGTAATACCTTCGCCGGCTTTTGTTTAATGTATGTTGCATCCAATTCATCTAATCCCTCACTCTCATTTTCTTTTTGCCTCGTCCATCGTGAACATCCACACACATGGCACGACTCTTGATCGGCATGTTCTTCCCGATATAATATACAATCATTTGGATAGCTATGAATCTTTTCATATCCAAGATCCAATTCCTTTACTAGTTTTTTGGCCTCATAACAAGATGTTGGTAAACTAGCACCTTCAGGAAATGCATCCTTTAACAACTTGAGCAGCATAGTAAAACTCTTGCCAGACCATCCATTCAAGTATTTTATATGGAACAAATGCATAAGAAAAGAAATTTTTGAAAAGTTCTTGCAACCGGCATATAATTCTTGATCTGCATCTCTTATCAGCTTCTGATAATGATCTGTTCCAACATTAGTTGGGGGTATCGGCTCTCCATCATGTATAGATTCAGTAAATATAGGATCCTCAGGTAACCCAGCTGCTACTTGTCCTCCACTGTAATCTCCAGGATGTTGAGCACCATATTCAAAAGCATCTCTGAGCAAACCCCTGATATCATCATCTCTTGCAAGATTTTTCTGTTGGTTACTGGATCCAAAATCAGGTATATGTTCCATGTTAGAGGTTTGGTTACATGTAGATTGTAACCTTGACTCTCCATGAAAAAACTACTTAGTATAACCTCTTAAAAAGTTATTCTATACCAAATGTTCTTCAACAATATTTGATATAAAGAACTGGAATTTACACATTTTCGGCATGAACATAAAATCTTCCCACTGATACTACTTCTCTCCATACCAAATTTAATGAAATTCTGTACTCCATCCAGATATTCTTTGCTATTCCTCGGTTTAGTAATCCAACTCTTATCCATTGTAAGAAAAAGCTAACTGAAATAAATAAATATTTATAAGAACAGAATAAATTTAAAATAAGTTTATTCAGTAGATCAATTACAGTATTATTAAATGCACCCTATCACCAACTAATAGGTAAAGAGGTCCTATTCCATTCAAGAATTGCATTAATTATATAGATCATTTACAGTAACCAAAGGATACGCAATAGAAGTTCCAGAAAAATTTTGGCAGCATTTTTCCTTAGTTCTCCCCATACAAATAAATATGTATGAGGAGAACTAAAAGAAAATGATATCGAAAATATATCTGGAACTCTATCCGTACCGTTTGATTACTGTAAGCACCTATAAAATTATTTGCAATTCTCGAACTGTCCAAACTGGACATTCAATTGACTACTGTACATATTTCTACCATCCATACAAAAATTAAATAATTGTACGGATGGTGTAGAATATGTACTTTAATCAATTGACAGGTCTATGTTTCAATGCAATGCAAATTTTTAAAAAAATATATAAAAATCATAATTGATCGTAACAAAACTACAGATGGTATTGAAATATATAAAAATGGAGTTATTCATGGACAACTTATCGGACATGTTGCAGTAGATTTCGATATCGGTGATATTATCAGCATGAGATAACTATTTATGTAATTTAGGCAATTGGCTATTTGAAATCTCAGAAACAGACCATGTAAGAAGGAGCATGTCGAAGGACTGTACTTGATAACAACTAAGTAAAGCTGCTTCAGTATTAAGTTCAATATGACTAATAGATGGGTAAGTGAATTGACAAACGGGGCCATAACAAGCTCTAGTCGATACCTCAACAATATGCTCCGGCGACAGATACTTCAGTATTAAGTCCGCTGCACGGTCCAAACAGGAACACAACTTTCAACTCCGTGACAACTTGGAGGTTGAAATGTGTTGGCTTTGTACCATCCGGGGTTGTGAAGCACGTTTTGGTAAACTATTTCAGAAAATCACACCGCAAAAACAAAGATGGACTTTTCCATATGATAACAGTCAGTGACCTGTAGCTCCAAGGCCCAAATTTCTATGAAGAGTACTAAAATGCACAATTCGTCAAAGTTCAACTACTCCAAGCCAAGGAGAGCTAATGCAGGCCGGATCCATCCTAGGCCTAAAAGTAATTTGATGTCAGCCATTTTGCTGTCAAAATCCATCCAACAAAACAAAAGCTCACTATGAGGATATAATTCACTGTCAGAACCTGACAATGATAAGGCTTCTAGCTTCAGAGAAATCCAATCCGACTCAAACTCATTCAGATTCGATGGCATGCCATACATCATGTGAAATTAATTGATGACACCCTATATACTATCCGAGAATCTAGTAATTGACACTACAGTGAAACAGTAAAAAGCCAACCCATTTTTCCCGACGCTTTGGGATGGCTTAAGGGTATCAACCATAACAAAATAAATTGTTGGACCATCATGGGTTATCTGCTAGATCATCTAGTTAGAATCCAAAAACAATAGTTGCCTGCAACAAAATAAATCTCCCACATCTGCTACAGCAACAAACTATGAGCATGGCTTTGATGATGCTTCTAGTTTGGAACATGTAGGGCACTCTCATGGGACCTTTCCCAATAAAAGTGCAAATGGTATGCCATTTCACGGCCACCAGTACCATCAACAACCTTCAATTTTTTGAAGGTTGATTATATTCCTTTCCAAAAACTATTACATTCCTTTCAGTTAATTGAAATACTGGGCAATAAATTATCACATAATTTAAAACTGAACAAGAAAAAAAAAAAACTTACCGAGCTTCGGAGCAATGCAATGGAGAAGAAGGCACCGGAGATCGAGCTTCGGCGGCAAGGGACCGAGCGGGGAGATCTTGGAGGAGGAGGAGGGGGGGGGAGGAGGAGGAGGAGGAGGAGGAGGGGGGGGGGCTCGGTGGTGGCTCGATCGACCGGGAGATCACGGATGGCTGCTGCATTGGCGGATCGAGAGGGGAGATCTTGGAGGAGGAGGAGGGGGCGAGGAGGAGGAGGAGGATGAGGAGGAGGGGGGGTTCGGCGGTGGCTCGATCGACCGGGAGATCACGGACGGCTGCTGCGTCGGCGGACCGAGCGGAGGAGGAGGAGGAGGAGGAGGAGGAGTTGGGGGGGGGGGGGGTTTGGCGACGGCAGATAACAGATCTAGGGCTCGGGAGGGGGGGTTTGGGGTTTTGGGGGTGCTGGGAGTCCGGCGACGCTTATAAGCGTCGGCAAATGTCCTGGGAAGGGACTCCGGCAATGCTTATAAGCATCGACAAAGGTTCCGGACTTCGGCGATGCTTATAAGCATCGGCAAATGTCCGACAGGTTCGATCCGACGATGCTTATAAGCGTCGGCAAAGGTCCCTGGACTCCGCGATGCTTTTAAGCATCGGCAAATGTCCCGAGTCCGACGATGCTTAAAAGCGTCGGCAAAGGTCCCAGACTCCGGCGATGCTTAAAAGTGTCGGCAAATATCCCGGATTTTAGCGGGGTGGTCCGGCGATGCTTAAAAGCATCGGTAAAACTCAGGGTTAATTGCCGACGCTTAAAAGTGTCGACGGACTTTGGGTTTTGCCGACGCTTTCAAAAAGCATCGGCGGGTTCTGGATCTTCCCGACGCTTCCAGGAAGCATCGCCAGAAAAAGGTCGGGATAACCCTAACCTGCTGTTGTGAACTAGCTACTGACTATAGCCGACTACTAACTATGGCCCTGAATATGAAGGGGACAACTATGCTAAGTATTACAACTGGCTATGCTAAGCACTTACTCAGTACTAACTACTTCTTTGTATCGAATATTTATTCAAGATAGACTAGCAACTTAGATAGATCTAATCAAGCTTGCCCACATCCAATATCAAGCTCCACCAACTCGGAGTAACCCACCTACTCTGATCTACTTGGACCAACAGTATGTTATCTGATCATCCACTCGGAGTTAGCAACATCCAAGTAGGTGGCAAGGGCCAATAACTTCCAGCTAAAGATTGCAATAGATAAAATCTTAACAAACCACTATCCTTCTAATTAATGGAAGAATTCTAACTTTTCAACATTCTCAACTTTCCAATCGAAAGTTATTATCTATGCCAGCGAAGGCAACCTCCTTAATAGCATTCAGTTATTCCAAGTAACTCTATAAAAAGGTAAGAGGGGATTCCTGGCCAAGTATGACACTACCACCACTTCTAAATGCTCGGTCTTCTTTCTCTCATCGCTCTCAGCTCCGGCTGCTATAACCCATCTCACTCATTCCACTAACTTAAGCATCGAAGGGTTCTCTATCAGTTACCACTGGTCAAGGGACTGTTATTACATGTATCCCTTTCCTGTAGAAGAAAATTGGAAGATCCTCGGGCACCACTGATGTTCCAGTAAGAAGTGATTTGTCTGTAATAGATTGGTACACCAAATAAGAAAAATTAAGAATCTCAAAGATTTTAGAGCTTGAAGAGATGATAAAGATGAAAACATAAGCACAGGATGCCTCCGTTAGCTACATAAGATGCTCATCACACCATGAAGAGCCATCCAACCAAGCAGTGGAGCCTCCTGCTCTGCCACCTCCACCATCGATTACCCCCAGTAGGACACTCTCGTCACTTTAGCGTAATAGGTCTAGTTATTGACCAAAATAATGCAGGCGCTATAACAGCAGCAATAGGCTGTGGCAAAGTTGCAGCTCCTAGAAGATCCCATAATTCCTATTATTACTGCCACACATCCTAGCCATCAATCTCCTCATGGGAGATCTTCTTATCAAGAGACTTCTCGCCATTTGCAATCCTAATCGCCATGCCAAGCAAGTCATTAGTCCCCCCATAGGAGGTTTCCCTACCAATGACCAATTCCACATCGATCATAGCCCTCATCTTTCCAACAAGTAAGCCCTCTACATAAGGAGTAGCAACTGGGGAAAGAGCAAAGGTAAGACAAATGCCCTCTCTCCTCATCTAAATCCTTCCAAGAGGGGTCTTCTAATAAGGCTATTCAGCATTTTGCGGAACAAAGCATCGATGACTATGAGTACAAGCTGAGTGAAGTCAATCGCCACCTTGTAGAACTTTAGGAAGGGAGTCGAGATCCGACCAACTTTAATACTTTTTCCCCTCTCTCCTGACGAATTATAGAAGAACCGATTTCGAGTCAGTTCAAGTTACCCCAGATGAATCCTTATGACGGTATAGCGGATCTACTAGACCATCTAGATAGCTATAAAGCTCTCATGATGATTTAAAGTGCCACTAATGCCTTATTTTACCTCGCCTTTCTAGCAACCCTTCATAAGGTGGCCTGAGTGTAGTACTTCGAACTCAAGCTGAGAAGTATTCACTCCTTCAGATAGATGGAGAGACAGTTCGTAGCATAATTCAATACTAGTTAGAGGATGCCATGGGAACCCAAGAGCCTTTTCTCTATCTGACAGCAAGACAAAGAATCTTTAAAGAATTACGTGGCCTGATTCAAGATAGCCACATTAAAAATCTATAGCTTGGATCAATCCATGGCCATTGTGGCCATGAATAGGGAACTCCACTCCTCCCGCTTCACCTATTTGCTAGATAAGGCTTATCCTAATCTTATTCAGAGCTGCTAATCCATCCTTAGAAGTACATTCGGACGGGAGAGGCCACTACTACTTAGTGAGAGGGTGATGGAAAGCTGAGAAAAAAAGAAAGCCCGAGGAGAAGCAAGCAGTGCCTAGACTGAGAAGCCCAACTCGTCCCACGACAAAGTCCAAAGCCAAAAAACTTAGTTAGCAAATATGATAACTGTACTCCTCTCCTTGTCCCTCGAACTAATATTCTTATAAAAATTGAAGAAAAAGGATACTTTCAAAGGCCTCCTCCAATAAAGGCTCCACCAACCACCTGCAACAAGAACAAGTACTACCGCTTTCACCAGAATCATAGCCATGACATCAAGAAATGCATTGCCTTAAAGAATAAAATTAAAGGTCTTATTTGATGTGGCTATCTCAGTAAATATGTTCATAAGGGAGAAACTCGATATAGTATCCAGGATCCTGCTCAATAGCAAACTTAAGCTTAGATTGACAACCAACAGATGGAGAGGTCGATTAACATAATTTCATGGGGGATAGAGTGCTCTTTAAAGCGACAGAGGAGGGTGGAAAAAGAATCAAATATATTTTCTTTGTTTGATAAGAATCTAGTCGGGATCCCAAATCCTCATGATGATGATGTTGCTATGACCATGACGATAGCAAAACATGATATAAAAATAATTCTTGTTGATAGTAGGAGCTCGGCTAATATTTTATTTTATGATATATTTGTTTAGATAAATTTATCTAAAAATTAATTAAAACTGGTTTCTACACTATTGGCTCCACCCAGTGATTTTGATGAATAACAAAATATTGAGTGCATATTGTATACTAATGTGTATTTCAAGTTATGAGTTTTCAGGAAAAAAGCACCTCAAAATCTCAAAAACTTATGTTTCATGGCACGTCATGGCACGGAGCTTTTCTCACAAATCTAGACATCCTCTTCATGAAAAAAGGGCATCTACATGATTAAATATTATGTGTTTATGATTCATTTAAGTTTCAAGAATTATATTTATGTTTTTGAGGCCATTTACACTTGAATCTGAGCTTTTTAGTCTCAAGTGTCGATACTTGGAAAGTCAAGTGTCGACACTTCAGCATTTGGCATGGACAAAAATCCTTGGCACGCCAAGTGTCGACACCCAGAACCAAGTGTCGACACCAAGTGTCGACACTTAGGTTTTCAAGTGTCGACTCAAGGCCTGAGAATTTTGAAAATACAGAACTTTGTTATTTGAGGATTTTTGTGTCAAGTATCGACACCTGTGCATCAAGTGTCGACACTTGAAAGTTCAAGTGTCGACACCTAGAGATCAAGTGTCGACACCTGACAGCCAAGTGTCGACACCTAACAGCCAAGTGTCGACACTTGCAGCCTGATAGCTCTAACGGATCTATTTTTCTGACTTGCAGAACTTGCTTTTCAAGCTCCAAACGGCTATTTCCAAGGTTCCAACGGTCACAAACCATTTTTTGGAAGGTTCTTGGTGTATTTATCCTCCACCAACCTCATTTTAAACATAAGGAAGTGTATTGAAGTGCATTCAAGTCTACTCAAAAGCCAAAAAGCCTATATTCTCTCAAATACTTCACATCAAAAGTCTCTTATAGTTTGATTCCTTGAAAAGCCTACAAGCTCATCCTTACTTCATTCCAAAAGAGGCACTTTGAAGGAGATTCCAAGGAAGAGTCAAGACAAAGCATCAACTTGAGCTTCAAAGATTTCATTCTACTCTTGAAGAGAGTTTGTTTTAGTTTTAAAATTGTATATCTGTTTTTACATTGTGATTTGACATTGCTTTCAAGGGTGTCTTGAAAGAAGGTTATTGTGGTTTGTTGGTGAGCCAAAGGGATAAAACCAACTAGGGTTAACTTGTGAGCCCGAAGACCAAACAAGTGTTAAGGTTTGTTGGTAAGCCTAAGTGATAAAACCAACTTAGGTTTTGACTTGTGAGCCTTGTAAAAAATAGGTCAACTGTAATCTTGTTTGGATTATAGTGAAATTCCCAAGGGTGGCTTGGAGAGTGGATGTAGGTGCTAGGTTTGCACCGAACTACTATAAACCTTGTGTTTGTGTGTGATTGCTCTCTTCCTCTCTTGCTCTTTGATTATTGCTATTGCTTTAAATTTCTTGCATTGAATTCATCATTTTTCACTAGCACCACTGGTCCCTCTCATTATTGTTTTAAATTTTCTAAAAGACCCAATTCACCCCCCCTCTTGGGCTCCTTCTGGGCAACAAGTGGTATCATAGCACTGGTACTCTCTTGTAGGTCAAAGGATCTTGAGTAAAAGATCTTGACAACCCCAAAAGGAATGGATATTATTGAAGGTCAAGCTTCAAATCATCCCCCACTTTTTAATGGCACAAATTACACATACTGGAAGACACGCATGCGCATATTTATTCAAGCTCTTGACTATAATTTGTGGAGGACAATTGTAAAAGGTCCTCATCAGCCTATGATGTTGATTAATGGCATTCTCACTCCAAAGATGGAAGATGATTGGGATGAGAATGACATTAAGCAAATCGAGCTTAATGCTAAAGCTATGAATCTATTATTTTGCTCTCTTGACCCAAGTGAATTTAATATAATATCTAATTATCTCTCCACCAAGGAGATTTGGGATACACTTAAGGTTACCCATGAGGGTACACACCAAGTGAAAACTACCAAGGTCAACATGCTTATTCACACATATGAAATGTTTAAAAGAACCTACTGAGTCTATTAGTGAGATGTATACTAGGTTCACAAATATTGTGAATGGCATGAGAAGCCTAAGAAAAATTATTTCTAATGGTGAACTTGTGAACAAACTTCTCAGGTCTCTACCAGCTTCGTGGGATGCAAAAGTAACAGCTATTGAAGAAGCTAAGGATGTCAACACTCTCCCACTGGAACAACTGTTGGGTTCTCTAATGACCTATGAGCTCTCTCTCAAACAAAAGAATGGAGAGGTCGACAAAAAGAAGAAGGTAATCACGTTCAAATCTACTGCGAGAGAGGAATCAAGCGAAGACTCCGAAGAAGATGATGAAGAAGATGAGACGGCTCTATTGGCAAGAAAACTCAGAAGGTTCATGAGGAAGAAAAGGTTCAACTTCAAAAAGAAACCTCTAAAAGGTGAGCCAAGTAAAGAGAAGGACAAAGAAAAGGAGAAGGAGCAGCCTACTTGTTTTGAGTGCAAAAAACCTGGCCATTTCAAGGTAGACTGCCCCTTGCTAAAGAAAAGTAGAAGAAAGCTGAGAAAGAAAGCCATGATGGCAACTTGGAGTGAAAGTGAGGACTCCAGTTCTGAGGAAGAACAGCAGGAGGTGGCAAACTTCAGTCTGATGGCTGATCATGATGAGGTATGTTCCAAAATAGAAAATGAATTTACTTTTGATGAGCTTCATGAAGTTTTTGACGAATTAGTCATAGAATTTCAAAAATTAAAATCAAAACATAAAGATTTAAAGAAGCAAAATTTGGATCTAGCCAAAACAAATGACAAGCTTTCAAATGAAAATGAATGCCTTCTTCTTCAAAATAAAAAATTAAATGATAAGATTGTAGCACTTGAAAAAGAAAAAGATGTCTTGAAAAAGAAAAGTGACTCACTTTCAAATGAAAATTTGTCAAAACAAAGCAAAGAAGTTTTAAATGAAAACAAAAGATATAAAGAAGAAATTGAAAAATGAAAACCTTTTGTAGAAAGATTTACTTATAGTTCTGAAAAATTGAATTTGCTTTTAAATAATCAAAGAGCAGTATTTGATAAAGCAGGTTTAGGATTCAGAACTCGTAAGAAACAAAAACTTTTTAAAAATTTCTTTGTGCCTGCATCTTCATCCATTACTTGCTATACTTGTGGTACTAAAGGACACAAATCTTATATGTGCAACAAAAGAAGATTAAGTAACACTAAGAAAGTTTGAGTTCCGAAAGGAACCAATGCCACTAACCAAAAAGGACCCAAGATGGCTTGGGTACCTAAAGTCTCCACTTGATCTTTTTTGTAGGTATGCCTTGCAACCAATAAGAAAAGGATGTGGTACCTTGATAGCGGTTGCTCAAGGCATATGACAGGAGATGTGGAGCAGTTCTCATCACTCGAATATCAAAATGGTGGCAATGTAACTTTTGGTAATAATGGAAAGGGCAAAATTATCGGTGTTGGTAAAGTCCATATCACCCCTTCTTATATTGATAATATCTTGTATGTTGATGGTTTGAAACATAACTTGCTTAGCATTAGTCAGTTTTGTGACAAAAATTTTAAAGTTGTTTTTGAATCTTCTTTGTGCATTGTTTCTAGTCTAGATGACAATGGTATTAAGTTCATTGGTCATAGGCATGGCAATATTTATATGGTTGATCTTGATGATCTCCCTATTCAAAAAGGTCAATGCCTAGTGGCAATGGAAGCCAAGACCGATGAAACTAGTTGGCTTTGGCATCGCAGACTAGGATATGCAAGCATGCATTTAATTTCAAAACTCAGCAAAAAGAACTTTGTAAAAGATTTGCCTAAACTCAATTTTGAAAAAGACAAGATCTACAGTGCATGTCAACTTGGAAAACAAACCAAATCCTCTTTCAAACCAAAAGGAGTAATCTCTACATCTAGACCTTTGGAATTACTTCACATGGACCTCTTTGGACCAACTAGAACATCTAGTTTGGGAGGTAAGAAGTATGGTCTAGTCATTGTAGATGATTTCTCATGATTTACATGGGTCATGTTTTTAGCATATAAAGATGAAACTTTTTCTGAATTTATTAGATTTCATAAAAGAGTTTTGAATGAAAAAGGTATTTCAGTCGTATCTTTGAGAAGTGATCATGGAACCGAATTTAAAAATGCTGATTTTGATAAATTTTGTATTGAAAATGGCATTCATCATAATTTTTCTGCACCTAGGACACCTCAACAAAATAGGGTAGTAGAAAGAAAAAATAAAACTCTTGAAGAAATGGCATGCACCATGCTTTGTGAAAATGATTTACCTAGATATTTTTGGATGGAAGCCATAAATACTGCATGCTATGTTTTAAATCGAGTTTTAATTCGACCGATTCTAAAGAAAACACCTTATGATCTTTGGAAGGGTAGAAAACCCTCAATTCGTTATTTTCATGTTTTTGGATGCCGTTGTTTCATCTTAAACAATGATCAGGATAATTTAAGTAAATTTGATGCCAAATTAGATAAGGGAGTCTTTCTAGGCTACTCCACATCTGGTAAGGCATACAGGGTCTTCAACAGAAAAACACTTGTTGTTGAAGAATCCATATATGTGGTATTTGATGAATCTAACCAAAAATCTTTAAGAAAAGAAGATGTACTTTCTGATGAAACAAGTAGCAAGAAAACTGAAGGAATAAATAACAATGAAGGGCTTACCAAGGAACAGAACGATGATCAAAACACTGAAGGAGATCAAGCACAAGGTGATGAAAATACATCTACAGTTGATCCACTACCAAAAGAATGGAAGTATGCTCATGGACATCCAAAAGAACTAATTATTGTGATCCATCTAAAGGTGTAACTACTCGATCATCCCTTAGAAATATCTGTGATTATTTAGCTTTTGTTTCTCAAATTGAACCTAAAACTATTGAGGAAGCTGAATGTGATAGTAATTGGATAAATGCTATGCAAGACGAACTTAACCAATTCAAAAGAAACAATGTTTGGACATTAGTAGATAGGCCTTCAAACACTTCAATTATTGGTACAAAGTGGGTTTTTCGAAATAAACTTGATGAAAATGGAGTAGTAACTAGAAATAAGGCTAGACTAGTTGTCAAAGGATACAATCAGGAGGAAGGAATAGATTTTGATGAAACCTTTGCTCCTGTAGCTAGACTTGAGGCAATTAGGCTATTGTTGGCTTTTACTTGCTTCATGAATTTTAAATTATATCAAATGGATGTTAAAAGTGCCTTTTTAAATGGTCTAATTGGAGAAGAAGTTTACATTGAGCAACCCCCTGGTTTTAAAAATTCTGAATTTCCAAATCATGTTTACAAACTTCATAAAGCTTTGTATGGATTGAAACAAGCTCCAAGAGCTTGGTATGATCATTTAAGCTCTTTTTGCTCAAAAATGATTTTACTAGGTAATGTAGACAAAACGTTGTTTTTAAAGAAAAAGAATGATGATCTCTTGGTAGTACAAATCTATGTAGATGATATAATATTTGGTGCTACTAATGAATCTCTTTGTCAAGATTTTGCAAAGTTAATGCAGGGTGAGTTCGAAATGAGCATGATGGGAGAACTGAATTTTTTTCTCGGACTCCAAATAAAGCAAACCAAAGAGGGGATCTTCATCAACCAAACAAAATGCACAAAAGAAATACTCAAGAAGTTTAGGATGGAGAACACTAAGCCTTTAGGTACCCCTATGAGCTCTACTTGTAGACTTGACAAGGATGAATCAGGTAAATCTATTGACCAAAAATTATATCGTGGCATGATCGGTTCATTGTTATATCTTACAACCAGTAGGCTAGATATCATGTTTAGCATCTGTATGTGTGCTAGATATCAGTCTAATCCTAAAGAGTCTCATCTTTTGGCTGTTAAACGCATACTTAGATATCTATCTGGTTCAATTGAAATTGGTTTATGGTACTCTAGAGATTCTTCATTTGAATTGATTGCTTATTCTGATGCTAACTTTGCTGGGTGTAAACTTGATCATAAAAGTACTAGTGGAACCTGTCAGTTTCTTGGAGTAAATTTGATCTCTTGGAGTAGCAAAAAATAGAACTCCGTTTCTTTATCTACGGCGGAAGCCGAATATATAGCAGCTGGAAGCTGTTGTGCTCAAATCCTTTGGATCAAATAACAACTCGAAGATTTTAGCATTAAACTAACTAAGACACCCATAAGATGTGACAATACTAGCGCAATCAATCTATCTAAAAATCCTGTGCAACATTCAAGAAGTAAACACACTGAAATAAGATATCATTTCATAAGAGATCATGTACAAAACTCTAATGTTATTCTTGATTTTGTATGTACTGATGATCAGTTATCAGATGTGTTTACCAAGCCTTTGTGTGAGGATAGGTTCTGTCTGATTAGAAGAGAGTTAGGTATCATTGATCCATTCTCCTAGAACTCTCAAAGTTTTAATTATACCTAAATCTTTTTGCTTAAAACCACTTGCTTAAAGCCCCAAAAAAAACTGATTAAATTGTTTCCTATTTTTCTAAAAAGTTTTTGAATTTTCTCAAATTTTTTTTGGCCAAGTGTCGACACTTGGAAATTGTCAAGTGTCGACACCTGACCAAGTGTCGACACTTGATAAATTCTAAGTGTCGACACTTGTGAAACAGAAACTATTTTTAAAAGGGCCGACTGAGGGTTTTGTCACTATTCTCCACACGTCGATTTCTTGCAACAGTGGTCCCCTTTGTCAAAATCCTCCCATTTCCCTTTTAACCCATCACAAATCAGGTAATCCTTCTTTCGATTTCACTCTATTTTCTTTTTTTTTTCTTGAATTTAAGTTTTCCGTTTATTACCGTCAAACCGTGAATAGGGTTTTTCTGAGTATTTTTTAAGATTCTAATCGGATTTTCATGAGTTTTATCAGATTTCTAAAGCTCCATTTAAGGGAATAACGGTTAAATGGCTTTTTTCCTTGATTTTCCCATGATTTTTGGTCGTTTTCATGCTTATCTCACCCGTTTTTAAGATAAACACTGTTTGATTAATTTTAGGGAGAAAAATTTTTTTTTATTTAAAATCCAGTATTCTAAATCCATTTATTGATCTATCATCATTTTGGAAAGGTTTTTCATGATGTTCTTGCATCATTTTCACCACTTTGCTAAAACCCTAATTGATTTAAACCTAAATTCCATGGGTTTTGATTTTTTGGCCTTACAAAAGGTATTTTCCAAAAGTTCAAATGTGTTTTAACAAACAAAAATATTTTCTATAATTATCTGTTCGGAATATTGTCATTTAATCAAAGTATAAGTTGTAAAAATCTCACCTTTAAATTGATTGACAATTTTTCCAAACTTTGTTTGGGATATTTTACAACCCAAAATTGTTTTAATTCCAGTTTTCAAAACCTGTCTGAACACCTTTTAAGAAATGAAACTCTCCTTATCTTAGCCTGTAGCCAGTCCCATAGTTCTAAACCTATCTTCCTTCTTTCCTGGTCAGCTTGCTATAATTGGTCCCAGGAAGAGACTTGCAGTTAGGAAGAGACCTAGTCGTGGTGTAGAGAGGAGATCGAAGGCCAGATTTGACCCTGCACAGGCTAGCAGTTCAGCCACACCGAGTTCCCCCCTGCAGAGAGGATGGCAGGGAAGTTAGTAGCCTCTGGGAGGAGAGTCGACCTGGAGTATTTTGATAGGCACCATTTCAGCTTACGTCAGGTGCTCACTGATGCAGGATTAGTACCATTCTGTACTATGTAGGAGAGGTACTATCCTCATATAGTGAGAGAGTTCTATGGTGCGTTGGATTGTCGATGACTTCTTTGGACTACGATAGTGAGAGGCATTCAGATTTCACCGATGGCAGAGCTATTGAGCAGAGTATGGGAGATCCCCCATAGGGGAATCTGTGTCTTTTCGGTAGATGACAGAGAGGCTGCCTTTAGGTGTATTCTTAAGAGAGAGGATGTCCGTGGTATATCCATAGTTACCGCGAACCAGTTATCTCTGGAGATGCACCTATTGCACCACATCACGGCACGTATACTTCTGCCGAAGACTAGGAGATTTGACTTCATCACTGAGAGAGAGTTGATGGTGATGACGAGTCTGATAGAGAGAAGACAGATTGATCTTCCATCCTTGATGCTATTTCAGATGCATGATGCTGCGACTCAGCGCCGTCACTGTTTACCTTACGGCATGGCACTAACCAGATTATTTAGAGCTTGTGGAGTATCACTGGAGGGGAAGATCCCCAAGGAGATACTACACACAGATGTATATGATGAGTGATGCAGAACAAAAGTTCTGATACTAAAAATGATGCAGAATGAATATGTGGAATGCGGAAGCAAATTAAAATTAATGTATTTTTTTTTTAATATATTTTCAGAAGTCGGCTTTGACTCAAAGGAAAGTTGAACTAAATTGAAAGAAACTATGTGATAATTGAAAGCACAATTTAAAAGGAACTAGATTATTAGAGTAGTTCAGAAGTAAAGGATCGCTGGGGGTTGAGAAACTCCCAGACCTAGGGTTTCACTCTAAACTTTCAACAGGACAGAAGTAAAGAGAAGAGAAGAGTTACAGACCAGGCAGTGATCTTCACAGAATTTAGTGGAAGGACTCTCTTGAGCAGATTGTTGGATCCTCGGATTCGGATACCTTCGTAATGGATCCTCCAATACTGGTCCTTTGACAGAGTTGGCTTCTTCTGAACTCAAGATCTGGGAAAGAAGAAGAACAATTTATGGAACCAAATACTCAAGGAAGGATTTACCAGATAGAAGAACTTGATGTTGCTGAAAGCCTGATTTTCCTGGATGCTGATCTGGCTTCCTCTGGGATTTGCTCTGTCTTCGAAGCAGCCGAACTGGACCTGGATGCTGGTGGTCGGCCTCTACTTGGAGAGAGGGGCCGTGAGAGATGGGGTAGGCTAGGGTTTGGTGGAGTGAAGAGGATGATGGGCGGCTAGGGTTTGGAAGTGAAGTGGCTAACCTAGGGTTTTGGGGTTGGAGATCTCACACCTCCTCAAGGTTCTTGGGGAACCTGGATTTACTCCCTCACAGAGCTCAACACCTGGATGCAAGTGTGGAAAAGAGAAACACAATGTTTGCTCACACATAAATTGGATTCATTCATCAGATGTCTTTAAAACTTACAAGAGGGGTTTAATTTATAGGACTTTACAAGAGAGCAGGGTTTTACATCTTCCCATGTGGGACTAATATGATGGATCTTCAAATTAGGTTTGTAGAATCAATTTCCACACATATGGTCGGCCAAGAGGTTCCTAAATTGTTGATTGGTGGCTCCAAAAGGTAAGTAGGTGGCGCCTCCTAGCCTTGCTCTTTAAGAGAAAATTTCTTTCCTTCCATGGCTCAACTCTTTTGGACACCTCCTTTTCTTTCTCCCTAAGTCATGGTTCTTCCCATCTTTGCTTTGGCCTTTTTAGGCATGGATTGGGCGCCCCCTTGAAGTGCTCCCCAAGAAGTGCTTCTTTCTTTACATAGCTTGACTCTTAGGGAAATGTTTTGGCCGCCCCCTTGAATTGTGGATCCCATATTATTTTCTCCTTAAGTGGCGCATGAGAGAAGGGACCTGCTATCTTGTGGTGTGGGGACCAAAGCATACTGGATGGAGATGTGGCACCCCCTAGACTCAGGCATGTGGCTGGGAGTGTGGCGCCCACTTGCTTGGTCCTAGGAGAAAATGTGACACCCTGGAGAAGACCTAGACCACTACTAGGACTTGAACTGAGTCAACATGACCCAACAAAATTTAAATTACAGGAAAATACATACTCAACTAAAATTGAGTTGACCATGTCAACCCTTATTACAAAACCAGAAAATCCTAATTCTTTGGGCAAGGTCAATCAAAGATCCAGATGGAGCCCTGAAGTTTTCTTCTGAGTCTGGTGCCCGCACCAATTCTCCCGGGGTGGGAGGAACTCGACCCTATCGAGTATGGATCAAGCTGGCTCTGGTATCTCTCCAAGAGGTCTGGGTCCAATTCTTGTAATTCTTCTCGGGAGATCCAAGAGTCATCAGAATCTGGCCTTCCTTACCAGCGGACCGGTATCTTTGGTATCCTCGATTACGAGTAGAGATAACCTGATCATCCAGGATCTTTTCAATCTGCTCTTTCCTCACAGGCCAGTTTGTTGGTGGACACACAGGGTCGGGATCACTCTCAATAACAGGATTAGGTTTCAAAGGCTTACTAGGAATCACAGCTGGCTCCCTATACTCTACTAAGTCTGTAATGTTGAAAGTAGAGCTATTGCATAGTTCTGGAGGCAACTCGAGCACATAGGCATTGGATCCTACTCTCTTCACTACTCTAAATGGTCCAGCTCCTTTAGCATGTAACTTTCTAACGGTTCCAGGAAAAAAAACCGCTCAGGCCTTAACCTAATCATTACATAGTCTCTCTCAACAAAAGTTTTGACTCGTCTTTGAGAATCAGCCAACTTCTTATAAGTTTCATTACTTAAAGTTATTTTGGCATGAATTTCTTTATGCAAGTCCTTTACATGCTATGCAAGTGCATCAAGAGACTTGTGTGTGTGGGCTAATAGTGAAATCAGATCAAGTGGTGTGTGAGGCTTGTATCCATGAACAATTTCAAAGGGACTCTAGCCTATAGACCTATTGATCGAAACATTGAATGCAATTTCAGCCCTGGACAAAATACAAATCCCAATTCCTGGTGCTCTCAATCAAACCAAAATCTAAGCCAAAGCCTAGTAAAGGGTCAAGAAAAACTAAACTAGACTGACGACGCATTTTTAAAGAATGGACTTTATTCCAAAGAAACCCTAGGTCTAAACCTAACAAACTACGGCTCTCTAGGTTTGACCTTGGGTCGGAGGATGGCATGCAGAGCAATAAAACTTATCATGGGTGCCTAGTAGGTGCCATAAGGTCTTCCAGAAGTAGGTGGCAAACCTAAGAGGTTCTGACACGTAATTCACTCTAAAGACTTCGACAAAGTATACTTGGATGGTGTAAGAAGCATTGGAAGTCCTAGAGAAAGGGAGGAGATATGAGGTGGGGTCTCGAATTACCTGTTGACTAAAGGTGGTGACCTGAAGGTTTGAATGGTAATCTATGAGTATCAACTGGTCATCCTTACGAAAGGAAAAGTTTGCTACTCCCAGGAATGGATCAAGAGATGGTTCGGGAAGTAGCCTAGGACATGTGATTGCAATAGTTAAGGTTTGTTCTCTAAGCAAATAATGATCCACTTTCTCAAGAACTGGATTAGAGAATGATTCATGGAAAGGCCTATGGATGATGACCTCAAGACTTGAAATTTGACCTATGGGTGCGGAAAGGTATACTCTATAGAATGGTAGGTCAGTCATGCGAAGGAAGGGGTCTGGGGCCATAAGGAGGACTTCTACAGGACTGGGTGAATCAATCCGCTCAAGAAAAGGATGTCCAACTGAGATTACGGGAGAGACCTTAGTGGCTGAGCATGGGACAAGGTCCAATTGTAAGAGGCTTGATTCAGTCATCCTAAGGAGAGGATCTACCATAGGGTGGGCAAACTTATACAGTTTAGTGCAAAGATCTTCAATTGGTACTTGGGTAATGACTGTCATTAGAGGATACGAACTGATAGCTCAGGCTAATACTATGAGTTCTTCCTGGGGGTATTTGACTAAAGGAACCTGGTTCTCACAAATCTCTTGAATTTCTGAACTAGGTCCTACCACTTGGTTGCTCTCCAAGGTCTCCTCAGGTAAGGAACCAATAGTATCGATGTCACATTCTTCAAGTTCTTCCCCCCCATATTCATCAACTAGACTCAAACCAGCATCATATACTTCCTCGATGCCATCTTCAATGGGTTTCGGGTCAGTGGTAATCGGGTCAACTGATTCTGGGCTTGTCATACCTAACCTTTCTTCCTTACTAGTAGGCTTGGGTCCTCCCTCATTAATGTCATCCTTAGGATTCTTACCACTTAGCTGTGCACAAGCCAGTCCTATGCATGGGCACTGACTAGATTTATGGCCTCTTTCTCCACAAAACCAACATTCTTGCAATATAGGAGCCTGGGTCAAACTGGGTTTCAAGCTAGTAGAGACCTTACTTGGGCATGGGTGTGGATCTAAATGGTTTGATCTAGAAGACTTGGGTTGTTGAGTGACTGGTCTAGAATATTGTAAGGACTTCTCATAGACACGATCCACACTATAGATATCATAGTTAGGCTTCCTAAGGTTATGCTACGGATCACGGTATAAGGTCCTCCTAGGCTCTTGGCATGGGTGAGGTTGGGGCCTATTAAATTTTGGATCAGGGGTCCAATTTTGATGTCTACGCTTCTCAAGTACTTGGACTCGATCTCTAAACTGGGAAAAACCCTCATTCATATCCTGACTCAATTTGGTCATACTTTCGGTAAGATTTCTAACCATGGCCTCTAAATCTGGTTGGGTTTGACCAGGTTGGTTGGGTACTCTATTCCGGGTAGACATGATGATGCAAGCAAGCACACAAAATGTGACTAGACTAAAGCGACTACTAGCTCACTAGACCTAGAGTCCAAACTAGATGCCCAATCAGAGTGGCAAGCTAGCCTGTAGTAACTCGGGACTCAGCCAGGCAGATGTAAGGGGAGTGTTAGGTCCCTAAATGCCAATCCTAGACACCAATCAGTGATTGGCCAGGTAGGCGGACCAGCACACAAGCCCTTCGGGATAGAATCACTGAACCACCATTCTAGACACTGAGTACAAAGCACACACAGAGTAACCAGACAAACTAACTAAACACTAGCCTAGACCTGACTTGTTGGTGTCCCTAGCCCACTCGAGCAAATTAGGTCTAATTAATTTTAAAATTAGACTTAGGATCGAATGAATGGATGATGGTTTTGGGCTAAGGAGAGGTTATCAACTCCTCCCCTTATCTTAGATGCTCAATTGCTCTTAAGATGAATTAGGAGATGATCACTCAAAAAATTGAATTGCAGAAACACAGAAATAGAATTTCTGTAATTTAACTCTCAAAAATTTCACAGAAACCAATAAATTACAGTAAAATTAAGTAAACTAGTTTCAATTATACTGGTTCCAGCAAAATAAAAATCATGCAATTTGGAATTACCTGTAATTAGAAAAAATTCCTGTAACAGGATAGTTACAGACTGAAAATAGAATGCTTCCCCCGTTTACAATTCCTGCTACAAAGTTGTAACCCAGCGGATCCCCTACACGCCCTAGGAACACCCCAGGGAATGGGAAGAGGAGGTTTGCACCTCGCTTCATTTCTAGGACCGGACGTCCTGGGGAGTCTACTTCGAGCAGACAAAGTAAAAAGGAGAGACACTCAAACAAGCAAACAAGACAGAAACCCTAGACAGGGCTCTGATACCAAAATGATGCAGAACGAAAGTTCTGATACTAAAAATGATGCAGAATGAATATGTGGAATGTGGAAGCAAATTAAAATTAATGTATTTTTTTTTTAATATATTTTCAGAAGTCGGCTTTGACTCAAAGGAAAGTTGAACTAAATTGAAAAAAACTATGTGATAATTGAAAGCACAATTTAAAGGAACTAGATTATCAGAGTAGTTCAGAAGTAAAGGATCACTGGGGGTTGAGAAACTCCCAGACCTAGGGTTTCGCTCTGAACTTTCAACAGGACAGAAGTAAAGAGAAGAGAAGAGTTACAGACCAGGCAGTGATCTTCACAGAATTTAGTGGAAGGACTCTCTTGAGCAGATTATTGGATCCTCGGATTCGGATACCTTCATAATGGATCCTCCAATACTGGTCCTTTGACAGAGTTGGCTTTTTCTGAACTCAAGATCTGGGAAAGAAGAAGAACAATTTATGGAACCAGATACTCAAGGAAGGATTTACCAGATAGAAGAACTTGATGTTGCTGAAAGCCTGATTCTCCTGGATGCTGATCTGGCTTCCTCTGGGATTTGCTCTGTCTTCGAAGCAACCGAACTGGACCTGGATGCTGGTGGTTGGCCTCTACTTGGAGAGAGGGGTCGTGAGAGATGGGGTAGGCTAGGGTTTGGTGGAGTGAAGAGGATGATGGGCGGCTAGGGTTTGGAAGTGAAGTGGCTAACCTAGGGTTTTGGGGTTGGAGATCTCACACCTCCTTAAGGTTCCTGGGGAACCTGAATTTACTCCCTCACGGAGCTCAACACCTGGATGCAAGTGCGAAAGAGAGAAACACAAAGTTTTCTCACACATAAATTGGATTCATTCATCATATGTCTTTAAAACTTACAAGAGGGGTTTAATTTATAGGACTTTACAAGAGAGAAGGGTTTTACATCTTCCCATGTGGGACTAATAGGATGGATCTTCAAATTAGGTTTGTAGAATCAATTTCCACACATATGGCCGGCTAAGAGGTTCCTAAATTGTTGATTGGTGGCTCCAAAAGGTAAGTAGGTGGCGCCTCCTAGCCTTGCTCTTCAAGAGAAAATTTCTTTCCTTCCATGGCTCAACTCTTTTGGACACCTCCTTTTCTTTCTCCCTAAGTCATGGTTCTTCCCATCTTTGCTTTGGGATTTTTAGGCATGGATTGGGCGTCCCCTTGAAGTGCTCCCCAAGAAGTGCTTCTTTCTTTACATAGCTTGACTCTTAGGGAAATGTTTTGGCCACCCCCTTGAATTATGGATCCCATATTATTTTCTCCTTAAGTGGCGCATGAGAGAAGGGACCTGCTATCTTGTGGTGTGGGGACCAAAGCATACTGGATGGAGATGTGGCGCCCCCTGGACTCAGGCGTGTGGCTAGGAGTGTGGCGCCTACTTGCTTGGTCTTGGGAGAAAATGTGATACCCTGGAGAAGACCTAGAGCACTACTAGGACTTGAACTGAGTCAACATGACCCAACAAAATTTAAATTACAGGAAAATACAGACTCAACTAAAATTGAGTTGACCATGTCAACCCTTATTACAAAACCAGAAAACCCTAATTCTTCTAGCAAGGTCAATCAGAGATCCAGATGGAGCCCTGAAGTCTTCTTCCGAGTCTGGTGCCCGCACCAATGAGAGGTCTTTGCACCGTATGGGATACAGACTAGTTGCAGGTCGATGGGTGCACAGAGAGTCTGGCCAGGAGCCAGATGAGGAGGACGAGCTTCGAGAGGCAGAGGCAGGACCATCTGAGCCAGCAGTTTTTCCTCCTGTTGATATCCCATCGACACAGGCAGAGCATTCGACTCCTGATACTTCGGCTCCTCCGCCACTTTCTACTGGACTATCCTTTGAGGAGCATGCTAGAGAGCAGTTCACTGAGATCAGGGATGAGTTGACTCAGCTACGCAGCGAGGTTAAGATTCTTCGAGCACATACTACCTCGGAGCATGTTGAGATCCGTAGATCTATGAAGGAGGGATTCTCTCGTATTGAGGATATGTTGAGATCCCTTATACCTCCTGCGGTCCCTGCAGTTGTATCCTCTGATGATGATGATGATGATGATGATGGTGATGATCACCAGAGCGACCATGCTGATACTATTGAGGGTGGTGATCGGGCAGATATGGATGACGACAGAGCCATAGAGATTGTGGGCCATGACAGTGACAGTGATGGCAGTGCTGATGATTATGAGATGGTCAGTTGCGATCCTCCTACTACCCCAGCTGCTCCTACTGACTTGGTTGATTCCACATCGGACTTTGTTACACCAGCTGATCTACTTTTCCCCCTTCCACTAGATCATCTAGGGTTGTACCCGCCTTTGGTCCTTCTGGCCGCACTAGGAGTCGTCGAGCCTTAGTACCTCCTAGGGCCTTAGCCACTAGATCTAGGATCAGTGCCCCATTTAGTGTTGAGATTCCATCTGATGAGGATTAGCCTCACAGATGTCTGTTACAGTTCATATGTTATATGTTTCTGATATTTGTATGACTCTGATGATATCTGTATGTTTCAATTCTTGCTGATGACTCAGCAAATTTTTGTACTAAAAACTTGTCTTAACTATTATATATATTTCAATTTAGTGCTTATTATTTGTGTTTGAATGGTTAAATTTACCTTCTTCAGCTCTGATTCTCTTTGATCTTTTTGGCTCTGATACCTATCTTACTTGATTCTCTACCATCTTTTTGTCTCCATGCTCATTGTGAGGGGGAGGTTATTCCCCTTTCTAATGATTGACAAAAAGGGGGAGAAATAGTATTGATTATATAGATACATAAATTTTTGTGGTTTCACCTTGTGAGAATCTTTGACATTTACTTTAATGAGATATATCTAATTAAGGAGGAGATTGATTCTTCCTAACTATGAAGTTTTTGCCTCTCATATGGACTTAAATTCATATTCATGAATTATAATAGTTAAAATTTGAAATGTATTCCTATTTTACTCAAGGTTTTGTCATCATCAAAAAGGGGGAGATTGTTGGCTCCACCCAGTAATTTTGATGAATAACAAAACATTGAGTGCATATTGTATACTAATGTGTATTTCAAGTTATGAGTTTTCAGGAAGAAAGCATCTCAAAATCTCAAAAACTTATGTTTCATGGCACGTCATGGCACAGAGCTTTTCTCACAAATCTGGACATCCTCTTCATGGAAAAAGGGCATCTACATGATTAAATATTATGTGTTTATGATTCATTTAAGTTTCAAGAATTATATTTATGTTTTTGAGACCATTTACACTTGAATCTGAGCCTTTCAGTCTCAAGTGTCGATACTTGGAAAGTCAAGTGTCGACACTTGGAAAGTCAAGTGTCGATACTTGGAAAGTCAAGTGTCGACACTTCAGCATTTGGCACGGACAAAAATCCTTGGCATGCCAAGTGTCGACACTTAGGTTTTCAAGTATCAACTCAAGGCCTGAGAATTTTGAAAATACAGAACTTTATTATTTGAGGATTTTTGTGTCAAGTGTCGACACCTGTGCATCAAGTATCGACACTTGAAAGTTCAAGTGTCGACACTTAGAGATCAAGTGTCGACACCTGACAGCCAAGTGTCGACACCTGACAGCCAAGTGTCGACACTTGCAGCCTGACAGCTCTAACGGATCTATTTTTCTGACTTGCAGAACTTGCTTTTCAAGCTCCAAACTGTTATTTCCGAGGTTCCAACGGTCAGAAACCATTTTTTGGAAGGTTCTTGGTGTATTTAACCTCCACCAACCTCATTTTAAATATAAGGAAGTGTATTGAAGTGCATTCAAGTCTACTCAAAAGCCAAAAAGCCTATATTCTCTCAAATACTTCACATCAAAAGCCTCTTATAGTTTGATTCCTTGAAAAGCCTACAAGCTCATCCTTACTTCATTCCAAAAGTGGTACTTTGAAGGAGATTCCAAGGAAGAGTCAAGACAAAGCATCAACTTGAGCTTCAAAGATTTCATTCTACTCTTGAAGAGAGTTTGTTTTAGTTTTAAAATTGTATATCTGTTTTTACATTGTGATTTGACCTTGCTTTCAAGGGTGTCTTGAAAGAAGGTTATTGTAGTTTGTTGGTGAGCCAAAGGGATAAAACCAACTAGGGTTAACTTATGAGCCCGAAGACAAAACAAGTGTTAAGGTTTGTTGGTAAGCCTAAGTGATAAAACCAACTTAGGTTTTGACTTGTGAGCCTTGTGAAAAACAAGTCAACTCTAATTTTGTTTGGATTATAGTGAAATTCCCAAAGGTGGCTTGGGGAGTGGATGTAGGTGCTAGGTTTGCACCGAACCACTATAAACCTTGTGTTTGTTTGTGATTGCTCTCTTCCTCTCTTGCTCTTTGATTATTGCTATTGCTTTAAATTTCTTGCATTGAATTCATCATTTTTCACTAGCACCACTAGTCCCTCTCATTATTGTTTTAAATTTTCTAAAAGACCCAATTCACCCCCCCTCTTGGGCTCCTTTCTGGGCAACATACATCCTTAATCAGCTTTTTTGAAGACTCTTTCAGGATTGAAGGTGAAATCACCCTTCCCGTCATTGCTAGAATTTTGCCTCGACAAAGCATTATTTTTCTTACATTTATAGTTGTCTAAATTCCCTCGATGTACAATAATATTCTTGGATGCCGAAGGTTGAATAAGTTAGATACTGTCATTTTAACCTGATACCTTCTCATCTGATTTCCAACAAGAAATAGAGTGGACAAAATGCATGAAGATCAACTACTAGCTCAAAGTGTTTCACGAGGTTGACTAAGTACAGAAGGCTAGTGGGCACAGATTACTGAGTAGTTAGACCAAAGAAAGCCAGAAAAGATGGGAGAACCTACTGAATAGTTACTTTCCTTTTTATTGAAGGATGACCCATTCAAATTTATACAAATTGGAGCTCTTCAATCCAAGAAAGAGAGGAATCGACTCTAGAATTCCTCTATTGGAATGCAGATATCTTTGCCTGGTTAGATTTTGATATGCCTGAAATTTCTTTCGAGGTTATTAAGCTAATATGCCTAGAATTCCTTTTGAGGTCATTACTCACAAGCTGAATATTGATCTCAAATTCAAGCCAATTGGATAAAAGAAAAGAAACTTTACTCCTAAAAAATAAAAGACTATTGATGAAGAGTTGACAAGCTTCTAATTACTGGATTCATCCAAGAAACCCACTATCCCAACTGGTTGGTCAACATGGTCATGATCAAAAAGGTCAACAAAAAGTGATGAATCTGCATTGACTATACTAACCTTAATAAAATATGTCCAAATGATAGCTTTTTACTATCAAAGATTGATCAGTTAGTTGATGCCAATTTTGGACATAAACTACTCAACTTTATTGATGTTTTTTTATGTTATAATCAAATAGGATGGCTCATAAAAATTATGAGAATACTACTTTCATCACCAAAAAAGGTATTTATTGTTATCAAGTAATACCTTTTGGATTTAAAAATGCAAGGGTCACTTATCAAAGATTAGTCAATAAGATCTTCAAAGATCAAATCAATCAGGATATGGAGGTTTATGTCGATGACATGCTCATCAAAGATTTTGAAGAAGCCAGCCACATCATAGACTTAGAAGAAGTCTTCGATATCCTTCATGATGTGGAACTAATATGCATGCGATTATTTTTGTGTATTTCATGTGTGCAGTAAGGTGGTTAAATCCCGAATATCATATCAAAATAAGATGTAGAGAGTTCTATATGAATTTTTGAAACTACGCATGCAGATTAGGACCTAAGAAAGCAGTAAAAGTGGATCGCCGGGACTGAGAAGTCTCGGTTGGGTTCGTTCACCTACAATAAAATTACTGGAGAATATAGGGGGTGTACCTGGCAATGCCTGATGTGCCTGGTGAAGATCGCAGCGAAGAGATCACTCGTTTCTCGATGGATGCAACCTGGAAAATTAAGCCAGAGACCCGCGGATTCCTGGGTTTCTGCTCGGTAGTCCGATTGCGGCCCGACTGGAGTCGTTAGATTCGTAGGAACTCGGGGATCTACAAACAACCATCAAGGGTGAGAAAACAAAGGCTGAAAATAAGAAAATTTCAGAAAAGGCAGCTAGGTGCATGTTGGAAGAAGAGGCTTGGAGGCTTGGAAGAAGGTTGGTTGGCGAGGTTTCTTCGGGCAACACTTCGGAAGGACTTCAGGCTCACACAAGATCCCTTAATGCACACAGTAGGGAGGCACACAGCAATTGGAGAATCAAGAGTATTGCATATATCAAAATTAACTTTTATACAAGAGACTAGGGCCCTTTAAATAGACTCTAAGAACTTGGGCCCCAAGTAAGGTTAAAAATGACATTACATAGCACTTTGAATCCCTTCCCAACTCTAGCTAGAAAATAAGGCAACTTAGGTAGAAAAAATTCCTAAAAACTCTCCCTTCTCCTCTTGCATTGGTCGGCCAAGGGAGGTGACCCTAATGGCCGACCAAGGGTGGTGAGCTTAGCTCCTTGGCACCACTTTCTTCTCTCCTGGGCCTGGGCTGGCCCAGATTGCTTCAGGCTGCATTTCAGGGCTTCAGGGTCTTCTGATTTCTCCTCCTGATGTCTTCAAATCTTTAGGCTGGGTTTGGACTTGGACTTCACTTGTATGAGGTGGTCTTGAGTCTTCAGTATACTTGGACAGGACTCAAAAGAATAAAATGAGCTCAACATGAGCTGACTAATACTGAACTGAAAGAACAACTCAAAAGACTCAAATGACAAACTAAAATGGACTCAGATAGACTAAGCCCTTATTATAGATGGACTTATATTATTGATCAATCTATAGAGGGTTGAGAAGTCTCTATCTTATTCTGGTGCTTTGGTGTCCGTACTAATTCTCTTGGGATGGGAGGAACTCGACCCTGTCGAGTGCAGATTAGGCTGGCTCACATATCTCTCGAGAATGTCTGGGTCGAGGCATTGCAAGTCCTCTTGAGAAATCTATGAATCGTCCGACTCTGGCCGACCTTGCCATCGGACCAGAAAGCGTTGATAGCCACGGTCCCGGGTTGTAATGGCTTGATCGTTCAGGATACGCTCGATCCATTCTCCTCTCTCAGGCCAATTAATTAGTGGACACTCTGAGTAAGGGTCACTCACAACAGAAGGGATAGGTCCAAAGGCTTCACTAGATATCGCTACCGATTCGCTGTACTCAACCAAGTCTGTAATATTGAAGGTAGAACTAATGCCCATATCCGACGGCAAGTCTAACACATAGGCATTTGATCCAACCTTCTTTAATATTTTAAAAGGTCCGGCCCCACAAGCATGAAGTTTCTTAACAGTCCCGGGTGGGAACCACTCAGGTCTACGCCTAATCATGATAGAATCCCCTACATCAAATTTCTTGATCCTTCTTCGGGAATTAACCAATTTCTTATAAGTTTCATTGCTTAGGTTAATCTTTTGGCTAATATCCTTGTGCAAGTCTCTAATATGCTGTGCGAATGACTCTGTAGACTCTGAGACTCGTGTGTGAACAGGTAAAGAAATCAGATCAATGGGGCGATTAGGCTTGTACCCATGGACTATCTCAAAAGGACTCTTGCCCGTTGTCCTATTTACGGAACTATTATAGGTGAACTCTGCTCTAGGCAACAAAAGATCTCATGTTCCAATGTGTTCACCTACCAGGCATCTAAGGAGGTTTCCTAGGCTATGATTCACTACTTCGGTTTGGCCATCTATCTGGGGGTGATAGGCAGTAGAAAACTTAAGCTTGGTTCCTAACAGGAGCCAAAGGGTCTTCTAGAAATAACTGGTGAACCTAACATCCCTATCAAATATGATGGTCTTGGGTAGGCCATGGAGTCTAACCACATTATCTAAGAAAAGCTTGGCTACTCTAAACGCATCAAAGATCTGGGAACAGGGGATGAAGTGAGCCATCTTAGAGAACCTATCGACCACTACAAAGATAGAATCATGCCTCTTCTGGGTCTTAGGTAATCCTAACATGAAGTCCATACTTAGGTCCTGCCAAGGGCGATTAGGCATTGGTAAAGGTGTGTAGAGACCAATGTTTTACTTTTGCTATTTTGTAACAGCACAAGTTCTACATCTGGCTATAATCTGTGCAACATGCCTTTTCAATCCTGGCCAAAAGAACTGGTCCTCTATCGCTAAGATTGTCTTGTTCCTACTAAAGTGACTAGCTAAACCTCCAACATGGGTCTCCCAAATTAGGAACTCTCTAAGAAAAGTTCTAGGTATACAGAGTCGATTGTTTTGGAAAAGGTAGCCATCCTGAATGGTATACTCACTATGGGTACTGGGTGGTCCCAGCCTGAGGGTCTGGTAAATGTCTCCAAAGTCTGGGCAGGTTTCATATTCATCCTTTAACCTATCAAACCCTATGACTTGGGTGCTCACTGATCCTAACAGCAAAGACCTATGGCTCAGAGCATCTGCTACCTTATTTTCTGTTTCGGCACGGTGCTTCAGGACAAAGGTGTAGGCCTGAATGTATTCGATCCATTTACCATGCCGTGGGTTAAGTTTCTTTTGGGAGTTTAAAAATCAGAGTGCCTCATGATCAGAAAATAAGACAAACTCCTGCGGTAGTAAGTAATGTCTCCAATATCTAAGAGCCTGGACTACCGCAAAAAATTTCTTGCCATAGGTAGAGTACTTAAGTTTAGCATCATTCAACTTCTCACTGAAGAAGGCTACAGGATGATTCTCTTGACTTAGTACCCCACCTATTCCTACTCTCGAGGCATCGCAAGCGACCTCAAACACCTTAGTGAAGTCAGGTAATCTAAGGATGAGTGCATGAGTCATCTTATCCTTAAGTTCTAGGAAGGCCTTATCAGCTGCTTTGGTCCACTCAAATGCACCCTTCCTAATGCAATCAGTTATAGGTGCAATGACTGTACTAAAACCCCTAATGAATCTCCTATAAAAGGTTGCGAGGCCATGGAAACTACACACATCGTGGACACTAGTGGGTGTAGGCCACTCAACAATTGCCCTAACCTTTTTAGGATCTGCAGCGACTCCCTCAGGGGTGACAACAAAACCTAGGAAGATAACCCTATGTGTCATGAACTCACACTTCTTAAAGTTGGCATAGAGGCTATTCTCCCTAAGGGTCTGGCATACTAATCTCATATGACTAAGGTGGTCCTTCTTAGTCCTGCTATAAATTAAGATATCATCAAAGTATACCACAATGAATTTTACAGTATATTCTTTCAGGACTTGGGTCATAATCCTCATAAATGTACTTGGTGCATTGGAAAGTCCGAAAGGCATCACAACCCACTCAAACAGGCCATCCTTAGTCTTGAATGCGGTCTTCCACTCATTCCCAGGTCTAATCCTAACTTGATGATAGCCGCTCTTAAGATCTATCTTTGAGAAAATTTTGGCTCCGGCCATCATGTCTAACATATCGTCCAATCGGGGGATGGGAAACCTATATTTCATAGTTATTTTGTTGATGGCTCTACTGTTTACACACATCCTCCAAGTACCATCTTTCTTAGGGATCAGTAGAGCATGGATTGCATATGGACTCAAGCTCTCCCTAATGAAACACTTCCTAAGCAATTCTCCCACTTGTTTCTATAATTCTTGATGCTCACTGGGGTTCATTCTATAGTGAGGAAGGTTAAGTAAAGTGGCTCCTGGGACTAAGTCTATTGCATGTTGGATGTCTCTAAGGGGTGGTAATTGATCAGGTAAATCATCAAGGAAGACATCTTCAAATTCTTTTAGAGCCTCAACAATTTTTTTAAGGTGTTCCTTTTGGGTCGGTTCATGTATTTCTTTGGTGGTCAAGATCCAAATAGGGTTATGCTCAACAATCTCTCTTTCTAACTCAGCCTTAATCATATTAACTCCAGGTTTTTTGTCCTTAAGGCTACTAGAACCCCTCTTAACTGGGTCCCTAGGGGGAGTCAGGTGAATAACAAACTTATTCCCATAGTAGCTAAAAGCACAAACATTGGTTCGACCATACAGGGTTGCATTATGATCAAAAAGCCAAGGTCGACCTAGAATGATACTACTCACTTCCATGGGGATGACATCACACCAAATCTTTTTCTCATAGGTTTGCAATCTAACTAAGATTTGGCACCTAGCTTTAATCTGGATAGAGGTGGAATCTATCCAAGAAACTTTGTAAGGGCTAGGATGGGGAACTATGGTCAATCCTAAAGATTTAACTGTGTTTGCAGAGATGGAATTGATACAACTCCCACTGTCTATGATGATCTTAAGTACCTTATCCCCTACCTTAACAAAAGTCTGTAGGATGTTAGTCCTACGCCAATCTTCCTTAACTGGGGTTTGGGTTAAGCTGCACCTAACCATGCCTAATTGGTTCTCAAACTCGGGTTCCTCCTCCTCACCTTCATACTCATCCAATAACTGATCATCAGCCTCATAAATCTCTCCCTCAAGTTCAACTACTGGTTCAGGCTCTTCTTCCACTTGCTTACCTAAGTGTAGGGCACTAACTGGGCATTGGCTCATAAAGTGGCCTAGTTTCTTACATCTAAAACAGGTCTTCTAAGGATTGTAACTCCTATTGACCTTTACAGGTTTATCTTGATCATCTCTACGGGCCACAGAAGTGCTAGGTTGAGGTCGACTCGGGCCTGGCTGACTAGGACTGGGTCAACTCGGACTAGGTCGACTAGGTATGGGTCGGCTCTAGTAGGACTGGCTAGTTCCTGGGTACTGACTAGGGTATCTAGTGGGCTCAGGTTTATGGTAGACGGGCCCTCTCTGAAAATGCTCATGATCCCTAGCAATCTGGTAAGCATGGTCCAGGTCTCTAACCTCTCTCATATAGAGCTCCTTTTTAATGTCATCTCTCAGTCCAGCCCTAAACCTAGACAGAACAACATCCTCAGACTCATTCAAGTCACACCGCATGGAATACTCATCAAATTTTGCGATGTACTCATCTATACTTCTGCTACCCTGATTCAATCGCTGCCATTGATCCAGTAAACCACAACGATATGATGGTGGAACATATTTTTCCCTAAGCTTATCCTTCATGGCCCACCAGGTGACTATGGGATCATGCCCTCCTAGTCTAAGGGTTCTCTCAACACTAGCTCAATGTAACCTGGCCTCCCGGACCAACTTAAGCTTAGCAAACCTAAACTTATGCTCCTTCGACATATCGTACCACTCAAAATATTGATCAATCTCTCTCTCCTAATATATATAGACCTTAGGATCAAGACAACCATCAAAAGTGGGGGCATCAAGCTTAATGTGTCTATAGGACCTGTCTTCCTGGTCTACAAATTTCTGATTGGGTCTTCTAGGACGAACCTCAGGGATTGGGTCATGATGTCGGGCTCTCCTAGGTTTAGCCTCAAGGTATGGATCAGGGTTTGGGGTCCTCCTAGGTTCAGTATCATAATAAGGGTCATGGCGAAGGGTCCTTCTAGGGTGGGGAGGTGACTCAGGATCTAGCTCAGATTGCAACCCATGGGTTCTCTCTATGGTCCCTATACGGTCCTCTAACTGATCAAACCTATTGGTGAGGTGGTCAAATCTGTTGTTGGTTCGGATACCGGACTGGGTCAACTGAGTCATCTGGGTAGACATCTGGGCCATTTGGTTAGCAAGGGCTTTAATCTGGGCTTCAAGATTGTCCATGGATTCAGACAAAAGTGGAGATGGTAGATGATATGATGCTCCTGATCTAGTGCTCATACAAGACTCGATCAAACCAACCACAGCTCCCTAGACCTAGAATCCAAAACTAAGTGCTCAATCAGGGTGGCAAACTAGCCTACAGTAATCCTGTACTCAGCCAGGCAGGTGTAAGGGGAGTGTTAGGTCCCTGATTGCCAATCCTAGACACCAATCAGAGATTGGCCAGGTAAGCGGACCAGCACACAAGGCCTTCGGGATTGAATCCCTGAACCACTGTTCTAGACACTAAGCACAAGACATACACAGGTTAGCTTGACACGGTGATCTGACACTTAGCCCAGACCCGACCAGTTGGTGTCCCTAGCCGACTAGGGCAAATTAAGTCTAATAGATTTTGAGTTAGGCTTGGGACTGAATGCAGGGGATGTGGTTTTGGACTAAGGAAAGGTGATCAAATCCTCCCCCCATCTGACATAGCAAGAATACCCTTAAAGGTAGTTTATACAATGATGGCAGGCAGATGATGCAAAATTAGGGTTAAGTATTTTTTTTGGAGTTTTTGTATATATGTAATTTTTTTTTTTATTCTTTTGTAGAAATATGATTTTCAACCAATGACCTAATATGCTAGAAACATACTAAAATAAAAGATCTGCAAAAGAGATGCTAAACAAAACCCTAAACCTTCCAAAATTGTCTTGCTGAAAAAATAGAGCCAAAAATTTGCAGGCTGTATTTTGGCTTGCAGAAACTGCACAGACCGCAATAAAATCTGCAAGAATTCTGTAAAAAACTTTTAAATTAAGATGAATCCAGAAAAATAAAAATCAGAATTTTTGGAGTTCTAATCAGGGAGAAACAATTAAAAGAATAATGTATATACGGACTGTGAAGGGTGCAGAAAATGAGCCCTAATCTAAGGGCTGATACCAGATGATGCATAACTAATATACATGAGATTATTTTTGTGTGTTTCATATGTGTGGTGAGGTGGTTAAATCCTGAATATTAGATCAAAATAAGATGTAGAGAGTTCTATATGAATTTTTGAAATTACGCATGCAGATCAGGACCTAAGAAAGCAGTAAAAGTGGATCGCCGGAACTGAGAAGTCTCTATTGGGCTTGTTCACCTACAATAAAATTACTGGAGATTATAGGGGGTGTACCTGGCAATGTCTGATGTACCTGGTGAAGATCGCAGTGAAGAGATCACTCATTCCTCGATGGATGCGGCCTGGAAAATCAAGCCAAAGACCCGTGTATTCCTAGCTTTCTGCTCGGTGGTCCGATTGCAGCCCGGCTAGAGTCGTTGGATTCGTAGGAACTCGGGGACCTGCAAACAACCATCAAGGGTGAGAAAACAAAGGCTAGAAATAAGAAAATTCCAGAAAAGGTAGCAAGGGGCGTGTTGGAAGAAGAGGCTTGGAGGCTTGGAAGAAGGTTGGTTGGCGAGGTTTCTTCAGGCAGCACTTCAGAAGGACTTCAGGCTCACACAAGATCCCTTAATGCACACAGCAGGGAGGCACATAGTAATTGGAGAATCAAGAGTATTGCATATATCAAAATTAACTTTCATACAAGAGACTAGGGCCCTTTAAATAGACTCTAAGAACTTGGCTCCTAAGTAAGGTTTAAAATGACATTACATAGCACTTTGAATCCCTTCCCAACTCTAGCTAGAAAATAAGGCAACTTAGGTAGAAAAAATCCCTAAAAACTCTCCCTTCTCCTCTTGCCTTGGTCGGCCAAGGGAAGTGACCTAGTGGCCAACCAAGGGTGGTGAGCTTAGCTCATTGTCACCACTTTCTTCTCTCCTGGGCCTAGGCTGGCCCAGATTGCTGCAGGCTACATTTCAAGGCTTCAGGGTCTTCTAATTTCTCCTCCTGAGGTCTTCAAATCTTCAGGCTGGGTTTGGACTTGGGCTTCATTTGTATAAGGTGGTCTTGAGTCTTTAGTATACTTGGACATAACTCAAAAAAATAAATGAGCTCAACATGAGTTGACTAATACTGAACTGAAAGAACAACTCAAATAACTCAAATGACAAACTAAAATGGACTTAGATAAACTAAGCCCTTATTACAGATGGACTTATATTATTGATCAATCCACAGAGGGTTGAGAAGCTTCTATCTTATTCTGGTGCCTCTGGTGTCCGCACCACTTCATCAACACCGAATGAAGATAAACTAAGTGTGATTTCAACATTACCACCAGAAAGTTTCATGGATTCTTAAGCATAAAAAGGGGTATTGAAGAAAATCCAAAGAAAATCTGAGCTATTCTTGATGTGTGACATCCGACTTCAAAAAAAGAAATACAATAACTAACTGGGCATATTGCAGCACTTAATTAATTTATCTCGAAGATGGATGGGCATTGCCTACCTTTTTTCAAGGTCCTGCACCTATTGAATAGCTTCACTTGGATAAAAGAACATAGACAAGCCTTCGAGGAGCTGAAGAAGTTTTTCAGGTCTCTACCTTTACTCTCTAAATCATAAGTCGAAGAGGAACTGTACTTGTACCTTACTACTTTCTTAGAAGTAGTCGGCTCTATGCTCATTCAGCTAAGCAACAAAGAGTTCAGAAGACCATTTACTATACCAGTCGAGTACTTCATGATGCAAAGATCAGGTACTCCAAATCTAAAAAAATTATTTATGCACTAATTATCTCTGCACAATATCTCAGGACATATTTTCAGGTCCATTCAATAATTATCTTAACCAACCAGTCACTCAAGGTTATTTTGCAATGGCCACACACCTCCAGGAGAATGGCCAAATAGGCAATCAAGCTTAATAAGTTTGACATATCTTATCAACCTAGATCGGTAATGAAAGTTCAATATCTTGCTAACTTCTTAATCGAGTGTACCTGGTCGAAAACAAGCTTGAAGAACATCCTATCAAGCAAGATGTTCCATTGATAGCTTGGATTTTTCATTTAACAGAGCTTCAAATTCTTAAGAAAGCAAAGCAAGATTAATCTCCACAAACTCAGAGAGAGTTGTTGCCAAGTACACACTTCACTTTTCATTTAAGGCAACTAACAGCCAAGCTAAGTACAAAGCCCTGCTAGCTAAATTAAAGCTTTCCAAGGAGCTCGGGATGAAAAGCCTCCAAATTTTACCAACTCCCAACTCATAGCCTGTCAACTAACTAGAAAATATGAGGCTCGAGATCCAACAATTAATAAGTATCTTGACAAGATGCAGAATCTCACATCAGCCCTCGAGTACTTTGGTCTCTTTTACATTCCAAGATCAAAGAATGCTCAAGCAGATATACTTTTTTGATTGGCTACTTCAGCCAATGACTTTCTTGGATGGCCTTACATTGAGTACCTGGAAGCACTCAGCATTATTGAAACTAAGAAAGTTCAACAAGTTAACCAAGAACCAAGTTGGATGGATCTTTTTATCAAGTTTCTGACTGAAGGCATTCTTTTCGATAATCCTTTATCAAAGATTAAGAAATTCAAGTAAAAGTTTTTCTAATTTATAATGCTGAATGACAACTCCATAAGAGATCTTTTGCATTCTCATTACTCAAGTGCCTATAGCTGACTGAAGTCGATTATGTACTTTGAGAGATTCATGAAAATATTTATGGGAATCATCTAGGGGGCAGGGCCCTGGTCTATAAAGCCTTAAAGAAGGGATACTACTAACCTACCATGCAAGAAGATGTCATGGAGTTTATTCAGAAGTGTGACCAATACAACACTATACCAACATCCAGCGACAACCTACCAGCCAATTGGCCTAACTCTTTGCTCCCTGGCCTTTCATCCAACGGAGAATGGATATACTCGGTCCATTTCTCCACATAATAGGTTAACAAAATCTCCTTGTTATCTCCATCGATTACTTCATTAAATGGATGGAAGTAAAACCCTTAGTGCACATCACCGAGATCAAGGTCAAAAACTTCTTTTGGATGTCTATCATTTATCGATTCAGACACCCACATATCATCATCACTATCTGTTGCCGTCAAGATTGTCATGGCCCATAGCTGCTGTCGGTGTCGGATCGCCCCTCGTGTCTTCGGGACAGGCCTACTCTTCTGGACCTACAAAACAAGGTTAGAGACCCGGGCGGGGATTCTGGCAGGGGCACTTTGATGGTCAAGTTAGTGACGATCCAGGGAAACAGATCCTCCTGGTCGAGTCCCTTGATCCAGAGTCGAGCCCTGCCCTCCTCCACCAGGTCGAGCCCCACCGAGGTCGAGCCTTCTGGGCTGAAGAAGAGCCCTGCCCTCCTCTGCCAAGTCAAGCCCCCTCGAAGTCGAGCCTCTTGGTCCAGAGTCGAGCCCAGCCCTCCTCCGCCAGGTGGAGCCCCTTCGAGGTCGAGCCCCTCAAGGTCGAGCCCTGCTCTCCTCCACCAGGTCGAGCCCCCTCGAAGTCGAGCCCCTGGATCCGAAGTCGGGCCTAGCCCTCCTCCACTAGGTGGACCCCTTCGAGGTCGAGCCAATCGGAGTCGAGCCCTGCCCTCCTCCGCCAGGTCAAGCCCCTCAAAGTTGAGCCCTCTGGATCGGAGTTGAGGCCTACCTCTCCGGTTTGACCTCCACCTCGGGTGAAGGTAGCAACCAAAGGGGTGACGCCCTCCTCCTTGGATGTCGACGAGCCACCCGAAAACTGCAAGGAAGTGCCCACCAGGCCATAATGATCGTCCCCAACTGCTACTTACACCAGAAAAGGAGGAAACCCCCTGATCGAGGCACCGCACTCACCACCAACCATCTGTACCACCCGAAAGAGAAAGTCAACCAAGAGATTCAAATCCCGAGGGTGGCTACCCCTCGATCGAGGCCTTATCAAGTTTCCCGAAATTGAGCGATCGGAAGGAATGTCAGGGCACATGGTAGGTTTCCTGATCACGAACCAGGAAAAATGTCCCATCCAAGACACGGAACACCGTCGCACGTGCCTGCTGGCATGGGAGAGATCCCGAGGTAGGCATTCAGCAACCACCTAGACTTAAAAGAGCCATCGACAGTCCCAACGGGGAGGTAAGCAAGCAAGTAAGCAAGAAAACATTCAAGCAACTAGAGAAGAGAAGGCCACACAGGAGAACCATCAAGGAGACTGAAAATTCAAGGCTACCGGAGATCCACGGGAAGGGTCGCCCGGACATAGCCATCCAACTCCAGTTCACCTCGGCCACCACTTTCCCGACTCCCTTACACCCTCCTCACACATTATTCACTCCTCCTAGCATGGAGTCCATCTCAGGGGCTCGACCAGGAGGATCTGTTCTCCTGGATCGTCACTGACTTGATCGTCAGAGTGTCCTCACCGGAATCCCCGGTCCGGGTCTCTAACCCTATTTTGCAGGTCCAGAAGAACAGGCCAATCCCGAAGACACAAGGGGCGATCCAACACTGACAGCAGCTACAGGCCATGACGATCTTGGCAGCAACAGATTGGCACATCAGGTAGGGAGCGAACGGTAGGCCCATTATTCTAAAAGCCAGGCCCTCTGCAAGCAAGTCCACCAGGAGGATGGTGATGATGCGAGCGAGAAAGGCCTCTACCAGTCATGCAAGAGACCACCCCTCCCATGGGGACCCGCACAATCCAGAAGGGGAGATCCCCGCTCCAGCTCAATCACCCCCGACGGGCCCTCAGCTGGCCGCACTCGCCCAGCAGGTGTAGCTTCTCACACAGCAGTGCACCAGCTCTAGCACCAGCACTGATCCTTAGCCACCCACCAACAATCGGGGACTCTCGCGGCTCACACCGCAGCACCCCACGATAGCTTGCGCTCCTTCCAAGGAGGGCCTTCGCAGCCGCGGGCCACCGCTGACCGTCGGGGAAGCCGCCAGACATCGATGAAAAGGCAACGGGCTAGATCTACCGATCAGGAAAGCTAGTTCTCGATGCTCGAGCAGGTGACGGCCAAACCCTGTCGAGATCGAAAAGGCAAGATCCCCCATCATGGACACCACACCATGTCACCTTCTCCGTCTCCTTCGATCTCAGCAGAGGATTCAACCGATGAGGCCATCAAGCGAACAGCCGAGAAGCGCCTAGAGGAGCAGGAGTGCAAGCTGGCGGAGCTATCCCACCGGTTTGCAAATATGCAGGGCTCCACTAACGAGCCAGCAGGCTATGATGCCTGTCCTCCCTTCTCCCAAGAGATCCAAGAGAAATCGATTCCCAATCGGTTCTACATGCCATAGGTGGATCCCTACGATGGGACCACCGACCCCCTGGACCACCTGGAAAGCTACAAGGCCCTCATGAGGGTCCAGGGGGCCACCGACATCCACTTTTGCATTGCCTTCCCAGCAACCCTCCGGAAGGTGGCTCGGGTCTGGTTCACCCGCCTCGAGCCTGAAAGCATCGACTCTTTTGCTTAGCTGGAGTGGCAGTTTGTGGCCCACTTCGATGCTTGTCAAAAGGTGCCACGAGAAGCAGATAGGCTCTCTCCATCCGATAATAAGATCGCAAGCCCCTACGGGACTACGTGGCTCACTTCAAGGTTGCCACGTTGGAGATCTATAATCTTGATGAGCCAGTCACCATGCTGGCACTAAAGCGAGGACTCAGGACCTCCCGCCTAACCTACTCGCTCGACAAGAAACCCCCTAAGACCTACTCCAAGCTCCTTCTCCAAGTCCAAAAGTATATCTGCACCGAGGAGTAGGATCGTACAAGAAGGGAGTTGGATAGGAAGCCACCGAAGAAGCCAACTCCCGTGGAGGCACCCGAGGTGCGGAGGCCAGGACCCACAACCCCGAACTTTTGCCAAGGGCCGAGACCGAGGAGCGACCCCATTCCAGAGGAGAGGTTCACACCTCTCGTCGCCCCGAGGACGAAGATCCTCATGGAGATCGAAGGTGAGTCTTACCTGAAGCACCCACCTCCGATGAAGCCATCCACTTGCCGTGACAAGATGAAGTACTGTCATTTCCATCACGACCATGGTCACGATACCGAGGAATGCCGCAACCACAAGAGGGAAATCGAAGAACTCATAAGGAGGGGCTACCTCAGGAAGTACATGGTGGGCAAGGCTTCGGCCAAACCTCATGTGCTCGTCGCTCTCCCGTCACTCCCTGTGGTCGACAACTGCCCTATCGAGAAACCGGTGGGGATGATATGCTGGGGAGCCGAGCACGCTTCCATGAAGGCCTGGGGGGCAAAGTATTCTGAAAATGTACTTTTCTTTATGAGGGAATAGAGAAGTAGGGGAGAGAATGTAAATAACGATACAGTGGTCATCGAAATGACGATCGTGAAGCATCCTGTAAAATGGATTATGGTCGATAGTGGAAGCTCGACTGATATCCTTTTTTATGATGCCTTCTTCAAAATAAACCTATCCTCCGCTCAGCTCAGACCTGTGCACGCTCCTCTTGTCGGATTCACGGGGGACTCGATAAGGGTTGAGGGAGAGATCACTCTCCCAATCACTACCGGGACCCTACTTCGATAGAGCACTATCATGATGACTTTCATGGTTGTTAGGCTTCCATCAGCCTACAACATGATTCTCGATCGACCTGGGCACAACTTGCTTGACGTCGTTGTCTCCAAGAAGCGGCTGTTGGTACAGTTCCCCACCCCCTATGGCATCGGGGAAATGAGGGGGGCACCCCAGCTAGTGCAACATTGTCTCCAGACTATCCTTGGGGCCAAAGTCCTCGAGGACAACCCCAACACGAATGATCTCGACCAAAGGGCGCAGGACTCCAGGGGCATCCTGATCGAATGCCTACTGTCCTATCCACTCGGAGCCGACCAGGTGAAGACAGTACAGATTGGGGCCCAGCTGCAAGACGAAGAGAGGGCCCACCCGTTGGAGTTCATATGGGTGAATGCATATGTGTTCGCTTGGACGATGGCAGACATGCCAGGTATTCCCCCTAACATCATCACCCACAAGCTGAGTATCGACCCAAAGCACCGGCCAGTTCGGCAGAAGAAGAAAAGCTTCGCCCCGGAGAGGCAGGTAGTGATCAATAAGGAAGTAGACAAACTCCTCACTGCCGGCTTCATTCGGGAGGTACAATACCCGAGCTGGCTAGCAAATATAGTGATAGTAAAGAAGAACAATGGAAAATGGAGGATCAGTGTGGACTACACCAACCTTAACAAGGCATGCCCAAAGGATAGCTTCCCTCTACCAAAGATTGACCAGTTGGTGGATGCCACTTCAGGGTACCGGCTACTGTCCTTCATGGATGCATTCTCCGGATACAATCAGATCCGGATGCACCCAGAGGACAAGGAGAACACCACCTTCATCACCGATTGAGGGATGATTGCTACATGATGATGCCCTTCGGCCTGAAGAATGCTGGGGCCACGTACCAGTGTCTAGTCAACAGGGTCTTCAAAGACCAAATTGGTCGAAACATGCAAGTGTACATGGATGACATGCTTGTCATGAGCAAGCCGAGCTCAGACCACATTACTAACCTCGCCAAAGCCTTTCAAAACCTTCAAAAATACTAGATGAAGCTGAACCCAACAAAGTGCGCTTTCAGAGTGGCGGCAGGAAAATTCCTTAGCTTCATCATCACCTAGAGGGGCATTGAAGCAAACCCGAAGAAGATCCAAGCGATTGTCGACATGGAGCACCCGACATCCAAGAAGCAGATCCAATGCCTGACGGGCTGGATTACAGCTTTGAGTCAGTTCATCTCAAGATTGGCTGACTGCTGCCTTCCCTTCTTCAAGGCACTGCACAAGATGCATGACTTCACCTAGACAGAGGAGTGCAGGATGGCCTTCGAAGAATTGAAGAAGTTCCTGGCATCTCCACCGCTGCTCTCAAGATCGGAGGAAGGAGAGGAGCTCCTACTCTACCTGGGGCCATCATCTTGGTCCTCATCTGCACAGATGAGGATGGATCCTAGAAGCCAGTATACTACACCAGCAAAATCCTCCGCGATGCAGAGATCAGGTATACTCGCTCCGAGAAACTCATTTTTGCACTAATAATGTCTACTAAGAATCTCAGGCCATACTTCCAAGCACATCCCATTGTGGTCATGATGGATCAGCCGCTGAGGACCATACTTAGCCATCTCAAAACCTCCGGGCAACTGGCTAAGTGATTCTTGATGCTGAGCGAATTTGACATCGCATATCGGTCGAGGTCATCACAGAAGGCCCAGGTCCTAGCCGACTTCCTAGTCGAGTGCGCAGGACTCGTCGAGGAGCCAGAGCAGACAATTTTGGAGTATCAAGTTGAGCCCGGAGCAAAGGAGGAGCCTTGGATCCTCCACATCGATGGTGCTCCAACATCGATGGGAGTGGAGCGGCCTCATCCTCGCCAACGGTGACGAGATCGTGGCAGAATGTGCTCTCCGCTTCAAATTCACCATGATAAACAACCAGGCAGAGTATGAGATGCTCCTCGTGGGCCTAAGGGTCTCCCGCGAGTTAGGCATGTAAAGCTTGAAAGTCTTTATCGACTCCCAACTGGTGACCGGACAAGTCTCCGGAGAACATGAAGCCAGAAATTCCCAGATGATGAAGTACCTGGAGCGAGTCCGCTCAAGCATGGCAGGTTTCCGATGCTTCAGCATCTCCTATATCCCCCACGAAGAGAATGCTCGCATGGATACACTATAGAGACTCGCGACCTTGCCAGACTCGTCACTGGGGCATGCCCACATCAAGTACCTCGAGAATCCAAGTTACGAAGCCCCAGAGGAGGTGCACCAGGTCACCCCGGAGCCGAGTTGGATGGACAGGTACATCAGATACATCATTGATGGCACCTTACCAGAGGACCGCATGGAAGTCGGCCTCATCAAGAAGAAAGCCTCCCAGTTTGTCCTGATGGAAGGGCAGCTTTATCGCCGATCCGACTCCTACCCGTTCCTGAGGTGCCTGAGGCCCGCGGAGGCGGCCTTTGTGCTCTAAGAGATACATGAAGGCCTCTGTGGGAACCATGTAGGAGGAAGGATGCTGGCGTACAAAGCCCTCCACCAGGGATACTTCTGGGAGACCATGAGGGAGGACGCCACCGACTTTGTGAAGAAGTGCGACAGTTGCTAACTCCACGTGATGCAGAACGAAAGCTCTGATACCAAGAATGATGCGGAAGAAGGTGATGAGGATGATGATGCTAGCACGGATGATGCAAAGGTGGTTATATCTTATTTTCTTTTAGGGTTTTATCTTGATTCCCGAAGACGAACAAAGGGGCAAACATAGGATAAATTATAACAACGAAACCAATGCCAGCAGGTAGAATCTCTAGAGAATAGGGATGGAGAACAAGACCCCGGGATTGAGAAACCCCGGTAGGACTAGCTCGCCAAACAATACCTTACCTGGGAGAAATAGGCATGAACCTCCATGCTTGTCGCACCCGATAACGAGATCACTCTCACTTGGCGGATGCGGCCTGGATGCCCGAGCAATCGGTACCCACGATGGTGTCAGCCTCCAGGTTACGTGATCGTGAAGGTGAAGTGAACCGTCTCCGATGCTCGTGGTACTTGGAAAGACCTAAAAACAAATCCGCGATAGAATCAATGGAGAGTTGAGGAGTAGTGACGTAGAAGTAGGGTTAGGGTTAGGGAAGGTTTTGAGCCCGGCGCCTGGAGGGATCCGAAGTCGAAAGGATAGCTTGGGGCCTCGCACCCCGTGACGTCCCGGAGGACGAAGGAATGTGGCCTCTCACCACGCGACGCCCTTAGGTGAAGGAATGTGGCCTCTCACCACGCGACGCCCTCAGGCGAAGGAATGTGGCCTCTCACCACACGACGTCCCGGAGGACGAAGGAAGCTCTCACTCAACCTAGCCTAAGAGACAAGGATTGAAGAAGAGGATGGAACACACAAGCTTTCTTTCATTAATCATCAATAATTATTACAAGAGGGGTTTGGGTCCTTTAAATAGACACTCAAGAGCACTTTGAAATTTAAACTACCCCATTACACTTGGCGCCCAAAATTTGGAGGAGGACTTCTTTGGCCGACCAGCTTGGATTGGCATGAATCTTGGCTTGGAGTGGGGCGTTGCACCTTGACTTCCCTCTTTGGGTTGCTTGGTTTTGGTAGAAGGCGTGAATGGAGGCTTGATGTCTTCACCATGCCTTTCTTGCTTAACTTCTTTATGGAAGGAGGCTTGAGTGGAGGCATGCATCAAGGGATTTGAAACTTCTTTCCACTTGGAGAATGGAGGATGCCTTTCTTGCTTGACTTCTTTATGGAAGGAGTCTTGAGTGGAGGCATGCATCAAGAGATTTGAAACTTCTTTCCATGACCGCCCATCCTAGATTGGAAGAGAGCTTGAAGAGGGGAGGGGAAGGGGGCATGGATCATGTGAGTGGTCCCCCCTCTTGGGTGCCCAAAACAAACCACATGTCATCACCTCAGTGCGCCACATAAACAGATAAGGTGGGCCCTGAGCTGACATGTCTCCTTGCCTTTGTTAGGCTTAAAAGAGACTTAACTTTTGAACCACTAAAGACTTCATGGGCTTAGACTCGGCCCGACTTATTACAAAACTCAGCTCGACCCGATGGGTCGAGGTACAGACTCCATTTAAGCAAATAAACTAGAGGCTGACAGCCTTATTACTGGTGCGGGCACCAGGCTCAGGAAGAGGCTTCAGCTAATGCCAAGTTCTTTATGGATAGAAGACTAGAAATTTAAGTCCTGTAATAAGTCTATGAGTCATGTATTTATTTTATTTGAATAATTGAGTCCTGTTTTATTTTAATTTGGGTCCAATTAGAGTTAAATTAGCTTTGTATTGAGTCGGGTTCAAGATCTACTTGCATTGGGCATCAATTAAGCAAGAATGAGTGCAACCAACTTCACCAACTACTTGGAGCACCACATCATCAAAGTACCATGCCACCTTGGAAGACAAGTCATGCCAACTTGGAGGATAAATCATGCCACATCACCAAGACACATCAACCATGAATTTTCAAATTTGAATGAAGCTCCACTCTTTATGGGTGCCCACCTTGTAATTAGGAGATTTAAATTTGAATGGGCCACTCCTATCTTCATGGGACACCCCTTGATTTTCTCCATGAAAAGTGTTGCATTTTGAATTTGAAAAGGAGCTTAAGGTTTATAAAAGCTCCTAGAATTCTCTTGTAATGAAAATGATGAATGAAATGAAATTTTTTTCTAAGAAAGCTTTCTTCCTTTGCTAGCCAAAGACCCTTGAGAGAAGGTAGGTGTGAGACCTAGGATACTTAACCAAACAAGCTACTAGTCCCTTTTCCAATCCCATTCGGCCACCCTTGAAGAATCCTCTTCAAGCCTCTCCAATTTCAACCTTCCCATCTTCCAAAAGAGGTCATCTATAATGGAGTTCTCCGCGCCAACAATTGAAGATGATTCACGCAAAGGATGCCAAAGGAGATCTACTTAAAGATCCCCGGGTCTCCAGTTTTCAAGGTGAAGGTCTACTGTGCCAAGGAATCATAAACAAGGTACCTTTAGATCTATAGTAACTCCTTGCTATTCTTAGTACTTCATCTTGAGTGTCCCTTTTCTGAATTTCAGATTATTAATAGCCGGATAGCCATCTTTATAATATTCTTTCATATCTGAAATAGGAAAGTAGGCTAGCCCTAACCTGTGTGGTTTCCTAACCATGAAGATCCCTTCTTAATTACTTTGAGAGATTCTTTTCTAGTCTAGTTCTTTTCCTTATGTTCCTTTCATATAATTCTATTTCTTTTACGTAGAATAGCTACATGTTTATCTATTTCATTTTCATTTAGTCCATCTAATTCTTCAAATGCATCATTCGATACATGTCCCCCATCATTTTTGGTATCATAGCATGGTAGGTTAGGGTTACTTTTGAATTTGTGCATTTAGGTAGGTTGCTGAAATTTTCTGCATGCATAGCATTCATACATGCTACTTAGTTATTATTTTTAAAATCCAATCTAGATCTAAAATTCACACCTCCTGAGCGGGTGTACACCAGTACACTATCACGACCCATGGGAATAATGAGCCCCTGGCCGGACGTGAATTTTTATGTTGAAGTTTGGTATGTAAATGCCTTTGTTTGTTTAAATTCTGCTTGCTATATTTCTGAATGAGCTGACTGAGATTTGCATAAAAGTCTGAATGAAAGTAGTAAATTTTTTAATGAAATAAATTTTTTTATACTCCATATTAAGTCAGTTATCATCACGTAAAATTTCATCTTCAGAAAAAAATTACAAAAAAAAATAAAAATTCTCGCATCCCATCACTATCACTGAAATTCCTTTATGTTCAGTCCTATTTTTTTTATCTAGTTTTCAGTATCTGCTCAGCATAGTATAAAATTTATTTTTAAATTTCCTTTCGTATGGCATATCATCTAGAAGTTAGCAATCTTCTGTAAGTTTTTTAAATTTTTTTGAATATGTTACATTGCACTTTTCCATCACTTGAGAACTGCAACACACTAATTCTGCACCTGAAATTTGGATCCATATGTTTGTTGCATTCATTTCATGGTAAACAAAATTAAGGGCACCAAATTGACATAGGGTCAGGATTTCATTACCTGTCCCTAGCCCAAAAATCATCAACTTGCATAACGAGCCCAACCCTAATTAAAACGGATTAGACATTTAATTTCTCTAGCGAGCTAGGGACACCCACAAGGTCGGGTCGAGTCAAGTGTCAAGCCAACTTTGACACCCTGTTTGTGTGTGCTTGTATCTGGTGTCTAGGCAAGTGGTTCAGGGACTAGAGCCCGAAGGAAAGTGGGTTGGTTCGCTTACCTGGCCAATTTCAAATTGGTGTCTAAGGCAAGCAAAGAGGAACCTCCACTAACCTTACACTTACCTGGCCAGGTGCCAAGTTACTACAACCCGGATTGTCAATTTGACCTTATATTTGATTTGTACTCTAGGTCTAGCAAAACTCCTAGTCCGAGTTGAGTCCGTGTGCATGGCAACTAGATCAGGAGCACCTTATCAGCAAACCCAAGCCCAATCTAGTGTAACCATGGAACAAAACTTTGAGAGTCTAATGAAATCCTTGAATGACCAAATGACCAGGCTGAACCAAAACTTAACTGATCAATTAGCCCAGTCCAATCAAAACTTGACTGATCAGATAACCCACATCACTGCTAGACTTGATCGATTAGAAGCTCATACCCCTGGAGGAAATCATGAAGTCCAAAATGAGTTAGAGCCTGAATTCGAGTTTGAGACACCCATCAACCCTAGAAGAACTCTTCATCAAGACCATTTCTTCGAGCCAAATCCTAGGAGGCCCAATCCTGATCGAGTCCATGACCCAAATCCTAGGATAGCACACCATGATCCAGTCTATGAGCCAAACCCTAGTAGACACAATCAGGAACAGACAGACTGTGATGAGCGAGCCCTTAGGAGTATTAGATTGGAAGCACCAACATTCGATGGAAATCTGGATCCTAAGGTTTACATAGATTGGGAGGGAGAGATGGATCAGTACTTTGATTGGTATGACATGACAGAGGAGAGAAAATGCAAGTTCGCGAAGCTTAGGTTAATTCGTCAGGCTAGGCTGTACTGGGAAAATGTCGAGAGGTTCATTAGGCAAAGAGGTGATGTTCCCATAGTAACCTGGAGGGCAATGAAACTTAGGCTTAGAGAGAAGTACCTTCCTATGTCCTACCACCAGAGACTTCTAGACCAGTGGCAGAGATTGACCTAGGGAACCAAGAGTGTAGCCGAATACATTGCCAAATTTGATGAATTTGTAATGAGATGCAATGTAGATGAGTCTGAGTCAGTTACTTTGTCAAGATTTAGGGCAGGATTGAGAGAAGAGATCCAGAAAGAGTTATTTCTGAGAGAAGTCCATGACTTAGAGCTAGCTTACCAGGTAGCACGAGATGCCGAGAGATTTCGTAGGGGACCATTTTATCGCAAACCCGAACCCCCTAGAACTAGTGCACCTAGTCAGCAGCCAGGAACAAATCAGATGCGACCCAGTCGACCCAACCCTAGCACCCCTCTGACCCGTAGAGATGATAGGGGTAAAGCACCAGAAGTTTAGAGGACTCCAAATTCTAATGTGGCTTGCTATAGATGTCATAAGTTAGGCCATTACGCTAGCAATTGTCCAACTAGGGCCTTACACATAGGAGAATTAGAAGAAAGTGAGTCTGAACCCAAAGAACCCCTAGGTGATAATGTCGAGGAAGTATATCAAGCTGAGGATAATTTGGCTGAAGAGTATGAAGGAGACGAGGAACAAATAGAGCTTGATATGTTGGGAGTAGTTAGATGCATCCTTACCCAAAACGCGACACAGGAAGATTGGCGTAGGACTAACATCCTACAAACATTCATCAAGTTAGGGGATAAGGTATGTAAAATAATCATAGATAGTGGGAGTTGTGTAAATGCCATATCCACTAGTGCTGTCAAAACTTTAGGCTTGTCCACAGTTCCCCATCCGACTCCATATAAGGTTTCTTGGATAGACTCCACTTCGATTCCTATCAAACATAGGTGCCTAGTCCAAATCCAGTTACAGTCCTATCAGGAGAAAGTGTGGTGTGATGTCTTACCAATGGGAGTGAGCAGTATCATCCTAGGTCGATAAAGCCTAGGAACTTCTGGTGCTTTATCGCAAACCCGAACCCCCTAGAACTAGTGCACCTAGTCAGCAGCCAGGAACAAATCAGATGCGACCCAGTCGACCCAACCCTAGCACCCCTCTGACCCGTAGAGATGATAGGGGTAAAGCACCAGAAGTTCAGAGGACTCCAAATTCTAATGTGGCTTGCTATAGATGTCATAAGTTAGGCCATTACGCTAGCAATTATCCAACTAGGGCCTTACACATAGGAGAATTAGAAGAAAGTGAGTCTGAACCCAAAGAACCCCTAGGTGATAATGTCGAGGAAGTATATCAGGCTGAGGACAATTTGGCTGAAGAGTATGAAGGAGACGAGGAACAAATAGAGCCTGATATGTTGGGAGTAGTTAGATGCATCCTTACCCAAAACGCGACACAGGAAGATTGGTGTAGGACTAACATCCTACAAACATTCATCAAGTTAGGGGATAAGGTATGTAAAATAATCATAGATAGTGGGAGTTGTGTAAATGCCATATCTACTAGTGCTGTCAAAACTTTAGGCTTGTCCACAGTTCCCCATCCGACTCCATATAAGGTTTTTTGGATAGACTCCACTTCGATTCCTATCAAACATAGGTGCCTAGTCCAAATCCAGTTACAGTCCTATCAGGAGAAAGTGTGGTGTGATGTCTTACCAATGGGAGTGAGCAGTATCATCCTAGGTCGACCCTGGTTATTTGACCATGATGCGACCCTATACGGCCGATCAAATTCTTGCTCATTCATGCACCTAGGAAAGAAGTTTGTGATTAACCCAACACCACCTAAGGACACTGTTAAGAGAGGATCAAGCCACCTAAAGGAAAAGAAAACGGGAGTCAATTTGATCACTGAAAAGAAAATTGAGAAAGAACTCACTGAGGGTACACATGTTTGGATTTTAACCACTAAGGAAATTCAGGAGCCTTCCCAAAAAGAACGCCCTCAGGAAGTGGCTAAAGTGTTAGAAGACTTTAAGGATGTATTTCCAGATGACCTACCTGACCAGCTTCCACCACTTAGGGACATCTAGCACGCCATTGACTTGGTCCCAGGAGCCACCCTACCCAACCTTCCACACTATAGGATGAACCCTACCGAACATTTAGAGTTACAAAGACAAGTAAGGGATCTCCTTAGGAAAGGATTTATTAGAGAGAGTTTGAGTCCCTGTGCAGTACCAGCATTACTGACCCCTAAGAAAGATGGCACTTGGAGGATGTGCGTTGATAGTCGTGCCATTAATAAGATCACAATGAAATATAGGTTTCCCATACCCCGTTTGGATGACATGTTAGATATGATGGCCGGAGCAACAATATTTTCAAAGATTGACCTTAAGAGTGGCTATCATCAGGTTAGGATTAGACCAGGGGATGAGTGGAAGACTGCATTCAAGACCAAGGAGGGTCTTTTTGAGTGGGTAGTAATGCCTTTCGGACTGTCCAATGCTCCTAGTACCTTTATGCGGATTATGAATCAAGTCCTATGGTTATTTATAGGAAAGTTTGTCGTAGTTTACTTCGACGACATTCTTATATATAGCAGGACCCAGAAGGACCATTTGGACCACTTGAATCAAGTCTGTTTAGCTCTCAGGGAAAATAATCTCTTTGCAAACCTTAAGAAATGTGACTTTTTTATCCATAGAGTCATTTTTCTAGGTTTCGTTGTCACACCTGACGAAGTTTCTGCTAACCCTGAAAAGATCAAATCAATTGTTGAGTGGCCAGTGCCAAAAAGTATTCATGAAGTACGAAGTTTTCATGGCCTAGCTACTTTTTATAGAAGATTTATTCGAGGGTTTAGTACCATAGTTGCGCCAATCACAGATTGCATTAGGAAAGGCCAATTTGAATGGACAAAAGCTGCTGATAGGGCCTTCCTAGATGTTAAGAAGAAAATGACACAAGCACCTATCTTAAGATTGCCTGATTTTTCCAAGGTTTTTGAGGTTACTTGTGATGCATCTGGAGTTGGAATAGGTGGAGTTTTAAGCCAAGAGAGCCATCCCATAGCTTTCTTTAGTGAAAAATTAAATGAAGCCAAGCTTAAGTATTCCACCTATGATAAAGAGCTCTATGCGGTAGTACAAGCTTTAAGGTATTGGAGGCACTATCTACTACCGCATGAATTTGTCCTGTTTTCTGATCACGAGGCCCTTAGATTCCTTAGTTCCCAGAAAAAGCTGAATCCTAGGCATGCCAAGTGGGTCGAATACATCCAGGCCTACACGTTTGTCCTAAGACATCATGCTGGAACTGAGAATAAGGTGGCCGATGCATTAAGTCGTAGAGCCCTGCTTCTGAACTCGATTAGCACTAAAGTCGTTGGATTTGAAAGACTTACAGATGAGTATGATAATTGTCCAGACTTTAGTGAAGTTTACCAAGCTCTGAAATTAGGACCATCTAGTGACCACAGTGAGTACACCCTTTTAGATGATTATCTATTTAAGGAAAACAAGCTTTGTGTTCCGAAGACTTCCTTGAGAGATTTTCTAATTTGGGAAACCCATGCTGGAGGTTTGGCTGGCCATTTTGGAAGAAACAAGACCATATTGATAATTGAGGAGAAATTTTACTGGCCAGGCCTTAAGAGACAAGTAGCCAATATTGTTGCCTGATGTAGGACATGTGCGGTTGCCAAACATCAGAGACAAAACACCGGGTTATACACTCCTTTACCTGTACCGGATTGTCCATGGCAGGATCTTAGCATGGACTTCGTTTTAGGACTGCCCAAGACCCTTAGAAAACACGATTCAATCTTTGTAGTGGTCGACAGATTTTCGAAAATGGCCCATTTTATACCCTGTTCCCAAACTTTTGATGCCTCCAGGGTAGCCAAGCTTTTTCTCGATCAAGTAGTCAAGTTACATGGGTTACCTAAAACCATTGTTTCAGATAGGGATGTCCGTTTCACAAGCTATTTTTGGAAAACTCTTTGGCACCTACTAGGAACAAAACTAAAATTCTCAATTGCTTACCACCCTTAGACTGATGGACAAACTGAAGTTGTAAATAGAAGTCTAGGGAACTTATTAAGGTGCCTTGTTGGAGAGAATCTAGAAAATTGGGATTTACTTTTACCTCGTGCTGAGTTCGCATACAACAGCTCGGTCAATAGGTCTACTGGTAGAAGTCCCTTTGAGATTGTCCATGGTTACAGACCTAGGAGACCTATCGACCTTATCCCATTACCCACACACGCACGTGTATCTGAGTTTGTCGAGTCATATGCACAGCATCTTAAAGAATTACATAAGGAAATTAGTAAGAAAATTCAAATGAGTAATGAAGTTTATAAGCATGTGGCTGATTCACATAAACGGATAAAGGAATTTAATGAAGGGGACTCTGTCATGATAAAACTTAGACCTGAAAGATTTCCACCGGGAACTATGAAGAAATTGCATGCCCGGGGAGCTGGACCTTTCAAAATAATTAAGAAAATAGGATCTAATGCATATGTATTAGAGTTACCACCTGATTATGGCATTAGCTCCACTTTTAATGTTTCTGATCTGAAAGAATTTAAAGAACCGGCATTAATTCCGAGAGAGCCTTTTGAACTTCACCCTGCCTTTGAGAGTGAAACCCTACCTAAGTGTCCACCAGCAATTTCACTAGACCGGAGAGACAAGATTGAATGTATCTTAGATGACCAAGTGATTACTACTAGAAATAAGGGTTATCAGCGTTATCTGGTTCGTTGGCATGGTCGACCGGAATCTGAAGACTCCTGGATTACCCGAGAGGATCTGCAACAAATTGACCCAGATATATTAGAAAAATACCACAGTCAAACCGATCCTTACTCGACAGGGTCGAGTTCCTCCCACCCGGGGAGAATTGGTGCGGGCACCAGGCTCAGGAAGAGGCTTCAGCTAATGCCAAGTTCTTTATGGATAGAAGACTAGAAATTTAAGTCCTGTAATAAGTCTATGAGTCATGTATTTATTTTATTTGAATAATTGAGTCCTGTTTTATTTTAATTTGGGTCCAATTAGAGTTAAATTAGCTTTGTATTGAGTCGGGTTCAAGATCTACTTGCATTGGGCATCAATTAAGCGAGAATGAGTGCAACCAACTTCACCAACTACTTGGAGCACCACTCATCAAAGCACCATGCCACCTTGGAAGACAAGTCATGCCAACTTGGAGGATAAATCATGCCACATCACCAAGACACATCAACCATGAATTTTCAAATTTGAATGAAGCTCCACTCTTTATGGGTGCCCACCTTGTAATTAGGAGATTTAAATTTGCATGGGCCACTCCTATCTTCATGGGACACCCCTTGATTTTCTCCATGAAAAGTGTTGCATTTTGAATTTGAAAAGGAGCTTAAGGTTTATAAAAGCTCCTAGAATTCTCTTGTAATGAAAATGATGAATGAAATGAAATTTTTTTCTAAGAAAGCTTTCTTCCTTTGCTAGCCAAAGACCCTTGAGAGAAGGTAGGTGTGAGACCTAGGATACTTAACCAAACAAGCTACTAGTCCCTTTTCCAATCCCATTCGGCCACCCTTGAAGAATCCTCTTCAAGCCTCTCCAATTTCAACCTTCCCATCTTCCAAAAGAGGTCATCTATAATGGAGTTCTCCACGCCAACAATTGAAGATGATTCACGCAAAGGACGCCAAAGGAGATCTACTTAAAGATCCCCGGGTCTCCAGTTTTCAAGGTGAAGGTCTACTGTGCCAAGGAATCATAAACAAGGTGCCTTTAGATCTATAGTAACTCCTTGCTATTCTTAGTACTTCATCTTGAGTGTCCCTTTTCTGAATTTCAGATTATTAATAGCCAGATAGCCATCTTTATAATATTCTTTCAGATCTGAAATAGGAAAGTAGGCTAGCCCTGACCTATGTGGTTTCCTAACCACGAAGATCCCTTCTTAATTACTTTGAGAGATTCTTTTCTAGTCTAGTTCTTTTCCTTATGTTCCTTTCATATAATTCTATTTCTTTTACGTAGAATAGTTACATGTTTATCTATTTCATTTTCATTTAGTCCATCTAATTCTTCAAATGCATCATTCGATACATGTCCCCCATCAATTACAGGACTCGATAAACACAGAACCCTAATCAGAGATCCCCCGAAGTTTGAAGGGCTCAAGTCAAACCCTGATGCCCACATCAATTGGTGGTTTGCTAGTTTCCTATACTCAACTAAGTGCAAGATATTGAGAGTCGAGCTAATGTCCCAAATCAGGGTATTAGGGTCACTCTCCTATCACTCTAAGGGACCAATTCAGCGAGCATAAAAACTTCTTTATTATTTCAGAATCCCCAATTCTCTACTTAGCTTGCTTTCAAGAACAACCAAATTTTAATTATTAATTTTCGTGTCTCTAGTATGCAATGCAAGAGATCATGCAGATTCTGAGACTCAAGTAACACTCAACAAAAGCAAACTAAACTAGGTATTCCTAGTAAGAGGAATTTATTGGGGTCCTAGGGCCTAAACCTACTAGACCATTGGTTCTCTAGGCTTGACCCTAGCCTGGTATGCACGAGAAAGATTTCTTAGGATCCCTAACAGATGCCATAAAGTATACCAGAAGTAGAGGGCGAATGGGATGGGCTCTAAGGAGTCACACATTCTAGTAGTCTCAATAAAAAGTAACCTCCTGGCTCTAGGGATATGAGATGGCTTAAGAAAAGGCAGGGAATAAAAAGGAGACTCAGGGACCGGTTCGAAGTTTAGGCAGCTGACCTTAATGTATGAATAAAGGTCTAAAGGTGTGCTCATCTTAACCTCATGGTCAGTACTAGGAGGATCGATAGGTGCAAGTTCTCGGGTAGGCGGGATGCTCCTAGATAGTGGAGGGCTTTTGGGAAGGTTTTTGGAACATTCATCTTGAGAATCTATACCTTCATATATTTTGTTTGATCCTGGCTTGGTCAGTTCTACTACAAGGTCTATAATGGACTCAGGATCATTATCATTTGGGTCCTTGCTAAGTTCTGGGGTATCCTTAATGATTCCATCAGGTGGGAGCTGATCAATTAAATTATCAGGCGATACCTCCTCACATTCTTCTTCTTCTTCATATTCATTAATCAAGCTTATGTCAGGCTCATATATGACCTCTTCAAACTCACTGAAGGGTTCTAATCCTTTCTCCTTTGGTTCCTCTATAGGCACGACTATGATTGGGTCAACTACTTTTGGGATGGCCATACCTAACTCCTTCTCAGTGTTTTCTTTCTGGTCAAGAGGTGACACAGGTGGGGATTGATAAACAAAAGTCTGGTTCACTACAGATGTCGGATCAATCGAGATTTGATTCAAGTTGGTAGAGATCGACTTTAAGTCCAAAGTATTAGATCGAGTATATCTTAAAGACCACTCACAGTCTTGGGCTTCTTGGTAGGCTTGCTCTAACTTATTGGTCTTTTCAAAGCCTAATTTTCTATAGATGTCTGGGTGTAGCCAAGCCCTAAACCTCAATGTGATCTGAACCTCGGTCTCAATGGTATTACATTTCATGGCATACCACTGGAAGTCCTCGATATACTCAGACACTAGCCTATTACCTTGTCTCAATTGGTACCACCGGCCTAGAAGTCTTTGCTCATAGGATTCACCTAGGTACCCTGCTCTCAACTTACTTCTCATGTCTTTCCAAGTTACCTTAGACTCTTGTCTCTCATACTTCATTCTTCCTCTAACATCAAACCAATAACGTTCGACTGAACCCCGAAGATGCATTTGGGCAAACCTGACCTTACTATCCTCACACAGATCGCTCCACTTAAAATATTCATCCATATCGTCCTCCCAATCAATATAAACCTGACGATCATGACTTCCTCAAAAAGGACAAAACTGAGGATAGACTCTAGGGTTAGATGCCATGAAAATACTGACTAGCTAAAGGGCAGTTAGGCTAAAGGACTCCTAATTCTAGACTAGTCATGCAACACACAACGAACGTCTAAGATCTAATAGACCTAGAATCTCAACCAGTTGCCTAGGTCAGAATTAGGAGCCCAGCTCTTCGGCATTCAAATGCGGAGTCCAGCTCTCCAGCACACAAGCCTGGAGCCCAACTCTCCAGCACCGAAGCCCGGAGCCCAGCTCTCCGGCACTCAAACCCGGAGTCCTGCTCTCCAGCACTCAAGCTCGGAGCCCAGCTCTCCAGCACCAAAGCCCGAAGCCCAGCTCTCCGGCATCGAAGCCCAGAGCACAGCTCTCCGGCACCGAAGCCTAGAGTCCAGCTCCCCAGCTCTCATCAAGCCCAGAGCACAGCTCTCCGGCATCAGTAATGTAAGGTCTTTTCTCGCTAATACTAAAGATTCTCCTTATGCAAATCCTTTTTGCCTTACAGAGGAATCATCGCCCGACCCCAGGTCCGGCACGTGAAAGCCCGGATCTCATGCCCCTTTGGCACCAAAGACCAGACCCTACTCAGACACCAGGAGCCTAGCTCCCTGGTACTCTAAGCTCGGATCTCATGCTTCTCCGGTACCAAAGATGGGACCCTATTCTGGCACCAGGAGCCTAGCTTCCTGGCACCCTAAGCCTGGATCTCACGACTCTCCGGCAACAAAGATCGGACCCTGCTCCGGCACCAGGAGCCTAGCTTCCTGGCACTCTAAGCCCGGATCTCATGCCCCTTCGGCACCAAAGATCAGACCCTGCTCCGATACCAAGAGCCTAGCTTCCTGGCACTCTAAGCCCGGATCTCGTGCCCCTCCAGCACCAAAGACCGGACCCTGCTCTGGCACTAGGAGCCCAGCTTCCTAGCACTCTAAGCCCGGAGCTCATGCACCTCTGGGACCAAAGATTGGATCCTGCTTCGGCACCAGGAGCCTAGCTTCTTGGCACTCTAAGCCCGGATCTCACACCCCTCTGGCACCGGAGGCTGGGCCCCACTCCGACACCGGGATGCAAGCTTCCTGACGTCGAGCAAAGCAGAGGGATCTTCACAACCAATTCGCCCCCAAGCTGGGCATGACCAAGCAAGTCAAGAACTCCTTCCTCATCTTTTCACTTATCCAGGGATCCGCGAGAAAGGTCACCCAGGCACTTGGTACTTCAAGGCCATATGCCCGTGCAGGTACATGCATCCAGATGATCGAGAAGTGAAAAAAAGATACTCACAATTCAAAGATATAAAGAAAGAGAAGAATAGACAAATCGAGTTGGGAGAAAAATGTTTTCATTACTACTTGGCAAAATGATAGATTAATCTTGGGCCCCGACATGCCGGGCAGCCCAGGTCAAAAACAAAGAAGAAAAAAGTTACGGCTGCTACGGACCCCTACTCTACTCAGCCGGTGCCTTCCCCGGATGGTGCACAGGTGGGGTCTCACCCTCTCTGGCCTCCGGGGCAGGGGCCTCTTGATGCAGAACAAATAAGATGATGCGATGCGGAAGTAAATTAAGACTTTTTTTTTTTTTTTTTTTTGTGTTAGAAGTTGGCTTGACTCAAAAACAAGGATAACTAATATTGAAAGAAAATATGCACTGAAAGAAAGCACAATTCAAAAGAGTACATTATTAGAGTAATAAAGAAGTAGGATCGCTGGGGATTTAGAAACCCCCAGACCTAGGATTTACTCCTCTTTCAAGAAACAAACGAAAAGAGAAGGGAAGGTTTTATACCTGACTGTGATATCTCTCTTTGCTTCAATTGAAGGACACTCTCGAGCAGATTGTAGGATCCTTGGAGACGGGGTATCTTCGCAATGGATCCTCAAATTGTAGTCCTATGGCAAGGTTGGCCTTCTTCTCGTACTCTGGATCTGGAAAAGATGAAGAACAAGATAAGGATGTAAGAAACTCAAGGAAGAGACCTTTACCTGGGATAGCTCCGGACTGCTCGAACTTTGAAGATGAGGGAAGAGTATGGAGGTGGCGGTGGAAGATGTAGTGGATTTAGGGTTTGGCTGGTAGGGCGGTGGCTTGCAGATGAAAAGGACCTAGGGCTTGATATAGTGGGCGGTGGCTTGGAGAAGGAGATGGCGGCCTTGAATGAAGTGGGAATAGAGCTTAGGAATTTGGGTGTTGGCCGCTAGGATGATGAAAGGAAATTAAGGTTGGCGGCCAGGGATGAAAGCGGGGCAGGGTTTTGGTAACTTTGGAGATCTCTCACCTCCTCAAGGCTCCAATGGAACCCGGATTTACTCTCTCACGGAGCTCAACACTCAAAGAAGTATGGAAGAAGAGAACACAAAGTTGCTCAACACAAGAAAAGATTTCATTTACTCATTAAAATCAAAAGATTACATAAGGGTCCAATATATAGACCTTGCAAGAGAAACAAAATTACACTACTTCCCATGTGGGACTAAACATTCATCCTAAGCATGAAAAACTTTCCCTTGATCGACCAGGCTTCTTTTCTTGGAGTGGGCGGCCTCAAATGCAAGGTGATGGCTTCATATGGCAGGTATGTGGGGCACCTCCTAGTTCTTCTCCTTAAGTCATGGGTTTTCCTTCCATGACTTGCTCTTTCTTGGAAGAAAATACTCATCTCCTAGTCTTTCTCCCCAAGACTAGGCTCCTTCCATTCATAGCTAGGTACTTTAGGCAGGTGTGGGCGCCTACCTTGAAGTCCTCTCCAAGAAAAATTCCCTGCTCCTTTAGCTTGGTTACTTTTGGCAGCTTGTGGGCGCCTTCCTTGACTTCTCCTAAGAAAATTTTCTTGCTCTCTTGGGCGTGGGGACCAGGGACACTGGGATGAAATGTGGTGCCAACTGGTCCTGGGAGTGTGGCTGGGAGTGTGGCGTCCACTTGCATTTGGCCTTGGAAGAAAAAATGATGCCCTAGGGAATGGCGCCAACCAGGACTTGACTTGGACTTAGATTGAGTCAACATGACTCAACAAAATGAAATGCAGACTCAAAGAAATAAAATAATCTGGTTGACCAGGTCAACCCTTATTACAAACCCTAATCTTCAGGCAAGGTCATTCAGAGATCCAAATGGAACCCTGAAGTCTTCTTCTGATTCTGGTGCCCGCACCAATTCTCCCGGGGTGGGAGGAACTCAACCCTGTCGAGTAAGGCTTAAGTTGGCTCTGGTATCTCTCCAAGAGATCTGGATCCAGCTCTTGTAATTCATCTCGGGAGATCCAAGAGTCATCAGAATCTAGCCTTCCTTGCCAGCGGACCAGGTATCTTCGGTATCCTCGATTACGAGTAGAGATAACCTGATCATCCAGGATCTTTTCAATCTGTTCTTTTCTCACTGGCCAGTTTGTTGGTGGACACACAGGGTTGGGTTCACTCTCAAGAACATGATTAGGCTCAAAAGGCTCACTGGGAATCACAGCTGGCTCTCTATACTCTACTAGGTCTGTAATGTTGAAAGTAGGGCTAATGCCTAGTTCTGGAGGCAACTCGAGCACATAGGCATTGGATCCTACTCTCTTCACCACTCTAAATGGTCCAGCTCCTCTAGCATGTAACTTTCTAATGGTTCCAGGAGGAAACCGTTCAGGCCTTAACCTAATCATTACATAGTCTCCCTCAACAAAAGTTTTGACTCGCCTTTGAGAATCAGCCAACTTATTATAAGTTTCATTACTTAAATTTATTTTAGCATGAATTTCTTTATGCAAGTCTTTTATATGCTGTGCAAAATCTTCAGTAGACTCGGAGACTCGTGTGTGGACTGGTAAAGGGGCTAGGTCAAGAGGTGTGTGAGGTTTGTACCCATGCACAGTTTCAAATGGACTCTTACCTGTAGACCTATTGACCGAGTCATTGTATGCAAATTCAGCCCTAGGTAAGTACAAATCCCAATTCCTAGTGTTTTCACCAACAAGACATCTTAGTAGATTGCCTAAGCTACGGTTCACTACCTCGATTTGGCCATCAGTTTGGGGATGATAGGCAGTTGAAAATATATGTTTTGTCCCTAACTTATGCCAAAGGGTTTTCCAAAAATAGCTGGTGAACCGGACATTCCTATCTGAAACAATTGTCTTAGGTAGGCCATGGAGTCTAACTATCTCATTAAAGAACAGGGTGGCTACCTTAGACGCATCAAAAGTCTGGGAACAAGGCAAGAAGTGGGCCATCTTAGAAAATCGGTTGACTATGACACAGATAGAGTCATGCCTCCTCTGGGTCTTAGGCAAACCTAACACAAAGTCCATACTCACATCTTGCCAAGGACGATCTGGGACAGGGAGTGGGGTATAAAGGCCGGTGTTCTATTTTCGCTGTTTGGCAACAGTGCAGGTCCGACACCTAGCCACAATGTGTGCTACATCTCTTTTTAAGCTAGGCCAGAAAAAGTGGTCTTCAACAGCCATGGTGGTCTTGTCTTTTCCAAAATGGCCTGCTAGACCCCCAGCATGAATTTCCCAAATCAAGAATTCCCTAAGAGAAGTTCTAGGGATGCAAAGCCTATTCTTAAAGAACATAAAGCCATCTAAAAGGGTATAATCCTTATGATCACTAGATGGTCCTTGAGCTAGATCATGATACACAGTCTTAAAATTCGGACATGACTCATATTCCTCTTTGATCTGCTCAAACCCTACGACTTCAGCCCTAACAGAATTCAATAACAAAGATCGACGACTAAGGGCATCAGCTACCTTATTTTCATTCTCAGCCTTATGTTTCAAAACAAAAGTATAGGACTAGATATACTCTACCCACTTAGCATGTCTAGGGTTAAGCTTCTTCTAGGAATTCAGGAATCTAAGAGCCTCATGGTCTGAAAACAGCACAAATTCCTGTAGTAGCAAATAATGTCTCCAGTAATGCAAAGCTTGCACTACTGCATAAAATTCTTTATCATAGGTAGAATACCTAAGCTTAGCATCATTAAGTTTTTCACTAAAGAATGCTACGGGATGATTCTCTTGGCTTAGGACTCCACCTATACCTACACCTGAAGCATCACAGGCAACCTCAAATACTTTAGAAAAGTCGGGTAACCTCAAAATGGGTGCCTGGGTCATCCTATCCTTAAGATCTAGGAAGGCTTTATGGGCTGCTTTAGTCCACTGAAATTCTCCCTTCCTAATATAGTCTGTGATAGGAGCAACTACAGTACTAAACCCCTTAATGAGTCGTCTATAGAAGGTAGCCAAGTCGTGGAAACTCCTAACTTCATGCACACTAATCGGTTCGGTCATTCTACTATGGACCTAATCTTCTCTGGATCGGCAGCCACGCCATCAGGGGTTACTACAAAACCAAGGAAGATAACTCTACTGGTCATGAATTCACACTTCTTGAGATTATCATAGAGACTATCATTCCTCAAAACTTGGCAAACTTGTCTAAGGTGGCCTAGGTGGTCTGCATGGGTCTTACTATAGATCAGGATGTCATCGAAATAGACCACTACAAACTTCCCTATGAAAGCTCTAAGCACCTGGGTCATAATCCTCATGAAAGTACTAGGGGCATTGGACAACCCAAAAGGCATAACAACCCATTCGTAGAGACCATCCTTAGTTTTGAAAGCGGTTTTCCACTCATCCCCTGGTCTAATTCTAACCTGATGATAGCCGCTCTTGAGATCAATTTTGGAAAAAACCATTGCACCGGCCATCATATCTAGCATGTCATTTAGTCTAGGGATGGGGAACCTATACTTGATTGTGATTTTGTTGATGGCACGACTATCAACACACATCCTCCACGTGCCATCTTTCTTTGGGGTCAGTAGTGCAGGGACTGCACAAGGGCTAAGACTCTCTCTAATGAACCCCTTCCTCAACAATTCTCCAACCTGCTTTTGCAGTTCCTCATGCTCAGATGGATTCATCCTATAATGGGGCAAGTTGGGTAAAGTAGCTCCTGGGATTAAATCTATGGAATGCTGGATATCCCTAAGAGGTGGAAGGTGGTCTGGCAGATCCTCGGGAAAAACATCCTCAAATTCTTCTAACAAATGCCTAACTTCCTGAGGAGGCTCTGAGGGTGTAGGAGTCCTAAGTTCCTTAGCAGTCAACATCCAAATGGGTGAACCCCTATGAATTTCTTGTTCTAGATCTTTAGCACTAATTAGGTTCACTCCAGTCTTCATCTCTTTGACCTTATTGGGTCCTTTAGCTACCTTGTCCTTAGGAGGGACTGAATGGATTGTGATCTTTTTTCCATTAAAACTAAAGACACAGGTATTGGATTTTCCTAAGAGGGTGGCATCATGATCATATAACCAAGGTCTCCCAAGAATTATACTGCTCACCCCCATGGGTAAGACATCACACCAAATCTTCTCTTGATAGGATTGCATCTAGATTTGGACCTGACATCTAGACTGGATGGGTATAGAGGTAGAGTCTACCCAAGAACCTTATAGGGGTTGGGGTGGGGGACTGGGGTTAAGCCTAACATTTTGACAGTGCTAGCAGAAATGGCATTCACACAGCTCCCACTATCTATGATGATCTTACATACCTTATCCCCTAATTTAAGGAAAGTCTGTAGGATGTTAGTCCTACGCCAATCCTCCTGAACTCTACTCTGGGATAGGATGCATCTCACAACTCCTAACTGGTCAGACTCTGTGGGTTTCTCCTCTCCTTCATACTCATCAACCAAGTTCATTCCGGCCTCATAAACTTCTTCTTCAAATTCCTCATTGGGCCCGAAATTCTCTTCCTCTCCCTCTTCTATGTAAAGGGATCTACGTGGGCACTGGCTAGAAACATGACCTACCCTATGGCACTTAAAACAGGCTATGGCTGTACACTAGCTGGAGATATGACCTGGTTTCTGATACTTAAAACAGGTGATACTAGAACTAGGGGTTCTCTGGGTGTCAGGTGCCTTACCTGTGTCCATGGGCCTAGGGGTGGGAATACCCTGAAAAGGTTTGCTAGGGGTAACTTGGCTAGGTCCATTTCTTGGAATTGGGGCCTAACCCTAGAAGGTATAGGTCCTCTCTGAAATTTCTCAGTGTTCAGTGCAATCTGATAGGCTTGGTCTAGGTCAGTAACCTCTCTCAGAAACAACTCCCTCTTAATGTCTTCCCTAAGTCCAGCCCTAAATCAAGACAAAGTGACCTCATGGGCTTCACTCACATCACATCTCATCAAGTACTCATCAAAGGTGGCTATGTAGTCTGAGACAGATCGGTTCCCTTGTTTCAAGGTTTGCCATTGGTCTAACAGATTTTGCTGGTATGAAATGGGTAGGTACTTATCTCTAAGCTTCTCTTTCATACCCTACCAAGTGGTTATGGGCTCAACATTTCGTCTCCTAATGGTTAGCTCAATGTTCCCCCAGTATAACCTAGCTTGACGCACTAACTTCATCTTGGCAAACTTGAACTTCCTTTCCTCAGACATGGTATACCACTCAAAGTACTGGTCCATCTCACCCTCCCAATCAGAATACACCTTAGGGTTTAAGCTACCATCAAAAGTGGGTGCATCTAATTTGATGTTCCGGATGAACCTATCATCTCTATCTTCAGGCTCTGGGTCAGGCCTCCTATGATTAGGTTCAGGATCTCTGTATAAAGGTCTTCTAGGCTCCTGGTGTGGGTGAGGTTGAGGCACATTAAAATCTGGGTCAGGAGTCCAATTATGATGTCTAGGTTCCTCAAGTACTTGGACTCGATCCCTAAGCTGGGTAAGATCCTCACGGACTTGATCCCTAAACTGGGCAACAGTATCAGTCATATCCTGACTCAATTTGGCCATACTTTCGATAAGAGTTCTAATCATGGCCTCTAAATCATGTTGGGTTTGACCAGGTTGGTAGGGTACTCTATTCCAGGTGGACATGATGATGCAAGCAAGCACACCAAATGAGACTCGACTGAAACGACTACGGGCTAACTAGACCTAGAGCTCAAACTAGATGCCCAATCAGAGTGGCAAGCTAGCCTGTAGTAACTCGGGACTCAGCCAGGCAGGTGTAAGGGGAGTGTTAGGTCCCTAATTGCCAAACCTAGACACCAATCAGTGATTGGCCAGGTAGGCGGACCAGCACACAAGCCATTCAGGATAGAATCCCTGAACCACCATTCTAGACACTGAGTACAAAGCACACACAGAGTAACTAGACAAACTGACTCAACACTAGCCTAGACCCGACCAGTTGGTGTCCCTAGCCCACTAGGGCAAATTAGGTCTAATTAATTTTAAGATTAAAGGCTTAGGTTCGAATGCACAGGAGGTGATTTTGGGCTAAGGAGAGGGTCTTAATCCTTCCCTTATGTTGCAACTTCGGTGCCCTTAAGATAGATTCAATTTATGCGCACTCAAATAAAAAAACAGCTTGCAGAAAATAAAAATCAGAATAGCAGTAAAATTGATCTCAGAAAATCTACAGAAATTAATAAATCATGAAAATTTTATTAAATTACTTTCAATTATATTGGTTCTAGAAAAATAAGAATTACTTAATTTAAAATTTTCTGCAGGGAGAAACAATTTGAATAACAGGATAGTTACTGACAGAAAACAGAACGTGTGTCCCGTTTACAATCCCTACCTAGAAGTTATAACCCAGCGGCACCCCTACACGCCCTAGGAACCCCCGTGGAATGGGAGGAGGAGGCTTGCGTCTCGCTTGTTCCTAGGACCGGACGGCCAGGGGAGTCTACTCCAGGCAGCAAAAGTAAAAAGGAACAAAAAAATAATCAAACAAGCAAGAACCCTAGACAGGACTCTGATACCAAAAATGATGCAGAACAAATAAGATGATGCGATGCGGAAGTAAATTAAGACTTTGTGTGTGTGTGTGTGTGTGTGTGTGTGTTTTGTTAGAAGTTGGCTTGACTCAAAAACAAGGCTAACTAATATTGAAAGAAAATATGCACTGAAAGAAAGCACAATTCAAAAGAGTAGATTATCAGAGTAACAAAGAAGTAGGATCGCTGGGGATTGAGAAACCCCCAGACCTAGGGTTCACTCCTCTTTCAAGAAACAGACGAAGAGAGAAGGGAAGGTTTTATACCTGACTGTGATATCTCTCTTTGCTTCAATTGAAGGACACTCTCGAGCAGATTGTAGGATCCTTGGAGATGAGGTATCTTCACAATGGATCCTCGGATTGTAGTCCTATGGCAAGGTTGGCCTTCTTCTCGTACTCTGGATCTGGAAAAGATGAAGAACAAGATAAGGATGTAAGAAACTCAAGGAAGAGATCTTTACCTGGGATAGCTCCGGACTGCTCGAACTTTGAAGATGAGGGAAGAGTATGGAGGTGGCGATGGAAGATGGAGTGGATTTAGGATTTGGTTGGTAGGGCGGCGGCTTGCAGATGAAAAGGACCTAGGGCTTGATATAGTGGGCGGTGGCTTGGAGAAGGAGATGGCGGCCTTGAATGAAGTGAGAATAGGGTTTAGGAATTTGGGTGTTGGCGGCTAGGATGATGAAAGGAAATTAGGGTTGGCGGCTAGGGATGAAAGCGGGGCAGGGTTTTGGTAACTTTGGAGATCTCTCACCTCTTCAAAGCTCCAATGGAACCCGGATTTACTCCCTCATAGAACTCAACACTCAAAGAAGTGCGGAAGAAGAGAACACAAGGTTGCTCAACATAAGAAAAGATTTCATTTACTCATTAAAATCAAAAGATTACATAAGGGTCCAATATATAGACCTTGCAAGAGAAACAAAATTACACTACTTCCCATGTGGGACTAAACATTCATCCTAAGCATGAAAAACTTTCCCTTGACCGACCAGGCTTCTTTCCTTGGAGTGGGCGGCCTCAAATGCAAGGTGATGGCTTAATACGGCAGGTATGTGGGGCACCTCCTAGTTCTTCTCCTTAAGTCATGGGTTTTCCTTCCATGACTTGCTCTTTGTTGGAAGAAAACACTCATCTCCTAGTCTTTCTCCCCAAGACTAGGCTCCTTCCATTCATAGCCAAGTACTTTAGGCAGGTGTGGGCGCCTACCTTGAAGTCCTCTCCAAGAACAATCCCCTGCTCCTTTAGCTTGGTTACTTTTGGCAGCTTTTGGGTGCCTTCCTTGACTTCTCCTAAGAAAATTTTCTTGCTCGCTTGGGCGTGGGGACCAGGGACACTGGGATGAAATGTGGCGCCAACTGGTCCTGGGAGTGTGCCTGGGAGTGTGGCGTCCACTTGCATTTGCCTTGGAAGAAAAAATGACACCCTAGGGAATGGCGCCAACCAGGACTTGACTTGGACTTAGACTGAGTCAACATGACTCAACAAAATGAAATGCAGACTCAAAGAAATAAAATAATTGGTTGACCAAGTCAACCCTTATTACAAACCCTAATCTTTGGGCAAGGTCATTCAGAGATCCAGATGGAACCCTAAAGTCTTCTTCTGATTCTGGTGCCCACACCACCTCTCCTTTTGCGGCCACCACTGGTGGGGTCATTTTGGCCATGGCTACATGCTCCTTTGCCTCCGCTGGTGCAGGAGTCGAAGATATCTTTCCCGATGTGCCCAGAAGGTGAAGGCTAGCCATCTGCTTGTCCGAGAGAAGGCCGCGTAGCAGGGACTGGCAGTACATGAACCCCTTGAAGAAGGAGCTCATCGCCACTTTCTTGAAGTCAAGCTTGAACACCGGGGAAGCCTTATAACTAGCCACCATCTTGATCGCCTCCTTCCTAGCAACCTCTACCCGATGAGTTGCCTCGGCCAACTCCTTCTCGGCAACCTCAGCCCGGTGGACCACCTCAGCTATCTCCTTCTTCGTGGCCTCTGCTGAGCTGACTGCCATGGAGACATTTTCCTCTGCCATGGCAGCATTCTGCTTGATGACCTCGGCCTTCTTTTTGGCGGAGGCAGCCCGCTCCTTCGCCGCCTCCAACTCGGCTCCAAGATCCTTCAGCCTAGACCTCTTAGCTTTGAGCTCCTCCACCAGCTCCTTCGAGTGCCGCTCGGTGCACGCAACCTCGCCCCGAAGCCCTTTGATCCTCATGTTGGCCTCCCATGCCTCATAATTCATCCACCTTACCTTGGCCTTCGAGGATTCAAGCTTCGCCTCTCGCTCCCTGTCCCTCCTGGCCCAAGTGCGACAGTAGTCCCTGATAAACAAAAGCTCCATGCTGGTCTGCATCAAAGAAAGTGTCAGTCACTAAGATGAGGAAAAGAAAAGAGAGCGAGGCAAAAAGAAGAAATACTTATAGAGAAAAGCTGGGAGAAAGTAGCACTTATGGCATCGCCCAAGAGCTTCCCAGCCTTCTCCTGTCGGTCGCACAACTGGACAGCAAAGTCCATCATGCGCTCAGCAAGGGCCGGGTCCCGGACCAGGGAAACGTTGGGTGCCAGCCTGAAGTGCATCCAACAAAAATCCCTATCCTTCTTGCTTGCTTCCAGCATAGGGTCACCCACCCCATCGGTAGAAGCAACTCCAGGTGCAGGCTGGGGGCTCGATGCCACTTCGAGCAGCATCGCCGGCATCGGCTCCATCCTCTCCGGCTCTCCGCCCTCCTCGACCTCAACAACTTCTGTAGAGGGAGGAGCCATCGCGGCAGCAGACCTGGCCCAGGCTATTACTTCAGTCTCTGGGGCCGGGAGCAGATCACGTTGCCTCGGAGGCTCGGGGGCGAGCTCGGTGGCACTCCCGCTAGCTCAGGAGCAAGCTCAGCCGGTGCGACAGGTATGACCCTCGCACCATCATCTACTCGAGCCCTCTTCGAAGGGGGCTCGCCGACCCCCTCCACTCAGCCCCTCTCCTCGAAGAACGAGAGGAGCTTGTCCAGGGAGAATTTCATGCCTGCACCAAGAAAGAAGATATTAGTTCTGAAAAAGAAAGAAAAAAAAAGAAAGAAAGAGAAAGAAAATGAGGTTCGAGCCAAACTCACCCAACGCTTGTATTGGGCTGACCCCGGCCTCGAAGAGATTCTACTCTGATAGTAGGACCTCGAGTGAAGGGATCTGAGCAGAGCGGAGCTGGTCATACACCTCCTGGTCAGCTATCTTAATCGCAGAATTATGGTTAGGGGACCGATCTGGGTCGTCACAAACCCAATCGACCTCCTCAACCGAGGCAAAAAAGTACCTACTCTTCCATCCTTTGATGGAAGAGAGGAGTTCGAATCTAATGTCCTTTGGACGAAAAGATAGAAACCACCACCCCTCCTCGGTGGGGTGGCATTTCAGGATAAAAAAGACCATGAACAAGGAAAAACAGGCAACTATCCCATGAAAATGACATAAAACAATGAAACAGAAGATGTTTTGATGGCGTTTGGGATGAGTTGGGCTGGAACAAGGCGATAGTTATTTAAAACAGAAAGAAAAAATGGATGGAATGGGAATCGGAGGCCCCCCACGAGAGTTTTCTCGTAGAGGGCAATCTAGCGCGGGCCATTGAAGGTGACCCGCTCCCCCGGTTGAGGGACCGAGATCCAGACAGATTCTGGGATACCATAGGTCTCTCGAATTGTCACAAGCTCCATGGCAGTGATCACCGAGGCAATCCCGCCAGGACCTGTCGACCAGGGAGGTTCTGGAACGGGCCCAGATAGAAGAAGAGGACGAGGTGGAGGAGAAGATGCAGGTTCCCTAATCACTATCCCTCTAGGCACGGGTCTTCTGTTAAGCTCGAAGCATGCCAAGTCCTCATCCTCATCAGAAGAAGAAGAAGACAGCCTCGGTCTAGAAGGCCCGGCCTCACCCTGGTTGGTTGTGGGGCAAAAATTTAAGCCGAAGCGGGACATTGGGAAGAAGATGAAGGCAAAAGACAGAGAGAAAGAAGGAGATAGGAGAAGACAGACAAGAGTCTGGGGAAGAACCTAGCCCTAGAGGGAAGTCTCTACTCGACCGGGGCAGGGAGAAAAGAGGCTAACCTACTGAACCTGGGAAGACAAAGGTAGCCGGGGGAACGAAGGAAGAACTTCGGTGCAATGGCTGGCACGCTGGATTTGAAAGAAGATATGTTTTGGAAAAGATTGCCTTTCCTTTTGAAGTGACCGGCACCCAACCATACCGTTGTAGCTCCCCCACCGATAGACTCCATGCTAGGAGGAGTGAATAATGTGTGAGGAGGGTGTAAGGGAGTCGAGAAAGTGGCCGCCAAGGTGAACTGGAGCTGGATGGCTATGTCTGGGTGACCCTTCCAGCGGATCTCTGGTAGCCTTGAATTCTTAGTCTCCTTGAAGGTTCTCCTATGTGGCCTTCTCTCTTCTAGTTGCTTGTGTGTTTTCTTGCTTACTTGCTTGCTTACCTCCCCGTTGGGACTATCGATGGCTCTTTTAAGTCCAGGTGGTTGCTGAATGCCTACCTCAAGATCTCCCCCATGCCAGTAGGTGCGTGCGGTGATGTTCCGTGCCATGGATGGGATGTCTTTCCTGGTTCGTGATAAAGGAACCTGCCATGCGCCCTGACATTCCTTCCGGTTGCTCCATTCCGGGAAACTTGGCAGGGCCTCGATCGAGGGGCAGCCGCCCTCAAAATTTGAATCTCCTAGTTGACTTCCTCTTTTGGGTGGTACAGACGGTTGGTGAAGAGTGCGGTGCCTTGATCAGGGAGTTTCCTCCTTTTCTGGTGTAAGTGGCAGCTGGGGGCGATCATTATGGCTTGGTGGGCACTTCCTTGCAGTTTTCGGGTGGCTCGTTGGCATCCAAGGAGGAGGGCATCGCCCCTTTGGTTGCCGGCACCTTCGCTTGAGGTAGAGGCCAAGCTGGAGAGGCAGGCCTCGACTCCGATCCAGGGGGCCCGACTTCGAGGGGCTCGACCTGGCGGAGGAGGGTAGGGCTCGACCTCGAACGGGCTACACCTGGCAGAGGAGGGCTGGCCTCGACTCCAGACCATGGGGCTTGACTTCGAGGAGGCTCGACCTGGCGGAGGAGGGCAGGGCTCGACTCCAGCCCAAAGGGCTCGACCTCGGAGGGGCTTGACCTGGCAGAGGAGGGCAGGGCTCGCCTCTGGACCAGGGGGCTCGACTTCGAGGGGGCTCGACCTGACGGAGGAGATCGCTCGGCTTCGGCCTAGGCATCCCAATCTTGCGGGAGCCAACCTGGCGGAGGATGGAACTCGGCTTCTATAGGCTGCTCCGACATTATGAAGGAGCTCGGCTCGGCGAAGGAGTCCAAGAAGAAGTGTCTGTCGTGGCAGCTTTCTCTGACATGGCATCTGACAGGGATTACATATTAGCGTTCTACCATATCACTAATAATAGTCAACAATTCAATAATCAAGCCTTTAGGCAATTCTATGCTGATCTTCCTATTCAACATCGATTTATGTCTCTTGAATATCCTCAATCAAATGAAAAAGTTTAAGTCATGAATCAAAAGATTCTACAAGAACTCATGACCAAACTGAATGAAGCTAAGGGTAGATCAACTGACGAGTTACCCAGGATACAATAGGCATACTATACAACTCCTAGAACATCAACTAATGAAACTCCCTTCAACCTAGTATTCGGCACTGAAATAGTGATCCCAATCAAAATTGGACTTTTAACTATGTAAATTAAGCACTTCCATGACTCAACCAATTTGACTCAATTTTGAACCAATCTTGACCTATTAGAGGAAACTCAAAAATAGGTCTCTTTATGAATGGCGATGTACCGGCAACATGTTGCTTGATTTTACAACTCTTGAGAAAGTCGAAGGTTTTTTGTCCATGAGACTTTGTCCTACAGTGGGTAGAAATTTTGAGACCGAAGGAGCAAGGACAGCTATCACCAAATTAGGAAGGACATGACTAAGTAACTAAGGCCCTTCACTAAGGAGCTTGCAAACTTGAGGACCTAGATGGAATACCAATTTTTTGGATCTAAAATACTGAAAATCTCTACTTGTATTTCCAATGATGTAATATACTTATTCTACAATACAATTAAAAATGTTCTTCGACAAAGTTCTTAAAAGTCTTATCTTGTTGTCTTACTCAGTTATTTAGTGATAGGTCCAACAAAGTCCACTACTCGAAAATCTGTCACCCAACTCAGGATTTCAAAATCCCTTAGCCACCTAACAACTAATTATCAGTGATCCATCATCCAAGTCAGGATTTTCGAACCCCTTAGTCACCTACCAACCGGTCATTCAATGATCCATCACCCAACTCAAGATTTTTTAATCTCTCGACCACCTAATAACCAGCTACATGGTGATCCATCTCCCAACTCAAGGTTTTCGAATCCCTTGACCATCTAATAATCGGCTACTTGGTGATCCATCACCTAACTCAGGATTTCTATACCTCTAGGCCACCTAACAATCAGCTACTCTATTATCCATCACCTAAATCAAGATTTCTAAACCTCTCAATCGCTTAACAACCAACCACTTGGTGATCCTTGCCTAACTTAGGGTTTTCGAATCCCTCGATCACTTAGCAATGAGCTAATAGATGATCCATCATCTTTCATAGAATTCTACATCCTTCGGCTGACTAACACAGACTAATAAAAGGAAACTACCGACTTAGCCTGTTTGCATCAACTATGTAGCAATGATTTTAAGTGATTGACTCATATTCGATCACCAAGGAAAAAATCTGCATTACATACTGGTCAGACCAGACTGGCATCTATCAACTAGCCATCATCTACCAATGATAGATCAACTTCCTATAGTTAGAAATTAAGCAAGTCAAGTAGTTGAGAACCCCACAACTATAGTCAAGGGTGGGCATTTAAGCTAGAATAGGCAATTTACCAAACTAAGGGGCTTAATGCATTTTGCTAGAAGTTTGCAATCAGTTGTCTAGAGCACCTACAAGTGGGAGTTCCATTCTCACACTAAGAAGTCACCTACCCAATTAAGTTACTATAAGTGAAGTACTCAGCCTATTTTACACTCCCAACTACTTAGAATATTTTGGTATTCATTAATTATCAAGTTAGTCATCATAGAAATCATTCAACACATAAAAGCAAGATGAAACAAAAAATAAATATCTTTATTAATTTCCAAAGTTAAGTGCAAGATAGAGGCCAAGCTCGAATACAAGGATAAAAGAAGGAAAAATACAAATGTCACGTCCCAGGAGCACTGGTCTAAGCTGCTTCAAAAGCTTTGACTACCTTATTGATTAAGGCCTCGACATCGATGATCGCCTCGGCAATGGTCTCCTTAATGGTAGTCTCTGCTTCAGCAATCACCTTCGGAGCCACTTCCTCGATGCTGATTAGATTGGTCCCGACTTTAGTAGCTCCCTCAGTTGCTCCTTCATCGCCTTCATCATCAAACTTGATGATGGTGCTCAGGTCCAGCTCAAGGAAGGCTTGGCTGACCTTCTTCTTGCATTCGAGGAATCCAAGGTAGAGGGCTTCCAAGCAACTCTCGACCACCTCATTCTCAAAATCTTTGGAACCCTTGTACTCTTCGATTGCTCATTCCCCAACAGCTTGGGTGTCGGCTTGGATAGCTTTGACTTCAAGGTCGACAAGCATGGGTCACTCTTCTATGACTATCCTCCTCAAGTCAGTATCGCCATTCTTATTTCTAGCTCAAAAACCTAAGCCCTTTCATTGGCTAGCTTTTCATCCTTCTTTTTTATCTGGGCCTCCAACTTTTAGATAAGTTCCTTGGAAGCCTGCAGTTTATCCTTTAGCTTCACTTCCTGGATCTCACCCACCTTTTTCAGCTCTTCGGAGACCTCAACTTCTACCTTTGCAGTCTTTATCCGGTCCTTCAAAGTCCATCTAAGCTTTGGGAAGCCATCGAACCCTTCTTGGACAAGGGTTATGTCATGGGCATACTACAAAAGAAAATTTTCTAAGTTAACTTGTCAGAGTTTGGGTATTCAAAAAATTACAATGAAAAAGGTACTTATCTTTATAAGAGCTAGGAAGGAGCTGATGATCTTCTCCATTGAATGGACTTTCCTTTCCTCTCAGTCCTGAGGGAGGAGATTCAACTTGACTAGCTTCTTAGCTAGTCCCCTATTTCTTAAGACAAAGGCAATCTTTCCTATCTCCACCTTAATTCAGATATACTCCTCATCCTAAGGAGCTTTTTCTAGCTCCTACAAAGTTTTCGAAGCCTTACTCTTCTTTTTGACCTATGCTAGAATCGAAAGACTATGCCTCCTTGGTGCTATGGTCGATGGTGCCGGTGCTAAAGAAAAAATTGGCACTACAGGAATCAATGCCATGATGATTTCCACCTCATCATTGTCTATGGTGGTGGGAACTTTCAGAGGATGTGATGCTGGGGCCCTGGCTGAAGCTGATGAACCCCCAAGAGCCACTCAAGACTTCTTGGTGACTACCTTTTTCATCTAAGAAGCTCTTCCCTTGGTTGTGTCCATCTTCTTGGCCTTCTTCAAGGCATGTAGTGAAATATTCATTTATGTAGAAAGTCAAGTAAAGAATTTAGCAAAAATAATAGTAGAAAATGGAAAGATTTATTTTGAAGACTTACTTAGAGAGTTTACAGGACTAAGCTTTGCATTGTACAGTCTCTGCTCTGCCAGTAGGTCCCACTATAGAGGGACCTCCATATTCAGTAATCTATTAAAGTCCTCTTCATCAACAGCGAGGACTTTATCATTCTTATTTGGCTTTAGATTAGGGTGGCCCCAGATCCAGTTCTCCCTAAGTGGACATTAGAGGAGATGAAGAAGAATCTACCTAGCTTTCCAGTTATGGATGGTAGAAGGAAGACCAGTGATGAAGTTGCGACCCTGGTGAGGGCCGATGAACTACCAGCCCTTCATTATCGGGTGCCTCTTCAGAGAAAAGAATGCTTAAAATAGAGAATCCCTAGGCTAGGTTCTAAGCATATGATAGAGGATATAATAAAGAAGATAATAATCCTAGTAGAGTTGGGAGCAAGCTGAGTAGGAACTACTAAGTAAAAGTTAAGAATATTTTTAATGAAGACATGGAAGAGAAGATGAAGACCTGCATGGAAGAACTCTTTGTATAGGGCAACATAACCAAGAAAACCTATGTTACTTAGTCTTCCTACCTGGGAGAAAAACCTTAAAATAGACTTGGGAAGTAGTATTGTTCATGGAGTCAAAGAACTTCCACTAAAGTTATCAATGAGATAGTGCTTGCCAAACCTGACAAGACAGGGACACTCAAACTAGCCAACCGACTAGTCCAAAGTACCTCCTAAAAGGAAGAGATCTCGACTTCTTTCAAATCCAAGGAAGCAACTTCCCAGGGAGATGACTCCCAAGAATCTTGCAATTATGAGATATAGCTCACCGAATGGCTCTCACCCTCAAATGTGATGCAGAATGAAAACTCTGATACCAAAAATGATGCAGAACGGATATGTGGAATGCGGAAGCAAATTAAAATTAATTTATTTTTTTTATATATATATTTTCAGAAGTCGGCTTTGTCTCAAATGAAAGTTAAACTAAATTGAAAGAAACTATATAATAATTGAAAGCACAATTCAAAGAAACTAGATTATCAGAGTAGTTCAGAAGTAAAGGATCGCTGGGGGTTGAGAAACTCCCAGACCTAGGGTTTTGCTCTGAACTTTCAACAGGACAGAAGTAAAGAGAAGAGAAGGGTTATGTACCAGACAGTGATCTTCACAGAGTTTGGTGGAAGGACTCTCTCGAGCAGATTGTTGGATCCTCGGATTCGGATATCTTCGCAATGAATCCTCCAATACTGGTCCTTTGGCAGAGTTGGCTTCTCCTGAACTCAGGATCTGGGAAAGAAGAAGAACAAGTTTTGGAACCATATACTCAAAGAAAGGATTTACTAGATAAGAAGAACTTGAAAAATTGATGTTGCTGAAATCCTGATTCTCCTGGATGCTGATCTGACTTCCTCTAGGATTTGCTCTGTATTCGAAGTAGCCGATCTGGACCTGGATGCTGGTGGTCGGCCTCTACTTGGAAGAGAGGGGCCGTGAGATGATGAGGTAGATTAGGGTTTGGATGATTGGTGGAATGAAGAAGATGATGGGCGACTAGGGTTTGGAATTGAAGTGGCTAACCTAGGGTTTTTTTGGTAGGGTCTTGGGGTTGGAGATCTCACACCTCCTCAAGGTTCCTAGGGAACCCGGATTTACTCCCTCACGGAGCTCAATACCTGAATACAAGTACGGAAGAGAGAAACACAAAGTTACTCACACAGAAATTGATTTCATTCATCATTATATTCAAGAGTAACATAGAGTTGAATATATAGACATAACAAAGAAATAAAATTTTATACATTTCCTATGTGGGACTAATAGGACTAAACCACACTTTAGGCATCAAATCTCTTCCCAAGACTCCTTCCATGAGTGGGCAGCCCAAAAACTCCAAGAAAACTTGAAAATCAACTCCAAATGGTAGGTTATGGGGGTGTCCCCTAGTATCTCTCCATGAATCAAGGATTTTTCCTTCATGGTTTGGCTCATTTGGACACCTCCTAGTCTTGCTCCACAAGTTTAGGCTTCTTCCTTTCATGGCTTTGGCACTTTTGGAAACTTTTGGGAACCTCCTTGAATTCCTCCCCAAGACAAGCTCTCTTCCCTTTTATAACTTAGGTTTTTATGGAACATTGTGGGGCACCTCCTTGATCCTCTCTTCAAGAAAAATTCTTGCCATCCTGGCTTGGGTTTATCTGGAAAGAAATTGGCTCCTCCTTGGATTGAGGTATCTTGATGGATTTCTCTCCTAAGTGGTGCAAGAAAAAAAAGGAACTTACTTCTTGTGGTGTAGGGACCAAAGACACTGGATGGAGATATGGCACCTCCTAGACTCTGGTGTGTGGCTGGGAGCGTGGCGCCCACTTTTTTGGGCCTGGGAGAAAAAATATGGCACCCTGGACCTTGACTTGACTGAAAAAAAAAGTGGCACCAACCTGGAGAAGACCTAGACCACTACTAGGACTTGTACTGAGTCAACATGACTCAACAAAATTTAAATTGCAAGGAAATACAGACTCAAGAATAAAATTGAGTTGACCAAGTCAACCCTTATTACAAAACCAAAAAATCCTAATTCTTCGGGAAAGGTCAATCAGAGATCCAGATGGAGCCCTGAAGTCTTCTTCTGAGTCTGGTGCCCACACCAATTCTCCTGGGGTGGGAGGAACTCGACCCTGTTGAGTATGGATCAAGCTGGCTCTGATATCTCTCCAAGAGGTATGGGTCCAATTCTTGTAATTCTTCTTGGGAGATCCAAGAGTCATCAGAATCTGGCCTTCCTTGCCAGCAGACCAGGTATCTTTGGTACCTCGATTACGAGTAGAGATAACCTGATCATCCAGGATCTTTTCAATCTGCTCTTTCCTCACAGGCCAGTTTGTTGGTGGACACACAGGGTCGGGATCACTCTCAATAACAAGATTATGTTTCAAAGGCTTACTAGGAATCACAGCTGTCTCCCTATACTCTACTAAGTCTGTAATGTTGAAAGTAGAGCTATTGCCTAGTTCTGGAGGCAACTCGAGCACATAGGCATTGGATCCTACTCTCTTCACTACTCTAAATGGTCCAGCTCCTTTAGCATGTAACTTTCTAATGGTTCCAGGAAAAAACTGCTCAGGCCTTAACCTAATCATTACGTAGTCTCTCTCAACAAAAGTTTTGACTCGTCTTTGAGAATCAGCCAACTTCTTATAAGTTTCTTTACTTAAAATTATTTTGGCATGAATTTCTTTATGCAAGTCCTTTACAAGCTATGCAAGTGCATCAAGAGACTTGTGTGTGTGGGCTAATAGTGAAATCAGATCAAGTGGTGTGTGAGGCTTGTATCCATGAACAATTTCAAAGTGACTCTAGCCTATAGACCTATTGATCGAAACATTGAATGCAATTTCAGCCCTGGACAAAATACAAATCCCAATTCCTGGTGCTCTCAATCAAACCAAAATCTGAGCCAAAGCCTAGTAAAGGGTCAAGAAAAACTAAACTAGACTGACGACGCATTCCTAAAGAATGGACTTTATTCCAAAGGAACCCTAGGTCTAAACCTAACAAACTAAGGCTCTCTAGGTTTGACCTTGGGTCGGAGGAGGGCATGCAGAGCATGAAAACTTATTATGGATGCCTAGTAGGTGCCATAAGGTCTTCCAGAAGTAGGTGGCAAACCTAATAGGTTCTAAGGAGTCTTGCAACCTAGAAATCTCAGTAAAGTATAATCCCATAGCTCTAGAAACATGAGAAGATTCAAGGAAGGGTAGGAAATAAGAATCAGAGTTTTGAGGTGGCTTATAGGAAACAAGAAACATACCTTGGTTATTCAGGACGACCTTAAAATGAGGACATTGTTCTATAGGTGCACTCATCCAAACCTCATGATTTGCTCTAGGAGAGTCTACAAGTGCAAGTTCTAGAGTAGGCTGGGTGCTCCTAGAAGGTGGAAGGTTATCAGGAAGGTCTTTGGAATGTTTATCTAGAAAGTCTTCTAAGCTACTGTCTTTTTCTTGTTCTTGGACCTTCTTAATGGGCAATTCTTGTGAACCCCTTCCTTCTTCACACTTCTCTACCAGATTTGACTCAGGGGTGTCTTCTTTGGATTCCTCAATGAGTTCAGGGGTATTCTCACTTAAACTCTCATTGGGTGCAATTTCCTCTTCCTGAACTTCCTCAAAAGGGTCTTCTCTTAAGGTTAGCTCCTGAATTGCTTGAGTGGCAAGGGTCCCCTCAATAACCCCATCAGGTAGGAGTTGGTTAATTGAATTATCGAGAGGGATATCCTCAAATTCTTCTTCTTCATATTCATCTATCAAACTTATGTCAGGCTCATATATTTCTTCCTCAATCTCACTGAAAGATTCTAATCTATTCTCCTTTGATTCCTCTTTAAGTACGGCTCTGGTCAGGTCAACTAATTTTGGGATGGCCATGCCTAACTCCTTCTCAGTGTTATCCTTCTGGTCAAGAGGTGACACAAGTGGGAATTAACAAACAAAAGTCTGGTTTACTACGGATGTCGGATCAATCGAAACTTGACTCAAGTTGGTAGAGGTTGGCTTTAAGTTCAAAGTACTTGATTGGTTATATCTTAAAGACCATTCATAGTCTTGGGCTTCTTGGTAGGCTCGGTCTAACTTATTGGTCTTTTCAAGGCATAGCTTCCTATAAATGTCTGGGTGTAACCCAACCCTAAACCTCGATGTGATATGAGCTTCGGTCTCAATGGTATTGCATTTCATGTTATACCACTGGAAGTCGTCGATATATTTAGACACAGGCCTATTACCTTGTCGCAATTGGTACCATTGGTCTAAAAATCTTTTCTCATAGGATCTACCTAGGTACCTATCTCTCAACTTACTTCTCATATCTCTCCAAGTATATATTTCCTCTTTTCTTTGATAACACTCACGCTCAATAGCATACCAATGTGACCTAGCATGTTTGGTGAACTTGGTTTTGGCCAACCTAACTTGTCCTAATTCCGATATGTTAGTGCACTCAAAATACCGATCCATTTGTTCTTCCCACTTAATATATGTCTCTTGTCTTCCATCAAAAGTGGGTGCATAAGGTTCAGTGTTCCTAACGGGTCCCTTTTCTGAGTCAACCAAGTATGGATATAGGCTCCTAGGGTTATGCTCGGGATCACGGTAAAAGGTCCTCCGAGGCTCTTGGCATGGGTGAGGTTAGGGCCTATTAAATTTTGGATCAGGGGTCCAATTTTGATGTCTACGTTTCTCAAGTCCCTGGGCTCGGTCTCTAAACTGGGCAAAACCCTCATTCATATCCTAACTCAATTTGGTCATACTTTCTGTAAGAGTTCTAATCATGGCCTCTAAATCATGTTGGGTTTGACCAGGTTGGTAGGGTACTCCATTCCGGGTGGACATGATGATGCAAGCAAGCACACCAAATGAGACTCGACTGAAACGACTACGGGCTAACTAGACCTAGAGCCCAAACTAGATGCCCAATCAGAGTGGCAAGCTAGCCTGTAGTAACTCGGGACTCAGCCAGGCAGGTGTAAGGGGAGTGTTAGGTCCCTAATTGCCAATCCTAGACACCAATCAGTGATTGGCCAGGTAGGCGGACCAGCACACAAGCCCTTCGGGATAGAATCCCTGAACCACCGTTCTAGACACTGAGTACAAAGCACACACAGAGTAACTAGACAAACTGACTCAACACTAGCCTAGACCCGACCAGTTGCTGTCCCTAGCCCACTAGGGTAAATTAGGTCTAATTAATTTTAAGATTAAAGGCTTAGGTTCGAATGCACGGGAGGTGGTTTTGGGCTAAGGAGAGGGTCTCAATCCTTCCCTTATATTGCAACTTCGGTGCCCTTAAGATAGATTCAATTTATGCACACTCAAATAAAAAAATAGCTTGCAGAAAATAAAAAAAATAGAACAGCAGTAAAATTGATCTCAGAAAATCTACAGAAATTAATAAATCATGAAAATTTTATGTAAATTACTTTCAATTATACTGGTTCCAGAAAAACAAGAATTACTTAATTTGAAATTTTTTACAGGGAGAAACAACTTGAATAACAGGATAGTTACTTGCAGAAAACAGAACGTGTATCCCGTTTACAATCCCTTCCTAGAAGTTATAACCCAGCAGCACCCCTACACGCCCTAGGAACCCTCGTGGAATGGGAGGAGGAGGCTTGCATCTCGCTTGTTCCTAGGACCAGACAGCTAGGGGATTCTACTCCAGGCAGCAAAAGTAAAAAGGAACGAAAAAACAATCAAACAAGCAAGAACCCTAGACAGGGCTCTGATACCAAAAATTGATGCAGAACGAAAACTCTGATACCAAAAATGATGCAGAACGGATATGTAAAATGCGGAAGCAAATTAAAATTAATTTATTTTTTTTATATATATATTTTCAGAAGTCGGCTTTGTCTCAAATGAAAGTTAAACTAAATTGAAAGAAACTATATAATAATTGAAAGCACAATTCAAAGAAACTAGATTATCATAGTAGTTCAGAAGTAAAGGATCGCTGGGGGTTGAGAAACTCCCAGACCTAGGGTTTCGCTCTGAACTTTCAACAGGACAGAAGTAAAGAGAAGAGAAGGGTTATGTACTAGATAGTGATCTTCACAGAGTTTGGTGGAAGGACTCTCTCGAGCAGATTGTTGGATCCTCGGATTCGGATATCTTCGCAATGAATCCTCCAATACTGGTCCTTTGGCAGAGTTGGCTTCTCCTGAACTCAGGATCTGGGAAAGAAGAAGAACAAGTTATGGAACCATATACTCAATGAAAGGATTTACTAGATAAGAAGAACTTGAAAAATTGATGTTGCTGAAATCCTGATTCTCCTGGATGCTGATCTGACTTCCTCTGGGATTTGCTCTGTATTCGAAGTAGCCGATCTGGACCTGGATGCTGGTGGTCGGCCTCTACTTGGAAGAGAGGGGCCGTGAGATGATGAGGTAGATTAGGGTTTGGATGATTGGTGGAATGAAGAAGATGATGGGCGGCTAGGGTTTGGAATTGAAGTGGCTAACCTAGGGTTTTTTTGGTAGGGTCTTGGGGTTGGAGATCTCACACCTCCTCAAGGTTCCTAGGGAACCCAGATTTACTCCCTCACAGAGCTCAATACCTAAATACAAGTGTGGAAGAGAAAAACACAAAGTTACTCACACAGAAATTGATTTCATTCATCATTATATTCAAGAGTTACATAGAGTTGATATATAGACATAACAAAGAAATAAAATTTTATACATTTCCCATGTGGGACTAATAGGACTAACCCACACTTTAGGTATCAAATTCTCTTCCCAAGACTCCTTCCATGAGTGGGCAGCCCAAAAACTCTAAGAAAACTTGAAAATCAGCTCCGAATGGCAGGTTATGGGGGTGTCCCCTAGTATCTCTCCATGAATCAAGGATTTTTCCTTCATGGTTTGGCTCATTTGGACACCTCCTAGTCTTGCTCCACAAGTTTAGGCTTCTTCCTTTCATGGCTTTGGCACTTTTGGAAACTTTTGGGAACCTCCTTGAATTCCTCCCCAAGACAAGCTCTCTTCCCTTTTATAACTTAGGTTTTTATGGAACATTGTGGGGCACCTCCTTGATCCTCTCTTCAAGAAAAATTCTTGCCATCCTGGCTTGGGTTTATCTGGAAAGAAATTGGCTCCTCCTTGGATTGAGGTATCTTGATAGATTTCTCTCCCAAGTGGTGCAAGAAAAAAAAAAGGAACTTACTTCTTGTCGTGTAGGGACCAAAGACACTGGATGGAAATATGGCGCCTCCTAGACTCTGGTGTGTGGCTGGGAGTGTGGCGCCCACTTGCTTGGGCCTGGGAGAAAAAATGTGGCACCCTGGACCTTGACTTGACTGAAAAAAAAAGTGGCACCAACCTGGAGAAGACCTAGACCACTACTAGGACTTGTACTGAGTCAACATGACTCAACAAAATTTAAATTGCAGGGAAATACAGACTCAAGACTAAAATTGAGTTGACCAAGTCAACCCTTATTACAAAACCAGAAAACCCTAATTCTTCGGGCAAGATCAATCAGAGATCCAGATGGAGCCCTGAAGTCTTCTTCTGAGTCTGGTGCCCGCACCAAAATGAAGTCATCCTGACTACTAAAAAAAAATAGAAAGAAAAGAAGATCATATGGAGGTAGATAAAGAAAAAGAAATTGCTAGGAAATATTCTAACTCAAGAACACTTTAAAGACTTTAAAAGTTTTTGAAAGAAGGTGGAAGCCACCAAAAGTAGTTCCACTGAGAAGGATCCTACAATGGATCTAAGGAGCCCTAAAAGAAAGAGAAGGAGAAGAAAAGGACAAAGGAGTGAAAGGAATTCTAACCTAGAAGCAAGAAAGGATGCCGAAAGAAATGGGTCTAGTGCAAGCCTTCTACTTCTTCATTTTCTTTATCTCTTTCCTATTGCTCTACAAAGAAGGTGATCCCTGTAACAATGGTAGGAAGTCCCCATTTATACACAATTCCAGCGATCGAGATTGAAACTCCCAATTTAGCCAAACTCATCGAATCTCAACACATGGCCTTCTCTTGATTGGCTAACATTGCATCACTTCAAAAAAGTAATCAATCGATTAACTCTTGGTGCTAGGTTTTGTGCATATCATTTATGCATCATAGTTGTCAAGCTATATGGTGCATCCTGTTTGCCAAAGAAGATCAGATGAATCATAGCCATTTTAGGATTTATTGCATAGTCCTTTTATACACTATGGCCATGATTCGTCTCTCCACCACTATTAAGGTGATGAGGCAACTTCTGAGAAAGCATTTAATAATCGGATGGTGAAGAGATCTACTCCACCCCCAAAATTGAAGGAATGCCTATCCTTAGCCTAGAAATGATAAAGCAAAGTAAACTATTCAGTAATGCTTTGGACTTGAAAGTGGGGGATAACTGTTATAATTATTACTTACTCAATCTTGAGAACTAGTCAAATTCCAGACTACTAGCTAGAATGCTAACTATAGCTGACTACTACCTAAAGTAGACTATTGACTATGGCCCTGAGTATGAAGGAGATGACTATGCAAAGTAGCACAATTGACCATACTAAGCCTTACTCGGTACCAAGTAGTTATACGATACTGACTACTTCTCTGTAATGAATATTTATTCAAGATCAACTAGCTATTCAGGTAGATCTAGTAGGGCCTACCCACATCTAGCATCAAGCTCCATCAACTCGGAGTAGCCCACCTACTTTAACCTACTCCGATGAGCAGTATGTTACCTCATCTACTCAGAGTCAGCAACATCCGAGTAGGTGGCAAAGCCAACAACTTTCAGTTAGAGATTGTAATGGATGAGATCCCGGCAAACCACTATCCTTCAATAAGAGAATCCTAACTTTCCAACATTCTTAACTTCCCAACAAAAAGTTGTTATCTATGTCAATGGAGGCAACCTCGTTAAAATTATTTAGTTACTCCGAGTAACTCTATAAATAGATACAAGGAGATCTCTGGCTAGGTATGACACTACCACCACTCCTAAATGCTTAATCTTCTTTCTCTTATCGCTCTCAGCTCTAGCTACTATAGCCCATCTCACTCCTCTTACTAACTTGAGATCGGAGGATCCCCTACCTGTTACCAACGGTCAAGGAACTATTCTTGTAGGTCTCTGCCAGAGAGAAGCCAAAAGCAACATCCCTTCCCTTCCAAAGAAAACTAGAAGATTCTTAGGTACTGCTGGAGTTCCAGCAAGAAGTGATTTACTAGCAATAAGCTCCATATTCTTTATAATACTAGCCTATATTCTCTCTCCAAAATAAAATAATTAAATAAATATACTACTATCAACCAATTATACCCCTTCACATGTACATACGGGCCATTAGATCTTACAGGAGATATGTAAACTCTACGACCTTTAAAATATGTAGTAAAGATTGTTTATTAATTAATTTTATAGAAACTATATTGGATAAATATTGTACAAGTGAGCTTGTCACATCCTAAACTCAACACTCAGATTGGCCATGCAACATGACCATACATTTCCTAGGGCAAAGTCCTAGAGAATATGCTGGTCTAAAAGATGACTCCATCACTCGAACTCCACAATCAAACCCATCCAATGCTACACATCTTATGACTCTGGAAGGAAGAGGAAGAGATGGTGTGAGATTTACAATCCAAGAAAAATTTTCACACCCTCACACTAGTATAATAATATAATTTAAAAATAATAGGTAAACAGTATCAAAGAAAAAACATAAACAATGAAATCTCATGTCAAATATCTAGTATAACTTAACAGTTACATAAACATATATCACAAATCATGTATTATTACAAATCCATCATAAATTCACCATTGGTGTTCATCTGACTTATCATTCATATCTCATTAATATCATTTGGATCAATCAATATTTATATTTAGAATTTTGGACTAACCATAATCATGCTTCAGCTAGTAACTGACAATCATAATCCATGCTTCGACTTGTAGTAGCAAACCAAGATATTCATCCTTTGGCCTCTGATGGCAAATCAAAATATCCATGCTTCGGTTCATGGTGGCAAACCAAGATATACGTATTGTGGCTCATAGTGGCAAATCAAGATATTCGCGTTATAGCCCGTGATAGCAAACCAGGATGTCATGACTAGCAATCCAAGATGTCACCATCCATCCTATGACTAGTAGTCCACATCATGGCTAGTTTAAATTCTCTTACACAATCAATAAATCATTCAATAATTTTGTATTATATTTCTTACTAAACTTCAAAGCAACTGATGCCTTGTTTCAAATAATCAATATGTGATACATGTGTATATTAAAGAATCATATGATTATATATTCATATCAGAAATCATTATATAGCAATGATAATTCATTTGGCACAAAATCAAATATCACCACATATAATACAAAAATATATGCATACATATAGGTTATCATGTAACAAGATAGTTACATCTACAAATTTCAAACTCAAGCATAATAATTGATAAACTTCTTGATCTACGAACTTTGGTTCAAGATATTCTACTTGATACCTTTTTGTAAAGATAGTTGCATCTCTACATAATCAAGTTCAAACATAAAAATCATAGACAATCAAGATCTAGAAAAATTATAAAAAAATACTCGAATATTATAGGTATAGGACCCCTCCTAGGGTCAACCAATTGATTTGGATTTACCTAAATATCTAGACCCTCCATTGGTCCATAAGATTTCTAAAGAGAGAAAGGAAAGAGAGAAAAGGGAAGTGAGTAATTTGTTTTCTTTTTCTTCTCTCTCTTTCCCTCATTTTTTTCCTTTTGTACCATAGAAAACAAGGGAAAAGGTTGACCACCTTCCATGGTTGCGACCCTCGATGATAGTTACCCTAACGACTCTAGCAGTGGTGGCTCTAGCCCTCAACAATCAAAGCAAGGCCACATCTAGCTACCACATCCAGTTTGGTGGAAGAAAAGAAGAAGAAAAAACAAGGGAGGCTTGGTCCAATGTGAAATATGGCAATCTATAGCTCAATCTGGCCATCAAAGTCTTCCTAGGGTTCAGAAAGAAAAAAAGGAAGAAGAATAAGAGATCAATACTGATAGATCATGATATTATCGTTAAGATACCATGGCTATTAGTTTAATTAACCGACTTCTAATAAATCAAAAATAGGTAGATAGTAGCAAGTCGGGTCAAATCCATGGAGAAGGTAGTGATTTGGATAGTTTGAAATCTTTGATTTTTATAAAATAAAGAAAAGTGATTTGAGGTAGGGAAAATAAAAAAATAAAAGCATGAAAAAATATCAAAATCTAGTATATTCGATCTGTTAGTCAAATCTTAGCATCTACTTGCAAGAAAGTAAAAGACAAGAATTTAAATGAAAATAAATTTTGCATTGATTAAAATAAGAATCTATAGAGCACTAAAAATAATAATTAAATATCTAAGAAAGCAAGAATAAGTATCTGAAATAGATTGGCACAATCTTGTCGGAAAGTCGATTGATGTCATGTTTCCTTCTTTTGTCATACTTCGTGAAGTGAACTGGGCTTCCTCTTCTTCTTCCTCCTTAGATCTTGATCTAGAGTCGGCGTAGGCGAAGAGATGGCATAGACGGAATAGCTTCTCCTCTAAGAAGCCTCACTCTTAGAGGCCAACCTACAATCCAAAACTGAACCTTCTATCTTGTACCGTACTTTTCCCTCCAAGATGCTCTCTTCTATATCCCAGGGGTCCTTTAAATAAAGCTCGTCTAGGGCTTCCACCCGGTCAAATTTAGACTCTATCGAGCTCCAAATCGGCTAGATATTATGAGAAAAATTCTTAGCCATTCGATCGATTGCTTGATGGGTTCATCATAACTCACTTCCTTCTCTGGAACACAGAGTCTGGGAGGGACTCTCACGACTCTGAATCCCCAAATCCCTAGGTCTCCCACTTGGATTGGAACTCTACTACGAGCCTCTCCTATGGGTGGTGACGAACAGCGACAAGCGGCGGTGCCAGTAGTGGGGGATTGGAAACTAGTGGTTATGATGATGTTGACTCCAATAATGATTTTGATAATTAACAAAATACTTAAATATGTTTGAGTACTAACAGTTCGTTGAAGTGTGTTTTTAATTGAAAAAAGGTACTTATCAAATCAGCAAAAATTGAACTACTTGTCAAAGATTGAAGAAGCCTTTTCCATGGTTGAAACATCAGTGTTTAATGGATTTAAGTATTTAAGACTTGCTTGAAAGGAATTAACGAGTTTAGTTGAAAAAGGATTCAGCAAAGTTTCAGTCATTTTTGAAGAAGTTTCAGCAAGTATCGATTCAAAGTGTCGACTCATGACAATGCAAGTGTCGACTCAAGCCAGCACGCAGAGAAAAGTTTCAGTGACACGCTTGAAGTGTCGACTCATGCCATTCAAGTGTTAACTCAAAATGTCGACTTAAGGATCGACTCAAAGCCTGAGACAAGATTTTTCCAAAATATACTGAAATCTAAGATTTGCCTCAAGTGTCGACTCATGGATGATAAGTGTCAACTCATGTATCGACTCACCTGAGATTTTCAAAGAGCTTCAATACAGAATTTTGAACTAGGTGTCGACTCATGGGACTTAAGTGTCGACCCTAAGTATCGACTCACAGCTTGAAGTATTGATACTAGGAGTTCTGAAAACAGCAACGGCTAGTTTTTTCAAATACAGAACTCATCCTTTTTGCTCCCAATGATTAGTTTCTTGTGTCTAATGGTCATAAACCAACTTTTGGGCCTTGGGATGATATTTAAGTGATTCAAATTGAAGAGGAATCAAGAGAGAATTAATAGAGAATAAGAAAAAGAAAGAAAGCAAGTGCGTTTACTCATACATTCATTGAGAGTAATTACTTCCAAGTGAAGAAGCCTTCAAGCATTCAAAGCTATCAAGAGCATTCAAGTCCAATTACTTTTAAGCATTGATTGAGGCTTCATCGAATTGAAGACAAACATCTTCATCGATCTTCAAAGAGATAACAGCCTTTAGTAGAAAGCTTTTCTTGTATTCTTTATATCATTTCATACTTTGTTGTAAAGGTTTTTGGTAAGCCTAAGAACAAAACCAAGGAGATTTTTGGTTAGCCTAATTGAAAACCAAAGAAGTTTTCTGTTAGCCTTTGAAAATCAAGAGATTTCTTTTGATGAGCCTTGTGAAAACCAAAAGGGATTTTGATTACTGAGCCCGAAAAACTAATCGGCTGTAATCGTGAGTGATTATAGTGAATTCCCAAGTAGACCTTAGAGAGTAGATATAGGTACCTTGGAGAGCACCGAACTACTATACTTGGATTGTGTTTGTGATTGATTGTCTCCCTCTACTTGCTCTTATCTTTCATTGCAATTTAAATTTTTGCTGCATACTATTTAAGAGCATACTACACATATATCTCACTAGCACTTGTTTTGTTTATTGAATTGGTATACACACTTGCATATAATTTTTAAAAACCCAATTCACCCCCCCTCTTGGGTTGCTTACTGGGCAACAAGCAATATCAGAGCCACGTTCTTAGTATATAGGTCTAATCGCCTTGAGTAAAGATCTATGGTAGACCCCCTTAGTACTAGTATAGTTGAGGGACAAGCCTCAAACAGACCACCTTATTTTAATGGCTCTAATTATATATATTGGAAAACTAGAATAAGAATTTACATGCATTCTATAAATTATAATTTATGGAAAGTAGTTGATAAAGGTCCTCATATTTCTTTGGTTGTGGTTAATGGTATTTCCATCCCAAAGCTTGAAGAAGATTGGGATGAAAATGATATTAAACAATCCAAGATCAATGCGAAAGCAATGAATCTCCTTCACTGTGCATTGGATCCTAGTGAGTTCAATAGGATCTCCACTTGCACCTCAACCAAAGAAATATGGGATACACTTGAGGTTACTCATGAGGGTACCAATCAAGTGAAAAACACAAAAGTTAATATTCTTGTGCACACTTATGAGATGTTCTGGATAGAACCTAATGAATCAATTACTGATATATATACTAGATTCATAAATATTGTAAATGGCATGAGAAGCCTAGGTAAAATTATGTCTAATGCCGATCTTGTAAACAAAATTCTTAGGTCTCTTCCAACATCTTAGGATCCAAAGGTGATCACCATCCAAGAAGCCAAAGAAGTTAATCAACTTTCATTGGAGCAGCTAATGGGTTCGCTCATGACTTATGAGCTGAATTTGAAACAAAAATCTATAGATATGGACAAGAAGAAGAAGGGCATAGCTTTCAAGTCCACAACTCAAGAAGAATCATCAAATGAAGAATCAAAAGAAGAAGATAATGATGATGAGGGTGAAGAAGCTTTGCTAGCAAGAAAATTTAAAAAATTTATGAGGAGAAAGAAATTTCCTTACAAGAAAAGGTTTCAATCAAATAAGGAAAAGGGAAAAGAAAAAGAGAAAGAAAAGGACAAGGAGAAGGAACTACCAATATGCTTTGAATGCAAGAAGCCTGGACATTACAAGTATAACTGCCCTCTCTTAAAGAAGTCAAGGAAAAAGCTTAGAAAGAAAGCAATGATGGCGACCTGGAGTGACAATAAGGACTCCAGTTCAGATGAAAAACAAACTGAAGTCGCAAATCTTTGCTTCATGGAACAACATGAAGAAGAGGTAAATTCTGATCTTGAAGCTGATTACACTTTTGATGAATTAAGAACTGCATTTGATGAATTAATGCATGATTATAAGTTGATATTATCTAAAAATAAAAAATTGAAAAAGCATGCAAACTCTTTCTCACATGATAATAATTGTCTTTTGAATGAAGTTAATGATTTGAAAAATAAAATTAATGTTTTAAAAAAATGGAACAATGCTTTATCTATGGAAAATGAATTTTGAAAAGGCCTAAAGCAAATGTTTCAAACAATGAACTTTTGAAGAAATGTAATGATCTCGAAGTAGAAAATAAGAAACATAAAGATGAGCTTGATAAGATAAAACCTTTTGTTGAAAAACTCACTTATAGTTTTGAAAACTTGAATCTTTTTTTAAACAACCAAAGAGCTGTTTTCAATAAAGCAGGATTAGGTTTTAAGTCTCAAAAATAGTAAAAGTTTTTCAAAAATTTCTTTATTCCTGCATCATCAAGCATCATTTGTTACTCTTGTAGAAAAGTAAATCATAAAGCATATCATTATAATTTAAAAAAAATCAATAATTCAAGAATGATTTGGGTTCCAAAAGAAACTATTTTTAGTACTAATCCTAAAGGATCGAAGTTGGCTTGGTTACCTAAAATTAAAACTTAATTTATTTTACAGGTATGTCTTGCAACCAAAGAAAAGAAAAGACTGTGATATCTTGATAGTGGTTGCTCAAGACATATGATAGAAGATGTGAAGCAATTCACCTTTCTTGAGGCACTAAATGAAGGGAGTGTAACCTTTGGTGATAATGGTAAAGAAAAGATTATTGGTATCGGTAAGGTTCACAACTCCCCTTCTACTTGGATTGATAATGTTCTTTTAGTTGAAGGTTTGAGACATGATCTGCTTAGTATTAATCAATTTTGTGATAAAGATTTTCAAGTTATTTTTAAATCCTCTCTTTGAATAATTGCTAGTCTTGAAATTAATGGAGTAAAATTCATTGAAAAAAAGCATGGTAATATCTATCTAGTAGATTTGGATAATCTATCTTTGCCTAATAGTGAATGCCTAGTTACAATGAATTCCATTATTGATGAGACTAGTTGGCTGTAGCATTATAGATTAGGTCATGCTAGTATGTATTTACTCTCTAAATTATGTAAAAAAAATTTAGTAAGAGATTTGCCAAAACTTAGTTTTGATAAAGATAAAATTTGTAAAGCATATCAATTTAGAAAACAAGTAAAAACATCTTTCAAACCTAAAGATTTTGTTTCAACTTCTAGGCCATTAGAACTACTCCATATGGATCTCTTTGGACCAACTAGGACATCTAGCCTAGGAGGCAAGAGATATGGATTAGTTACAGTAGATGATTTTTCATGATTTACATGGATTTTATTTCTAGCTCACAAAGATGAATCATTTTTAGCTTTTATAAAGTTTTATCGAAAAGTCTCAAATGAAAAAGGAACTTTAGTCATTTGTATTCGTAGTGACCATGGTCTGAATTTGAAAATCAAGACTTTGAAAACTTTTGTAATGAAAAAGAAATAGAATACAAATTTTCTATACCTAGGACACCTCAATAGAATGGGGTAGTAAAAAGAAAAAATTATACTTTAGAAGAAATGGCACGTACTATGCTTTGCAAAAATGATATGCCAAGATATTTTTAGGTTGAAGCTGTAAATATCGCTTGCTATATTTTAAACTATGTTTTAATTTGACCGATTTTAAAGAAAACTCCTTATGAGCTTTAGAAACAAAGAAAACCAACTTTAAAGTATTTTTGAGTTTTTGGTTGTCAATGCTTTATTATGAATAATGGTAAGGATAATTTAGAAAATTTTGATGCCAAGTCTAATGAAGGTATCTTTTTAGGATACTCTACATCAAGCAGGGCATATAGAGTATTTAATAAGAGAACTTTAGTAGTAGAAGAATCTATATGTGTAGTATTTGAAGAATTTGCTAACAAATCCTCTAGAAAAGAGGATACTTCTGATGCATGTGCAGGTGCTGAAGAATTAAAGAAGTTAACTCTGGATGATTAACCTTCTCAAGAGAATGAAGAAGATCAAGACAATAATGAAAGAGAAAAAGTCACATAACCCACACCAAGGCATCCAAATCTATCCAAAGAATAGATGTATGCTCATGGACATCCTAAGGAGTTAATCCTAGGTGATCCATCAAAAGGGATAAGAACAAGATCTTCAATTAGAAATGAATGTAATTATATTATTTTTGTTTCTCAAATTGAACCAAAATGTATTAAACAAGTTGAAAAAGATCCTAATTGAATAAATGCGATACAAGATGAACTAAATCAATTCAAAAAAAATAATGTCTGGACTTTAGTTGATAGACTATCTAATATTTTAATTATTGGTACAAAATGGGTTTTCAGAAACAAACTTGACAAAAATGATATTGTTACTAGAAATAAAGCTAGGCAGTTGTCAAAGGCTACAATCAGGAGGAAGGGATTGATTTCGATGAAACCTTTGCTCCTATTACTAGACTTAAGGCAATTAGACTATTATAAGCATTTGCATATTTTATGAACTTCAAATTATTTCAAATGGATGTCAAAAGTGCTTTCTTAAATGGTTTTATTTCTGAAGAAGTATTTGTTGAACAACCACCTGGTTTTGAAAATTATGCACATCTTGATCATGTTTTTAAACTATACAAAGTACTTTATGGTTTAAACCAAGCACCCCGAGCATGGTATGAAAGACTTAGCAAGTTCTTAATTGAAAATGATTTCTCTAGAGGCCATGTTGACACTACATTATTTCTAAAAAGAAAAAATGATGATTTATTGGTAGTACAAATTTATGTTGATGACATTATATTTGGTGCTACTATTGAAATTCTTTGTCAAAAGTTTACTAAGCTTATGCAGGGATAGTTCGAAATAAGCATGATGGGAGAACTCAACTTTTTTCTCAGACTCCAAATCAAGCAAACCAAAGATGGAATCTTCATCAACCAAGCTAAGTATACAAGAGAAATCTTAAAAAAGTTTGGGATAAAGACTACCAAATCAATAGGTATACCTATGAGCCCCTCTTGTAAATTTGATAAAGATGAACATGGTAAATCTATTGATCAGAAATTATATAGAGGAATGATTGGCTCTTTGTTATATTTGACTGCTAGTAGACTAGATATCATGTTTAGTATTTGTATATGTACTAGATATCAGTCTGATCTAAAAGAATCTCATCTGTTGGCTGTTAAGCACATATTTAAATATTTATCTGGTACAATTGATATTGGCTTGTGGTATTCTAGAGATTTATCTATTGATTTGATTAGTTATTCAGATGCTGATTTTGCTGGATGTAAATTAGATAGAAAAAGTACAAGTAGAACTTGCCAATTTCTTGGAGTTAACTAAATCTCCTGGCTTAGCAAGAAACAAACTTCAGTTGCACTATCCACAGCTGAGGCTGAGTATATGTAGCAAGAAGTTATGCTCAAATCTTGTGGATTAAGCAATAACTTGAGAAATTTGGAATTAAACTAACTAAGACACCCATAAGATGTGATAACACTAGTACTATAAATTTAACTAAAAATCATGTTCGGCACTCTAAAAGTAAGCACATTGAAATTAGGCCTTATTTCATTAGAAATCATGTTGAAAATAATGATATTATGCTTGAATTTGTTTGCTTGGAAATGCAACTAGCTGACATATTGACTAAACCTCTTCAAGAGGATCAGTTCAGTATAATTAGAAGAGAATTAGGGGTCATCAACCCTTTTGATTAAAATATCCATCTCTTCATAATTTCTTTTAACTTTTAATTGATCAAAATTGTTTGTAAATCATGTTTAATCTCTTTAAAATCATTGAAATTCTGTTCTACCTTGATCAATGCTTCGTTTCCTATTTTTTTTCTAGTTTTAAGTCGAAGTGTCGACACTTGACTCTGTGTCATGAGTCGACACTTGAACGATGACAGATCGAGATAAAAACAGGAAAATGAAGTGTTTTCCTCATATTTGTTATTCCAAATCGAGTCGACTCATCCGCAAACGGTGTTCCAACATCTTCTTCCCTCCAGTTTTTGGTTCCAATCCTTCGATTCTTCATTTGGAATAGGTACATTTTTGGATTTCCACTGTTCTTCATTCTGTTTCCTAGGTTTTCACCCTAGAAACCCTAGCTTCTCCCCTTCCTTGCATCCTTCGCTTATTTCTTTTCAATGGGGCCTAGAAAACAAGTTGTCCGGCATCCTAGACCTTCCATTCAGGAGGAAGAGAGAAGAACCAAGGCTAGACATGAGGATAGAGCAGCAGATGTGCTTGGTGTTCCTTCTAGACCCCCTATTTCTATAGCAAATCGGATGGGATCGAAGACCATCATTGGAGGATGTCGTGTGGACTTCGATTTCCTAGATCAGCAGTACTTCAGGATAGGCCAATGGCTAAGGGATGCAGGTCTTGCACCATTTTGTTCTCTGTCTGAGAGATTCTACCCGGGACTGATTAGAGAGTTATACGTTTCACTTGCCCAAGGTAGCGATGGCTGGATTGCATAGATCCACGATAGAGATGTTCCAGTATCTGTAGAGATTTTGAGCAGAGTATGGGACATCCCCATGGCAAAATCAGTTATGGATGCTTTAGTAGACAGATTCAGTGGTCTTCGATGCATTTTTGAGACAGACGATCTACTTGAGGGAGCCACCGTGGTTGCTTCGAGATTGTTGCCTGAGATGAGGTTACTGCACCATATCATAGCCCGGATCCTTCTATCGAAGACCGGATGATTCGACTTCATCACAGAGCACGAGCTTATGATCATGGTTTCTCTGGTACAGTGCACTCTTGTATGCCTCCCAGTGCTAATGGTACATCAATTGACTGAGGCATGGATCAACCAGAGACTGTGTCTGCCCTATGAGATGGGGTTGACATTGCTATTTAGAGCTTATGGAGTGGTCATAGATCATGAGTCGTACAGATAGCTGCTACACAAACATATATGACATCAGATCTCTACATCGGATGGGTTACCAGCTTGTTAGAGGCCAGTAAACAAGATGTATATCTGGTCAGGCCACTGACAGAGATGATGATGTGGCAGAGGAGGAGTGTATCTTTTCAGATGAGGCAAGGCCCTCAAGCCACCCTGTGATATTCCTGAGATTCAACCCGAGCCTTCGGCACAGCCAGAGCCCACTCCTCAACCTGAGCCAGTCACACCTCTTGCAGCATCAGATCAGGCACCTGCACCACATCTACCGCAGTGATTGATCTAGACCTTGAGCAGAGGATTACAGATCATATTTCAGGGGTCCATAGAGAGATCTCAAAGCTATCAGCCAAGACTATACAGGTGCAGATAGAGCTACAGGCACTATGGATTCACATAGATTTACAGATCAGCTCTCTTTGTGCTACCGTGGAGGTTAGGATGGCACAGATTCAGGACATGTTGAGATTGATGATGCCATAAGGCACTTCTGGTCCACCTGCACCTCCACCTCCTCCTGCTGATGGAGATGAGACAGAGGATGACAGCAGTAGTGATGATCAGTTTAGTGGCAGCACTTCAGCTCCATCTGATTCACCTCCAGCACCACCAGCTCCAGGACCTGACATGGGAGATGATCATTCTGACTCCATAGAGCTTGATGTGATAGATTTTGTGGTGGAGCCAGAGCCGAAGATTGTAGCTGATACTTCTAGGAGTCCCATTTCTAATACACCTCGATCATTTCAGACTCTGATTTTATCCACTCCTCTCTCTAGACCTAATGATCATACTTCCTTTCCTGCACCTACTCCTATTATTCCATCTTTTAATGCTTCCATGTTACATTCTCCACCTATTCATACATCTTCCCTTATCAGGAAACTGGGATTTTATACTCTTGGTTTCCAACATCTTGATGCTAGACCTATTTTTGACCATACCCCCCTTCTACTATTTTTGATACTGTTGCTCTAGTCAGTTCTATTCCTGCTACTAACGTAGCTTCTACCTCTTCTACACCAGCCAGAGTCAGAGCTTATGTCAGACATAGAGGACGAGGCCATCATGACGTATCGAGACCGACTGGGACCAGACTCTCTAATCTTCGATCTATGTGGCCACGATCCCGACCTTCTAGAGATACTGGATCGGTTGAGATTGGATCCTTTGATGATGAGGAGCACTCTTCTTAGGATAGTCTTTATGTTCAAATGGTTTACATTTCAGCATTACTTGTATGTATCTTTGTTTGTATCTTGTATCAAAGTTTTTGTATCAATGTATGAACTTTTGAATTCAATGAATGAAAGTTTTTATATTAATATTTTGTCTTTGGTTATTATCTCTTGTGATTATTGCTCAATTTCTGTAATTATAATTCTATCTTCTCTTTAATCCTTTTTTTATGATGACAAAAAGGGGGAGAGTTATATGAAAAAGAAAAGCAAAAGGGGGAGACATAAGTGAAAGATATGTGAGAGATAAAGAAGAAAAGAATGAATTGTTATTGGTAAATGATAAAGGAGGAAATTAAATAAAAAGTAGCTTGATGAGAAAGAAAAAAATAAGAGTGAGAGTAAAAGAAAAGTAAAATTAGAGCAATGAGTGAGGGAAAGTAATCAGTTTGCTAAAATTTCTTGCAAAATCTTTGAAATTAGTTTTTCAATTTATGAAAACTCTTTAAAATTCAGTTTTTCGAATTACCTTTTGAGGGGGAGTATCTATACTCTTCAATCTCTTGTTCATTTTTTTTTTTTTTTGATTATATTCATTATATTTGAATACTGAAATTCTTGTTCTTAAAGTATGTTTCAATTTTGATACACATTTAGAGTATCATGGTTCATGTAATTTTAGCTTTGATATTCCTTATAGTTCTAATCCAATTCAAATGAGCTTATTGACTTAAACTTTTACCTTTACTCTGATACAAATTGTATTGAGCTTTATACTATTGAGTTTTTTTTTTAAGAGCTTATCATATGGAATATACTTAAAGATTTTGTCATCATCAAAAAGGAGGAGATTGTTGGCTCCATTATTGATTTTGATGATTAACAAAATATTTAAGTATGTTTGAGTACTAATAGTTCGTTGAAATATATTTTTAATAGAAAAAAGGTACTCATCAAATCAGCAAAAATTGAACTGCTTGTCAAAGATTGAAGAAGCCCTTTCCATGGTTGAAACATCAGTGTTTAATGAATTTAAGTATTTAAGACTTGCTTGAAAGGAATTAATGAGTTCAACTGAAAAAGGATTCAATAGAGTTTTAGTCATTTTTGAAGTTTCAGCAAGTATCGACTCACAGTTCAAGTGTTGACTCATGATAATGCAAGTGTCGACTCAAGCCAGCACGTATAGAGAAGTTTCAGTGGCACGCTTGAAGTGTCGACTCATGCCATTCAATTATCGACTCAGGATGTCGACTCAAAGATCAACTCAAAGCTTGAGACAGAATTTTTCCAGAACATGCTAAAATCCAAGATTTGCCTCAAGTGTTGACTCATGGATGATAAGTGTCGACTCATGTGTCGACTCATCAGATGAAGTGTCGACTCATCTGAGATTTCCAGAGAGCTTCAATGCAGAATTTTGAACTAGGTGTCGACTCATGGGACTTAAGTGTCGACCCTAAATATCGACTCATAGCTTGAAGTGTCGACACTTGAAGTTCTGGAAACAGTAATGACTAGTTTTTTCAAATGCAGAACTCATCCTTTTTGCTCCCAACGGCCAATTTCTCATGTCTAATGGTCATAAACCGACTTTTGGACCTTGGGATGGTATTTAAGTGATTTGAATCAAAGAGGAATCAAGAGAGAATGAATAAAGAATAAGAAAAAGAAAGAAAGCAAGTGCATTCACTCATACATTCATTGAGAACAATTACTTCCAGGTGAAGAAGCCTTCAAGCATTCAAAGCTATCAAGAGCATTCAAGTCCAACTACTTTTGAGCATTGATTGAGGCTTCATCAAATTAAAGACAAGCATCTTCATCGAAATTCAAAGAGATAACAGCTTTTATTAGAAAGCTTTTCTTGTATTCTTTATATCATTTCATACTTTGTTGTAAAGGTTTTTGGTGAGCCTAAGAACAAAACCAAGGAGATTTTTGGTTAGCCTAGTTGAAAACCAATGATATTTTTGGTTAGCCTAGTTAAAAACCAAGGAAATTTTTTATTAGCCTTTGAAAACCAAGAGATTTCTTTTGGTGAGCCTTGTGAAAACTAAAAGGAGTTTTGATTAGTGAGCCCGGAAAATTAATCGGCTATAATCATGAGTGATTATAGTGAATTTCCAAGTGAACCTTGGAGAGTGAATGTAGGTGCCTTGGAGAGCACCAAACCACTATACTTGGATTGTGTTTGTCATTGATTGTCTCTCTCTACTTATTCTTATCTTTCAGTGCAATTTAAATTTCTGCTGCACACTCTTTAAGAGTACACTACACATATATCTCACTAGTTTTGTTTATGGAATTGGTACACATACTTACATATAATTTTTAGAAACTCAATTCACCCCCCTCTTGGGTTGCTTACTGGGCAACAGATGAGGCTATGGCAAGGTGGTGGTGGTTGAGAGCAAGAGATGGCAGTAAATCTAGCGATGGTAAAAGGAGGATCGAGGTGGGGAGGTGGCACGGTGGTGTTGGGATAGCCAGAGGTGGTTGAACGATGGTGGCAGCAATATGGTTTGGAGCAAGCGATCACCGAACAGCAAGGAAATGGTGGAGGGTGGTACCGGGCGCCTCTCCCTGCCAGAAGCTCAGGGGGCGATGCCGGGTGCTTCTCCTTACCGGAAACGAGCTTTTGACAGTGAGGGGACAGTCTCGATGCAGCGGGGCAGCTAAACGGTGGTGAGGAAGGAGGTGCATCGCAGTGGCGGAAGATGGTAGATTGGAGGAAGAGGACAGTGGTGGCCGGTCTAAAAATGGGCTTTCCGGCAGTTCTCCGACCATGGCGGCCTTCCCGGCATCTCCTCCAGTGATGGACAGCGACCAAACGTTGTCTATGGCGATCGACAGCTCAAAACAGCATCGACGGTCCATGGGAATGGGTCATGGACTGGTATCAATGTTTATCGATTCTTTAATCCATTTTAAAATTCAATTCCAGACCCGTTTGAACTCCGATTTGAGTGCCATCTATGCCATTGGACTTCAGAATTCGAGCTCTTCATAATGATGGTCTTCTTCCCTATAAATGATATATAAAAGTATCAATTTGATATAAATAATGATAGTCTAATTATTAAATTAATACTTTTATACGTGTATAAAATATAATTATCAAATATCTCAACTTCAATGATAAATTGATGGTGGCTCATCAAAAATGCTCGTTGGAAAAACCCAGTAAATCCCATGGATTTTCACCGACAATTTAAATAATTAAAGATTGGGGAAATGCTTCAATGAAGAGGAAAGGGGGATTTATATATGGGAATTCTAGGGTTTTCACTAATGTTCTATTTGCCCTAGAACTCCCTTTCCGATGTATTTGGGGAAGAGGAAGACTCCAATAAGGAATCTTGTCCTCATCATGTGCATCGCATTTGAATGGCCCAGAAGTGCCCATCTAGTCCAGCCCAAACTAATTTGGATTCCTGGCCGGTCAAGTGGACCAAGCCTAATACCTTATGTATTTAGGGTTGTCTTCACATTAAGATTAAAACAGTATAAATGAAATTAATATAAAAAATTCTTCATTCTCAAGATTCCAAGTAATACAAATTGCACTATTTGTCGTGTTTATGTTAACATCTAAATGATAATCTTTGTTTTAGGTTCTTCATAGATTTTGACAGACTTTCAATATATAGAAAACCTCATAGTAAATTGAAATTAAATTATTGTGTTCTAACGAAAATAGATTGAATCAGTGCTTTTAAGATTTTAACTCTAGTTTACCAAGCATACATGACGAAAATAAAGCTACATACCAAATTTTAGTTTCCTTTCTTTTATATTCTTATCCACATAAATTATCTGCACATTTCAATATTTGCACAAGTCATCAGCATTTTCCCTGATAAGTATCAATGGAATCAAATCCTAATTTCAAGCATATTCATCATCTAGCAAATATTGAAGTATGTCTATGTAATGAAAGAATATCAATAATAAAGGAAATATTTATGAAAAGTCAACCACTAAGATCAAGAGATTTCTTGTTCTTGTCTCATGCCATATTGAAATATAATTTCTTCAGGTTTTCATTACTCATTTGTTCCTTTGAGGATTGATGAATACAGTTTGCAAATTGTTTGCCTATTACAATCTTAAAATCATTTATCATTGTCATACCCGGTCCTACTAGCAGAAGCAAGCATGTGACAAATGGCCACATATCCTGTAGTGTTTTACCCATAAAACATGAAAGGCCAAAGCAGAAATTTTACGTAAAACTTTTAATTAAAAAAACAAGTCCAACATTATTTTCAAACTCGATTTATATTAGTTGCATAACTTTTTTTCTTAAAAAAAAAAAAAGCATTTCTAGGTCCTAATCCTTTCACTTATGGCTCATAATCCCATCCACACTAAATGTTGGCATCTGAAAAGGGCAAAGAAAACAAAAGTAAGCTAAAAACCTTGTAAGTCATCTTTATCAATGTTTGATTAAGCATAATATGCACAAACTCAATGATCATAATATAATATTTTAAATTTATAATTTAAAGCATACTGAGTAATATAAAGTGTGTTTGTGTGTGCATATATATATATTAAAAAATAACCAATACATCTAGACAAAAGAGAAAAATTTTCAATTATTGTACTATTCACACTCTCTCCTTGCCTTTTTGACTATGGCCATGATCAACCCTTGGCAAATTCCAAAATAGTTAGATCCTGACTACAATATGTGCCATCCATCAACATGTGCTAATGATCACCCCACTAGTGATCCAAAAGGAACTAGCACTGAAATCACACAGAAAACATGCCCATCGTAGCATGTACCATGATCGCCCCACTAGCACAATCCAAAAGAAAACTAGCCTTTTACTACAATATACTATTAACTAGCAAGCACTAGTTATCTCCCCACTGGAAGTCCAAAAGAAGGCTATATTCTAAATTGTGTGATATAGTATGATTAGAGATGATACATCACAACCAATAAAAATGACAATAATTCAATGCAGCAAAATTGCAATTCATGCCCACAAAATTTATTTCATGTTTAGCCCAGTAGTTCAAAGTTTATTTGTGTAGAGAATACATAATATTAATTTGAAATTTGTATGGATGATACTCATTACTAAGTTTTAATACTTAGGTTAATATATGTATGTCTAAGTCTGCAAAGCAAACCAATTCACCTACATGATTGAATACTAAGATAGAGGTGCTTTTAGTTAGTTTGTGAGATAAAAAATTTTCTCCAAGATGCTTCGGATGATCTAAATAAATACAATCAATGATTAGGTTTACCTCTAAGGAAAGCACATACTATAATTTAAAACTTGGGCAAGTGAAAGGTTCCTAGGTTTATGAGGACCATGTAAAGTTCCATCACTCAAAAAAAAATTCTACATGAAGGACAAGATCTAGATCTATTGGCTAGCTATCTCTACAAGAAATTTCATTATTAGCAATGGCTAATTACTATTAGTAATAATGGATTTGCCATCGCTAATATCATTAGCGACGGAACATCGTTGCTAAAAGTATGTCGAAATAATCTTTGTCACCAATATCTATTATTAGTAATAAAAAAATATCATCACTAATAATAGATATTAGCAACGGCTTGGGCAATGGCAAGGCCATCGCTAATAATTTTTCAAGTTTCTCTTTAAAAAATAAAAAAAATAGTGACAATATATTGCTATTGTTGCCGCCCGGATCGTCGTGGCCCGTAGCTGCTGATGGCGTCGGGTGTTCCGGGTCCGCCCGCGGGAGATGCCTCTGGTGCCCCGGGACCTGCAAGAAAGCCAATGTCAGTGACCCGGACCGGGAATTCCGGCGGGGGCACTCCGACGGTCAAGTCAGTGACTACCCAGGAGAACAGATCCTCCTGGTCGAGCCCCTCTGGATGAGCTCCACTCTAGAAGGAGTGAGTGGAGTGTATGAGAATGTGAGTGCGAGTTGGGGGATGTGGTGGCCGAGGTGGTCTTGCCCTCCTATATGGCCTCTCCCCTTCTTCTCTTTCTCTTTGTGATGGTTGTGTTGTTGAAAAATTGGGTGGCTCTCCCTTGTTGAGAGAGTGTTCTTCCTTTCTCATATGAGTGCTGTTACCTCCTTTTTGCTTACACTGGCTGAGTCTCTTACTTGGGCTTGACTCGGGGTCCTCCCTGGCTATCAGGCGGGTGCCACAAGGTATCGTGCCATAGACGGGACGCCTTCTTTATTGGGTAGCTGGGGAAGCTTCTACATGCCTCTGACATTCCTTTTACTTGCCCTTCCTGGAAGCCTGGCAAAACCTCGATTGTTGTGCCGCCACTCTCGGAAATCGTGCTCCTTGGTAGGGTCCTTTCTCCGGTCGTACGGCAGGTCGATGGAGGACATGGTGCCTTGGTGTGAGCTTCCTTTCTTTCTGGTGTGAATGGTGGCCATGGGCATTAATGGCGACATGGCGGGTTGCTGTCGTACGGTCCTCGGGGGGCACGCCACCATCTTTGGAGGAAAGGTGCTACTTCCTTGGCGGTTGGTGCTTCAATTCATGCTGGGGCCTGAGCTGGGAAGATGGGGCCTGCTTGTAGTAGACCTGTCCCGCGGCGGCTTGGTTGTGCAGAGGAGGGCCAAGCTCGGTACCAGACCGGTGGAGCCCAGCGTTTACCAAGCTCGGGCTGACAGAGGTACGCCCAGCCCAAGGGACCCGGACTTGAAGGGGCTCCGCATGGTGGAGGAGGCTTGAGCTCAACACCAGGCCACGGGGCCCGACCTCGAGCTAGAAAGGTCTGCCTCTGGTGGGATTTGAGCTCGACTCCGACCTAGGTGTCCTGACCTGGCGGGTACCGACCTGGCAGAGGATGGAGCCCGGCTTCGACGGGTGGCCCCGTTGACATCGTGGAGCTCTGCCCGGTGAAGGAGCCCATGAAGGGAATCCAGCACGGCATCCGATGAGGACTCCATGTCAGGATCCTTGGCCACGTCAGCAATCCGGCCACATCATTTGCCCCCCACTCCAGAGGCCCGTTGTCACGTGGTGCTCGGGGAGAAGGGAGTAATTACGGTGCTGACATGGAAAGGTAGAAAGATCTGGTGCAATAATGACCGATATCGGCGGCATCTCACCAGGAGGGCCCTTGAGACTGTGCGGGGGCGCCACGCGGCCACGTCCAGGGGGCGGTTATGGCAGGCACGGAAGTCAGAGCGACCGTGATCAGATTGGGGGTGCTGGCCCCGTTGATCAGCGACACATGGCGAGTCTTTTAGGAAAGTCGTAACGATACGGTCGGGCGCAGGTTATCTCGAATGGAGGGGTAAGTCTTTTCGAAACTTACCTCTTTTGAATCCTTCGTGCCCGACGTAGTGCTGCAGACTTCTCCTTTATCCACTCCGGTCTTCATCGTCCGCTTAGAATATTAGCAGGTTAGCTTCTTATTTTTCCTCTTTTCTCATCGACTAGGGATCGTCGTAGGTCCTCCTTCATCATCATCTTCTTCTTCTTCTATCCATGGATCGTTTTGGTCTGGACTTCCGTCCCTCGTGCCAAGCTGAGGCTGGACCCTCCCAGTCGAGGACTACTTCTTCCTCTGAAGAGGAAATGGAGGCGGCACGGTACGAGTTTAGTAGGAGACCTTCTCATGGCCCTTTAGCCATTAGGGAACCCAGGTCTTCTCCTCCTCCCTGCTTGGCTCTCCCTCCTGCTCCTGCTCTTGTTTCCCTTCCTAAGTCCGAGCCTTCTCGGTCGACAGGTCTCGGAGGGATTGCTTCGATGATCTCCACCGAGGATCTAGTGGCCATCCAGGGTGCATACGACATCCCTAAGTCTGTCCGGCTCTCCGTTCCTCGTCCCGGGGAGCGGGTCACGTCTAGTGGCCCTCGGCGAATTGCCTTCTACGAGGAGACCTTCGCCGGGGGCCTTCAGTTTCCTGTCCATCCCTTCATCCTTTCTTTCTTGGCCAACTATCAACTTGTTCCTGCCCAGTTGGTCTCCAAGGCCATCAAAACGATATTTTGTTTCATCATTCTATGTCACTTCCACAGGATTGTCGCCCGTTTTTCCTTGTTCAGGGCCTTATTCACCCTGAAACGCCACCCCACCGGGGAGGGGTGGTGGTCCCTTTCTTCTCACCCTCGGGGCATCCGTTTCGAGCTCCCCTCTTCCATCAAAGGATGAAAGAGGAAGTACTTCTTCACCTCGATTGAGGGGATCGACTGGGTTTGGAGCGACCCAGATCGGTCTCCAAATAGGAACTCCTCTATCGAAGCAGCCGACCTCGACTTGTACGAGCTGCTCAGACCGATCGAGATCCCATCTCTGGAGGTCTTGCTGTCAGAGCAGAATCTCCGCAAGGCTGGGGTCAGCTCGGCGTGGGAGTCGGGTGAGTTCGACTTGGCCACCCCACTTTCGCTTCTTATTTACTTTTCTTCTTTCTTTTTTTTTATGGGGCTGACCTTATCTTTTCTGGTGCAGAGAGGAAATTTTCAATGGATGAATTGCTCTCATTTTTCGAGGAACGAGAGCAGGCGGCCAAGGCTGGCGAGCCCGCTCCGAAGAGGGCCCGGGGTGAAGATGGTGCGAGGCCAGTGCAGGTCAGGCCGAATGCGCCAATTGCAGAGCGAAGGTGAAAGAGGGCTGCCGAGCCCGCCCGCGAGCCTTCAGGGCAGTAAGAGTTGGTGCCGGCGCCCGAGCCCGAGGTGGTCGTCCGTGCCAGATCCGTTGCTGCCACCGCCAGGACAGAGGCCCCTCCTCCGGAGATCATCGACGTCGAGGAGGAGGGAAGATCGAGAGAAATGAGGTCGGCGCCACCAGTGCGGACCGAGGTGGCGCCGAGCTCGCAACCGGTGCCGAGCGGGCCTCCCACCGCTGAGGGATCCAAGCCGGTAGAAAGGCAGGACAAGGACTATCGCCGAGTCCCTTTCCAGTTGGGCCCTAACGTCTCCCTGGTGAAGGACCCAAAGCTCGCCGAGCGGATGATGGACTTCTCAGTCCAGTCCTGTGATCGGCGGGAGGAGAGCGGGAGGCTCCTGAGTGACGTCGTCAGCTCGATGTTCGCCAATCTTTATGCCGTAAGTTCCCTTCTTTTGTCTTCATACCTCCTGTCTTCTCTCAGTACTGCAACTAATATGTCTTCTTTGGGTGCAGCATGGTAGGGAGTTGATCCTCATCAGAGACTACTGCCGTAATTGGGTGAGGAGGGATAAGGAGCAGCAGGCGAAGCTCGCGTCCCTGAAGGCTGAGGTGGGCCGGAAGGACGCCGAGATCTGAGAGGCCGATTCAAAGGCTAAGGGCCTCCAGGCTGAGCTCGTCGATGCCATCCGGACGAGGAAGGAGCTCGAGGGAGAGCTCGAGTTGAAGAAGACTCGACTGAAGGAGCTCCTTACTGAGATAGAGGCAGCGAAGGACAGGGCTGCCTCTGCTGAGAAGAGGGTAGCGACCGCGGAGGAGAGGGCCACCGTCGCCAGCCGTGCTAGCGTGACCGCCGAGAAGATGACGGCAATCACAATCCAGCAGTAGGAGTGCCTCCAGAAGTAGTTGGAGGAGTCAAGGCAGCGGGAGGAGGCTGCGAGGAAGACGGTCGCTGACGTAGTGGCCACCTTCAAAGAGACCTCGGAGTACATCAGAGATTTTAAGGAGGCGGCGACGGACTCCTTCGCCAAGGGGTTCGCGTACTGCTGCCAACAGCTACGAGGAATCCTCTCCGAGGAGCGATTGGCCGCGCTCCGGACTCCAGGAAAAAGGGCTTCTGCTCCACAGGTGGCTGCAGGAGGGCAAGGGGCCGCTCCAGTCGGGGCACCTCCGCCAGTGGCCCCAGAGGCTGCCGAGTCGACCACGGTTGTGGCAGCTACCGAGGCAGCACCACAGGAGAGGGCGGTCGAGAGACAAAGTCCAGCTCTGGATGGTGGCATATCGGCAACAAGTCGCCAGATATTACAATGCATGGGTGAAACAGAAGACCTTCTGACCTGGCGACCTGGTGCTGCGCCGGGCAGAAGCGTCCCAGCCCCGGGAGGGTGGCAAACTTTCACCAAACTAGAAGGCCCCTACAAAGTGGCCGAAGCCCTCTCACAGGGGGCCTACTACCTCGAGGACCTGAACGGCGCCAGGTTCCCCCAGACCTGGATTGCTTGTAATTTGAGGAGATACAATCAATAATGTAAGTATTCCCTCTATGAAAAATGAAGATTCCTTTCTACACAACAGCTTGTTTTCCTTGCAGGAAACTCCAGCCTCGAGCCTAGCTCCTCGGCGACAAAGCCCAGAGAAAAGTCCTCCGACACGAAGACCCGGGAAGCCCCCAGGCGCTCCAGCCTCGAGCCTAGCTCCTCGACGACAAAGCCCAGAGAAAAATCCTCCGGCACGAAGACCTGGGAATCCCCCAAGCGCTCTAGCCTCGAGGCTAGCTCCTCGGTGACAAAGCTCGGAGAAAAGTCCTCCGACGCGAAGACCTGGGAAGCCCCCAGGCACTCCACCCGCGAGCCTAGCTCCTCGGCACCAAAGCCCAGAGAAAAGTCCTCCGGCATGAAGACTTGGGAAGCCCCCAGGTGCTCCAGCCTCGAGCATAGCTCCTCGGCGACAAAGCCCAGAGAAAAGTCCTCCGACGCGAAGACCTGGGAAGCCCCCAAGTTCTCCAGCTGCGAGCCTAGCTCCTCGACACCAAAGCCCGGAGAAAAGTCCTCCGGCATAAAGACCTAGGAAGCCCCCAAGCACTCAGGCCTCGAGCCCAGCTCCTCGGCCACCAAACTAACATGTCTTCGAGCCCAGCTCCAAGGCGCCATCTCAAGTCATCAACATCCCTGAGCCCAGCTCCAGGATGCCAACCCAAGATTGGAGCTCAGATCTCCGGCCAAGGAAATCCTCTCAACCAACACGTCTTCGAGCCCAGCTCCAAGACACCACCTCCTGAGCGACGTCCTCAGACAATCAAGTACTAAAGCCCAGCTCTTCGACAAGCAAGCCGCGAGCCCAGCTCCTCGGCACCAAAGCCCAGAGAAGAGTCCTCTGGCACAAAGACCTGGGAAGCAACCAGGCACCCAAGCCACGAGCTCAACTCCTCGGCACCAAAGCCTAGAGAAGAGTCCTCTGGCACAAAGACCCGGGAAGCCCCCAAGCACCCAAGCCATGAGCCCAGCTCCTCGGCACCAAAGCCCAGAGAAGAGTCCTCTGCCACAAAGACCTGGGAAGCCCCCAGGCACCCAAGCCGCGAGCCCAGCTCCTCAGCACCAAAGTCCAGAGAAGAGTCCTCTGGCACAAAGACCTGGGAAGCCCCAAGGCATTCCAGCCGCGAGCCTAGCTCCTCGGCACCAAAGCCCAGAGAATAGTCCTCTAGCACAAAGACCTGGGAAGCCCCCAGGCACTCAGGCCTCGAGCCCAGCTCCTCGGCCACCAAATTAGCACATCTTTGAGCCTAGCTCCAAGGCACCATCTCAAGCCATCGACGTCCCCGAGCCCAGCTCCAGGACACCAACCCAAGACCGGAGCTCAGTCCTCCGGCCAAGGGAACCTACGAGCTGAGCAGCTCTCAAGCCGTTGACGTCCCCGAGCCCAGCCCAAGGATGCTAGTCCAAGACCGGAGCTCAGTCCTTCGGCCAAGGGAACCTTCGAGCCGCACAGCTCTCTGGCCAGTACAGCCCCGGGCCCAGCTCCGAGGCACTCAAGATGTGAATTGCCCTTAGGGATCGAGGTCCGAAATTCCTCTTTGTGACCTCCTCGCACTGACAGAAAAGAGAAGGGAGGGAGGAAGAGGGAAAGAGACATTCACGTCACAGAATGAAGAAAAGAAGTCAAATCTATGGAATCAGTTTTCATTACTTGAAAGAAAATTTTACATTATGCTCCGGGCCCTGACAGGCCAGGTAGCCCGGTTCAAAGAAAAAACAAGCAGCACAAAATACAAAAAGAAAATAAAAAGGGGGTACATGGGAAGTTCTATCCTATGACACCGGCTCCTTCCCTGGGCGACACACGGCTGGGAACTCCCCTTCTTCTACCTCCAGAACGGGGTCGCGCACTTGAGCGGGCTTTGGTGGAGGGGCAGGCTCAGCTGTGACTGTCAAGGAGGTCGGCTTAACCGCCTTCTCTTGTGGTGCTACCTCAGCTGCTGCCGCAACCGAAGCCAGCTCGGTGGCCTCCAGAGCCGCTTGTGGGAGCGAATCGACCGGAGCAGCCCCTTGCCCTCCAGCGACCGCCTTCGGAGCAGGAGCCTTCTTCCCCGGGGTTCGGAGCATGGCTAATCGCTCCTCGGACAGGATACCCTGCAGCTGTTGGCGGCAGTACGCGAACCCCTTGGCGAAGGAGTCCGTCGCCGTCTCCTTGAAATCTTTAATGTACTCCGGGGTCTCCTTGAAGGCAGCCATGGCATCAGCAGCCGACTTCCTCGCAGCCTCCTCCCATTGCCTCGACTCCTCCAATTGCTTCTGGATGCACTCCTGCTGCCGGATTGTAATTGTCGTCATCTTCTCGATGGTCACGGTGGCGTGACTGGCGATGGTGGCCCTCTCCTCCGTGGCTACTTCCCTCTTCTCGGTAGAGGCAGCCCTCTCCTTTGCTGCCTCTATCTCGGCACGGAGCTCCTTCAGCCGAGTCCTCTTCGACTCAATCTCTCCCTCGAGCTCCTTCTTCGCCCGGATGGCGTCAGCAAGCTCATCCTGGAAGCCCTTGGCCTTTGAAATGGCCTCCCGGATCTCGGAGTCCTTCCGGCCCACTTCAACCTTTAGGGATGCAAGCTCCACCTGCTGCTCCTTATCCCTCCTCGCCCAATTGCGGCAGTAGTCCCGGATGAGGATCAACTCCCTGCCATGCTGCACCAAAGGAAGCGTGTTAGCTGCAGTACTAAAAGGAAGTCAGAAAGTATGAAGGTAAAAGAAGAAGACTTACAGCATAAAGATTGGTGAACGTCGAGCTAATGATGTCGCTCAGGAGCCTCCCGCTCCCCTCCCGTCGATCGCAGGATTGGACCGAGAAGTCCATCATCCGCTCGGCAAGCTTTGGGTCCTTCACCAGGGAGACGTTGGGACCCAATCAGAAGGGGATTTGACGATAGTCCCTGTCTTGCCTCTCCACCGGCTTGGATCCCTCGATGGTGGGAGGCCCATTCGGTGCCGGTTGTGAGCTCGGTGCCACCTCAGTCCGTGCTGGAGGTGCCAACCTCGTTTCTCTCGATCTTCCCTCCTCCTCGACATCGACGATCTCCGGAGGAGGGGCCTCTATCCTGGCGGTGGCAACAATGGATCTGGCATGAACGACCACCTCGAGCTCAGGCACCGGCACCAACTCTTGCTACCTTGAAGGCTCGTAAGCGGCCTCGGTCGCCCTCTTCCGCCTCCGCTCTGCCACTGATACATCCGGCCCGGCCTGCACCGGCCTTGCACCATTTTCAGTCCGAGCCCTCTTCGGAGCGGGCTCGCCTGTCTCGGTCGCCTGCTCTCGTTTCTCAATAAACGAGAGCAGCTCATCCATCGAAAATTTCATTTCTGCACCAGAGAGGACAAGGTCAGCCCCAAGCAAAAAAAAAAAAAAGAAGAAGAAAAAGAAAAAGAAATGGAAGAAAGAAAAATAAATAAGAAATGAAAGGGGAGTGGCCAAGTCGAACTCACCCGACTCCCGCGCCGAGCTGACCCCGGCCTCGTGGAGATTTTGCTCTGACAGCAAGACCTCAAGAGATGGGATATCGACTGATTTGAGCAGCTCGTACAGATCAAGGTTGGCAGCTTCGATGGAGGAGTTCCTGTTTGGAGACCGATCTGGGTTGCTCCAAACCCAGTCGATCCCCTCAACCGAGGCGAAGAAGTACTTACTCTTCTATCCTTTGATGGAAGAGGGGAGCTCAAAACGAATGCCTCGAGGGCGAGAAGAAAGAAACCACCACCCCTCCTCGGTGGGGTGGCGTTTCAAGGTGAAAAAGGCCCTGAACAAAGAAAAACGGGCGACAATCCCATGGAAGTGGCATAAAATGATGAAACAAAATATCGTTCTGATGGCTTTAGGGACCAACTGGGCAGGAACAAGTCGATAGTTGGCCAAGAAAGAAAGGAAGAAGGGATGGACAAAAAATCGAAGGCCCCCGGCGAAGGTCTCCTCATAAAAGGTGATCCGTCGAGGGCCACTGGACATGACCCACTCCCCGGGACGAGGAACGGAGAGCTGGATAGACTCAGGGATGTCATATGCACCCCGGATGGCCACCAGGTCCTCGGCGGAGATCACCGAAGCGATCCCTCTGGGACAGGTTGACCGAGAAGGCTCGGACTCAGGAAGAGAAGCAGAAGCAGGAGCAGGAGGGAGAGCCAAGCGGGGAGGAGGAGAAGACCTGGGTTCCCTAATGGCTAAAGGACCTTGAGAGGGCCTCCTACTAAATTCATACCGTGCCACCTCTATTTCCTCTTCGGAGGAAGAAGGAGTCCTCAACTGGGAAGGTCCAGCCTCGGCCTGGCATGAAGGATGGAAGTTTGGACCGAAGCGATACACGGAAGGAGAAGAAGAAGAGAAGGAAAAGACGATGAAGGAGGACCTACGGTGCCCCCTAGTCGGCAAGAAAGGAGAAGAAAGAGAAAGCTAACCTGCTAAGACCCTTAGCGGATGACGATGAAGACCGGAGTGGAGGAAGAAGGAGAAGTCTGCAGTGCTATGCCGGGCACGAAGGATTCGAAAGAGGTAAACTTCGAAAAGACTTACCCCTCCATTCGAGACAACCTACGCCCGTCCGTACCGTTACGGCTTCCCCAAAAGACTTGCCACGTGTCGCTGATCAATGGGGCCAGCACCCCCAATCCAATCGTGGTCACTCTGACTTCCGTGCCCGCCATAACCGCCCCCTGGACGTGGCCACATGGCACCCCCGCACAGGCTCAAGGGCCGGCCAGGCGAGATGCCATCGATATCGGTCATATTGCACCAGATCTTTCCACCTTTCCATGTCAGCATCGCAATTACTCCCTCCACCCCAAGCACCGTGCAACAATGGGCCTCGGGAGTGGGGAGCAAATGATGTGACCAGATCGCTGACGTGGCCAAGGATCCTGACGTGGAGCCCTCATCGGATGCCGTGCTGGATTCCCCTCATAGGCCCCTTCGCCAGGCAGGGCTCCCCGATGTCAACAGAGCCACCCGTCGAAGTTGGGCTCCGCCCTCCTCCAGGACAGGACGCCTAAGTCGGAGCCGAGCTCAAGCCCCACCAAAGGCAGACCTTCTGAGCTCAAGGTCAGGCCCCATGGACTGGAGTTGAGCTCAAGCCTCCTCCACCACGCGGAGCCCCCTCGAGGCCAGGTCCCCTGGGCTGGGCGCACCTCGTCCATCGATAATACTTTTTTTAATTTTATTTAAAAATCATAAATATATTTTTTTAAATTGTTTTTAAATTTTTAATAAGTAAATATACTAAATTAAAAATAAAATACAACAATCAAATGCCACAATCATAAATAAATAATCATAAATTAAAACTAATTATATTATATTAATAGTATAAATTATATAATTTTATAAATTAATACTACTTTGTAAATATCAAAAATAAATACATAACATTATTTAAAAAAATCATATGAGATCCTACTCATCATCATCATCATCCTCTTGCTGCTCTTGTATGTCCTCTCCAAAAGTTGGTGGATGAGAGTCGGATATTCTAGCATCTTATAATTAATAAAAATAAAATATTATTACTAATTTTTGATACAAAAATGTATATATCGATACAGAGGCATATGTTTCGATATATTCCTCTAATTCTCAAATAGATTATTTATACATATTTCATTTGATGATATAGAGCTATAGATATCCCCAGCCCATCGATTGGATAGATTAAATTTTTACCCTCTAGATCTAAATTTCCAAATCTAGTCTAAATATGTGAAGTCTCTAACTATAAAAATTAAAAACAAGTAAAAGAACTTATTAATAGACTTACTTGTTATGATGGCTATGATAACAAGGCTAGCTAATTATACAAATATAGATTTTAGAGAATCTCTATGACCATATCATAGATGACATCCTAAAAGCTTTGAGGTTGCTGGATAAAAAGATGGATCATGACGTGCTCAACATGTGCATCACCTCATGTCTAGATCATCGAGGTTTGACAAGAAGATACTGAAGACTAGCAAGCTGCTGAAAGGTTAAAGCTATGCCCGAATCCTATGACCCGGCTCCTACTCATCCCTTCGATGATCCCAAGCCATCCTTCGAGATCCAGGAGGGGCTGAGAAGATGAGTCCTCACCGTACCGTGATACACCATACTTCACATAAATGGCCTATACAGTTTACCAATTGATTAGTCTAATTAATAATATTTGTATATATAAAAACTAACAAATAATATTTGAAGTTGTTACTATGATACATTGAGATCTTGGATCTAAGTAATTGCCAATCTTTCTAGAGTGGTGTGTGGCCTCTTATAATTATAGCTATCCCGGTGCATGATACAGCTAACATGTCTATAATAAATAAATAATAATAATTAACTAATTAAAATATACAAATGATCAATTCACTATAAAATTAATATAAGCATATAATTTTTACCAATCTATCTACCACTATATGTGTGGCGATGGAGTCGTCGGTGTGCTCAATCGGATCATGCTAGGCAATCCGGTATTGCCATGTCCTTTGCTACCTACCAGAGTACTCTTTAATGCTTCACTGGTCACAAAGGACCTCCCATACATCTACCTATATCCAGTGATTCCTGAAAGACTCTTAGTCTAATGGTGACTCGGAACTGGACTGCTCTATGGTGGACTATCTGAGACTATACAGCCCATGCCGGAGCCTACAAGTGGCCATCTCCTCGAAGATCGGACTACCAACCTCCTCATCCTAAGGAGTCTCGAATCGGTAATACTCTTGCAAATAGAAGTAAGCTTGTATTAAATAAATAAAATATGAATATTTTATGAATTTAAAAATTAAACATAATTAACTTACCACGATCATCTCCTGGATTGCATCACAAACTCCTAATGGCCAATTGGAGAACTCGTTGACTGGTACTGAAATCAATCGATGAATGATTATAATAACCACCCAAGACACTCCAATCTCTCTAAATGTATTTCAAAATTGAAATTTAATAATAAGCGTCAACTCTAAAATGATTAAATTTTAAATATATTAATTAAAAATGTAGTACTTATGAGTGGCTTTAAATATGGATGAACCCTCTATATTCTAACCGGGTCAGAAGTGCCATGATTCGAGTAGGTCCTCAACCATGGTATTGAGCCTAAGAGTCGATTACTACTGTGTGTGACTATGCGGTCACTGGTGACCCCACATCCTCCAAACCTGATTGTAAAATATCTAATATAAAAAATATTATATTAGATAATAAAATATAAAATAATATAAAAATTGTTACAGTATAGATTAAGTTCATTCGGCCCTGACATAGTATCCTTTGTGGCTGACGTGGCCACGTGCTTCACTGGCATCCCCAGACCTCCCATCAAAAGAAGATAGCAAGTCCACTTGTTTTGAGGAGAATTAATCTCTGCGCCTCGACCAAGTCGGCACCACGGCCGACCCACTTCAGCCATGCCTCGGCCCAGCCAGGCTACGTCGGCACCTCGGTCACCCCACATCGGCTGTATGTGGGCCCAGCTTTAAGGCAGCTCAGCCCGTGCACCCGCGATCTGAAAAATCCCATGGTCAGGCTCAACGCCCGCGTGCATGGAGTCCGCCCGCTTCGCTCCTGCGCCACCCGCAGCACGATCGCGGCATGCCAGCGGCTAGCCCGGCTTAGTCCGCCCACCTCGGCCCGTGCCGGACTAGCTCAGCACGTTGGGAGGTAGCGTGACTCTGACGGCATAGCTCCAAATCGCCCGCGGCACAACAGCGCCCAAGCACCACGCCTCCATCCAGTCCGGCATGCTGGGGAGCGGCCTCGGCTCCACCCATGTTGGGGTCCAGCTCCGACCCCGTGGTGGAACTTCTCAGTTCCAACCAACCGTAGCACGCCCACATGGCACGCTCGCATCCAGCCCCAATCGCCTACGGCATGCATGCATGGCACGCCTGTGGCAGCCCCATCTCCGGCGAGCGAACCCCACCTCCGGCTCTGACCCAGCTTGGCATGCTCGCAGTATGCCTGCGGCATGCCCGCGGCATCCCCACTGCATGCTCGCAAAAGCCCCAGCTCGATCTGCACCTGCATCGCTCGCGAAGTGCCCGTGGCAGCCCCGCCTACGGCACGACCGCATGGCACGCCCACGGCAGCCCCATCTCCGGAGCCCACACCCCGCTCCGACTCTACATGCTCCCGTCCGATGCCCAGTCCGGCTGAGGGAGGCCTCCACCCGCTCCGGTGCCCAGTTCACCCGTGGGAGACCTGCGCCATTACTCCGACGCTCCGGCACCTAGTTTGCCCATGGGAGGCCTCCGCCTGGTCAAAGTCCAGCGCGACCTCACGACGGCGGCTCCCAGCTTGGCACACTCATGGCATGCCCACGGCGTGCCCATAATGGCCCCAGGTCTATCCATGCCTGCTCCAGCTCGGTGACACCGTGCCCTCGATCCTTCTCCTCCGGCTCCACACGAGGTGGGGGGCTGGTGCGGACACCAGAGGTACCAGAATAAGGCAGAGGCTTCTCAACCCTCGGTGGATCACTCAATGACATTCGAGTTCACTGTAATAAAGCTTAGTCTAGCTGAGTTAAGTCCTGTATTAGTTAGCTCATGGTAAGCTAATTCAGTCCAGTATTAGTTAGCTCATGTCGAGCTAATTTTATTTTTTGAGTCCTATCCAAGCAAATTGAAGACTCAAGACAACATCATACAAGTGAAGACTAAGTCCAACATGATTGAAGACATGGAAGTTGAGCCCAAGTCCAACCCAGCTTGAAGACTTGAAGATCCCAGTATGAGAAAATAAAAACAAGAACAAACCTGAAGCCCTGGACCAGCCGGAAGCAAACTGGGCCAGCCCAGGCCCAGGAAGGAGATTAGGGCGCCTTTCCTTATGGTGACCCTCTTCTTGGTCGGCCACTTATGGTCACCCCCTTGGCCAACCAAGACAAGGAGAGGGAGAACAAAGATTAAGGGATTTTCTACCTATGTTGCCTTATATTCCTGGTTAGGGTTTGAAAGGGAGAAGGAGTCCTATGTAAAGTCTAAAGTACCTTTACTTGGGGCCCAAGGTTAAGGGTCTATTTAAGGGACCCTAGTCTCTTGTATGAAGCTTAATTTTGATATATGAAATAAACCTTGAGTTCTTCTATTGCTTTGAGTGTTATCCTGCTGTGTGCATAAAGGGGTTTGAGAGTTTTCTTCTTCCCGGTGCTGCAACCATCTTCCTGCCGCCAGCCAACCTTCCAGAACCCTGGCCGCCCACTCCAAAAGACACCTCTTCTTTGCTGTTTTCCTTTATTTTCTTGATCTCCTCTGAGTTTTCTAACCCCTGACAGGTCGTTTGCACGTCCCCAAGTTCCTACGAATCCAACGACTCCAGCCAAGCCTCAATCGGACCACCAAGCAGAAAGTCGGGTATCCGCGGGTCTTTAGCTCAGTTTTCCAGGCCGCATCCATCGAGGAATGAGAGATCCCTTCACTGCAATCTTCATCGAGTGCTTTAGACATTGTCAGGTACACCCCCTCTGCCACTAGTGATAATATTGTAGGAGAACTTGCCCTAACCGAGGCTTCTCAGTCCCGGTGATCCTTCTTTATTACTTTTCTAGGTTCTAATCTGCATGCTTGACTTCATAAATTCATACATAATTCCCTACAACTTATTTTGATCTAAGATTCGGGATTCAATCACTCAACTCAACATATAAAACACACAAAAATAATTGCATGCATATTAGTCCCGCATCAGGGGCAGCAGGGCCCCTCTTTGGCTCCAGTCCGGCGCAACCCCATCCACCTCAACCCACATGATGGCAAACCTGGGGGTAGCCTAGTATACCGCTCCAGTCCAGCTCTATGCTCGTCACCACCTAGGCCGGCACATCGGTAGTGCACCGCACGGCTCCTGCTGTGGGCACCAGAATCCGATAGAGGTTTCTCAACCCTCTATGGATGTCCAATTAGGGTTCCATTTTTTTCAGGTCTTGAAATAAGGCTTCAAGCCTAAAACATGTAATTTCTTTAGTTTTGAATTGAGTCTCTTATGTCTATGTCTAGTTCTGTACTTTGACCAATTGGGTCAAGTTGTATCCTATATTGAGTCCAGTCATGTATTGGGTCTAGTCGAAGTCTGGGTCCAAGCCGGAGTAGTCTTTGAGTCCAGCTCAACTACTTTAGGCCGAGCCTTGAAGGTCAACATGTCAACACTAGGGCACCACTTCACCACCCCATGTGGTGCCACTTCATCATCCCATGTGGCACTACCTCATCCAGCCATGTGGGCAGCACAAATGAGATTTTCTTGGATGCCAAATGGAGACACATCAAATATTCTCTCCTCCTTTTCCTCCCTCCATCAAGCCACTTACTAAAGGAGTCATAGGTAACCAAGGAAAGGTTGAAGACAAAGGCCTTGTTCCAAGCCTCATATCAAGCTTCTTTCCAAAGAAAGGTGAGCAACCAAGGAAAGGTTGAAGACAAAGGCCTTGCTCCAAGCCTCATATCAAGCTTCTTTCCAAAGAAGGGTGAGCAACTAAGGAAAGAGGGAGACACAAGCCTTGCATCATGCCTTCTTCCCAAAATTGAAGGTCAGCTTTCCAAGTCCAAGGGAGCTAAATTCCTTCTTCCAAGCCCATTATCATGCCATGCCCAAATCAAAGGAGTTTGAATTTCAAATTTTTGAATATTTTTTGGTGCCTTAGCAAGAGAAGAAATGTATTTTTCATTCAAATTTTGAATAGGTTTAAGGTGCCTATATAAAGGACCTTACCCCCTCCCTTGTAAGGTTAACTTTTGATGAATGAAAAAGAATATTTCTTGAGTCCAATCTCTTGTTAGTTGCCTTCGTTCACTAAGAACGTCGATCAATCTCTTGATCGTCTCCAACCGATGAGCCCGGTGATGCTAGCAGGGAGTCCACTCACCTAGGCCACATAAAAGCTGTAGGCCACGGTGATCTAGGTGGCAACAGTTGGCGCGCCAGGAAGGGGGCTCGATCAATGCTCCTCAACAGGGTGGGACAGCAATTCCCACTTTATCCTTAGCCCCCGGGGGGCAGACCGGGGGCACAGGGGTGGGGGCACGAGAGCTTCTCCCTCTCTCTCGAGGCTCCAAGGAGCGGCCTTGACCAAAAAATCCTCAGCTATGAAGGTGCATCTCCACCCTTGACAGGGTAGCAGGCAGCAAGCTGAAGATGGAGCCACCTCCAGGCGGTGCCACCTCCCAGGAGCCCCACTTAAAAAAAAAAATATAAAAGAGAGAAGAGAAAAAGAAGAGAGGGAGGAAGGGTCTGACCATCGTGGAGAGAGAAGAAATCCGTGCAACATGGTTTCCCTCCCATGCAATGGGGTTCCACCTTCCCATGCAAGAGGAGCCTTATGCTCCCATGCAACGGAGTTTCCTCCCATGCAACGGAGTTTCCTCCCATGCAATGAGGTCACCTCTTTCTATGTAATGGGAGCCTCTTTCCTCCCACGTGATGGAGTTCCATCTCCTCCATGCAGCAACGGGAGCCTTATGCTCCCATATAACGGAGTATGCTCTCACGCAACGGAGCTCACTCCCATGCAACGGAGCTCCAATTCTCCCATGATACAAGGGGTCTCATCTCCTCCATGCAATAGAGTCATCTCCCTCATGCAACGGGAGCCTCTTTCCTCCCATGCAACGGAGTTTCTTCCCATGAAACAAGATCTCATCTCCTTCATGCAACGGGAGCCTCATTCCTTCCATGCAACGGAGCTTCCTCCCATGCAATAGGACTCCTATTCCCCATACAACGGAGTCATCTCCCTCATGCAACGGAGCTTCCTCCCATGCGACGGAGCTTCCTCCCATGCAACGGAGCTCACACCAATGCAACGGAGCTCCAACTCTCCCATGCTGTAGGGGGCTCATCTCCTCCATGCAACGGAGCTCTAACTCTCCCATGCTACAGGGGGTTTCATCTCCTCCCATGCAACGAGATCTCATCTCCTTCATACAACGGGAGCCTCATTCCTTCCATGCAACAGAGCTTCCTCCCATGCAACAGGACTCCTATTCCCCATGCAATGGAGTCATCTCCCTCATGCAACAGGAGCCTCTTTTCTCCCATGCAATGGAGTTTCCTTCCATGCAATGAGGTTACCTCCTCCCACGTAACGGGAGCCTCTTTCCTCCCACATGATGGAGTTCCATCTCCTCTATGAGAGCAATGGGAGCCTCATTCCTTCCATACAACGGAGTATGCTCCCATGCAACGGAGCTCACTCCCATGCAACGGGGCTCCAACTCTCCCATGCTACAATGGAGGTCCATCCCCCCATGCAACGGAGCCTTGCTCCCCCATGCAAACGAGTTTTATTCTTCGACGCAAAGGAGTCTCATTCTCTCCTGAGAGGGCGACCAGCGAATTTGATCCCGGCCCGCTCAAGGAAGAAACATATTTTTATCTATTCATATGACCAGAGCTCAACAGGTAACTCCTTCTCTGCTACATTTATACAATGAAAAGCTATGTTTCAGTTCTACAGGAAAAGCTCCCGCAAGCTCAGGATGCCTAGGCCGGAGCCCTACCCTCCTCCTCCAGGTCGAGCCCCTCGAAGGCGAGAGCCACATGGGCCGGAGTCAGGCCACTGACGCCCTCCATCAGGTTGAGCCTCTTCGAGGTCGAGCCACCTCAGAGTCGAGCCCTGCCCTCCTCCTCCAGGTCGAGCCCCTCGAAGGTGAGAGCCCCCTAGGCCGGAGTCGGGCCACCGATGCCCTTCGCCAGGTTGAGCCTCTTCGAGGTCGAGCCCCCTGGGCCGGAGACGAGCCCTCCTGGCGATAAAGCCCAGATCCCATGACTCTCCGGCACTAAGATCTCGAGCCTATCTCTTAAGCATCAAGCCCGAATCCCATGATCTCCGGCCACCAAGCCCGGAGCCCAGCTCTCCAGCCACCAAGTCTTATAGCCTAGCTCCAGGGCATCAAAGCCCGGATCCCATGATCTTCGACCATCAATCCCTGAGCCCAGCTCCCAGGCATCAAAGCCTCGAGCCCAGCTCTCAGACCATCAAAGCCTCGAGCCTAGCTCCCAGGCATCAAAGCCTTGAGCCTAGCTCTCAGGTCATCAATAACGAAGCCCAGCTCTCCAACATCAAAGACCGAAAACCCTGGCACCTCAAGATGGAAAATGCCAGAGGTCCCACACCAAAGCCAAGAAGCTTCCGAAGCTTTGCATTCAAGCCAAGAGTCAATCAAGCCTCTCAGTGAAGCAGAATTGAGGCCAAGTTCCTCACTGAAATCAAGCTTCTCAATAAAACAGAGATGAAGCCAAGCTCCCTAATGAAGCCGAGCTCCTCACCAAAGTTAAGCTCTTTGATGAAACCGAGCTCCCTGCTGAGGTCAAACTCCCGTTGGAGATGAAGAAGACTAACCCCCACTATGGCTGGGGAAGGCAACGAACAAAGCATCATTCCTAAAAGGAGGAAGCAGTGAAAGCCCAGTCACTTCATGCACATCGTGCGAGACTATGGAGTGGGACTCTGTCCTCCACACCATGCAAACATAATGCAAAGGATGGTCCTGTTCCTTCATACAACATGGGCATTGGATGGTACAAAACTAATAAATGCATGCACTGACCTGCTCCCCTCCTAAGGGCTTTCGCAACACTCTCATCACCAACCTCCTCACTGAGCCCCGCATCTACTGCTCGACTCTTAGTTTAGCTCTTGCCTTACTCACAGTCCTGAGATGTCCGTAGAGACTCCAAGAAGTCCCGCCATCTACCGAGAAACTCACAGTTTGGCATTTGCTGTACTCACAGTTCGAAGATGTCCATGGGAGGCTCCAGAGGTCCAACCATTTACGGCTAGCATCCTAGCATGACGAACTAGCGGCTCTGCCTTCTCATGAAGGAGGTAAGAATCCCTCCACAATAATTAAAGTTTCTCTTTGGTGCAACTTTGTTCTCCAAAAATACAGGAAATTGCCCGTCCGACTCCAAGTCCAGCGAAGTTAAGAGCTGAAGTCAAGCTCCTCAGCTCAGCTGAGCTGAAGTCAAATAAAGTCGAGCTGAAGTCATGCCTCTTGATCCAACCGAGCTGAAGCCAACCTCCTCACTGAGCCCTGCATCTATCGCTTGACTCTAGTTCAGCTCTTGCCTTACTCACGGTTCAAAGATATCCACGGAGATACCAAGAAGTCCCGCCATCTACCGAGAAACTTATAGTTTGGCATTTGCTGTACTCACAGTCCAGAGATGTCCATGAGAGGCTCCAGAGGACCAAAGCGGCTCGCCTCCTAGCATGCCAAACGAGCGGCTCTGTGATGCAGAACAAATAAAGGGATGCGATGCGGAAGTAAATTAAGATTAACTAATTTTTTTGTTGTTTTTTATATGTTTGTAGAAGTTGGTTTCAAATCAAAGAAAAGTTAACCTAACATTGAAAGATACTAATATGATAATTGAAAGCATAATTTTAAGGAAACTAAATTATCAGAGTAGTTCAGAAGCAACGGATCGCTGGGGGTTGAGAAACTCCCAGACCTAGGGTTTCGCTCCGAACTTTCAACAGAACAGAAAAAAAGAGAAGAGATGGTTTACCTAACCAGACAATGATCTTCACAGATTTTGGTGGAAGAACTCTCCCGAGCAGATTGTTGGATCCTCGGATTCAGATATCTTCGTAATGGATCCTCCAATACTGGTCCTTGGCGGGTTGGCTTCTCCTGAACTCAAGATCTGGAAGAGAAGAAAAACAATTGATGGAATCAGAGAGTCAAGGAAAAAATTTACCAGGTTGATGAACTTGAAGATTGAAATTGCTGAAAACTGGATTCTCCTGGAAGCTGATGTGATTTTCCTTGGAACTTGCTCTGGATCTGAAGTAGCCGGACTGGATCTGGATGAAGGTGGATGGCCTGGACTTGTAGAGAGAGAGAGGTCGTGGGAGATGGAAGGAGCTAGGGTTCGATGGATTGAAAATAATGAAGGGCGGCTAGGGTTTTGGATTTTTAAGTGGCTAACCTATGGTTTTGGATAAAGATGGAGATCTCACACCTCCTCAAGGCTCCAATGGAACCCGGATTACCCCCTCACGGAGCTCAACACTTAGAATAGTGCGGAAGAAGAGAAACCTAGGTTACTCAACACAAGAGAATAGCAAAAATAATTTTTCTTCATTGATTTTCTAAAGTTACAAAGAGAGGTCTATTATATAGACCTAAAATTTTCTCCAAGTTTGTACAAATTCCCATGTGGGACTAAACTCCTCCAACCTCTAGATTAAGTAGAAAACCTCCTCTCTTGGCCGACCAAGAATTCAAAAAAATTTGGGACGGCCATAAAGGATTTTTTTTGGAATTTTTATGGCGCCTTCTTTGGAGTTGGATTTGGATTTGGAGTCCTCTTCTCCTTATGGCATTTCTTCTTTTCTTCCACTCCAAGTTAAGCTCTTTGATTTTGATTTGAACTTCAATTAGGAGTAGGTTGGATGTCCTTCTTTGATTTTTTCTCCAAGAGAAGTCCCTTTCCTTCTTTGCTTAGACAAAATTGGCAGGTATGGGCGCCTCCTTTAAATTGGCTTCCAATTTGATTTTTTTTCTTCTTTGGATGTGGGGACCATGACACTGGGATGCCTCTGTGGCGCCTCCTGGACCCTGGCGTGTGCTCGGAGTGTGGCTGGGCGTGTGGCTTGGAGTGTGGCCTCCACTTGCTTGGACCTTGATTTGATTGGAAGACAAATATGGCACCATTTTGGACCTTGATTTGATTGGAAGACAATTGCGGCACCATTTTGGATAAAATTGAAACCACATCGGGACTTGCACCGAGTCAACATGACTCAACAAAATTTAAATGGTGACTCAAGAAATAAATAAAAATAAATAAACTGGTTGACCAGGTCAACCTTTATTACAAACCCTAATTTCTCGGGCAATGTCAATCAGAGATCCAAATGGAGCTCTGAAGTCTTCTTATGAGTCTGGTGCCCGCACCAATTCTCCCGGGGTGGGAGGAACTCGACCCTGTCGAGTAAGGCTCAAGTTGGCTCTGGTATCTCTCCAAGAGGTCTGGGTCCAATTCTTGTAATTCTTCTCGGGAGATCCAAGAGTCATCAGAATCTGGCCTTCCTTGCCAGCGGACCAGGTACCTTTGGTATCCTCGATTACGAGTAGAGATAACCTGATCATCCAGGATCTTTTCAATCTGCTCTTTCCTCACAGGCCAGTTTGTTGGTGGACACACAGGGTCGGGATCACTCTCAATGATAGGGTTAGGCTCAAAAGGCTCACTAGGAATCACAGCTGGCTCCCTGTACTCTACTAAGTCTGTAATGTTGAAAGTAGAGCTAATGCCTAGTTCTGGAGGCAACTCGAGCATATAGGCATTGGATCCTACTCTCTTTACCACTCTAAATGGTCCAGCTCTCCTAGCATGTAACTTTCTAACGGTTCCAGGAGGAAACCGTTCAGGCCTTAACCTAATCATCACATAGTCTCCCTCAACAAAAGATTTGACTCGCCTTTGAGTATCAGCCAACTTCTTATAAGTTTCATTACTTAAATTTATTTTGGCATGAATTTCTTTATGCAAGTCTTTTACATGCTGTGCAAAATTCTCAGCAGACTCGGAGACTCGAGTGTGGACAAGTAAAGGGACTAGGTCAAGAGGTGTGTGAGGTTTGTATCCATGTACAATTTCAAATGGACTCTTACCCGTAGACCTATTGACCGAGTCATTGTACGCAAATTCTGCCCTTGGTAGGTATAAATCCCAATTTCTGGTGTTTTCACCAACAAGACATCTCAGCAGATTTCCTAGGCTACGGTTCACTACTTCAGTTTGGCCATCAGTTTGGGGATGATAGGCAGTTGAAAACTTAAGTTTTGTCCCTAACTTATGCCAAAGGGTCTTCCAAAAGTAACTGGTGAACCGGACATCCCTATCTGAAACGATTGTCTTAGGTAGGCCATGGAGTCTAACTATCTCATTGAAGAAAAGTGTGGCTACCTTAGACGCATCAAAGGTTTGGGAACAAGGCAAGAAGTGGGCCATTTTAGAGAATCGGTCGACTACGACACAGATAGAATCATGTCTCCTCTGGGTCTTAGGTAAACCTAACACAAAATCCATACTCACATCTTGCCAAGGACGATCTGGGACAGGGAGTGGGGTATAAAGGCCAGTGCTTTGTTTTCGCTGTTTGGCAACAGCGCAGGTTCGACATCTAGCTACAATATTAGCTACATCCCTTTTCAAGCTAGGCCAGAAAAAGTGGTCTTCAATAGCTAGAATAGTCTTGTCTTTTCCAAAATGGCCGGCTAAACCTCCAGCATGGATTTCCCAAATCAAAAATTCCCTAAGAGAAGTTCTAGGGATGCAAAGCCTATTTTTGAAGAACAAAAAACCATCTACAAGGGTATAATCCTGGTGATTACTAGATGGTCCTTGAACTAGATACTGATACACAGTTGTGAAATCCGGACAAGACTCATATTCCTCTTTGATTTGCTCAAACCCTATGACCTCAGTTCTAACAGAAGTTAATAACAGAGATCGGCGACTAAGGGCATCAGCTACCTTATTCTCAACTCCAGCCTTATGTTTCAGGACAAAAGTATAGGACTAGATATATTCTACCCACTTAGCATGCCTAGGGTTAAGCTTCTTTTGGGAGTTCAGAAATCTAAGAGCCTCATGGTCCGAAAATAGTACAAATTCCTGCGGTAGCAAATAATATCTCCAGTAACGCAAAGCTTGCACCACCGCATAAAATTCCTTATCATAGGTAGAATACCTAAGCTTGGCATCATTAAGTTTTTCACTAAAGAATGCTATGGGATGATTCTCTTGGCTTAGGACTCCACCTATTCCTACACCTGAAGCATCACAGGCAACCTCAAATACTTTAGAAAAATCGGGTAATCTCAGAATGGGTGCCTGGGTCATTTTATCCTTAAGATCTAGGAAGGCTTTATGGGCTGACTTAGTCCAATGAAATTCTCCCTTCCTAATACAATCAGTGATAGGAGCAGCTAAAGTACTAAACCCCTTGATGAATCGCCTATAGAAGGTAGCCAAGCCGTGAAAACTTCTAACTTCATGCACATTGGTTGGCTCTGGCCAGTCTACTATGGACCTAATCTTCTCAGGATCGGCCGCCACGCCGTCAGGGGTTACTACAAAACCAAGAAAGATAACTCTACTAGTCATGAATTCACACTTCTTAAGATTACCGTAGAGTCTATCATTCCTCAAAACTTGGCAGACTGCTCTAAGGTGGCCTAGGTGATCTGCTGGGGTCTTACTATAGATCAGGATGTCATCAAAATAGACCACCACAAATTTTCCTATGAAAGCTCTAAGTACCTGGGTCATAATTCTCATGAAAGTACTAGGGGCATTGGACAACCCAAAAGGCATAACAACCCATTCATAAAGACCATCCTTAGTTTTGAAAGCAGTTTTCCATTCATCCCCGGGTCTAATCCTAACCTGATGATAGCCGCTTCTGAGATCAATCTTAGAAAAAACCATTGCACCAGCCATCATATCAAGCATGTCATCTAGTCTAGGGATGGGAAACCTATATTTGATTGTAATTTTATTGATGGCACGACTGTCAACACACATCCTCCACGTGCCATCTTTCTTTGGGGTCAGTAAGGCTGGGACTGCACAAGGGCTAAGACTTTCTCTAATAAACCCCTTCCTCAATAATTCTCCAACCTGCTTTTGTAGTTCTTCATGCTCAGATGGATTCATCCTGTAATGGGGCAAGTTGGGCAAAGTCGCTCCTGGGATTAGATCTATGGCATGCTGGATATCCCTAAGAGGTGGAAGGTGGTCTGGCAAATCCTCGGGAAAGACATCCTCAAATTCTTTTAACACAGGTTTAACTTCTTGAGGAGGCTCTGAGGGTTCCGAAGTTCTAAGTTCCTTAGCAGTCAACATCCAGATGGGTGAACCACTATGAATTTCTTGTTCTAGATCCTTAGCACTGATTAGGTTCACTCCAGTTTTCATCTCCTTAACCTTACCGGCTCCTTTAGTTACCTTGTCCTTAGGGGGAACTGAATGGATCGTAATCTTCTTCCCATTGAAACTAAAGACACAGGTATTGGATTTTCCTAAGAGGGTGGCATCATGATCATACAACCAAGGTCTTCCGAGAATTATACTGCTCACCCCCATGGGTAAGACATCGCACCAAATCTTTTCGTGATAAGATTGCATTTGGATTTGGACTTGACATCTAGACTGGATGGGTATGGAGGTAGAATCTACCCAAGAAACCTTATAGGGGTTGGGATGGGGAACTGGGATTAAGCCTAACATCTTGACAGTGCTAGTAGAGATGGCATTTACACAGCTCCCACTATCTATGATGATCTTACATACCTTATCCCCTAATTTAAGAAAAGTCTGTAGGATGTTAGTCCTACGCCAATCCTCTTGAACTAGATTCTGGGATAGGATGCATCTTACAACTCCTAATTGGTCAGATTCATTGGGTTCCTCCTCTCCTTCATACTCCTCAACCAAATTCATTCCGGCCTCATAAACTTCTTCTTCAAATTCCTCACTGGGCTCGGAATTATCATTCTCTCCCTCTTCTATGTAAAGGGATCTCCGTGGGCACTGGCTAGCAACATGACCTACCTTATGACACTTGAAACAGGCTATGGCAGTACACTGACTGGAAATGTGACCTGGTTTCTGACACTTAAAACAGGTGATATTTGAACTAGGGGTTCTCTGGGTGTCAGGTGCCTTACCTTTGTCCATGGGCCTAGGGGTAGAAGTACCCTGAAAAGGTTTACTAGGGATAACTTGGCTAGGTCCATTCCTTGGGATTGGGGCACTAACCCTAGAAGGTATAGGTCCTCTCTGAAATTTCTCAGTGTTCAGTGCAATCTGGTAGGCTTGGTCTAGATCAGTAACCTCTCTCAGAAATAGTTCTCTCTTGATATCTTCCCTCAGTCCAGCCCTAAATCTAGACAAAGTGACTTCGTGGGCTTCACTCACATCACATCTCATTAGGTATTCATCAAAAGTAGCTATGTAGTCTGAGACAGATCGGTTTCCTTGTTTCAGGTTTTGCCATTGGTCTAACAGGTTTTGCTGGTATGAAATGGGTAGGTATTTATCTCTCAGTTTTTCTTTCATACCCTGCCAAGTGGTTATGGGCTCAACATTCCGTCTCCTAGTGGTTAGCTCAATGTTCCCCCAGTATAACCTAGCTTGACGCACTAATTTCATCTTGGCAAACTTGTATTTCCTCTCCTCAGACATAGCATACCACTCAAAGTATTGGTCCATCTCACCCTCCCAATCAGAATACACCTTAGGGTTCAGACTACCATCAAAAGTGGGTGCATCTAATTTGATGTTCCTGATGAACCTATCATCTCTATCTTCAGGCTCTGGGTCAGGCCTCCTATGATTAGGTTCAGGATCTCTATATAAAGGCCTTCTAGGCTCCTGATGTGGGTGAGGTTGAGGCACATTAAAATCGGGGTCAGGAGTCCAATTCCGATGTCTAGGTTCTTCAAGTACTTGGACTCGGTCCCTAAGTTGGGTAAGATCCTCATGAATTTGTGCGCTAAACTGGGCCACAGTGTTTGTCATATCCTGATTCATTTTAGCCATACTTTCAGTAAGAGTTCTGATCATGGCCTCTAAATCAGGTTGGGTTTGACCAGGTTGATATGGCACTCCATTTCTGGTAGACATGATGATTCAAGCAAGCACACAAAATGAGACTAGACTAAATCGACTACTGGATCACTAGACCTAGAGTCCAAACTAGATGCCCAATCAGAGTGGCAAGCTAGCCTGTAGTAACTCAGGACTCAGCCAGGCAGGTGTAAGGGGAGTGTTAGGTCCCTGACTGCCAATCCTAGACACCAATCAGTGATTGGCCAGGTAGGCAGACCAGCACACAAGCCCTTCGGGAATGGATCCCTGAACCACCGTTCTAGACACTGAGTGCTAAGCACACACAGAATAACTCGGCAAACTGACTCAACACTAGCCTAGACCCGACCAATTGGTGTCCCTAGCCCACTAGGGCAAATTAGGTCTAGGTTCGAATGATTGGATGGTGGTTTTGGGCTAAGGAGAGGTAATCAACTCCTCCCCTTATCTTAGATGCTCAATTGCCCTTAAGTAAATTATGAGATGATCACTCCAAAAAGAATTGAATTGCAGAACACAAAAAATAGAGTTGTTGTATTTTAATGCTCAAAATTTTTACCGAAACCAATAAATCACAGAAACATTATAGAAAATAGGTTCAATTATAATGGTTTCAACGAAGCAAAAATCATGCAATTCGAAGTTTTATGCAGGGAGAAATAATTCAGACAACAGGGAAATTACGGGCTGCAACTAGATTGTCTTCCCCGTTTATAATCCCTGCTACGAAGTTATAACCCAATGGATCCCCTACACGCCCTAGGAACACCCCGTGGAATGGAAGGAGGAGGCTTGCGCCTCGCTTAGTTCCTAGGACCGGACGTCCTGGGGAGTCTACTTCGAGCAGACAAAATAAAAAGAGAAAACAATCAAAACAAGCAAGCAAGCAAATCAGAAATCCTAGACTGGGCTCTGATACCAAAAATGATGCAGAACAAATAAAGGGATGCGATGCGGAAGTAAATTAAGATTAACTAATTTTTTTGTTGTTTTTTTATATGTTTGTAGAAGTTGGCTTCAAATCAAAGAAAAGTTAACCTAACATTGAAAGATACTAATATGATAATTGAAAGCACAATTTTAAGGAAACTAAATTATCAGAGTAGTTCAGAAGCAACGGATCGCTGGGGGTTGAGAAACTCCCAGACCTAGGGTTTCGCTCCGAACTTTCAACAGAACAGAAATAAAGAGAAGAGATGGTTTACCTAACCAGACAATGATCTTCACAAATTTTGGTGGAAGAACTCTCCCGAGCAGATTGTTGGATCCTCGGATTCAGATATCTTCGCAATAGATCCTCCAATACTGGTCCTTGGCGGGTTGGCTTCTCCTGAACTCAAGATCTGGAAGAGAAGAAAAATAATTGATGGAATCAGAGAGTCAAGAAAAAAATTTACCAGGTTGATGAACTTGAAGATTGAAATTGCTGAAAACTGGATTCTCCTGGAAGCTGATGTGATTTTCCTTGGAACTTGCTCTGGATCTGAAGTAGCCGGACTGGATCTGGATGAAGGTGGATGGCCTGGACTTGTAGAGAGAGAGAGGCCGTGGGAGATGGAAGGAGCTAGGGTTTGATGGATTGAAAATAATGAAGGGCGGCTAGGGTTTTGGATTTTTAAGTGGCTAACCTAGGGTTTTGGTTAAAGATGGAGATCTCACACCTCCTCAAGGCTCCAATGGAACCCGGATTACCCCCTCACGGAGCTCAACACTTAGAATAGTGCGGAAGAAGAGAAACCTAGGTTACTCAACACAAGAGAATAGCAAAAATAATTTTTCTTCATTGATTTTCTAAAGTTACAAAGAGAGGTCTATTATATAGACCTAAAATTTTCTCCAAGTTTGTACAAATTCCCATGTGGGACTAAACTCCTCCAACCTATAGATTAGGTAGAAAACCTCCTCTCTTGGCCGACCAAGAATTCAAAAAAATTTGGGACGGCCATAAAGGATTTTTTTTGGAATTTTTATGGCGCCTTCTTTGGAGTTGGATTTGGATTTGGAGTCCTCTTCTCCTTATGGCATTTCTTCTTTTCTTCCACTCCAAGTTAAGCTCTTTGATTTTGATTTGAACTTCAATTAGGAGTAGGTTGGATGTCCTTCTTTGATTTTTTCTCCAAGAGAAGTCCCTTTCCTTCTTTGCTTAGACAAAATTGGCAGGTATGGGCGCCTCCTTTAAATTGGCTTCCAATTTGATTTTTTTTCTTCTTTGGATGTGGGGACCATGACACTAGGATGCCTCTGTGGCGCCTCCTGGACCCTGGCGTGTGCTCGGAGTGTGGCTGGGCGTGTGGCTTGGAGTGTGGCCTCCACTTGCTTGGACCTTGATTTGATTGGAAGACAAATGTGGCACCATTTTGGACCTTGATTTGATTGGAAGACAATTGCGGCACCATTTTGGATAAAATTGAAACCACATCGGGACTTGCACCGAGTCAACATGACTCAACAAAATTTAAATGGTGACTCAAGAAATAAATAAAAATAAATAAACTGGTTGACCAGGTCAACCTTTATTACAAACCCTAATTTCTCGGGCAATGTCAATCAGAGATCCAAATGGAGCTCTGAAGTCTTCTTATGAGTCTGGTGCCCGCACCACTCTGCCATCTCATGAAGGATGTAAGAATCCCTCCTCAATAATTAAAGTTCCTCTCTGGTGAACTTTTGCTCTTCATCATTACAGGAGCTCGTCTGTCCGACTCCGAGTCTGGCGAAGTAAGCCTGGAACCCAGTTTCGGTACAAAATCCTGGAGTCCAGTCCAGATGAAAGCTTAGAATCCAGTTCTGGCACAAAATCCTGGAGTCCAATCTGGATGAAAGCCGGGAACCCAGTTTCGGCACAACGGAATCCAATTTCGGTATAAAATCCTAGAGTCCAGTCCGGATGAAAGCCCGAAACCCAGTTTCGATACAAAATCCCAGAGTCCAGTCCAGATGAAAGCCCGAAACCCAGTTCCGGCATAACGGAACCCAGTTTTGGTACAAAATCCTGGAGTCCAGTCCGGATGAAAGCCCGGAACCCAGTCCTGGCATAATGGAACCCAATTCTGGTACAAATTTCAGAGTCCAGTTCAGATGAAAGCCCGGAACCCAGTTTCGGTACAAAATTCCAAAGTCCAGTCATGATGAAAACCCAAAATCCAGTTCCGGCACAATGGAACCTAGTTCCGGTATAAAATCCCGTAGTCCAGTTCGGATGAAAGTCCAGAACCCAGTTCCAGCATAACATCCCGGAGTCCAGTCCGGATGGAAGCCCGAAATTCTCGGCACCTAAATACCGGAATCCCCGGCACCTAAAGATCGGAATCCCCGGCACCTAAAGATCGAAAACCCCGGCACTTCAAGACCAAAGACCCCGGCGCCTCAAATGGGAAATGTCGAAAGTCCCACATCAAAAGCCATGAACCTTCTAAAGCCCTGCGTTCAAATCACTAAGCTGGAATCAAGCTCCTATCCAAGACCAAGCTCCTGCTCCTCGGACCTTCCAGCAGCTTCTACGCCCTCATCAAAAGCTTTGAGGAGTGTTTTGAGCCCAACCATGTGCCTAGTCATATATGTGTGCACCCAAGTTGTGCACCTCACTAACCTCTTCCTCCATGGCACCGCCTTCTATCCGGTAAAAGAGGAGTCAGAATGAAGTGCTAGCACCATCCTAATGCAACTAACCTTCAATCAAAGTACCTATGGGCAAGTAAGTGTTAGAAACACCACCTTCTACTCTGTTTTGTAGGCCACTCCTTGTTCAAGAAAAGGACAACCAGACTCAATGCCTTCATCTAGGCTCTTAAAACACCAATAGCTAACCCCCGGTAAGTTCAGTGACTTCTTGCGACCAGTACAGGGCCTGCTAAGGTGCGGAGTCGAATGGATAATGGTACTCTCTTTATCCAAAATGTTGAAGTTTTGGACTCAAGGAGTGGGGGCATCTGTTACAGTAGTAACCAACCCATTTAGCCCTGACACAATGGTGGGTTTGCTTGAAGAGATCAGCCCCTATGGTGGCCAGGTCGGCACTTCAACCAGCCCACTTCGGCCATGCCAGGAGCCTAGCTCGACCGGGCTAGCACCTCGATCAGGTCGACAGCTCGACCAACCCACTTGAGGCATACATGAGGCCCGGCCAGGTGCACGAGGTAGCCCGCTTCAGCCCAAGAAGGTCTCTGGCTCCGCTCACCCCAGCCAAACGTGTCGAGGCACGCCCACGCAAGTGCCCATGGTGGGAGGGGAGCGATCACGGGAGCTCCCGCTCGACCCCTTCTGCCTGCCGCACAACTCCATGGCAAGCCCAGCTACGCTCGTCCGTCGGTTCACCCGCAGCAAGCTCGGCCCCGTCCGCCCGCCGCACGGCTTCACAGCGCACCCCAGATCCGCCCGGTCCGACGGGATGCTGCCCCAGCTCGGCACTCCCGCATCCCAAATCCGTCCGGTCTGGCGGAACGCTACCCCAGCTCGGCACTCTCATGCCCAAGATCTGCCTGCTCGCTCCGGTCCGGCACCGAGTCCATCGACTACTCCGACTCCGGTTTGCCTACGGGAGGCCAGGGACTCGGCTACTCCAGCTCTAGTGCCCAGTCCACCGGTAGGGTCGCACCTCGGCTCCGTCCGGTCTGGTCCGGCATGCCCAGCACCGTCCGTGCCTCCGTCCGGTCTAGCCACGCCCGCAGAGACGTGGCACGGTTCAGCACCCAGCTTGGCATGTTCGCGGTGTGCCCGTGGATCCATCTGCACCTGCCCCGCCTGCGGTAGGCCTACGCTCCAGCTCAGGCTCTAGCCTAGCTCGGCATGCCCATGGCAGCCCCAGCTTCGTACGCACCTGCACCGCCTGTGCGACCACGGTGGCTCCCAGCTCGGCATGCTCGCAGTGCACCTACGCCAGCCCCAGCTAGGTCCGCTCCTGCTCCGTGCTCTAGCACCCACGCGTGGAGTTTTACCACCTGCGGCACACCCACGGTGCACCCATGGCAGCCCCGGTTCCATCCGCACCTACTGCGTGCCCCAGTGCACCTGCAGTCCAGCTCTGCTCTCCCATGGTCCAGCTCTGACTGTGAGCAGCGCATGGGTTCGCAGCACGTGGGTTCGCACCCACGTGCATGGAGCCTCGGACCCCATCTCGATTAGCATACATGGAAGCCTCCACAGGCCTTCTCTCGATCCGCATGACTGCATGGCAACCTGGGGTAGCATCCTAGCCAGCTCGGCACTTCAGCATTTCAGCCCAGCTCGGCCACTGGGAGAATCACACAGTTCGGTCTCATTCAAGTGGGCCCAGAACGCTTCCCGAGTGGCCCATCCATATGGGTCCAATAGCTCGTTGCCTGCAAAGGAGGACTCCGTCGAAGCTTCCCGAGCTACTGTTTACACTAATCAAGAAATAGTGCCCTGCCCAAGGCATTGTACCCCTTCACCAACTCTCTGAACCTCCCAGAAGAGAAAGCCTCACAGGCCTACAACAAGAAGAGCATGCCTCCCTAAACGACAGAGACCACTCATCTACATAAGACCAGCTTGAGGAGGTAAGGGGAGGTAAGAGATAACAAACTCTCTTCATTCTTACATTATCTTCCATTTCTTATCACCCTCTGGAAGCGGAGAGTTCTCCAAGCTCTCCACCTCAAAGGTCTTCTATTCCCTTCGATCGTCCCACTAACTTGATCGTCGGAGTGTCTTTGCCAAAATCCCCGGTCCAGGTCTCCCCTATCTTGTAGGTCTTCACTCGCGAGGAGTTACGGGGAAAAGGATTTCTCCCCACCAGAGAGACCCACAGGAGGACCAGCACAGCTCCAAGTCCCTTTCATCCCTACAACAACCCCTCCGAGCATGGCGGCTCCACCAAGCCCCGTGGCAGAGGGTATATTCCCCTTGATCGTCTCCAACCGACGAGCCCGATGATGCTAGCAGGGAGTTCACTCACCTAGGCCACATAAAAGCTGTAGGCCATGGCGATCTAGGTGGCAACAGTTGGCGCGCCAGGAAGGGGGCTTGATCAATGCTCCTCAACAGGGTGGGACAACAATTCCCACCTTTATCCTTAGCCCCCGGGGGGCAGACTGGGGGCACAGGGGTGGGGGCACGAGAGCTTCTCCCTCTCTCTCAAGGCTCCAAGGAGCGACCTCGATCAAAAAATCCTGAGCTATGAAGGTGCATCGCCACCTTTGATAGGGCAGCAGGCAGCAAGCCGAAGATGGAGCCACCTCCAGGCGGTGCCACCTCCCAAGAGCCCCACTGAAAAAAAAAAATAGAAAAGAGAGAAGAAGAGAAAAAGAAGAGAGGGAGGAAGGGTCTGACCATCGTGGAGAGGGAAGAAATCCATGCAACATAGTTTCCCCGGCTCGGCACTCTCGCGCCCAAGATCCGCCCGCTTGCTCCGGTCCGGCACCGAGTCCACCATCTACTCCGACTCCAGTTTGCCTACAGGAGGCCAGGGACTCGACTACTCCGGCTCCGGTTTCCAGTCCGCCCGTAAGGCCGCACCTCGGCTCCATCCGGTCCGGTCCGGCATGCCCAGCACCATCCGCACCTCCGTCCAATCTGGCCACGCCCGCAGAGGCATGGCACGGTTCAGCGCCCAGCTCGGCACGACCACGGCATGCCCGTGGGTCCATCTGCACCTGCCCCGCCCACGGCAGGCCTGCACTCCAGCTCCAACTCTGGCCCAGCTCGGCATGCCCACAGCAGCCCCAGCTCCATTCACACCTACACTGCCCGCGTGGCCATGGCAACTCCTAGCTCAACACACCCGTAGAGCGCCTATGCCAGCCCCAGCTAGGTCCGCACCTGCTCCACGCTCAGGCATGCACGCGTGGAGTTTTTTCTCCCGCGGCACGCCCATGGCGCGCCCACGGCAACCCCGGCTCTGTCTGCACCTGCTCCGTGCCCCAGCGAGCCTGCAATCCAGCTCCGCTCTCTCGCGGTCTGGCTCTAACCGGGAGCAGTGCAGGGGTTCGCAACCACGCGCATGGAGCCTTAGACCCCATCTCGATCAGCATACATGGAAGCCTCCACATGCCTTCTCTCGGTCTGTGTGCTCGCATGGCAACCTGGGGTAGCATCCCAGCCAGCTCGGCTGGTGTGGGCACCATAATCAAAAGAAGACTTCAGGGTTCCATCTGGATCTCTAATTGACCTTGCCCGAGAAAATTAGGGTTTGTAATAAGGATTGACCTGATCAACCCAATTTTGAGTCTGTAATTTTGTCATTTCAATTTTGTTGAGTCATGTTGACTCAGTCCAAGTCCATGTCCAGGTTGGCGCCATTCCCTTTTCCATAGGGTGCCACATTTTTTTCTTCCATGGTCCAGCTACAAGTGGGTGCCACACTCCCTGCCACATCTCCATCCAGTGTCTTTGGTCCCCACACCATAAGAAGTAAGTTCCCCTTTTTTATGCACCACTTGGGGGATAAATCCATCAAGATACCTCAATCCAAGGAGGAGCCAACTTCTTTCTAGAAAAACCCAAGCCAGGATGGCAAGAATTTTTCTTGAAGAGAGGATCAAGGAGGTGCCCCACAATGTTCCATAAAAAAATCCAAGTTATAAAAGGGAAGAGAGCATGTCTTGGGAAGAAAATCAAGGAGGCACCCAAAAGTTTACTAAAGCACCAAAGCCATGAAAAGAAGAAGCCTAAACTTGTGGAGCAAGACTAGGAGGTGTCCAAAAGAGCCAAACCATGAAGGGAAAATCCTTGATTCATGAAGAGATACTAGGAGACACCCCCATAACCTGCCATTTGGAGCTGATTTTCAAGTTTTCTTGGAGTTTTTGGGCCGCTCACTCATGGAAGGAGTCTTGGTTGGCCAAGGGAAGAGAGTTTGATGCCTAAAGTGTAGATTAGTCCTATTAGTCCCACATGGGAACTTGTATGGTTTTGATTTTTCTTATAGGTCTATATATTAGACCCCTTTTGTAACTTGAACTTATCTTATGAAATCTTATTGGTGCGGGCACCAGACTCAGAAGAAGACTTCAGAGCTCCATCTGGATCTCTGATTAACCTTGCCCAAAAAAAAATTAGGGTTTTTGGTTTGTAATAAGAGTTGACTAGATCAACTCAATTTAGCTTGAGTCTACATTACCTGCATTTTATTTTGTTAAGTCATGTTGACTCAGTAGTGGACTAGGGTTTCAACCTGGGGTGTTACATTTTCTCCCAAGACCAAGCAAGTGGACACCACACTCCCAGCCACACTCCCAGCCATACGCCTGAGTCTAGGGGGCACCATATCTACATCCAGCAGCCTTTGGTCCCCACTCCACAGATAGCAGCTTCTTTCTCTCATGTGCCAGATGAGGAGAAATCCACCAAGAGTCCACAAATCAAGGGGGCGACCAAGACTTTCCCAAGAGAACCAAAGTAAAGATGGGAATAAATTTTCTTGGAGAGAATTTCAAGGAGGCGCCCACTACCTGCCAAAAAAATTCAAAACAAAGATGGGAAGGACCTTGACTTAGGGAGGAAGAAAAGGAGGAGTCCAAAAGAGTTGATCCATGGAAGGAAAAAATTTTCTTGAAGATCCATACAAGGAGGCGCCATCTACCTGCCTTTTATAACCCAAATCAAATTTTTTTGGTACTTTGGCCGACCATATGTGTATGATTTTTCCTGATTTGTAGATCCCCTCCTTTAGTCCCACATGGGAAGATGTAAAACCCTACTCCCTTGTAAAGCCTTATAAATTAAACCCCTCTTGTAAGTTTAAATCAATCAGATGAATGAAGCCAAATTTTTTTTGTGAGCAAACTTTGTGTTTTCTCTCTTCCGCACTTGCATCCAGGTGTTGAGCTCCGTGAGGGAGTAAATCCGGGTTCCCCAGGAACCTTGAGGAGGTGTGAGATCTCCAAAACCCAAATCCTAGGTTAGCCACTCCACTCCCAAACCCTAGCCGCCATCACCCTTCTCTTTCCACCAAGCCCTAGTCTATTCCACTTCTCACGGCCATCCTCTCCAAGTCCAGGCCGGCCACCAGCATCCAGCTCCAGTCCAGATACTTCAGATCTACAGCAATTCTAAGAGGAAGTCAGATCGGCCTCCAGGAGAATCCTGATTTCAGCAACTTCAGCTTTCAAGTTCTTCAACCTGGTAAATCTTTTCTTGAGTATCTGAATTCCATCACTTGTTCCTCTTCTTTCCCAGATCTTGAGTCCAGGAGAAGCCGACCAAACCACAAGATCAGTATTGGAGGATCCATTGAGAAGATAGCCGACTCCGAGGATCCCACAATCTGCTCGAGAGAGTTCTTCCACCAAAATCCTGAGAAGATCACTGTCTGGTTAGTAAACCATCTCTCCTCTCTATTTCTGTTCTGTTGAAAGTTCAGAGCGAAACCCTAGGTCTGGGAGTTTCTCAACCCCCAGCGATCCGTTACTTCTGAACTACTCTGATAATTTAGTTTCATCTAAATTGTGCTTTCAATCCTTACCTAGTTTCCTTCAACTTAGTTTAGCTTTACTTTGAGTCAAAGCCAATTTCTGAAATATAAAAAAAAAAAAAAAGAATTAATCTTAAATTTACTTCCGCATATGCTTCCTTGTTCTTTGTTCTGCATCATTTTTGGTATCAGAGCTTTCGTTCTGCATCATTTTTGGTATCAGAGCCCAGTCTAGGGTTTCTGTCTGATTGCTTGTTTGAGTCCCTCTCTTTTTACTTTGTCTGCTCGAAGTAGACTCCCCAGGACGTCCGGTCCTAGGAACGAAGCGAGGTGCAAACCTCCTCTTCCCATTCCACGGGGTGTTCCTAGGGCGTGTAGGGGATCCGTTGGGTTACAACTTCATAGAAGAAATTGTAAACGGGGAAGTGCTCTGTTTTCAGCCCGTAATTATCCTGTTGCAGGAATTATTTCTTACTTCAGGTAACTCCAAATTCAATGATTATTATTTTGCTGGAACCAGTATAATTGAAACTAATTTTCATAATTTTCTCATGACTTATTGGTTTCCGTGCGATTTCTGAGAATTAAATTACTGCAACTCTATTTTTGTGTTCTGCAATCCGATTATTTTTTTTGAGTGTTCATCTCTTAATTCACCTTAAGGGCATTTGAGCATCTAAGATAAGGGGAGGAGTTGATAACCTCTCCTTAGCCCAAAACCACCACCCCTTCATTCGAACCTAAGCCTTTAATCTAAAATTGATTAGACCTAATTTGCCCTAGTGGGCTAGGGACATCAACAAGTCGGGTCAAGGCTAGTGTTGAGTCAGTTTGTCTAGTTACTCTGTGTGTGCTTTGTACTCAGTGTCTAGAACGGTGGTTCAGGGACTATGTCCCGAAGGGCTTGTGTGCTGGTCCGCCTACCTGGCCAATCACTGATTGGTGTCTAGGATTGGCATTTAGGGACCTAACACTCCCCTTACACCTGCCTGGCTGAGTCCTGAGTTACTACAGGCTAGCTTGCCACTCTGATTGGGCATCTAGTTTGGGCTCTAGGTCTAGTTAGCCCGTAGTCGTTCAGTTGAGTCTCATTTTGTGTGTTTGCTTGCATCATGTCTACCCGGAAAAGAGTGCCCTACCAACCTGGTCAAACCCAACCTGATTTAGAGGCCATGGTTAGAGCTCTTACTGAGAGCATGAACAAGTTAAGCCAGGATTTGACTGCTACTGTTACCCAGTGTAAAGAACAAGTCCATGAGAATTTTACCCAGCTTAGGGATCAAGTCCAAGTCCTTGAGAATCGTAGACATCAAAATTGGATCCCTGATCCAAAATTTAATAGGCCCCAACCTCATCCATACCAGGAGCCTAGGAGGACCTTATACCGTGATCCCGAGCATAACCTTAGGAAGCCTAACCATGATATCTATAGTGTGGATCGTGTCTATGAGAGGTCCTTACAATATTCTAGACCAGTCACTCAACAACCCAAGTCTTCTAGATCAAACCATTTAGATCCACACCCATGCCCAAGTAAGGTCTCTACTAGCTTGAAACCCAGTGTGACCCAGGTTCCTATATCGCAAGAATGTTTGTTTTGTGGAGAAAGAGGCCATAAATCTAGTCAGTGCCCATGCATAGGACTGGCTTGTGCACAGCTAAGTGGTAAGAATCCTAAGGATGACATTAATGAGGGAGAACCCAAGCCTACCAATGAGGAAGAAAGGTTAGGTATGACAAGCCTAGAATCAGTTGACCCGATTACCACTGACCCGAAACCCATTGAAGATGGCATCGAGGAAGTATATGATGCTGGCTTGAGTCTAGTTGATGAATATGAGGGGGAAGAACTTGAAGAATGTGACATCGATACTATTGGTTCCTTACCTGAGGAGACCTTGGAGAGCAACCAAGTGGTAGGACCTAGTTCAGAAATTCAAGAGATTTGTGAGAATCAGGTTCCTTTAGTCAAATACCCCCAAGAAGAACTCATAGTGTTAGCCCGAGCTATCAGTTCGTACCCTCTAATGACAGTCATTCCCCAAGTACCAATTGAAGATCTTTGCACTGAACTGTTTAAGTTTGCCCACCCTATGGTAGATCCTCTCCTTAGGATGACTGAATCAAGCCTCTTACAATTGGACCTTGTCCCATGCCCAGCCACTAAGGTCTCTCCCGTAATCTCAGTTGAACATCCTTGTCTTGAGCGGATTGATTCTCCCAGTCCTGTAGAAGTCCTCCTTATGACCCCAGACCCCTTCCTTCGCATGACTGACCTACCCTTCTATAGAGTATACCTTTCCTCACCCATAGGTCAAATTTCAAGTCTTGAGGTCATCATCCATAGGCCCTTCCATGAATCATTCTTTAATCCATTTCTTGAGAAAGTGGATCATTGTTTGCTTAGAGAACAAACCTTAACTATTGCAATCACATGTCCTAGGCTACTCCCCGAACCATCTCTTGATCCATTCCTAGGAATAGCAAACTTTTCCTTTCGTAAGGATGACCAGTTGACACTCATAGATCACCATTCAAACCTTCAGGTCACCACCTTTAATCAGCAGGTAATTCAAGACTCCACCTCATATTTCCTCCCTTTCTCTAGGACTTCCAATGCTTCTTACACCATCCAAGTATACTTTGTCGAAGTCTTTAGAGTGAACCACGTGTCAGAACCTATTAGGTTTGCCACCTACTTCTGGAAGACCTTATGGCACCTACTAGGCACCCATGATAAGTTTTCATGCTCTGCATGCCATCCTCCGACCCAAGGTCAAAACTAGAGAGCCGTAGTTTGTTAGGTTTAGACCTAGGGTTCCTTTGAATAAAGTCTATTCTTTAGGAATGCATCGTCAGTCGAGTTTAGGACATTGTCTCAAATTTTGGTTAAGTGAGAATACCAGGAGTTGGGATTTGTATTTACCCAGGGCCAAATTTGCATATAATGTTTCGATCAATAGGTCTATAGGCTAGAGTCCCTTTGAAATTGTTCATGGATACAAGCCTCACACACCACTTGATCTGATTTCACTATTAGTCCACACACACAAGTCTCTTGATGCACTTGCATAGCATGTAAAAGACTTGCATAAAAAATTCATGCCAAAATAAATTTAAGTAATGAAACTTATAAGAAGTTGGCTGATTCTCAAAGGCGAGTCAAAACTTTTATTGAGGGAGACTATGTAATGATTAGGTTAAGGCCTGAACGGTTTCCTCCTGGAACCGTTAGAAAGTTACATGCTAGAGGAGCTGGACCATTTAGAGTGGTGAAGAGAGTAGGATCCAATGCCTATGTGCTCGAGTTACCTCCAGAACTAGGCATTAGCTCCACTTTCAACATTACAGACCTAGTAGAGTATAGGGAGCCAGCTGTGATTCCCAGTGAGGCTTTTGAACCTAATCCTGCTCTTGAGAGTGAACCTGACCCTGTGTGTCCACCAACAAACTGGCCTGTGAGGAAAGAGCAGATTGAAAAGATTCTGGATGATCAGGTTATCTCTACTCGTATCGAGGATACCAAAGATACCTGGTCCGCTGGCTAGGAAGGCCAGATTCTGATGACTCTTGGATCTCCCGAGAAGAATTACAAGAGTTGGACCCAGACCTCTTGGAGAGATACCAGAGCCAACTTGATCCATACTCGATAGGGTCGAGTTCCTCCCATCCTGGGAGAATTGGTGCGGGCACCAGACTCAGAAGAAGACTTCAGAGCGCCATCTGGATCTCTGATTAACCTTGCCCGAAAAAAAATTAGGGTTTTTGGTTTGTAATAAGAGTTGACTAGATCAACTCAATTTAGCTTGAGTCTACATTACCTGCATTTTATTTTGTTGAGTCATGTTGACTCAGTAGTGGACTAGGGTTTCAACCTGGGGTGTTACATTTTCTCCCAAGACCAAGCAAGTGGGCACCACACTCCCAGCCACACTCCCAGCCATACGCCTGAGTCCAGGGGGCACCATATCTACATCCAGCAGCCTTTGGTCCCCACTCCACAGATAGCAGCTTCTTTCTCTCATGTGCCAGATGAGGAGAAATCCACCAAGAGTCCACAAATCAAGGGGGTGGCCAAGACTTGCCCAAGAGAACCAAAGTAAAGATGGGAAGAAATTTTCTTGGAGAGAATTTCAAGGAGGCGCCCACTACCTGCCAAAAAAATCCAAAACAAAGATGGGAAGGACCTTGACTTAGGGAGGAAGAAAAGGAGGAGTCCAAAAGAGTTGATCCATGGAAGGAAAAAAATTTTCTTGAAGATCCATACAAGGAGGCGCCATCTACCTGCCTTTTATAACCCAAATCAAATTTTTTTGGTACTTTGGCCGACCATATGTGTATGATTTTTCCTGATTTGTAGATCCCCTCCTTTAGTCCCACATGGGAAGATGTAAAACCTTACTCCCTTGTAAAGCCTTATAAATTAAACCCCTCTTGTAAGTTTAAATCAATCAGATGAATGAAGCCAAATTTTTTTTGTGAGCAAACTTTGTGTTTTCTCTCTTCCGCACTTGCATCCAGGTGTTGAGCTCCGTGAGGGAGTAAATCCAGGTTCCCCAGGAACCTTGAGGAGGTGTGAGATCTCCAAAACCCAAACCCTAGGTTAGCCACTCCACTCCCAAACCCTAGCCGCCATCACCCTTCTCTTTCCACCAAGCCCTAGTCTATTCCACTTCTCACGGCCATCCTCTCCAAGTCCAGGCCGGCCACCAGCATCCAGCTCCAGTCCAGATACTTCAGATCTACAGCAATTCTAAGAGGAAGTCAGATCGACCTCAGGAGAATCCTGATTTCAGCAACTTCAGCTTTCAAGTTCTTCAACCTGGTAAATCTTTTCTTGAGTATCTGAATTCCATCACTTGTTCCTCTTCTTTCCCAGATCTTGAGTCCAGGAGAAGCCGACCAAACCACAAGATCAGTATTGGAGGATCCATTGCGAAGATAGCCGACTCCGAGGATCCCACAATCTGCTCGAGAGAGTTCTTCCACCAAAATCCTGAGAAGATCACTGTCTGGTTAGTAAACCATCTCTCCTCTCTATTTCTGTTCTGTTGAAAGTTCAGAGCGAAACCCTAGGTCTGGGAGTTTCTCAACCCCCAGCGATCCGTTACTTCTGAACTACTCTGATAATTTAGTTTCATCTAAATTGTGCTTTCAATCCTTACCTAGTTTCCTTCAACTTAGTTTAGCTTTACTTTGAGTCAAAGCCAATTTCTGAAATATAAAAAAAAAAGAAAAAAAAAATTAATCTTAAATTTACTTCCGCATACGCTTCCTTGTTCTTTGTTCTGCATCATTTTTGGTAACAGAGCTTTCGTTCTGCATCACTTATGAATGAAATCCCTTGTTTTTGAGCAAAGTCTTGTTCTTCCACACTTATTCTGAGTGTTGAGCTCCGTGAGGGAGTAAATCCGGGTTCCCTAGAAACCTTGAGGAGGTGTGAGATCTCCAACCCCAAAACCCTAGCTTAGTCCACCCATCTCTACTCCACCACCACCAAACCCTAGCCTCTACACCATCTCCAAGGTTCTTCTTCCAAAGGGTGGCCGACCACCAGGACCCCAGTCCAGCCATCTTCAAGTCAGCTACCACTGCTTCAGAGTCCATCCAGCAGATCCAGGAGAAAAAATCCCAAATCCACAGCCTAGGAGTTTCCGATCAGCTGAAGACCTTCAGATCCCATCCTTTCTTCTACTCTAGTAACTCTCTTCCCTGAGTCTCTTGTTCCTAACCTTGTTCTACTTCTCTCCAGGATCCAGGGTTCAAGAAGAGGCCAACTTTGCCAAGGACCATTATCGGAGGATCCATTGCGAAGATACCTTGACTCCCGGGATCCAATAATCTGTTCGAGAGAGTCTTTTTTCCACCAAATGGAGAGATATCACTGCTAGGTAACAAGAACCTTCCCTTCTCACTTTGTCTGTTTCGTTGAAACTCAGAGTGAACCCTAGATCTGGGGTTTCTCAATCCCCAGGATCCTACTTTTGAGTTACTCTGATAATCCACTCCTTTTAATTGTGCTTTCTGTCTTTTCTTAGTTTCTTTCAACATTAGTTTATCTTTCCTTTAAGTCAAAGCCAACTTCTGAAAATATATATAAAAAAAAATACATTAATTTTAATTTTCTTTCGCATTCCACATATCCGTTCTGCATCATTTTGGTATCAGAGTTTTCGTTATGCATCATTTTTGGTATCAGAGCCCTGTCTAGGGTTCTTGCTTGTTTGATTGTTTTCTTTTCGTTCCTTTTTACTTTTGCTGCCTGGAGTAGACTCCCCTGGCCGTCCGGTCCTAGGAACAAGTGAGACGCAAGCCTCCTCCTCCCATTCCATAGGGGTTCCTAGGGCGTGTAGGGGTGCCACTGGGTTATAACTTCTAGGCAGGGATTGTAAACGGGACACACGTTCTGTTTTCTACCAGTAACTATCCTGTTATCCGAATTGTTTCTCCCTACAAAAGATCCCAAATTAAGTAATTCTTGTTTTTCTGGAACCAGTATAATTGAAGATAATTTACATAAAATCTTCATGATTTATTAATTTCTGTAGATTTTCTGAAATCAATTTTACTTCTGTTTTGCTTTTTATTTTCTGCAAGCTGTGTTTTATTTGAGTGTGCATAAATTGAATCTATCTTAAGGGCACAGAAGTTGCAACATAAGGGGAGGATTGAGACCCTCTCCTTAGCCCAAAATCACCTCCCGTGCATTCGAACCTAAGCCTTTAATCATAAAATTAATTAGACCTAATTTGTCCTAGTGGGCTAGGGACACCAACTGGTCGGGTCTAGGCTAGTGTTGAGTCAGTTTGTCTAGTTACTCTGTGTGTACTTTGTACTCAGTGTCTAGAATGGTGGTTCTGGGATTCTATCCCGAAGGGCTTGTGTGCTGGTCCGCCTACCTGGCCAATCACTGATTGGTGTCTAGGATTGGCAATTAGGGACCTAATACTCCCCTTACACCTGCCTGGCTGAGTCCCGAGTTATTACAGGCTAGCTTGCCACTCTGATTGGGCATCTAGTTTGGGCTCTAGGTCTAGTTAGCCTGTAGTCATTTCAGTCGAGTCTCATTTGGTGTGCTTGCTTGCATCATCATGTCCACCCGGAATGGAGTACCCTACCAACCTAGTCAAACCCAACCTGATTTAGAGGCCATGATTAGAACTCTTACCGAAAGTATGACCAAATTGAGTCAGGATATGAATGAGGGTTTTGCCCAGTTTAGAGACCGAGCCCAGGGACTTGAGAAACGTAGACATCAAAATTGGACCCCTGATCCAAAATTTAATAGGCATCAACCTCACCCATGCCAGGAGCCTCGGAGGATCTTATACCGTGATCCCGAGCATAACCCTAGGAGCCTATACCCATACTTGGTTGACTCAGAGAAGGGACCCGTTAGGAACACCGAACCTTATGCACCCACTTTTGATGGAAGACAAGAGACATATATTAAGTGGGAAGAACAAATGGATCAGTATTTTGAGGCATTAACATATCGGAATTAGGACAGGTTAGGTTGGCCAAAACCAAGTTCACCAAACATGCTAGGTCGCATTGGTATGCTATTGAGCGTGAGTGTTATCAAAGAAAAGAGAAAATATATACTTGGAGAGATATGAGAAGTAAGTTGAGAGATAGGTACCTAGGTAGATCCTATGAGAAAAGACTTTTAGACCAATGGTACCAATTGCGACAAGGTAATAGGCCTGTGTCTAAATATATCGAGGACTTCCAGTGGTATGACATGAAATGCAATACCATTGAGACCGAAGCTCAGATCACATCGAGGTTTAGGGTTGGGTTACACCCAGACATTTATAGGAAGCTATGCCTTGAAAAGACCAATAAGTTAGACCGAGCCTACCAAGAAGCCCAAGACTATGGGTGGTCTTTAAGATATAACCAATCAAGTACTTTGGACTTACAGCCAACCTCTACCAACTTGAGTCAAGTTCCGATTGATCCGACACCCGTAGTGAACCAGACTTTTGTTTGTCAATTCCCACTTGTGTCACCTCTTGAACAGAAGGATAACACTGAGAAGGAGTTAGGCATGGCCATCCAAAAATTAGTTGACCTGACCAGAGCCATACTTAAAGAGGAATCAAAGAAGAATAGATTAGAACCTTTCAGTGAGATTGAGGAAGAAATATATGAGCCTGACATAAGTTTGATAGATGAATATGAAGAAGAAGAATTTGAGGATATCTCTCCCGATAATTCAATTAACCAACTCCTACCTGATGGGGTTATTGAGGTGACCCTGCCACACAAGGAATTCAGGAGCTAACCCTAAGAGAAGACCCTTTTGAGGAAGTTCAGGAAGAGGAAATTGCACCCAATGAGAATTTAAGTGAGAATACCCCTGAACTCATTGAGGAATCCAAAGAAGACACCCCTGAGTCAAATCTGGTAGAGAAGTGTGAAGAATGAAGGGGTTCACAAGAATTGCCCATTGAGAAGGTCCAAGATCAAGAAAAAGACAGTAGCTTAGAAGACTTTCTAAATAAACATTCCAAAGACCTTCCTGTTAACCTTCCACCTTCTAGGAGCACCCAGCCTACCCTAGAACTTGCACTTGTAGACCCTCCTAGAGCAAATCATGAGGTTTGGATGAGTGCACCTATAGAACAATGTCCTCATTTTAATGTCGTCCTGAATAACCAAGGTATGTTTCTTGTTTCCTATAAGCCACCTCAAAACTCTGATTCTTATTTCCTACCCTTCCCTGAATCTTCTCATGTTTCTAGAGCAATGGGATTACACTTTACTGAGATTTCTAGGTTGCAAGACTCCTTAGAACCTATTAGGTTTGCCACCTACTTCTGGAAGACCTTATGGCACCTACTAGGCACCCATGATAAGTTTTCATGCTCTGCATGCCATCCTCCGATCCAAGGTCAAACCTAGAGAGCCTTAGTTTGTTAGGTTTAGACCTAGGGTTCCTTTGAATAAAGTCCATTCTTTAGGAATGCGTCGTCAGTCGAGTTTAGGACATTGACTCAGATTTTGGTTGAGTGAGAATACCAGGAATTGGGATTTGTATTTACCCAGGGCTGAATTTGCATATAATGACTCGGTCAATAGGTCTATAGGTAAAAGCCCTTTTGAGATTGTTCATGGGTACAAGCCTCACACACCACTTGACCTAGTTCCTTTGCCAGTCCACACACGAGTCTCCGAGTCTGCTGAAGACTTTGCACAGTATGTAAAGAACTTGCATAAAGAAATTCATGCCAAAATAACTTTAAGTAATGAAGCTTATAAGAAGTTGGCTGATTCTCAAAGGCGAGTCAAAACTTTTGTTGAGGGAGACTATGTAATGATTAGGTTAAGGCCTGAGCGGTTTCCTCCTGGAACCATTAGAAAGCTACATGCTAGAGGAACTGGACCATTTAGAGAGATGAAGAGAGTGGGACCCAATGCATATGTGCTTGAGTTGCCTCCAGAGCTAGGCATTAGCTCCACTTTCAACATTACAAACCCTGTAGAGTACAGGGAGCTAGCTGTGATTCCCAGTGAGCCTTTTGAACCTAATCCTGTTATTGAGAGTGATCCCGACCCTGTGTGTCCACCAACAAACTGGCCTGTGAGGAAAGAGTAGATTGAAAAGATCCTGGATGATCAGGTTATCTCTACTCGTAATCGAGGATACCAAAGATACCTGGTCCGCTAGCAAGGAAGGCCAGATTCTGATGACTCTTAGATCTCCCAAGAAGAATTACAAGAATTGGACCCAGACCTCTTGGAGAGATACCAGAGCCAGCTTGATCCATACTCGACAGGGTCGAATTCCTCCCACCCCGGGAGAATTGGTGCGGGCACCAGAATCAGAAGAAGACTTCAGGGTTCCATCTGGATCTCTAATTGACCTTGCTCGAGAAAATTAGGGTTTGTAATAAGGATTGACCTGATCAACCCAATTTTGAGTCTGTAATTTTGTCATTTCAATTTTGTTGAGTCATGTTGACTCAGTCCAAGTCCATGTCCAGGTTGGCGCCATTCCCTTTGCCATAGGGTGCCACATTTTTTTCTTCCATGGTCCAGCTACAAGTGGGTGCCACACTCCCTGCCACATCTCCATCCAGTGTCTTTGGTCCCACACTATAAGAAGTAAGTTCCCCTTTTTCTTGCACCACTTGGGGGAGAAATCCATCAAGATACCTCAATCCAAGGAGGAGCCAACTTCTTTCCAGATAAACCCAAGCCAGGATGGCAAGAATTTTTCTTGAAGAGAGGATCAACGAGGTGCCCCACAATGTTCCATAAAAAAATCCAAGTTATAAAAGGGAAGAGAGCATGTCTTGGGGAAAAAATCAAGGAGGCACCCAAAAGTTTCCTAAAGCGCCAAAGCCATGAAAAGAAGAAGCCTAAACTTGTGGAGCATGACTAGGAGGTGTCCAAAAGAGCCAAACCATAAAGGAAAAATCCTTGATTCATGGAGAGATAATAGGAGACACCCCCATAACCTGCCATTTGGAGCTGATTTTCAAGTTTTCTTGGAGTTTTTGGGCTGCTCACTCATGGAAGGAGTCTTGGTTGGCCAAGGGAAGATAATTTGATGCCTAAAGTGTAGATTAGTCATGTTAGTCCCACATGGGAACTTGTATGGTTTTGATTTTTCTTATAGGTCTATATATTAGACCCCTTTTGTAACTTGAACTTATCTTATGAAATCTTATGAATGAAATCCCTTGTTTTTGAGCAAAGTCTTGTTCTTCCGCACTTATTCTGAGTGTTGAGCTCCGTGAGGGAGTAAATCCGGGTTCCCTAGGAATCTTGAGGAGGTGTGAGATCTCCAACCCCAAAATCCTAGCTTAGTCCACCCATCTCTACTCCACCACCACCAAACCCTAGCCTCTACACCATCTCCAAGGTTCTTCTTCCAAAGGGTGGCCGACCACCAGGACCCCAGTCCAGCCATCTTCAAGTCAGCTACCACTGCTTCAGAGTCCATCCAGCAGATCCAGGAGAAGAAGTCCCAAATCCGCAGCCTAGGAGTTCTCGATCAGCTGAAGACCTTCAGATCCCATCCTTTCTTCTACTCTGGTAACTCTCTTTCCTGAGTCTCTTGTTCCTAACCTTGTTCTTCTTCTCTCCAGGATCCAGGGTTCAAGAAGAGGCCAACTTTACCAAGGACCATTATCGGAGGATCCATTGCGAAGATACCTTGACTCCCGGGATCCAATAATCTGCTCGAGAGAGTCTTTTTTCCACCAAATGGAGAGATATCACTGCTAGGTAACAAGAACCTTCCCTTCTCACTTTGTCTGTTTCGTTGAAACTCAGAGCGAACCCTAGATCTGCGATTTCTCAATCCCCAGCGATCCTACTTCTGAGTTACTCTGATAATCCACTCCTTTTAATTATGCTTTCTATCATTTCTTAGTTTCTTTCAACATTAGTTTATCTTTCCTTTGAGTCAAAGCCGACTTCTGAAAATATATAAAAAAAAAATATATTAATTTTAATTTGCTTCCGCATTCCACATATTCGTTCTGCATCATTTTGGTATCAGAGTTTTCGTTCTGCATCATCGGCACTTCAGCGTTTTAGCCTAGCTCAACCACTGGAAGCATCGCACAGTTCGGTCTCATTCACATGGGCCTGGCACGCTTCTCGAGGGACCCATCCATGTGGGTCCTATAGCACACTGCCTGTATAGGATGACTACATCGAAGCTTCCCAAGCCACTATTTATACTAATCAGGAAATAGTGCCCTACCCAAGGCACTGTACCCCTTCACCAACTCTTTGAACCTCCCAAAAGAGGAAGCCTCACAGGCCTACAATAAGAAGAGCACGCCTCCCCAAATGATAGAGACCACTCATCTATATAAGACCAGCTTTAGGAGGTAATGGGAGGTAAGAGATAACAAACTCTCTTCATTCTTACATTATCTTCCATTTTTTATCACCCTCTGGAAGCGGAGAGTTCCCCAAGCTCTCTACCTCAGAGGTCTTCTATTCCCTTCGATCGTCCCACTAAATTGATCATCGGAGTGTCTTTGCCAGAATCCCCGGCCCAGGTCTCCCCTGTCTTGCAGGTCTTCACTCGCGAGGAGCAACGAGAAAAAGGATTTCTCCCCACCAGATAGGCCCACAGGATTTCTCCCCACCAGATAGGCCCTCCAAGCACGGCGACTCCACCAAGCCCCATAGCAAAGGATATGTTCCCCTTGATCATCTCCGACCGACGAGCCCGATGATACTGGCGGGGAGTCCACTCACCTAGGCCACATAAAAGCTGCAGGCCACGATGATCTAGGCGGCAACACTAATAATTTAAAAATTATTAAAATTATATTTATGATGGTAAATTCCATCAAAAATGTTATTGACAAATAATTTATCATTAAATCTATTACAAATATTTTAAATTTTTTTAATTTTTTTAAAAAAAATTTGATAGATTTTTTGATGGAATTGTTCTAACAAATAATCTATCAAAAATTTGTCAGAGATTTTGAAACATATTAAATATATTTTGTTACTATTTATCTGATGGCAATCTATTAGTGATCCATTAGAAATTTCTGACGTATCATGTCCATCAATAAAATTCCATCAATGAAGCCCTTATTTCTAGAAGTAGAAGCACGAGATGCTAGGAGGGAGGAAGCGGTAAGCGAGAGCACAGGGCACCAGGGAGGGGGGAACTGGCAACAAGAAGCTAAGGCAAAGCGGAGCATGGCACTAAGATAGGTTGCTGAGAGGAGGGAACTAGTGGCAAAGAGAGAGTTTTGGCAATGAGGAAGCGAGGGAAAAGATTTTGGTGATCAGGCACTAAGGATTGGTTTTGTTGACAACTATTAGCAACGACAAAAATTACCATCACTAAAAGTGATTGCCTTAATTTCAATGTTCTTGTTAGTGAGGGCTAGTGGCTATCACTAATAATGGATAATGTTACAACTAATAAGTTTTTAAAATTAAAAAATAAAAAATTAAAGATTATTAGTGATGGCTATTGACCGTCACTAATAATGGGTAATGCCATCACTAGTAAGTCTGAAAACAAAAAAATATTTGAAAAATTAAATATTATTAGTGACAACTAGTGGCCATCACTAATAATAGATAATACCACCACTAATATGTTTTAGAAAATAAAAAAAGTTTTAAAAAATTAAAGATTATTAGCAATGGCTAATGGCTGTCACTAATAATGGATGATTCTATCGCTAATAAGTTTTAAAAACAAAAAAAAAATATTTGAAAAATTAAAGATTATTAGTGACAGCTATAAGCCATGCTAATAATGGATAATTTTGTCACTAATAAGTTTTTAAAACAAAAAAAAATTAAAGATTAATAACATTAGCTTTGGATATTGCTAATAATGGATAATTCTATCACTAATAAGTATTAAAAATTTAAAATTAAAGTTTATTATTGACTATTTTTTCCATCACTAATAGTATTAGCAATGGTAATTTTTCCTATTGATGTGGCGAGACCGCTGACGTGGGTAGCTGACAGGCATCATATTAAGGGAGGCCACCACGGCTGATGCCAAGATGGCACCCTAGCCCGGATCGTTTTGCCGAGCTGAGTTGAGCTCTTATAAGGCCAAGGACCGAGCTCAGTCCTCCGCCAGGTCGTGCCCACAAGTCCGGGATGCCTAGGCTAGAGCCGTCCTCTTCCAGGTCGTGCCCGCAAGTCCAAGATGCCTAGGCCGAAGCCGTCCTCCGCCAGGTCATGCTCGCAAGTCCGGGATGCCTAGGCTGGAGCCGTCCTCCACCAGGTCATGCCCGCAAGTCTGGGATGCCTAGGCCGGAGCCGTCCTCCGCCCTCCAGAGCGAGACCCTCGGAGGCTAGCGCCCTGTGGTCGAGGTCGAGCTCACCACTCACCCATCGATGTGGAGCCTCTCCGAGCATGCACCCTCTGGACCAGCTCCGTCCTTCGCCCTCCAGAGCGAGACCCTCGGAGGCTATCACCCTGCGGTCGAGGTCGAGCTCACCGCTCACCCGTCGATATGGAGCCTCTTCGAGCGCGCACCCTCTGGACCGGGTCCGTCCTCCGCCCTCCAGAGTGAGACCCTCGGAGGCTAGGGCCCTACGATTAAGGTCAAGCTCACCGCTCACCTGTCGATGTGGAGCCTCTCCGAGCGCGCGCCCTCTGGACCGGGCCCACACTCTCCCCTCCTCCACCGAGGTGACTGCATGAGCTCGGAGCGTCCAGACCGGAGCAAGCCCAGCCATCCCAGGACACCGGCGAGCCCCCCGAGGACCACAGAACAGTGCCCCCATACCGTCATAACTACCTGCCCAGCTGTACCTCCAAGAGATGGGCCAACCAGGGAGCACGCACCCCTAGGGCGGTGGCCCCCGGATCGAGGCTCTGCCAGGCTTCCCGGAATGGGACGACCGGAGAAAATGTCAGAGCGAATGGAAGCTTCCCCCATCACCTGTCAAGAAAGGCATCTCATCTACGGCATGGAATCCCGCCGCACGCGCCTGCCAATCCAGCAAGGATCCCGAGGCAAGCTTCAAACGGCCAATTTTCAACTACAAAGAATGATCATCACCCCCACGAGAGAAAGGTAACATACCAGTAGCACCAAAATCACCACCAACAACACAAGCGCAAGCTCGACCAAGAGGGCGAAGCGCCACCACCAAAAAAAATCATAGCTGAGAGAAAATGAGGGAAACAAGGAGAAGCGGAGTGATAGGGAACCCCTCTGTCCCCGCTATTAGTCTCCCCCAGTCACATTTTCACCTACACACATCTCTCACTCCTCCTAGAGCAGAGTCCATCAAGAGGGGCCCGACCAGGAGGATCTATTTTCCTGGATCGTCACTGACTTGGTCATCGGAGTGCCCCCACCGGAAATCCCGGCCCGGGTCACTAACCCTTGTTTCACAGGTCAAGGAGAAGAGGACCGGCAGGCAGCGAAGGGAGCGCACTCTGGCGTCGGCAGCAGCTACGGGCCATGACGGTCTTGGTGGTAACAGATTGGCATGCCAGGAAGGGGGAAGAACAAACCCTCCATCTCTTCATAGACAAGCCAGGCGGGAGGATAGTGATGACAAGAGCAAGGGAGGGTTCCACCAGCCATGCTGGGGACTCCCCCTCTCGGGGAAACCCGCATCGCCAAGAAACGGAGCCACCCACTCCGGTCCAGCCACCTCCACTAGAAGCCCAGTTGGCTGCACTTGCCCAGCAGATGCAAGTCCTCGTCGTGATAGTGCGCCAGCTTCAGCACTAGCACCGGTCCATGGCTACCCACCAATATCCAGGGACCCCGGTGGCTCCCCGCGATAGCTTGCACTCCTTCCAAGGAAGGCCGTCACAGCCACGGGCCACCACTGACAACCGAGGTAGCCACCAAGCTCCGGCGAAGAGACAACGAGCCGGCTCTGCTGACAGGGAGAGCCGCTCACCAAACCTCGGGCGGGAGGTGCCCAGACCCCACCGAGGCAAGAAAAGCAAGACCCCTCGCCACGGGTGCCATGCACCCATGTCACCTTCTCCGTCTCCTTTGGCAGAGGGGTCCACTGATGAAGCCGTCCAGCGCGCGACGGAGAGGCACTTGGAAAAACATGAGCGCAAGCTGGCGGAGTTTGCCCGCCGGTTCGCCAGCATGCCGGGCTTCGCTAGTGAGCCAGCAGGCTACAATGCCCGTCCCCCATTCTCCCAAGAAATCCAAGCTGAGCCGATCCTGCATCGATTTCGGATGCCGCAGGTGGATCCTTACGATGGGACCACCGATCCCTTGGACCACCTGGAAAGCTACCGGACCCTCATGAGGGTCCAGGGGGCCACCAAAGCTCTTCTCTGCGATGCTTTCCCTGCCACTCTCCGGAAGGCAGCCCGGGTGTGGTTCACCCGTTTGGAGCCGGAGAGCATCAGCTCCTTCGCCCAGCTAGGGCAGAAGTTCATGGCATACTTCGACGCTTGCAGGAAGTTGCCATGAGAGGCAGACAACCTCTTCTCCATCCGGTAGCTGGACCGCGAGCCCCTACGGGACTACGTGGCCTGCTTCAAGGCTGTCGCGTTGGAGATCTACAGTCTTGAAGAGCCAGTCACCATGCTGGCATTGAAGCGAGGGCTCAGGACCTCCCGCCTGACCTACTCGCTGGATAAGAAGCCCCCCAAGACCTACTCCGAACTCCTTCTCCAGGCCCAAAAGTACATCCGCACCGAGGAGGTGGACCATACGAGGTGGGAGCTCAATGGAGGACCCCTGAAGAGGTCAGCCCCTACTGAAGTGTCCGGGACCCGGAAGCCAGCACCCCAAGCTCCAAGCTCCCAGAGGGACCGACCAAGGCTGAGAGGGGCCCCTGTCCTTGAGGAGAGTTACACTCCTCTCCTCACCCCGAAGACAAAGATTCTTATGGAGATTGAGGGCGAGGACTACTTGAGGCACCCACCTCCGCTGAGGACCACCACTGGCCTTGACAAGATGAAGTACTGCCGCTTCCACTGTGACCATGGCCACGACACTGAGGAATGCCGCAACCTCAAATGGGAGATTGAGGAACTCATCAAGAGAGGTTACCTCAAGAGATTCGTGGGGGGCAGATCTCAAGTGGAGTCCCAGGTGCTCGTCGCTCTCCCGCCAGCTCCAGCCATCGACAACCACCCCACCGAGAAGCCGGGGAGCATGATCTCCTGGGGAGCGGCGTGCGCGTCCAAGAAGGCTCGGGGGGCAGGGGACTCTAAGAATGTACTCCCCTTTATGAGGGAAGGGGAAGACAGAGGGAAAAATGTAAATAATGATGCCATGGTCATCGAAATGACGATCGCAAAGCACCCTGTAAAGTGCATTATGGTTGATAGTGGAAGCTCCACAAACATGCTTTTTTATGATGCCTTTTCCAGAATGAATCTCTCCCCTGACCAGCTTAGGCCTGTGCACACACCCCTTGTTGGTTTCACGGGCGATTCTGTGAGAGTAGAAGGAGAAATCACTCTCCCGGTCACTGCCAAAACCCCACCTCAGCAGAGCACCGTCATGATGACCTTCACAGTTGTAAGGCTTCCTTCCACCTACAACGTGATACTGGGACAGCCCGGGTTCAACTTGCTTGACACCATTGTCTCCACCAAGAGGCTGCTTGTACAGTTCCCAACTCCCTACGATGTCGGGGAGATGAGGGGAGTGCCCCAACCGGTGCAGCATTGTTTCCAAACTCTCCCTGGGGCCAAGGTCCCTCAGGACGACCCCAGTGCGGACGACCTCGACCAAAGGACCCAAGACCCCAGGGGAGGCCCGGTCAAGCGTCTACTTTCTTATCCACTCGGAGATGACCCTGCAAAGACGGTGCTGATAGGAGCCCAGCTACCCAAGGAGGAGAGGGCTTAACTGTTGGGATTCCTGCGAGCGAATGCAGATGTGTTCGCCTGGACGGCGGCAGACATGCCAGGTATCCCCCTTGACATCATTACTCACAAATTGAGTGTCGACCCAAGGCACAAGCTAGTTCGGTAGAAGAAGAGAAGTTTTGCCCCGAAGAGACAAGCTGCCATCAAAGAAGAAGTTGACAAACTCTTGGCCGCCGGTTTTGTCCGAGAGGTCTGGTACCCGAGCTGGCTGGCGAATATGGTGATGGTCAAGAAGAATAATGGCAAATGAAGGATCTGTGTGGACTACACCGATCTCAATAAAGCTTGTCCGAAGGATAGCTTCCCTCTCTCGAAGATCGACCAGCTGGTGGATGCCAACTCGGGCCACCGGTTGCTCTCCTTCATGGATGCATTTTTCGGGTATAATCAAATCCGCATGCATCCGGAGGACGAGGAGCACACTGCTTTCATCACCGACCAAGGGACATACTGCTACAGGATGATACCTTTTGGTCTGAAGAATACAGGGGCTACCTATCAGCGCCTGGTCAGCAAGGTCTTCAAAGACTAGATTGGTCGCAATATGCAGGTGTATGTGGATGACATGCTCGTCATGAGCAGGCCAGGCTCGAGCCACGTAGCTGACCTTGCCGAGTCATTCCACAACCTGCGGCAGCATCAGATGAAGCTGAACCCAGCGAAGTGCGCCTTTGGGGTGGCGGCAGGAAAATTCCTTGGCTTCATGGTCACCCAGAGAGGCATCGAAGTGAACCCGGAGAAGGTGTAGGCCATCATCGACATGGAACACCCGACCTCTAAGAAGTAGGTCCAGCGCTTGACGGGACGTGTCGCCGCCCTCAGTTAGGGATGGCAATAAAACCCAAACCCACGGGTACCCAACCCGACCCGACCCGATTAGGCCAGGTAGTCTACGCTTTGACTGGGTTTGAGCCGAGTTTAGATAAAACCCAAATGCTTAACTTTGGATTTGGGCCGGGATTGGGTAGATATACACCCGACCCGAACCCGACCCGAATTATTTTAATATTTAAATATATATATATAATTAATATATATATTATTAATTATAATTATTAGTTATTAAATTTTAAAATACTTGAACCTTATACCCTAATCATTATATATATATTGGAATTTTTTTTTTCATCCTATTCTATTCAGGGTAAATTCAAAACAAGATCATAATTAATAGTTTACCAACTTCATAATATAAATTTTGATTAAATATGAAATTAAATGCTGTTGAACTAAAATGTAGTTAAATTTTATTTATTTAATGTATGTATAATTTATAAAATTATAGATAATTTTAAAGTTGATAAAATTGAAAAAATATTTAATATGACTCAATTGGGTTCGGGCCGGGTAAACCCGATTACCCGATATCCAATTGAGATGGGTTTGGATAAAAAAATCCAGTCCCGATAGTGTTTGAGCTGGGTTTGGATAGTGTATTGAATATTTGGATTTGGGTTTGGGTAGTTATGCACCCAGCCCAAACCCGGCCCATTGCCATCCCTACCCTCAGTAGATTCATCTCGAGATTGGCCGATCGTTGCCTCCCATTTTTCAAGGCACTGTGCAAGATGCACGACTTCATCTGGACGGAGGAGTGCAGGGCAGCCTTCGAGGAGCTGAAGAACTTCCTCGCCTCTCCTCCCCTGCTCTCCAGGCCGGAGGAGGGAGAAGAGCTTTTGTTGTACCTGGCGGTGACATCGGGAGTGGTTAGCTCAGTTCTCGTCCGCACAGACGAGGACAAATCTCAGAAGCCAGAATACTATACCAGCAAAATCCTCCGTGATGCGGAGATCAGGTACACTCGCTCTGAAAAACTCATTTTTGCACTAATAATGTCTGCTAAGCGCCTCAGGCCCTATTTCCAAGCACACCCAATAGTGGTCGTGATGGACTAGCCACTGAGGACTATCCTTACTCGACCTGAGACATTCGAGAGGTTGGCTAAGTGGTCCCTGCTGCTCAGTGAATTCGACATAGCATACCGATCGAGGTCATCACAAAAGGCCCAGGTCCTGGCCGACTTCGTGGTCGAGTGCACCAGGTTCATCGAGGAGCCAAAGTAGACAGCAACGGAGCGCGGGCCAGCAGAAGAGCCCTGGATCCTCCACGTAGATGGAGCATCCAACACCGGCAGGAGCGGAGCATGCCTCATCCTCACTAACTGTGATGGAGTTGTGGCGGAATGCACCCTCCGCTTCAAGTTCGTCGCAACCAATAACCAGGCGGAGTACGAAGCACTCCTTGCGGGCCTAAGAATTTTCCGTGAGCTGGGTGTGCAGGACTTGAAGGTCTTCACCGACTCCCAACTGGTCGTCGGACAAGTTTTCGAAGAATATGAGGCGAGGGATGCCCAGATGATGAAGTATCTAGAGCAGGTCCGTGCAAGTACGGCAGGCCTCCGGTGCTTCAGCATCTTCCACATACCCCGAGGAGAGAATGCATGTGCAGATGCATTGTCCAGGCTCGCAACTCTGCCAGACTCATTGCTGGGGCACGCCTACGTCGAGCACCTTGAAAGTCCCAGCTACGAGAACCCGACGGAAGAACATCAAGTCGCCCCCGAGCCAAGCTGGATGGACAAGTACATTCGGTATATCACTGACGGCACCCTGCCGGAAGACCGCGCAGAAGCGGCCCTTGTCAGGAAGAAAGCCTCCCATTTTGTCTTGATGGAGGGCCAACTATACCGCCGATCTTACTCCTACCCACTCCTGAGATGCCTCAGGCCCGCCGAGGCGACCTTTGTGCTCCAAGAGATACATGAAGGCCTCTGCAGGAACCACGTGGAAGGGAAAACGTTGGCCTACAAAGCCCTCCGCCAGGGATGCTTTTGGGAGACAATGAGGGAGGATGCCATCGATTTCATCAAGAGGTGCGACAAATGCCAGCGCCACGCCAACATACAGCATCAGCCGGCGGCGCCGATCTCCCAACTCTCAGCCCCTGGCCCTTTACCCAGTGGGGAATGGACATCTTGGGACCATTCCCCCCAACATCAGGGCAACGGAAGTTCCTACTGGTGGCGATCGACTACTTCACCAAGTGGGTCGAAGCAGAGCCGCTGGCTCGGATCGCGGAAGCCAATGTCCGCCAGTTCTTCTGGAAATCAATCATTTGCCGCTTCGGGCTTCCCCATTGCATCATCACCGACAACGGGTGACAGTTCGACAACCGCGAGTTCGAAGGGTTCTTGCCGAGCACGGCATCCAACACCGGTTCACCTCGATAGCTCATCCCCAAACAAATGGAGAAGCCGAGGTGACCAACTGGACCATCCTTCAAGGACTCGGGACTAGGCTCGACCAAGCTAAAGGCATGTGGGCAGAAGAACTCCCGAGCGTCCTATGGTCCTACCACACAACGCCCAGGACTGCGACCAACGAAACACCCTTCAGCCTCGTCTTCGGTGCCGAAGCGGTCGTCCCGGTCGAGCTAGGCGTGCCCACGTTGCGGGTGCAGCAGTACGATGAAGCACAAATTTTGACACACCTCCTGCTCGACCTGGACCTTCTCGAAGAGGCAAGGGACAGAGCCCACCTCCGGATGGCGGCGTACCGGCAATGAGTGGCTTGGTATTACAACGCCCGCATCAAGACAAAAGCCTTCAAGCCCGGAGACTTGGTGCTGTGATGAGCAGAAGCGTCTCAACCCAGAGAGTGCAGCAAGCTTTCGCCAAACTGGGAAGGCCCCTACAAAGTAGCCGAAGCCCTTTCACAAGGGGCCTACTACCTGGAAGATCTCAGCGGCGTCAAATTCCCCAGAACATGGAACGCCTCCAACCTGCGGAAATACTACCAATGATGTAAGGTTTCCCAGCAATGATAATAGTAATGGTTTTTTCCTTGCACAAGTGGCTATCTGTCTTGCAGGAGAATTCCGCCCGCGCCCCGTGGCCTAGCCCCAGGACGCCGATCCGAGATCGAAGCCAAGACCTCCGGCCAGGAGATCGTAGAGCCATGCCGCTCTCACTCAAGGCATCCCCGAGCCCAGCTCCAGGACGTCGAAGAATCATCGAGCCACATCGCTCCCAACTCAAGGCATCCATGAGTCTAGCTCCAGGATGTCAAAGAATCATCGAGCTAAGCAGCTCTCAACTATCAATGTCCCCGAGCCCAGCTCCAGGATGCCCTTCTCAAGACCAAAGCTCAGATCTCTGGCCAAGAGAACTTCGAGCCAAGCAGCTCTCAGTCATCAACGTCCCCGAGCCCAGCTCCACGATGCCCTTCTCAAGACCAGAGCTTAGATCTCCAGTCAAGAGAACTTCGAGCCAAGCAGCTCTCAGTCATCAATGTCCCTAAGCCCGGCTCCAGGATGCCCTTCTCAAGACCAAAGCTCAGATCTCCGGCCAAGAGAACTTCAAGCCAAGCAGCTCTCGGTCATCAACATCCCGAGCCCAGCTCCAGTACGCCCTTCTCAAGATCGGAGCTCAGATCTCCGACCAAGAGAACTTCGAGCCAAGCAACTCTCAGTCATCAATGTCCCCGAGCCCAGCTCCAGGACACCCTTCTCATTACCGGAGCTCAGATCTCCGGCCAAGAGAACTTCGAGCTAAGCAGCTCTCCATCAATAACGTCCCCTAGCCCAGCTCCAGGATGCCCTCTCAAGACCGGAGCTTAGACCTCTGGCCAAGAGAACTTCGAGCCAAGGAGCTCTCAGTCATCAACGTCCCCGAGCCCAGCTCCAGGATGTCCTTCTCAAGACCGGAGCTCAGATCTCCGGCCAAGAGAACTTCAAGCTAAGCAGCTCTCAATCATCAATGTCCCAGAGCCCAGCTCCATGATGCCCTTCTCAAGACCGGAGCTCAGATCTCCGACCAAGAGAACTTCGAGCCAAGCAGCTCTCATTCATCAACATCCCCGAGCCCAGCTCTAGGACGCCCTTCTCAAGACCGGAGCTCAGATCTCCGGCCAAGAAAACTTCGAGCCAAGCAGCTCTTAGTCATCAACATCCCCGAGCCCAGCTCCAGGATGCCCTTCTCAAGACTGGAGCTCAGATCTCTGGTCAAGAGAACTTTGAGCCAAGCAGCTCTCAGTCAACATCGTCTCCGAGCCCAGCTCCAGGACACCCTCTCAAGACCGGAGCTCAGACCTCCAGCCAAGAGAACTCCGAGCCAAGCAGCTCTCCATCTCAAACATCTCCGAGCCTAGCTCCGGGATGCCAAGAGATCATGGAGCCACGTAGCTCCCATCAATGCCTCGAGCCTAGCTCCAAGGTGCCAAAGACCTGAGCCAAGATCTCAGGCAATCCCCTGGGCCCGAGCCTAGCTCCATGTCCAGGAAGGCCTCGAGCCTAGCTCCAAGGCAATCAAGACCGGTAACCCCCCTTTTCTGATCTCCCCACTCGAAAAGAAGACGAAAGGGGAAGGAAAGAAAGAGAACAAAGGGGGAAGCCCGGCAGCCCTCTTCTCTTATCTCCCCACTCGAAAAGAAGACGAGAGGGGAAGGAAAGAAAGAGAACAAAATAGGGGTATGATGGGGATCCAGGGCAAGTCCGAGTATTTTTTTTATTTTTTCTTATTTTCTCCCATTTTTTTATTTTTACCTATTCCCGCTATTCCACCTATTCCCTCTATTCCAGCTTTATCCCAATATTATTCCTACCTTATTCCAGCCTTATTCCATCTTCTTCCCGTGATTTGAAAAAAATTTCAAAACCCTAGCCGCCGCCCCCTCCGGCCCCAGATCCGGGCCACCCGACCCCCTACCGGCCCCGCTGGACCGCTGCCGCCGCTCGCCGGCCCCCGCCCTTGCCAAAGGAGCCGCTGCCCTCTCCCGTCAAAGACAAACAGCCATGGAAAGACCAATCGTCGCCCAAGTCCCACGGTTGTCGTCGCCGTCGGCCCGCCCGCCCGCCCGCCCGTCGCCCGCCAGCTCACGCCCGACCGCTGGAGGGCCCCCACCGGCACCCTTGGGCCCCACGGCTATGGGAAGCCCAAACGGCATGGCCGTGCATGCCGTGCCACCCCTGCATCGCCGCCTACCATGGTCGCCTGCCGCCACCCCCCGCCTGTCCGCCGGCCACCTTCTTGCCGTCCCCGGCCTTCCCCGCCATCCACCGGCCATGCCGGCGCCCAGGAGGTCTCCCACGACCGTGGGAGACCAAACTGCACGCTGGGCATGCCGTGTCGTTTCCCCTGTGCCACCCCACCTGCAGCCCACCACTGGCCGCCGCCCGTCGTCCACCAGCCCTGTCCGCCGCCTGCTTCCCGGTCGCCGGCTGTGTGCTCCATCGGTAGATCAATCCTCCGCACAGTCGTGAGATGAGATTGCACGGATTCAAAGCAGTCCCATTTTCATAGCAGCATGCTTTCTGGAGTAGATCATCAAGCCAACACGCTTCTCAGAGCAGATCAGCACCATTTTTGATGCAACATGAATTTTGATGTAATTTATTTTCTTTTTTTAGTTTTCTTGGAGGCTAAGAAACTGAGGGTTTTGGTTTTTCTATATAAAGGCCCCCTCTCCCCCTGTAATAGTCAAAGAGAGATTTGATATAGATTTTTGGGTTTTCCATTGGTTCCGGTTCTAGTTCTGGGCTGAGGCCCGTTTGCCATCGTTCCCTGCTGTGTGCATTATGGATTCGATGAGGGGTGTGAAGCGTTCCCTGCTGTGTGCATTATGGGTTCGGTGAGCACCCTAGTTATCCCCTATCTCGTCTTCTTTATCCCCTCGTGTCCTTTGAGAGTCATCCTAGCGCATCTATGTGAGAGCCCTGCTATGTGCATTATGGGTTCGATGGGAGCTCAGGGTAGCTGGTGCTGTGATCCTTCAGGAGGGTAGCTTTAGGCTTTGACCCCTGACTTTCTGTGTGCATTCCCCGCTAGAGTGAGTCTCAGGGCCATGAGTTCCACTTCCCGGTCCCCCATCTTCATCTTTCCTTCACCACATCCACCCAGAAAATTGAAAACAAAAGAGATCAGCTATTTTAGGATTTTAGTTTGAGTCACCCTAGTCCCGGGAGGCTTCTTAGCCCTCCCATGATCCTAGTTTTGTTTAGTTTTTTCCTTACCCAAATAATTCAGGTTTCATCGATTTTCGTCCCGCATCAGGGTACAACCAGCATCCTCTCCTCTGATCTCCCCACTCCAAAAAAAAAAAAAAAAAATAAACAACAACAAAAAGAAAAAAGAGAAAGAAAGAGGAAAAGAAAAAGGAAGAAGGAGAAAGAAAAAGAAGGAAGAGAGGGGGAGAGAAAACAAGAGGGAGATACAACATTGAAGTCACTACTTTCCACACTCAAGACCGGAGCTCAGATCTTCGGCCAAGAGACCTCCGAGCCACGCAGTTCTCAACCATCAACGTCCCCGAGCCCAGCTCCAGGATGCCAGCTCAAGACCGGAGCTCAGATCTCCGGCCAAGAGACCTCCGAGCCATGTTACTCTCAACCATCAACGTCCCCGAGCCCAGCTCTAGGATGCTAGCTCAAGACCGGAGCTCAGATCTCCGGCCAAGAGACCTTCGAGACATGCAGCTCTCAACCATCAACGTCCCTGAGCCCAGCTCCAGGATGCCAGCTCAAGATCGGAGCTCAGATCTCCGGCCGAGAGAATTTCGAGCCTAGCAACTCTTAGGTGCCACCAACATATGCCCATCTTGCTGATGTTGAAGTTTAATAACTCAACCCCTCGTAGAGTGCGGTACCCTCTCTGGTCTCCCCAAACATCAAGAAAGAAAGGAGATTTTCGGGTAAGAGGTTTTTCTTTTCACCCCAAAAAGGCCCATCAAATTCGTGCTGTTATGACCCCCTCGCCAACGGATCTGCGCCACGTGCTGCCCATCGGCGAAAAAGGAGTCCCAGCCGCTCTGAATTATGCGCCAGCATTAACTGCTCCTCGGACGTGGCCACGTGGCACCCCCACACTAGCCGACAGGGCTATCCCTCGAAGTGCCAGCGACCGTGGCCATCATTGCACCAGATTTTTGCCTCTCCACGTCAGCACTACGATTACTCCCTTCACCTCAAGCGCCCTACACTAACGAGCCTCAACGAGGCCACCCCTGAGATCCTACACCCTTTGGTCAAGGTCATCAATGTCAGAGCTGAGCTCGGCACTCCGGGCTCCCGGGATAGCCTGCAAGCCATGCCGGATAGGCTGAACTGCCCCCCTCATCTCTCCTACCCCAAAAATGGTAGGGAACTACACCAGCAACCTTTTGGTGGAGATGACTGCATCAAGTTGGTTGAGCCCTGGGTGACCCAAGATAGCATTGTACGGTGACGGGAGCCGGATGATGGTGAAGGTCATCATGACCGTGCTCTGCCGGGACGGGGTCCCGATGATAACAGGGAGAGTGATTTCTCCCTCGACTCCTACAGAGTCTCTGGTAAAACCCACGAGAGGGGTGTGCACCAACTTTAGCCGATCATGAGATAAGTTCATCCGGGAGAAAGCATTATAAAAAAATACGTCAGTGGAGCTCCCACTATCAACCATAATTCGATGTACAAGATGCTTGGCGATGGTCATTTCGACCATCACCACATCATTATTTATATTTTCATCTTCCTTCTCAAAGGGGAGTACATTTTCTAGGTCTCCTCCCTCCTGGGCTCTCTTTGGTGCACGTCCTATCCCCCAAGAGATCATGCCCACCGACTTCTCCATAGGGTGGTTGTAGATCGCAGGGATGGGGGGAAGGGTTGCAAGTGGCTGGTCCTCCACTAGGGCCTCTCTTCCCATGAACTTCTTGAGATAGCCCCTCCTGATCAGGTCCTCAATCTCCCTCTTCAGGTTACGGCACTCCTCCGTGTCATGGCCATGGTCACGGTGGAATTGGCAGTATTTCATCTTGTCGCGATGGTTCTTCGAGTTCTGAGGAGGAGGTCGGCGGAGGTAGTTCTCGCCCTCGATCTCCATGAGGATCTTCGTTCTTGGAGCAAGGAGGGGAGTGAAGGTCCACTCTGGAACGGGACCACTCTTCAACTTCGATCCCGACCAGAAGTCAGCAAGGAGCCCGGGCCTTCGAGTTTCAGGTACATCCCTTGGGACAGGCTTCTTTGAAGGCTTCCCGTCCAGCTCTCTCCTGGTATGGTCAGCCTCCTTAGCATGAATGTACTTGTGGACACGGAGGAAGAGTTCGGAGTATGTCTTGGGTGGCTTTTTTGTCCAAGGAATTGTCAAATGGGAGGTCTTGAGCCCTCGCTTCAATGCCAGCATAGCGACGGGCTCATGTAGACTGTAGATCTCTAGGGCAGCGGTCTTGAAGTGGGTGACATAGTCCCGTAGAGGCTCCTGGTCTTGTTGGCAGATGGAGAAGAGGCTATCCACCTCCCTTGGCACCTTTTGACAAGCATCAAAGTGCACCACAAACTTTCTTTCCAACTGCTGGAAGGAGTCGATGGATTCGGGCTCAAGGTGGGTGAACCAAACTCGAGCGACCTTCCGAAGGGTGGCCGGGAAGGTGATGCGCAGGAGGGTGTCCGTCGCCCTCTGGACTCTCATGGGAGCTTTATAGCTCTTTAGGTGGTCCAGGGGGTCAATGGTCCCATCGTAGGGATCCACCTGAGGCATGCAGAACCAACTCGAAATCGATTCCCCTTAGATTTTCTAAGAGAAGGGTGGTCAGGCGTTGTAGCCCACTGGCTTTCTAGGGAAGCCCTGCATGTTGGCAAACTGGTGGGAGAGCTCCGCTAGTTTGTGCTCTTGCTCTTCCAAGTACCTTTCGGCTAGATGCCTGATGGCCTCGTCAGTGGAACCTTCCACTGAGGCCGCTGAAGAAGGAGTCGATGGGTCGTGGCGAGGAGCCTTGCCCCGGCGGTGCTTGCTGCACCTGGCGGCATCATTGTTGTCCATCGGGGATCGGCTCTCGCTGTCCGCCGACCCAGTACGATTCCTCTTTGCGGAGGTCTGATGACTCCCACGGGGGTTGGTTGCTACCCGCGGATGGGACGGCCTGCCTTGGATGGAGCGTAGGCTTCCGTGAGCATCCCTGGCTGAGGTTGAGTCACCAAGGAGCGCTGCTGATGCTGTAGCTGCCTGATGGTCATGGTTAGTGCCTGCAGCTGCTGAAAGATAGCAGTATACTGACCGTCTACCGAGGGCAACTGAGCAGGAGGAGGAGCAGGAGGAGCAGGAAGTTCCCTTTCTGGGCCGCGGGAGCTCAGAGGAGAGGGAACCTCTCCCGCTCAGCTAGTGGAGGCTTCACGTCCGTGAGTCACCACCATGCTTGGAATCGAGCTATTCTCGAGCTCGTGGGGGGCTTGTTTGTGCAGGAGCTTTTATCCCCCCTACCTGGCGTGCCAATATGTTGCCGACCTTACCGTTATGGCCTGCAGCTGTGAGTTGGCGCCGGACCTACAGTCCCCTTTGGTGCAGAATCCAAACGCTCCCGGACCTGCAAAATGAGGTTAGAGACCCGGGTCGGGGATCCTGGTGGAGGCACTCCAACGGTCAAATTAGAGAGCGGTAAAGTGGAACAGATCCACTAAGATGGATCCCCGCTGTGTCTCCGTACTTAGAGGAGTCTTCGATGAGGAAATGAGTGAGAATGAGAGAGAACAAAAGGGGCTGGCACTCCGGTCCACGCGACTGGGCACACCGAGCTCGCTCCTGCGAGTTCCTCCAGTGACTTTGTCTCAGAGTCACCTCTTTTCTCCTTTCGTGTGCTTGCCCTCTTGATTGCTTACCTTCCTTCTTGCCTATGGTGCCCTTTTAAGATCGTTGGATGCTTTGGTACCTCGATTCTCCCCACTAGGGATGCCTTTTAGGTCAGCGATGTTTACTAACTATTCTCTTGAGGTCGTCTCCCCCTATGGTTGGGAGTTAAGTGGCGAGCCCGCCTTGTCTGCCATGCATTCATGAAAGGGGGAGCCGGGTAGGACCTCGATCCGTGCACGGGCGTACCTGGGTTTGAGGCATTGACCATGGCCCTCCCCTTCGAGGGATTCCAGGTCACAGGTTGCCGGATCTGGTTCCTCGATCGAGATATCCCTCCTAAACTGGTGCAAATAAGGTTCTGTGCATGTTACAGGCCTGGGGACACCGTACTGGATGCGCCACCTTGTGCACGCCATCCTCAGCAGCATCCTCGGGGCTTACACCCCGGGCTTGCGAATGCTTTACGGGGAGGGCTCGACTTCGACCGAGGTGGACCCATCAAAGGGCACCACCTAGCGAAGGAGCCGAGGTGCCGGCTCGACTTCGGTGGACCCATTAAGGGGCGCTACCTAGCGAAGGAGCAGGAGTGCCTGGCACGACTCTGGCCGAGGTGGACCCATCTAGGGGTGCCACCTGGCAGAGGAGCAGAGGCAGGCCCACTTCGGCCGAGGTGGATCCTGCCTGGGTCGACACTTGGCGAAGGGACAGAGGCAAGCTTAACTTCGGCCGAGGTGGACCCGTCTGGGGGAGCCACCTGGCGGAAGGAGCAGAGGTGCTAGGCTCGACTCCGGTCGAGGTGGACCCATCTAGGGGTGCCACCTGGCGAAGGAGCAGAGGCAAGCCCACTTCGACCGAGGTGGACCCCTCCTGGGTCGACACCTAACGAAGGGGCAAAGGCAAGCTCGACTTCGATCGAGGTGGACCCATCTGGGAGCGCCACCTGGCGGAAGGGGTCAAGATGCTAGGCTTGACTCCGACCGAGGTGGACTCATCTAGGAGTGCCACCTGGTGGAGGAGCAGAGGCAGGCCCACTTCGACCGAGGTGGACCCCTCCTGGGTCGACACCTGGCAAAGGGGTAGAGGCAAGCTTGACTTCGATCGAGGTGGACCCATCTGGAGGCACCACCTGGCAAACGAGCAAAGATGCCAGGCACGACTCCGGCCGAGTTGGACCCATCTGGGGGTGCCACCTGGTGGAGGAGCAGAGGCAAGCCCACTTCGGTCGAGGTGGACCCCTCCTGGGTCAAAACAGGGCAGAGGCAAGCTCGACTTCGGCCGAGGTCGACCCGTCTGGGGGCGCCACCTGGCGGAAGGAGCAGAGGTACCAAGCTCGACTCCGACCGAAGTGGACCCATCTGGGGGTGCCACCTGGCGGAGGAGCAGAGGTAGGCCCACTTCGATCGAGGTAGACCCATCCTGGGTCGACACCTGGCGAAGGGGCCGAGGCAAGCTTGACTTCAGCCGAGGTGGACCCGTCTGGGGGTGCCACCTGGCAAAAGGAGTAGAGGTGCCTGGCTCGACTCCGGCCGAGGTGGATCCATCTGGGGATGCCACCTGGCAGAGCAGAGGCAGGCCCACTTTGGCCGAGGTGGACCCCTCCTGAGTCGACACCTGGCGAAGGGGCAGAGGCAAGCTCCACTTCGATCAAGGTGGACCCGTCTAAGGGCGCCACCTGGCAGAAGGAGCAGAGATGCCAGGCTCGACTCTGCCCAAGGTGGACCCATCTGGGAGTGCCACCTGGCGGAGGAGCAGAGGTAGGCCCACTTCGGTCGAGGTGGACCCCTCCTAGGTCGACACCTGGCGGAGGGGCAGAGGCAAGCTCGACTTCAGTCGAGGTGGACCCGTTTGGGGGCACCACCTGGCGGAAGGAGCAGAGATGCCAAGCTCGACTCCGGTCGAGTTGGACCCATCTGAGGGTGCCACCTGAAAGAAGAGCAGAGGTAGGCCCACTTCGGTCGAGGTGGACCTCACTTGGGTCAACACCTGGTGAAGGGGCAGAGGCAAGCTCGACGTCGACCGAGGTGGACCCATCTAGGGGCGCCACCTGGCAGAACGAGCAAAGGTGCCGGGCTAGACTCCAACCGAGGTGGATCCATCTAAGGGTGGCACCGGGTGGAGGAGCAGAGGCAGGCCCACTTCGGCCGAGGTGGACCCCTCCTGGGTCGCCACCTAGCGAAGGGGCCGAGGCAAGCTCGACTTTGACCGATCTGCACCCGTCTGGGGGCACCACCTTGCGGAAGGAGCAAAGATGCCAGGCTCAACTCCAGCCGAGGTGGACCCATCTGGGGGTGCCACCTGGTGGAGGAGCAGAGGCAGGCCCACTTCGACCGAGGTGGACCCCGCTTGGGTCGACACCTGGCGAAGGGGCCAAGCTGGACTTCGGCCGAGGTGGACCCGTCTAGGGGCACCACCTGGCGGAAGGAGAAGAGATGCCAGGCTCGACTCCTGCCGAGGTGGACCCATCTGGGGGTGCCACCTGACGGAGGAGCAGAGGCAGGCCCATTTCGACCGTGGTGGACCCCTCCTGGGTCAACACCTGGCGAAGGGGCAGAGGTACCGAGCTCGGACCGAGATGGGCGTGACGTTGATCAAGCCACCTGCCAGGAGAGCTCGAAAGAGAACGTCACGTGGCACAGCCTGGCTGCCAGCTGGATTGATGTACGCTCCATGTCAGCGATCTTACCATATCACTTACCAAATTTTTTGTCACATATGCATATCCTTAATATGTACATTGGAACTAATAGACATTCCTTTGTTTATCTTTTATAAGCGGTGCCAATAAATTTGCAGTTTTTATATTTTTGTCATTTGTGTTTATCATGTCAACCAATTTGAAGATTCTTCTTTTTTTCATCTGGATTTTTAATTCTTTCAATTATCTTACAAGAAATAGGACCAAAAAAATCTTTTTTTCTGCAGGCTCTATAACTAAATTACAAATATTAAAAGTAAAATATATATATATATATATCCGATCCACTCAATTGCCCTTCATCTCACCTCCATGTTTGAAAAGGGAGAGAGAAAAAAAAAATCATTTCCATTTTGTGTTTTTCCATTCAGAAGATTATTCAGTCAATAGACGTAACATGATTGAATTACTCATCTTCTCTCTCTCTCTCTCTCAAATCAACGATACAACTTTTCAAAATGTATTTCTATTATCAAACTGCAACATTTTTTTTAGCACAAGGGGATTGGACTTCTTGACCCGGTCTATGAAGATTGTATCTTCCAATAAGTAAAAGATTTGATTGGTTGCTATGGCTTCTCTATTTTTTTTGTAAAGACAAAGTCAAGTACCAAATTGAAACATGTATGTGTGTGTGCTTAAAACAACTTTTAACCAATAAACATCGGCAACATTTTATCTCCCCGTTATACTCCCCAGATCTAGATGGCAGCAGCAGCAAACTGGTTGAATCATGTGTAAGTTGGGCCACTTTTGAGCCCAATTTGACCAAGCCTGAACCCAGCCCAAACTCTATTGGCCAAGAATTCCATCGGACTAACTGTGTTTGTCCAGCCCCGTCCAAAATAGAGCCAGGGAGGTAAAACCGGACAAGCCACGCTCTCGATCTATGGCGGCCACACCAGGTGGCCTAACATTTTAGCTGAGTTCAGCAATGTTTTTATCTTTCCTTGAGCCATTCGTGGTTGTCAGAGGCCAGGTGCTTCTCTCCTTCCCCTTGCTCAAAAGAAAACAAACAAAGCCCAGCTTCGTTTGTCTTAAAGAAGCTTTCTGAAGCAACTTTACAGGAGCTTTCTTAATCCTTTAATCATTATAATAATAGTGATGTCTGTTCCTCCTGATGAAACATTAGTTCATCCATTGATTCTAAGGGAGGAAGAAAACTGACTGTAGCAATTAGAAGACAAAAAAATTCTTAACACAACCATGGAACAGATACGATATATGGAAGGTAGTGTTAATGCCTTTGGACGAAAAATTCAAAATTTTCTTCAACAAAATCCTTTGAACCTTTTAGCCCCATATAAGATAGGAAGAATTCTAGGTTTATGTTGAAAATAATTTTTTTGGACTTTATCTTGTTCCAGCCCATTTATAGACATGTGTGGAGCCCGGCTCGCACGCGCACAATTGCGCTGCAGCGTGGTGTGATATAATTTTTTCCTTTTTTATTTATTTTTTTAAAGCCATTACTTAATCAGTTAATCACTGAACCAATTTTGATTAGCCATTATGATGCTAATCCCTAGGCCATTATCCAATTAAATTGGCCATTACCTATTTAAACCTGCCGCTGCCTAATTAAATCCACCGGTTATCCAGTTAAATCGGCCTTTACCTATTTAAACCTATCACTACCTAATTAAATCCACCGGTTATTTAATTAAATCAGTCATTACCTAATTAATTCAGCCATTTAGTTGATTAAATTATCTTTTAATTGTCTAGCCGTTGGAGCCCAAACGGCTAGTTCCTGAGCCTATATATATATATAGCCTTTGCAAAAAAAAATTTACCGATTTTTTTTTCATATAATCTTATCTACTAGATTAAAACTATGTCTTCCTTTCTTATGGTCGCAATCGTAGAGAAGTACCGATTATATCTTGGAATGGAATTCTCGAAATAATCCTGTATGAAAGTTGAGGATCATATTAGAACAGTGCACCACATACCTCCGATCAATTACTATTTTAATTTTATAAATTTATACATTTATTTATAATTTTCATTATTGTTAGATTCCTTAAATCACTATCAGATTTTTAGTGAGATACAGTCTACATGTAATCCCACGGTAGATCAGGTATTGTTCAACCGGTCACCATCTACTACCATTTAAGAACGACCGGTGAACTGGACAGTGACTGGATGGATAACTTTCAGGAATTTCTGTATCATTTGTCATTACCAGGTCAGACATCTCGAATTGAACAAGTCCTAAGCTTCTAGGCTTTGTGCCACTAGAATCCAAACTCAAGACGATTAGCAATCCCTAGCGGTTTCCAGTAATATGTAGTGCCTTCTAGAGTAAGGTCATGGTATTCCACCCTATCAATTTTTCATGAACATGATGACCAATGAGGCCGACATGGAATAAGTTCGAGTGCATATAAGAACAAAGATGTCCTCATTCTAGCTCCAATTCCCTCAATCCCCTGAGACTTGAGACGCCCAAAATATAGCAACACAATTCCTTTTAGTGCCCTCACCTCCATGCTTCATTCGTTTCCTGGGTAGAAGAAACTTGGGAGGAAAATTTTGAGAAGACATGGAAGGAAATCGGACGGTGGGCATCGGCATGGACTACTCTGCATCGAGCAAAGTGGCTGTCCGGTGGGCCATCGATAACTTGGCGGACGGCGGTGATCGCATCGTGTTGATCCATGTGCAGTCAAGCAAGTCCGATCATGCCCAGAAGAAGCTGTGGGAGGACTCAGGATCACGTCTCCGCCATCCCCTTCTTTTTTTTTGGCCTCTCTTAAGCTTGTAAGTTTGGAAGATCCTGTGGGTTTTCCTAACATATATCTTAATATTATTGCAGCCTTGATTCCTATTGATGAGTTTAGAGAGATGAACTTATCAAAGCTATATGGGATCAATCCGGATAGGGAGGTGTTGGATATCTTAGACACGGCATCCAAGACTAAGCAGGTAATAGCTTATATCTTTTCTTCTCTTACTGTTTTAGATTCGGCTGCTAATGGGTCAAGTTGGATTGGGATCGGTTTTCATGTATTTAAAGAACATGTTTCTACCAAAACAAAAAAAAGAACATGCCAATTTGGGTTTAAGTTTTAGAACCATTCCTTCAGTTAAAAAAAAAAAAGGGTTTTAGATCCATTCCAAGTTCCAACTCTCTTAAAATTAGGTTGTGTCAGATGAAATCAAACAATTTCATCAGATTGGATCAGATCTGAAATCAGAACACTATAGTTTTCCTCTCAGATAACCGTAGAGATATCCATGGTCCTTTGGTGGATATCTTAGCCTGTAGAAAATAATATTTTATGGTACGATTGGAAGAATTATTGCTCATAAAAATGTTAAAATAATAAACAATTCTTATAGTGCCCAAGTTTTTATTCATGGTCAGGGGTGAGTCTATGTGCCTACTTGACAGTCCTCGCTATAGACAGAAGAAATTTCAGGCTGATCAAACTTTTTTATTTTATTTTACAGCAAAAGTAGTAGAACTATAATACTATGTGAATTTAGTTAGAATCAAGAAGCACAAACTTTGTTCATAGTCATTAAATTGAGTATAAAATTACAGAACATCTGAGAATTTTCAAGCAATTCATAGTTAGAGGTAATCCAACAGACTGATTGCTGGCTAATTTTCTTGTTGATCATAGGCTTGAAATGCAATAATTGTTCCTAAATTCATGAGTTTGTTATATGCCTTCTCTGTTTTTTATTTAGAACTGATGATGCTATTTTGGTGATTGGAAACAGGTGATGGTGGTCTCCAAGATTTATTGGGGTGATCCAAGGGAGAAGCTCTGTGATGCAGTGGAGGATCTAAAACTAGACTCACTTGTAGTTGGAAGCAGGGGCTTAGGAAGCTTTAAAAGGTCTATACTAATTTGCCATTCATTCTCTTTTTTCCCCCTTTCCTCCCTTTTTTTAAAAAAAAAAAATTAGAAATAACCACTCATTTATTTTATTTAATTATCTTGTATTAAAAAGAAGCATATATTCTAAAATTTGTAGTGGGACTTGGATGCAGGATGTTGCTTGGAAGTGTTAGCAGCTATGTTGTGTCCAATGCCACTTGCCCAGTCACAGTTGTGAAGGGAACAGCCATGTCCAAGGCCTAGGAAGGGATTTGCGCAGAAGACTTATATGTTATTATAATCATGTAAATGTGGTCATCCAAATAACAGTACTTTATATCATGATGGGTGGTGATTTTTATGGACTTGTTCATGTGTGGTGTTTATCAGACTTTTATATGTTAGGAATGTTTAGTTGTTACTTTATGGCAAGGTCCATTTTTGGTTATCCTTTTATGTATATTTTATCACCTTATTGAAGTGGCTGTATTTGTTATGACTGCTTGAAGAGAATGAATTAACTGTGTATGATGGATATAATGTTTTCTTTTATTTTTATTTACATGTTTGCTTGTGAATGAGAAGTAGCACAACATCTTTTCCCTTAACTACTTTATGGTGGACATTGTTTTAGAAATTATGTTAAATTGTTAATAATTGCATACAAAAAGTTAAACTTTGCAAACAACTATAATACATAATGCAAGAGACAAAGTTAAAAGATGCGCTTAGAACAAGATATGTAAATACATGATGAATTTTGCTCTCGAATATTAATGTACAATGAGATTGTCCCCAAGGTATAGTGTACCTGGCTCATCCTAGAGCTTACTATCACTTGCAGAGATTTGATCCAAAGAACTCTCAACGTAGAAACGAAGAAAAAGGATTAGGAAAAATGAAGACAATTTGAAAAAAATGAAGATTTTAAAATAGAAGAAGTACTCGGAAAAGTAAATTAACTCGCAAACAAAGCCTGTTCATATAAATCTCTTCTTCCATATCTTTATTTTAAAATGCAGTCTTTATATCTATGTGATAAATAATTAGTTTATCGATGGAAGCAATGACTAAAAAAGCTCCTAGGATTATAATTCTAGGTACAAAGAAATAACTATCAAAATAGCCTATACCTTTCTTTTAGTTATGGCCGTTAGCTATTAATATTTCACACATAAATAAGATATACAAGATATTCGTCCTCATTGATTACTTGGGCAATATAAATTAACCAATACATGTTGTCATACCGATGGATAAGTTTTGAATGTATTGGCTAAAATTTTCAATCTTTCTATTCTTTAATTAATTTTTATTATTAAATATTATAATTAAAGCATAAATTTCTATTTATCTTTTTTTATTTTACAAGCTGATATTTTTGATATCCTAGCGTATCAACGGAGATCTTAGAATATCTTAGTCATTCGAACATTAGTAGGGATTAAACCTTGTAAAGGTTATTTTATATACAAAAAAATTTCCAACAATTTAATATAGGGTGAGACTTAGGGTCTACTTGATATTGCTACCTCTTATAAACTGCACTCATTTTTTTAATGTCTTTAATTGCTGGCACATGACCCTTTTTTCTGGAATCTTATCACCACTGCTTTGTTCAAGTTTAAAAGAGAGGAAACAAATGGGAAGCACAATGCACCCAAGCCTCAAGACTAAATCTAATACAAAAATCTGAGCTTGAGTCTATTCAAGTATCCATACAACAAACCACAAATTATAAAAAGTCAATCTCCTTTTCTTATGCATACAATCAAAACCAGTCCCAAATGACTTTACTAATTAAACCAATTAATTAGCACGCTCGAGATTAGCATGGCCGTAAAGCTAATTTATGAAGCCTAAAATGATTGTACTCAGAAGCTATACTTTATCATGCTGCTAATCCCTAGCTGAGGGTTTCAAAGGCGGCTTTTCTCACCAAAAGGCAACTTTTGGATGGCACAAAACCTTTGCAATTAAACATACATATTATTACCACTACGGTTGTAGTTCGATTGGTTAAGATGCTCAGTTCTTATGAATAATCTACTAGTCACGGGTTCGAGGAATGATCCCATGGATGACTCAATTAAATTTTAGATAAATTCTGAAGCACGTGACTGGAGGGCTGAGCGGCCAAAACTCCGGCATCATAGTGGAGTTAGGCTGACGTACTCATCCAGTTGGTGGGAAGGGCATGCGAAAAAATTACGGTCCGAATCAAACAAAGATTTAAAGGGTTGGAGCCCGAGTGGAAAGCTACGTCCCCCGGGATTTTCCCCCCTCCCCTCACCCTTTCTTCTATCATAAAAAATTAAAAAAATAATACATATTATTTTATACAATAATATCCCTAGGACAATAATATCCCTGAACACATTCCTAATTTTCAGAAGGGCAGTTGGTACATCACGGGTTACTACGATGGAGCCGTACTATATCATGGATACGTTACACGCTCGACATAAGCATAGAGAAAAAACGGCACTCAAGTATCATGCAATAATGAACATCATATTCGAATTTCGGCAACTAAGCGCCGATAACCGACTAAAAGCCAATGCTTCGCGCCCATCCCCCTGGTATCCCCTCTTCCCCGCTTTGCGCATCGCAGGGCGAATAGGCAGCATATCCTCGAAGAGCCAACGGCTATATTTTTGGGTCCCCAAATTCCAAAACGAGAATGTAACGGAAGGATTTCAAAATCTCTCTCACTCAATCGTTTAGAGGCGCTGCTCCACATTTAAACTCTCTCTAAACCGTGGAAAAGTTAAAAAGTTTCCCTTTTTATCTCAAGCCCCTCTCTGTTTCCTCCTCACACTCCGAACCCTAAACCATTCGTTTCTTTGAAATCTTGAAGCTTTGGGAGGAAGCGTCTCTGCCGCATCTCTGTCTCTCTCTCTCTCTCTTCAGGTATTCATTTGAAATCCCCCCGCTTTTCTTCTTATTTTTATTTTAGATTTGATTCTTAGTGAGGTTTGTTTCCATGGGTTCTTTCTTATAGCTTCTTGAGTTTTGATCCCTGTTCTCTGATTGGGGTTTCTTTAACCCCTTTCTTCTTTTCTTGATAGTCTCTCGCTGAAACGGTTTAGCCGGAACCTTTCTTACCAAATTTGGATCCAGATTCAGGTATTTTATTTGTGTTTCTTTGATCTTTCCTTATCTATCCAAGTCAGACCCTATGGGCATTTGGAGATTTTGAATATGCTCTGTAAAATGGCATTCATCAATTCTTTTTTTTTTTTTGGGGATTTAATTGTTTCAACCATTTGATTCGCTTGGCCATTTGGATTGATTTTAGTGAATTTTCTTTTACCAAAATTATATTTCTAGCCATTTGAGTTTCCGACGATATTGGCCTTTTTTTTTCAGTAATTTAATCCATTTATCCATCTGGCTTATATGATTCTATCGAAGTTTTCAACATTCTGATTTATTTTATTGTTTGGATTATCGATGCTCGTCAATTTCTTGAGATGATGCTCAGCTTTCATGGCGATTTTGAACGTTTATTCCTCCAGGGGTGGGTATCAAGAGCTGTTTCGAAGATGAATGATCTCATGACAAAGTCATTCATGAGTTATGTTGAACTCAAGAAGCAGGCGCTGAAGGACTTGGAGGCCGAACCCGGCCTCGACCTTGAGACGGGAGGCCTCAGCTGTGCCGAAGAAGAGAACCTCTCCTCCTTCTTTCTAGAGATTGGAGCAATCCAGTCTCAGATGGAGGACATCTCCAGCCTCCTTCTTGACCTGCAGTCCCTGAATGAAGAGACCAAGTTGGCTCACAGTGCCAAGGTCCTCCGGGGGCTGAGGGACCGGATGGACTCCGACGTGGTATCCGTCCTCCGCAAGGCCAAGATCATCAAAGCGAGGCTCGAAGCTCTCGACCAATCCAACATTGCCAATCGTGGCTTATCGGCTCGCTTCGGGGAAGGAAGTCCTGTTGACCGGACTAGGATTTCAGTCACCAATGGCCTGAGAACCAAGCTCAGGGAAATGATGAATGGGTTTCAATCATTAAGAGAGCGGATACTCGCCGAGCACAAAGAAGCCTTGAAGAGAAAGTACTTCAACGCTACAGGGCAAGTGGCAACAGAGCAGGTCATAGAGAAGATGCTCTCAGGAGGCAGCCAGGTTGGTTTGTTAGACAAGAAAGGTGAAGTGGACTTGGAGATCATGGAGAGGCAGAAGGTTGTAAGTGATATACAGAGGAGCTTGATGCAACTGCATCAGGTCTTTCTCGACATGGCAATCATGGTGGAGGTGCAGGGGGAGCAGTTAAATGACATCGAGGAGAATGTCGTTCGTGCGAAGGACTACATAAGTGGAGGAACTGGTAGCCTCGTCTCTGCCAATGCTTTGAGGAAGAGGAACACGAAGTGCACATATTGCGTTTGGGCCTTGGTGCTGATTGTGTTAATAGTTTGTCTGATTCCTGTCCTTTCTGGCTTTTAGACACTCATTGACAAATGGAGTATTTCTTTGTGAAACTGAGAGTAGTGTTATTGATGATGCTTGTAAAGTTTTATGTACATTTCTGAGAATTGGGCAATAATCTTCTGGTTGAGTTGGTATATTTCTGAGAATTGGTTGTGGTTACTTTGTTTAGTCTTGTTCTGATGATCCTTTTTGGAGACACTGTAATAACTGAGGGAACAATTGGTGGAAATTGAATTAGAGATATGTTCTGAAGGCTTGATGTTTTCTACAAAGAATGCAGTTTTTTCCTCACCTGTTTTACTGGGCGTACATGGTCTGCTTTTTATCTCATAGCTCACACTTCTCATTGCCAAACTAATTTGCACTGTGGGAAAGTGAGGCTATTATAGAGGCCACTGGCGTCGCAGCTTGATCTAAAGGATTCATTATTCTTTTTCTGTTCTAAAATTTTTACAAATCTATTCTAAGCTTAAGAAGTCTCCAGCATTAATTGTTGCAGGATGCTGTTTAAATGGTACTGGTTTAATGGTTTCGGTTTTTGTTTTAATTGTCTATGGGAGACCAAGTCTATATCTGCTGTTGGAACTGCATTTGGCCTTATTTGACAAACCTTCTAGAAATTTACATGGCAGTAGTGCCTATTGGAGGATCAGTCATTTCTGGTTCTTCATATTAACACTTAATTAACCCACAGTACAAATTGGGCAATAAGGTGTCGAAAGAACTTTATTTTGCATAATTTGTGCAGCCAATTCTGGTATGTTTTATATAGCATCCATGCCTGTATTTTTGTGTTATGTTGCTCCAGGCACTGATTTCATGCATCTTTTTGTCATATTTAAGACACCGGTTTTGTGACAGTCTCAAATATTTTCTGTAGAGTACAATATCCATGTTAATGTTGTATCCAGTTATTGTCCTCCTTTCATCTATTCTATATGAAAAAATTTGCAGCTGAATATTTGGAAATAGTATCTAGCGAGCAAGATCATCCAATTTGGTTCCTTAAAAGCTCTCAAAACCGGAAGGATTTGTATCATGCCTTCATGCTCTGTTCAGGAAGCACATTGAGACAGTCAGCATGTTACTTTCATGTTTTTGCCATTTTCATTTTTAACATTCTGTTTCATGAGCCAATTGGTGTCATTCAGTAACATAGATGACTGTCACTAACTCATGCAAAGGATGAATGGCTGTCACCATTACCAACAGTTGTTAATGCATCTTATTGAGAATTGTCCATCCTGAGTTCATCATATTTCCATGTATAATAAGCATGAATTTCTAATACAAAAATACAAGCCTCCATGCACTTTATCTATTCCATTTGTAATAAGAATTTCCTTATATATAATATTTGTTAGATATGGCTGTAAAATGAGGATCTGCTTTAGCTTGACAAAAACAGGGACTTTGATATCTAAAGAAAGTGAAAAGGGGAGATAAACACTAATATTTCAGATCCCTTTTCTTAGCTTCTTTTCTGTTGCTCAAACTAAGCAATAGGTTCTTTCCTTATTAATGCTTCAGTCTCATTTTACATATTTTCCAAATGATTGAACCTGTAGGAAATTATGTTTTCAGGAGATAAAAAGAATTTCCAAGAAAATGAAGCTCTTTTGGGGGAAACTGTAGAAAGAGCTAAACGGGAAAACAAAGAAACAAAACTTTTGAATGAAATATTGTAAAAAGAGTTAAGAAATTTAGATTTATGGAAAAATGACAAACTGAAAAGATTTTGGGGGAAAAAATATTACTGAAGAAATTTAATAGGTAGATGGCATTGTAAAAGAAGCTAGAAAGCATGCTCAGCATTTCTGAATATGCTATTGGAGTAATTTTTATAGATTTTCCTCTTGTAAGTATCGCAATGATCATGGTGGAAAATATAGCTTCAGTCATCACTAAATGTAGTTTCAGCATACAGAAGCAAAATTACCTTAACTTACTACAATAATGTAATGAAGTTATTACATGATATCTCTTTTAACTGATCATTTTAGTTTCCAACATGTTTGCCCAGTTTGAAAGAAGAGCATTTTCTGAATTTCATCACTTGCAAATAATCAATAAGTTCAGCTTTGCTTCTTATAATTTACCATGCATTCAATGAGTTCTTCATTTACTCCACAATGCACAAAGTTTCATACATCTGCTATATGTTACATCGAGGGATCCTCCAAGGCAGATAAATCTAAACAGCGACTCCCAATGATGGTGTTTTTCCCCTTCTCTCTCTTCAAGTACCGTCTGAATTTGGTGACTTTGTCTTTTATTTCACTCTTTTTAAGAGAGTACTCAGAGAAGACAATTCAGAGCGGCAGGCACCACCTTGGTAATAGAGTATGATTCTGCCTTCGAAAAAAGCTGCTGAAACAAATAATTTGTCCATTCTTTATTATGAAGAGGTGTTGATTTCTTACGCCGATATCAAACTCTGTTGAATAATAAGAAAGCATAAAGCCATTCTCAGTACACTGACAAAATTTTCCAGGACCACTCGTCATTCATCGTATGCCTACCAGTAGATTTCACAGAATTTAGTTTAACAAATCAGAATTTAATTCAGCAAAATAATATAATGGCATTGATCGTTAATATACCAGTAGCACCGCAAATCTAAGATACAGTTATTCTGCCACAGAAATAGCTACATGATCTCTTCTAGGGAATCATTTGATGAATTTTCATGCATGACCTGCTTAGAAAATGTCAGCACCTGCTATGCCCAAACATAGCTGGTAGTCTCCACCCTCGATAGTGAGCCATCACCAAATGAATATATGGTGTGATTCAGCAGCAATCATGAAGCAAGAATCTCGTTATAGGGAAACAATTTAATGGCTGGAATATGATGAACTTGGGCTTTATCTTTCTGTCACAACCTTGCCTCCTGACCAAAAATAAAGTTAAAATGCTTCGACGTGCTAACTTTCAAGGGCAGACAGCTCAACCTCCTTGGTGCAAGGCCGGTATGCTGCAAAGGTGCTGTCATTGGCGAAGGAACCTGGGTTGAAACATGTTATTCCTGTGTACTTGAAGGCCTTTTGTTCACTCCTGTCCCCCAACACTATCTGCAATTTAAGTGGGAAAGTAAGCATTTTTCCATATAAAACCTTCAAAATTTGTTTTTGTCATATGGCGGTGACTAGATTATGATATGCAGACATGATACCGTATGTGGTGTTGGATATAACCGGAGGCAGTGGTCATAGTTCCAGATGATAGGCTGCACAGTTAGAGGCAAGGGACAAAGATGACCTTGATGAGTAATGGTGGCCACAAGCTGTGACAAAATGATTCCATTAGCAGGAGCCAAAATTCTTCAACTTCTGATTGCAAGGAAAATTTGAAAGGGAAAAAATCCACTCACATGCTCAAAGGGATCGCTTGTTTCTTCTGTTGAGGGAGGAATAAGAGAGGAACGACGCATTCTGTAAAGTAGATCTTGCCGGAAGAATACAATTTCTTGGGTGTAAAGTCTTATTCTAGAAAATCACCACATCACCGCACAGGATTTTGAGTCAGGGTACTAAGAGTTAATGCAATTGGTAAGTCTAAGCCATTCTTGTTTCTAAAGGATGACTTGACTGGCAAAAATGACAAGTGCAATAACATATCAAATATAAGATTCATTACCAACTCAATTAGGAAACAGCTTTTCAGAATTACATCTTAGAAAGTCTGAACATGTTATCTCTAACAACAATAGTTTGGTATCTTGTAAGTGCAAACAGATGTTTAATCACTCAGTAACTAAGAATGGAAATGACTAGCCAGTCACTATCTGAACAATTCATTTTGTGAATACATCTTCTCCACAAGCAAAAGCAATTAAATTTTGAAATAATACAAATAGCATGCAAAGAAGAAATGTAGATTGTTACACTCAATAAATAGTACATCTAGTTTTGAATCTGACCTGCAAGGATTGCTAGAGAAAATTGCATTGGGAATATGCTTCTGAAGGTCTTCCGTTAGATACTTTGGTAACGAACATCTTGGAAGAACTTTTGATGGACCTGTAATGGTATAACTTATGTTGGACTTGAGGGATCATAGTATGAACATTTATATGCACGTAAAAGTATTAGAGGAACAGCAATCTGTAAAGAAATGTATTTATTTTAATTTGGAAGAGATTGGATATGATTGTTTGAAGTCAAAATCCAACTTGGGACAAGTGTTTGAGTAACTTATTATACTATTATATCAGTTCAGAGCCAACTGGACCATCACATATTTTTTGGAACAAAGAAGGAATAAGATCAACATAACCAACTCAAATGAGCTAGCAGCTCAACAGTATCTATGAATAATGAAACCTTGCAGAAAACTAAGAAACATATAATCTAATAATACCTGCATCATCAGGACCTGGAATAAACAAAAATCGGCTGTGTTCTTTCAGTCTTGGGTGAGCTTCAATCATTTCCCCAAGCTTTCCAAACTGCATTCTGCATGTCTTTGGCTAGTTATTTTTTTTTTTCTAATGAAAAATGGTTAAATATCAACAAATTGTGCTGATAAATATTAAATTTTCTAAGATGTAAATATTTGGTTCTACAGTAGCAATGGAACAGGTTATACAAAGCCCTCACCTGAGACTTGAGAAAGAATGGAAAGCAAGATTACAGGGGCGAGAGCAGAAATTGCCCATTAAGACAAACAAAGAAGGAACCACCTCCACACTGTCATAACCGTCCAAGACCACAGCTAGCTTTTCCATAGTCTTCTCTACGAAAAAAAGAATGCTGATTGTTCTGAGAAAAAGTGTTAATTATTAAGTGATAGATAAATTCATGAGCTGGTGAGTTACCTCATCATTGTCCAGCCAAACATCGGAAAGGATGACAAACATGTCGTTCACTGCCTTCTTTTCCAGTCCTGACAATCTGAGCTATTTGATATTGAAGGGAAAAAAACAAAATCAGCAACTTTTGGCTTTGAAATTATGTTAGTCGAATTGAAAATATTTAATTTTAATAGTTATAACAAGGGTTTTAAAGCATACAGTTTCTTCGGTTGAAAGTAAACCACCACCAAAGAAGTCAAGTCCCATGAGCAGTGACAGTGAAACTTCTCTATCCTCCAGAGGTGGAAACCCACATGTATTGACCTACATATCAACCAGATTTAGTTAGCTCGGTTGAACTTGTCTGTATATTTAAGATTTAATTTGAAATGAATAAACCAAAAGTAGAAGCATGGTATCAATCAAGATTCGCCGACTTGGAAACTGACCCCGTGCAAGCCGACCGGCGGTACAAGTTAGTATGCCTCCATACCGGACCATACTAGATCCGAACCGACACACAAATGAGAGAGAACCGAGGAAAAGAGAGAGGAGGGGGGAGAGAGGCTAGCAAAGATGCTGACAATGGCCACCGGAGGGTAGGGGTGGGGGGGGGGGGGGGGAGGAAAGAAATGGAGTAAGGTGAAGGTGGCAAGGAGGCTGCCGGATGGCCGCCATGGCCACCGGATGATGGAAACAAAGCCCACGGAGCCATGGGTTTGAAACAGGCTCCTATTCACAAGTTTTTTTAAAAAACCCGACTCCTCGTCGACTTCCCCTCTCTCCCCTTCTCTCTCTATCTCTCTCTCTAAGCTCTCTCTTTCTTGTGGAGGACGTGGAGCTGCAGAGGCCTCAGTGGCCACCATCGATGTCTCTGTTGGCCTTCATCTCCTTCCCTCCCCCCTCTCTCTCTCTCTCCTTCTCCCTCATCGGTTTTCGCAAGCATTCTGAACCAAATAGCCAAACCACACCAATTTGCCGTCGATATGGTTTGGACCGGTTCTGTGAACCATGGTACTACATTCTCTAAATTATTGAAAACTTCTCCAATTATTTTCATTTTTTTTTTCCTCTAAATGAATCCACATTTTTCCATTAAACAGTTTGTTCAAAAAGTACTCAATTAATTTTTGCTTCATTTCAAATTTTATAATTTATACTTGGTTGTTCACAACAACTATGAGAAAACTTTGTAAATAACAAATTAATAATGCTATATGCCGTTGGTGTTGTTTTCGCTATTATTCATTATACAAATCTCTCCTGTGTTTGTTTCAAGTAAACCCATGTATAAATGTATTTTTAATCACACCTTCACTTTCGCTATTTTTTTTTAATTATATGAATCCTTTGGGAACTTTTGCTTTTTATATATTTTTGAATCTTTAGCTCTATTTGCTCCAAATGCCAAACTTGTGACTATGAGAAGCAATACCTCTTGATCATTCTGTACTAATTTGAATTCTGCTATAGTCTGTTGTCAAGAAAAAAACATAAATTTCAGCTGCAAAGGCAGGCTATGGAAGTTGAGAGTCAAATAATTGGTAGTCTTTTTATCAAGCCACGACTGATGGTTGGTAAGTTTTGTTGGACTGCAAAAAGAGACTAACAAATGTAAGGTATGATGAAAAAACCTCTGGGATCTCTATCAGTTTAGTAACTCCATATACAACACATTAGACTTCCAATAATTAGCTGCCCCAAATCTTATTTTGTGATTACTTAAATCAGTAGTTTCTAATATTACACTATCCAAAAGTTGAAAATTTTGTTTGAGTTTTGGACCTGCTTGTTTGGCTTGCAACCTGCACTTCAGAAAGGAATGCACTTAAATTAAATTTTGCCTTCTTTATCCTCCATCTAGATTCCAGCTTCTTTCCAATTTTTTAGGTTCTTGGAGATCTGACCCTCAAGTCTCATAAGCTAGCCCATACGACTAGTATGGCAGGACTTCCTGCCAACTGACAAGCCTTCTAGGATCTCGGCCCAATGAAGCTGCCCAAAGCTGCATTAGTAATGAACAAAACACCAATTTCTGGAGCATCAAATTCAAAGATGACTTATTTGTAAGATATTCACGAACTTTTGTGGATCATATTTTGAACCATTAAGGTAAGCATAACTTTGGAATATTGTCCACCTGAGTTCCATTTTGCAACAGAAGCTACATTATTTTGGCTATCTAGCTCTTGCATGAGCTACTCTCAACCAAGTCTACAGCTGATCGTACTTTCCAGCCTAACAAGATTCATTGAATTAGGATCAAAGACATATCCTCCAAACCTCACCATCTTCCCTAACTATCAGATTTGTTGCAAACTCATTCCAGCAATTTTATAAGTATCCTACAAAATAATCATTGCTTACCTCTATTTTCTTGTTCAATCAGTTCAATTCCATATTTCCTCCAGTTCAAAGTATGTTACAGTACTGCACCATGCTCATCCTCATAAGGCCCCTTGAAATATTATTATTTGACAACCATGAAACCTCAAGTGTTCAACTTGTAGCTTGCTTAATGAACACTTCACCATCCAATCCTATTTGTGGCTTGAAAACATTGTCATAAGCTAGATTTCTCATCCATCCAGTAATTATATATCACACAGAAGAAATATCACCACTACTCTCAACCAAGTCTACAGCTGATCGTACTTTCCAGCCTAACAAGATTCATTGAATTAGGATCAAAGACATATCCTCCAAACCTCACCATCTTCCCTAACTATCAGATTTGTTGCAAACTCATTCCAGCAATTTTATAAGTATCCTACAAAATAATCATTGCTTACCTCTATTTTCTTGTTCAATCAGTTCAATTCCATATTTCCTCCAGTTCAAAGTATGTTACAGTACTGCACCATGCTCATCCTCATAAGGCCCCTTGAAATATTATTATTTGACAACCATGAAACCTCAAGTGTTCAACTTGTAGCTTGCTTAATGAACACTTCACCATCCAATCCTATTTGTGGCTTGAAAACATTGTCATAAGCTAGATTTCTCATCCATCCAGTAATTATATATCACACAGAAGAAATATCACCATGTATTATTGCTATTATAAAAAAGGGAAGTTGCTCGTTGTAAATCTGACTTCAGGAAATCTTTATGTCAGGTCAAAATAAAACCAGTTGCTCATCATTACGAATATCTTGCTCCTGCTAATTAATTCTCTCAAATTTCAGGAACAAACTCATTCATGTCACAAAAAATTTATGTAAGGTGTCCCTATATGAGTTATGGAATGCTTCATTAAATAGCAAAAGGTAGATTATATTATAAAAAAATTATCATGATAACTCATAAAAGGACAAATAAAATATGTGAGAATTTGAGCAATCAAACCTGAAAAATGCCATTTGAAAGCAACTCTCCTTCTGCTACAACTATGGTGTTCTCAACAAAGAATCCTGAGGTGATTTTGTGTTAAATATTAAGGAAAATCATTGTTTTGTAGCTTCATCTGTTGTGGAAAAAACATTAGAATAATCTCAACTGAAAGTGTAAATGGCATAGCGATCAAAATTTTTCCAGTATTTCATCAAGATCCTTAAAATGGCAGTGAAAATATTATCAGCAATAGCTGTATGATTACACATAATGGGATCAGAGCACAAGGAAAGGCTATTTAAAACTAGTAAAGTATTATGTAAATATTATCAACAATAACTATATGATTACACATAATGGGATCATAAAACAAGGAAAGGCTATTTAAAACTACTAAAGTATTGTATACCTGGAAGTCACAAAATTAATATGAACTGTTACAAAGGACCAAATTTTTTCTTCTCCTTCAACTGTAGGCTCCCTGCATAGCTGAATGGCGAATATTCCATGCCATTTAGAGATTCATTGCCAATAGTTCATAGTCATTAATCTCGAAGTGAATTAAAGTATAACTTTTGATGCCTAATGCCTTTCTATCCTATTTTTACTTTTTTCTCTGTATTTTGTAACATAATAAATTTATCAATCATCAACTAGATCACCCTAAATGTAAACACATGCTTTGCATTGTACTGGAGTTACAAAAAACAAAGTAATTTTCTACCTTTATCATAGCATTCTCACGAGGCACTTTTTTCCTTAAGTTAGCATTAATCCTTTCTTTCTTGTTAGATTTCTATCAAAAATCTAGTTCTTCATCTTCAAGATCTCATCATTCCAGACCAAAGATTTCTTTCTCCTGTTTGCCTCTGTCACAAAATTCAATCTCTCTCTTCTCGTTCAATCTTATGGACAGTCACTAGTTCAACTCTGTAAAGTCACCCCATCCATTTCTTCCATCAAGTGGAACGAACTATCACTTTCAAGCTATTAATTCGCCTGCTAATTCTACATGTCAACGAACTCAATTTTCAAAATGAAATTGTTGCTACTTCAGTAGCCACAAAAACAGAGAAAAAGAAAAGAATCTACATTCTGCAATAATCATGGCTTAAGATGGACCAGTTCATTCTAAGACATGCACTGAATCTATGGATCCAGAAACCCAAACCGCAAGGAAAACAACTAAAAATTACAAAATATTGAACATCATGAAAATGTATGATAATTGCCTGAATTAATTATATATTTTTTAATCCATGGTGTTTGCATGAGGTTAAGTAGTTCAACAAGTAGGGGGGCAATATGGACTTGTCACCATCAGTGGATGATTAGAAGGCCATATCCCTTAAAAACAGTACAAAAAAATGCATTGGAGAAGTTGGAGTGATGTGTGTGAAGATAAAATGAGATTTTAACAAATCAGAAATTTGTATTTTAGTCAAGAGTCAAACACTGTGAAATAGGGATGGCAACAAAATCTAAACCCATGAATACCCGACCCAGCCCGGCCCGACCCGATTGGGTCGGTTAATCAACACTTTGACTGGGTTTGGGCTAGGTTTGGGTAAAACCCGAATATTTAACTTTGAGTTTGGAGCAGAACTAAATAAATATGTACCCAACCCGAACCTAGCCCGAACTATTTTAATATTTTAATATATATATATTTAATATATATATATTATATTAAATATATTTTATCAATTATTATCTATTAGTTATTAAATCCTAAAATACTTAAATCCTAATCATTATTTTTCAAAAAGAAAATTGGAAAGGGCCCTAATCGACTAATCCCCCGATTCTTCGTTAATCCTCCGATTCAATCATTACTAACAATGATTAATTGTTTATAGGTGGATCAGGTGAAAAATGATGTTGCAACTAAGGATTAATCGAGAATTATTCTTTTGAGTCTTTTTGGAACATAGAACTTAGAGTTAGATGTTCTTTTAAATTATGTTTATGTCTTTATTTACTTGACAGATATTGAACTAAGCATTATTGAATTTTATTTATCTAAGATAATTTAAATGATTAAATATGAAACTAAGCACTATTAAACTAAAAATGAAGTTTAATTTTATTTGTTTACTTTAGAGTTGACAAAAATAAAAAACAATGTTCAATATGACTCAATTGGATTCAGGCTGGGTAAACCCGAATTGCCCGATACCCGATTGAGATGAATTTGGGCAAAAAAAACTAGTTTCGATAGTGTTTGGGTCAAGTTTGGGTAGTTTATTGGATATTAAGATTTTGGGTTTGGGTAGTTAGGAACCCGACTAATTGCCATCCCTACTGTGAAACACTGTCAAAGAAAAATATGGCAAAATTACAGTTTCCAAATCAATGTGAAGTTTTGTTGTAACATCCCCATGCAATTTGAGAGAGTCTTGGTTATATATATTTTAGAGAAAGGTGGTATAAAATGCTACAACAGGAATACTAGTTACCAAATATAGAAAAATTTCCATCAACCCGCAACCAAAGAAATAAATAAATAAAAGGTGTCGATAGCAGATAAATATGAAGATTACCTATCGTGTAACATCTTCTAAAACATGCATTAGACAACATAACACGGAAATAATATCATCATCAAAGAAAAAGAAAAATCATCACTATCACAAATTGTTAGAAGATGGCTTTAAAGAATTATGGATATAATTAAATAAACTAACAAGATTTTTTTAATATATACAAAAAAATTGTAGAGTACTTACTTGAAATCGCTAAACAAAATAAAATCAAACCCAGAAAAATGTGAGGCACCATCCTAAGGCATATTTCTGTCCCTCGTGCAGGAATTATCGAAAATACTATCCCAAGATACGACCAGAATTCTTCCGCCTGCGAACACGATCTTGGAAGAGATTGATGGAAACTCTTTCAGCACCCAATAAAATAACTTTAAAACAAAAAAAGATTTGGAGGATAAAATACTAGAGAAAGAAAAGAGAGTATGAAACATAAAACAAAAACCCATATCTTTGGACCTCCATGATGATCTTTTTATAGCCATCCAAAATCTGATCATTTGAATTTTTATTGATCTATTAAAATCTAATTAGGAGTCCAACGGTTAAAAAATTAAAAGCCTAATAATTAAAAGCATAACGGTCAAATAATTAAAACTCCAATGGTCAAATCATTAAAAACTCTAATGGTCAAATCATTAAAAATTTCAATGATCAAATAATTAAAAGCAAAACGGTCAAATAATTAAAAATAAAATAATCAAATAATTAATTGGTTGGTGGAAAAAATTTTGGATTTTTCCAACAATTTCCTTCAAAACTCAAAATTTCTGAAAAATAATAAAATATAAGTTTTTGGATACTTATACTATGTAATTAGTAAGGTAATTTTAACCTCACTTAGTGTGAATAGTTTTCATCTAAAGGAATCAAAGTGAACAGGTCTTGAACTACATTCCTTTGATCCAGACTTTAACTACCACATACATAGTATAGAATTCTCCGTCACAAGTCTGTGTATTAATGATCCTGCACATGTATCTTAATTTTTTATGAGAGTTTTTAAAGATTACCAATGTCTATAATCATAGCCATGTATGGATATTCTCATATAGATGAGCCCTCCAAAGATGTGTGTAGTGTAACATCTCAAGAAATACTTCTCGAATCTCATTTAGAGAAACTCTTCCTAACCACTATATAGGAACACTAATCACCATAGAGATGGGATAAAGTCTATGATTCCTATATCAAATAAATCACATGTGCTCCATGACTAACCAATCAGCTTGTTGTTATCATATTGAACCTCCTTCAAGAAATCTCCTATCACAGAGGTTGGGTTCCCACAACTAGAAGGTCCTTTATAGACTAAGTCCCATCTCCTCGATGACTTTAGGATTTTAGTCCTATTTAATCCTTTAATAAGACATACTGATATAAGAATATTTCATCACAAGTTATGAGATACATCAAAACTTATAGTCATAGCAATAAAGATATGCAAAACTAGATATATATAATTTGATGATCAATTTCACATGAATATTAACATATTAGAATTCAAGAAATTCAAATAATAGAAATTACAATGATCATCATACCTCTCTTGTGACTGTATAATTATGTACCTGTGAGCAACCTTTAAAAATAATTGATGTCAAATGAATTAGCATTAATGCTAGAATTAGCATTAGTGCTAGTATAATCACCCCCGCTCGAGTTACTAGCCCTAGCAACATGGCTCAACTATAGTAGTTTCTATGGCTTTCAAGGAATTTATAACAGTATAATGTCTAACATTGTTTTGTCTACTCTCTCCTCCAAATTAATAATAATAGAATTGATCTTTGCTTTATATACTTAGTTGCAACCTAGTGGACTGCATCCTTGCTACACTTAAGCTTGTTTCTTCGTTTTTAATATTTCTTATTCATTTCTACTTCACAATGCCTACATCTGTCAAAAGGTTTTACTACTTTGCTGCAACAGGCACTAGCTTTAGAATGCCAAATAGCTTAAAATAATGTCAGTTCCAGCAGGATCATAATTATTAGAAAAGAAGTGCCTGCCTACTTTCACGGGAAGCTACCTTTCAAGGTTAGGTTTAACATGCTTGCTTAGGAAAATGCGTAATATAGCATCATATGGAGGTAACTAAGAGAAAACATCATAGTACCTAGGAACAGTGCTTTAGAATCAAATTCTAGTATTTGAAAAAGGCAAAGATCAGTGCTTTGCTACACAAAGTAGAGGACTCTCATCATGTTCATATCTGTAGAGTCCCAACTGAAGGGGCTTAAAGAACATGCTAGGAAAATACAGTAAGCCAATATTATGTCACTGAAAAAGTATGCTCTAAAATCTTCTTGAGGTGAGAGAGATGTGTGATATAACATGCTTGCAAAAAGTGACAGATTCATTAGTGATGTATTTATAAAATTTCATATGCTTGCAATGAGCTAATAGTTGGTTTACTAATAAAGCTTTCAATTTTCTTCTAAATCTTAGGCTCCTTAAGTATAGGTGGTTAACTTCTAACCTTGAGCACTTCGATGGAGACTTGAGGGATTCAATCTAGGCCTCCTTTGGTCTATCAATTATAAAGTAGTGGCAATGGTGCTATAAGGTCATGCACCATGGGAGTAGTTAATGAGCATTGGTTAAATATTTTTAAAAAGCCTATTTAAGAGGTCAAAATCTCAATGCGCAACTGACTGATTGTCAGAAAATGGATTTATGCACTAAAATTATATGTCAATAAATTTTTTTAGGGCTCAAATAATAGAATGTTTATCATGATTTTGTAAATACTAGTTATACCATAACTTTTAATGAATCTGAAAGGAATCAACCCTGTAGAGGGAGTTCTACTCTAGTAACCATACCTAGAATTAAAATTTGAGTACCAAATACACTATTTGTTTAGTTCCCATGTCTGCATCACTACTTAGGTAATGACAGGAGAATGGATTCGAACATGCATTTCACAAATCTCTGGTATCTGAAATATGAATATAGATGCAAGAAAACTGTACAACAAACAAATATTATAAAACATTGAATTCAATTTTATAAGTAGATATACAAATGTGAAGCATTGCTCGTTAATATGTAACCAGAAGTGGATGGTTATATGACAATGGTGGCCTTGTGAATAGCCATTGTTTAAGTTTGTTGGACAAAATGTATACCAACATTCACTGTCTCGGTACCGAATCCCATACTAGTACCATCTTATTATAGTATCGTTACATGGTTCGATACAGTACGAGATTACTACTAAGTATTGTCTTGGATTAACATCATGTTAGTTTTTTTAATCACAATTCATAGAGATATGCCTTATTTTAATATATAAAAAGAAATTGTAGAGTACTTACTTGAAATTGCTAAACATAATAAAATCAAACCCGAAAATATATGAGGCACTGTTCTAAGACATTTCCATCCCTCATACAAGAATTACCAGAAACAATATTGATAACTACGTTATATACATATATAAAAGTATTAATTTAATAATCAAATTATCTTTATTCCTTTAAAATTGATACTTTTATATATCATTTGCAGGAAAAGAAAGCACCAATGCAAAGAGCTCGATTTTAGGAGTCCAATGCGCAAACGGCACTCAAATCAGACTTGAAATGAACTCGGAAATGAATTTCGAAGAATTAATCAAGGAATGCACGAATTTTGGCACAGCCGGTCCACCATGGACCGGCTGAATGGTCTACGATTCGGCTTGTGATCCATGGGCAGCAATGGCCATGGTCCACGAAACAGAGCCGTGGACCGCAAAGCCCGTTTTGAGCCAAAATTGCCGGAGCTGCTTCCCCGTCGCCGCCAAAGCCGGAGCATAATCCTCGCCGGCCGAGAAGCCTCCAATGGCCGAAAAAATGGCCGGGAAGCTGCTGTCCTCCTTTCTCGCTGCTCTTCCAAGCTGATTTGATGCCGGAAAAGTCGCCAGCGCTCCTCCCTTCACCGCCGAGAAGGTGCCCAAGGTCAGAAAAACCATCATCCACCTCCCACAACACCGGTTTCCGAGCCGTCCGAGTCATCCAAGGTCCAAGCTGACGGTCACACAGATGCCGTCCACAACGCCTCTTTCCTCCCACCTGAGATCCCATTGCCGGCCTTCTGCATCACTGGCCAATCTCCCGTGGATCCGAGCCACCAAGTCATCACCACCTTCTTCCCTGTATTGTTGCCATTGTTGTTTCCTCTTGAGCTGTAGCCGGTCTTCTTCCATCTTCCCAGCTGTTGACTGATGCGAATCCTCCGTTGGAGCAGTCCAGAGATTGGTGGACACAGTGGGAGCTAAAAGGAGTTCATTGGAGATTGTTGGAGGTTGAAACAAAATGCAGTTGGGAGCTTGTTGGATTCAGTTGGAAGCTCAACGAAGTTCGGTGAGTTTAGTTGGAACAGAACTTCGTTGGGAGCGTTGGAACAGTGGAACAAAATTCAGTTGGACCGATAGGAACGGTGGAACGGATTGTTGTTAAAGAAACCGAAATTTGTTGGGATGGTTGGAGCTTACTACCTATAAAAGAGAGGGGGGTTCCATCGAAGCCCATAGCGTCTTCTCTCAGTTCACTCTCTCTTCTACTCTAGCCCCCCTCTTCTCTCCCTTCTCTACTCCGTATTCTACCTTCCCGGTTTCCACTCTCTTCCTAATTTCCATTCCTTTCCAACTCCTCCCTAAAGTCCCTTAGAGCTTTTGCATAGGGGACATAAGGGGATCAACTTAAAATGGGTTAATGTTGAAGTGCGAGAACAAAGAGCTGGTTCTTTAGTCTTTTGTATTTCTCGTTCTACAATAAAAGAATATATTTTTCTTTCTACATCTATTTGTTCTCTTTTATTTGCATTTTATTATGCTTTAATATTAGATTGAGATTAAGGACAGCTTTTGCTTTCCGGAGACATGCCGTGATCTGTTACAAATACAGGGCATGCTGAGGAAAGAAGAGTAGGATACTTATGCCTCCCGAAGACGCGCCATAATCTGTTACGGGTACGGGACATGCCAGAGGAAGACAGGTAAATTCTTAAAGCCAATTACATTTTAGTCATAAGAAAAATACAATTTAACACTGCACAATCACTCTTCCTCTCCTGAAATACTCACTCCCACTTACTTCACCTTAGAAGTAATTTATTTCTTGCTCACTTTTATTTTTCCACAACAACAATTATTTTTCTTTTCTTTTTTAAATCATAGCTTAGCCCTAAGGTCCCTAGGATACGATCTCAACTCACCCTAGCTATAGAGTTGAGTTGGTGAATTATTTTTGACTGCCTACGACAGCGATCAAATTTTGGCATCATTGCCGAAAACCATAGGCACGATTGTGATTTTTAAAAAAAAATCAAAAAAAAAACTTAGAAACATATTGCTATGATCTAGGACCTTTGATTAAATATCTCAAAACCATCCGAACAATCCGATGAATTGGAGTAGTGCTAGGAACATGATCTTGATTGTAGAGTAGATAAGTTGTCCCATATCTTTGGTGCCACACCCTACGAATTCGATCATCTACCAACTATTAGACACTCTTCCACTCCATCCTTTTTTCCTACACAACAGGCATGCTCTACATATTCGAGTCCAACTCACTTTGTAAGTGAATACCCAGCCATGTACCAATTCTCTGAGTCTAGGTATGACCAAGTTTATCAAGATCAAACTCATATGGCCTATAGACCAGGAAAAAATCCATACTTTAATGCTTACAACCAAGGTTGGGAGACTCAACCCGATTTGTCATGGCAACCACATCCAGTGGTTACCCCGATACCACAAAGACCTCCGTTCGTAGATAGATCATATTACGATCAGCCCTATCCATGTTATAGACCTTTGCTTAATTATAACCTATCATTTCAAGAGAAGGTTCTGCAAGCCATAGACCGAATCGAGAAAATTGGTCAGACCCCACTTCTCCAACAGACCAACCCAGAAGTCGATAGATTTACCCAATATCGATAACCAATCATGCCTTAACAGCAGTCTATTGATGAGTTTATGAATCAGACTGACCAATTATTAGCTGAAATTAATGAGGAGGTTGGAATACTGCCTAGTCACTCTGAAAGTAATTTAGAAGGACACTACCAAGTTAAAAACTTTAGTGATCCTTTATTTTTTTTTGAACAATCAACCATAACTCTCGGGAATAAATTGGTCAAGGAATAACCCTGTACCATCATAGAGACCCATATAGTGATTCGACTGAGGCAGAAAAACCAAACTGGTAGGACAAACCACTTCCATCATCATCCCACTCACTAATAGTTCCCTTTCCAAGTGCCCTAGAATCATCCACTCCTTTTATGGGATGGAAGAAGAAATTGATGATATGATGGAATTAATTGAGGATCCCCAGGAACCACAACAGAATGACATAACAGGGGAAGCCATACTTCCAAGTTGTCCCAAGAAGTTATTAGATCCCTATATGGCTCATTATGAGGTTGATAATTTTAAAGTAGATGAATATATCATAAGGAGGGATAACCTATTAGATACACCGTATTTTAAACCCACCTCATTTTTTATGGAACAATATAAGCCAACAACTAGCCCCCCAAAAACTTCTCTGTTAGAATCACCACTAGATTTAGCATTGAAGCCACTTCCTGTCACACCTACTGACACCCTACCAGTGATCTCTAATCAGGAAGACCAAATAGTTGGTGTTATAAAGATGCATAGACAAGCTATTGGATGGGATGTTTATAAAATGAGGGATAATGATCTTAAAGATTTTATAGCTGATTTCACTATATTTGGCACTACTTTCGAGGATCGCCTCCAAAATCTATCTTTTATTATAAAACGATATATGAAGACAGACCTACAATTATCTTAGGAAGGGATTAGGGTAGATCTTTCTAAAGTTACAAAAATTTTTAAGCCCCCACCCCTTCCTAATCTTAAATCAAATTGTTATAAAATTTTTAAATCTTGGTCTAGCATGCTTGCCTAGTATACTTTATGGATCAGGGATACTCATCGTCAAAAACTCTACGAACATTTTTCTGCTATGATGACAAGGCCTCCTGATTGGAAATGTCTTCTAAAAATCTGGAGGGACATATCCAAGCTCAATATCAGTAACACTCTCTCATAGTGTCCGGCAGAAGACGTTAAATTTAGCGCTGATTGGGAAGCAACCCAACAATCTTATCTTTCTTTTAGTGCACTTACAAGAACTTAGGTGGCAGAACAAGAACCCGCTACTTCATGAAGCTCTCCTCAACTTCCAAAGCACATTCACCCCAGGTATATTCTTTCCTATTATACCCCTTATTTTTTTCTCCATTGAGGACAATGTCGATTAAGTTGGGGGGAAGAAAAACTTGACTTGCTTAGATTTTCGAATAGGGTTAGAAATGATTATATTATGTGTACCTAATTATTGTCTCAAATTGGAGTTCCATAAGCACCTTAATCAATGATTGATTAATGGTCTAGATAGTACTAAAGATGCTGAGGGATAAATTATTAAAGAAACTTAATAAATGGTAGTGTTTAGATCAGAAATAATTTTTTGGAACAATTCCAAAACCTTCTGACTATTGATCTCAATGAAGAATCTACTTTATGGGGGTATAAATCAAAAGATCGAGTATACTAAAATTTTCCTTAAAAAAAAAAAGTTAGTTCCATCTCACAGCTTTGCTTGAACTCTTACTGAATAACCGGGTCCCGTCACCTAGGTAAGCATTGTGGTTCGCGTCAAAAGATGAGAATGTTAAGAAATATGTTAAGCAATGGCACCTCCCTGAATAACCAGATCCCTTCGCCTAAGTAAGCATTGTGGTTCGTGTCAAAAGGGAAGAATACTAACACTTTAAGAGGGTAGGACATAACACTATACTCAAAAAAAAAAAAAAGGAAAACTAGCTAGCTAAAAGGTACTTAACTAAACCCCTGAAAGTTAGAGGATTCAAAAAGTGAGGTGGAAAGTTAGCAAAAGAAGAACTCTAGAAATCTTTATGGGCTCTACCTGACCACTAATTGAGTTGAATTAATAATCCGATGAAGTATCTCAGTAATGGCCTGACCAGGTTTCATCTGCCTTTAGGGCTACTTAGGTTAACATCCAATTTAAGGACGGATTGATACGCATGGCTAATCTATCTACTTTACTCGAGGACGAGCAAAAGTTCAAGTTGGAGGGTGTGATAACTACATTATCCACATATATAAAAGTATTAATTTAATAATCAAATTATCTTTATTCCTTTAAAATTGATACTTTTATATATCATTTGCAGGAAAGAAGAGCATCAACGCAAAGAACTCGATTTTAGGAGTCCAACAGCGTAAACGGCACTCAAATAGGATTTGAAACGAGCTTAGAAATGAATTTTGAAAAATTAATCAAAGAATACTCGAATTTTGGCACAGCCGGTCCACCATGGACCTGCTAAATGGTCCACGATTCGGCTTGTGATCCACGGGCAGCCATGGCCGCGGTCCATGAAATAGAGCCGTCGACCGCAAAGCCCGTTTTAAGCCAAAATTGCCGGAGCTACTTCCCCATCGCCGCCCAAGCCTCCAGCATGATCCTCGCCGGCCGAGAAGCCTCCAATGGCCGGAAAAATGGCCGGAAAGCAGCTGTCCTCCTTCCTTGCTGCTCTTCCAAGCTGATTTGATGTCGAAAAAGTCGTCGACGCTCCTCCCTTCACCGCCGAGAAGGTGCCCAAGGTTGGAAAAACCATCATCCACCTCCCACAACACCAGTTTCCGAGCCGTCCGAGTCATCCAAGGTCCAAACCGACGGTCACACACAGATGCCGTCCACAACGCCTCTTTCCTCCCACCTGAGATCCCATTGCCGGCCTTCTGCATCACCGGCCAATCTCCCGTGGATCCGAGCCACCAAGTTGTCACCACCTTCTTCCCTGTGTTGTTGCCATTGCTGTTTCCTCTTGAGCTGCAGCTGGTCTTCTTCCATCTTCCCAGTTGTTGACTGATGCGAATCCTCCATTGGAGCAGTCCGGAGATCAGTGGATGCAGTGGGAGCTGAATAGAGTTCGTTGGAGATTGTTGGAGGTTGTTGGAGGTTGGAACAGAATGCAGTTGAGAGCTTGTTGGATTCAGTTGGAAGTTCAACGGAGTTCGGTGAGTTTAGTTGGAACAGAACTTCGTTGAGAGCGTTGGAACAGTGGAACAGAATTCAGTTGGACCGGTAGGAACAGTGGAACGGATTGTTGTTAATTTAACCGAAATTTGTTGGGATGGTTGGAGCTCACTACCTATAAAAGAGGGGGAGTCCATCGAAGCCCACAGCCTCTTCTCTTAGTCCACTCTCTCTTCTACTCTAGCCCCCCTCTTCTCTCCCTTCTCTGCTCCGTATTCTACCTTCCATGTTTCCACTCTCTTCCTAGTTTCCATTCCTTTCCAACTCCTCCTTGAAGTCCCTTAGAGCCTTTGCATAGGGGACATAAGGGGATCAACTTAAAATGGGTTAATGTTGAAGTGCGGGAGCGAAGAGCTAGCTCTTCAACCTTTTGTATTTCTCGTTCTGCAATAAAAGAAAATATTTTTCTTTCTACATCTATTTGTTCTCTTTTATTTGCCTTTTATTATGCTTTAATATTATATTGAGATTAAGGATAGCTCTTGCTTTTCGGAGACGCGCCGTGATTTGTTACGAATATAGGGCATGCTGAGGAAAGAAGAATTGGATACCTAATACCTCCCGAAGACGCGCCATGATCTGTTACGGGTATGGGACGTGCCAAGAGAAGACAGGTAAATCCCTAAAGCCAATTACATTTTAGTCATAAGAGAAAGATAATTTAGCACTGCACAATCACTCTTCCTCTTCTGAAATACTCACTCCCACTTGCTTCACCTTAGAAGTAGTTTATTTCTTGCTCACTTTTATTTTCTCACAATAACAATTATTTTTCTTTTCTTTTTTAAATCATAGCTTAGTCCTAAGATCCTTGTGGATACGATCCCGACTCACCCTAGCTATAAAGTTGAGTTGATGAATTATTTTTGACCGCCTATGATAGCAATCAACTATCCCAAGATACGACCGGGATTCCTTCGTCTGTGAGCATGATTGTGGAAGAGATTGATGGAGACTCTTTCAGCACCCAATAAAATAACTTTGAAACAAGAAAGATTTGGAGGAGAAAATACTAGAAAAAGAGAAAAGAGAGTATAAAAACATAAAACAAAAATCCATATCTTTAGACCTCCAAGATTGTTTTTCTATAGCCATCCAAAATCAAACTATTTGGATTTTTATTGGTCTATTAAAGCCTAATTACAAGTCCAATGATTAGAAAATTAAAAGTTCAATAATTAAAAGCGCAATGATCAGATAATTAAAACTCCAACAATCAAATTATTAAAAACTCAAATGGTCAAATCATTAAAAATGTCAACGATCAAATAATTAAAAGTAAAATAGTTAAATAATTAAAAGTAAAATGGTCAAATAAATAATTGATTGGTAAAGAAAATTTTGGATTTTTCCAACACAAATTAAACCATCACTTGCAATATGAGAATTCGGTCAAACATTCCAACCACAACCAGCACATCAAATATATAACATGAAGCAAACAAAAGGCACTAAGGATATTGCATTGTTTAAGTCAATTGGTACTGCTGCAGTAAGATCTTCCAAGAAGAAATGGCCTTCTTCTAACTGTGATATCACCCCCATGATCCATCTCCTTCCAGTGCATCCAATCAATGATTGGATTGGAGTTATCTACATCCAAAGAACCAGCAGAGAAAAACCAATTATCTAGGCATCTTTTTCAAAAGCATCCATGAAACCATCAATGCATTCAAAACATCGAGTAAAAGGTGAAATCGATCAGTAGATCATAGCAAAACAAAGGCTGTGTTTTCAAAGGCTCCCAAGATACCTCACAACTCTCGGAATCTGTCATTTCAGTATCAAATGCCGGTCTGGAGAAATACTTATCACGAGATAACCTCTGAAGCAGCAGCTGGTATCGATCCCTGTACAGGGCAGCTTTGTCCCCAGCTTCCCCATGGATCGGCAGCCTTCCCGTGTGCCTGAAAGATTAGAAAAAAATGCCCGAAAAATTCAAAAAAAAAAAAAAAAAACATGAATCGTGACTATTAAAAGATTAATCTATACTGAAACAACCCAAAAGTGTGAACCTCTTTTCACAAATTTTAGTCAATTACGAACTTCTCATGGATTATTTATTTAATAAATTTTAACTCGCAAAACCCTGATAATCATATAATTTGGGAAAGAGAGAGTGGCTAATAATCCAAAGATGAGATCTTTCTGAGCACTTACTCGTAGAAGACTTTCTTAATGGGATCGTATCGGAACCTAGGGACCACGAAGGCATCGATCACACGGAGTGCCACCCGGCTGCTGGCGACCGTGGAGCTCGGATCCACGGCGGCATCCGCCTCCAGCAGGAGGCTGACCACCCTGTGGATCGCCTCCCGCTCCAAAATCGACGATTTAACTGCGAATTTTGACCCAAATAAAGGTGGATTTTTTTGGGGATCAGAAACGAGAGATAGATGAATAGAGAAGAGAAAGGGAAAAGAAAGAAGGGAAATGGGTAATGGTACGGGATTCCTTATCGATCTCGTCGATGAGAAGGTCGAGGGCGTCGTCCTCGGCGTCCGGGAAGCGGGAGAGGAAGGCGAGGGCCTCCTCCAAGGCATCCACCTTGAGGGTAAACCCTCGAAGCTTAAACTTTCGCTGGACCTTCTTCCGCGTTACCGCCGCCCCCATCTCTCGATTGCTTGCTCGCCCTGAAAATGGCGGGACTTACAAAAATAGGGCTATGGATTTGGGCGGCAAGCAGAGGTGGAGCGGAATGATCGCCTGCGGAAGGTATTGCACAGGACGCCGGTGAAGGGCTAATCTACTTTAAGATGCACACGAGGGCCGATTGTAATGCGATGCGGTACGTGTCGAGCCCTGGATGTTCAATCTAGGAATGGCAATGATGTTCCATCTAGAATTGGTAATTTTTACCGATTCAATGAATACCTGATCCTAATAAAATGAGTAAAACCTGATCCGTCTAATTTATAAATGGATATAGGTTATGTTGCTGCAACTTCTTCCAGACCGGGCTCAGACGGCTTGGCTGGAGCGCCCCTCTCCCGGTTCTTGTAAAAAAGTTCCCAAAGACCAGTGGTGTTTCAACGGGAGACATTCCGATGCTTAAGTTAGCGGGAGCTTAAGGGCAACAGAATGGAGGAATCAACAAAGATGAGCTTGTGGAGTAAGGAGAGAGTCCTTGCCTTTCAGAGTCCCCCGGTTTACCTTATATAGGTGCGGAACAGTGCCAAAATCTGTTAGGGATGAAGCCGGAAAAGATCGATCTGCCCCTAGGAGAATCTGGAGAGTAGTGACGTGGCGCCAGGATAAGGCGACATCGTGGGAGTAGTGGAGTGATGGTGCTGATGTGGCAGGATTCTGTTGTAACAGAATTCTGGTACCAGCTGGAAGAGACTTCTAGAGTCCCTTGGACCATCTTTGAAGTGGCCCTTCAAGAGTGGGTCGGCCGGACTTCAGCAGGGGTGGATCGGTTAGCCCTCAGCAGGAGCGGGTCAGCCGGACCTCAACAAAAGTGAGTCGTTCGAACCTCGACTTTAGTAGGTCGGTCGGACCTCGTCTGGAGTCCATCAAACTTTCGATAGAGAGGGTTGCCTGGACGTCAGCAAGAGTGGGTCAGTCGGACCTCAGCAAAAGTGACAGTCCGGTTCGAAAGTGAGCCGGTTGGGTATAACAGGTTATATAAAAAAACTCGACTCGGATTCGAGTCGGGTACGGGTAGTAATACATCTCGATCCAAAATCGATCCATTTATATATAAAAAAAAGTTATGTTTATAAAATATTTAGATAAATTATGAGACGGATATACCTGATCCGATTCGACTCGACCCGACCCGTTTAGATTTTAAATAAATTAGGTTTTATGAGACTGGGTACATCCGACCAGACTCGATCCAAACATGATTTTTTTATATCCGACCTGAGACAAGTATGGGACGGAGAATGTTTTAGCGAGATGGGTATGGGTTTTGGATGACCTGACCCAAACTCAACCAGTTGCCATCCCTAGTTCCATCTTGCCAGTCATGGGCTATAAGTATTTCAAATTTGAGGCCCAAATGGACGATGGATATCCTCGTGCTAGATGGGTATGTCTTTGTGCACTGCGTGCGGTGCAGAAATTCCTATCTAGTCCGTATCACCATTCTTTATTGGTCCATATAACTTGACGGTATGGAAGTGAAGTCCGTATCATTGCGATTTTGTAATCTAAGCATCGCCGCATCTGCAATCTCTTCAAATATGGAAAAGGATTTTTTTACCCTCCTATCTTCTGGAAGATAATACATGCTTTTGAGCTGGAAGACATTTCTTCTTCTTCTGCAAATGAAAAAAAATCGAATTCAGAGCAACACCCCAAAGTTCCTTTTATTGTATTTTCCTATGCACCGATATTAGAGCAACACCTAGCGTCTCCTCCATTTTTTTTATTTTTTCTCCTCTTTGGTGATCGAGTAGCCGCGGGTATTTTTCATTCTCGAGTATACCACGAAAGATAGGGCTTCGAAATCTTCAATCAATAGAAAAAAGTGATTTCGTATTTTAACGCAGACTGCGAACACAAAAGCACTGCAAAAAAGAAATATAGATGGCGGAAAGAAGCACTACACTTGTTTATTCAGAAGAGGATGACACCCCTTTAAGTTCTCACCCAAAAGAAGTTACAAAACCAGAAATAGGTAAAGAAATTATATATTTTAATATAAATATTTAAAATTTATATCAATAGAGGGATGTCACGATATATTTTTAAAAAGAGTAAGACTTCATAGTATAAAATTATGACACCATGCACTGTTTCATGACACCGTAGTTCAAAATTTATGACACCCAAGTTCAAATATTATGATACTCTTTAGATATTTAAGAAACTGATTATAAAAACCTTCGTACCATGAAGGTCTTTTATCCGTGGAGTGAATTATGGCATCCCTGATGTCATAATATGCCACTGTGAAAAGAATCAAGAGTAATTAAGCCCGAAACAATATTATGATACCCTAGTTCAGGATTTATGACATCATAGTTCAAATATTATGACTCCCTTTATATATTTAAGAAACTGATTGTAATAAACCTTCCTACCATGAAGGTCTTTTATCCGTGGGATGAATTATAATATCCTCGGTGTCATAACATGTCACTGTGAAAAGAATCAAGAGTAATTTAGCCCAAAACAGCATTATGATATCCTAGTTCAGGATTTATAACATCCTAGTTCAAATATTATGACACCCTTTAGACATTTAAGAAAATGATTATAATAAACCCTCCTACCAAAAAGGTCTTTTCATCCGTGGGATGAATTATGACACCCCCAACGCCATAACATGCCATTATAAAAAGAATCAAGAGTAATCAAATATGAAACAACATTATGACACCCTAGTTCTAGATTTATGATATTCTATTTCAAATATTATGGCATCATTTAGATATTTAAGATATTGATTGTAATAAACCTTCCTACCAGGAAGGTCTTTTATTCATGGGATGAATTATAATACCCTCGATGTCATAACATGGCCAGGTGAAAAGAATCAAGAATAATTCAACCCAAAATATCATATGACATCTTAGTTCAGGATTTATGATATCCTAGTTCAAATATTATGATACCCTTTAAATATTTAAGAAACTGATTATAATTAACCTTTCTACCATAAAAGTCTTTCATTCGTGGGATGAATTATGATATCCACGATGTCATAACATGCCCAGGTGAAAAGAATTAAGAGTAATTCAGCTTGAAACAACATTATGACATCATAGTTTAGAATTTATGATATCCTAGTTCAAATATTATGATACCCTGGACATATTTAAGCTGGGATGGCTTACATTTTTTTATAATAGTTGGTTAGAATTTATTTTTTCATAACTTACATTTATTTTTTACCTATGTTTCATATGATTTTGTAATTATTCTACTGCCTAGTATGAAAGCTTCACAATTGTTTAAAAACTGTTGCAAGCTGGCAGTGTACATTTAAAAGTGTGGAAGATGGGTTTATTTACTCTTCATTTAGAAATAATCTAAAAGTTTCCATTTAGTTCCTTCATTGACACGTAGCCATTCATAGTCGACGGGTGACTCCTTGTAGATATAATTAGATGTTACAAGGGAGGTGACGAGTTCATTTTTTGTGGCAATGTAGCTACATTGAATGTCAAAGAAGTGGCACTGATTTTGGGTTTACCATGCCATGGAAACAAGATTGTAATGGCAGGCCAAGATAAAAAGGGTAGGTTATTCCGAAGATTTAGAAGAAAATTAGATCTTCAGCATAAGGGGCTGGAGAAGTTGATAGCATAACTTCAATCATCCAAGATACAAGAGGATGTTGAGGACATGTAAGACTTTGGATCGCGTACATGTTTGGAATGTTTTTGCTTCAAAGTCAAATCAAACTTGTCCAAAATATATCATTCCTTACTTGGATAATTTATCTCAATTGGGATAAATCAATTAGGCTTCCACAATCAAGGAGTTGATTGTTATAGGTCTCCCAATTGTTGCTGCTTGCTTGAGATCTGAGAAGCCAATCTAATCTAAGAGATGTGACAAGGGTAGGAGGCAGCCAACCCTGTTTGAATGTTCAGTTGCTTTGGTAATAAAGATCATTCATATGCAGCAAGAGTATAATTATATTTATTTTAAATCTTCCATATCTTTAAAGCACAAAATTATTATGTACAGGTGTGGTTCCTTGAGCATGCCACATTAAGAGCCCTAGCATATCCTAATAAGCTACCTAGACTATTGAAGTGGTAAGATAGCCAGTTGAAGATACAGAATATTCAACTTGTCAACATGCAGCCTCGTGAGTTGATAAGATAATACATTATATCATTAACATTCTGAACAAAAAATTATTATCATAAATTTAAAGTTAATTTGTTATTGTTCTTGGCTTACAGTTGGAGGGAGTTATTGTACCTATGATAAAGGAGCAGTGGCTTATCACTCTAGAAATAGTAGCATCCTCGGAATCCAAAAATAGTTATGCAAGCTATGCACAGTTGAAGAATAAAATAGAAGATGTTAAGAAGAGGCTTGCCATGGTTGAGACCCTTCTTAGTTCATTGCTAAAAGAGGATAGCAATGCTCATAAAGAAGGGCACAAAGGGGAGGAGGGGGATGATATAGAGGAGGAGGTGGAATTCATGGGGCAAGATGAACTTAGGATGGAGGAAAAGGTTTATGACACCCTTGTGACTGAGGTTGAATATAGAATGGAGGAAAAATTGAAGGATACCCCTCTGACCGAGGATGCTGAGGGGGACAAAGAAATATCTTTGGTTCCTTCACTTGTCAAGAGGATGAAAAACCAACCTAAATTGCGGAAGTCCACATAAATGATAATAGATTCTACTTTTGAAATAGGCCAAGCCAAAAAAAGTTAAAGATAGTGGGCACATCATAGGCTAATCAATCAAATTTGAATCTACAAATTAAAGAGGATGAAAATTTGATCAAAAACTTTTTGAAAGAAAGCATTAACTCGTAAGTGATATACATTTTTTCTATTATGTATGCTAGTTTATGGTCCAAAATATATAATATCCTTTATGTTTATTAATTTTAGAGAGGTCGTCTATACCAATAAATTTGGAGGCAGTATTACAAGGAGAAATATTTCGATCTCCTTAACAATGAAATGATAGTTGATGATGTAGGTAACGAAGTATAACTTTGTTTTGTTCTTATTCTTTGTGTATATTATGATAATTTTTATATTGATTTCAGAATTATATGACATCATGTTATTTTTTATTAATCAGTTTATATTGCATTGCCAGATAATTGATGTCGGGCAGGAGTTTCTTAGAAATAACTGGATAAAGCATATGGATAGATATCATAAGTGCATCATTGCACTTGTTATGACTTTTGGCATATATCTGACATCTATATCACCATTTCAAGAACTTGCTGGAATGGTTGGGAGTATGATATTTGAAAGAGTTAGTGATCAAGATAAGAAAGAATTTCAGTTTCTATTCACCATTATCAACTCAGACAATTTGCACTAGCACCTGGTTATGGTTGACATGGAAAGAAAGGATTGATGCATCTAAATTCCCTAAAATGCAATTCCAAGTATAAAGCCGATGCAAGAAAGTAGCAAAATATACTCGGGCAAATGTTCTATATATACTGTTGTTGACTCCGATCAACAAAATACTTAAGTATATTTGAGTACTAACTGTTTGTTAAAGTATATTTTATCAGAAAAAGATACTTATCAAGTTAGTTGATTGATTGCTTGTTAAAGTAGTTGAAGAAGTCTCCATATGGATGAAATCTTAAAGATAAATGGAGTTGAGTACATAATAATGACTTGAAAGGACTTAAGTTTTAAGTTTGAAGAAGATTCGGCAGAGTTTCAATTGAGTTTCAGAAAGTTTCAACTATGTGTTGACTCATGGATGTGAAGTGTCGACTCATAGAAGCTTGAGCTGATATGCAGAAGATATTTCAGATGGCACGCTCCAAGTATCAACTCATGGAGTTCAAGTGTTACTCAAGGATCGACTAAAGGCTTGAGATAAAAATTATACAAAACATGCTGTTGCCGCTCTCATCGCCGCGCCCGTGCCACGGATCAGCCGATCCTTCCTGGTCGCCTGGCGAGGGAGCCTCCCTTCCTGCGGAGAACCTGCAACAAAGGGGTTAGAAGACCCTGGCCGGGGATCCCGGCGAGGGAGCTCCGACGGTCAAGTCAGTAGACGACGAGAAGGAACAGACTCTCCCACCCGGGCCCTCGAAAGGGTCCCAGATTTAGAGAGTTAATTGGTGAAGGAAGCGCTCTGGGGACCGGAATCTCGGCTGGGCCTGCTTGTCGAACTCACGCCTTCCCCTCTCGGGATCTCTGGTTTTTCTCTCGGTGCGAGGCCTAGTGCCCGTGCTTCCTCCTTGTCCCCAGGCTAATTTGGCTTACCTTGTCGTCCCCAGATTCTTCCTTCTTTATCCCCTTCCGTCGCGCGTTTGTCTTTTTCTGCCTCGGGAACCCTCCTCCCCCGTCCTCTTCTCTTTTCCCTTTTTGGTGAAGGGTGCCAGGCGGCTTTCCGACCTCGTCCGTCGGGCCCAGCATGGGAAAGGCAAGGACAGAAGAGAGAGAGGGGAGGGCGGTGCTGGCAGGGCGGCCGGTCAGCCCTCGGGCCCGGTGAGAGCGCCCTCTTCCCCAAGCGTGGGCGCCATCTATCTATGGGGCATGTGTCGTCAAGGTTGCGTCTCTCGGCCGCGGGGCCTGTCGGGCCGATGCTAGCGATGTTCTGCGTGCCGCCGCCCTCCGTACAGGATGCCGTCTGGGATTCGTACGGCCTGAGGGACGGCCTCGGGGCCCGTCTCTCGCTCCCCAGGGCCCTCGTCGTACGAGCGGTCTGACCTCGGCTGAGTTGGGCCCGTCTCTGGGGGCCACCTGGCGAAGGGCGAAAGATCAGCCGACCTCGGCTTAGGTGGACCCCTCCTGGGTGGACACCTGGCGAGGTGGCAGGAGGTCGCCTGGCTTCGGTCGAGGTGGGCCCGTCTCCGGGTAGCCACCTGGTGAAGGGCGAAGGATCAGCCGACCTCGGCTTAGGTGGACCCCTCCCAGGTGGACACCTGGCGAGGTGGCAGGAGGTCGCCTGGCTTCGGCCAAGGTGGGCCCGTCTCCGGGTGGCCACCTGGCGAAGGACGAAGGATCAGCCGACCTCGGCTTCGGTGGACCCCTCCTGGGTGGACACCTGGCGAGGCGGCAAGAGGTCGCCCGACCTTGGCCGACCTCACTTAAGCGGACCCCTCCGATCCCGGGCGCCAATGAGGTGGTAGAGGAACTCCGAGCCGAGCTCGACCTCGACGAGGGCGGTTTGCCTTAGGCAGTCGTTGTGTAGTGTAGTCTCGCCGACCCTAACTTTGAGGATGTGGCGCTGACTAGGTCAGGGAAACTTACACGTGGCTCGCTCGTATTCGACGATACCTGAGCCTGGCCACGTCACTGTCACGGCTATAACAGTTGCCCCCCAGCCCGCCGTTCCGCTGGGGCATCGCAGAACGGAACGTCGGGATTAAATGCGGACATGACGTGGAGAGGCGAAGATCTTGCATCATAATTGCCACGATCCTCGGCGTCGTGGCTCGATGCAGCTGAAGACCTATGGTGAGCCACCACGCGTCGCCCACTTGCCCATAATCAATGCGTCGCTTTGAGGCAAAGGCCGTTACTCTGCTAACGAGGCATCGGTGTCGGGCGTGCACCCACGTGGCGACCATCCAGTGGCCTGAGGTGGAATGACGGGTACGGCCGCTGTCGGTTGAGTTTGAAATGGAGGGGACTTTCCAGAACGAGGCTTTTTCCCTTGCTTCGTGGGCGGTTTGCTGCAGGCTAACAACTCCTGTTGCTCGCGCTCGTCTGTGCATTTTCGGTGAGTGCCTCCTTCTTCTCTAGCCCCCCCTCCTTTCTTCTCATTTCCTTTCCGATCTTTCTGTTCTTTTCTTTTCCATGGCGCGCCGTCGCCATGTCTCTTCCAACCCGGACGAGGCCGGTCCATCCCGGTCGAGGACTCCATCTTCTTCCTCCTCAAGTGAGGAGGTGATTCCGGAGGAGGTCCGCCGGCGTTTGCAACCCGGGGGGATCACCATCGGCATCCCCAGGGGGATCCGGCCCCCTCCGGTTGCACCTGCCGTGCCCCTCCGTTCCCTTCCTGCCTTGCCTTCTCTTCCTGCTCCGCCATCTCTTCCCGCCGGTCCCTCCGGTCATGCTTCTACCATGACCGAAGGCGACCTTTCTCTGCTCCGGGATGCCTATGGCATCCCGGGGTCTATCCGTCTGTTTGCTCCGCGGTCCGGGGAGCGCGTCACCATGAGTGGCCCCGGCCGCATTGCTTTCTACGAAGACTTCCTCCTCGGGGGTCTTCGTTTTCCTCTGCACCCTTTCTTTCTTTCCTTCCTCAGCCACTTCCGGCTCGTCCCGGCCCAGCTGGCTCCTAATGCCATCCGGGTCATCTTCTCCTTTATTGTCTTCTGCCACTTTCACGGGTTCATTGCCCGTTTTTCTCTCTTCAGGGCCCTGTTCACCCTGAAGAAGTGCTCCACCGATGACGGCTGGTGGTACATCTCGCCCCGGCCTAGGTGTCTCCGGTTCGACCTCCCTTCCTCGGTCAAGGGATGGAAGAACCGGTTTTTCTTCGTCGCCTCGGTCGACGACGTCGATTGGGCCTGGAGCGAACCGGACCGGTCGCCGAACCGGAATTCCCGAGTGGAGTCTGCGGACCAGGAGTCCTACACCCAGCTCCTGAGTGACGTGGTCCCGGCGCTCGAGGTTCTGCTCTCTGAGCAGAATCTTTTTGAGGCCGGCATCAGTCCCATCCGTGAGACTGGTGAGATTTGGCCCCGTATTGATTTCTGCCTCCCCCTCTTTCTTTAAGATCGAGCTGTCTGACCTTCTGTCTTTTTCATTTTGCAGGGATGAAGTTTTCTTTGGAGAACCTCCTGGAGGGGGCGGCCCAGCGGGACGTCGTGGAGGTGGATGAGCCCGCAGCGAAGAGGGCTCGTACAGAGACGAGCCGGGAGGTCGTGGCGGCGACCGTGCCCGACCCAGCTGCTGCCATTTCCCCGCCCAGGCCACCTCAGGGCGGGGTTCCTGGTACTTCGGCCACACGACCTGGCGGCGCCGCAGAGAGAGCTCCAGCGCCCGCCGCTCCGCCTGTCTCCGGGCCTGTCATCGCCGACAGCGCCGTCTGTGGCGACCGCCGGCCCGTCGGTTGCGGTTCCGGCTGAGGGGGCAGCTGCCGCAGGGGCCGGCCCGAAGGGTCCGGCACCGGTGATCTCCCACCGGGACTCAGTCATCCTCGAAAGGGGACTGGCGGAGAAGATGATGGAGTACGCCTCCACCGCCCGGGACCGCCGAGCTCGGGGCGGCCGAGACTATGCGGACGCTCTGCTCGGCATCCTTCCGCAGCTTTTCACGGTAAGTGCGAGCTTCCTCTTCTTCCTTGTTTCAACCTCGAGGCTTTCTGCCTCTGCTCTGACGTGCGTCATTTTTGCCACTGCAGATCGGGAACGACGTCCTCCTACTGAGGAATTACCTCGTAGGGAACGCCAAGAGGGACTCCGATCGGGAGCTGAAGCTCGACAAGCTCGCGGCCGACGTGAAGAATCTGATGGAGAAGGGGGCCGAGCTGCGAGCCGAGAAGCAAGCCCTCTAGTCCGACCTAACGCGTTCCGAGGAGCGGAACAAGGAGTTGGAGGCCTCCTTGTCGGAGGAGCGGACCTCCAACCAGCGCCGAACCGAGGAGGAGGCGGCGGAGAAGGCCCGCCTGCAGGCCCACTCCCAATGGCTGGAGCGCCAGCTGGAGGAGGCCCGGCGAGAGGTGGCCGCGGCGAAGGACCGGAGCGCCTACGTCAACGGGCTCCTGGAGGCGGCCAAGCGAGAAGCGCAAGAGGCCGTCCCCAAGTTCCGGGCCTCCGACGAGTTCATGTCGGAGGTCCGGGAGGCCGCCATGGACTCCTTCCTGAAGGGGTTCCGGATGTGCCGGGAGAAGGTGGGGGCCTTCTTCCCCCAGCTGGACCTGAGCGGAGTCGTAGTTGGCGGCAGGAAGCCAGGGGGCGAGGGCAGGGCTCCCGGCGCGGCCCAAACGACACCTGCGGCGCTGTCGACCAGCGATGCCGCGGCCCCGGGGCAGCCCCAGGAGCCGGCTACTGTAGAAGTTGAAGAAGCAGCACCCGCGCCTCCGGCAGATGGCTCCGAACCCGCACCCCAGTGACCCGGCGCTGTCTTTTTGTTTTATCTCTGTAGTTTTTGTTTTTTGGGGAGTCCCGGCCTGTCGGGGCTCCCAGCTTGTAGCGACTACTTATATTAATGAAGATCCAAGCTTTACCGAAACCTTGTTCATTGTTTCGTCTTACTTTTCTCTTCTTTTCTTTCTGAGATGTCGGTCTGGAATACCTGAAAATACTGCAGGCCTGGTCCTTCCATTGCTCAAATCGAAGGATGGGGCCCGCTGAGTCATGTCGCAGCAAGGCAAGCCTTAAGCAGGTCCGATTTTGGGTTGCCTTCATGCTCGGGCGAACAACACGGTTTCTGCACCGTCTTCCAGGCCGAAACCCGGGATCTCCGGACTGAGCTCGATGCCGCAGGCCTTTTCAAACCTTGCACGGCTTGCTGAGCTGTGCTCCGGGCTTGCGTGGGCGAACTGGGTTCGGCGCCACCTTCCAGGCCGAAGCCCAGGATCTTCCGGACTAAGCTCGATGCCGCAGGCTTTCTCAAACCTTGCGCGGCTTGCTGAGCTGTGCTCCGGGCTTGCGTGGGCGAACTGGGTTCGGCGCCACCCTCCAGGCCGAAGCCCAGGATCTTCCGGACTGAGCTCGATGCCGCAGGCTTTCTCAAACCTTGCGCGGCTTGCTGAGCTGTGCTCCGGGCTTGCATGGGCGAACTGGGTTCGGCGCCACCTTCCAGGCCGAAGCCCAGGATCTTCCGGACTGAGCTCGATGCCGCAGGCTTTCTCAAACCTTGCGCGGCTTGCTGAGCTGTGCTCCGGGCTTGCATGGGCGAACTGGGTTCGGCACCACCCTCTAGGCCGAAGCCCAGGATCTTCCGGACTGAGCTCGATGCCGCAGGCTTTCTCAAACCTTGCACGGCTTGCTGAGCTGTGCTCCGGGCTTGCGTGGGCGAACTGGGTTCGGCGCCACCCTCCAGGCCGAAGCCCAGGATCTTCCGGACTGAGTTCGATGCCGCAGGCCTTCTTGTTGAAGTTAGAAGGGAGTGTTTGAAGTGGGGGAGCTTTGTTACAGAAACTGGGAGCCTTACATCACTGGTAGTACATTCTCAAGTTCGAGGAGTTCCATGTCCGGGGGAACCTGGCACCTCCCAATTCTTCCAAGCAATATGCCCCATGAGGGAGGGCTTCTGCCACCCGATATGGGCCTTCCCAGTTGGGTGAAAGCTTGCCGCATTCCCGTGGCTGGGAGGCTTCTGCGCGTCGGAGGACCAGGTCCCCGGGACAAAAAACCTTCGGCCGCACTCGGGAGTTGTAATATCTGGCTACTCGTTGCCGGTTTGCCGCCATTCGGATTCGGGCCTTGTCCCTCGTTTCCTCGAGAAGGTCTAGGTTGAGCATCATCCTGGCCAGGTTTTCTGTCTCGTCGTATTGCTCCACGCGCAGCGTGGGTAGGCTGAGCTCGATCGGGATGACTGCCTCGGCTCCGAAGACGAGGTTGAATGGGGTTTCGTCGGTAGCCGTCCTTGGGGTGGTGTGGTATGCCCAAAGGATGCTGGGAAGCTCGTCGACCCACCTGCCCTTGGCTTGGTCCAGCCGCGTGCGGAGGCCCTGAAGAATGGTCCTGTTCGTGACTTCGGCTTCCCCGTTGGTCTGAGGGTGCGCCACCGAGGTGAAGCGATGCTTGATGCCGAGGTCGCTGCAGAAATCTTCGAACTCCCGACAGTCGAACTGGCGTCCGTTGTCGGTGACCACGGTGTGGGGAAGGCCGAAGCGGTAGACGATGGACTTCCAGAAGAACTTGGCGACGTTTGCTTCGGTGATTCTTGCCAAGGGCTCGGCCTCGACCCACTTTGTGAAGTAGTCGATAGCCACTATCAAAAACTTCCGCTGGCCGGACGCCGGCGGGAATGGGCCCATGAGGTCCATCCCCCACTGGGCGAACGGCCAGGGGGCTGAGAGCTGAGAGATCGGGTTGGAGGGTTGCCGCTGCACCGTGGCGTGACGCTGGCACCGGTCGCACTTCTTCACGAAGTCGGCGGCGTCTTCCTTCATTGTCTCCCAGAAGTAGCCTTGACGAAGGGCCTTGTACGCCAATGCCCTGCCCCCCACGTGGTTCCCGCAGATGCCTTCGTGAATCTCCTGGAGCACAAGCTTGGCTTCTGTGGGTCCGATGCACTTGAGGAGGGGATAAGAGTAGGATCTTCGATACAGCTGCCCGTCCATCAGGACGAACCGCACGGCCTTCTTTCTGATGAGGCGAGCCGCCTCTCGGTCCTCCGGCAGGGTGCTGCTGGTGATGTACGCAGCGTACTTGTCCATCCAGCCGGGCTCCTGGCCGACCTGATGGACCTCCACCGGTGCTTCGAGGCTTGGGACCTCAAGTCGCTCCACATGAGCGCGTCCCAGCATCGTGTCCGGCAGGGTCGCCAGCCGAGAGAGGGCATCCGCACGAGCGTTCTCCCCACGGGGGATATGGAAGACGTTGAAGCGCCGGAACTTGGACGCGCCCGCCTTGACGAGCTCCAAATACTTCGCCATCTGGGGGTCGTATGCGACGTACTCCCCGGATACCTGCCCCGCCACGAGCTGGGAGTCAGTAAAAGCTCTGAGGTTGGTCACGCCCAGCTCGTGGGAGACTCTCAGTCCGGCGAGAAATGCCTCGTACTCCGCCTGGTTATTTGTCGCGGGGAATTGGAAACGGAGTGCGCACTCAGCGACAACCCCGTCGCCGTTGGCAAGGATAAGCCCAGCTCCGCTTCCGCCGGAGTTTGAGGCTCCGTCTACATGGAGGATCCAGGCGTCCTCTCCGGGCTCATCGGTGCCGACCTCCATCGGCCGGGCCGAGGGGCCCTCCTCGGGCTCCTTGCCCAAGCCTGCACATTCGACCAAGAAATCGACCAGCACCTGTGCCTTCATGGCCGACCTCGGTCGGTATGTAATGTCGAACTTGCTGAGTTTCAGTGCCCACTTGGCCAATCATCCCGAGGTATCGGGTCGGCTGAGCACCGCTTTCAGCGGTTGATCCGTCAAGACGGCGATGGGATGCGCTTGGAAATAGGGCCTGAGACGCTGGGCAGACACTATTAGCATAAAAACGAGTTTCTCGGACCGGGAATACCTGAGCTCCGCGTCCCGAAGAAGTTTGCTGGTATAGTACACCGGCCGCTGGAGCCCCTGGTCGTCGGTTCGGACCAAGACAGAGCTGACGGCCTCCAGGGTAACCGCCAAGTAGAGGGTAAGCTCCTCCCCCTCCTCGGGTCTGGACAGTAAAGGTGGCGATGCGAGCGTCATCTTCAGCTCCTCGAAGGCCTGCTGGCACTCCTCGGTCCAAGCAAAGCCATTCATCTTCCTCAGCACCTTGAAGAAGGGACGGCAGCGGTCCACCGACCTGGAAATAAAATGGCTAAGGGCCGCAACCCGGCCAGTCAGTTGCTGCACTTGCTTCTTGGAGGCTGGCTGCTCCATGTCCAGGATGGCCTGGACCTTCTCCGGGTTGGCCTCGATTCCTCTTTGGGTCACCATAAACCCTAGGAACTTCCCGGCGGAGACGCCGAAGGCGCACTTCGCCGGGTTCAGCTTCATCTGATGGCGGCGGAGGTTGCCGAATGCCTCCGTCAGGTCGGCCACGTGGTCCGAATCGAGTTTGCTCATCACCAGCATGTCGTCCACGTACACCTGCATGTTGCGGCCTATCTGGTCTTTGAAGACTTTATTGACCAGACGTTGGTACGTCGCCCCCGCGTTCTTGAGGCCGAAGGGCATCATCCTGTAACAGAAAGTCCCGTGGTCAGTTATGAAGGCAGTGCGCTCTTCGTCCTCCGGGTTCATCCGGATCTGGTTGTATCCGGAGAAGGCGTCCATGAATGACAGGAGGCGATGCCCCGAGGTGGTGTCGACCAGCTGGTCGATCTTCGGCAGAGGGAAGCTGTCCTTTGGGCAAGCTCGATTGAGGTCGGTGTAGTCCACACAGATCCTCCACTTACCACTACTCTTCTTTACCATGACCACGTTTGCTAACCAGCTGGGGTATTGGACTTCTCGGACAAAACCGGCGGCGAGGAGCTTTTCTACCTCCTCGTTGATCGCCTTCTGTCTCTCCATGGCGAAGCTTCTCTTCTTCTGGCGGACCGGGCGGCAACCTGGGTCCACGTTCAGGCTGTGCATGATGATCTCGGGCGGGATGCCCGGCATGTCGACCGCCGACCAGGCGAACACGTCAGTGTTGGCACGGAGGAACTCCAGCAGGCGGGTTCGCTCTTCCTCGGGGAGCTGGGCCCCGACTTGCACCGTCTTCAGGGGGTCCGAACCGAGGGGAAAAGTTAGCAGGCGCTCTACGGGCCCTCCCCTGGGTTCCTTCTCTCTCAGGTCGAGATCCTCGATATCGTGGGCGAGCTCTGCGCTCATGGTGCCTGGGACTGTCTGGAGGCAGAGCGGGACCGGCTGGATCGTCCCCTTCATTTCCCCGAGCCCGGAAGGCGTGGGGAACTGCACCAGCAGCCTCCTCGTGGAGATGGTGGCGTCCAGTTGGTTGAGCCCGGGACGCCCGAGAATGGCGTTGTAAGGCGAAGGGAGCTTGACGACAGTGAATGTTATCATGACGGTCGCCTGCCGAGGCGGGGATCCAGCGGTGACCGGGAGAGTGATCTCTCCTCCGACCCCCACGGAGTCCCCTGTAAAACCTACGAGTGGGATGTGCACTGGTTTCAGCTGATCGGGAGACAAGTTCATCTGAGAGAAAGCATCGTAAAAAAGTACGTCGGCCGAGCTTCCACTATCCACCATGATTCGATGTACAGGATGCTTCGCGATGGTCATCTCGACCACCACGGCATCATTGTTTACATTGTCATTAATTTCCCCTCCCTTGGGAGGGATTACATTCTCCGGGACTTCCCGGGCTCTCTTCTCTGCTCGGCCGGACCCGCGTGAGATCATGCCCACGGGCTTCTCCGTTGGGCGGTTGTCGATCGCGGGGACAGGCGGTAAGGCCGCGAGCGGCTGCCCTTCGGAGGGGACCTCGTTCTTGACGAACTTCCTGAGGTAACCCCTCCCGATCAGCTCCTCAATCTCCTGCTTCAGATGGCGACACTCCTCCGTGTCATGTCCGTGCTCGCGGTGGAACTGGCAGTACTTTGATTTGTCTCGGGCGGCTCTCGGGTTCTGAGGTGGAGGTCGGCGGAGGTAACGCTCGCCCTCGATTTCCATGAGGATTTTTGCTCGAGGCGCGAGGAGAGGGGTGTACCTCCGCTCGGGAGTGGACTCGGCCCTCGGCCTTGGATTCGGGCGAGGGTCGGCGGACGGCCCGGGCCTCCGAGCTCCCGGGGCGTCCCTCGGAATTGGCTTCTTCGGAGTCTTCCCGTCCAGCTCTCGGCGGGTGCGGTCAGCCTCCTCCGCTCGGATGTACTTGTGGGCACGGAGGAGGAGCTCGGAATACGTCCTGGGCGGCTTCTTGTCCAGGGAATAGGTCAGGCGGGACGTCTTGAGCCCGCGCTTCAAAGCCAGCATAGCGACGGCTCGTCCAAGCTGTAGATCTCCAAGGCTGCGGTCTTAAACCGGGTGATGTAGTCTCGGAGCAGCTCCTGGTCCTGCTGGCGGATGGAGAAGAGGCTGTCCACCTCCCTTGGCACCTTTCGACAAGCATCGAAGTGCGCCACGAACTTTCCTTCCAACTGCTGGAAGGAGCAAATGGATCCGGGCTCGAGACGGGTGAACCAGACTCGAGCGGCCTTCCGAAGGGTCGCTGGGAAGGCGATGCACAGAAGGGCATCAGTGGCGCCCTGGACCCTCATGAGAGCTTTATAGCTCTCCAAATGGTCCAGGGGGTCGGTGGTCCCGTCGTAGGGGTCCACCTGCGGCATGCGGAACCGTTTCGGGATCGGTTCTGCCTGGATTTCTTCAGAGAAAGGGGGGTGGGAGTCGTAGCCCGCCGGGTCAGCTGACGAGTTCTGCAGGTCGGCGAACCGTCGGGCAAACTCCGCCAACTTGCGCTCTGCTCTTCTAGGCGCCTCTCGGCCTGGCGCCTGACGGCTTCGTCGATGGAGTCTTCCACCGAGACTGCAGGTGAAGGGGGCGCCGATCGGTCTCGACGCGAGGTCTGGCCCCGGCGTCGCTTGCTGCGATGCACCGTTTCGGCCCCATCGACCGGGGATCGACTCTCGTGATCCTCCGAACCGGAATAGTTTCTCTTCGGGGGAGCTTGGTGGCTCCCTCGGGGGTTGGAGATGGCCCGCGGATGGGACGGCCTGCCCTGGATTGAGCGCAGGCTCCCATGCTGCCCCGCGGCTCGTGCCGCGGGAGTCCCTGGCTGCGGCTGAGTGGCCAGGGACCGTTGCTGATGCTGAAGTTGTCGGACCGCTGAGGTCAAGGTCTGCAGCTGCTGGACGATGGCCGCAAGGGATCCGTCCACCGGGGTAGGCTGCTGCGGAAGAGGAGGGGGAGCCGGAAGCTCCCGTTCGGGGGTGTGGCCCCCTGGAGGGGAGTGGGTTTCTCCCACACGGCTGGTGGACGCCTCGCGACCACGAGTGACCACCATTGCTGGAGAGCGTGACACCTGCAGAAAGCTGGTTCCCGCTAGGGGTTAGTGTCCTGCCCCCCTTCCTGGCATGCCAATCTGTTGCCGCTCTCGTCGCCGCGCCCGTGCCACGGATCAGCCGATCCTTCCTGGCCGCCTGGCGAGGGAGCCTCCCTTCCTGCGGAGAACCTGCAACAAAGGGGTTAGAAGACCCTGGCCGGGGATCCCGGCGAGGGAGCTCCGACGGTCAAGTCAGTAGACGACGAGAAGGAACAGACTCTCCCACCCGGGCCCTCGAAAGGGTCCCAGATTTAGAGAGTTAATTGGTGAAGGAAGCGCTCTGGGGACCGGAATCTCGGCTGGGCCTGCTTGTCGAACTCACGCCTTCCCCTCTCGGGATCTCTGGTTTTTCTCTCGGTGCGAGGCCTAGTGCCCGTGCTTCCTCCTTGTCCCCAGGCTAATTTGGCTTACCTTGTCGTCCCCAGATTCTTCCTTCTTTATCCCCTTCCGTCGCGCGTTTGTCTTTTTCTGCCTCGGGAACCCTCCTCCCCCGTCCTCTTCTCTTTTCCCTTTTTGGTGAAGGGTGCCAGGCGGCTTTCCGACCTCGTCCGTCGGGCCCAGCATGGGAAAGGCAAGGACAGAAGAGAGAGAGGGGAGGGCGGTGCTGGCAGGGCGGCCGGTCAGCCCTCGGGCCCGGTGAGAGCGCCCTCTTCCCCAAGCGTGGGCGCCATCTATCTATGGGGCCTGTGTCGTCAAGGTTGCGTCTCTCGGTCGCGGGGCCTGTCGGGCCGATGCTAGCGATGTTCTGCGTGCCGCCGCCCTCCGTACAGGATGCCGTCTGGGATTCGTACGGCCCGAGGGACGGCCTCGGGGCCCGTCTCTCGCTCCCCAGGGCCCTCGTCGTATGAGCGGTCTGACCTCGGCTGAGTTGGGCCCGTCTCTGGGGGCCACCTGGCGAAGGGCGAAAGATCAGCCGACCTCGGCTTAGGTGGACCCCTCCTGGGTGGACACCTGGCGAGGTGGCAGGAGGTCGCCTGGCTTCGGTCGAGGTGGGCCCGTCTCCGGGTAGCCACCTGGCGAAGGGCGAAGGATCAGCCGACCTCGGCTTAGGTGGACCCCTCCCAGGTGGACACCTGGCGAGGTGGCAGGAGGTCGCCTTGCTTCGGCCGAGGTGGGCCCGTCTCCGGGTGGCCACCTGGTGAAGGACGAAGGATCAGCCGACCTCGGCTTCGGTGGACCCCTCCTGGGTGGACACCTGGCGAGGCGGCAAGAGGTCGCCCGACCTTGGCCGACCTCACTTAAGCGGACCCCTCCGGTCCCGGGCGCCAATGAGGTGGTAGAGGAACTCCGAGCAGAACTCGACCTCGGCGAGGGCGGTTTGCCTTAGGCAGTCGTCGTGTAGTGTAGTCTCGCCGACCCTAACTTTGAGGATGTGGCGCTGACTAGGCCAGGGAAACTTACACGTGGCTCGCTCGTATTCGACGATACCTGAGCCTGGCCACGTCACTGTCACGGCTGTAACACATGCTAAGTTTCAGACTTCCCTCAAGTGTCGACTCACCTGAGATTTCCATAGAGCTTCAAAGAACATTTTTGAACTAAGGTTGACTTATGGAGACCAAGTATCGACTCAAGGTGTCGACTCATGACTTGAAGTATCGACACTTGAAGTTCTGTTGAACAATAATGACTAGTTTTTTCAAATGTAGAACTTATCCTCTTTGCCCCCAATGACTAGTTCCACCTCTCCAACGATCATAAACTGCCATTTGAAGATTGGAAGAGTATTTAAAGTGGATTAAACTCAAGAGGGATAAAACTAATGAGAAATTGAGTGCATTCACTCCGATATTCATTAAGTGCAACTACTTTTAAGTGAAGTGAAGCTTTCAAGCATTCAAAAGCAATTAAGTCCAACCACTCAAGCATCATTTAAGGCTTCAACAACTTGAAGATAAGCATCTTCAAAGAGCTTTAAAGAGATATTTGCTTTTATTTGAAAGCTTTCTTGCATTTCATACATTCTATTTAAATTCGTTGTTAAGGTTTGCTGGTGAGCATGTGTGTTAAAACCAATAAAGGTTTTTGGTTAGCCTTATGAAAATCAAAAAGGTTTATGGTTAGCCTTGTGAAAATTAAAGAGATTTTTGGTTAGCCTTATGAAAACCAAGAAGGTTGTTGGTGAGCCTAAGTTACAAAACCAACTAGATTTTTGATTAGCCCGTAAAATCAAAGAGATTTTGACTTGTGTTTCTGGTGAAAACAAGTTGGATTTTGATTAGTGAGCTCGGAAAGCTAATCGGTTGTAATCAAGAGTGAATATAGTGAATTCCCAAGTAGACCTTAGGGAGTGGATGTAGGTGCCTTGGTGTGCACCGAACCACTATATATTATTGTGTTTATGTTGCTTGCTCTCTCTTTATTTACTCTTATTTACTTTACATTTGCTTATCTATTTCTGCTGCATACTCTTGAATAACACACAAGCACTTGCAATTCACTAGCATCTTAATTATTTTTAATTGGCACATACTTGAAAAAGTTTTTAAAACCCAATTCACCCTCCCTCTTGGGTTGCTTACTGAACAACAACTATGATAATGGAGAGATGAAGAATCGGTCCATGGTAAAAATTGTTGAATGCCCTTCTCAACCTACCGATTCATTAAATTGCAGACTGTATTATTTAAAATACCTAAAATTTCTTGCTCGCAGGAATAAGCTTGATCATTGGGATTTCATAGAAAATGATATCAGTGTCTATCGATGATAGTTAGCAGTAAAATTATTAAGAGAGAGCCTCAATCAAAAGATAGATATTGCTATTAAAATTTAGCACGTAAAAGCTAAATTTTTGTAATATTTTTTTCTCTTCAGTTCAGGGACTTGTGTAACATATTACAGAAATTTGTAATTTAATTGATGTTATATATTAAGCATTATTCAAAAGAAAAATTATGTAATTCTTTTAAACAATAATGTTATAAATATCATGTTCTCATTACATTAAGTTTGTTGTATATTAGATGTTATGTTTTATTCCAAAATGTCAAATTTCTAAATGGATGTGATGATATTATACAGCAATGTTATATTTCTTGACAGGGTATCATAGTTTTTTAATTAAAATGTCATAGTATAGAACTGGAGTGTCGTAATCATGTTTCAGCATTTACTTAAAATTTATTTCTTAGTGGTGTATCATGATATTCTGAGAGTTTTAATTCTGACCACAAGTGGCAGGTATTATAGGTAGAAGGAGTTAGAAATTTTGATTTTATATTTTATGCATGAGTATCATAGTTTTTTAATTAAAGTATCATAATTTTTAAATTAGGGTGTTATAATACTGTTTCGGTCTATATGAGTAATCTTCTAGTATCCATGATATTTTTTAACACTCTAGGGGTCATAAACCAAGCCACGAATGATAGGATTACAGGTAAAAATGGTTAAAAATTTTGATTTTATATTTTATGCATGGGTGTCATAATTTTTTAACTAGGGTATCAAAATTTTTAAACTGGGATGTCGTAATACTGTTTCGACCTATATGAGTAATTTTCTAGCATCCGTTATATTTTTTGATACTCTGGGAGTCATAAACCAAGCCACGGTTGATATCTATTACAAATAGAAGGGGTTAGAAACTTTGATTTTATATTTTATGCATGGGTGTTGTAGTTTTTAAATTAGGATGTCGTAATACTGTTTCAGCTTATATAAGTAATTTTCTAGCATCCGTGGTATTTTTTGATACTCTAGGAGTCATAAACCAAGCCATAGATGAGAGGTATTATAGGTAAAAGATGTTAGAAACTTTGATTTTACATTTTATGCATGGGTGTTGTAGTTTTTTAACTAGGATATTATAATTTTTAAATTAGAATATCATAATATTGTTTCGGCCTATGTGAGTAATCTTCTAGCATCCGTGGCATTTTGACACTCTGGAAGTAATAAACCAAATCACGGATGACATGTGTTACGGCCGTGACGATGACGTGGCCGGGCTCAGATACCGCCAAATATGATTGAGTCACGTGGAGGTTTCTCCGGCCGAGTCAGCGCCACATTGCCGAGGTCGAGCTCGGCAAGGCTACTCCGCCAGACGACTTCCCAAGACAAACTGCTCTCGCCGAAGTCGAGCTCAGTTCGGGGCTCCCCTGCCACCTCGCCAGGTGTCCGCCCAGGAGGGGACCACCTAGGCCGAGGTCGGCCGATCCTTCGCTCCTTCGCCAGGTGGCCCCCGGAGACGGGCCCACCTCGACCGAAGCCAGGCGACCTCCTGCCACCTCGCCAGGTGTCCACCCGGGAGGGGTCCACCTAGGTCGAGGTCGGCCGATCCTTCGCTCCTTCGCCAGGTGGCCCCCGGAGATGGGCCCACCTCGGCCGAAGCCAGGCGACCTCCTGCCACCTCGCCAGGTGTCCACCCGGGAGGGGTCCACCTAGGCCGAGGTCGGCCGATCCTTCGTTCCTTCGCCAGGTGGCCCCTGGAGATGGGCCCACCTCGGTCGAAGCCAGGCGACCTCCTGCCACCTCGCCAGGTGTCCACCCGGGAGGGGTCCACCTAGGCCGAGGTCGGCCGGTCCTTCGCTCCTTTGCCAGGTGGCCCCCGGAGACGGGTCCACCTCGGCCGAGGACAGGCCGCCCGTACAAAGAAGGTCCCAAGGAAATAGGCGCGGGCTCCGAGGTCGTCCCTTGGGCCGTGCGCATCACAGGCGGCGCCCCGTACGGACGGCGGCGGCATGCGAAACACCATTTGCATCGGCCCGACAGGTCCCGCAATCGAGAGGCGCGGCTTTGACAAAACAGGGCCCATAGACGGATGGTGCCCACACTTGGAAAAGAGAGCGCTCTCACTAGGCCCGAGGTCTGACCGGCCGCCTTACCGGCGCCACCCCCCCTTCTGTCTTTGCCTTTTCCCCGTTGGGCTCGGCGGACGAGGTCGGAAAGCCGCATGGCCCTCCTCACCGAAAGGGGAAAGAGAAAGGGATGGGGGAGGGGAGCCTCCCAGGGGGAGAGGACAGGCGAACAGCGAGAGGAGATAAAAGGAAGGAAGCTGGGGACGACAAGGTAAGCCGACCAGGTTAGGGACAAGTAAGAGGCAGCGGCCAAAAGCCTCGCTCCAAGAGTGAGATCCAAGGTCCCGAGAGGGGATCGCTTGGCGTGAGCTCGGCAAGGAGGCCCGGCCGAATTTCTGGTCCCCAGAGCACCCTTCTTATTAACAAATTCTCTAAATCTGGAACCCCTTCGGGGGCCTGTCTTGGAGAGTATGTTCCTTCTCATCGTCTACTGACTTGACCGTCGGAGCTCCCTCGCCGGGATCCCCGGCCAGGGTCTCCTAACCCCTTTCTTGCAGGTTCGCCGCAGCCAGGGAGGTTCCTCCGCCAGGCGGTCAGAGAAGATCCATGGATCCGAGTCACGGGCGCGACGGCGAGAACGGCAACGGATTGGCGCACCAGGTAGGGGGGCAAGACAACACCCCCTAGCGGGAGCGAGGCCCGGCCCGCGGGGCAGCATGGGAGCCTGCGCTCCATTCAGGGCAGGCCATCCCACCCGAGGGCCATCTCCAACCCCCGTGGGAGCCACCAAGCTCCCGCAAAAAGAAACTACTCCGATTCGGAGGATCACGAGAGTCGATCCCTGGCCGATGAGGCCGAAACGGTGCATCGCAGCAAGCGACGCCGAGGCCCGACTTCGCGCCGAGACAAATCGGCGCCCCCTTCACCCGCAGCCTCGGTGGAAGACTCCACCGACGAAGCCATCAGGCGCCAGGCCGAGAGGCGCCTGGAGGAGCATGAGCGCAAGCTAGCGGAGTTCGCCCGCTGATTTGCCGACCTGCAAAACTCGTCGGCGAACCCGGCGGGCTACGACTCCCGTCCCCCTTTCTCTGAAGAAATCCAGACGGAGCCGATCCCAAAACGGTTCCGCATGCCACAGGTGGATCCCTACGACGGGACCACCGACCCTCTGGACCACCTGGAGAGCTACAAAGCTCTCATGAGGGTCCAGGGGGCCACCGACGCTCTTCTGTGCATCGCCTTCCCGGCCACCCTCCGGAAGGCCGCTCGAGTCTGGTTCACCCGCCTCGAGCCTGGATCCATTTGCTCCTTCCACCAGTTGGAAGGAAAGTTTGTGGCACACTTCGACGCCTGTTGAAAGGTGCCAAGAGAGGTGGACAGCCTCTTTTCTATCCGCCAGCAGGACCAGGAGCTGCTCCGGGACTACATCACCCGGTTCAAGATCGCAGCCCTGGAAATCTACAGTTTGGACGAGCCCGTCGCCATGTTGGCTTTGAAGCGCGGGCTCAAGACGTCCCGCCTGACCTACTCCCTGGACAAGAAGCCGCCCAGGACGTACTCCGAGCTCCTCCTCCGCGCCCATAAGTACATCCGAGCGGAGGAGGCCGACCGCACCCGTCGAGAGTTGGACGGGAAGACTCTGAAGAGGCCACCCCCGAGAGATATCCCGGGAGCTCGGAAGCCCGGGCCATCTGCCGACCCTCGCCCGAATCCAAGGCCGAGGGGCGAGGCCACTCCCGAGCGGAGGTTCACCCCTCTCCTCGCACCTCGGACGAAGATCCTTATGGAAATCGAGGTCGAGCGCTACCTCCGCCGACCTCCTCCTCAGAACCCGAGGGCCATCCGGGACAAATCGAAGTACTGCCAGTTCCATCGCGAGCACGGTCACGACACGGAGGAGTGTCACAACCTGAAGCGGGAGATCGAGGAGCTGATCAAGAGGGGCTACCTCAGGAAGTTCGTCAGGAACGAGGCCCCCCCGGAGGGGCAGCCGCTCGCGACCTTACCGCCCGTTCCTGCAATCGACAACCGCCCAACGGAGAAGCCCGTGGGCATGATTTCACGCGGGGTCGGACGAGTGACGAAGAGAGCCCGGGAAGTCGGGAACCCGGAGAATGTGATCCCTCCCGAGGAGGGGAAGGGTAATGATAATGTAAATAACGATGCCGTGGTGGTCGAGATGACCATCGCGAAGCATCCTGTACATCGAATCATGGTGGATAGTGGAAGCTCGGCTGACGTGCTTTTTTACGAGGCTTTCTCTCGGATGAACTTGTCCCACGATCAGCTGAAACCGGTACATACCCCCCTGGTAGGATTTACAGGGGACTACGTCGGGGTCGAGGGGGAGATCACTCTCCCGATCACCGCCGGATCCCCACCCCGGCAGATGACCGTCCTGATAACGTTTACCGTCGTCAGACTCCCCTCGCCTTACAACGCCATTCTCGGGCATCCCGGGCTCAACCAACTGGACGCCACGATCTCCATGAAAAGGTTGTTGGTGCAGTTCCCAACGCCTTCCGGGCTCGGGGAGATGAAGGGAACGACACGGCCGGTCCCGCTTTGCCTCCAGACAGTCCCGGGCGTCCGGGGCGCAGAGCTCGCCCCCGATGTCGACGACCTCGACCTAAGAGAGAAGGAACCCCGGGGAGGGCCCGTGGAGCGCCTGCTGACCTTTCCCCCTGTTCGGACCCGCTGAAGACGGTGCAAGTCGGGGCCCAGCTCCCTGAAGAAGAAAGGACCCGCCTGCTGGAGTTCCTCCGCGCGAACGCTGACGTATTCGCCTGGTCAGCGGCCGACATGCCAGGCATCCCGCCCGAGGTCATCATGCACAGGTTAAACGTGGACCCAAACTGCCGCCCGGCCCGCCAGAAGAAGAGGAGCTTCGCCATGGAAAGACAGAAGGCAATCAACGAGGAAGTGGAAAAACTCCTCGCTGCCGGTTTTGTGCGGGAAGTCCAGTATCCCAGCTGGCTAGCAAACGTGGTCATGGTAAGAAAGAGTAGTGGTAAGTGGAGGATCTGTGTGGACTATACAGACCTCAACCGAGCCTGCCCAAAGGACAACTTCCCTCTTCCAAAGATCGACCAGCTGGTCGACACCACCCCAAGGACGGCTACCGACGAGACCCCGTTCAACCTCGTCTTCGGAGCCAAGGCGGTCATCCCGATCGAGCTCAGCCTACCCACGCTGCGTGTGGAGCAATATGACGAGACAGAAAACCCTGCCAGGATGATGCTCAACCTCGACCTTCTTGAAGAGACGAGGGACAAGACCCGAGTTCGCATGGCGGCGTATAGACAGTGTGTGGCCAGGTATTACAACTCCCGAGTGCGGCCGAAGTTTTTTCGTCCCGGAGATCTGGTCCTTCGGCGCGCTGAAGCTTCTCAGCCACGGGAATGCGGCAAGCTCTCGCCCAACTGAGAGGGCCCGTACCGGGTAGCAGAAGCCCTCCCCCACGGCGCCTACTACCTGGAAGAATTGGGAGGTGCCAGGTTCCCCCGGACGTGGAATGCCTCGAACCTAAGAGTGTATTATCAATAATGTAAGGTTTCCCACTCCTGCAATAAAGTTTCCTTGCTTCAAACGCTCTCCTCTCACTTTGTAGGGAAACCAGCGCATGGCCCTGAATTCGGCACGCCCGACCATGGCCGACGGTCGAAGGAAGCGGGAGATCCTGGGCTTTGGCCTGGAAGGTGGCGCCGAACCCAGTTCGCCCATGCAAGCCCGGAGAATAGCTCGGCAAGCCGCGCAAGGCTTGAGAAAGCCTGCGGCCCCGGGGTTCAGTCCGGAGATCCTGGGCTTCGGCCTGGAAGGTGGCGCCGAACCCAGTTCGCCCACGCAAGCCCGGAGAATAGCTCGGCAAGCCGCGCAAGGCTTGAAAAAGCCTGCGGCCCCGGGGTTCAGTCCGGAGATCCTGGGCTTCGGCCTGGAAGGTGGCACCGAACCCAGTTCGTCCACGCAAGCCCGGAGAACAGCTCGGCAAGCCGCGCAGGGCTTGAGAAAGCCTGCGTCCCCGGGGTTCAGTCCGGAGATCCTGGGCTTCGGCCTGGAAGGTGGCGCCGAACCCAGTTCGCCCACGCAAACCCGGTGAACAGCTCGGCAAGCCGCGCAAGGCTTGAGAAAGCCTGCGGCCCCGGGGTTCAATCCGGGAGGCCCGGGCTTCGGCCTGGAAGGCGGGGCAGAAACCACTTCGCCCATGCAAGCATGAAGGCAATCCCAAGGCCGAACCCGCTCAAGGCCTACTCTGACGCCACGCGGTCCGGAATGTCCCAACCTTCGATCAGAGCGACGGACGGGACCGGGTCCACACTCGTTCCGGCACTCCACATCGACACCTCAAGAAAGAAAAAAAAGAAAAAAAAAAAAGAGGAGATGGGAGAGTGGGGAAGAAAGTGAACTCTAGACTTAGTCAAAAAGATGATTTCATTAATCCAAGGAAAAGTACAAAGCTGGGAATCCTGACAGGCCGGGAGTCCCCAAAAAAAAAAAAAGAAGAAGAAAGAAGAAATACAACTACGACAACAGAGAAGGGCGAGAAAATGGCGGCTCAGTTTGGTGCGGGGTCGGAGCCCTCCGCCTGGGTCGCGCGCTCCGCATCCTCGCCTTCAGCGGTGGCCGGCTCAGGCAGCTACTCCGGAGCCACGGCTTCGTCGATCGCCGGGGTCGCAGCCGTGGCGTCGGTCGCACCGGGGGCCCTGCTCTCAGCTCCTTGCCTCCTACCTCCGAGCACCACCCCACTGAGGTCGAGCTCGGGGTAGAAGGCCCCTACTTTCTCCCGGCACATCCGGAACCCCTTCAGGAAGGAGTCCACGGCGGCCTCTCGGACCTCCGACGTGTACTCGTCGGAAGCCCGGAACTTCGGAACGGCCTCCTGCGCCTCCTGCTTCGCGTCCTCCAGGAGTCCGTTGACATACGCACTCCGCTCCTTCACCGCATTTGCATCCCGCCGGGCCTCCTCCAGCTAGCGCTCCAGCCACTGGGAATGGGCCTGAAGACGAGCCCTCTCCGCTGCGTCCTCCTCCGTGCGACGCTGGTGAGAGACTCTCTCCTCCGTCAGGGAAGACTCCAGCTCCTTGTTCCGCCCCTCGGCGCGCGCTAGGTCAGTCTGGAGGGCCTGATTGCTTGCTCACAGCTCGACCCCCTTTTCCATGAGGTCCTTGACATCGGCCACGAGCTTGCTGAGCTTCTTCTCCTTCTCGGCGTCCCTCTTCGCGTTCCCTACGAGGAAGTTCCTCAGTAGGAGAACGTCATTCCCAATCTGCACAAGTGAAGCAATCGGGTTAGAAGAAAGACCACCCGAGGTCACGAAAGATGGAAGAAAATGAGTTCGGGCTTACCGTGAAGAGCTACGGGAGGATCCCGAGCAAGGCGTCAGCATAGTCCCGGCCGCCCCGGGCTCGGCGGTCCCGGGCTGTGGAGGCGTACTCCATCACCTTCTCCGCGAGCCCTTTGTCGTGGATGACTGAACACCGGTGGGTGATCACCGGTGGTGGAGCCGTCAGTTCGGCTCCAGCGGTGGCTGTCCCTCCAGCAGGAGCCATAGCCGATGGGCCGGCGGAGGACACGGGCTGCGTCGTCGGAGCCGCGGCGACGATGGGGCCAGCGCTGGACGGAGCTGCGGGAGGCGGAGCCCCTCGACGACAGTACCACCGGATCTGGCAGCCGAGGAATCAACGGCCCCGCTCCGAGGCAGCCTGGGCGGGGGAGCAGCAGCCGCTGGACTAGGTGCAGACGCCGGCGCCACCTCCTGGCTCGCCTCGGTGCGAGCCCGCTTGGCCGTAGGCTCATCCACCTCCGGGACGTCTCTCTGGGCCGCGCCCTCCAGGAGGCTCTCCAGCGAGAACTTCATACCTGCAATGCAAAAGAATAGAAGGTCGGCCAACTCGGTTATGAAGAAAAAAGAATGCAAGAAGGAAGGACCGAATCTTACCCGACTCACGGATGGGACTGATCCCGGCCTCAAAAAGATTCTTCTCTGAGAGCAGAACCTCGAGCGCCGGGACCACGTCACTCAGGAGTAGGGAGTAGGCCTCCTGGTCCGCCGACTCAACCTGGGAGTTCCGGTTCGAAGACCGGTCCGGTTCACTCCAGGCCCAGTCGACATCTTCGACCGAGGCAAAGAAAAACCGGCTCTTCCAGCCCTTGATAGAAGAGGGGAGGTCGAACCGGAGACACCTGGGCCGGGGCGAAATATACCACCAGCCGTCATCGGTGGAATACCTCTTCAGGGTGAACATGGCCCTGAAGAGGGAGAAACGGGCAACGAACCCGTGAAAGTGACAAAAAACTATGAAGGAGAAGATGACCCGGATGGCATTGGGAGCCAACTGGGCCGGAACAAGTCGGAAATGGCTAAGAAAAGAGAGGAAGAAGGGGTGCAGAGGAAATCGAAGACCCCCAAGGAAGAAGTCTTCGTAAAAGGCTATGCGGCCGGGGCCACTCATGGTGACGCGCTCCCCGGGCCGCGGAGCGAATAGACGAATTGATCCCGGGATGCCGTAGGCCTCCCGGAGCAAGGAAAGATCGCCCTCGGTCATGGTGGAAGCATGACCGGAGGGACCGGCGGGAAGAAGAGGCGGAGCAGGAAAAGAAAGAAAAGGCACAGCGGGAGCAACCGGAGGACACCGGACCCCCCTGGGGATGCCGATGGTGACACCCCCGGGTTGCAGACGCCTGCGGATCTCCTCTGGAATCGTTTCCTCCTCTGAGGAGGAAGAAGATGGAGTCCTCGGCCGGGATGGACCGGCCTCGTCCGGATTGGAAGAGACATAGCGATGACGCGCCATGGCAAAGGGGAGAACAAGGATTCAGAGAGGAAAAGAGAGAGGGGAACCAGAGAAGGATGGAGGCACTCACCGAAAATACGCCAAGCGAACGCAGGGCAACGGAAGTTAGCCTGCAGCAAACCACCCACGGAGCAAGGGGAAAGGCCTTATTCTGGAAAGTCCCCTCCTTTTCAAACTCAGTCGACAGCGGCCGTACCCGTCATTCCGCCCCGAGCCACTGAGTGATCGCCACGTGGACGCACGCCCGACACCGACGCCTCGTTAGCAGGGTAACGGCCTCTGCCTCGAAGCGACGCATTTATTGCGGGCAAGTGGGCGACACGTGGCGGCTTCCTATAGGGTTTCGGGTGCATCGAGCCGCGGCGACGAGGATCGTGGCAATTATGATGCAAGATCTTCGCCTCCCCACGTCATGTTTGCATTTAATCCCGACGTTCCGTTCTACGATGCCCCAACGGAACGGCGGGCTGGGGGGCAACTGTTACGGTCGTGACGATGACATGGCCGGGCTCAGATACCGCCAAATATGATCGAGTCACGTGGAGATTTCTCCGGCCGAGTCAGCGCCACATTGCCGAGGCCGAGCTCGGCAAGGCTACTCCGCCAGATGACTTCCCAAGACAAACTGCTCTCGCCGAAGTCGAGCTCGGTTCGGGGCTCCCCTGCCACCTCGCCAGGTGTCCGCCCGGGAGGGGTCCACCTAGGCCGAGGTCGGCCGATCCTTCGCTCCTTCGCCAGGTGGCCCCCGGAGACGGGCCCACCTCGGCCGAAGCCAGGCGACCTCCTGCCACCTCGCCAGGTGTCCACCCGGGAGGGGTCCACCTAGGCCGAGGTCGGCTGATCCTTCGCTCCTTCGCCAGGTAGCCCCCGGAGACGGGCCCACCTCGGCTGAAGCCAGGCGACCTCCTGCCACCTCGCCAGGTGTCCACCCGGAAGGGGTCCACCTAGGCCGAGGTCGGCCGATCCATCGCTCCTTCGCCAGGTGGCCCCTGGAGACGGGCCCACCTCGGCCGAAGCCAGGCGACCTCCTGCCACCTCTCCAGGTGTCCACCCGGGAGGGTTCCACCTAGGCCGAGGTCGGCCGGTCCTTCGCTCCTTCGCCAGGTGGCCCCCGGAGACGGGTCCACCTCGGTCGAGGTCAGGCCGCCCGTACAAAGAAGGTCCCAAGGAAATAAGCGCGGGCTCCGAGGTCGTCCCTCGGGCCGTGCGCATCACAGGCGTCGCCCCGTACGGACGGCGGTGGCACGCGAAACACCATTTGCATCGGCCCGACAGGTCCCGCAATCGAGCGGCGCGACTCTGACGAAACAGGGCCCATAGACGGATGGCGCCCACACTTGGAAAAGAGAGCGCTCTCACTAGGCCCGATGTCTGACCGGCCGCCTTACCGGCGCCACCCCCCCTTCTGTCTTTGCCTTTTCCCCGTTGGGCTCGGCGGACGAGGTCGGAAAGCCGCATGGCCCTCCTCACCGAAAGGGGAAAGAGAAAGGGATGGGGGAGGGGAGCCTCCCAGGGGGAGAGGACAGGCGAACAGCGAGAGGAGATAAAAGGAAGGAAGCTGGGGACGACAAGGTAAGCCGACCAGGTTGGGGACAAGTAAGAGGCAGTGGCCAAAAGCCTCGCTCCAAGAGTGAGATCCAAGGTCCCGAGAGGGGATCGCTTGGCGTGAGCTCGGCAAGGAGGCCCGGCCGAATTTCTGGTCCCCAGAGCACCCTTCTTATTAACAAATTCTCTAAGTCTGGAACCCCTTCGAGGGCCCGTCTTGGAGAGTCTGTTCCTTCTCATCGTTTACTGACTTGACCGTCGGAGCTCCCTCGCCGGGATCCCCGGCCAGGGTCTCCTAACCCCTTTCTTGCAGGTTCGCCGCAGCCAGGGAGGTTCCTCCGCCAGGCGGTCAGGGAGGATCCACGGATCCGAGTCACGGGCGCGGCGGCGAGAACGGCAACAACATGTATTACAGGTAGAAGGGATAAAAACTTTGATTTTACATTTTATGCATAGGTGTCATAGTTTTTTAACTAGGATATCGCAATTTTTAAATTAGGATGTCATAATACTATTTCGGTCTATATGAGTAATCTTCTAGCATTCGTGATATTTTTTGATACTTTGGAAGTTGATATGGCAACATCGGTGACGTGGAGTGTATGTCAGATCCAGCTGGATGCCAGCGGTGCCACGTGGATTTTTTCTTTCAAAATTTTCCCCGGGTGGCTCGACCCACGATCGTCCTCACCCGGGATGAGGCGCTCCTGCTCCTTCGCCAGGTGGCACCCCAAGATGGGCCCATCTCGGCCAAAGTTGAGCCTTCCTCTCCCACTTCTCCAGGTGTCCACCCAGGAGGGGTCCACCTCGGTCAAAGTTGGCAGCCTCTGCTCCCTCGCCAGGTGGCACCCCAAGATGGGTCCACCTCGCCGAGGTCGAGCCAGGCACTCCTGCTCCTTCACCATGTGGCACCCCAAGATGGGTCCACCTCGGCCGAAGTCGAGCCTTCCTCTGCCACTTCGCCGGGTGTCCACCCAGGAGGGGTCCACCTCGGTCGAAGCTGGCAGCCTCTACTCCCTCGCTAGGTGGCACCCCAAGATGGGTCCACCTCGCTGAGATCGAGTTAGTCGCTCCTGCCTCTTCGCCAGGTGGCACCCCAAGATGGGCCCATCTCGGTCGAAGTCGAGCCTTTCTTCTTCATTCCATCAACTTCAAGTCTTTCAAATGATTTAACAAAATATGCATCATAGTTGTCAACTTTTTTAATTAATTTTGCATTTAATGCAGCCATTTCAAGAACCTCATTCTAAATTTTTTTGAATATGCGCCTTGTATATTTTCTTGCTGCTTGCCTCTCAAAAGGAGAGGATGTCTTTAGAAAAGCATTCGTTTACAATATTATATTGTCTTTCTCATTTTCTGCCTCATATCTTTTCTCCAATGTATCTTTGTACTTATCGATAAATTTCTTGAGTATAGTCTTCGAGTTTATAAATCCATCAAAGAAGTGATTAATGCTCTCGCTCTTTTATGAAGTTGACATCCCTATACATAATTATGAAAAAAGAAGCATTAAATATATAAAGTTTGTTATAAATTTATAAACTGAACGTTAATCAATCATAATGACTTAGAAACTTGCAAAGGATGTATCCTTAAGATAAACTAGAACCCATTTATCCCGACATTCATAAATATCATTTAACCAATCTACAACATTACATTCTTCATATTTTTCCATGAGATGTGCCCACCTTTTCTCGAAAGACAATATAATAACTGAATCAAATATCGCCTCTTTAAACTCAACCATAAATTTGAAATTTGCAGTGCAAATATTGCCAATCTTTTCAGGAATCTTCTTCAATATATGCAAAAGACAAAATTTATGTCAAGCATTGAAAAAAATCTTCCTAATAGTAGCCTCGATTGTCTTCTCTTGGTCAGTTATGATGGCATTAGGTAGTTGACCATCATTTGCATCTAGCCATGATTGGAATATCCATTTAAATGTCTCAATCCTCTCATCTGATAACAATGCGCAACCAAGTAATATGGACTATCCATGATAGTTGACTCTGACCAATGGACAAAAAGGCATTTGATATATATTTGTCAAATAGGTTGAGTCAAAGGTTAGATATTACTAAAATAAGTACTTGCCAATCTTGACTTAGGATGAATCCAGAAGACAGACCTGAGCTATCCATTATCATTCAGTCTAAAGTATAAAAGAAATTTGTATTTTTTACTTGCATTTATGTGAAATGGATTACCATCACTATGCATCTCCTTCTTTCAACTAACTATGACATTCCCGATAAATGAAATTATGAGCATCCTTCTCTATAAAATATAAATTTTTTCTATCCCTTTCTTTCTTGCCATGGTAGAGTATATTTGAGTTGTGAAAATATTCATGGCATATAAATTACTGATCTCTGCTTTTTCTGGTATGCTGATCCTCTTATGAGACCGTAGATAACCAGCTGATGACATGGACAACTCATGGTTATGTTCTAGAAAAACATCATCCAATATCCACTTACCATTTTTAGAATTTAGTCTTGCTTTTATCGAAGCCTTATAATCAATTTTGCCAGTATCCATAGGATTCATGGAATTATTGATTTTCTATATTTTCTTTGCCTCCAACATGCCAGGTGCTTGAAGCATATTTCTTTATTATTATTGGACCTACTATACACTGTTGTGATTTCAAAAACTACTCTTGCATATCTATTATAGAAATTATATATATCATTTGCTAAATTGAACTCCATTCCAATTTGAGGATCAGTAGAATCGTTCTCTACATTCGGGATGATAAGAGAAGGTGCATTCTTGTGAACAGCACCAGCAACCTCATTGATACGGGATATTTATCATGCAAGAGATTAACATAAGACAACTTCAGATTTAGGAAGCAATGATTTCATATTTTATAAGGCTTTACTTTCTGAAAAGAGAAAAAGTAAACAAAGGATGATTATGCGAAGATTAAAGTAACTACCCGCAATTAGGATTCAACTAAGTAATAAAGGAAACAGGATCCTAGGGTTGAGAAACTACTAATTAGAACATGCTCTTTCTTCAACAAATCAGAATTTATGAGAAGGGATGGGTTTGCATACCAGGCAATGATTGTCTTCTTTTTAATGGATTGGATTACATAGATCTTGGGACTAGCACCTGGAAGAAGAAGCTATTTTCCCGTGGATGTTCTGACTTTTCTTCGGATAGTTTCAAATGCAAAGAGGACTTCTTCTAAGGATCGTAGCACCTGAGGGATCCTGCAAATAAGATCATTAGGGGCATAGAGGTAAGGAGAAGAAAGAAATTGAAGGAAGAAAGGGAAGAGAAAGGATTGTAGGAAAACTCTTGGAGCTTGGAAGACTTTGTTTGGATCTCACACCCTCTCCCTCACATAGTGGCACTTCATACGGCTATGGAAGGAGCTTGATAAAGTGGTTTGGGTCTCACACCCTCTCCCTCACGGAGTGGCAATGCTCATGGCAAAGGAAGAAAAGAAACAAGAAGAAGAAGCTTGGGCCTCACACCCTCTCCCTCATGGAGTGGCAATGCCCACGGAAAAGGGAAGAAGAACATAACCTTTCATTCCTTCATATCATATCATCATACAAGAGGGATTAGGTGATGGAAACATCAGGTCAACCCTAGTTCACTATGGATCCCTGAGCTTTGAGTCCCTTAGCCATGATTCCAATTTTGTCTTTAAGTCTAATAATCAAGTCCTGTTAGCCCTTTGAGTCTTGTAAGTAGGGCTTAAATCAGTTGAGTCACTTGAAGTCCTGTAATTAGGGTTTTGATCAGTTAAGCCCGATTGTGCCTATTGAGTCCTGTATGTGGGCCTTGAGCTCTATTACACTTGAGTCCTGTATTTAGAGTCGACTCATGCCATTAGGGCTTATGAGTCAAGCTCAAGATTACATTCAAGCTTAGTTGAACGAGTCAGCTCATTATGAGCCATTTGTCAATTTTGAGCCCTTAATCATGTGTCAAGTTTTATAACTAATCCAGTCCAGTTAAGTTGAGTGAGTCCTGTAATAAGTTGAGTTGTCTCAACCTCAGTCCAGTCCAATCGAGTCTGTAAGAGTCCAGTAAGTTGTGTTCTTTAAAAATTTTGTACAAGAGGAGGAGCATCAGCTAAAGTCTTCACTAGGATCCCAGAACAAAGTAAGTCCATAAAAGATACCAGGGACCAAGAATAATCTTCCAGTATCCCAGCCTAGGGTTTCCAGCCCACCAGGATCAAGCCCATGCACCAAAGCTCTTTGGAAGCCGCCCAAGCCCATGTTGGAGACGCCCCTTACTGCCCTAAAATCAAGCCCAAGTTCAATTAGGCGTCCAAGCCCAAGAGACCAAGATTTCCAAGGAATATACTGTCCCTGGCACCCCAGCCTAGAAGCCCATAAGCAATTGGTGCCCCAGGCCTATTCATGACAAGCCCAGGCGCCTAAGAGGAAGACCAGGTCAAAGGAAGGAATATTCCTTCCCAACCCAACAAGGAAGCCCCTTGACAAAGTCAAAGAAGGAGAAGAATCCATTTCTAACTAAGAGATTTTGTTTTATTGCTACTCAAATTGTGTAATCCTAGTTCTAGGCCACTTTGTAATCCTTCTCCATCAAAGTTTGTAATCCTATCCTAATTAAAAGAGGGCATGGGAACATCTATAAATATCCCACCCCTCCACCCTCTTATAACTAATGATCAATTATTATAAATTATTATGAATGAATTTCTCTTGAGTTGTCCTCAAAATTCTAAGTGAATTTCTGTATGATTAAGGGTATATGTGTCATCCCCTCAAGATTTTTGTGTGATCCCTGTGCCCTGCCTCCAAGCCGCCTGCCTTCTTCATCCCTTGGCTGCCTTCTTCAAACCTCTTTCCCTTCTTCTTCTTTCGGCTATCTAGCCTACCTTTCCTTATTTTTCTAACCATTGTTAGGTGATTTGCAGGTCCCTCAGAGTTCACGAATTCAAGGATTCCATCTGACCAGCTATCGGGCCACCGAATTGAAAGTCGTGAATCCGCAAGATCTTCATCTTGTTTTTCAGGCCGCATCCGAGAGCGTAGAGCGAACTCTTCATAGATCGAACTTCAAATCTCTATCAGGTACATCCCATAGACTCCTCTGGTAGCGGTATTGCAGAAGAGCTAGTCCTAACCAGGGCTTCTTAGCCTTGGCAGTCCTGTTTCTTCACTTTTAGGATTTATTTCTGCATGCCTGTGCTTTAGATTTTCTATAGAATTCCCTACTTAATATCGTATTTTGAAATTTGGTATATAAATTCCTAACTTAATGCTTAAGTCATGAAAAATAATTTGCATGCATAAATAGTCCCTCATCATTAGGGGGTATTTATAGGCCTCCCAAGTCTCTTAGAATTTAGTTTACAAGGAGATAAGGCTAATGTAACTAATTTTTGTTGTAACAAAGTAACTAAGTAGGTAATTTGTTATAACAAATTAGGTAGTTGGTTGTAACTAAGTAGTTTGTTGGTTATGACTAAGTATGACAAGTAGGTACCAAGATGGAGGTGATGTGGCTTTGATGATGTGGTGTTCATTGGAGGGTGAGGTGGCATCCCTTGGTGGAGGGTGAGGTGTCATTTTAATTTGGCATGGTGGTTGAGGAAGTTAAGGTAGCATTCCAACTTGTGAAAGTTGAAGTGGTTGAAGGAGGTTCGGGTGGTTGGCTCCAATCTTGATTCTTCTATGCTTTCATCCAATGGCCTTTGATCTTGATTTCAGATGCAATTTTATTCACTGGTAATCCACAAGGAGTCTAGATGGATTAGGGTTGCTTGAAGTCTCTTCCGAATGCCGGTGTCTGCACCACTCATCCAAGTGATCATATTCGATTTTTTCTAGATCTATAATTTCAACACCATATATAGAAATATCTGTAAAAAATCATAATATTGGTATCCATAGTTTTAGATGATATTTTATCTAGAGCATAATAATTATTATGCTATGCATTGGCTAAAATATGACACGATAGTGTGATAATATGGCCAGGAAATCAAATATTTTTAAAAAAGATATTTTAACTTATAATACTTTAGTTCATAAATCAAATATGGTCAGGACTTTTTCACTATCCATTTTCTACATATGACACCTAGTCTACAATAATATGGTTAGGAGACAAACATAAAAATGCCTGAAAATAAGACTACCTCAATACACAATTAGAAATGAAGGGTTTAATCCTCTGTGCCAGGATATTTCAATTGTGCACTGGCTTGACTATGACTTTCGGAGTATGATGATATGGCTAGGAAACAAGACGGTTTTGAAGATATCATATTTGAACTTATGACACCCATTCACAAAATCTATGACATCATGCTTCAAAAATTTTGATACCCTAGTGCCAAACATAAAATTGAAGGCTATACCTTCTAAAAGGACTTCACATAGTCTGTGGCCTAAAACTAAAGGTATTAACCCCTCAAAATAGAAGTACATATTACTTATGGACTGAATTATGACTTCCACAATGTCATAATATGCCATGGATGGAAAACGATGATACATATATACCAAAACAAGGTTATAACATCCTAGTTAAAAAAATAATGACATCTTAGTTTAAAAATTATAACATCTTTGTACAAAATATGAAACTGAAGGTATTAATCCCTTGTACAAGGACTTCACATAGTCCGTCGACTCATTTATGATCCCTAGAATGTCAAAACATGCCACGGAAAAAAGAAGAATGTAATTTAGGCCTAAACATATTAATGACAACCCATTTCAAAAATTATGACATTTTATATAAGAAACTTTACGAAATCCTTGCATAAAAACATGCCATGGATGTCATCATGTGCCACGTATCAGTTGTGACCTAAATTATACATTCCAAGATGTTATAACATGCCATAGATGTTAACGGACTACAAATACATATCGAAACAAAATTATAACATCTTAGTTCAAAAGTTATGATATCCTATTTAAAAAAGATAATGACATCCCTGCAAAAAATATGAAACTAATGGTATTGATATTGACCCCTTCTACAAAGAATACCTATCACTTGTGAACTGAATTATGACTTCCAAAATATCATAACATGCCACAGATGTTAAAAAATTAAACTACATGCCAAAACCGGATAATAACATCATAGTTTAGAAATTATAACATCCTAGTTAAAAGATTATGATATCACTAAAGAAAATATGAAACTAAATTTATTAACCCCTCCTACCAAGAATACCTATCACTTGTGGACTGAGTTATGACACCCAGAATGTCATAACATGCCACAAATGCTAAAGAATCATAAATATATACCGAAATAAGATTATGACACTCTAGTTTAAGAATTAGAATATCCTAGTTAAAAATTTATGACATCCCTGTACAAAATCATAAACTAGATATTTTGATCCTGTACCAAAAATATTTAAGTATGCATTGCTAAATATGACACCCAGAGTGTAATAATATACTTTTGAAAAAATTTTAGTATCAAAAACTTTGAAATATGTAACATCGATACAAAATAAAAAATGAAGGCTTTTATCCTCCATAATAGAACTTTTTAATTGTGCATTGGCTTAACTAAGATTGTTAGAGTATGATAAAAAGACTAGAATTTTTTTTTAAAATATAATATTTAAACTTATGACATCCTGATTTAAAAATTATGACATCGTAGTTAAAAGATTATGACATCCCCGCAGAAAACATGAAACTAAATTTATTAACCCCTCCTACCAGGAACACCTATCACTTGTGAACTGAGTAATGACTCCCAGAATATCATAACATGCTATGGATGTTAAAGGATCACAAATATATGCCAAAATTGAATTAGACACCCTAGTTTAAGAATTATAACATTCTAATTAAAAAATTATGACATCCCTGCATAAAATCATAAACCGGATGTTTTGATCCTGCATACCAGAAGTATTTAAGTATGCATTGCTGAAATATGACATCCAGAATGTAATAATATGCTTATGAGAAAATTTCGGTATCAAAAATTTTGAAATAAAATATGTACACCTCGATACAAAATATAAAATGAAGGCTTTTGTCCTTTGTGATAGGACTTTTCAACCATGCATTGGCTTGACTAAAATTATCAGAGTGTGATAAAAAGAGCAGGAGAAAAAAAAATTTAAATGTGATATCTAAACTTATGACATCTTAGTTCAAGAATTATGGCATCCTAGTTAAAAAATTATGACATCCTTGCAAAAAATACGAAACTAAATTTATTAACCCCTCCTACTGAGAATACCTATCACTTATGGACTGAGTTATAACTCCCAGAATGTCATAACATGCCACGGATACTAAAGAATTACAAATATATACTGAAACTTGATTATGACACCCTAGTTTAAGAATTATATATGACATCCCTACACAAAATCATAAACGAGATGTTTTGATCCTGTGTACCAGAAATATTTAAGTATGCATTGCTGAAATATGACACCCAAAGTATAATAATATGCTTATAAGAAAACTTCAGTATCAAAAATTTTGAGATAAAATATGTATATCTCGGTATAAAATAGAAAATGAAGACTTTTATCCTCCGTGATAGGAATTTTCAACCATGCATTGGCTTGACTAAGATTGTCAAAGTGTGATAAAAAGACTAAGAGAAAAAAAAATAAATATGATATTTGAACTTATGACACCCTAGTTCAAAAATTATGGTATCTTAGATAAAAGATTATAACATCCCTGCAAAAAATATGAAACTAAATTTATTTACCCCTCCTAGTAGGAATACCTATCACTTATGGATTGAGTTATAACTCCCAGGTTGCATTTGGTAGATAGTAATTGTTGCCGCCTAGATCGCCGTGGCCAGTAGCTCTTATGTGTCCTAGATCAGTGGACTCCCCACCAGCATCACCAGGCTCGTCGGTCGAAGATGATCAAGGGAAACATAGTCATAGTCGGGATAAAAGGGGCTTGGTACTATGGTGGTCCTCCTGTGGGCCTCTCTGGTGAGGAGTAATCTTCTTCCATATTGTCCCTCCATTGGACGATACTTGCAAAACAGGGAAGACCTGCACTGGGGATTCCGGCAAAGACACTCTGACGATCAAGTTAGTGGGACGATCGAAGGAAATAAGAGACCTCTAAGGCGGAGAGCTTGGGAGACTCTCTGCTGCCAAAGGGTGATAGAAAATGGACGATAATGTAAGAATGAAGAGAGTGTGTTATCTCTTACCCCCCCCTCACCTCTTCCTCCTGCTCTTATGTAGACGAGCGGCTCTTGGTGTTCAGGGAGGCGCGTTCTTCTTGGCGTAGGCCTGTGAGGCTTCTGCAGGCCTAGGAGGCTTAGATAGGTTGGTCAACCTTCTCCTTCCAGGTAGTTCAAGAGGTTGGTGAAGGGATACAGTGCCTTGGATGGGGCACGCCTTCCTAATTGATGTAAACTGTGTCCAGGGGGCTTTGATATAACCCTCCTTGTAGGAGGGACTCTAGGGACGGTGATTTTATGTATCCTACGGTCATTGTACCTGCACTTTGAGGAGCGTACCTGAAAAGATGTTAGATGGCATATGGCATGCAAATCGAGATGATGCAGGTGAAGGTCCTCCAATGCATGATTCGAGGTGTGTGATGCGAGGCATGCAAAGTCCCTGTGCGTATGGACCGATTAGAGGCCCCGCGTGTAGATCAAGGCATGGCATCTCTTTGCACGTGGAACCTGCTGGATCATAGCATTGGGTTGCCCACAGCGGACACCGGGCAGAGCCGGATTGTAGCGGGGCCCAGGTTGACGGTGGGTGTGCACCAGGCGGGCTGAGTCGGGGTCGCGCCAGACCAATGCCTGCGGGGACATGCCGAGCTGGATTAGAAATTGCTGGAGGAGCCGGACTTGGCGGAGCGCGTGGACGTCCCTCGGGCGGAGCCGTGGGTGGAGTGCTCATACGTGCCGAGCCGGACTAGAGAATGCACCGACGTACCGAGCTGAACTGGATCCAGGCTGCCACGGGCGGAGCTCACGGGCGGAAGAGCTCCGCGTGGGCTTGTTGAGCTGGACCGGCACGGGCTGAGGTGCCGAGGTGAACCGGCACGGGCTGAGGTGCCGAGGTGAACGACCGAGGTGAGGCCGAGATGGAGAAGTACCTGACCGAGGTGGCGGAGTATGTGGCCGAGCTGGGATTGAGGTGCTAAGGTTCATCGCCGAGGTGGGGCCGAGCCGAGCTGGATCCAGGCTGCCATGGGCGGAGTTCATGGGCGGAAGAGCTCCGCGCGGGCTTGCTGAGCTGGACCGGCATGGGCTGAGGTACCGAGGTGAACAGCCGAGGTGAGGCCGAGGTGGAGAAGTACCTGGCCGAGGTGGCGGACTATGTGGCCGAGCTAGGGCCGAGGTGCTGAGGTTCATCGCCGAGGTGGGGTTGAGCCGAGCTAGATCTAGGCTACCAAGGGCGGAGCTCATGGGCGGAAGAGCTCCGCGCGGGCTTGCCGAGCTGGACCGGCACATGTAGAGCTACCAAGCTGAACTGAACTACCGAAGTTGGACTTCTCATGGCCGAAGTGAGGCCGAGGTGGAGAAGCACCTGGCCGAGGTGGGGCCGAGCCGAGCTAAGTTGAACCGCCACGTGGCCGAAGTGGGACCAAGATGAGGCCAAGGTGGCGGAGTATGTGGCCGAGCTGGGGCCGAGGTAGAGAAGTACATTACCGCGCCAGCCTCCAAGGAGGATGCGTGTCAGGGCTGAATGGATCTTGTTTACTACTGTAATAGATGCCCCCACTCTCTGAGTCCAAAACGTCTTCATTTTGGATAAAGGAAGTATTATCATCCATTCGGCTCTGCACCTTAGCGGGCTCTGTACCGGCTGCAAGAAGTTAGTTGCTAAATGAAACTGAACTTACCGGAGGTTTAGTCGTTGATCTTTAATGGCCTAGATGAAGGCATCAAGTCTGGCTATCCTTTTCATGGACAGGAAGTGGCCTGCAAAACAAAGCAGAAGGCATTTGTTTTTAAAACTTACTTACCTATAGGTGCTTTGACCTAAGGTTAGTTGCGTTATTATGGTGCAAGTACTTTAGTATGACTCCTCTTTGACCAGATAGAAGGTGGTGCCATGGAGGAAGAGGTTGGGGAGGTGCACAACTTGGGTGCACACATACATGACTGGGCATATGGTCATCATGGCCGAGCTCAAAGTATTTGTCGGAACCTTTGATGAAGGCATGGGAGTTGTTAAAGAAGCCCAAGAAGCAGGAGAGAGAAATCATCTTTGGTGAGATGCTTGTCTTCGGGAGAGCAACGCTCGATCGCAGGGGAGGCATCCTGACGGAGGAAGCCAAAGAGCAGGGGTTCGACTCAGGCCAGATGCTCGACCTTGGGAAAGCAACGCTCGACCTCGGGGGAGCCAACCTGGCGGAGGAACCCAAAGAGCAGGAGTTCGACTCAGGCCAGATGCTCGACCTCGAGGGAGCAACGCTCGACCTCGAGGGAGCCAACCTGACGGAGGAACCCAAAGAGCAGGAGTTCGACTCAGGCCATATGCTTGACCTTGAGGGAGCAATGCTCGACCTCGGGGGAGCCATCCTGGCGGAGGAACTCAAGGGATAACACGCGGACTGAAGTCCGGGCCTTCATGCTGTAACTAGGTTCCGAGGCATCTTCCAGACTGAAGTCCGAGATTTCGTGGGGGAACTAGGTTTCGCGCCACCTTCCAGACTGAAGTCCAGGATTTTGTGGGGGAATTAGGTTCTACACCACCTTCTAAACTGAAGTCTAGGATCACGTGGGGGAACTGGGTTCCGCGCCACCTTCCAGACTGAAGTCCGATATCACGTGGGGGAATGGGGTTCCGCACCACCTTCCAGACTTAAGTCTAGGATCATGTGGGGCAACTGGGTTCCGCACCACCTTCCAGACTGAAGTCCGGGATCACGTGGGGGAATCGGGTTTCGTGCCACCTTCCAGACTAAAGTCCAGGATCACGTGGGGTAACTGGGTTCTGCGCCACCTTCTAGACTGAAGTCCGGGACTTCGCTTCGGAACCAGGGTCCACACAAACTTCCGGACTGAACCCCGGGGCTGCAGGCTAGAGTTGAGCCTTGCACAACCTACCGAGCTGTTCTCCGAGATTTTGTACCGGAACTAGATTCTGTTATGCCGGAACTGGGATCCGAGCTTCCTTTGTCAGACTCGGAGTCGGACGGATGAGCTCCTGTAATGATGATGAGCAAAGTTGCACCAAAGATGAATTTTAATTATTGAGGAGGGATTCTTACATCCTTCATGAGGTGGCAGAGCTGTTTGGCATGCTAGGAGGCGAGCCGTAAATGGTTGGACCTTCAGAGCTACCTATGGACATCTCTGGACGATAGTCAGGAGGTAGATGCGGGGTTTAGTGAAGAGCTTGGCTTCAGCTCTTAACTTCGCCGGACTTGGAGTCGGACGGGTGAGTTCCTGTGTTGGTAAAGAACAAAGTTGCACCAGAGGGAAACTTTAATTATTGAGAAGAGATTCTTACCTCCTTCATGAGATGGCAAAGTTGCTGGTTCGCCATGCTAGGAGGGCCGTGAATGGTTGGGCCTCCGAAGCTTCCCATGGTGGTTGGCCTTGCACATCCCAATCGGCCGAGAATGTTTAATGATGTTGGTGACGATCATGCATTTATTAGTTTTGTACCACCTAATGCCCATGTTGTATGGAGGAACAGGACCACCCTTTGCATTATGTTCGCATGGTGTGGAGGGCAAAATCCTACTCCAAAGTTTCACATGATGTGCATGAAGTGACTGAGCCTTCACTGCTTCTTCCTTTCGGGAATCGTGCTTCGTTCGTTGCCTTCCCCAACCATAGTAGGGGTTAGTTTTCTTCATCTTCAACGGGAGCTTGATCTTAGTAGGGAGCTCGGTCTCATCAAAGAGCTTGACTTTGATGAGGAGCTTGGCTCCATTAGGGAGCTTGGCTTTAGCTCTGTTTTATCGAGAGGCTTGATTGACTCTTAGCTTGAACGTAGAGCTTTGGCAGCTTCTTGGCTTTGGCACGGGACGTCCGGTGTTTCCCGTCTCGAGGTGTTGGAGAGCTCCCGGGAGCTTTTCCTGTAGAACTGTGATACAGTTTTTCATTGTGTAAATGTAGTGGAGAAGGAGTTACCTGCCGAGCTTCGGTCATATGAATAGATAAAGATATGTTCCTTCCTTGAGTGGGTCGGGATCAAATTCACTGGCCGCCCTCTCAGGAGAGAATGAGACTCCCTTGCACGGAAGAATAGAACTCGGTTGCATGGGAAAGCAAGGCTCCATTGCATGGGAGGATGGACCTCCGTCGCATAGGAGGAGGGGAGACCTTAGTTGCCTGGGAGCTTGAGGCTCCATTGCATGAGGGAGATGACTCCGTTGAGTGGGAGAAATGAGATCCTGTTGCATGGCATGGGGGAGACTTTGTTGCATGGGAGGAGGCTCCATCACATGAGAGGTGGCTCCGTCGCATGGGAGGGAGCTCCGTTGCATAGGAAAACAAGGTTATGTTACCTGGGAGAGAGCCCGTTGCATGGGAGGAAGCTTCCGTTGCATGGGAGAACGAGGCTCTGTGAGAGAGCCTGTTGCATGGGAGCATGGAACCCCTTTGCATGGGAGCTTGAGGATCCGTTGATGACGTCATAGGAGGTCTTCCTGCAGAACTAAAACATAGTTTCTTGTACTGCAAAGATAGCAGAGGGAGGAGTTACCTCAAGAAAGAATAGAAATCCTTCTACATGGGAGGATAGACCTCCATTTGGGGGAAGAGGACTCCATTGAACGGGAGAATAGATCTCCATCGCATGGTGGAGGAGGACCGCTGCATGGGAGCATGGAACTCCACCGCATGGAAGAAAGATGCTTCAGTTACATGGGAGAAGAAAACCTTGTTGCATGGGAGGAAGCTTCCGTTGCATGGGAGAACGAGGCTCTGTTACCTGGGAGAGAGCCCGTTGCATGGGAGGAAGCTTCCGTTGCATGGGAGAACGAGGCTCTATGAGAGAGCCCGTTGCATGGGAGCATGGAACCCCTTTGCATGGGAGCTTGAGGCTCCGTTGATGACGTCATAGGAGGTCTTCCTGCAGAACTAAAACATAGTTTCATGTACTGCAAAGATAGCGGAGGGAGGAGTTACCTCAAGAAAGAATAGAACTCCTCTACATGGGAGGATAGACCTCCATTTGGGGGAAGAGGACTCCGTTGAACGGGAGAATAGATCTCTGTCGCATGGTGGAGGAGGACCGCTGCACGGGAGCATGGTACTCCACCGCATGGGAGGAAGAAGCTTCCATTACATGGGAGGAGAAAACCTTGTTGCATGGGAGGAAGCTTCTGTTGCATGGGAGAACGAGGCTCTGGAAGAGAGCCCGTTGCATGGGAATAAGCTCCGTTGCATGAGAAAAATGGCTGCATTGCTTGGGAGGAGAAGAGACTCCCGTTGCATAGGAGTAAGCTCCGTTGCATGGAAGCATACTCCGTTGGATGGGGGGAAGCTCCGTTGGATGGGAGCAAGCCCCGTTGCATAGGAGTAAGCTCTGTTGCATGGGCTTCTTTCTTCTTCACGATGGCCAGATCCTTCCTCCCTCTCTTCTTTTTCTCTTTTCTTCTTTCTTTCTTTCTTTCTTTGTTTTTTTTTTTGTTTTTTTTTTTTTTTAGTGGGGCTCTTGGATGGTGGCACCGCCGGGAGGTGGCTCCATCCTTGGCCTGATGCCTGTTGCCCCGTCAAGGGTGGCGATGCACCTTCACAGCTCAAGGTTTTTGGTCGAGGCCGAACCTTGGAGCCTCGAGAGAGGGAGAAGTTCTCGTGTCCCCATCCCCGTGTCCCTGGTCTACCCCCTAGGGACCAAGGACGAAGGTGGAAACCATCATCCCACCTTGTTGAGGAGCGTGGATCTGCCCCCCCTACCTGGCGCTCCAATCTGTTGTCGCCTAGATCGCCGTGGCCAGTAGCTCTTATGTGGCCTAGGTGAGTGGACTCCCCACCAACATCACCAGGCTCGTCGGTCGGTGACGATCAAGGGAAACATAGTCGTAGTCGGGATGAAAGGAGCTTGGTACTGTGGTGGTCCTCTCCAGTGAGGAGTAATCTTCTTCCGTATTGTCTCTCCATTGGGCGATACCTGCAAAACAGGGGAGACCTGTGCTGGGGATTCCGGCAAAGACACTCCGACGATCAAGTCAGTGGGACGATCGAAGGAAATAAGAGACCTCTAAGGCGGAGAGCTTGGGGGACTCTCTGCTGCCAGAGGGTGATAGAAAATGGACGATAATGTAAGAATGAAGATAGTGTGTTGTCTCTTACCCCCCTCACCTCTTCCTCCTGCTCTTATGTAGACGAGCGGCTCTTGGTGTTCAAGGAGGCACGTTCTTCTTGGCATAGGCCTGTGAGGCTTCTGCAGGCCTAGGAGGCTTAGATAGGTTGGTCAATCTTCTCCTTCCAGGTAGTTCAAGAGGTTGGTGAAGGGGTACAGTGCCTTTGATGGGGCACACCTTCCTAATTGATGTAAACTGTGTCCTGGGGTTTTTGATATAACCCTCCTTGTAGGAGGTACTCTAGGGACGATGATTTTATGTATCGTACTGCCATCGTACCTGCACTTTGAGGAGCGTACCTGAAAAGACGTTAGATGGCATGTGGCATGCAGATCGAGACAATGCAGGTGAAGGTCCTCCAATGCATGATTCGAGGTGTGCGATGCGAGGCATGCAAAGTCCCTCCACGCATGGACCGATTAGAGGCCCCACGCGCAGATCGAGGCACAGCATCTCTTTGCACGCGGAACTTGCTGGAGCATAGCACTGGGTTGCCCGCAGCGGACGCCGGGTGGAACCGAATTGTAGCGGGGCCCAGGTTAATGGCGGGTGTGCACCAGGCGGGCTGAGCCGAGGTCGCGCCGGACCAACGCCTGTGGGGATGTGCTAAGCTGGACTGGAAATTGCTGGCAAAGCCGGACTTGGCAGAGCGCGCGGACGTCCCTCGAGCGGAGGGGCTCCACACGGGCGGAGCCATAGGTGGAGTGTGCATACGTGCCGAGCCAGACTGGAGTATGCGTCGACGTACCGAGCTGAACTAGATCCAGGCTGCCACGGGCAGAGCTCACGGGCGGAAGAGCTCCGCGCGGGCTTGCTGAGCTGGACCGGCACGGGCTGATATGCCGAGGTGAACGGCCGAGGTGGAGAAGTACCTGGCCGAGGTGGCGGAGTATGTGGTCGAGCTGGGGCCAAGGTGCTGAGGTTCATCGCCGAGGTGGGGCCGAGCCGAGCTGGATCCAGGCTGCCATGGGCGGAGCTCATGGGCGGAAGAGCTCCGCGCGGGCTTGCTGAGCTGGACCGGCACGGGCTGAGGTGCCGAGGTGAACGACCGAGGTGAGGCCGAGTTGGAGAAGTACCTGGCCGAGGTGGCAGAGTATGTGGCCGAGCTGGGGCCGAGGTGCTGAGGTTCATCATCGAGGTGGTACCGAGCCGAGCTGGATCCAGGCTACCAAGGGCGGAGCTCATGGGCAGAAGAGCTCCGCGCGGGCTTGCCGAGCTGGACCGGCACGTGCAGAGCTGCCTAGATGAACTGAACTACCGAAGTTGGACTTCTCATGACCGAAGTGAGGCCGAGGTGGAGAAGCACCTGGCCTAGGTAGGGTCGAGCCAAGCTGAGTTGAACTGCCACGTGACCGAAGTGGGACCGAGGTGAGGCCGAGGTGGCGGAGTATATGGCCGAGGTGGAGAAGTACCTTGCTGCGCCAGCCTCCAAGGAGGATGCGTGTCAGGGTCGAATGGATCTTGTTTACTACTGTAACAGTAATCTATCCAGATTAACGGTAATTTTAAACTGGGCCCACTAGATAACCTTGTTTAGTATTTTTTTAAACCGATAATCTATGTCGTAGTGGTTATCTGGATTACCTCTCATGTGGCAATCCAGATTACCTCAGGAAGAGGTAGCTATCCAGATTACCGGAGATGTGGTAATCTGATATTTTTCATTTTTACAAAATTGCCCCATCCCTTTTGCTTCGGTGAGAACGAAACATTTCCCTTCTCCCTCTCATCTTGGTCCTTTAGGAGTTGGTTGGGATCTCTTCTTAAATATATATTTTATTTATAAAAATATATATTTTATTTATAAAAATATAATTTTATATTTTAGCTATTTATTAAAAATATAAATTTTAAATATTTTATATTATTAATTATAAAATATTTAATATTTTTATATTAAAATTGAAAAATTAAAAAATATTTTTATACTAAATAAATGTAAAAAAATTATATATAATCTTTTAAATATACTAGGTAATATATTAAATTTATATATATAGTATATTATTAAATTTAAGATAATATATTTATATTCTACATAAATACATAATTTAAATATATATTATATTATATAAATATATGAATATATTCCAAATAAATATACTATGTTATATAAATATATTATATTATTTTAAATATGATATAATCTAATATACTTTTTATAATAAAATATAAAATATAAAATATAATATGTTATATTATATTAATATTATAATATTACATATAATATTATATTATATTATATTTTGTAGTATAATATAATATAATAATTAATGTTTTATAATATAAAATATAAAACAAAATGTACTACAATATTATAGTATATATAATGATATTATTCTAAATTACATTAATATAGTTTATTTTATTTTATTTGTAATATTAGAAAATAGAATATTTTAAAATATATATTATATAACAATAGAGTTTAATATAATACAATTTAAATTATATTTTACATTTTATAACATAACATAACATATATTATATTAAATATAGTATAATATATTTAATATAATATAATATATAATAATATTATATAATACATTATTAACTATATAATTTTATAAGTAGTTATATTATAAAATATAAAATAATATAATACTATATTACATTACAAAATATCAAATAATATATTATATTAATGTAATATTATATTACATTACTATATTATATTATAATATATTTTTAATAAATTTGACTTAGGGATATTTTGGAAATTTGAGCTTAGATGACTGGTAATCTATTTATCATAATAAACATAGTAATCAATCTTGCTGATAAATTATCCGTGTATACCAAATACGGTAATCAGCATTACTGGCAATCTATCCAGTGATAATCTATATTGCAAGTAATCTAGATTACCATTTAGAATTTCCTGGCGATCCACCAAATGCAACCCCAGAATATCATAGCACGCCATGGATGCTAAAGGATCACAAATATATACTAAAACTGGATTATGACACCCTAGTTTAAAAATTATAACATCCTAGTTTAAAAATTATAACATCCTAGTTAAAAAAATATGACATTCTTGTACAAAATCATAAATCAGATATTTTGATCCTCCATAACCAGAAGTATTTAAGTATACATTGCTGAAATATGATACCTAGAGTGTAATAATATAAATTTAAGAAAATTTTAGTACCTAAAACTACTTAATATGACTACCTTAGTACAAAATAGAAAATGAAGTATTTTATCCTCTATGCTAGAACTTTTCGACCATGCATTATCTTGACTAAGATTGTTAGAGTGTGATAAAATGGCCAGGAAGAATTTTTTTTTAAATTTTGAAACTTTAACTTATGATATCCTAGTTCAAAAATTATAACATTATAGTTAAAAGATTATGACATCCTAGTTAAAATATTATGACATCCCTGTAGAAAACGTAAAACTAAATATATTGACCCTTCATACCAGGAATACCTATCACTTGTGGACTGAATTCTAACTTCCAAAATATCGTAACATGCCACAGATGTTAAAAAATTATAACCACATGCCAAAGCTGGATAATGACATCCTTGTTCAAAAATGATGACATCCTAGTTAAAAGATTATGATATCTCTGTAGAAAATATGAAACTAAATTTATTAACCCCTCCTACTACGAATACCTAGTAATTGTGGGCTGAGTTATGACTCCCAGAATGTCATAACATACCATGGATGCTAAAGGAGTATTATATAGTTTTCTAATATATTAACTTTCTCTAACTACCAAAATAGTTGGTGTAATAAAGGAACTATAAAAAGAAAATTAAACAAGATTATATGAAGGATTTTTTACTTCATGTTGGAGATGGCATTTTGTGTTGAAGTTATAGAAGAAGTCTTCAGTGGCTTATTCCAATCTCGGACCAAAAGTGTTTTCTTATACCCAAAACTTAGAACACTTTTCAGAGCAAGGAAGAATCTTCTTTATCCTCGAACATTACCTGATACCTTAGACTGGAGATCTAGAGTACTTTTTCAGAGCGAGAAAGAAACTTATATTAACATTCAAAAACTGATTCCTTAGATCGGTCTCTTAGAGCACATTTCAGAGCGAAAAAGAATCTTCCTTTAACCTTGGACTGATTCCTTAAACCCGAAAGCCAGAGCATGTTTTAGAAGATTAAAACATTTAGCTAGAAGTACCGGGAATAATATTTTAAAGTTTGCAAAATCCAAGTAAGATAGCGGGAAAAAGTAAGCTAGAGGGAAAGGGCATTTTGGTCTACACAAAAAATTCAAAAAAAAGCTAAACGGGTATTAATGCACGTCATGCTCAAAATTTAACATATTATCCCTGCCAGTGATACGGACTCCCATCCCGTCCCATCAAGCCATATAGAATCGATATGGACCAATAAGGAATAGTGGTGCGAGCCAGATAGGATTTCCTGCATCGCACACGGTGCACAATGACTTATCCCGTGCGGGTAAGTGTTTTGGGCTTATGCGCAAAGCCTGTTACTTTTGGGCCTCGACCTAATTAGTCTTACCAAGGTCATTGGCATTCATAAGGCTGCAAATGGGCCCGATCAGGATAGGTCTTGAGTGATCCCGATCCTATCGATTTCTTGATCGGGTTCTAATATTAGATCAAGACCTAATTCAATAGAAAATCGGATCGGATCGAGTTTACAAAAAGAAAATCTACCCCAATGACTCATACAAGTTAGGTCAATCTATATAAAACTCAGTCTAAACTTGAAAAATTCAGATCCGACATGCAAGCTATGATAATAGTTTGACATTTGTTTAAATAGTTATTTCTTGATACGTGGTAAGAAAGATGTAAAAGAATAGTAGTAAAACTGCTTTAAAAATTTAGGATAAAAAGTAAAAAATTCTTTATATTTTATCTCAATAAATAAATGCCCCTTATATCAGCAATGTCAATCTTATATTTTTTTAATTTATTACAATGTTCTCCCTGACTACCCAATTTAGAATAAAGTTTTTGTGGTTGGTATATATATAGCAAATTATTGAGAATTGGATGGCTAATATTAATTTATTAGATTATCTTAAAATGAGACGAGCATATGATATGGATTCAAAAAAAATATAGCATACCAAAATACTCTTATGCTCATCTTAACCCTATCTCCTTTTAAGTCCATGTTATATGCCTATCTCATTTTAAAATAATTCAACAAATCCAAATCAGCCATCCAATTCTAAATAATTTATCATATATGAATAAGTCATGAAGCTTTGTTGCAAATCGAATAATCAAGGAAAACATTATAATAAATTAAAAAATATAAAATTGATATTACTGAAATTAGAGATACAGGGATATATTTATAAATTGAGATAAAATATTTTTTTTGTTTTTTATCCAAAAATCTAGATTGAAAAATGGATGCATAGTGGTATGATCTACCAAATTTCTATTTTTTTAAAAAAAAATAGAAAAGAGACATAGATGTAATGGTAAAATAAGAAATAAAGAAAGCAGAGTAGAAAAATAGAAAGAAAAACTTTACATTATAAATTTTACTACTATTTTAAATTCAAAAAAATCTAAAATCTAAGTAGGCTTTTTTCTTGAAATAATTAATGATAAAAAGTATCTTAAAATTCTTTAAACATGAAAAATTCTTTGTTTTTATGAAACAAGGAAATTATAAATAATATTGTAACATCCAAAGAAGACTTGAATTTATAGAAAAACCAACTTATGTGAATACCTTCTTCAGCCTAAGACATTATTAGCCAATAGATAATCTTTGATTTACTTATAATAAAAACTATTCTGAGCCCCTGTCCTCCCGCGCCCTTTTTCTGAACACAAGCATGGACCAACCTCGTAGCAAGTTTCAAAGAAAACTCCGATCATTCCCCGAAGGAAAATTTTTTTAAATATTATTTTTTAAAAATAATATTATCCAAGTATGATAGTTTCAAATAAATTTACGGGTAAAAGTTGCCATGTGGGATATTTTTTTTTTTTTTAAAACCACGTGGAGAAGTCACGGGTTACACCTGCGCCATTACATAAAGTTTTAAAATAATATTTGGTTGATGACGTAGATTTAACCTGCACCATTTTATAAAATTAAAAACAAAATTAAGCCGAAGAAGTAGGTTAAATCTGTGCCTTTTCATAAAACATATATAAAAAATTTACTGAATGCAGAAAAAAAAATAGCTAAAGGCACGGATTAAATTTGCACCTTCTCATAAAAATAAAAAAAAAAAAACCTTGCAGGTTACCAGGGATAAATAAAAAAAATTAGATTTTACATAAAAATAAAAAAATTCAAATCGGGGGCAGGACTTTGCAGGTCGGACCGGTGGCAGGATCCTGATGACCGAACCGATGGTTTGATCGGTGATAGGACCCTAGCTGCCGGACCTGTGTAGGATCTTGCTGGCCAGACTAGCGATCAGATCGGCGGCAGGACCCTGGTGGCTAGACCGGTGGTAGGATCCTGGCGACTGGACCGACGGTTTGACCGGGAGCAGGACCCTGGCGACTGGACCGGTGGTATACCCCGATGATCGGACCGACGGTTTGACCGGTGGTAGGACCCTAGCAGCCGGACTGATGGCAGGACCCTGACGATCGGATCGGCGGTTTGGCCAGTGATAGGACCCTAGTGGCTGGACCTATGGTAGAACCCTACCAGCCAGACCGGCGATCATACCGATGGCAAGACCCTGGCGACCAGACAGGTGGCAGGACCCTGGTGGCTGGATAGGTGGTAGGATATTGGCGACCGAATATATGGCAGGACCCTAGCTACCGGACCGGTGACAAGACCCTAGCGACCGGACCATTGGCAGGATCCCGGCGATCAGACTGGTGGCAAGACCCCAGAGGCCAAACTGATGGTAGGACCCTACCAGCCAGACTGACGATCAGACCAATGGCAGGACCCTAGCGGCCAGACTGGTGGCAAGACCTTGGTGGCCGGACCGGTGACAGAACCTTGGTCCGGACACCAGGGTTCTGCCATCGATCCGGTCGCTAGGATCCTGTCACTGTTTAACCAGGGTTCTACCACTAGTTCGGTCGCTAAGGTCCTGTCACCAATCCGATCACTAAGGTCTTGCCACTGGTTTGACAGCCAGGGTCCTGCCACCGGTCCGGCCAACAGGGTCCTGCCACCTGTCCGGCCTGCAATATCTTGCACTAGTCTGATTGCCAGTTCGGCAACCAGGATCCTGCCACCGATCTGGCCGGCAGGGTCCTGCCATCAGTCCGATCGCTAGAGTCCTGCACCGGTTTGATTGCCGGTCTGGATACGAGGGTCCTGCCATCGATTCGGTCGCTAGGGTCATGTCATCTGTCCGGCAGCTTGTATCCTACCACCTGTCTGACCGCCAGGGTCTTGTCACCGGTCCAGTAGCCAGGGTCCTGCCATCGATCTAGCCACCAGGGTCTTATCACCGGTCAGGCCACTAGGGTCTTGCCACTGGTCTGATTGTCGGTTTGGCCGGTAGGGTCCTGCCACGGGTCCGGTCGCTAGGATCTATCACCAGTCAAACCACCGGTCCGGTCGCCAGGGTCCTGCCACCGGTCCGGTCGCCAGGATCCTGCCATCGGTCCAGCCGTCATGGTCCTGCAACCTGTCCGGTCGCTAGGATCTTGCTATCAGTCTGATCGCCAGTCTGGCCAACAAGGTCCTGTCACAGGTCTGGTTGCTAGGATCCTGTCACCGGTCAAACCGCCGGTCCGGCCACTAGGATCCTGCCACCGGTCCGACCTGTAAAGTCCTGCTACTGGTTTAAATTTTTTTGAGTTTTTATGCAAAATCTTTTTTTTTTTATTTGTCCCTGGTAACATTCATCTTTAGGTCAATTTTTTTTAAGTTTTATGAGAAGGTTCAGGTTAAACTTGTGCCTTCAGCTAATTTTATATTTCTGCGTTCAGTAAATTTTTTTTTCATATTTTATGATAAGGCTCAGGTTGAATCTGTGCCTTCAATTTAATTTTTTTTTTTTAATTTTATAAGAAGGTGCAGGTTATCTGCACCTCCAACCAAATTTTTTTAAAAAAAATTTATGAGAAGGCGTTGAAAAAAAAAAAAAACTATCCCACGTGGCAACTTTTACCCTAAATCAGTAAATTTGTTCGGAACTTCCGTACTTTGATAACATTGTTTTTAAAAAATAATATTTAAAAAAAAAATTCCTCCCCGCAAGCGGGACCAGAGTAAAAAATAAAATAAAAATAAATAAATTAACTTTTTTTAAAAAAAACTTCTTTATAGATATGTACGTGATCTTAAAAAAAATGAAATTTCAAAAAGATATAATGTTTGGAAGAGAGGATGGAAGAAAACATAAATGAATGGAGGAGGACAAGAAAAGGGTAAAAATCATTAGATCGTTATAAAGTCTTATCGGTCATCACCCAAAACAAGATCAAGGATTTTAAAGGAGATGAAGCATGCCAAACTTACTAAATTCCAAACTCGCTAAATGTCGAAAGACACTTATTACCATGGGATCCATGGAGATTAACAGGAATATGATGGGAAGGGGAAGGTTCTGGAGAGATGGTGATGGATAATGATAGGGAGGAAGCGAGAAGCCGGGAATGGCTAATGGGATTGGAATTGGGAAAGTCACGAGCGATGTCGTTGTGATAGGCTAAATTCAATGACTGATTTAACTTGAAGCTAAATAGTTAAAGTCAAAATGGATCAGGCTAATCCCTCGAGAGGCTATTTGATTGGGTCTGGGTCTCGGGTCAGCTTGGGTCATAGAGCATTAGACCTAAATTAATCCAAATACTAAGTGGGTCGAATCAAGCTATAGGTTGGGTTAGAATTCAGCAAATCCAAATTTGATATAAAAAATGAAATGTATCAAATTTTAAGATATGAATTGATTTCACGGGTTAACTAAAATAAATAAAATTTGATCTAAAAAAGATTGGGTTGGATCATGTCATGGATCAATCTAATTCATTTTTAATCTTAGACATTCATGAACAAATTTTTATTTTAAAAATTTTAAAATAAATTATATTTTATATTTTTATTTTTTTTGATAAAAAAAGTGAGAAGGGATAAATTCTGGTATAGTTATTTTTGGTTAAAAAAAATTTCTGCTAATCGAAATTTGATTACCGTCTTAGTGATATATTTTATTTTTTTAATAAAATGGGATGCATTGTCTTTGCAATTTATCGAATTGAAATTGGGGATCATGATGGGGACAGGCTTATCTAGACATGCTGGATAAATACTTTTTGATGCCCTACAGGATATCCTGTCGGCGCTTAAGCGGTAATGGTCGGTTGTGTGACAGCAACCAAAGATTAAAAAACCCTTTATCTAACCTCTCTCTCTCTCTCTATATATATATATATAAAATAGACGACAAGAACCCATGACCCACCATCAAAGTGGGCTACGTTAGTATTATCACATGAGTAATTCTTTGTGCACTGCATGCTCTGCAGCAAATCCGCATGGACTGCATCGTATATTTTTATTAATTCAAATATATTTATTATAATATAATAGAATAGAAGCTAAGATGATAAGTATTAATTAAAATTTTTATTTAAATCAAAATATCTCTACAACATCTTAGTTCAAAATCTACGATATTCCAGTTCAAAATCTACGACACCTTAATTTAAAAAATGACCTGAAACATTATTACGATATCCTAGTTCAAAACCTACGACACCCTAGTTAAAAAATGACCTGAAATAGTATTACGACATCCTAGTTCAAAATCTATGATACCCTAGTTTAAAAATGACCTGAAACAGTATTACGACATCCTAGTTCAAAACTTATGATACACTAATTCAAAAATGACCTGAAACAGTATTATGACATCCTAGTTCAAAACTTACGACACCCTATTTCAAAACCTACGACATCCTAGACACCCTAGTTCAAAAATGGCCTAAAACAGTATTACGATATCTTAGTTTAAAATCTACGACATCCTAGTTCAAAACCTACGACATCCTAGTTCAAAAATGACCTGAAACAGTATTACGACACCCTAATTCATACTTACAACATCCTAGTTCAAAACCTATGATATCCTAGTTCAAAAATGACCCGAAACAGTTTTACAATACCCTAGTTCAAAACTTACGATACCCTAGTTCAAAAATACAGAAAATATAAATTAAAATCTGAAACAGTATTACGACATCCTGGTTCAAAAGCTACGACATCCTATTTCAAAATCTACGATATCCTAGTTCAGGAAACTGGAAGAAAGGATATTTTGATCTGGATAAAAATTTTAAATAAAAATTGAATGATAATTAATGCTAATCACACTCAGCTTTTATCCTGTTATGCTACCGTAGATATATCTGAACTAATAAAAAAATACGGTAAGGATCTTACTGAATTTTCTGCACCGCATGCGGTGCACAAAGACTTTTCCATTATCAGATAGGGGGGGCATCAAGTCTTATCCATGCTCATCGCCATGATTACGATTGTTAAAAATATCCGAAAGTGTGGCAGCTAGGACTGGAAATGGGCCGGCCCAAAGTCCATTGAACTGGTTCAAAGACTATATTTTAAAAAATTTTGGACCGAATCCGGACATTCATTTGGTCCAAAAATTAAACGGACTCTATTTTACAGCTCTAAGACTAGTCCAATATACTTAAAATTTGGTCCGAAGTCTGAATCGATTTTAGACCGATCCGAAAGTTATTGAGCTGGTCTAATCCAGTTTCAGATAATGGACTTTTGAACTGGCCCATTTTCAGCCCCAGCTAACCGTCATTCTTCTGGACTTCCAGTAAACTAACTAACATCCCACTACATGACATGAATGTTACGGTCAGACACAGCACATATAATTTTTATAATTTAAAGGTACTAAAACAATTATACATACATTTAATGCATCTATTTTTAGTTTTTCTTTGAAGGATGAAAAATATATCTCATTTTAGGGGGACAAAGATATATCACCTATCCCTCCACTCATATTGGCTAATGGTGGATTTCAATCTTCATAACTTATCTCTACTACAAATTTGCATATGTTAAATTAGTAAAAACTAAAATTATGCATTTCTATAATGTTCAGAGTGAAATAAACTAAAGATAGGTATTTTTATAGACAATGTTGTTGCCGTCAAGACCGTCATGGCCCGTAGCTGCTGCCGGTACCGGAGTGCACTCCCTTCGCTGTATATCGATCCTCTGCTCCTGGACCTGTGAAACAAGGGTTAGTGACCCGGGTCGGGGTTTCCGGCGGGGGCACTCCGACGGTCAAGTCAGTGACGATCCAGGAGAACAGATCCTCCTGGTCGGGCCCCTCTTGATGGACTCTGCACTAGGAGGAGTGAAAGATGTGTGGAGGCGAAAACGTAGCAGGGGAAGACTAATAGCAGGGACAGAGGGGTTCCTTGTCACTCCGCTTCTCCTTGTTTTCCTCGTTTTCTCTCAGCTGTGATTTTGATGGTGGCGCTTCGCCCTCTTGGTCGAGCTTGCGCTTGTATTGGTTGTGGATTGTTATTGTTACCTCCCCCCTTTTGGGGGTGTCGACTGTTCTTTGTAATTGAAAATTGATCGTTTGGAGCTTGCCTCGGGATCCTCACCAGGTTGGCAGGTGCATGCGGCAGGATTCCGTGCCGTAGATGAGACGCCTTTCCTGACAGGTGGTAGGGGAAGCTTCCATTCGTTCTGAAATCCTCTCTGGTCGCTCCATTCCGGGAAGCTTGCCAGAGCCTCGATCCGTGGGTTGCCATCCTAGGGGTTCATGTTTTCTGGCTGGCCCATCCCCCTGGAAGTACGGCGGACAGGTAGTTATGGCGGCATGGGAGGCGCCGCTCCGTAGTCCTCGGGCGTCTCACCGGTGTCCTGGGATGGCAGGGCTTGCTCCGGTCTGGAAGCTCCGAGCTCGTGTGGTCATCTTGGTGGAGGAGGGGAGAGTGCAGGCCCAGTCCAGGGGGTGCGCACTCGGAGAGGCTCCACATCGACGGGTGAGTGCTGAGCTCGACCTCGACCGCATGGCACTAGCCTCCGAGGGTCTCGCTCTGGAGGGTAGAGGACGGACTCGGTCCAGAGGGTGCGCGCTCGGAGAGGCTCCACATCGGCGGGTGAGCGCTGAGCTCGACCTCGACTGCAGGGCACTAGACTCCGAGGGTCTCGCTCTGGAGGGCGGAGGATGGACTCAGTCCAGTCCAAAGGGCGCACGCTTGGAGAGGCTCCACATCGACGGGTGAGTGCTGAGCTCGACCTCGACCGCAAGGCACTAACCTCCGAGGGTCTCGCTTTGGAGGGCGGAGGACGGACCCGGTTCAGAGGGTGCGCACTTGGAGAGGCTCCACATCGGCGGGCGAGCGCTGAGCTCGACCTCGACTGCAGGGCACTAGCCTCCGAGTGTCTCACTCTGGGGGGCGGAGGACGAACCTGGTCCAGAGGGCGCGCGCTCGGAGAGGCTCCACATCGGTGGGTGAGCGCTGAGCTCGACCTCGACCGCAGGGCACTAGCCTCCGAGGGTCTCGCTCTGGAGGGTGGAGGACGACTCCAGCCTAGGCGTCCCGAGCTCGCGGGTGCGACCGGCGGAGGACGGAGCTCAGCCCGTTGCCTTGAAGGGGGTCAGCTCAGCTCAACTCGGTAAAGTGGTTCGGGCCGGGGTGTTGCCTTGGCATCCGTCATGGCGATCTCCTTTAATGTGGCGCCTGTCAGCTACCCACGTCAGCGGTCTCCCCACATCATTTGCCCCCCACTCCCGAGGCTCGTTAGTGCGCGGTGCTCGGGACGAAGGAAGTAACTGTAGCGCTGGCGTGGAAAGGCAAAAATTCAGTGCAATGATGGTCGCGGTCGCCGGCGCTTCGAGGGATGGCCCTGCCGGCCAGTGCGAGGGTGCCATATGGCCACGTCCGAGGAGTAGTTAATGCTGGCACAGAATTCTGAGTGGCTGGGACTCCTTTTTCATCGATGGGCAGCACGTGGCGCAGATCCGTTGGCGAGGGGGTCGCAACAGCGTGGATTTGATGGGCCCTTTCGAAGTGAAAAGAAAAAATTTTCTTACTCAAAGTTTCCTCTCTTTCAAATCTTTCGCGCTTGTTGCAGTGCCTAGACCTTTCCTTCTCCGCGATCTGCATCCGTTCTTCTCTTCTCTAGGGGTCCAGACCGGCTTTGTTCTCCTCCTTTCTTTCCTTCTGGGGTAGGCTCATTCCTTCTTAGTCCAGCATGTCTCGTCCTGAATCTTTCACCCAAAGGGTAGTGCTCTCCTCCTCCGATGAGGAGTCGGAGGGGGCACAGTTTAGGGTTAGCATGAGACCGGCCCTTCCTGCCCCCTCTGTGCCCGTTAGGGAGCCGGGGGTCGTTCCTTCCTGTCCTACTTGTCCTCCCCTCCTACTTGAATCAGCTCCTGAGTCTATCCGGCCCGAGCGAGGCCGTTTCGATGATTTTCGTCGCGGAGCTGGGGGCCATCCGGGATGCCTATGGCATCCCGGCTTCTGTCCGACTCATGATCCCCCGCCCCAGGGAGCAGGTCACTTTCGGTGGTCCGGGGCGCCTCGCCTTCTACGAGGGGACCTTCTCCGAGGGTCTCTGATTCCCCTTTCATCCCTTCTTTTTATCTGTCCTGAATAACTATCGCCTGGTCCCTGCCCAGTTGGTGCCGAATGCCATCAGGGTGATCTTCTCTTTATTGTACTCTGCAATGTTCACGGGTTCGTTGCCTGGTTTTCCTTATTCAGGGCATTCTTCACCCTGAAACGCTACCCGATGGAAGACGGGTGGTAGTCTCTGTCTTCTCGTCCAAAGGGCATCAAATTCGAGCTCCCCTCTTCCATCAAGAAATGGAAGAGCAAATTTTTCTTTGCAGACGTCGAGGGGGTCGACTGGGCCTCGAGCGAGCCGGATCGGTCCCCCAATCGGATCTCCGTGGTTGACGCAGCTGATCAGGATGATTATGAGCAGCTTCGTACCGCCCAGATCCCCTCTCGAAGGTCCTACTGTCGGAGTAGAACCTTCTCGATGCCAGGGTCGACTCATTGACGGGGCCGGGTGAGTTCAGCTCTTTCCCCATCTGCATTTCTCTTTTCTTCATCTTAGGCTGACCTTCTTGGCTCCTGTGTGCAGGGTCGACCCTCTCGGAGGGCGAGTCGTTGTTGATTTCTAAGAAGAGGTCGCCCACCGAGACGGCCGCTGAGCCTCCTTTGAGGCTGGCCTGGATTGAGGGAGTGCCGACATCTTCTCCCACCATGCCGGTCGCCCCAAAAGGAAAGGAGGCTGTAGGAGCTCCCGCGCGACGGGCGAGGCCATAGGCAAAACTCCCGGTTCTGGAGCCTGAGGCGACCGTCCGGGTTGATTCTGTTGTTGCCGCCGTGCCGCCCCGCTCTCCGTGTCCGAGGATGGTCGAGGCTGAAGGAGGAGAGGCCCACCCCAGAGATTCTCCAGTGACGGGGGTTCCGACCATGATAGTGCCGGATCCTCGACCAGTTCCTGGGGGTCCCACCACCGGAGGGACGGGCGCACCTGCTCCCCGGGAAAGCAGGAGAGACGAGGCGCCGCCTTCCGTTCAAGCTGGGGTTGGAGAGCTCCTTAGCCGACAACCATGCCCTGGCTTACCGCATGATGGACTTCTCCATCCAGCCATGCGACCGGGAGGAGATGGATGGGCTGCCAGTTGGGGCTGTGATCGACAGCATCTTCCCCCATCTCTACACGGTAAGCAACCCCATCCTCTTTCTCTCTCCCTTTCTTTCCTTTTTTTTTTTTGACTCCCCATGTGATGCAGGTGGGTGTCGAGGTCCTTTTCATTAGGAGCTGCTGCAGAAACTGGGAGCGAGCTTAGCAGTAGCAGGCGGCCGAGATCGCGTCATTGAAAGCCGATCTGAAAGAGAAGGCCGACTCAGAGGGGGCGCTTGACCGGCGGGTCAAGGACCTCAAGAGGTAGCTCGTCGACTCTGAGGGGCGAGCGAAGGAGCTCCAAGAGAGCCTAGACTGAGAGTTGGGGCAGTCGAGGAAGAAGTCTGAGGACCTCACTGATACTGAGCGGCAGTTGGGCATGTCCGACACCGAGACGGCCCGGCAGAAGGGGATTGCCCAGTCCCTCCAGGCCCGGCTGGCGACGGAGGAGGAGATGTCGGCCGCGGCCTAGAGGGCAGCCGAGGAGGCTGCCAAGTCGGTTGTGGATGCCAGGCACGAGGTGGCCGCAGCGAAAAAGGAAGCTGGAGAGGCGGTGGAAAGGTACAGGGCCTCGAAGGAGTTCCTCGCCGAGATCCAACAGACGGTGTCGGACTCCTTCTTCAAAGGCTTCATGTACCTGCATCGCCTGGTCGAGGAGTTTGTCTCAGTTGAGGGCCGCAGCCGCCTTGACTATCCCGGCACTTCAGACCAGGAGGCGGGCATCGAGGAGGCCGTGCCACCTGAGCCCGAAGCCATGCGGCCTGAAGCCCCTGCTAATGGAGACCCCCAGCCTGGCGATCCAGCTAGCAAGTAGTCATTTTTTGCTTCCTTTTATGCCTTGTTCTTTTTCTGTACTTGGCAGGGCCACCCGGCATGTCGGGGACCCGCAGGATGTTTGTAATTGATACTTGATCAATAAAGTACAAACTTTCTTGCAATCATTTCTCTTGTCTGGCTCTTCCTCTCTTTCACTCCCCCTTCTCCTCTTTCTGTCATTTTGATGTATGGGGAGATCAGAGAGGGGGCCTCACCTTGAGTGGGGCTGAGTTGTTAGACTTTGGTACCAGCAAGCTAGGCGCAAGTTGATGGCACTCGAAGGCTGCTGGGCTCGGAGGTCTCTTGGTCGGAGATCTGAGCTCCGGTCTTGAGCTGGCGTCCTAGAGCTGGGCTCGAGGACGTGGATGGTTGAGAGTTGCGTGGGTCGAAGGTCTCTTGGCTGGAGATCTGAGCTCCGGTCTTGAGCTGGCGTCCTGGAGCTGGGCTCGGGGATGTGGATGGTTGAGAGCTGCATGGCTCGAAGGTCTCTTGGCTGGAGATCTAAGCTCCGGTCTTGAGCTGGCATCCTGGAGCTGGGCTCGGGGACGTGGATGGTTGAGAGCTGCGTGGCTCGAAGGTCTCTTAGCCGGAGATCTGAGCTCCGGTCTTGAGCTTGAAAAGTGGTAGCTTTGATGCTGTGTTTCCCTCTCGTTCTCTTTCTTTCCTTCTCCTCTCTTCTTTTCTTTCTTCTTTTTTCTCTTTTTTTTTTTTTTAGAGTGGGGAGATCAGAGAAGAGGATGCTTGCAGTGCCCCCCTTTTGGCTCTCTTTCTTTCCTTCCCCTCTTGTCTTCTTTTCGAGTGGGGAGATCAGAGAAGGGGGGTTGCCGGGCTCCCCCCTTTGTTCTCTTTCTTTCCTTCCCCTCTCGTCTTCTTTTCGAGTGGGGAGATTAGAGAAGGGGGTTACCGGTTTTGATTGCCTTGGAGCTAGGCTCGAGGCCTTCCTGGACATGGAGCTAGGCTCGGGCCCAAGGGTTGCCTGAGGTCTTGGCTCAGGTCTTTGGTGCCTTGGAGCTAGGCTCGAGGCGTTGATGGGAGCTACGTGGCCCCATGATCTCTTGCCATCTCGGAGTTGGGCTTGGAGACGTTTGTGATAGAGAGCAGCTTGGCTCGAGGTTCTCTTGGCCGGAGATCTGAGCTCTGATCTTGAGTTGGCATCCTGGAGCTGGGCTCGGAGACGTGGATGGTCGGGAGCGGGTGGCTCCATGATTCCTTGGCCAGAGGTCTGAGCTCCGGTCTTGGATTAGCATCCTGGAGCTGGGCTCGGGGATGTCATTGATTGAGAGCGGCATGGCTCCATGATTCCTTGGCCGGAGGTCTGAGCTCCGGTCTTGGATCAGCATCCTGGAGCTGGGCTCGGGGATGTCGTTGATTGAGAGCGGCATGGCTCCATGATTCCTTGGCCGGAGGTCTGAGCTCCGGTCTTGGATCAGCATCCTGGAGCTGGGCTCGGGGATGTCGTTGATTGAGAGCGGCGTGGCTCCACGATCTCTCAGCCGAAGGTTTGAGCTCCAGTCTTGGATCAGCATCCTGGAGCTGGGTTCGGGGACGTCGTTGATTGAGAGCGGCGTGGCTCCATGATTCCTTGGCCGGAGGTCTGAGCTCCGATCTTAGATCAGCATCCTGGAGCTGGGCTCGGGGACGTTGTTGGTTGAGAGCGGCATGGCTCCACGATCTCTCCGTCGGAGGTCTGAGCTCCGATCTTGGATCAGCGTCCTGGTGCTAGGCTCGGGAACGCGGGCAGGATTCTCCTGCAAGATAGATAGACACTTGTGCAAGGAAAAAACCATTGCTATTATCATTGCTGGAAAACCTTACATTATTGATAGTATTTCCGCAAGTTGTAGGCATTCCATGTTCTGGGGAACCTGACGCCGCCGAGATCTTCGAGGTAATAGGCCCATTGTGAGAGGGCTTTAGCTACTTTGTAGGGGCCCTCCCAGTTCGGGGAGAGTTTGCCGCACTCCCTAGGCTGGAACGCCTCCGCCCGCTGTAGCACCAGGTCTCCGGGCTTGAAAGCTTTTGTCCGGACGCGGGCGTTGTAGTATCGGGCCACTCTTTGCCGGTAGGCCGCCATCCGTGGGTGGGCTTTGTCCCTCGCCTCTTCAAGAAGATCCAGATTGAGCAAGAGATGCGTCGAATTTCGTGCTTCATCGTACTGCTGCACCCGCAACGTGGGCACGCCGAGCTCGATTGGGACGACCGCTTCGGTACCGAAGACGAGGCTGAAGGACGTTTCATTGGTCGCCGTCCTGGGTGTTGTGTAGTAGGCCCACAGGACGCTCGGTAGTTCTTCTGCCCACATGCCTTTAGCTTGGTCCAGCCTAGTTCGGGTCCTTGAAGGATGGTCCGGTTGGTCACCTCGGCTTTTCCGTTCGTTTGGGGGTGAGCCACCGAGGTGAACCGGTGTTGGATGCCGTGTGCTGCGCAGAATCCTTCGAACTCGTGGTTGTCTAACTGTCGCCCGTTGTCGGTGATGACGCAACGGGGGAGTCTGAAGCAGCAGATAATTGACTTCCAGAAGAACTGGCTGACATTGGCTTCCGCAATCTGAGCTAGCAGCTCTGCCTCGACCCACTTGGTGAAATAGTCGATCGCCACTAGCAGGAACTTTCGCTGTCCTGATGATGGGGAGAACGGTCCCAAGATGTCCATTCCTCACCGGGTAAAGGGCCAAGAGGCCGAGAGCTGGGAGATCGGCGCTGCCGGCTGATATTGTATGTTGGCGTGGCGCTTGCATTTGTCATACCTTTTAACGAAGTCGACGGCGTCCTCCCTCATGGTCTCCCAAAAGTACCCTTGGCGTAGAGCTTTGTAAGCCAGTGTCCTCCCTCCCACGTGATTCCTGCAGAGGCCTTCATGTATCTCTTGGAGCACGAAGGTTGCCTCGGCGGGCCTGAGGCATCTCAGGAGTGGGTAGGAGTAAGACCGGTGGTAGAGTTGGCCCTCCATCAAGGCGAAGTGGGAGGCTTTCTTCCTGACGAGGGCGGCTTCTGCACGGTCTTCTGGCAGGGTGCCGTCGGTGATGTATCGGATATACTTGTCCATCTAGCTCGGCTCGGGGGCGACTTGATGTACCTCTGTCAGGTTCTCGTAGCTGGGACTTTCAAGGTGCTCGATGTAGGCACGTCCCATCGATGAGTCTGGCAGAGTCGCGAGCTTGGATAGTGCATCCGCGCGCGCATTCTCCCCTCGAGGGATGCGGAAGATGCTGAAGCGTCGGAGGCCTGCCATGCTTGCGCGGACCTGCTCCAGATACTTCATCATCTGGGCATCCCTCGCTTCATATTCCTCGAAAACTTGTCCGGTGACCAGTTGGGAGTCGGTGACGACTTTCAAGTCTTGCACACCCAGCTTGAAGGAAACCCTGAGGCCCGCGAGGAGTGCCTCGTACTCCGCCTGGTTGTTGGTAGCAGCGAACTTGAAGCGGAGGGTGTATTCCGCCACGACCCCATCACAGTTGGTTAGGATGAGGCCTGCTCCGCCCCGCCTGAATTGGATGCTCCATCTACATGGAGGATCTAGGGCTCTTCTCTTGGCTCGGGCTCCGTTGTTGTCTGCTCTGGCTCCTCAGTGAACCTGGTGCACTCGACCACGAAGTCGGCTAGGACCTGGGCCTTTTGTGACGACCTCGATCGGTACGCTATGTCGAATTCACTAAGCAGCAGGGACTACTTAGCCAACCTCCTGGATGTCTCGGGTCGGGTGAGGATAGTCCTCAGCAGCTGGTCCGTCATGACCACTATTGGGTGTGCTTGGAAATAGGGCATGAGGCGCTTAGCAGACATTATTAGTGCAAAAATAAGTTTTTCGGAGCGAGTATACCTGATCTTCGCATCGCGGAGGATTTTGCTAGTGTAGTACACCGGCTTCTGAGATTTGTCCTCGTATGTGCGGACGAGAACTGAGCTGACGGCTCCCGGTGTCACCGCCAGGTATAGCAAGAGCTCCTATCCCTCCTCCGGCCTGGAGAGCGGCGGAGGAGAGGTGAGGAAGTTCTTCAGCTCCTCGAAGGCTGTCCTGCACTCCTCGGTCCAGGTGAAGTCGTGCATCTTGCGCAGCACCTTGAAAAATGGTAGGCAATGGTCAGCCGACCTCGAGATGAATATACTGAGGGTGGCGACACGTCCTGTCAGGCGCTGGACCTGCTTCTTGGAGGTTGGGTATTCAATGTCGATGATGGCATGTACCTTCTCTGGGTTCACTTCGATGCCCCTCTGGGTAACCATAAAGCCGAGGAATTTTCCTGCCACCACCCCGAAGGTGCACTTTACCGGGTTCAGCTTTATCTGATACTGCCGTAAGTTGTGGAAGGACTCGGCGAGGTTAGCTACATGGCTTGAGCCCGGCCTGCTTATGACGAGCATGTCATCCACATACACTTGCATGTTGCGGCCAATTTGGTCCTTGAAGACCTTGCTGACCAGGCGCTGATAGGTAGCCCCTGCGTTCTTCAGACCAAAAGGCATCATCTTGTAACAGTATATCCCTTGGTCGGTGATGAAGGCAGTGCGCTCCTTGTCTTCTGGATGCATACGGATTTGATTGTACCCAGAAAATGCATCCATGAAGGAGAGCAATCGGTGGCCCGAGGTGGCATCCACTAGCTGGTCGATCTTCGGGAGAGGGAAGCTGTCCTTCGGGCAAGCTTTATTGAGGTCGGTGTAGTCCACACAGATCCTCCATTTGCCATTATTCTTCTTGACCATCATTACATTCGCCAGCCAGCTCGGATATTGGACCTCTCGAACGAAACCGGTGGCCAGGAGTTTGTCAACTTCTTCTTTGATGGCTGCCTGTCTCTCCGGGGCAAAACTTCTCTTCTTCTGCCGAACTGGCTTATGCTTTGGATAGACACTCAATTTGTGAGTAATGATGTCAGGGGGGATACCTGGCATGTCCGCCGCCGTCCAGGCGAACACATCCGCATTCGCCCGCAGGAACCCCAGCAGTTGAGCCCTCTCCTCCTCGGGTACCTGGGCTCCGATCTGCATTGTCTTTGTGGGGTCGTCTCCAAGCGGATAAGAAAGTAGACACTCAACCGGGCCTCTTCTGGGGTCTTGGGCCCTTTGGTCGAGGTCATCCATGCTGGGGTCATCCTGAGGGATCTTGGCCACAGGGAGAGTTTGGAAACAATGCTGCACCGGCTGGGGCGTTCCTCTCATCTCCCCGACACCGTAGGGAGTTGGGAATTGTACAAATAGCCTCTTGGTGGAGACAACGGTATCGAGTAGATTGAGCCCGGGTCGGCCCAATATCACGTTGTAGGCGGAAGAAAGCCTTACAATCGTGAAGGTCATCATGACGGTGCTCTACCGAGGTGGGGTTTCGATAGTGACCGGGAGAGTGATTTCTCCTTCTACTCTCACAGAATCACCCGTGAAACCAACAAGGGGTGTGTGCACGGGCCTAAGCTGATCAGGGGAGAGATTCATTCTAGAGAAGGCATCATAAAAAAGCATGTATGTGGAGCTTCCACTATCAACCATGATGCGCTTTACAGGGTGCTTCGCGATTGTCATTTCGACGACCACGGCATCATTATTTACATTTTTCCTCCCGTCTTCCCCTTCCCTCATAAAGGGGAGTACATTCTCAGATTCCCCTGCCCCCTAGGTCCTCTTAGATGCACAAGCAGCTCCCCAAGAAATCATGCCCACTGGCTTCTTGGTGGGGCGGTTGTCGATGGTTGGAGCTGGCGGAAGAGCGACGAGCGCCTGGGACTCCACCTGAGGTCTGCCCCCCACGAACCTTTTGAGGTATCCTCTCTTGATGAGTTCCTCAATCTCCCACTTGAGGTTGCGGCATTCCTCGATATCGTGGCCGTGGTCGCGGTGGAAGCGGCAGTACTTCGTCTTGTCACGGTCGGTGGTGGTCCTCAACGGAGGCGGGCGCCTCAGGTAGTCCTCGCCCTCAATCTCCATGAGGATTTTTGTTTTTGAGGCGAGGAGAGGGGTGTAGCTCTCCTCAGGGACAGGGGTCCCTCTCAGCCTTGGCTGGTCCCTCCGGGAGCTCGGAGCTTGGGGTGCTGGCTTCTGGGTCCCGGACACTTCAGCAGGGGCTGACTTCTTCAAGGGTCCTCTGTCGAGCTCCCACCTCGTACGATCCGCCTCCTCGACGCGAATGTACTTTTGGACCCAGAGCAGGAGCTCGGAGTAGATCTTGGGGGCTTCTTATCCAGCGAGTAGGTCAAGCAGGAGGTCCTGAGCCCTCTCTTCAGTGCTAGCATGGTGATTGGCTCTTCAAGATTATAGATCTCCAACACGACGTCCTTGAAGCGGGCCACGTAGTCCCGCAAGGGCTCGCGGTCCTGCTGCCGGATGGAGAAGAGGCTGTCTGCCTCTCATGGCAACTTCCTGCAAGCATCAAAGTGGGCCACAAACTTCTGCCCTAACTGGGCGAAGGAGATGATGCTCTTCGGCTCCAAACGGGTGAACCACACCCGGGCTGCCTTCCGGAGAGTAGTAGGAAAAGCGACACAGAGAAGAGCATCGGTGGCCCCCTGGACCCTCATGAGGGTCCGGTAGCTTTCTAGGTGGTCCAGGGGGTCAGTAGTCCCATCGTAAGGATCCACCTGCGGCATCCGGAACCGGTGCGGGATCATCTCCGCTTGGATTTCCTGAGAGAATGGGGGACGGGCGTCGTAGCCCGCTGGCTCACTAGCGGAGCCCTGCATACTGGCAAACCGGCGGGCAAACTCCGCCAGCTTGCGTTCATGTTCCTCCAGGCGCCTTTTCGCCGCACGCTTGACAGCTTCATCAATGGACCCCTCCATCGAAGGAGACGGAGAATGCGACATGGATGCATGGCACCCGTGGCAGAGGGTCTTGCTTTTCTTGTCTCGGTGGGGTCTGGGCACCTCCCGCCTGAGGTTTGGTGAGTGGCTCTCTCTGTCGGCAGAGCCGGCTCGTTGTCTTTTCGTCGGAGCTTGGTGGCTGCCCCGGTTGTCAATGGTGGCCCGTGGCTGCGACGGCCTTCCTTGGAAGGAGCGCAGGCTGTCGCGGGAGGCTGCGGCATGGGCTGCCGGGGTCCCTGGCTGATGGGGGGTAGCCACGGACCGGTGCTGGTGTTGAAGCTGGCGCACTGTCGTGGCAAGGACTTGCATCTGCTGAGCAAGTGCAGTCAGCTGGGCTTCTGGTGGATGTGGCTGGATCGGAGCGGGTGGCTCCGCTTCTTGGCAGTGCGGGTTCCCTCGAGAGAGGGAGTCCCCCGCATGACTGGTGGAAGCTTCCCTTGCCCTTGTCGTCACCATCCTCCCACCTGGCTTGTTTGTGAAGAGATGGAGGGTTTGCCCCCCTTTCCTGGTGCGCCAATCTGTTGCCGCCAAGACCATCGTGGCCCGTAGCTGCTGCCGATGCCGGAGTGCGCTCCCTTCACTGTCTATCGGTCCTCTACTCCTGGACCTATGAAAAAGGGTTAGTGACCCGGGCCGGGATTTCCGATAGGGGCACTTCGACGATCAAGTCAGTGATGATCCAGAAGAATAGATCCTCCTGGTCGGGCCCCTCTTGATGGATTCCATACTAGGAGGAGTGAAAGATGTGTAGAGGCGAAAAAATAGCAGGGGGAGACTAATAGCGGGGACAGAGGGGTTCCCTGTCACTCCGCTTCTCCTTGTTTCCCTCGTTTTTCCTCAGCTGTTATTTTGGTGGTGGTGCTTCGCCCTCTTGGTCGAGCTTGCGCTTGTATTGGTTGTGGATTGTTGTTGTTACCTCCCCCCTTTTGGGGATGTCGACTGTTCTTTGTAGTTGAAAATTGATTATTTGGAGCTTGCCTCGGGATCCTCGCTGGGTTGGCAGGCACGTGCGGCAGGATTCTGTGCCGTATACGAGACGCCTTTCCTGACAGGTGGTAGGGGAAGCTTCCATTCGTTCTGACATCCTCTCCGATCACTCCATTCCGGGAAGCTTGCCAGAGCTTCGATCCGGGGGTCGCCGTCCTAGGGGTTCGTGCTTTCTGGCTGGCCAATCATCCTGGAAGAACGGCCGGACAGGTAGTTATGGCGGCATGGGAAGCACCACTCCATAGTCCTCGGGCGGCTCGCCGGTGTCCTGGGATGGCAGGGCTTGCTCCGGTCTGGACGCTCCGAGCTCGTGTGGTCATTTTGGTGGAGGAGGGGAGAGTGCAGGCCCGGTCCAGAGGGTGCGCGCTCGGAGAAGCTCCACATCGGCGGGTGAGCACTGAGCTCGACCTCGACCGCAGGGCACTAGCCTCCGAGGGTCTCGCTCTGGAGGGCGGAGGACGGACCCGGTTCAGAGGGCGCGCACTCGGAGAGGCTCCACATCGGCGGGTGAGCGCTGAGCTCGACCTCGACCGCAAGACACTAGCCTCCGAGGGTCTCCCTCTGGAGGGCGGAGGACAGACCCGATCCAGAGGGCGCGCGCTCGGTGAGGCTCCACATCGGTGGGTGAGCGCTGAGCTCAACCTCGACCACAGGGCACTAGCCTCCGAGGGTCTCGCTCTGGAGGGCGGAGGACGGCTCCAGCCTAGGCGTCCCGAGCTCGCGGGCGCGACCTGGTGGAGGACGGAGCTCGGCTCGTTGCCTTAAAGGGGCTCAGCTCAGCTCAGCTCAGCAAAGTGGTCCGGGCTGCGGTGTTGTCTTGGCGTCCGTCATGGCGGTCTCCTTTAATGTGGCGCCTTTCAGCTACCCACGTCAGCGGTCTCGCCACATCAAATGCCATCCTAACTAATAAACAAAAAATGTTCAACTCAATTCAGTTAAATCTTTCAAATGATTGGTAGAATCAGTTTTCATCAAAATTGAACCAATCCAATTTTATCGAAATAATGCAAGTATTAAATTAATCATAGGACTAGGTTATCAACTATAAGCTTGCATAAAAATTTCAATATGATAAATGGATCTATGTGCTCATTGTTGTTCCATGTATTGCACTATTGCCGTATTGTTGGCATGTACTAATTTTTTTATTCATTATTTGTATTCGTGGCATCCTCCAAAATTTGAATTCCAAATTAAACTTAATATTTAATCAGAATTTTCTTTGATATCCTCTATTGTTGAACTAATACCTTGAAGGAAATAATTTTTCATTCCTCGATTTTTTTTCATTGGTCACCACCCTTCACCAAGTTAGCATTATCTGCACCAAAATCCAAAATTATAGGTTATGTTTAGACAAAAACACAAACCTAATTAAAACTCTACGCTTATACTCAAATTGGACTCCAAAAAAAAAAGAAGATAATGAGCTGGGTATTGGGGTGTTAATAAAGCATTTAATAAGTTATGTTTCTATTTTTAACTATTTTTTAAAATTATTTGATGTACCCAAAATTCAATCTTATCAACTTTGAATTATGAACAAGTTGTAAGATAGAAAAATTTTTAAAAAAAATATACCTAAGAAACTATCTAACCTTTTTCTTCTTTCACATAGAACCAAATTTGATCTCAAGTAGTCAAACCAAAAGCAAGAGATTGGGGCTTGTTAGAGCAGGGCGGATTAGACATTAAGTACTCTTTACTTGATCATTCTTTGACAATTGAAAAAAAATATTATATACATGTCTTTAATTTCTTTTTTTTTTTGGTACTAGACAACTAAATCCAAACTTAACTTAGTAAGGTTTCAATTTTAATTTTGGAAACACCTTACTAGCTTAATAAGCCTAGCTATTTTTTTCAATCCAACCTTATATCTCGTGTATTTTCTTTTCTCAAGTTGCCTCTCTTTTCTATGCTAGCTTTCTTTGCATTGGTGCTTATAAAAGACTTGCACTAATCTTAGTACATCTTAAGTTTCTTCCTTGATTTGTATATAAACAAAATTCTTTTTCTCTGATGAATGTTTCCCCCTTTTTTTCTCTCTAGTTATTTTGTATTTCTCCTCAATATTATTGTTGCCGCCCTTACTGTCATGGCCCGCAGCTCGGATGTGACACTGGATGACAGCCTTGTTTCCCGGAATCCAGCGGTACCTAGTCCTGCAAAATAGAGTTAGAGACCCGGGCCGGGGATCCTGGCGGGGGTACTCCGACGATCAAGTCAGCGCACGGTAAAGAGGAACAGATCCTTCAAGGCGGCTCCCCTTCGATCACCATGCTTGAAGGAGAGTTTTTAGTAAAGAATGGAGTATGAAGGATAAAAGAGGAGTAAGGCTCGAGCCATGACGACCGTGTCCGTCGGAACTCTCTCCGGGGGTTTCGCGGTAGCCTCCGAGCACTCTCTTCACCTCCATCTCCTTCTCCTTCTCCTCCTTTTCCTTACCTTGTTCTCGCTCGCTGGGTCCTCCTTTTAGATCATCGGCTCTCCCCGCTTCTTGCCTTGACTTTTCCCCTCTTGGGACGTTCGAAGGTCAACGACATCCGTCGGTGATGTGGTAGGATCGCTGACATGTAACCCATGTCAGATCCAATCAGATGCCACATCGGAGGAAGCTGCCACGTCAGATTTTTTTTCAGACTGCTTCACCAGGCGGCTCCCTTTAGGTCGAGATGCCATGGCCGAAGTCGAGCTCTGCTTTTCTCTAGACTCCTTCGCCAGGCGGCTCCCCCGAGGTCGAGACGCCGTGGCCGAAGTCGAGCTCCGCCTCTCTCGGGACTCCTTCGCCAAGCGGCTCCCTCGAGGTCGAGACGTCATGGCCGAAGTCGAGCTCCACCTCTCTCCGAACTCTTTTGCAAGGCGGCTCTCTCGAGGTTGAGATGCCGTGGCCGAAGTCAAGCTCCACCTCTCTCCGGACTCTTTCGCCAAGCGACTCCCTCGAGGTCGAGATGCCATGGCCGAGGTCGAGCTCCGCATCTCTTCGGACTCCTTCCCCAGGCGGCTCCCTCGAGGTTGAGATGCCATGGTCAAAGTCGAGCTCCGCCTCTCTTCGGACTCCTTCGCCAGGTGGCTCCCTCGAGGTCGAGACGCCGTGGCCGAAGTCGAGCTCCACCTCTCTTTGGACTCCTTCACCAGGCGGCTCCCTCGAGGTCGAGACGCCGTGGTTGAAGTCGAGCTCCATCTTTCTTCAGGCTCCTTCACCAGGCGGCTCCCTCGAGGTTGAGATGCCATAGCCGAAGTCGAGCTCCGCCTCTCCAGACCAGCCCCACGTCGGATGAAGGGACCAGCAATCGAGGGACATCGCCGCTCTCCTTGGGTGGCGGTAGGCCACCCAAGGACCACGGAGAGGCGCCTACCAGGCCGCAATAATTGTCTTAGCTACCACTTATACTGAAAAGGAAGGGGTCCCCCGATCGAGGCGCTGCACTCTTTACCAACTGTCTATGCCACCCAGAAGAAGAAGTTAACCCAGAAGATTCAAATCCAGGGGGCGACTGCCCCCCGATCGAGAATTTGCCAGGCTTTCCAAAATGGAGCGACCAGAAAGAATGTCAGAGCGTACGATAAGTTCCTTATCGCAAATGAGGAAAGGCACCTCTAGCACGGCACGAAACCTCGTCGCACGCACCTGTAAGCGAGGGAAGGATGCCAAGGTAGGCGTCCGGCAGCCACCCTGGCTTAAAAGAGCTCTCCAAGGTTCCAAGAAGAAGGTAAGCAATCTAACGGGCAAGAAGTGTGGCACACAGGAGAGCAACTGAGAGACTAAGGCTACCGGAGATCCACTGGAAGGGTCTCGACGGACACAGCCTTCCTACCCAAACTCTCCTCCATCACCACTTCTCCTGTTCCAATCACAACTCATTCATATTCTCCCAGTACATTACTTTCTCCTCCTAGCATGGAATTTATTTACGGGGCTCGATCAGGAGGATCTATTTTCCTGGATCGTCACTGACTTGAGTGTCGGAGTGCCCCCGCCGAGATCACCAGCCCAGATCTCTTCTATTTTGGAGGTCTGGACGCGCAGGCAGGTCCTAAAGCAACAAGGGCACGATCCGAGGTCATCTTCAGCTACTGGCCATGACGGTTTAGGCGGCAACAGTCGGTCGTGTCCCCGAGATCATTTTCCTTTATAGTAGGGAGTTATGTTACGAGCCTTGTTTTCCTAGTGGGTTATTATGACTGGAAAAGTTTAGCAGGGTCTCAATCTGGGGGTAGCCGCCTTCATGTCTGAGGTCTCTAATGCAGCCTTCTCCTTCTGGGTGATTCAGGTGGTCGGCCGCAGGACCTGGTACCTCGATCGGGGCACTCCTCCCTAACTGATGTAAACAATGGTAAGTGCACCTCTCTAGCTTTGTGGTGCCATACTGGATGCGCCGCGCTGCGCACGCTAGCTTCGATGACAGACTTGGTGCTGACGTCCTTGTTCTTTTCACGATGCTTTCAAGGAGCGGGCTCGACTTCGACTGAGGTGGGCTCAGCCCTTGGGGAGCCACCTGGTGAAGGAGCGGAGGGAGCTTGACTTCGACCGAGATGGGCTTGACCCTTGGAGAGCCACCCGGCGAAGGAGTGGAGGGAGATCGATTTCGACCGAGATGGGCTCGACCCTTGGGAAGCCACCTGGCGAAGGAGTGGAGGGAGCTCGACTTCGACCGAGGTGGGCTTGATCCTTGGGGAGCCACCTGGCGAAGGAGCGGAAGGAGCTCGACTTCGACCGAGGTGGGCTCGACCCTTGGTGAGCCACTTGGCGAAGGAGCTGAGGGGGCTCGACTTCGGTCGAGGTGGGCTCGACCCTTGGGGAGCCACCTAGCGAAGGAGTGGAGGGAGCTCGACTTTGGTTGAGGTGGGCTTAACCCTTGGGGAGTCACCTGGCGAAGGAGCGGAGGGAGCTCGACTTCGGTCGAGATGGGCTCGACCCTTGGGGAGCCACCTGGCGAAGGAGCGGAGGGAGCTCGACTTCGGTCGAGATGGGATCGACCCTTGGGGAGCCACCTGGCGAAGGAGCTGAGGGAGCTCGACTTCGGTCGAGGTGGGCTTGACCCTTGGGGAGCCACCTGATGAAAGAGCTGAGATAACGAGCTCGACTTTGATCGAGGAGGGCTCGACCCTTGGGGGAGCCACCTGGCGAAGGAGCTCGGAAAGAAATCCAACGTGGTGACATCTACCCGCTTCGCTGCCAGCAAGATCCGAGGTGTACTCTACATTACCGGTCTTGCCACATCATTTGCCCCTATTCCCAAGTTCCATCGAAGCGTCGCGACTAGGACGAAGGGAGTTGATACGGAGCTGACATGGAAGGACGAAAATCCGGTGCCATTATTGCCAGATCGCCACCACTTCGTAGGTTGTGCCTTGAGGTCCAATGTGCGGGCGTCACATCCGCGAGTCCGAGGGATCATAATTGCTGGTGCCAGACTCAAGGCGACTTTTAGTGCATCGAAGCATCGCCGCCGGCCGTCCCCCACACGTGGTGCTTATCTGATGGTGGAGATGCAAAAAGGACGTACGATCGCTGTCCATCGATTTTGAAATGAGAGAGGACTTTCCACAAACTTGCTCTTTCGAACTTCTCACGCTCACCGGCGGTTCAGAGTTTCTTCTTCCTTGGCTGTCCTCTCTCTTTAAGATAAACATGTCAGTCCGTGAGTCATTCCTTCCTTTTTCTTCTTCTTCTTCTTTCCGTCCGGTAGTGTCCAAGTCCTTCCCCTTTTCTCAGGTAGACCGAAACCTTCTTTTAAGTCTTCCATCCTCTTCGTCTTTATCCCTTCTTCCTTGAATGGCTCCTTCGGGCCGAATCCTCTGATCCTCTAGCAATCCCAACGAAGTAAGCCCCTCTCGGCTGAGGACTCCGTCCTCCAATGAGTAGAGTTGGGGAGGAGTGCCCCGATCAAGGCACCAGGTCTTGCAGCCGACCACTTGAACCACCCAGAAGGAGAAGGCCGTGTTAGGGACCTCAGACCTGAGGGTGGCTACCCCCGGATCGAGACCCTGCTAAACTTTTCCAGCCATGATACCCACTGGGAAAACAAGGCTCGCAACATAACTGTCTACTGTAAAGGGAAATGACCTCGAGAGCACGGCCGATGGATGCCGTTGACCTTCGAGCGCCCCAAGAGGGAGAAAATTGAGGCAAGAAGCGGGGAGAGCCGATGATCTAAAAGAATGACCCAGCGGGCGAGAACAAGGTAAGCAAGGAAAAGGAGGAGAAGGAGATGGAGGTGAAAAGAGTGCACGAAGGCTACCGCGAAACCCCCGGAGAGAGTTTCGACGAACACGACTGTCACGACTCGAGCCTTACTCCTCTCCTATCCTTCCTACTCTATCATTTACTAAAAACTCTCCTTCAAGTGTGGTGACCGAAGGGGAGCCGTATTGAAGGATCTATTCCTCTTTACCGTCCGCTGACTTGATCGTCAGAGTGTTCCCACCAGGATCCTCGGCCCGGGTCCCTAACTTTATTTTATAGGACCGGGTACCGCTGGATTTCAGGAAATGAGGCTATCGTCCGGTGCCACATCCGAGCTGCGGGCCACGACAGTAAGGACGGTAACATTTATCATTTGCACTTCATCATCCTTGAATTAAAAAAAAAAAAAAATTATAGGTACTCTCTTTTTCTTGCTAATATTCTTATATTAACTCTTTTTTTCTCCTTATTTTTCTCAAAGAGAAATAAGAAAAGCATGTTCATAAAACGAAAATGTATATGGCCATCCATACAAATAAAATAAATTTGAAACAGTTATATTTTGTATAAGGCTACATCTAGAGACGAACCACACCAACTTTTCTTGAAGAGACTAAAAAAAAAAAAAAATATTAATTTAGAAAGACCAAATAATATATTCATTAAATTATATTTAATATTTTAAATTTTAAAAGAAATCAAATACATAAATATATGTATATATATTTAAAATCTTAATTTATAAAATAATAAAAAAAAATTTAACTTGGGGGACCAAGGCCCTCTCTGCGCCAACCCCCTCCCCGCGGTCCGTCCCTGGCTACATCCACGTTGTCAAATACTTCTCCCATCGTATTTTGTTTATTTTAATTTATCATTAAATTTTAATTATGCTACATTTTGTTCATTTTTTGTACGTATATTTTTACTAGTGTAAATAAACAAGATATAAGAAACCAATCTGGCAGGCGAAAACATGTTTTATAAATATGTATGCAACTTACGTAAAAGTAATATAGTTCAACTAAAACTATAATTAAGAAACAGTAAGAAGCTACACAGCATCAGGATTTTCATCAGAAATTCTTTTATAAAAAAAGATAAAATTACCTGAGAACTGAGATATATACATTTATAAAGCCCACTCAAGAAAAATAAGCATCAAACATGTAACCATCAAATAAAATGAGTCGATATGGCTACCCACCAGCATCCACCAACAAATGTTTTTTTTTTTTTTCCATCATCGTTAGTTTAGCTGTCTTTTCATACAATAATGACATGATTTCATTTCTTATTTTTTTACTTTGCAGCATAGTCTAATAGTCGATTGATTTCTCAATTGCCACACGCTTTTCAAAATTAAAAATAAACAAAAAAAGGGCATCCAAAGAAGATCCTCAGGCCAATACAAAAACAAGTACAACTTAATTATTTATCTATAATCCCGTCCAGTTCAGATGATATATTATAACTAGTGATGAACATATAATTAAATTACATATTAATAAGTGCAGCGCATAAGTAGGAACATAATTATACATAGTGTAATTATTTAGAATCTTATTCAAAAATATTAGTTGAAATATATTATTTTGAATTATTTGATCCTATATAATTATTCATTTTTTTAATATATTATTTATATAGGACTAAATATACATCTTAGATCCTCAATCTTGAGTTCCTGATCCCCCATCCTCAATCCTCATATATAAAGAGTTGGATGGTGGATATTCCTCCAACACAATCTAGATATCACCAAACACATCCAAGGGTGCAGGTTTTTTAAGACAAAGTCAAGAAACAAATAAAAATGATCCATGAGAATATGCACAAAAAAATTAGTAAACAAAAAATATAATAAAAAAACTTAAGATAAATCAAGAAGGTACTCTAGTCTAACAATATAAAAACATCCCCATCACAATCATAGGCGAAGATACTTCCGACCAACTACATGAAAGGTTAGATAGAATTGTTTTAATCTTTATCTCCAAACAAAGTAATGTATGGTAGAATTGTTTTAATCTTTATCTCCAAACGAGGTAATGTGTGCTTTCCTCATCCGATGACAATATAAGCTATCGATAGACGTTGATCGACAACATATATTTAAATACTTATCGGCATCGACTAAAGAGGGGGGTGAGAGACTGACGGAGGATAAGGATAGCCTGGCATCAGGCGGAGGGATTGCCAAACGGAGGGGAAAAAAAAAAAAAAAAAGTTTATTTTCTTAAAAAAATAGAAAATAAAATTTTCTTACCTTCATTTTTTTTTTTTTTTTTTTGAAGAATAATAGAAGTGATTAAAAAATAGAAATAGATGTAGGATGATCAAACATATTTTTTATAAAAAATTATATTTATATATTTTTTGATAATTATAAGGGATACGATTATAGGAGGATAAATCTGGTATAGCAATCCCGCAGGCTTCCATCTCACTGAAAAATATTTGATTTAAGATGCAGAAATTTTGTAGTCACGAATTTTAAAAAATAATTTCTGAATTTAATTGAATTGTGAATCAAGATTTCAACTAACTGGATTATCGTGTTGACGATAATTTTATACTTTTATATAAAAAATAAAAATAAAGGGATTAAAAAAATATATACCAGAAAGAACCGGGCCGTGTTTCACCGGCGGTTGGATAGGAAGACTTGTTACAATGCTGATGAATCAACGAAAATGATGTTCACCAAAGTCTAAGCTAAGAGGCTACGCGCGGGATGATACTGGCCACTAATTTCAGCATTTTGTTTGATCTTCCTTGTTGGCTAGCTATCATCGCATGTGTTGGATTAATTTCCACCGCTCCAATCGTCAAACCATCGCACTCACCATCAGTTTTTCACGGGACAGGATCGAAAATGATTCAACTTCCTTCGCCCGAATCCACCATTGGGTCTCACGATAATTTTTTCGAGATCCGCACAAACAGATAAGTGGGTACATTCGGAGTGTTTTGAGAACTGTGCAAAGTGCACTCCAAAGATACAGCCCGAGAGGGTATCTGGCAACTTCTTTTTTCTTTTTTTTTTTTTTTTGGGTAAATACACGTTGGTCCCTTTTGCACCACCACCACGCCATTGTCTTCTTTTCCGGTCCAGTCCCCACATTTCTTTCGATCAGACTTCCCCGTGCCACGCCACTCGGCCGCAGCGGTCTCATCCAACATCGATTGCATTTTTGTATTTTTTTTAAAAAAATGATTGCATTTTTGTATTTTTTTTAAAAAAATGATTGCATTTTAATGGTCACCACCTGCAGCGTCCCCTCACCGCGAGTGTACATAACAGCACTACCTGGCGCTCTTCCTTCCTTCCACGTCGCTAAACAGCACGCTTTTACAACAACGCGTAGAAGCAACTTCCCACCCAACGGTACGCAATACGCTGCGGCACGCCAACCTGTCGGCACCCGAGAGAGGAAAGATCCGTAAAGGGTTGATAACACTCTTCTCGTTCCCTCACCGCTTCTCTTATACCATAAAGAGAAGTAGAAAACTTTAAAAGAATGGCGGTGGCGACGGCGAAACAGGACACTGGCGAGTCACTGCACTCCTCCGCGTTCGCTTCCCGATGCGTCCGCACCTCCGGTCTCTTTCCTTCGCGTAGTAATCCTTCTGATTTCTAATTTTTTTCCTTATCCTCCGAAACAAAAACGGTGAGTAGAAGAAAGATCGCTTCACCATCTTTATCCCCTTGTTCCCGAGGATAATAAAAATGTGAAAAAAAATAACATAAGAAGAAGTTATATAACCCCTCCAACCAGTCCTCAAAATGGAGAGGAGAAAACTGAGACCAAGGAAAGAAAGAAAGAAAATACTCTGTGATCCAAAGCCATGGTTCTTTCCACGGCAGCACCCGAGTCCGAAGCTTCGGTCCACTACACCTTCGCCTCTCGCTACGTTCGTGCGCCCCTTCCTCGGTGATTCCATTCTCTTTGACCCTGTTCTTAATTTTCTTTTATATCTCAATTTACGGTTGCAAATTTGTTGCTATTTTCTGGCGCTCGTGTCAGATGTGTAATTTTTCTTTCTGATTTGCTAATTAACGAAATATTAGCTATATTAGTCCAGATCTCCTTGATATTTTCTCAATTAGGAATACAAAAATTTCATCATCTTCTTTCTCTTTGTTTATTATTATTATTATTATTATTATTATTATTATTATTATTATTATTATTTATTTATTTTATGGAATAGGTTTAAGATGCCAGAGAATTCGATACCGAAAGAAGCGGCTTACCAGATCATCAACGACGAGCTGATGCTGGATGGGAACCCGAGGCTGAATCTGGCATCATTCGTCACGACGTGGATGGAGCCGGAGTGTGACAAGCTCATGATGGCCTCCATCAACAAGAATTACGTCGACATGGATGAATACCCTGTGACCACTGAGCTCCAGGTAACCTTGAATTCGCCTCATCAAATTATAAGCTGTGAGTAGTTACTCGTCAGTAATTCTTAGAGGTTTTTCAGCAATAGTTGTTGGCTTGTAATTTAGATGTCGGTTGTAGGGTCAGGTCATGGCAGCTTTTGTTTCTAACGAATGCCGACATGCTATTGCTCGCTGCTTCTGTTCTCTTTGGTTGTTAGCTTTCTTGTGTCCCTCCTTTTCCTCTTCTTTTCTGGGGTCGTGAATTAATCTGGTGATTGTTAGGGGCCATTTTGCCCATTCTATGCAGAATGCTGGTTAATCTAATGGATGCATTGTTTTGTTATTTGCTTATAGAAATCGGTGGGATATCCATCAGATTCATTAAAAACAGTATGTAACTTCCTGTGCATGTATTCTTGCAAGAAACAGTATCAAACTTTTTAGAGTTGGGTTTATCAACCCTTTTATGTCTTCTATTTGTTCATATTAGGCTTCGAAGAAAGTAATGTCCACATAAGTTACCTTTATCATGGGCTTTCCAATTTTTTGTTTTCAATAGTTTCTTCATTACTTGATCATCAATTTTGCAATCTCTGGTACTCGAATGTACTCCATTGGAAGGCTTTGGAATCCTAATTATGATATGAATAGGATACCCTGAATGATGGTAAAGGTGGTTGGCATTGTGGTATCCAAAGTTTGGGGCTCTGGAATGTGCTCCCTTATTAACTCAATTGGATCGCATGGATCGCATGTATGATAGCTGGACAATGAATAACCCCCTGCTGTGTAACATATTTGCTCAATTGCCATGCCATACGCCAATTAAAATTTTTAAAATTCTGGCCTGGAACTTTGAATGTGACAGGCCAAATTAGCATATGAATATATCTCTGTTACAGGAGATACATCTAAAATACACCACAGACAGCTACCTAAAATTTTAAAAAGCTTCCTTTTTTCTAAGGCTTGGCTTATTTGTTAACTTTCATTGCTCATATTTTCTTGTAGGACAATGAATCAAATTGTAAGAATAAATATAAAGCTAAATGGTTGTCAGAGACATTTTTCGAATTACTGATTTTAATGAAAAGGCTGAAATGCACACTGTTGATGATATCTTTATGAGGAACAATTGCTGTGAGATCTTAAAATTAAATATGTGGTCCAGACATTTTGTTCTTATTCTAACTTCTTCTTTTTTTTTTTTTTGGAATATGCAATGGAGATTGCAATGAAATTTTGCTAATGCCTAAGCTAGTTGTTTGTATACTGAACATGGAGGAGTGGCTCAGCAGGTGATTATCAGGATAAATTTCTTATATTCTTCACGTCACTTATCGGTATTGTGTACTATAACATGGGCATGTGATAAAAAGGTATATGATGAATGGAATGTGATGTTAATCATATAATATTATATTTTCGTGAAATAAAAGAGTACATATTATTTTTCCTAAATTTACTACACAATTTGAAAGAATTTGGGTAGCTATGATCAATTTATATGGTTAGATGTTATCTAATCCATTTCATGAAAAATACATGTATCTGCTTTTTAGAGTTTTGCTATGCATCTTATTTTAGATGCAATGCAGTCCATGGTTACCCTTTAATCCAAGATCCAAACTATGATTTTTAAGAATATTTTTGGTGAAGGAGAAACTTTGCAGAAAGGATATTTGTATTACATCTAGTGTAAAGAATCTGAATTATATGCTAGCTATCTGGTCAAACTTTTTTTCTTTTGATTGATCCTTTTTTGATCATAGATTCTTTTCACTGACATGAATTGTTGATAATTTGGTTGTTCTGGACCACATTGCTATATGCATTTAAAGATATCACCCCAAATTTTGCAAATTCATAGTGCTAATTCTCCTTTTATGTGACATTGCTAGAAAACAATAACACTGTAATCCATCTTATATGGTTCATCTTAGGAGGTTGGATTCTGTGCAATTATTTTTTTAAGATGATTTGAGGATTTGAGAACCACCATGGTGCACTTGTTTATTATTTGATTGCTTTCCTTACCATCTGTTTCTCCTGCAGAACCGCTGTGTAAATATGATAGCCCATCTTTTTCATGCCCCGATTGGGGATGATGAAACAGCAGTTGGGGTTGGAACTGTGGGATCCTCAGAAGCAATAATGCTGGCAGGACTGGCATTTAAGAGGAAGTGGCAGAACAAAAGAAAGGCAGAGGGAAAACCTTATGACAAGCCAAACATTGTTACTGGTGCGAATGTTCAGGTACTATCCAACTTAGCTCACTAGAACTAACTGTAACATGGCACTGAAAACTTTCATGATCTTATATTCTCATATGTGCTTATTTAGGTTTGCTGGGAGAAATTTGCAAGGTATTTTGAAGTAGAATTGAAGGAAGTGAAGTTAAGGGAGGGGTTTTATATCATGGATCCTGTGAAGGCTGTGGAGATGGTGGATGAGAATACCATCTGTGTTGCTGCCATTTTGGGTTCAACTCTCACCGGAGAGTTTGAAGATGTTAAACTACTGAACAAGCTGCTTACACAGAAGAACAAGGAAACAGGGTAAGTGGTTTTGCTTGTATACCAGAGTACCAGTCTGTTGTCAAGGAGACCATGATAATTGCATAATCATGTAATAATATGCTGTGAAATGGGTATACTTGCCTTATATATATATATATATATATATATATATATATATATATATATATATATATATATATATATTCATTGGCCACTTTTTGGATGATCAGTGTTAAATAACGAAAAGTCATTAAGTGAATGAGCAAAACCAGTGGATCAATTCACGTCAAGGTTTTGCAGAGCGGTCATTGTGTGTAAAAGCTGAGTACACAGTTTATATGCAGGATGTGTGTACAGTTGGTAACATAAACAAAAATATGGTTCATAAAATAGTTCAAATAAGTAAAAACATAAATCAAAGTATATATTGACTAGAAAAATATGAAAAATAGGGTATATACTTTTAACTCGTGTGAGAGACTATTGTATGATATGCTGACTAAAGAAATACTACCCTTTTTTTGCATATGATCAATTTTGCAGTAAAAAAAATCTGAGAGTGGGAGATGGAGGGAGAAGGGTAGGGTTTCTTTTTTTCCCAGGGAAGGATGGGGGGAGAGGAGGATATGCCTTTTACCATAAGGACCAGGATGCATAGGCTTGCCAGTTGAAGCCTATTTGGGAGCCAAACAACCCACTATGCAGCAACCCAACGTGGTGTTGTCACTTGACCTTCATTTGCTTGTTCTGGATGCATGCACAGTCTTGCAGGATGCATTTTAAAACAGTGATTTATATATCTACTTGTCAACAGTTGAATGACCAGTCAGTATTCCTAGTAGCTAATCGGTGTTCACAGCTCAACTAGGTGAACCAAGGATGCTGTTTGAGTTCCTTGATCCTCTCAAGAGTCAAGACAGCGATACCTGCAACATTTCAGCCACTGCATTGCTAGATTGACTGAGAATCTTGAAATTGCTCTAGGATGCTAGCTTTTGATAACAAGTTTTTGTCATGTTAGTTAAAGTTACCGTATGTTTTTACTCATGTATGGATATAGCCAATAAATTAATTTTCTGGAGTTCAAAGGAAAACCATACCTGTTGTTTGCATTTAGTGATGATTTATTATAGGACTAATGTTTGTGAGAGATGGAATCATATTTTCCATGCCCTGCAGGTGGGATACGCCTATCCATGTTGATGCTGCGAGTGGTGGATTCATAGCTCCTTTCCTCTATCCAAAGCTGGAGTGGGATTTTCGGCTACCACTGGTAAAGAGCATAAATGTCAGTGGCCACAAATATGGTCTTGTTTATGCTGGAGTTGGTTGGGTTGTTTGGAGGAGCAAAGAAGATTTGCCTGAAGAGCTCATTTTCCATATAAACTATCTTGGGGCAGATCAACCTACTTTTACCCTCAATTTTTCTAAAGGTGAATACCATCATGCATGTTCATGCTTTTTCCTTATCTTATTTGGATATGGATGTAAGCTTGCATTTTGTCATATTAGTTGCTCAACAAGGTACTTAAAAGAATCTGTTTCTTTGTTGCAGGTTCGAGTCAGATAATTGCACAGTACTACCAGTTCATACGCTTGGGCTTTGAGGTAACATGAGAACTTTACCTTTTCTCTCTAACCATCTGTGGTAATTATGGATATTACTTCTGTTTCCTTGGTAAAAGAAAATTGTCTGGTCTATAGACTGCACTATATGTTTAGTAGAAAGTCTTACAAGTTCCCTAATAACCAAGGTTTTCTGAATACTTTGTTAACCTTTAGCCATGAACCTTAACCCATCAAGGTTTAAAAAAATAATTAAATTCCATCAAGGTTCCAGACTGTTTGGTACACCCAGTTCTGCACGAGAAGTTGACCCTCTTAATTGGCATTCAACTCTTGGGGAAGGCTTATCTGGAGATTGTGGTGCCTCCCCTAGAACTCGAAGGCTTGAGTTGGAGCAGGGAGATGTATATTGATTGCAACCTAGGGGTAACGCTCTAAGGTTCCTTAAGATTTGTAATAGGTCTTGATGGAGGCATCTATTGGTCAAGGATCTTGATATATCTTTAAGGAACAAATAAGCCAAATAGGAAATTTAATTTCAATCTCAAGTTCAAACTTCAATCAATCAACAAACAAAAGCAAACTTGATCCTAAATCACATTCAATTGTCTTATCTCCTGCAGCAGACTATGGGAAGGTTAATAAGATACTCTGCTGTGCTGCTGTGTAGTTACTGATTTGTTCAGGTCTCTTAAAAATTACTTACTGTTTCTATTTTATCAACATATTGTCTCTCTTCTGCCAAGATGAACAATCCCGCGCATGGGTAAATGGGTTGGAACATTGATTTGCTGGAGCTAATATCACCTACTTATTCTTGGTTTAGGATAAGGCAGTACCTATGGCTGTGTCGACTCATGACAGTTCTTATAATATATACTTTTTCTCATTATGAAATAGTTTCTTGCATATTTTTCCTTAAATAGGCCACTAAATCTGTATCATGTTATATGTTAGGGCTACAAGGATATCGTGGAAAATTGCATGGAAAATACAATGGTGCTAAGGGAAGGCCTCGAGAAGATGGGAAGGTTTGATATTGTTTCCAAGGAAGTTGGTGTTCCTCTTGTTGCATTCTCGCTTAAGGACTGCAGCAAGCACACGGTCTTTGAGATAGCAGAGAGCTTGAGGAAGTTTGGATGGATAATTCCTGCATACACTATGCCACCTGATGCCGTGCATGTGGCCGTCCTTCGTGTCGTGATCAGGGAGGACTTCAGCAGGAGCCTTGCTGAACGCCTAATTTCAGACATCAAGAGGGTCCTGGGCGAGCTTGATGCCCTTCCAAGCCGGACCACCACCATTGCCCATGTAACAGCTGAAAAGCATGCCGGGGAGACTGTTCTTAAAAAGAGTATTTTGGAGACCGGGCAGGAGATCGCTACATACTGGAGGCGGCTTGTTGAGCATAAGACTAATGGAGTTTGCTAAATTGATAGGTAGTCATGAGGGTGATATCTGTCTCTGATATATGCTTATTATTACTATATGTGGATTGGTTATACATAAGCATCCGCGTCGATTTATGATAAATATGACTCTTTTTTTCGGTTTGTGTGTCTTTGTTAACATTTGAGATATCTATATGATAGTGCTTGGAGTTTGGGTTTTAGCATCTTTGGCTGGGAATATCTGCCTTGTTATCTTTCATTGTTGCACCGGTTTGTGTTTCAAACCAATCACAAACTAAACCTTGTCTACCTACGGTGGTGTTATGTGGCCATGGTAGTCCTGTCTTTCAGCATGATAGGATAGGCAACTTTTCCACTACAAATTAGAGAACGTACACGTTATTCAGCAGGATTAAGAAATCTAAGAACTTTACGAGGATTTGGTTTGTGATTGCATACAACAAAACCCATTAAAACTTTCATTGACTAAAAGTTAAAAATTTAAATAAATTAGCAAGGGAGGACTGTCATGGGTAACAAGGTTTGCCGTCATACCCGAATGATAATAACGATTGAAGTGGGCATGCAAAGAATTCTTTGATCCTTTATTTTCTAGTGTAATTTTATTATTTTTTAGAGATTTGACCGAACGTGTTTTGTAACAATTATAACTTTCATCAAGGTTTGTTCGGAAAGAATTGGAATGATCGAAATTCTATAGGGTATGGAACCGGATTTGGATACTAATATATTGATATCTAAATTTATTTTATATGTTGAATACAAATATGGATATGGATGTTAGTAGGATATTAAAATTTATATATATATTTATTTTAAATAAAAATATGGATATAGCTGTTGTCGTCTGGATCGTCGTGGTCCGTAGCTCCGGCGCGTCGGGTCCCTTCCGCCGGGCGTTCGACTTTCGGCCTCGTGAATTGGCTCCCTTCGTCGGGTGGACCTGCAAAACACCGTCGGGTGAACCTGCAAAACAGGGAAGACCTGCGCCGGGGATTCCGGCGAAGACACTCCGACGATCAAGTCAGTGGGACGATCGAGAGAAACAGAAATGTCTTCGCCGATCAAGTCAGTGGGACGATCGAGAGAAACATAAGACCTCTGAGGAGGAGAGCTTAGAGAGCTCTTCGCTTCCAGAGGGTGATAAGAATGGAAGATAATGTAGGACTCAAGAGGGTCTGTCATTTCTCTTATCTCCCCTCACCTTTTCATGCTGGTCTTATGTAGACGAGCATCTCTTGTCGTTTGGGGAGGCGTGCTGGTCTTCTTGGCATAGGCCTGTGAGGCTTCTGCAGGCCTGGGAGGCTAGGATAGGTTGGTGAACCTTCTTCTTCTGAATGGTTCAGGAAGTTGGTGAATGAGCATAGTGCCTTGGGTGGGGCACTCCTTCCTGATTGGTGTAAATTGTGACCTGGGGGCTTTAATATAGCACTTCTTGCAGGCGGCGCACTACAGGACCTGTAGCAAGTCTGGCAGGGATGGTGATTTTACGTATCGGGCTGCCATCCAGGCTTCCTCCGTACCTGTACTATGAGAAGCGTACCTGGGACGAAGTCAGATGGACCATGGCATGCGGGCCAAGACAAGGCAGGCGGAGGATCTTCGTGCATACAGACCGAGGTGCGCGGCATGCGGAACCCCATTGGAGCAGGGCACTGGGAGTGCTGAGGTCGTGCCGGATTGGGCACGCGGGCCTGCCGGACTGGGCGCCACGCATGCCAGACTGGGTGGAGGCAAGCCGGATTGGGTGCCACGCATGCTGGGCGTGCCGGACTGGAGCTGAACCATGTCACGCTTTTGCGGGCGTGGCCAGACCAGACGGAGGCATGCCGGATGGAGCCGGGCATGTCAGACTGGACCGGATGGAGGCGCGGGCGGAGGCGAAGAGCAGGCTTCCCGCGGGCGGACTGGTTATATTAATGTATCCCTCCATTTAGTTGGAGGTGGTGTCTATTTATATTAACGTATGCATAGCTTTGGTTACAATTGAATCGGCAAAATAACCTAAGATAGCCAAATAGAGTAATAAGATTAAAGATTTTGTTACTCTAATAAAACAACATGTAGTTACTCTGGTATAACAAGCTGGAGATCCTTTCCTACTAATTTTCAAGTAATTTGGAACTCATCATGCACATGGATGTGCATGATTTTATGGCCGTGCATGGGCTGTAGATCCTTCAATACTGCTCAACATTCGAATTTTAACCTTCACTCGGCTTCTAGGCTTCACCCAGACTTTTCTCTGCTGTTGAACTTTGATTGTGCTCATGTTAGTCTTGTCGTCCTCCTCTCCGGCAAGTAGTGGAGAGCCCTTCAATCACCGGCGAGTTTTTTTTCCTTGTTTAAATTTATTTAGAGGAGGATTTAATCGTGTTTTCTCGGTTTGGGTTGTTTGGACCGTACCTCGCCGGTGGCCGCGCTGCCGCCATCCACCTCTGGTCCGGTGGGCCTCTTCTCGGTGACTGTCCCCATGGCCGCCGCCGGCTATCGTGGGGAGGGTGGTTCGGTCGAATCAAGGAGCATGGGAGGAGAGTTTGGGAGAAGAAGAAAGCCTCCATTCCGTGGAAAATAAAAAGAAAGGAAAAATGGAAAAAGAAAAGAAAAGCAAAAAAAATATATGAAGAGAGAGAAAGAAAGAGAGAAACCTACCCGAGAGTCCGTCGCCAGGGTGGTTCTCTGTGGCTGGAGCTGTCGTCGGTGGCTCACTCGCGAGGTCCCCCGCCATCGTAGGCGAGGAAAGAGAGAGAGGAGAGAGACAGAGGAGAGAGATAGGAGAGAGAAGAGAAAGGGAGGAAAGGTAAATTTCGGACCAGGATTAGAACTGAATTGACAAGAGTGCTCATGATAGTATAGTTTCCATGTTAGTTTTATTAAATAGAAATTAATTATATGTTTTAATTGTTGGTCAGAATCGTCATTGTCCTTGGAAGATCAGGTCTAGTATTTGAATTGTACGTAGTTGGTGGATGCTTTTCGGTAAGTTATCTTGACCTCTGATATTATATGCCAAATATGTTATGTATTTATGAAATATTAAATGCATATAATATATTTTAATTTGCATTGGATTGCATTGGGTGCATGCATTATGTTGGTGTGGGTGCATTGTATTGGTGTGGGTGCATTGTATTGGTGTGGGTGCTCTCTAGTTCGACTATGATCATACGAGGACCTAGTCTCCTTTTGGGCCTCCAGAAGGGCTATTGCTGGCACATGACTGTTGAGCGGTATGTGAGTTAGGAGTTAGTTTTCCTTGTAGGCCTAGCCAGCGGGGCAATCGCTGGTACATGCAGAGGATGCATGTTTCTCGTGTAATTTCAGAGCTAATTTTCCTTGTGGGCCTTCAGTGGGGCGATCACTGGCATATGACCGGTTTCAGTATGTGAGACAGGATCCAGTCTCTTGTGGAGCGAGCCACGGGCCGATCGTGGCCATAGTCAGAGAAACCAGGAGAGTAAAATAAATGGTTGGCCATTCATAGTCGTGTCGGTGTCGGTTGAGATTAAATATGCATATTTGCATCATGTTGCTGGATATATATTATTATATTGATGGACATCTTATTGTATGGTGTATTTGTGCTTGCTATTTGTTAATGGCATATTTGTGTATGTATACTGGAGGTATTGATAACTTACTGAGCATATATAGTTCATCCCCTGTTTTCTTATATTTTTGTTGCAGATCCGAAAAATCAATCGGGCTTTGGGATCAGTCTGAGGAGTTAGGGTATAGGTGTTAATCCCTGAGTACTTGGATATTGAATTGAAGATTAGGCCTGGTATAATATCTAGGATGATATATTGAATTGTGCGGCTGATCGCGTAGCCGATCTAGGTATCGGATCGGGACATGACATTGATGGATAAAAGCTCATATTTCTCTTCTAGGTTTTTAGCCATCACATGGAATCTCAAATCGGTTGGGCATACCAAATGAGAATTTATAAATAAAAGCATCGATAATCTCCTCTAAATTTCTGATCATGAGCTTGAGATCCTGTATCATTTACTTTTTTGTACTTAATTAGGTGCGGTGTTCAAACAAGGCTTAAAAAAATCTAAATGGCATTAAAGAAAACTAACAAAATTTTGTTATAGAAAAATTATAAATAATTTATCCAAGATCACAAAAAAAAAAAGAAAAAAAAAAGAAAAAAAAAAAGAAAAGAAAGAAAAAGAAGGTCAAACCTGGAAGCTTGCATAATATTATCTTAAGGCAAATATCTGTTCTAATACAAAAAAATTCTAGAAACATCATCCAACATATGACCGGAATCCTCCATCTACAAGTATAATTATGGAGAAAATTGATGAAGATTCTTCCAACATCCAACAAAGATTTTAGAAACCAAAAAGATCATAAATCTCAAAGAGAAAATTTTGTTGAAGAAAAATATTAGAGGGGAGAAAAAAATATGAAAAGCATACAAAATATGCAAACATCTTTATACAGCAAAAATATATTCTCAAAGCAGTAAGCCATGCATTTCATATTTGAATGTCTTTGAAGTCTGGGATGTTAACGTTTGTATGAAATTGGTTTATATGGCAATGCGATCTGCTGTGAAAGATATCTTGAGATATCAACATAGATTTTAAGCTAATACCTAGTTATTTATATCCGGTTTTATATATCTTTTTTATGATGATTACAGGTTCCGGTGTACCTCAAATTAATGAAGGGAGGCTCTTTTATTAATCTATTTTACTAAAGGTTCGATGGGACCAAGATCCTCGAGATATTGAGGAGGATAAGACTTTATCTATGATAGACCATCTAATAGTGGAACCCAACTTCTATAATAGACAATTTTTTGAAAGAAATTTAATATGATAATAACGGGCTAATTGATTAGCCAAAAGTATATTTTAAAATATTTTTTTTCTATCCTTAGATGTTTAGTGCTCTGGTGTGGTGTTTAAGAAATAGCTTTAGCTTTGAATAAGATCTAAAATGATATTTTTTTATGAAATATGACTCTACACATATTCTTGAAGGGGTTTATTTGTAGGAAATTTTTTTAATCATCCGATGGATCATATACAAAAAATTGGAATACAAAATTTATTTGAGATTCAATTTGAATAACTAATAGATCCAAATAATTAGTATAATTATGATCCACAAATAAATTTAGATTTAAGATGCATACATGTGTTCATCATTGATTTCAAACTTTCAATCACAATACTCATGCGACACTAAAAGCAGCATCCTTCATCTGGTTTTCTTTCTTCAATAGGTAGCTATTCGATGGAACAAGTCATGAAAACAAATCTTACATTATATATATAGAGAAAGTAGAGAGGAGACCTAGCTAAGAAAATAAAAATCCTAACTAGCCTTCCTATCACGGATCAAGTTGGGTTAAGGCCTATACTATACCGTCTCAACCACGTACACCAATTAACATAAGATGCTCCAAGCTCAAATATAAGGATCACATACAATATTTGGCTATATACATGTCTATCAATACGGATCATATAATCAACCTGTTTTTAATAAACCAAAATAAATAACAATTAATGTTAGTCCAAAATTTAAAAAAAATTTATATTATTTATATGAGAGTATCCGTACATAGTCATAGATATGAGATATAAGCTATCTCTAGTAACTTTCATGAAACATCAAGATATATATAGATCATTATTGCACATTGTTGCCGATCTCACAGCGGTGGCCTGTAGCTCGTGAGCTGGCACCGGTTCTCGGACTCTCTCATCTCGAGATTTCCAAACTTCCGGACCTGTAAAACAAAATCAGAGACCCAGGCCGGGGGTTCCGGCGGGGGCACTCCGACGATCAAGTTAGAGAGCGGCAAGATGGAACAGGACCTCTAAGGCGGGCTCCCAAAGGATCCCCGTGCTTAGAGGAGATGTAAAATGAAAGAAGTGCGGGGAAGAGAGGAGTTGAGGCTCGGCCTCCCGTGCTAGGGCCACCGAGCTCTCGCCTGAGAACTTCCCGAGATCCTTCCGGATCGTTCTTTCAATGTTCTCTCCTTTTTTCCACCTACCATTCCATCCATTTTTACCGTCCATTTTATATTACCAAACTGCCTTCAGCCCACGTCCCCTCCAGGGGGCTCTCCGAGACCTCTGGAACTTCTCCTTCCCCTTCTTCTTCGAGTCTGGAAGTTAAGTGGCCGGCCCGCCTCGTCCGCAGTGTGTCACAAAAGGGGGAAGACTGGTGAGGCCTTGGACCAAGCGCGGGAGCTCTCCTTTCGGGGCGTTGACGGTGGGCTTCCAGCTGTTTCAGGCTCCTGCCCGCTAGGATTTCATTCCTCGGTTGCGGGGCCCTGATTAACTGGTGTAAACGAGGTTTCACGTATCACTACAGGCCGTATCGGTGCCTTGTATGGAGCGCGGCGCACGCTGGCTCTAGTGGCGACCTTGCGACCCGTGTCTCTGCCTCCCGAGGCTTTGCAGAGTAGGGCTGACCTTGGCCAAGGTGGACCCGTCAAGGGGCGCCACATGGCGGTGGAGCAGGGGCTGCCAGCTTCGGCCGAGGTGGACCCCTCTTGGGTGGACACCTGGCGGAGTGGCAAAGAGAGGCTCAACTTCAGCCGAGGTGGACTCGTTTTGGGGTGCCACCTGGCGAAGGAGCAGGAGGGCCCGGCTCGACCTCGGCAGAGATGGACCCGTCTTGGGGTGCCACCTGGCGAGGGAGCGAGGGGTCACTAGCTTTGGCCGAGGTGGACCCCTCCTGGGTGGATACCTGGTGGAGTGGCAGAGAGAGGCTCGACTTCGACCGAGGTGGACCCGTCTTGGGGTGCCACCTAGCGAAGGAGCAGGAGGGCCAGGCTCGACCTCGGCAGAGGTGGACCCGTCTTGGGGTGCCACTTGGCGAGGGAGCGAGGGGCTGCCAGCTTCGGCCGAGATGGACCCCTCCTGGGTGGACACCTGGTGGAGTGGCAGAGAGAGGCTCGACTTCGACCAAGGTGGACCCGTCTTGGGGTGCCACCTGGCAAAGGAGCAGGAGGGCCTGGCTCGATCTCGGCAGAGGTGGACCCATCTTGGGGTGCCACCTGGCGAGGGAGCGAGGGCCGCCAGCTTCGACCGAGGTGGACCCCTCCTGGGTGGACACCTGACGGAGTGGCAGAGAGAGGCTTGACTTCGACCAAGGTGGACCCGTTTTGGGGTGCCACCTGGCGAAGGAGCAGGAGGGCCCGGCTCGACCTCGACAAAGGTGGACCTGTCTTGGGGTGCCACCTGGTGAGGGAGTGAGGGGCCGCCAGCTTCGGCCGAGGTGGACCCCTCCTAGGTGGACACCTGGCGGAGTGGCAGAGAAAGGCTCGACTTCGGTCGAGGTGGACCTGTCTTGGGGTGCCACCTAGCAAAGGAGCAGGAGGGCTCGGCTCGACCTCGGTAGAGGTGGACCCATCTTAGGGTGCCACCGGGCGAGGGAACGAGGGGCCGCCAGCTTCGGCCGAGGTGGACCCCTCCTGGGTGGACACCTGGTGGAGTGACAGAGAGAGGCTCAACTTCGACCGAGGTAGACCCGTCTTGGGGTGCCACTTGGCGAAGAAGCAGGAGGGCCCGGCTCGACCTCGGCAGAGGTGGACCCATCTTGGGGTGCCACCTGGCGAGGGAGCGAGGGGCCGCCAGCTTCGACCGAGGTGGACCCCTCCTAGATGGACACCTGGCGGAGTGGCAGAGAGAGGCTCGACTTTGGCCGAGTTGGACCCGTCTTGGGGTGCCACCTGGCGAGGGAGCGAGGGGCCGCCAGCTTCGACCGAGGTGGACCCCTCCTGGGTGAACACCTGGCGGAGTGGCAGAGAGAGCCTCGACTTCGATCGTGGTGGACCCGTCTTGGGGTGCCACTTGGCGAAGGAGCAGGAGCGCTTCTTCCTGAACGGGAGATCTTTTGAAAGAAAAAATCCACGTGGTACTGACCGTGTCCAGCTGGACCTGACACGCGCTCCATGTCAGCGATGTAGCCATATCAGTTGCCCCCCATCTCCAGGTTCCGTTGAGGCGTCATGGCTTGGGACGTGGGGATTTAATGTGGAGATGACGTGGAGAAGGCAAAAATCTCGCGCCATAATTGCCATGATTTCTGCTACCGCTTCTGTCGCACCCGAGAACCTTTGAGAGGTCGCCACATGTACATGTCTGATGTTCCATTAATGCACCATTCCGAAACCGAGGCGGTTTCCATCGAACCGAAGTGTTGATGTCGGGCGTGCCTCCACGTGGCAGTTATCTGATGGCTCATAACGGAAAGAGGCATACGGCTGCTGTCGATTGAGTTTGAAAAGGAGGGGGACTTTCCGGAAATGAGGTTTCTCCACTTTCTTACACTCCGCCGATGGTTGCAGTGGTCTCCCTTCATCTTCCCGGGGTTGCCATTCCTTTGGTACAAAATATCTCAGTGAGTGTCTGCGACCCTCTTCTCCTCTTCTTCTATTCTTTGTGCCAGTTTTCTTATTTCTTCTTCTTTCATGGCGCATCGCCGCTATGTTTCCTCCAACCCAGATGAGGCCGGCCCCTCCCGGCCGAGGACTCCATCGTCTTCCTCCTCGGAGGGGGAAGAGATCTCGGACGAGGTCCGGAGGTAGCTCCAACCCAGGGCCGTGACCATAGGTGTCCCTAGGGGTCCTAGGTCTCCTCCCATAATTTTTGCGCATCCCATTTCCTTTCTTCCTCCTCCGGAGGCCTCTTCCTCCGGTCCCTCCGGTTATGCTTCGACGATGATCGAAGACGATCTTTCCTGGATCCGGGACACCTATGGGGTCCCGGATTCAATCCGCCTTTCCCTCCCAAGGCATAGGGATCGAGTAACCTCGAGTGGCCCTAGGAGGGTCGCCTTCTATGAGGACTTCCTTAGTAGGGGTCTTCATTTTTCCCTTCATCCCTTTTTTCTTTCGTTCCTCAGCCATTATCGTCCGGTCCCAGCCCAGTTGGCTCCTAATGCCATCCGGGTCATCTTTGCCTTCGTCGTCTTCTGCCACTTTCACGGGTTCGTTGCCCCTTTCTCCCTCTTCAGGGCTCTCTTCACCCTGAAGCGCTACTCAATCGATGATGGCTGGTGGTACATTTCGCCCCGGCCTAGGTGCCTTAGGTTCGACCTCCCTTCTTCAATCAAGGGTTGGAAGAACCGCTTCTTTTTGGCCTCGGTCGAGAACGTCGATTGGGCTTGGAGTGAGCCGGACCAGTCCCCGAACCGGAATTCCCAAGTCGAGCCGGCTGATCAGGATGACTTTACGCTACTGCTGGGTGACGCGATCCCAACTCTCGATGTTCTGCTCTCGGAGCAGAATTTATTCGAGGCGGGGATCAGTCCCATCCGGGAGTTGGGTGAGGCCCGGATCTCACTCCTTTGCCTTTATCTTTAGTTCAGCACTTCTTTTCTTTAAATTGGCCTAACTGAACCCCCCCTTTTTTCTCAGGTATGAAGTTCTCCGTGGAAAACCTGATGGAGGGCATCATGGAGAGGGATGCTGCCAAAGGGACTGACCCCCCGATGAAGAGGGCTCGCACTGAGGCAAGCCGAGTGCCTACGCCCGCTTCGATCATTACTGGCCCTAGGTTGGCGGCTCCTGCTCCCAGGCCGCCTTGGGCCCGGGCGCCCGATGTCCCTGTCATCGACCTCGACAGGGCCAGGGAAGAGAGGAGGCCGGAACCTCCTTGGACGATGCCTGCTCCAGCCGTCGCACCGGCCACTTCCGCGGTGGCCACCAGGATGGTGGCAGCTCCACCAACGGCCGCACCGCTTGTCGAAGGGACGATCGCCCAGCCTGCTGCTGACGCGGCCATCCCACCCCCAAGTCTCACTAGTCGCTACTCCGTGATCCATGACCAGGGGCTCGCGAAGAGAGTCATGAAGTTCGCCAGCACCTCCCGGGACCACCGTCTAAGGGGCGGCTGGGACTACACCGAGGCACTGTTCAGGATCCTCCCACAGCTTTTTACGGTGAGTTCCGAGCTCCGACCCCTTAAAGTTCCAGTTGGATCTTACTAACTCCGTGTCTCTTTCGATGCAGATCGGGACGGATGTGCTGTTGCTGAGGAACTTCCTTGCCGGCTACGCCAAGAAGGACGCCGAGAAGGAGGAGAAGCTCGGCAAACTCACAGCCAATGTTAAGGACCTCATGAAGAAGGGGGTCGAGCAGCGAGGGAATAACCAGGCTCTCCGGGCGGACCTGGTCTGTGCCGAGGGGCGTGTCAAGGAGCTCGAGACCTCTCTATCGGAGGAGAGGATCTCGAACCAGTGCCGCAATGAGGAGGACGGGGTGGAGAAGACCCGCCTCAAGGCTCAGTCCCGGTCACTGGAGCACCGGATAGAAGAGGTCCTCAAGGAGCTGAGCGCAGCCAAGGAGAAGAACTCCTACGTCAACGGGCTGCTGGAGGCGTCCAAGAGGGAGGCGCAGGAGGCTGTGCCGAAGTTCCGGGCCTCCGAGGAGTACGTCGCTGAGGTGCGCTTGGCGGCCATGGACTCCTTCTTGAAGGGATTCCAGGTATGCCGGGAGAAGGTGAGCTCCTTCTACCTGAGCTCGACCTTAGTGGAATCGTACTGGGCGGCAAAAGGTAGGAGCCCATCGGAGGAGCTTCGGCGGTGGCTGGTGACGAGGTGGCGGCTCCCGAGCAGCCTCTAGTCGACGGCGCCGGTGGAGAGGGTGCCCCCTAGCCCGAGGAGGATGCGACTGCGCCGAAGTAGCTCCACAACTTTTTATTTTATTTTTGTATTTTCTTTCTTTGGGGTCTTCCAGCCTGTCGGGGCCTCTTTTGTGTAAGGAACTTTTTATTTGCAATGAAAATATTTTTCCATTAACCCGTTCCTTCTGTCACTCTCTTTTCTTTTTTTTTTTGGTGCATCTTCCGGACTGAACCTCGGTGCTAGCTACTGGGACTAAGTCCCGTAGTGCATTCCGAGCTGAACTCCGGGATTGCATGGGAGAATTAGGTTCTGCCCTACCTTCCAGACCGAAGTCCGGGACTTCGCTTTGGAACCGGGTTCTTTGCGAACTTCCAGACTGAACCTCGGGGTCACGAGCTGAAATTTAGCCCTGCATGGCTTACCGAGCTGTTCTCCGGGGTTTTGTAGGACCGGGACATAAGTCTCTGGGACCTCTTCCGAACTGAACTCCGGGGCCGCATGTCAGAATTTAGTTCCATGCGACACTCTAAACTGAACTCCGGGATTTTTATGAGAGAGACATCGTGCCTTCGCGGATCTTCTACCGTGTCCATGCTTGCTGAACTTAGAGCTGGGTGGCCCTTACCCTACGAGATGAGAGTAGGAATTTGGTGAAAAAGATTTTATTATTAAAGTTTGAGGGGTCTTACACTATTGGTCATATATCCTCAAGTTTGAGGCATTCCAGGTCCGAGGGAACCGGGATCCGTCTAGCTCCTCCAGGTAGTATGCCCCGTGGGGAAGTGTCTCTGCCATCTTATAAGGCCCTTCCCAATTAGGGGAGAGCTTTTCGCACTCCCGTGGCTGGGAAGCCTCAGTGCGGCGGAGCACCAGGTCTCCTTGGTAGAAGGATTTTGGTCGCACCCTGGAGTTGTAATATCTGGCCACCCATTGCCGGTAAGCCGCCATCCGAACTCGGGCCCTGTCCCTCATTTCTTCAAGGAGGTCCAGGTTTAGCAGCATCCTGGCAGGATTTTCTGCCTCGTCATACTGTTCCACGCACAAGGTCGGTAGGCTGAGCTCAACTGGTATAACCGCTTCTGCTCTGAAGACAAGGTTGAACGGGATCTCATCCGTAGCCGTCCTTGGGGTAGTGTGATACGCCCAAAGGATGATCGGGAGCTCTTCTGCCCACCTACCCTTGGCCTGGTCCAGTCTTGTCCGAAGGCCTTGCAAGATGGTCCTATTTGTTACCTCGGCTTCTCCATTCGTCTGAGGATGCGCCACCGAAGTGAAACGATGGTGGATGCCGAGGTCATTGCAAAACTCCTCGAACTCCTGACAATCTAACTAACATCCGTTGTCGGTGATAATAGTGTGCGGTAGGCCAAAGTGGCAAATAATTGACTTCTAGAGGAACTTGGTGACGTTTGCCTTCGTGATCCGGGCCAAGGGTTCGGCCTCGACCCACTTCGTGAAGTAGTCGATGGCCATGATCAAGAATTTCCATTGCCCGGACATCGAGGAAAAAGGTCCTAGGAGATCCATGCCCCATTGAGCGAACGGCCATGGGGCGAAGAGCTGGGAGAGTGGAGCGGTGAGCTGACGTTGCACCACGGCGTGTTGCTGACACCGGTCGCATCTCTTCACGAAGACAGCTGCGTCTTCTTTCATTGTCTCCCAGAAATAACCTTGACGGAGGGCCTTGTACGCCAGTGTCCTGCCCCCCACATGGTTCCCACAGATGCCCTCATGGATCTCTTGAAGCACGAGTGCGGCTTCTGCAGGTCTCAGACACTTGAGGAGCGGGTAGGAGTAGGACCTCCGATATAGTAGCCCATCCATTAAGACGAACCGAGCGGCCTTCCTCTTAATGAGGCCAGCTACCACGTGGTCCGCTGGCAAGGTGCCGTTGGTGATGTACTTAATATACTTGTCCATCCAGCTGGGCTCTTGGTTGACCTGCTGGACTTCCATGGGTGTCTCGTAGCTCGGGGCCTCAAGGTGCTCGATGTAAGCGCGGCCCAATGATGAGTCCGGCAGGGTTGCAAGGCAGGAGAGGGCGTCCGCGCGGGCGTTTTCCCCGCGAGGTATATGGAAGACGCTGAAATGCCGAAATCCTGTCACGCTCATTCGTACGAGCTCTAGGTACTTCGCCATTTGGGGGTCCCGCGCCTCATACTCCCCCGAGATTTGCCTGGCTACCAGCTACGAGTCGGTGAATACCCTGAGGTTGGCCATGCCCAGCTCGCGGGACACTCTTAGCCCTGCGAGGAGCTCTTCATACTCTGCCTGATTATTAGTGGCGGCGAACTGGAAGCGGAGTGCACATTCGGTGACAACTCCTTCGCCGTTGGCGAGGATGAGTCTAGCTCCACTCCCGTCGGAGTTCGAGGCTCCATCTACATGAAGGATCCAGATGTCTTCCTCTGGTCCTGGCTCCAGCTGCAGGTCTTGGTGGCTTTCTTTCGACCCCTCGCCCAGGCCTGCATACTCAACTAAGAAATCAGTGAGTACCTGTGCCTTCATGGCTGACCTCGGCCTGTAAGTGATGTCGAACTCACCGAGCTTGAGCACCCACTTTGCCAGGCATCCAGACGTGTCAGGTCAGTCGAGCACCGCTTTCAGTGGCTGATCCGTCAGTACAGCAATGGGGTGCGCTTGAAAATAAGGCCTGAGACGCTAAGCGGATACGATTAGCGCAAAAATCAGTTTCTTAGATCGGGAATACCTGAGCTCCGCATTGCGGAGGAGTTTGCTTATGTAATACACTGGCATTTGCATCCCCTTATCGTTGATCCAAACCAGGACTGAACTGACGGCCTCCGGGGTGACCGCTAGGTACAGGAGGAGCTCCTCTCCTTCTTCGGGCCTGGAAAGCAGCGGCGAAGATGCTAGTGTCCTCTTCAGCTCGTCAAATGCCTCCTGGCACTCCTCCGTCCAAGTAAAGTCATTCATCTTCCTCAGCGCCTTGAAAAAGGGCTGGCAGCGGTCAGCGGATCTTGAGATAAATCAACTCAAGGCGGCTATCCGGCCGGTAAGTCGCTGCACTTGCCTCTTGGAGGTGGGTTGCTCCATGTTCAGGATAGCCTAGACCTTCTCCGGGTTGGCTTCTATCCCCCTTTGGGTTACCATGAACCCCAGGAACTTCCCGGCGGACACGCCGAAAGCGCACTTCGCCGGGTTCAATTTCATCTAATGAAGCCGGAGGTTATCGAAGGTCTCCGCCAGGTCGTCGACGTGGTCCGAAGTGGGTTGCTCATCACCAGCATGTCGTCCATGTACACCTGCATGTTGCAGCCAATCTGGTCTTTGAAGACCTTGTTGACCAGCCGTTGGTACGTGGCCCCGACGTTCTTGAGACCGAATGGCATCATCTTATAACAGTAGGTTCAATGATCGGTGACGAAAGCAATGTGCTCCTCGTCCTCCGGGTGCATTCGGATCTGGTTGTACCCGGAGAAGGCATCCATGAAAAAGAGGAGGCGATGCCCTGAAGTAGTGTCCACGAGCTGATCGATCTTTGGAAGAGGGAAACTGTCCTTCGGGCAAGCTCGGTTGAGGTCAGTGTAGTCCATACAGATCCTCCATTTGCCGTTGCTCTTCTTCACCATGACCATGTTTGCCAGCCAACTGGGATACTATACCTCTCATACAAAGCCGGCGATGAGGAGCTTCTCTACTTCTTCATTGATGGCCTTCTGCCTCTCCGCAGCAAAACTCCTCTTCTTCTGGTGGACAGGGCGGCACCTTGGATCAATGTTCAACCGGTGGGTGATGACTTCCGAGGGGATACCTGGCATGTCAGCAGCAGACCAGGCGAACACATCAGCGTTCGCCCGGAGGAAGTCTAGCAAGCGAGCTCGCTCTTCTTTCGAGAGCTGGGCTCCTATCTGCACTGTCTTCTGAGGGTCCGAGCTGAGGGGGTACGTCAGCAAGTGCTCCACGGGTCCTCCCCTGGGGTCTTGCTCTCTTAGGTCGAGGTCATCGACATCAGAGCCGAGCTCAACACTCCGGGCCCTCGGGATCGTCTGCAGACAATGCTGGACGGGCTGGGCTGTCCATCTCATTACTCCCGTCCCAGAGGCGGTAGGGAACTGCACCAGCAACCTCTTAGTGGAAATGACAGCGTCCAGCTGGTTGAGCCCTGGATGGCCGAGGATGGCATTATAAGGTGATGGGAGCTTGACGACGGTAAACGTTATCATGACCATACTTTGCCGAGGTGGGGATCCGATAGTGACAGGGAGAGTGATCTCTCCTTCGACCCCCACCGAATCTCCAGTGAAGCCCACGAGAAGGGTGTGCACCTGCTTTAATTGATCATGAGACAGATTCATTCGGGAGAAAGCATCGTAAAAAAGCGTGTCAGTAGAGCTCCCACTATCCACCATAATGCGATGTACAGGATGCTTCGCGATGGTCATCTCGACCACCGCTGCATCATTGCTTACATTTCATTTTTGTTCTCCTTTTCAAAGGGGAGTACATTCTCTGGGTCTCCCGCCTCCCAGGCTCTCTTCGTCACACGCCCAATCCCCCAAGAGATCATGTCCACCGGCTTCTCCGTTGGATGGTTGTCAATTATGGGGACGGGGAGAAGGGCTGCGAGCAGCTGACCCTCCATCGGGGCTTCGTTCCTTACGAACTTCCTGAGGTAGCCCCTCTTGATCAGCTCCTCAATCTCTTGCTTCAGATTGTGGCACTCCTCCGTGTCGTGGCTGTGCTCGCGGTGAAATTGACAATATTTTGTCTTGTCATGGATGCTCCTTGGGTTTTGAGGAGGAGGTCGACGGAGGTAGTGCTCACCCTCGATCTCCATGAGGATCTTCATTCTGGGAGCGAGGAGAGGGGTGAACGTTCTCTCCGGGGTAGCACCGTTCTTCGGCTTCAGGCCTGGATGAAAATCTGCAGGTGGTCCAGGCCTCCGCATCCCGGAGACATCCCTTGGGGCAAGCTTCTTAGAAGGCTTCCCGTCCAGCTCTCACCTGGTGCGATCGGCCTCCTCCGCTCGGATATACTTATGGACACGGAGGAGGAGCTCAGAGTACGTCTTGGGGGGGCTTGTCGAGGGAATACGTCAGACAGGAGGTCTTGAGCCCGCGCTTCAATGCCAGCATGGTGACAGGCTCGTCCAGACTATAGATTTCCAGGGCGGCGATCTTGAAGCGGGTGATGTAGTCCCGTAGCAGCTCCTGGTCCTGCTGGAGGATAGAGAAGATGCTATCCACCTCTCTTGGCACCTTTTGGCAAGTGTTGAAATGTGCCACAAACTTTCCTTCCAGTTGATGGAAGGAGCTGATGGATTCCGGCTCGAGGCGGGTGAACCAAACTCGAGCGACCTTCCGGAGGGTGGCTGGGAAGGAAATGCATAGAAGAGTATCCGTCGCTCCCTGGACCCTCATGAGAGCCTTATAGCTCTCTAAATGGTCCAAGGGATCGGTGGTCCCATCGTGGGGATCCACTTGAGGCATGCGAAACCGATTCGGGATCGGTTCCTCTTGGATTTCCCAGGAAAAGGGTGGTTGGGCATTGTAGCCCGCTGGATTGGTTGGGAAGCTCTGCATGTCGGCAAAGCGGTGGGCGAACTCCGCCAACTTGCGCTCGTGCTCCTCTAGGCGCCTCTCGGCCTGGTGCCTGATGGCCTCGTCGATGGAATCTTCCATCGAGGCCGCTGGAAAAGGGGGTGCCGATCGGTCTCGGTGGGGGGCCTTGGCCCGATGGTGCCTGCTGCACCGCACTGCTTCGGCATCATTGGCCGGGGATCGACTCTCATGATCTGCCGAACCGGAGCAGTTCCTTTTTGCGAGAGTCTGGTGGCTCCTGCGGGGGTTGAAAACTGCCCGGGGATGGGAGGGCCTGCCTTGGATGGAGCGTAGGCTTCCACGGGGGCCCGTGGCTCGAGCCGTGGGGGTCCCTAGCTGGGGCTGAGTGGCCAGGGAGCGCTGCTGGTGCTGTAGTTACCGCACAGCAGTGGTCAGAGTTTGCAGCTGCTGGACGACAGCTACGAAAGGACTGTCCACCGGGGATGGCTGAGGAGGAGGAGGTGGACCAGGAAGTTCCCTCTCCGGGCTACGCGGCCCTTGGGGAGAAGGAACTTCTCCTTCTCGGCTGGTGGATGCTTCGTGTCCATGCGTCACCACCATGGTTGGAGCACACTTTCACCCACGAAGAGCTTGCTTGTACAGGGATTACTGTTCTGCACCCCTTACCTGGCGTGCCAATCTGTTGCCGATCTCACCGCGGTGGCTTGTAGCTTGTGAGCTGGCGCCGGTTCTCGGACTCTCTCATCTCGAGATCTCCAAACTTCCGGACCTGCAAAACAAGGTCAGAGACCTGGGCCGGGGATTCCGGTGGGGGCACTCCGACGATCAAGTCAGAGAGTGGCAAGATGGAACAGGACCTCTAAGGCGGGTTCCCGAAGGATCCCCGTGCTTAGAGGAGATGTTAAATGAAAGAAGTATGGGGAAGAGAGGAGTTGAGGCCCGGCCTCCCATTCTAGGGCCACTGAGCTCTCGCCTGAGGACTTCCCGAGATCCTCCCGGATCGTTCTTTTGGTGTTCTTCCCTTTTTTTCACCTACCTTTCTGTCCATTTTTACCGTCCCTTTTATATCACCGAACTGCCTTCAGCCCACATCCCCTCCAGGGGGCTCTCTGAGATCTCTGGACCTTCTCCTTCCCCTTCTTCTTCGAGTATGGGAGTTAAGTGGCCGGCCCACATCGTCTGCAGTGTGTCACAAAAGGGAGAAGACTGGTGAGGCCTTGGGCCGAGCGCGGGAGCTCTCCTTTCGGGGCGTTGACGGTGGGCTTCCAGCCGTTTCAGGCTCCTGCCCGCTAGGATTTCATTCCTCGATTATGGGGCCCTGATTAACAGGTGTAAACGAGGTTTCACGTATCACTACAAGCCGTACCGGCGCCTTGTATGGAGCGCGACGCACGCTAGCTCTAGTGGCGACCTCGCGACCCGTGTCTCTGCCTCCCCGAGGCTTTGTAGAGTAGGGCTGACCTCTGCCGAGGTGGACTCGTCAGGGGGTGCCATATGGTGGTGGAGCAGGGGCTGCCAGCTTCGGTCGAGGTGGACCCCTCCTGGGTGGACACCGGGCGGAGTGGCAGAGAGAGGCTCAACTTCGGCCGAGGTGGACTCGTCTTGGGGTGCCACCTGGCGAAGGAGTAGGAGGGCCCGGCTCGACCTCGGCAGAGGTGGACCCGTCTTGGGGTGCCACCTGGTGAGGGAGCGAGGGGCCGCCAGCTTCGGCCGAGGTGGACCCCTCCTGGGTACATACCTAGCGGAGTGGCAGAGAGAGGCTCGACTTCGATCGAGGTGGACCCGTCTTAGGGTGCCACCTGGCGAAGGGGCAGGAGGGCCCGGCTTGACCTCGGCAGAGGTGGATCCATCTTGGGGTGCCACCTGGCGAGGGAGCGAGGGGCCGCCAGCTTCGGCTGAGGTGGACCCCTCCTGGGTGGACACCTGGCGGAGTGGCAGAGAGAGACTCGACTTCGATCGAGGTGGACTCGTCTTGGAGTGCCACTTAGCGAAGGAGCAGGAGGGCCCGGCTCGACCTCGGCAGAGGTGGACCCGTCTTGGGGTTCCACCTGGAGAGGGAGTGAGGGGTCGCCAGCTTCGGTCGAGGTGGACCCCTCCTGGGTGGACACCTGGCGGAGTGGCAGAGAGAGGCTCGACTTTGGCCGAGGTGGACCCGTCTTGGGGTGCCACCTAGCGAAGGAGCAGGAGGGCCCGGCTCGACCTTGGCAGAGGTGGACCCGTCTTGGGGTGCCACCTGGTGAGGGAGCGAGGGGCCGCCAGCTTCGACCGAGGTGGACCCCTCCTGGGTGGACACCTGGCGGAGTGGCAGAGAGAGGCTAGACTTCGACCGAGGTGGACCTGTCTTGGGGTGCCACCTGACAAAGGAGCAGGAGGGCCCGGCTTGACCTCGACAGAGGTGGACCCATCTTGGGGTGCCACCTGGCGAGGGAGAGAGGGGCCGCTAGCTTTGACCGAGGTGGATCCCTCCTGGGTGGACACCTGGCGAAGTGGCACAGAGAGGCTCGACTTCGGCCGAGATGGACCCGTCTTGGGGTGCCACCTGGCGAAGGAGCAGGAGGGCCCGACTCGATCTCGGTAGAGGTGGACCCGTCTTGGGGTGCCACCTAGCGAGGGAGCGAGGGCCCGCCAGCTTCGGCCGAGGTGGACTCCTCATGGGTGGACACCTGGCGGAGTGGCAGAGAGAGGCTCGACTTCGACCGAGATGGACCCGTCTTGGGGTGCCACCTGGCGAAGGAGCAGGAGGTCCCGGCTCGACCTCGGCAGAGGTGGACCCGTCTTGGGGTGCCACCTGGCGAGGGAGCTAGGGGCCGCCAGCTTCGGTCGAGGTGGACCCCTCCTGGGTGGACACCTGGCGGAGTGACAGAGAGAGGCTCGACTTCGACCGAGGTGGACCCGTCTTGGGGTGCCACCTGACGAAGGAGCAGGAGCAGTTCTTCCCGAACTGGGGATCTTTTGAAAGAAAATATCCACGTGATACTGACCGTGTCTAGCTGGACCTGACACGCGCTCCACGTCAGCGATGTAGCCATATCATATATATTTATGATAGAAAATTCTTTGTTATATATGTGATAGTTGAAATCTGGATCAAAGGAATGTAGTTCAAGATTTAGTTTACTTTGATTCGTTCAAACATAAATTATTTATATTAAATAGATTAAGTCTTGTAAAGATAGTTTACCTATTGCATGATATAAGTATATAGAAATTTATATTTTTAACGTACTATTTTTTAGAAAATCTTTGAATTTAATAGAAGATTGTTGGAGAAAATCTTGAATCTTGAATTTCAATTTCAGTTGTCTTTACTCGTTTTAAGTTTTGAACTTTGGATACTTTATTACTGGCTTTAATAGAATAGTAAAAGTCCAAATATTTAGATTAGATAGTTATACAAAAATCATCTTAAAGGCCAAAATATGCATGCTTTCCAGAGTTCTCTCTCTCCCCTAATATTTTCTTCTCCAGAGTTTTGCCTCTGAGATTTATAATCTTTTCTAGTTTCTAAGCTTTTGCTAGGTATTGAAAAAATCTTCATCAACTTCTTTTACAATCGTGCTCGTAGGTAAAGGATTTTAATCGTGTCTTATGATGGTATTTTCAAAATATTATGTATAAGAGATGAAAATATATTTTTGGACAGTGTTGCACATGCTTCTAGATTTGATAATTTTATTTGTGTGATCTTCAGTAAATCATTTTTAATTTTTCCATGGCAAAAGTTTATTAGTTTTCTTTAACTACATTCGAAATTATTTTTAAGCCTTGTTTCTAATACGTGGATCTTGGATTCTTTCACTCATAGCATTATTTATGAATTTGTGAAATCATAAAATTATCTTTTTTACTAATTTGACAAATCTTTTATTAAGCTTCATATATATTGTTAACCTATTGCCATATTATTTAAGCATTCAGTATCAATTGTTGGTTAACATAGTACTGGAAACATGCTTGTTGAAGGTCATGAGTTCAGATTCTCTGTAAACAATTATTTATTGAACTAATTTTTTATCATTTGGACTGGTTATATCTTATCTTATCTTGTTTAATTATTCCTTCAAGTGTGACCTATACTACATGAGATGCGTCAACCATAATATATGAAGGCTTAATACTATATATTCAAGGGGCTGCCTAACACTTTCCATTAAGTTGAATTTCAAACCAAACAAGTTATCAAATATTATTCTCAATTGATTGTCCTAGCCTCATCAGACTAGGGTACGAGGTTTAGGGGTAGCAATGCGAGAAATAGATTCCTCTATATAGAGGCATAAATCACATTGATTTGAGAGAAGGAGACTATGCTGGTATAAAATGCCACGGCATTAGAGCTGATTCTATGCTAATTTTTACATGAACAAAATAATTTTAGGATGAGCACTAATTCTTCAAATCCATTCAACATTAAAAAAAAACAAAGCTTGTCTTACATACTGCTATTAATTTGGCATAGGGAGCCTTATAAAGAGTATATCCCATAATATCTAAATAGCCCAAGAAGTAATACATGACTTACAAGAAGTTCTAGCCTACAGGGATTATATGATAATTGTTGACGCCGAACCCTTGCAGATCGGGTGGAGTGGTCCAGCTGCTGCTGGTCTATCTCCTCAGGTGCTTACAAAGGAAAACAAGTCCCTGACCAGATTTTCTTCGATGGGGGACACTCCGATGCCTAAGTCAGTGAGAGTTCGAGCAACAGAATGGAAGGTTGTTTCAGAAAATGAAAGTAACTCAAGATTGTTTACCATCGATATCCCCTCTTACCAGTATTTATAAAGGTGGGCATAATAGAATGCAATTGGGCCCACTAGCCCTGAATCAATGGGGTTAGTGGGCATAATATCTTCGTAACTGCAAGTAGTTAATATTTGATTCTGGCCACTTCGATATCGTGGGATTTGGAGTTAGTGGCCACGTGATTGGTTATAACACCCACGTCTACTCTTGGAAATCTTAGGCCAAGATCAACTAGGAATTTACCTCAGGACCACTCCTTTAGAGGAGACTGAAGTTAAGTTGCCTCGTGTCCGCCTTCTTCGGAGTAAGCCGAAGACATCCCAATCGCTTGGATCGAGGTTGCCCTCTTCGGAGCTGCCCTCTTCGGACCAGTCCTTTCCAATGCCAGCCGGGAGATAAGGTGATCGTCTTCTTCGGACTCATTCTCTTCAAACTGACACTAAGAGGACTGGATAGCCATCTGGGGCGGTGTGGGTCAAAAGCGTGCTTTAGGGGCCTAAGTCTTCGGTGCGGGTCGAAGACTGGCCCTACAAAAGTGGTTAAGTAATGTCAAATCATCGCTTCATCAATTTGTAGAGTTACCTTTGAATTTTTTGGTTTAGGCACCCAGTTTGGAAAGGATCCGATTGGGCCCTTGAATTGGTAATTAGCCTTTCTTGAGTCGGCTTATCACAACAGTTGTCCCCCGCTCCCAGTTTTCGAAGCAATCATTTACTTCGAGAGGTGGGAGTACTTATGATTTTGTCACTTTCCGGTGAAAAAGGCATGACCAATAATGGTGAATCTTCCATTCAGTCGATGACAGTAACCGGCATCTGATTCGGTAGTCGTGAGGGGGACAGGTGTCACCCCTCTACTGGTGGACGACGGTCAGGTGGGTTGCATCTCTTCCTTCCATTATGGCGATCTGGCTGACTCTTCGGCTTCAATTTGGATGGAGGACGTGGCATCATCCTGTCCCTCAGGCATCAAGTGTGAGCATCAACCTGGCCGTCAGATGTGATCACGCGGATCACAACTGACAGTTGGGTTTTCCTTCCATCAAATCGATCAGCATCGTTTGGGGCTTCGTATCTGTGATCGGCGCCTATGTGGCATGATCTGGGAGGCATCTCGTTCTTCGAGGAGACTACCCGAACCGTCGTTGTCCCCCCTACATAAGAGGGGGGCAGCCTGGCAGAGGAAGCTTCTCTGCTTTGTTCCTTTTGCTCCCTGCTATCCCAGTCCTTCTTCCTTTCTTTTTTTTTTTTGAACAAATCATCCATACTGTTTCTATGTTAGAAGAAAACATCCGTGGGTCCACTGATCTCGGTGACAGGCTCCAAAATCAACTATCTTTGGCCAAAGATGAAAAGGAAGCGGTCGAAAGGCTTCAGGCTGAGGCTGAAGAGAAGTTGAATGCAACTGCCATTGCCAACTGTTCCTTGGAGAGGGAACTAAGGACAGCTGATACTGTTCGGCAAGTGTACCGGTCGTGCAAGTAATACAGGATAGTAACCCAATATCGTCCTCTAGGATCAGAGACAATCATCCAAATTATGATACTTACTTATATTATTTGAAAAATTGATTTCGAGTAAAAAAAATTAAATTGAAAATTAAACAAATTATTAAACTAAGATGGTCGCAAAGTTTTAGAAGAAGACAAAATTTAGAATAGTTAAGGCATCGGGAATTTAACCAAATCGATGATTTCTTTTGAATATGCTAATTTGATTTTCTGGTTTTACAAGCCAGCAGGTTTTCTTAATTGATTAATGCACTTTCGTTCAAATTGCATTAATCCTATCTGAAATTATTAACTACGGTGGTTAAGACGTGATTTAAATAATTCAGATGCATTAAATTTTTATAATCCTAATCACTGCATAGATCAGTCCTAGCTATTCAGGTAGGATTTAAATCTATGAATTTCTCTTATTTTTCAATCTAGAAATTTAATAGATCAATTAAACTCTATATTAAATTCATCGAGGAATTAATCAAATCATCCAAAGCATTACGATAAAAAAAAATCTCAAATAAAAATAAAAAATTAAATTAGCCATTAAAATCTATAATCAACATTTCAATTAAATCTCTAAATCTTAATAAAAATAATTAATTATATATATTTAAATTAAAAATAAAATAAATACAAGAAGAAATCAAATCAAATAAAATCAAGCTTGTTCTCTAATTTTTCCGTGCATCCGAACACGATGCCTTTCTGGCGTTCGTGGGCTTTCCGCACGTCGCTCGACTTTTTTTTTTTTTCCGCTGGCCGCTTGCTATTTATTTTTTCTGGCCGCGCATCCTTTTCTTTCTTCCGCGCGACCACCGGTGGCGTTCTCCTCTAGCCGCACGTCTCAATTTTTACTTCCGTGCGTGCTTTTTTTTTTTTTTCTCCACGTTCTTTTCCTTTCCAACCGCACGTACTCCACACATTCATTTACTCCACCATATCTTTATCTTCTTATTTCCAAAACACCTGACATATTTTTTCACGTTCCACTTCCTTTTTTTTTTTTTTTTAAATTATTATTATTATTATTATTATTTTACTTTATTTATTTTATTTTATTATTATTATTATTTTTATTCCGCCACTACACCGATACTAGCACGCATCCTTTTGAGTTGAACTGGCCCAAAAAAAAATAATTATGCTAGGTAAATCTGATTAGACTAGTTAAAAACTTGATAATTCCTTGGCAAAAATAGATGTATGAGCTTGCAAATATCCTCTTAGCACGTCTTCAACTGACCAGCTTCTGCAAGCTCCTCTTAGCATGCATACCTGAAATAGATAAAATAATTAAGCATAATATAGACTACAAATGTTACTAAATTAATAATAATTAATCTAAATTTTTATACAATTAAGATCCAAATATTTTTATATAAATCGCATTCATCAACAGCTCAGACGTACATGACTGATCTAGTGGCTGAGCTGCAAAAGAAGTGAAAGAAGGCGATCTCGGCTGAGCTGCTGCTGAGAGATTGCCTTAAAAATGTCGAAGAGGCAGTGGCTCACAGGGTTGATTTGAAAAATAAGGTTGCCATTCTGGAGCAGAAGATTTTGTCGGTCGATTGGAGGGTAGAGCTGGCCGAAAGGGACGCCTCCTAAGCCGTCGAGGCTTATAAGAAATCCAAAGCCTTCGACGATGAGATGCATGAAGCCAGAGCAAAGGGTTACTTCATCGGCTATACAGACTGTCCGAATAAAATTATGAAGGTCTACCCGAACCTGAATATTTCTCTTATTGCCAAACCTGACGGTGAGGAAAAAGAGTTGGGTACTCTGGCTGAAAAGACATATGCTCCTCCAGCTGGCGAAGAGGCCGCCAAAAAGATTTCCATTCCCGCTTCAGCTTCTAGACCAGCCGAGAAGAAGTAGTTTCCCGATGTAGTCCCTTTTTCTTTTCTTTCTTCTTCTTCTTTTTTTTGAGAGATGTAATTCAGGCGACTATGCCGCTTCTTTCAATGAAACTACTTTTTCTTTCAAGTCAAAATCTTTTCCTTTGATAGGAGGGGATATGCTAAGATAGTGCTAAGTATAAACTCTTCGGCAGCATAGATAATGAACTAGGGCATCTATGGAGAGTGCTAGGATTTCATATAGGTCCAGAACAATCTATCTTCGTCTTAAATCAAAGTGTTTGAGCTTGCTGAAGCCATAGAAGAACTAGAATGACTACTTTGTTGCTGATGTAACCCAATAAGGCCACCTCTTGGTATATCATGGATAATAATATGGCAGGCTGATTAGGCCCATCTCGGCATGCCGTCGAATTTACCGTAGGGTAGGTTACTTGAACCATTCCCTGTGCCTTTGATTGGTAAGATAAGCTGATTAGGCTCATCTCGGCATGTCGTCGGATTTACCGTAGGGTAGGTTACTTAAACCATTCCTTGTGCCTTTGATTGTGAGTAAAATAGGCTGATTAGGCCCACCTTGACACGTCGTCGAATTTACCGTATGGTAGGTTACTTGAACCATTGCCTGTTTCTTTGATTATGAGTAAGACAGGCTGATTAGGCCCATCTCAGCACGTTATTGGATTTACCGTAGGGTAAGTTACTTGAACCATTTTCTGTGCCTTTGATTATGAGTAAGGCAGGCTGATTAGGCCCACCTCAACACGGACTTTCGTTGGAGTCTTTCAAAGAGAGGGATCTTTCATTGATAATACTTGCAAAGGTTTTCTACATTCCAAGGTCGAGGTAGTGGGGAGCCGTCCAGAGTTTCGAGCCGGTAAGCCCCTGGTCGCACGACTTCTCTGATTTGGTAAGGGCCTTCCCAATTGGGGAAAAGCTTGCCTTTCTCCATTGGCCTGGATACTTTGGATCTTCGTAGTACCAAGTCTTCGGGTCGGAAGGTTCGTTCCTTCATCCTGGGTTATAGTATTTGGCAACTTTTTGTTGGTATGCCATCATTTTTATCTGAGCACGAAGCCTGGTGCCTTGTAGTAGATCTAAATTCACCCTTCGGTGCTCTGAATTCTCGAGCTCCTTGTAATGATTGATCCTTAAGGATTGTAAGGTGACTTCCACGAGGAGGATTGCTTCGGTACCATAAGCCAAATGAAACGGAGATTCGCTAGTGGTCATTCTGGAAGCGATCCGATATGCCTAAAGAACTGAATTTAGTTCTTCAACCCAGAATCCTTTGGTGTCGTTGAGCCTGGTCTTCAGACCATGGGAAATGGTCATGTTTGTCACTTCAGCTTTTCCGTTGGATTGAGGATGTCTGATGAAAGTCAATTTGTGAAGTATGTGGTATTGTGCACATAAGTCCTTGAATTTCAGATTGTCGAATTGTCTTCCATTGTTAGTGACAATAGCATGAGAAATTCTGAATCTGAAGATGATGAAGTTCCTCACGAAGCTTTCAACCTTTGCCTCAGTAATGTGTGCCAAGGCTTCGGCTTCAACCCACTTGGTGAAGTAGTCGATAGCTACAATAAGAAACTTCCATTGTCCGATCGCTGGGGAGAACAGACCAAAGATATCCATGTCCCATTGGGCAAAAGGCCATGGTGCCATTAATTGGGTCAGTTGATTACGACCGTCTTTGGATGTTGGAATACCTCTGACATTGGTCGCACCTTCGGACGAAGTCTGCAGAATCCTTCTGAATGATCGGCCAATAATAACCTTGATGTATTATCTTGTAAGACAGGGATCTGCACCCCAGGTGATCTCCACATATTTTTTCATGTACTTCCCTCAGGGCATAGTCGATGTCTGACAGCCCCAGGCATTTCAGTAAGGGTTGTGTATAAGATCTCTTGTATAGAGCTCCATCCAGAATAATATATTGAGATGCCATCCAGCATACTTGCTTGGCTTCAATTTTATCCTCAGGCAGCGTTCCCTCCTTCAGAAATTTCAGGATGGGATCCATCCAGCTGAGCTCATGTTCAACTTGATGCACCTCCAAAGCTTCCTCTGCTATGCTTGGAGCTTTGAGGTATTCTATGAAGGTGCGGTCGATAGAATCCGGGGTGGCGGTGGCTAGCCTAGATAGTGCATCAGCTTGAGAGTTCTCCATTCTTGGTATGTCGGTGATTTTGAAGAAATCAAGTTGGGACACCAGAACCCGCACCTTTTCCAAATACTGGACCATAGTAGGATCTCAGGGTTCAAACTCGCCCTTCACTTGGTTCACCACCAACTGAGAATCTGAAAAGATTTGCATCTTTCGAATCTCCAGCTCTTTGGCAATTCGGAGTCCTGCGAGGAGGGTTTCATATTCAGCTTGGTTGTTCGAAGTATGAAAAGTGAAGTGCAAGGCATATTCTATGGTACGCCCATCTGGATCGGCCAAGATGAGGCCTACTCTGCATCTCGCAGAATTTGAAGCTACATTCACATGAAGCATCTATACGGGTTCTGAATCTTTTTCGATAATTGTTTCCTTTTCAGGCTCGGGTAGGCATCTTCTCGCCCCCAAGTATATTCGGTTATGAAGTCAGCCAATACTTGTGCTTTCATGGCCGATCTAGGTTGGAAGTTAATGTCAAATTCTTCAAGCCTAACGGCCCATTTAGCTATCATTCCTAAAGTATCGGGGGACCGGAGGACATCCTTTAAAGGTTGATCCGTCAAGACTATAATGGAATGTGATTGAAAGTACGGCCGCAAGCATTTTGCTGAGGTCACTAGCGAGTATATGGGCTTCTATATTCTGGGATACCTCACTTCTGCATCACGTAATACTTTGCTGGTGTAGTAAATCGGTCTTTGAAGGTCATCGGCTCCCTTTCAGACAAGAACTGAACTGATCGCTTCATCCAAAGCGGACAAGTATAAGTAGAGGGTTTCCCCTTCTTGAGGTTTTGAGAGAAAGGGGGACTCTCCATATATTTTTTCAGTTTTTCGAAGGTAAGATGGCAGTCTTCGGACCATTCGAAACTCTGAGATTGACGGACTACTTTAAAGAAAGGAAGGCACCTTTCAGCCAAGTGAGAGATGAATCAGCTCAAAGAGACGATCCTTCCTGTTAATTGTTGCACTTTTTTTTTATAGCACCAACAAAATCGTCGATGAAGAGAAGAGGGACATCGTTGGTGGGAAAGAGAGAAGTCGGAATATCGGTGATTCGGGAGAGGGATGAATAATATTTCAGGAGAAAAGAAGAAAAAATTGGCCAGAATTTTCTTTCAAGCCTCGTAACCCACCAACCATTTTCAAGGGCAAAATTGTCATTTCATAATTTTTATTAATTTTTAATTTATAAAAAATATTTTTAGTTAACAGTTTTGGCAATATCATTGTATGGGGGTAGACATGTAAAAATTAGTTTTTGAAAAGATATATGCGTAAATATAAATTTTAGAAGAATGTTCGTGTAAATTCTAAAATTTAGAAGGGTGTATATATAAAAAAAACTTTTTTTTTTTTTTTAAATCTTAACATGCCAGTTCAGCCAAACGGCAAAGGGTTTTTCTCCGTTAGGTGTGAAACGATTTCTGGAAACGGCAAAGGGTTTTTATATATAAGTGCATAAATCAGATGTGACCATACTATTTTTATTTATTATCCTTTTTAATGCCTTTTGGAAATCCTGAAATCGCAAGGTGGATCTTGTCCATTCCAGGGACCCACCTGGAGCAATGTCCACGCTCGTACGCTTGCTGTAGTTTTCACCATATTTGTAACATAATTGATCGATGAAAATTAATATGGTGTCCACCTGGATTGAAAGTTCAAGCAGATTGCATGTGGTACACGAAACCAAGCTATCAAAACTCATAGTTATTTTATATTTTATATTATTTTTAAAATTTTAAAAATATTTTTAATGTAAAATAAAAATTTGAATCAAAAAAGAATAAAAATGAAAGTAGAAATGGCCATGTTTATTAACAAATTTAATTTTTATCTCGAAATAAATGTCATAAAATTTGAATAGTAAAAAGATGATCATAATTAAATTTTAAAAAATTAATATATTTTTTATTTTATTATAAACTAGATGTTGAGCCCGTACAATATATAAAATATAATAATTTTGATATTTAATATGATTTAAAACTTATTTAATAAAATTTATTATAATTAAATATATTAAATTTATTATTTCAAAATTTTTTAAAATTTATTTTAAAATTTTGATATTTGAAAAATTCGTATCAAAAATAAGTCAGAGAGGTTTGGTACAAGTTTTGAAAAAAAAATTCTCTCCAAAATTAAGCCATACTTTTTTATTTTTATAGATATGATAGTTATCTGAAATGTATAATTTTGAACATGAAAAATATCTATAAAAATTTGATACTTGGTAGCTATTAAATCCAAATAGTGCTCTTTAGTCATACATAATAGATAAGTATAAGACACTACTCAAAACAAATGGAATAATATTCACTAATTTTTATTCTCATTTTATGGCTCAACTTCTTCAAATCAAATACATCGTTTATTTGAATTTTTGAGTCTTGATGTTGAAGGTAAAAACCTTGCACGATAATGGTTAAGGGAGGTTTGCTTTGTGAGCAGTGGGTGGGTTCTATTTTATTTTTTATGCCTATTGCGGTCTTTTCTCGAACAGGTGGTAGGTGTTGGGATTTTGTATGGAGGGTGGAGCTAAGTAGGAGAAAGTGGGGTCTTCCTCTTTCGACGAGGAGGGACGAAGCTGGGCAAATGTGGTTAGGAGTCAACCGAGGTAACCATCATGGATAGCCAACATGATCTCTAAAGTAGAGATTGACCAGCTTAGAAGTATCTTCATCAAGATTCTTGAGTTCTCGGAGGAGAGGATGGAGGAGGCCTAGAGGTAGTTGGATTGGATGGTGGTGCTGGCACGAAGGTTGGGTTGGCAAGTCTCTATAGACTGTATTGCGAGGGACTTCAAGATCAAGAGAAAACTCCCAAATGAGGTAGAGTCCTTCTCCCTGGCTAAAAATCATACGCTATTCCAATTCAAATCGGAGGAGGAAAGGGGCACCATCCTACATGGTGGCCCGTGGGTTGTCATTGGCCAACTATTGGCCTTGGAACCTTGGGTGCCAAACTTTATGCCAGGGACCAACTTTGTGAAGATGATGATGGTGTGGATGTGGTTACCAGCTATGCCTATTGAGTTCTAGTCAACCCAAAGACTCTTAAGTATAGTGGAGGAAGCTGGCAACCTTATCACCATTGATGACTTCACCGAGTAGCTTAAGAAGACTGACTTTGCAAGAGTTCAGGTGGAGATCGACTCTTCTCTACCTTCGAAGCTTGGAGTCCTGATTAAGGAGAAGAGTTCTGTGTTTTGGCAGGGATTTGTCTATGAAAATCTTCTTATGGTGTGCTTTCGATGGTCTCTCCCAATCTCTTTTCCTCGAAAATATTATGGAGACCCAACCCTCGCCAATGGAGCTTGGGTCGAACAAGGTGGTATCTATGGAGGAGAGTCGGGTGGTGCAGCTCCAGCTTTGCCCCTAGGTGGTCACAACCAAGATTCGTCCACCTAGAGCCATCTCGGCATTGGCTAAGGGGAAGAAGATTGTTGGGGTTTAGGCGGAAGCAACGATCATGGCTCCACAGAGTGCGGACAGGGCTAGAAAACAGGCATCCTCACTGGGCTTTGAGGGGTGGCAAAAGCCGGTGAAGGTGGCATGTCGACACTCGCTGGAGCTATGTGGGATACAGCCAGGATTGTCCGACTCGCTCGTGGAGGCACCGGTTTGAGGTGAGTTCCCCTTTTCTGGAAAACCTGGGATGGCATCTACTGATGAAACTCTTCCCAATGAAGATCCTACTATGATATTGAGAGGGGCTAGCAAGCCATCCTTCTTCTCTACTTATAGGAGGTTTGCGGATCAGCATTGTTCGAGGTTGTACCTTTTGCTTGAGAGTCAACTATCTGGGAGGGGCCTAGACCAGGCCCGTCGGTGATTCCTAGCCTCTTGGGATTTTTTCACCATTGAATCCCAAGGTCTTGCAGGGGGTTGATTGTAGTCTGGAGGATTGAGGATGTTGTTGTGGATGTGATGTATGGTTGTAATTAAGAAGTTATTGCTGTTATCTTTAGATTTAATATGAAACCTTAGTTGTTGCTTGGTGTTTATGCTAGTACTAATTATAGACTGCGACAGGTTCTTTGGGAGGAGTTCTCAATAAGATTGCTAGACTTGGATCTCTCATCTCTTATTGTGGGAAACTTCAATTGCATTAATAGGCCTCAGGAGAAGAGAGGGGAAAGGCCATTCTCAGGCAGTATTGGAGCTGGAGAATTTAGGAAGTTTATTAGTCAAAATGATTTGTTGGACCTTGGGTTTTTGGGCCCCTAATTCACTTGGTGTAACAATCAGCAGGGTAGAGCTTGGATCTGGGAGTGTATCGACCATGCCTTTGCTACTGTGAGTTGGGTACAATAGTTTCAAGGCTATCAAGTATGCCATCTCCCCAGGATTGTCTCGGATTATTATCCGCCTTGTTTCCACTTCTACTGATATTTCTTACTAGCCTCTTTTCTAGTTTGAGAAATTTTGATTGTCCTACCCTTGCTCATGGGACATCATTTGGAAGGTATGGAGACCATCGATTTGGGGCGATGCCATGTATCAGCTTACCTGTCGATCTCATGTATTAGCTTTCCTACCGATTGGAGATCTCGAGGCACAAACTTAGCAGGTAGAATTAAGTAGAGGTAGGGGATATTTTTAGAAAACTTGAGGAGGTTAAAACTTCTATTTCTGAGTTTCAAGTGAGTATGGATAGGGAGGGGAAGCTCTCTATTGCTGACCTTGTTGATCTTCGAGCTGGCCTTGCCTTGCACCATCCCTACTTAAGCAACAAGAGATTTTTTGGCACCAGAAGTCAAAAATCCAATGGTTAAAAGAGGAGGACTAGAACACTAGATTCTTTCATCAGGCTACTATTGTGAGGAGACAAAAGAATTGCATCTAGGCCTTGAAGGGAGAATGGTCAGTGGATTACTTCTGATGAGGAGGTGTGGTAGGTGATTTTCAACTTCTTTCCTTCAAGCTTGCCAGTCAGTCTAAGGAGGAGGAGACCTTACTATCACTCCCAATCAGCCAGGTCTCTGACATAGAAAATAACCTGTTGGTTGGTGATGTGATCAAAGAGGAGATTCGGGCAGCCATTTGGGTATTGGCTAGGGATAAAGCACCTAGTTTGGATGGTTTCCCCCTTTTTTTTCTTTAGATAGTATTGGGCCATTATAAACGATGGGGTGGTGGAGGCGATTATATAGTTTTTTGCTACTACAACAAAGCCTAGTGCCTGGAAAAGAACCTTCATTGTGCTTATTCCAAAAAGACTGGAACGGTGGATCCCCGTTATTACAGGCTCATTAGCTTGTGTACCACTATTTACAAGATCTAATTTAAGATATTGGTGTGAGGTTGAAGCCTATCCTATTTTGGTTGATTAGCCTTGAGCAAGGAGCTTTGCAGCGGTCACTCCATCTTCGACAATATCCTCATTACTTAGGAGTTCATGTATGACCTTCAAAGAACCCCCGAGCGCAGGTGCCTCATCGCTATAAAGCTTGACATAGAGAATTCATATGATTGGATGCATTGGGAGTTCCTTTACTAGGCCTTGAAGAGCTTCGAGTTCCATAGCTATTGCATCAACTAGATTAAAGGAGTGTGCATGCTCCATCCTTCTTTTTGCCCAGCGAAGCAACCCAAGAAGGGGAGTGAATTGGATTTTAAAAACTTTTTGCAAAAATTTAACTTAGGTACTAGTATGTTTTCAAAGTGTTCGTGTACTCAATAATAATATGCAGCAGAAGTAATGAAGTAAATGCAGGAATAAATAGCGATCACAAATACAAAAATTTTATAGTAGTTCGGTGTATTCCAAAATACCTACGTCCACTCTCCAAGTATCCCTTGAAAATTTCACTATAATCCAACCTTAATTACAATAGATTAGTTTTTCGAGCTCACTAATCAAAATCTCTTGGTTTTCACAAGGCTAACTAAAAATCTAGTTGATTTTCACACAAGACTTACCAACAATCTAAGTTAGTTTTTATTCAAGGCTCACCAACAATCCAAGTTGGTTTTCACTCAAGGCTTACCAACAAACCTTAATACCAATTTCAATCCTCTTAAAACTAGTAACAACAAGAATAACTCAAGTACAATGTAAAAATATAATAAGTTTTTTCAAAAAGTAAATAAACTCGTTGAAGCTCTTGAATGTTATTGAGAAGCTTGTCTCTAAGTTGTTGAAGCCTTAATCAATACTTAAGGATGTAGACTTGAATGTTCTTTCTTGAACTTAAAACCTTGAAGGCTTAACTCACTCCAAAGTATTGAATGCTTAATTAGTTCTTTAATAAATCACTATTCATTACTTCCCTCTTATGTTTGGTAGAGTTTAAATACATTTCCAAGTCTTGAAAAATAGTTTATAGCCATTGTAGAGGAGAAAATAGCCATTAGACACAAAATGAGAAAATTCTGTACTTAAAAAAACTAGCCGTTACTATTTTGTCAGACTTGTAAGTATCAACACTTCAGCCCATGAGTTAACACATGAGTCGACACTAGTTCAAAAAAATCTTTTAAAGCTCTCTGGAATATACTGGTGTGTCGACACTTCTTCTGATGAGTCGACATTTGAATCGATACTTCATCTTCATGAATTGATATTTGAGAAAATTCCTGAAATCAGCATGTTTTGTATTCTTTTTGATCTCAGGCCTTGAGTCGATACTTGGATGATCATGAGTTGATACTTGAGTCGATACTTGGTGAATCATGAGTCGATACTTTTGCGTGACGGCTGAAACTCTTTATGCATATCAGCTCAAGCTTCTGTGAGTCAACACTTGAGTCAACACTTCAATTTCATGAGTCGACACTTGGCCAAAACAATGCCAAAACTTGTCCAAATTCAAAATTTGAGTCCTTCAAAGTCTTTCTTGTATCCCAAGATCCATATAACTTGAAAATCTATTAACTTAAGTAACTTCTTCAACAAGATGACAAGCAATTCAACCTTTCAATATACTATAACTTTGATGAGTACCTTATGCTGTTAAACACACTTTTAATATAGATAATTAGTACTCAAATATACTTAAATATTTTATTATTCATTAAAATCAAACCAGGAGTCAACAATCTCTTCCTTTTTGATGATGATAAAATCTTTAAGTATATAAACATGGTAAGCTCAAAAGATTTGCAATAAGTATCAGAAAATTGACTATAAGTATTAGAGAAATTGACTATAAGTATCAGAGCTAAGTTGTAATGATTATCAAGAGCAAGAACTCATCATTTAATATATAACTCAAATAAATCTACAATATATCAGAGCTATATATAAGAATGAATTCAATTCATATAATTCAATGTATAAGAGTATATAACATAAATAAATTCAATTCATATAACTATAATGTGTTAGAGCATATGCTTATATAAGATGTTTAAAAGATGTATTAGAGCTAAAATAGATTTGAAAGATTTAATATTAGAGCAAAAATAAGTTTAAAATGAAAAGTGAGTGATAGACCAAAAATTTTAAAGAATAAGAGTATTAGAGCAAATAATACAATATAAAGATAGAGAGTATCAGAGCATGAAGGGTATCAAAGTATGAAGAGTATCATAGCAAGAATGAAAAAGTATCAAAGCATGAATGAAAAAGTATCAGAGCATGAAAATAGAACTCTCCCTCAACATATGATTTGAAAATATTTTTTAAACTTTTTAAAGATGGCTTATATATATTAATGTTTTGCAAAAAAAATATTTTCAAAAAGTTTAAAAATTTTAAAATTTTTCTTTTTAGTATTTTTCTCTTCCTTATTCTTTCCTCTTGTTTATTACTTATTACTTTCTTCTTCCCCTTTTTTTTGTACTTTCTTTGATACCATAAAAATATTGTGCCATTTGCTACCATTATTCTCTCCCTTTTTGTCATCATTAAAAAGGTGAGAAGCACTACAAAGTGGAGATAAAGTGGAAAGAACAGTAAAAAGAGTATAGAAAGAGATATAAGTATACAAGAGAAAATATTGAAAGCATCATCATATATATAATTCCAAACATTGATACATATATATACAGAAATACATTGATACAAACAATATACAAAATTTGATACAAATATAACAGACATCTAACTAATATACTGACCACTCCTAGTAGGTGCTGTCATCATCAGAGGAAGACTCAATCTCTAATATAATAGGTCCAGTAAATCTAGATGGATGGGGTCATGGCCACATGGGTCGAAGATCTGCTAGTCTAGTATGGATGGCTCTAAGAGTGTCTCCACATCCTCAACCTTTGCCTCTGGCTCGTGCTCTCCCTCGAGCTCGTGCTGGAGGGGAAGCAGTGTCAGGAACAGGGTCAAGAAATGGGACAAGGTCAAGAATAATAGGATCAGTATCAGTGACAAGAGTTGTGATATCAAAAATAGGTCCAGAAAGGATTTGTAATCCAGGAGTATAGAAACCTAACTCCCTGGATAAGAAAGAAATGGGTAAAGAAGTAGAATGTACAAGTGGTGTCCTATCAAAAAAGGTAGGAGGTACAGTAATGGAAGGTGTAGGTAAATTAATAGGTGTATCAGATGGATATGTAGATAGAACAAGTGTAGATATAGTGCTCAGAATGGATATATCTAAAGGAATAGTATCAGTAGGATTAGATATGATAGGAGTAAAGGATAGGTCAGGGCTCAGATGGGTAGGACTAGATGGAGCAGGAACAGCCTCAGATGTCCTCGTCTCATCAGTAGCAGGCATAGTGTCCTGATCAGCTCTTGTGTCCGGCTCAAGCTCTGCCATAAAATCATCAATGTCAAAATCTGCTGACGAATCACCCTGATCAGCACCCATCTCTGAATCATCTGCTGGTGGTGCTGGTGGTGCCGGTGGAGAATCTAGCGACGGTGGAGGGGAAGATGGTCCATTAGGAGTCAGTCTTTGTAATGCAGCCATCACTATAGCAAACCCCTCTCTCATCTCCTAAAATCTAGTCCTCATCTTCACATGAATCTGATCTACTCGCTATCTCAAGGTCTTCATCTCAGTCTCTAAGCAAGTGATCATAATCTCAGAAACATCTACTGGTGGTGGCACCTTAGTATGTGCTGATACAGAAGGCTTGGGTTGCATCTCTGGTGAAACATGTGGTGGCTCAGATGGCCCGGCCTTATCTCCATGTGCCTCCTCCTCCTCAGCAGCAGCATCCTCATCCTCATCTAAGTCAGGCACCTGTCCAGACAGTCTATGCCTCCAATGACCTCGGTATCTGTGATAACCCATCCGATGCAAAGATCTCTCATCATAAGTGTTAGTGTGAAGAAGCTCTCTAAATGCCTCTCCATCAAGGTCGACTCCATAAGCTCTAAACAGTCTCATAAGTCCCATGCCATAAGGCAGGCAGAGTCATCTGCTTGTCACCGCCTCCATCATCTGGTGAACCATCAGTATAGGTAGGTAGACTGGTGACCTCCAAATCAGAGCAACCATAACCAAGAGCTCTCTCTATGATAAAATCAAATCTCCCGATCTTCAGTAGTAGAATTCGGGCCACAATATGATGGAGAAGCCTCATCTCCACTGACAACTATGATGCTACAATAGTGGCTCCCTCACCCAGGTCATCTCTCTCCAAAATGCATCTGAAGCCACTAATCCAGTCACCAAGAGAATCAGCAACAATCCCTCTATGGGTATCTCCCAGACTCAGCTCAGAATCTTTATAGATAAAGGAATAAAGATGCCTTTGACCTCTCCGATCCAACCATCACATCCCTGGCCAAGGTCCCTAGAACTCTCTCATCATGTCTGGGTAAAATCTCTCGGAGAGTTCAAAACTGAGCTAATCTAGCATCCCTCAACCAGTCTCCGATCCTGAAGTGCTGTTGGTCGACAAAAGAATTGTCCACCCTATGTCCACCTACAATGGCCTTGGAGGCCATGCGGTTTGCTCCTGGGATGGGTGGTGGTCGAGCAGGAACCTCATGCTACACCGGAGCCTTTGCTGGCTGATCATCATGCCCCGCCTTGGTGCGGTGCTTGCACCCTGAGAAACTGATCATGGTCTCCTCACAAGCTATTTCCTAGGCCTCATTGTCCAGAAAACAAAGAAATACAAGGATGGAGAGGGAAACAAGCATTGAATCATGGTCAAACCATGAGGAACAAGAAAATGCGAGGAAAAAATAAGCATAATCTCAAAGAGGAAATGCTAGAATCCTAAATGGGGTCTAACGAAGGTTAGGGCTCAAAGAGAAGGGGTGTCGACTCAGAGGAAATGGGAAGAAAATAGATCATTTTCCCTATTTGAACACCGATCTCACCGATCAAGTATCGACTGACAGAAAAGTATCAAGTGTCAACACTTCCAAGTGTTGACTCATTGGAAAAAAATCAAAAAAAAAATGCAAAAAATCACAAATAAGACCAAGAGAGTTGATTTAAATGGCCAATAATGATTGATCACGAGTTTTAAGGATATTAAGTCAAGAAGTTTTTAAGAGGAATTCCAAAGGTCATAGAGGATGATTGAGATTTAATCAAAAGGATCAATTACCTCTAATTCTCTTCTAATCATACATAACCTATCTTCATTGAGTGGCTTGGTCAGTATATTAGCTAATTATTTTTCAGTACAAACAAATTCAAGTAAAATATCATTATTTTGAATATGATCCCTAATAAAGTGATGTCTAATCTTTATATGTTTACTTCTTGAATGTTGCATAAAATATTAGTTAAGTTTAGCGCACTTATATTATCACATCTAATTGATGTCTTAGTTAATTTAATGCCAAAATCTTTGAGTTATTATTTAATTCACAAGATTTGAGCACAACAACTTCTAGCTGCAATATACTCAGCTTCAACTATAGATAGTGCAACTGAATTTTATTTCTTGTTAAACTAGGAGATTAAATTTACTCCAAGAAATCGACAGGTTCTAGATGTACTTTTTCTATCTAATTTATATCCGACAAAATTAGCATCAGAATATGCAATCAAATCTATTGCTGAGTCCTTAGAATATCACAAACCAATATTAATAGTTCCAGATAGATATCTAAGTATGCGTTTAACAACCAATAAATGAGATTCTTTAGGTTTAGACTGATATCTTATACACATGCATACACTAAACATGATATTTGGCCTACTTACAGTTAAATACAATAAAGAGCTAATAATACCTTTATAAAATTTTTGATCTACATTCTTACCAGATTCATCTTTGTCAAGCTTACATGAAGGGCCATAGGTGTGCCAAGAGATTTAGTCTTTTCCATCCCAAACTTTTTTAGAATTTTTTTGGTGTATTTAGCTTAGTTGATGAAGATTTCTTCATTAGTTTACTTGATTTGGAGTCTGAGGAAGTAGCTTAATTCTTCCATCATGCTTATCTCGAACTCACCCTGCATTAGCTTAGCAAACTCTTAACAAAAAATTTTATCAGTAGCACTAAATATAATATCATCAACATAAATTTGTACTACTAAAAGGTCATCAACATTTTTCTTTAGAAACAAAGTGGTATCTACATGACCTCTAGTAAAGTCATTTTTAATAAAAAAATTGCTTAATCTTTCGTACCATGCACATGGAGCCTGTTTTAAATCATAAAGAGCTTTATACAGTTTGAAAACATGGTCAGGATATGCATAATTTTCAAAACCAGGAGGTTGTTCTATATATACCTCCTTTGCTATATATCCATTTAAAAAAATACTTTTAACATCCATTTAAAATAATTTGAAATCCATGAAATATGCAAATACAAGAAGTAATCTAATAGCTTCAAGTCTAGCTACTGGAGCAAAGGTTTCATCAAAATCAATTTCTTTTTTTTGATTGTAACCCTAAGCTACCAATCCAGCCTTGTTCTTAGTTATAATTCCATTTTCATCCAACTTATTTCTATATACCCATTTAGTACTTATAATGGAAGTATTGGATGGTCTTTCTATTAATGTTCAAATCTTATTTATTTCAAATTGGTTTAATTTTTCTTGCATAGCAATCATCTAATTAGGATCTTTTTTAGCTTCTTATATATTCTTAGGTTCTATTTAAGATACAAAAACAATATAATCACATTCATTTCTAAGAGAAGATCTAATCTTATCCCTTTTGATGGATTATCTAAGATTAGTTCCTTAGGATATCCATGAGCATACCTCCATTCCTTAGGTAGGTCCTTATGCTCCGGTGAAGGTCTAGTGACTTCTTCTTCATTCTCTTTTCTTTGATCTTCCTCATTCTCTTTGAAAGGAGGATCATTCAAAGTCAACTTCTCGAGTCCTTGAATACCTGTAACATCATTAGAAATATCCTCTTTTCTAGAGAACTTGTTAGTAGATTCTTCAAACATAACATACATAGATTCTTCTACTATAAGCATTTTTTTTATTGAAAACCCTGTATACCTTGCTAGATGTTGAGTATCCTAAGAAGATACCTTCATCTAACTTAGCATCAAATTTATTTAAATTATCTTTTCCATTGTTTAATATGAAAAACTGGCAACCAAATACACGAAAATACTTTAGAGTAGGTTTTCTTTCTTTCCAAAGTTCATAGGATGTTTTCTTTAAAATTGGTTGGATTAAAACTCGATTTAAAATGTAATAGGTAATGTTGATAGCTTTAGCCTAAAAATATTTAGGAAGGTCATTTTTACAAAGCATTGTACGTGCCATTTCTTCTTAAAATTCTATTTTTTCTTTCTACTATCTCATTTTGTTGGATGTTCTAGGTGCAGCAGAAAAATTATGTTCAATACCTTTTTCATTGCAAAAATCTTCAAAATCATGATTTTCAAACTCAGTTCTATGATCACTTCAAATACAAATAATAGAAGTACATTTTTTATTTGAAACTTTTCTATAAAACTTTATAAAAATAGAAAAAGATTCATCTTTATGTACTAAGAATAAAATCCAAGTAAAACAAGAGAAATCATCAATTATAACTAAACCATATCTTTTGCTTCCTAGGCTTGTGGTCCTAGTTGATCCAAAAAGATCCATATGGAGTAATTCTAGTGGCCTAAAAGTTGAAACAATTCTTTTAGATTTAAAAGTTCTTGTTTGTTTACCAAATTGGTAGGCATCACAAATCTTATCCTTTTCAAATCTAAATTTTGATAAATCTTTGACTAAGTCCTTTTTGCATAATTTGAAAAGTAAATGCATGCTTGCATATCCTAATCTACGATGCCATAACCAGCTAGTCTCATTGATTTCGGCATCCATTGCAACTAGGCATTCACCATCTTGTATAGAAAGATTATCAAGATTAACTAGATAGATATTGCCATGCCTATTTTCAATGAATTTTAGTCCATTATCACTAAGATCAGACACCATGTAAAGAGATGATTCAAAAATAACTTTAAAATCTTTATCACAAAATTGACTAATGCTCAATAAATTATGCTTTAATCCTTCTACTAATAACATATTATTAATAAAAGTAGATGGAGAAATATGAACTTTATCAATACCAATGATTTTGCCTTTTTTATTATCTCTAAAAGTCATATTTTCCTCATTTAGAGCTTCAAGAAAGGTAAATTGCTTCGCATCTCCCATCATGTATCTTGAACAACCACTGTTAAGGTACCACATTCTTCTTTTCACCTTAGTTGTAAGATACACCTGCAAAAAAGATCAAGTTTTTACTTTAAGTTCCCAAGCCATCTTGGATCCTTTAGGGTTAGTTGTGATGGTTCCTTTTAGAACCCAAACTTTTCTAGATTTGTTTACCTTTCTTAAATTACATTAATATGCCTTATATCCAAATTTTCCACAACAATAACATCTAATACTAGAAGATGCAGGAACAAAGAAGTTTTTAAAATATTTTTATTATTTTTAAAGTTTATATCCCAAACTAACTTTATTGAAAGCTGCACATTGACTATTTAATAATAAATTCAGTTTTTTAGAACTAAATGTGAATTTTTCAATAAAGGGCTTGACTTTATCAAGCTTTTTTAAAACTTTTTATTTTCCAACTCAAGGTCTTTGTTTTTTTTCATAAACTCATCATTTGAAATAGAAATCTTGGGTCTTTTTAAAATTTCTATCTCTTTTGAGAGAGCATTCTTTTCCTTTTCCAAAATAGTAACCTTAGCTTTTAATTCTTTGTTTTCATTTCTAAGATTGTTGTTTTTAAAAGAAAAAAAAAATCAGCTTGCTTCCTTAATTTCTTGTGCTCAATTTTCAGCAATTTATATTCATGCACAAGTTCATCAAAAATATATCTAAGTTCTTCAAAGATAAATTCAGAATTAGATTGTAACTCATTTTCATATACCATGAGGCAAAGATTGGCAACTTCTTGCTACTCTTTCTCTGAGCTAGAATCTTCACTTTCACTCCAAGTAGCCATCATTCCTTTCTTCTTGTATTTCTTTTTAAGCTTCTTGAGGAGAGGACAATCATACTTATAATGATCGGGCTTCTTGCATTCAAAGTAGATGGGTTGGTCCCTCTTTTCTTTTTCTTTATCCTTGCCTTTATCCTTACTAGATCCTTCGTTATGTGGCTTCTTTTTGTATGAGTACTTCTTCCTCATAAATCTTAAAAATTTTCTAGCTACTAGAGCCTCCTCATCTTTATCTTCACTTTCTTTCGATTCCTCACTTGAAGGTTCCTTTGGTGTAGTGGATTTGAGGGCAATTGTCTTCTTCTTTCTATCCGTATCCACTATTTTTTGCTTTAAGTTCAACTCATAGGTCATGAATGAACCAATGAGCTACTCCAAGGGTAGGATTTCAACATCCTTTGCTTCTTGGATCACCGTCACCTTTGGATCCCATGAAGATGGTAAAGACCTGAAAATTTTGTTAACTAAATCAGCATTAGACATTACTTTACCAAGACTTCTCATTCCACTAACAATATTAGTAAATCTTATATACATATCAATGATGGATTCATTAGGCTCCATTCTAAATATTTCTATGTGTGCACAAGCATATTTACTTTTATGTTTTTCACATGATGGGTACCCTCATGTGTAACCTCAAGTATGCTATATATTTTCTTCGTCCATGCACATGTGGAAATCCTATTAAATTCACTAGGATCCAATGTACAATAAAACAAGTTCATTGCTTTGGCATTAAGCTCAGATTGCTTAATATCGTTTTCATCCTAATCTTCTTGAAGCTTTGAAACGGAAACACCATTAACCATAATTAAATGAACATGTGGATCTCTAACTACTACTTTCCAAAGATTATAGTCAATAGAATGCATATAAATATGTATGCAAGTTTTCCAATATGCATAGTTTGTGCCATTGAAAAATGGTGGTCTATTTAAGGATTGACCCTAAATAATACTAGTACCTTTGGGGCTACCATAGATATTTTACTCAAGGCAGTTAGACCTACTTAGCTGAGTACAAGGCTCTGTACCATTTGTTGCCCAGTGAAGCAATCCAATAGGAGAGTGAATTTGGTTTTAAAAATCTTTTGCAAGAATTTAACTCAAGTGCTAGTGTGTTTTCAAAGTGTTTGTGTGCTCAATAATAATATGTAGCAGAAGTAATGAAGTAAACACAGGAGTAAATAGCGATCACAAATATAAAAGTTTTATAGTGGTTCGGTGTATTCCAAAATAATTACGTCCACTTTCAAAGTATCCCTTAGAAATTTTACTATAATCCAACATTGATTATAGTAGATTAGTTTTCCAGGCTCACTAATCAAAACCCATTGATTTTTACAAGGCTAACCAAAGACCTAGTTGGTTTTCACACAAGGCTTACCAACAACCTAAGTTGATTTTCATTCAAGGCTCACCAACAAACCAAGTTGGTTTTCACTTAAGGCTCATCAACAAATCTCAATCTAGTTTCAATTCCCTTGAAACTAGTAACAACAAGAATAACTCAAGTACAATATAAAGATATAATAAGCTTTCTCAAAAAGCAAATAAACTCATTGAAGCTCTTGAATGTTATTGAGAAGCTTGTCTCCAAGTTGTTGAAGCCTCAATCAATGCTTGAGGATATAGATTTGAATGCTCTTTCTTGAACTTAAAAGCTTGAAGGCTTAACTCACTCCAAAGTATTGAATGCTTAATTAGTTCTTTAATAAATCACTATTCATTACTTTCCTCTTATGTTTGGTGAAGTTTAAATACCTTTCCAAGCCTTGAAAAATAATTTATAGCCATTGAAGAGGAGAAAGTAGCTGTTAGACACAAAAAGAAAAAAATCAGCACTTCAAAAAACTAGCCGTTATTGTTTTGTTAGACCTGCAAGTATCGATACTTCAATCCATGAGTCGACACATGAGTCGACACTAGTTCCAAAAAATCTTCTGAAGCTCTCTGGAATGTACTGGTGTATCGATACTTCTTCTGGTGAGTCGACACTTAAATCGACACTTCATCTTCATGAATCGATCTTGAGAAAATTCCTGAAATTAACATGTTCTATATTCTTTTTGGTCTCAGGCCTTGAGTCGATACTTGGGTGACCATGAGTTGACACTTGAGTTGACACTTGGTGATTCATGAGTCAATACTTTTGCATGCCGGTTGAAACTCTTTCTGCGTATCAGCTCAAGCTTCTGTGAGTCAACACTTGAGTCGACACTTCAATTTCATGAGTCGATACTTGGCCAAAACAATGTTGAAACTTGTCCAAATTCAAAATTTGAATCCTTCAAAGTCTTTCTTGTATCCCAAGATCCATATAACTTGAAAATCTATTAACTTAAGTGACTTCTTCAACAAGATAACAAGCAATTCAACCTTTCAATATACTATAACTTTGATGAGTATCTTATTCTGTTAAACACACTTTTAACATACACAATTAGTACTCAAATATACTTAAGTATTTTGTTATTTATCAAAATCAAGCTAGGAGTCAACACTTCTCTATCTTGATTAATGGCATACCGTCAACCTTCTTTTACTCATCTATTGGTTTTTACTAAGGTTGTTGTCTATCCCCATTCATGTTTATTAATTGTGCTGATGCTCTGTCCTATGCCTTGTGGCTAGCTACCTAGAGCCTATCTATAGACCCCTACAAGCCAACTCTTGGTGCTTCTCTGATCATGCATTTGCTTTTTGTTGATGATTGCCTCATGATGAGTCGAGCTTCTGCCTGGAGTGCAGTGGCTTTCTAGTGGATTTTGGAGGTGTATTGTGCTACTTCCGATCAAAGGGTGAATTTGTTAAAGTTATCCATCTACTTTAGTCCTAAAACTAGCATTCAAGTTAGGTAATCGATGAGGAAGATTCTTGGCATCACTGAGTAGTCCGGAGTAATGCATTATCTTGGGATACCTATTTTTGGTCACTGTCTTCGAAGAGCTGACTATATTGAGTTGGAGACTTCGATTTGCACTTGTCTTGATGGATGGCAGTCCAGAACCTTATCGATAATGGGTAGAGTCACCCTCACTAGGTTAGTCCTAAGTGCCATCCCAGTTTTCTTGCTATCCGATATTATTGTTCCTAGGGCCACTCTATCAAGGCTTGAGCAGCTGTTCAGGAACTTCCTTTGGGGCTCTTATCAGGGAAGAGCTGGGGCTCACCTCCTTACATGGAATATGGTGTGCCTTCCGATCAGGGAGTGGGGGTTTGGTATTCAATCCTTGTATATTCGATAGGCCGCCTTGATTGCTAGACATGCTATAAGATTTCTGTTGTAGCCTCAGTCCTTGGAGTATGATGATGCGGGTGAGGTATGGTGATTGGAGCAGTAGGGAGGAGGTGTGCGCCAAACATAATAGCTCTTTTATACAGAAGGAAATCTATCGATGCACTCCAGATGTGTTGGGCTAGGTCTCTTGGATTCTAGGTGATGGCGGTCAAGAGTCCTCCTGCATGATACCTGGATGGTTGATTTACCTCTGAGTCATTGGCCTATCTTTAATAGTATGGATATTGATGACCAGACTCTGGTGTCCAACTTGTTTCAATCGAAGGGGAGGGGCTGGGATACCTAGAGGGTGATCCAGCTATTTGGTGATATGTTGGCTAAGAGAGTTTTATCACCGCCGATCCCATTATACAGGACCCAGATATCAGGATATGGCGATCATCATGTAGAGTCCCATATTGGTGACCAAAAAGCTCTATAACATTTATAAGGAGCTGATAAGGTTGATGGATGGTGCATGGATACCGAGACTCAGGATCCATCCCAGGGTGAGTTTGTTTCTTTGGAAGATTGTTTGGAGTCATTGCCTACCAGAGCGCTTCTAAGAGCTAAAGGTATGGGCATCTAGGCTACTTGTCCTAACTATGGCATTATGGATGAGACTATAAAGCATGTTCTATTTTCTAGTTGAGAGTGGTGCGAGTTTGGTGGCTTGCCACCCTGCCTTTCGTTGATGGTTCTATGGAGCTATCACTCAGTCCTTCTTGGAGGCTATGCATTTGAGTTCTATGTCTAATGCTATATGGAGGACCAGAGTCAAGGTGGTCCATATTGCTTAACAGATCTGGCTAGCCTAGAACTCGAGTCTTTGAGGAGAGATGGGTGCCAGTGAGGTTCATGGTGGAGAGGGCCCTGATCCTAACTGCGAAGATTATCGAGGCCTCACTGGCTGATGTGACCTTAAGGACTTGGGATATCTGGAACTTTTTGGCTCATCCTTGGAGGGGATCCATTTTGCTACATTGACTTTTTGGGCCAACTGGTTGATTATTGAGGATAATTTTGCTATGGTGGTGGCCTAGTTATAGGGGCAGAAGGATGCCTTGATTATGGTGGGATCACTCTGAAAGGATTATGCCCTAAAGGCCAATCGAAATGTTGTATTTCGATGAGATTTTTCTTTGTATCTCAAACCAATGTATTGACATTATTAATTAATAAAGGCATTTTATTTTCATCATACACTGTGTCTTAATTATTTTATTATTATATGATGAACCCCATAGATTAGGGCTATGGTTCTAGGGTTATGATGAGATCATACCAGTGAGACCTAAAGCCTTAAAATCCTAATCTAAAATATTCCTGGTCGATGGGACGTTGAGTAGGGGATCAATATTTTCAGCAAGACCAGCACATCCTATGTATACTTGGTGAAGAGGGTGATTGATCTCACAGTCACTTGTGTTTGACACTAATACTAGGATGAGGGTGCTCATTAGAAAATGAGTTTACTGAATGGATCTAGCTTGAGAACATCTAATGGAACCTTATATGTTTGTCAATAGATAGTTCTTATAGTGGGAGTAGTGCATGTGGTCCTTTGACCTGAGACTGCCATGGTACCTTGTATGCATGAATCCATACTTTGGTTCATACTCAATCATGACACTGAGTCATGCATGGGGTGATACTGGGTATGGTGGATTGCATATGGAGGTTGTGAGTAGGTCAAAAAGGAATCGATCAACCCTAGTAAGAGGGAATCGCATCTAGCTGATTTCGATCAAATGAAGATTCGAAAAATCTTTGATCAAAGTATGAACATTAGAAATAGTTTCTAATGGTTCATTAATGAATCATCATTATCAGATTGAGCTAGGAATGAATATGAAATTGGATTTGACAAGTATCCATATCTATAGTAATATTTAGGGTGCAAGCTGATCGAAGGACTGAATTGCTTGGTAACTCACCACTGAAGGGTATTCTGATAATGCCACCAAAATTCCACATCTTCCGGGTAGGCATGATACGTTGCTAGATGTCAATCTTTTCTTGTGGGGATTTGATTGAATTATGGTAATTCAATCAGTTAATTAGAATTGGATTCTAATTGACCTAGTCGGGCCTAAATCGATTTGGATATGATCCAATCAAATCAGGTCAAGTTACACCCGGACTCACTGCTGGCTAGATGTGGAACCCAATGGGTCACACACAAAGGGTTCTTATCAAGGGTTTAATTGGATTAAACCATGTTTGCAGGTGAACATGCTAGCACGTGTTGCAAACCCTAGCACCTAGATTCGAATCGGTTTCGATTCAGGTTCCGATTTGGGCTAATTTGGATTAATTAAAGTCAAATTAAATTTGGTGCAAGTGTTGGGTCAGTCCTTGGCTAGAAGACCAAGGTTTAAGTCAGCCAATTTGGATTAATTAACCTGAGATTATCCATTTAGCAATTGGGCTAAGTTGGGCAAGTGAAATGTTTGGACAAAGTGGGACTCTTGGGCGCCAACATGTTTTCTACGTAGAAATTGTGTGAGAAAATAATCCAGAGGCACCCCTTGGCCAAGAGTCCTTCTGCATTAAGCAGAGGACCAAGTCAAACACACTTTCACGCCTCTTGGAGTCTTCCACGCCCCTTTGGACACATCTTCACGCCAAAAGAAGAAGAGTCCACGCCCCTTGGGACTCTTGGCGCTAAGAGTGGCATCCCCTCTTTTTACACACACATTTTGAGAAAGATAAATGGCGTGGACTCCTCTGGTGCGTGTCCTAACACCTCTTGGGCACAGATTAAAAATCCAGAAGTCGCTTGGTTTAAATTATGGCATTTGGATTTAAGAAGAGAAGTGACTCTTGATTTAAAGAGTCACTCTGCTTCTTTTTCTCGGAAGTTTTGAATCCAAGGATCGCAACACTTGCCAAGCTTCATGTCCTAATAGAAGAGTCATGTCTTCTGGAATGAATGGATATCTTAGAAGCCCCTTGGTGCGCTATAAATAGTGTAGCCTCTCGGGGTGTTAAACAGATTTTGATCCTGAAGACTTCTTTCTTTCTTATTTTTATTACATCCTATCCTCTTGTCCTAAACACTCTAGCCCTTTTAGGACAAGGTCTTTGGAAGGCCTAGGAGTGTTCAAATAAGGAGAGGAATTAGGAAAAAGTAAAGAAGAGAAGAAGAGGAAGAAGAAGGGAAGGAGTAGAAAGGCTGATTCAAAGAAGAGTTAGTCCAATTGGATTGGAATTTGCCCAAATCCTATTAGGCTTAAGTTTGAAAGTCTGGTTGGTGGAACCAAGTTCTTTGAAGGTGCTGGTGTCTTGGTCAAGCCCCGTGTGGATCACCGTTGGAGGGCGAACATTTGGGCGCCTGGTGGAGAAGAAGGTTGAATCAAGGTTTTCTTCATCAGATTGGAAACTAACTGTTCAGGTTGGTGCATAAACTCTAGTTTATATCATATATGCATGTTTATATATTTTAATTCCTAGTAAGGAGGTCTTGGGTTAAGGGTTTGGTAGTGGTTTCATAATAAATTTTTGAAATCCATGCTTCCGCCCTGGTCACCAAACCCAACACACTCACCACCTTATATGCGATGCCTATTATCTACTGTAAGGGTGTGCTGCTTTTGATATCAGGCACATCTATTGTGAGATAAAAAGTGCTGCTGGATGGATCATCTTCTTTGTTGTGTATCATTCTAGTGCTTCTTTTTGGGATAATGTTTCTTTTTTTGTCAATGTCTTTCAGTATTATTTTTTTCTGATATTTTGAATTGTATTCATACTCGTTGTTATACGTGAAACTTTCAATTTATAAAAAATAAAAAAATAAAGATTTCATACTCTCAAAATTTTATTTTATAAATATTAATTTTTTATTGATTAGAGAGAAACATTATAATTGTTGTACTCAACCGACTTGAATTGGACCTGATGTGGCGAGGTCGCTGACGTGGAACACCTATCAGATGCCATGTCAGAGTACGCTGCCACGGTAGATATCTCCTCCCGGGCTCCTTTCCTGGGCTGAGCTTCCTCGTCGAGTTGAGCTCCCTAGAACATTGGGGCCGCCTATCGAGATCGAGCACCATCCTCCGCCAGGTCGGCTCCCGCATGATCAGGATGCCTAGGCCGGAGCTGAGCGACTTTCCCAGATCGAGCCCCTCAAAGTCGAGTTTCGTGGCACGGAGTTGAGCTCAGTCCTCCTCCGCCACAGGAGCCCTTTCGAGGTCAAGCTCCCCGGTCTGGGGTCACATGCTGCCCTCCTCCGCTAGGACAAACCCCTCGAAGTCGAGCCTCGCGGCCCGGAGTCAAGTCCAACCCTCCTCTGCCACGCGGGACCCCTTCGAGGTCAAGCCCGATGGAGTCTAGTCCTGCCATCCAGCTCGGCCACCACCTCGGCCAGGGCACCAACCGCCAAGGAAGTGGCGCCTCCCCCCCAAGGATGCCGGCGGGTCGCCCAAGGGCTGCGAAGCAGTGCCCGCCATGCTGCAATAACTGTCTGCCGCTGCCACTTACACTAGAAAGGAAGGAAGCTCCTTGAACAAGGCACCATGCCCCCCACCAACCACCCGTACCACCAAGAGAGGAGAGCCAGCCAAAAGGCACGAATCCCGGGGGTGGCGGCCCATCGATCGAGGTCCTGCCAATTTTTCTAGAATGGGGCAACCAGAGGGAATGTCAGGCGCATGGAAGCTTCTCCTACCGCATGTCAGAAAGGACATCCCGGCCACGGCACGGTACCTCGCTGCACGCACCTGCCAACACAGGGGAGATCCCGCGGCAAGCCAAACTAAAAACCCTGCAAGAGTAAGCCAAAAAAGAACATACACAGAAGAACAAGACCACTGAGGCGGGTAACGAAAAGGGAGAGAAAGGCCACACAAGAGGACCCTTCCACCTCGGTCATCACCTCTCCCAACCCGGTCTCACTTCTATACACACCACACTCACTCCTCCTAGCATGGGGTCCATTAAGAGGGGCTCGACCAGGAGAATCTCTTTTCCTGGATCGTCACTGACTTGACCATCAGAGCGCCCCCGTCAGAATCCCTGGCCTGGGTCTCTAACGTTGTTTTCCTTGTAGGTCCCCTAGAATAGAGAGCTCCTGGGAAGACGGTCAGCGGTTCGACGCCCTCAGCAACTACAGGCTACGGTGATCTTGGCGGCAACATATTGGCATGCCAGGAAGGGGGGACCGAAAGGCTAACTGTCAGAAGGACCCTCTTTGCTCCGAAGGGTTGGTCCCTCTACAAGCAGTTCGACGGAAGGATGGTGACGACACACGCGAGAGAGGTTTCCACCAGCCGTGCAGGAGGCTCTCCTTCCCGGGGAAACCCGCACGACCCAGAGATGGAACCATATGCTCTAGTTCAACCGCCTCCACCAGAATCTCAGCTAGCTGCACTCACCTAGCATGTGCAGATCCTCGCCACGGCAGTGCGCTAGCTTCAGCACCATCACCAGTCCTTGGCTACTCACCAACAGCCAGGAACCCCCGCGGCTCATGTCCCAGCCCCCCGTGATAGCCTGCATTTCTTTCAAGAAAGGCCTTCATAGCTGCGGGCCATTACTGACAACAGGGGCAGCCACCAAACTCCTGTAAAAAGACAACGAGCTGGGTCTACCGACGAAGAGAGCCATTCTCCAAACCTCGAGCGGGGGGCATCTGAACCCCGCCAAGGTTGAAAGAGCCAGACCCCCCATCACAGACACCATGCACCCATGCCACGTTCTCCGTCTCCTTTGGTGGAGGGTTCCACTGATGAAGTCGTCAGGTGCACGATAGAGAAGCACCTGGAAGAGCATGACCGCAAGTTGGTGAAATTATCCTGCCGGTTTGCCAATCTACCGGGCTCCACCAACAAGCCAGCGAGCTACGACACCCATCCCCCATTCTCCCAAGAGATCCAAAGGGAGCCAATTTTGCATTGGTTCTGTATGCTACAGGTGGATCCTTATGACGGGACCACCGACCCCCTGGACCACCTAGAAGTTACCGGGCCCTCGTGAGGGTCCATTGGGCCACTGACGCCCTCCTCTGCATTGCCTTTCTTGCTACTCTCCGAAAGGCAGCCCGGGTGTGGTTCACCCGCCTAGAGCCGGAGAGCATCAACCCCTTTGCCCAGCTAGGGCAGAGGTTCGTGGCCCACTTCGATGCCTGCCAGAAGATGCCACGAGAGGCAGACAACCTCTTCTCCATCAAGGAGCAGGACCGCGAGTCACTGCGGGACTACGTGGCCCATTTCAAGGCTGCCACGCTGGAGATCTACAATCTTGAGGAGCCAGTTGCGTTGTTGGCTCTGAAGTGAGGGCTCAAGACCTCCCGCCTGACCTACTCGCTCGACAAGAATCCCCCGAAGACCTACTCCGAGCTCAGAAGTATATCCGTGCCGAGGAGGTGGATCGTACGAGGCGGGAACTTGATGGGAAGTCATTGAAGAAGTCGACCCCTGTTGAAGCATCTGGGTTGCGCAAGCCGAGACTGCATGCTTCGAGCTCCCGGTAAGGATCGAAGCCGAGAGGCGCTCCCGTCCATGAAGAGAGTTACACCCCCCTCCTTGCCCCAAGGACAAAGATCCTCTTGGAGATTGAAGGTGAGAGCTATCTGAGATGCCCGCTGGTAGAACCGCGGGGTTGTCATTAAAACACCGTGGCTATCAGTTTAAAATCCGAGTTCTTAAAATATTTAAAAATACATAGCAAGAGGAGTCGGGTCGAATCCACAGAGAAGGCGGTGTTTAGGATTTGAAATTTTTGATCTTGTAAAAAAAATATTTGAAGTCGAAAAAATATAAAAATTAAAATTACAGGAAAACTTGGTACTAGGATCTATTATTTAGATCATAGCATCTATTTGCAGACAAGACGAAAGACAGGAATTAAAAAGAGATATTGCATTGATTGAAATTTAAGGTCTAAGTACAATGCAGTAAAAACTAAATTAATAAAACAAATAACAAAGACAAGAACAGATCAGCGCAGCCTCGTCGGGAAGATAGCTCCTTCCTTCGTACTCCGTGGAACGAACTGGGCTTCTTCTGCGTCTTCTTCTTCGGATCTTGATCTCAGAGAGGGAGAAGGCTGGAAGATGGTGTAGGGACACGCTCTCCTTTGAGAAACCTCACTCCCAAAAGCCAACCCGCAACCCAAGCAATGCCTTCTACCCTGTACCTTGCCCTTTCTCCAGGATACCTCTGCCTTGTGCTATGGGGTTCATTTTATAATTGACCGGAGAGGAGAGCTCATTGGATATTAGCGATGTGGGACAAAAAAAACACTGCGACCACCGTTGCTGCTCCGTAGATCATGCCGCTCGTGGACTGCGCCGTGGAGCTCGTGGATTATGCGCAACGCTCGTGAAGAACGTGGACTACGTTTGTGCCCGTGGAGAAGCTCGGCTCGCGAAGAACGCTCGTGCCCGTGGACTGCTCGCCCGTGCCCGTGGAGAAGCTCGGCCGTGCCTGTGGAGAAGCTCGGCAATGCCCGTGGACTGCTCGCCCGTGCTCGTGGAGAAGCTCGGCCATGCTCGTGGAGAAGCTTGGCAATGCCCGTGGACTGCTCGCCCGCACTCGTGGAGAAGCTCGGCAATGCCCGTGGATTGCTCGCCCGCGCCCGTGGAGAAGCTCGGCAACGCCCGTGGACTGCTCGCTCGTGCCCGTGGAGAAGCTCGGCAATGCCACCACTGCCCGTCAAACCATCGTCGGAGCTTCTCCTCCGGCCAGGGACACCGCTGGCATGCTTCCCGACGAGTTTCGACATCTATGGAGGGTTGTGGTCCATGCCCTGCTCCATGGACCGGCAGCAATGGCTGCCGGTGAACCATCCTGCAAATTGTAAACCCAGCAGCCAGTCCATGATGGACCGGCTGCTCCAAAAACTGTGATGGACCGGCTGCTCCAAAAACTGTGCAGCATGCTGCTCCAAAAACTGTGCAGCATCAAAATATGTGCAAAAATCCTAAAAAACTCATAACTTCTTCATTTCAAACCTGATTTAAGTACCATTTGCATCGTTGGATTCCATAAATCAAGCTCTACCTATTGGCAGGTTTCAAACTTATTAATTTTACCGATTCCATGATCATTAATTATAATTATAAAATATTTTATTAATCATTTAAATGGGTGTGTGGTGCTTTGACTTGAAATCTATTTTTCATGAACGTACTCTAATTTCACATTTTTCAAAGATATTTTTAAAATAATTAGTTTTGCAAGAAAGTCCAAATTAATTATGAAATTAGGTTATTAAAGAATGTTAGCACCATTAATTAACTAAAATACTTAAAATAAACGTGTAAATCCATGATTTATCACACCCCTCAACTTACTTATTGCTAGTCCCTTAGCAATGCAAAAAGTATAACTATGTGTCACAAAGATCATCCTTTACAAAAATAGATCCAGGTTTGAAAGTAAAAAGATCTAGCAAGTATCACTAACTAAGTATTGAGTTTCAGAAATAAATTTTGCAGTCAACATAATTAGAAACTTTCTTAGAGTTCATCTAAAGATCTACGGCACTTGTGTTTGTGATGACTAACTTAACATTTTGGTACTAGTTTGCAAGAACAAATGTATCTTTGATTAACACTTACTTTGGTTAATTTTCTATACATCCCTAAATTAAGCTTATGAACTGAGTTAGCTTTCACACTACCTGAATTTTTTATTTTTTATTTTTTTATTTTTTTATTTTTTAAGTGCTGAGCATCCCGGCCTTCCCTTCATAGTTTGACGCGAACCTCCACACTTGACTTAGGTGCAGAGACCCGGTTACTAAGTTTAGGGCGATCCACATATACTCTATGTTTTGCACTTTTATTTCAGGTAGGTATTTCTTTCCTCAATTCAAAAAAATCTTAAATTGGGATATATATCAATTACCAGTTTTCAGTGATAATTAAGTCCTCAATTGTTCTTACAACTAATACTTACTTTGTCTCGTCAGCGTGCATGTGCAATGGAAGCGCTAATAGCCTTTAGGTGATCTAAGTAGGTCCTAAAAGTCTGACACGCTAGTCTACTTCTTGACTCGCTACAGTCATTAGCAACACTCTCTAACTCTTATTACTTTTTCTAGTCTATCTTGCTCCAAATTTATTTTTGACACATGAAAACTTTTTTTTTTTTAAATTTTTAAAAAATTGTCCCGACCCCCCAACTTAAATACCATTGTCCCTAATGGTATAAAAAGGCAAATAAACCATAAGAACTAAAAAATGTAAAGGGATAGGGGTTACCTGAGAAGAGGAGCTCATGAACAATGTAGAGGCTGCAAATTTTTATTTTTATTTTATTTTTTTTGGAATTAAAAAAAAATTGAGTACATATTGGGTTGCCTCCCAATAAGCGCTAAGTTTAATGTCTTCAGCCAGACATAATGCAGCTCAATTCAGTGTGGGTCAGTTAATGTTACTTGGTCAATGGTTCGATTTGTTGATATTCCTTCAATGAATGGTTTTAAACGTTGACCATTCACCTTAAAGAAGTTTCCTGACCTAGGATCATAAATTTTGACTGCACCATGGGGGAATACTTGATTAACAATGTAAGGTCCATCCCATCTAGATCTCAATTTTCCAGGAAATAATCGAAGCCTTGAATTAAATAACCAGACTTGTTGATTTGGCTCAAGATTTTCCTAGAAATAAATTGATCATGAAAGGCTTTCATTTTCTCTTTATAAATACGTGAATTTTCATAAGCCTCTCGCCTCAATTCATCTAATTCACTCAGTTGCAACATCCGTTAGAACCAGCTAGCTTTAAATCAAAATTTAATTGCTTAATCGCCCAATATGCTTTATGTTCAAGTTCTATCGGAAGATGACATGTTTTTCCAAAGATCAGTCTATAGGGAGACATTCCAATGGGATTCTTGTAAGCTGTCCGATAGGCCCATAATGCATCATCTAATCGATCTGACCAGTTTCTACGATCGGGCCTAATAGTCTTTTGCAAAATGTTCTTGATCTCCCTATTGGATACTTCCACGTGGCCACTTGTTTGCGGGTGATAAGGTGTAGCTACTTTATGTGTGACCCCATATTTTTGCAAAAGCATTCGAAATTGGTAGTTTGTGAAATGGGAACCTCCGTCGCTAATGATGGCACGAGGAAATCCGAACCTAGAGAAGATATTCTTTTGAACAAACTTTATGACTACCTTATGATCATTGGTTCGCGTTGCCATTGCCTCAATCCATTTAGAAACATAATCGACAGCCACCAAAATATATTCAAAACCATTAGAGGGTGGAAAGGGTCCCATAAAATCAATTCCCCAAACGTCAAAGATTTCAACTACCAAGATGGGATTTAAAGGCATCATGTCTTTTCTTGAAATATTTCCTAAGGCTTGACACTTAAGACATTCTTTGCCAAAAGTATAGGCATCCTTAAACAATGTCGACCAGTAAAATTCACTTTACAAAACTTTGGCCACAGTTTTTCGACCAGAAAAATGTCCTCCGCAAGCAAGGGTGTGGCAAAAGTTTAAAATACTCAGATGTTCAGATTCAGGAACACACCTACGGATGATTTGATCAGCACAAATTCGAAAGAGTTCAGGATCTTCCCAAAAGTAATATTTAATTTGAGCAAAGAATCGATCCTTTTCATTCTTGGACCAGCCATCAAGGATTTGTCCAACCACTAAGTAGTTAACAATATCTGCAAACCAAGGGGCCTTTGCATGTGAAACTGCTAAGAGTTGTTCATCCAGAAAAGATTCTTTAATTGATGCAGGTTCACACTCTTCAACTAAAATCCTAAATAGATGGTCTGCTACAACATTCTCAGATCCTTTCTTGTCTCAAATTTCAATATCAAACTCTTGTAGCAGTAAGATCCATCTAATCAATCATGGTTTAGCATCTTTCTTTGAGAGTAGGTATCTCAAAGCCGAGTGATCCGAATAAACCACAATCTTGGAACCTAAAAGATATGATCTAAACTTTTCCAGGGCAAACACCATAGCTAGCAACTCCTTTTCAGTAGTGGTATAATTTTTTTGGGCTTCATTCAAAGTTCTGCTAGCATAATAAATCACTATGGGACATTTGTTTACCCTTTGGCCCAAGATAGCTCCTATGGCAAAGTCTGAAGCATCGCACATGATTTCAAAAGGTAATGACCAATCAGGGGGTTGAATGATTGGGGCTTGGGTCACAGCTTCCTTTAGAAACTCACAAGCCTTAAGATAATCTTCATCAAAATTGAAAGGAACGTCCTTGGCGAGCAGATTACACAAAGGACGGGAAACTTTGGAAAAGTCTTTGATGAAGCGATGATAGAATCCTACATGGTTGAGAAAAGATCGAATTTGTTTGACAGAGATGGGTGGAGGAAGTTTAGAGATCAATTCAACCTTTGCTTTATCTACCTCGATCCCTCTCTTAGATACAATATGTCCTAAAACAATCCCTTCTCGAACAATGAAATGGCTCTTCTTCCAGCTCAGAACTAAATTCACCTCAATACATCGTTTTAATATTTTCTTCAAATTATTGAGGCAACTCTCAAAAGATTCTCCAAAGACTGAAAAATCATCCATTAAAATTTCTAAGAAATCTCCTACCATGTCCGAGAAAATTGAAATCATGCACCTTTGAAAGGTTGCAGGTGCATTACACAATCCAAAAGGCATTCTACGGAAAGCAAAGGTTCCATAGGGACATGTGAAGGTGGTCTTTTCCTGGTCTCCTGGATAGATTGCTACCTGGTTGTATCCTGAGTATCCATCTAAGAAGCAAAAGTATTGCTGGCCAGCTAATCTTTCTAGGATCTGATCAATAAATGGTAAGGGAAAGTGGTCTTTGCGGGTAGCTGCATTAAGTTTTCTATAATTTATACAGACACGCCACCCAGTAGAAAGTCGTGTTGGTACTAAATTCCCATGGTCAGTACGGACAACCGTGAGTCCAGATTTCTTTGGAACGACTTGAGTAGGACTCACCCAGTGGCTATCAGAAATAGGATAAATAATACCAGCATCTAACCATTTAATCACTTCCTTCTTGACCACTAATTGCATGTTTAGGTTGAGCCATCTTTGCATCTCTCTAGTTGGCTTGGCACTATCCTCAATATAGATATGGTGCATACAAATTGATGGACTAATGCCTTTTAAATCAGCAATGGCCCAACCGATGGCCTCCCTATGTGTTTTCAGAACATTTATCAATTAGTTTTCCTGCTCAATGGTTAGGTCAGAAGCAATGATTACAGGCAGGGTTTTGTCGGGTCCTAAAAATACATACTTAAGTGATTCAGGCAAAGTTTTTAGTTCAAGTTATGGTGGGGCCTGAATCGAAGGGTGCAAAGGCTCAGTTCCTAGGTCAGGTAAGGATTCAGTTTGCATTGACCAAGGTGGTGAAGGTTGAGATGAATCAAGTAGGGCATTTACCTCTTGGACTTGGGTTTCAGCAATAGGCTCGTCATCTTCCATCAAATTGGAGGAAAATTCAGACTCAACAATCTCATCTATTAAACTAATCACAGAACAATTTTCCTCCTCTCGAGCAAACTTTGAGGCATTACAAATATTAATTCTCACCTTTTGATCCCCAAAAGAAATGTCCATAGCTCCCGTTTTACAATTGATATTGGCATTGGCAGTGGCTAGGAATGGACGACCTAAGATTATGGGATTCTGATTTAGCTCTTGGGATGGTTTCATGTCTAGTATGAGGAAGTCTACTAGGAAATAACATTGGTTCACTCTAACTAAGACATCCTCAATCAAACCACGTGGTGTCTTGACAGATTTATCGGCTAGTTGTAGAATGACCGACGTGGGTTTTAGTTCACCTATCTCAAATTTTTCATAGACCGAGGTTGGAAGAAGGTTCACACTAGCTCCTAGGTCTAACAGGGCTCGATTAAAGGTAATGCCTCCTATAACACAAGAAATCAAAGGAGCACCGGGGTCTTTCATTTTCTGAGGTAATTGATTCAACAAGATTGCACTTACATCCTCAGACAATATGATTCTCTTTATGGTTTGTGGCTCACGCTTTTGGGTGCAGAGTTCTTTGAGAAATTTAGCGTAAGCTGGAACGTGCTGAATTGCATCGAGGAGGGGTAAATTAATATGGACTTGCTTGAATAATTCCATCAGCTCCCCGTTGCGTGCTCCTTGCTTTTTACGGGAAGAACCGGCTTCTAGGGCTGAAGGGAACGGGACTCTAGGTTTATAAGTCTCAGGTAATTCATCTGCTCTTTTCTTCTCTTTCTCATTTAAATCGGAACCAGTATCAGTACTAGTCCCGGGCTCAGGCTCTTCTACATGGTTAGTCTCAATACTAACATCATCTTTTAAATTCTCATTCTCGCTAGCATCAGTACTAGCCTCTCTCTCCTGGTCTTGATATGGGTCCCTAAGAATCCTACCACTTCTAAGCTCAGAAATTGCTTTGGCATTCTCAAATTGAGGGTTCTTAGGTGGAACATTAGGCTGAAGAATGAGTGGGTTATTTCTAGGATTCGGTATTGGTTGACTCGGTAGTTGACCTGGTTCTCTCCTCATAGTAGATTCAGCTAACTGTACTATTTGAACTTCTAACCTGGCGATAGATTGTTGTTGGGTCATGATTAATTGTTGGAGTTGATCAAACCTATCGTCGGCCAGATTGGTCTGTTGAGGAGGTTGATATGATGACTGATGATGATATGGTGGCTGAGTAGGCTGACTAGGCTGACCTCTATTATAGGCATATTTTTGGTATGGGGGCCTATTTTGAAAGTTCCGTGTAGGAGGAGTTTGGGTCTGAACCTGAGTCTGTTGTGGTTTCCAAGAAAAATTAGGATGGTTTCTCCAACCCGGGTTATAAGTATTTGAAAATGTGTCATTACTCGGCTTGGAGTAACCTTGAGCAGCTTGGACTTGTTCTTGGATGAAAGGTGGTAACTGTGCAACCATAGGACATTCATTCATGTGATGGGCTGGGCTAGCACAGATAGAACAAATCTCCTGATGATTAGAGGGTGATGGGTATTGTGATGGGTGTGATGGGTATTGTGCAGGAGATTGAGATTGTTGACTGAGGGCTAGGACTTGGTCCAACTTTTGGGAAAGGAGGTCGACTGTATCTAATCTTTGGGATATTAGGTTCAAGTCGACATTGGAATTTGAATGTCTAATTTCATAAATCCCTGCCCGCTTTTGGTGAGGAATCGATCTTTCATATGAAGTCAAAGAAGCATAGTTGATCGAATTTTCACTTTGAGTTTCAAACAAGGTATAGGCTTCATCCTCACTTCTACTCATGAATGCACCTCCACAAGATGCATCCACCATCTGTCTATACTGGTCTCCTAATCCTTCATAAAAAGCTTGGACAATTTGCCATTTAGACAGACCATGATGTGGGCATTTTCTAAGGAGTTCCTTAAGTCTCTCCCATGATTCATGAATTTGTTCACCAGGAAGCTGAGCAAATCCAGTGATGGCTCGTCTCATGGTGTTGGTTCGACCTATAGGATAGAATTTCTTAAGGAACTCGTGCTGCATTTCAGCCCAAGTTCGAATTGGTTTCCCTATTGTGCCAAGCCAGTACTTGGCCTTATCCTTAAGTGAGAAGGGGAACAAGGTTAGCCTAAGGGCATCATCTGTAAAATCTTGGATCTTCACCGTAGAATAGATTTCTAGAAACTCATCTAGATGCTTATAAGGATCTTCGTTGGTATTCCCATAAAAGGAAGGGAGCATCTGGATTGTGGCAGACTTGATCTCATATTGTCTAGCAGGTATTTCAGGTAAATGGATACAAGTCGATGGGTTGTAGGTGGAAGGAATAAAGCATTCCTTCATCTGTCTAGGTGGTTCTTCTGGGTTTCCAGCCATTTGATTTTTTGGTGTACTATGGATCAGCCGTTCGATTTCAGGGTTGAAGTCAACTAGGTCTAGAAATAAAGATCTCCTATCGTGCATGTAACAGTGCAACCCAAATATGTGAATCAAAATTTTTTTTATTTCATATATATATATATATTTTGTTATTTTCAAACACTTATCAAACAGATTTCTATCCTAGGCTCCCTAATTCTAGACAGCTCCTAACTTCCAAGACCGCCTTGGAGCCCTCCAAGTCAAAGACCAATTAGCTAACTAGCCAGGTAATGGTAAGGTCGGTGGAGTTTCTCTCTTTACTTGCCTTAGACACCAATTGAAAATTGGCCAGATAAGCGGATCCAACCACCTTCCTTCGGGACGTAATCCCTGAACCCCTTTCCTAGACACCAGTCAACCAACTAATCTTGACCCGGTCCAACTCTTCCGGGTGCCCTGTCCTATTGAGCTCGAGTTCCTTAGGGCTAACGTTTAGTTAATTTTATTTAGAAGGCTTAGGTATGCAAAATGAGGGGTGATGGTTTGTGGGCTAAGGAAGGGTATTGAACTCCCCACCTTATCTTGTTTATGGATTAGTGCCCTTAAGATGATTATGAGATTATGAAATGCAATAAATAAGATATCAAAATAAAAGTTATAAATACACAAAATTAAATTTAAGCTATATATATATTTTTTAATTTTGTGATTAAGTTTCTAATCCTAATAAGTTATGAAATGTCTGGACAATTTTTTTTGGATTTTGCAGAAAGATAAATTTACCTAAATGAATCTAAAAATGAAAAGAAATTTTTTTTTTTTTTTGAAATTTGAAATTTGAATTTTTTTTTTTTGGAAATAAGAAAAGAAACTAAAAAGGAAAATAATTAATATGTAAAAGAGGAAAGAAAGTTTAGGATGGATCTTACTGATTGGGAGACTTTCTTCCTCTTCTGCTTTTCTCCCTTTTTTTTTTTTAATCTACAAGAAAAAGAAAAGTTAGCACGGAATAAAAAATCAAAAAGATCAAAAACTATTATTTTAATGCCTTCCCCGGCAACGGTGCCAAAAACTTGGTAGAACTGCGGGGTTGTCGTTAAAACACCATTGCTATTAGTTTAAAATCAGACTTCTTAAAATATTTAAAAATACGTAGCAAGAGGAGTCGGGTCGAATCCACAGAGAAGGCGGTGTTTAGGATTTGAAATTTTTGATCTTGTAAAAAAAATATTTGAAGTCGAAAAAATATAAAAATTAAAATTGCAGGAAAACTTGGTACTAGGATCTATTATTTAGATCCTAGCATCTATTTGCAGACAAGACGAAAGACAGAAATTAAAAAGAGATATTGCATTGATTGAAATTTAAGGTCTAAGTACAATGCAATAAAAACTAAATTAACAAAACAAATAACAAAGACAAGAACAGATCAGCACAGCCTCGTCGGGAAGATAGCTCCTTCCTTCGTACTCCGTGGAGCGAACTGGGCTTCTTCTGCGTCTTCTTCTTCGGTCTTGATCTCAGAGAGGGAGAAGGCTGGAAGATGGTGTAGGGACTCGCTCTCCTTTGAAAAACCTCACTCCCAAAAGCCAACCCGCAACCCAAGCAATGCCTTCTACCCTGTACCTTGCCCTTTCTCCAGGATACCTCTGCCTTGTGCTATGGGGTTCATTTTATAATTGACCGGAGAGGAGAGCTCGTTGCATATTAGCGATGTGGGACAAAAGAAACACCGCGATCGTCGTTGCTGCTCCGTAGATCACGCCGCTCGTGGACTGCGCCATGGAGCTCGTGGATTGCGTGTAACGCCCGTGAAGAACGTGGACTGCGTTCGTGCCCATGGAGAAGCTCGGCTCACGAAGAATGCTCGTGCCCGTGGACTGCTCGCCCATGCCCGTGGAGAAGCTCGGCCGTGCCCGTGGAGAAGCTCGGCAACGCCCGTGGACTGCTCGCCTGTGCCCATGGAGAAGCTCGGCCGTGCCCGTGGAGAAGCTCGGCAACACCCGTGGACTGCTCGCCCGCGCCCATGGAGAAGCTCGGCAACGCCCATGGACTGCTCGCCCGCGCCTGTGGAGAAGCTCGGCAACGCCGCCACCGCCCGTCAAACCACCGTCGGAGCTTCTCCTCCGGCCAGGGACACCGCCGGCGTGCTTCCCGACGAGTTTCGGCATCTATGGAGGGCTATGGTCCACACCCTGCTCCATGGACCGGCAGCAATGGCTGCCGGTGAACCATCCTGCAAATTATAAATCATGGACCGGCTGCTCCAAAAACTGTGCAGCATCAAAATGTGTGCAAAAATCCTAAAAAATTCATAACTTCTTCATTTCAAACCTGATTTAAGTACCGTTTGCGTCGTTGGATTCCATAAATCAAGCTCTACTTATTGGCGGGTTTCAAACTTATTAATTTTACCGATTCCATGATCATTAATTATAATTATTAAATATTTTATTAATCATTTAAATAGGTGTGTGGTGCTTTGACTTGAAATCTATTTTTCATGAACGTACTCTAATTTCACATTTTTCAAAGATATTTTTAAAATAATTAGTTTTGCAAGAAAGTCCAAATTAATTATGAAATTAGGTTATTAAAAGAATGTTAGCACCATTAATTAACTAAAATACTTAAAATAAACGTGTAAATCCATGATTTATCACCCGCCTCCGATGAAGCCATCCACTAGCCATGACAAAATGAAGTACTGCCACTTCCACCATGACCACGGCCACGACACCGAGGAATGCCATAATCTTAAGTGGGAGATCAAGGAGCTCATCAAGAGGGGCTACCTCGGAAGGTTCGTTGGGGGCAGATCTCAAGCAGAGCCCCAGGCGCTCGTCACTCTCCTGCCAGCTCCGGCGGTGGATAACCACCCTACCGAGAAATCGGTAAGGATGATATGCCGGGGAGCTGAGTGCACACCCAAGAAGGCCAGTGGTGTGGGCACCAGAATCCGATAGAGTCTCCTCAGCCCTCTGTAGATGTCCAATTAGGGTTCCATTTTTTTTCAGGTCTTGTAATAAAGCTTCAAGCCTAAAACTTATAATTTCTTTAGTTTTGAATTGAGTCTCTTATGTCTGTGTCTAGTCCTGTACTTTGACCAATTGGGTCAAGTTGTGTCTTATATTGAATCCAGTCCTGTATTGAGTCTTGTCCAAGTCTGGGTCCAAGCCGGAGTGGTCTTTGAGTCCAGCTTAACTACTTTGGGCCGAGCCTTGAGGGTCAACATGTCAACCCTAGGGTGCCACTTCACCACCCCATGTGGCACCACTTCATCATCCCATGTGGTGCCACCTCATCCAGCCATGTGGGTGGCACAAGTGAGATTTTCTTGGATGCCAAATGGAGACACATCAAATATTCTCTCCTCCTTTCCCTCCCTCCATCAAGCCACTTACTAAAGGAGTCATGGGCAACCAAGGAAAGGTTGAAGACAAAGGCCTTGTTCCAAGCCTCATATCAAGCTTCTTTCCAAAGAAGGGTGAGCAACCAAGGAAAGAGGGAGACACAAGCCTTGTATCATGCCTTCTTCCCAAAATTGAAGGTCAACTTTCTCATGCCTTCTTCCCAAAATTGAAGGTCAACTTTCCAAGTCCAAGGGAGTCAAATTCCTTCTTCTAAGTCCATTATCATGCCATGCCCAAATCCAAGAAGCTTTGGTCGGCCAAGGAGTTTGGATTTCAGATTTTTGAATATTCTTTTGGTGCCTTAGCAAGAGAAAAAATGTATTTTTTCATTCAAATTTTGAAAGGGTCTAAGGTGCCTATATAAAAGACCTTACCCCCTCCCTTGTAAGGTTAATCTTTGATGAATGAAAAATCAAGTTTCTTGAGATCCAATTTCTCTTTAGTTGTCATCGTTCACTAGGAACGTCGATCTCTGTGAGGGAGCGCCTTCGCCTTCGGGCATCGAGAGGTGTGAGGCCTCAAGTTACCATCACTTCCGTAACTCCATCCTCCAACTTCGAGTCAAGAAGAACTCCGCCATCACCACAACAACTCCCTTTCCTTCTTCTATCGCTTTCTTCCGATTGAGACCTAACCCTTCTTTGAATGCTCGCAGGTCCTCCAGGTGACACGAGTACGGAGTCGTTTGCCCTTGCCATTGAGATCTTCGGATAGCAAGCCGGTGCATCCACAGGGTTGACGGCTCGATCATTCAGGCCGCATCTGCTAGAGTGAGTGACCTCGGCATCGGGCGCTTCAGATCTTTGACGTTTGCCCCCCGACTCCTAAGTAGGTATTGATCTGAGAGCTAAGTCCTACGGGATTTCTCAATCCCGGGGTCCTCTCTTTATCATTGCTTAGGGACTACTTGCTTGCTTGATAGTTCTTATTATTATTGAATCCCTAGAATTACTCTTTCTTGTCTTCGGGAATTCCCAATCTAATTTAAAACCCTAAAAATCACCTGCATCATCCTAGCATCTAGTTAGTCCCCCCATCATTTCTGGTATCAGAGCTTAGTCCCCCATCAGCCAAGGGGCAGGGCATTTTGAAAATGTATTCCTCTTTATGAGGGAAGGGGAAGATGGGGGGACGAATGTAAATAATGATGCCGTGGTCATCGAGATGACGATCACGAAGCATCCTGTAAAACACATCATGGTTGATAGTGGAAGCTCCACAGATATAATTTTCTACGATGCTTTCTCCAGGATGAATCTTTCTCCTGCTCAACTCAGACTTGTGCACACCCCCCTTGTTGGTTTCGCAGGTGATTCCATAGGGGTGGAGGGAGAAATCACTCTCCCAGTCACTGTCGGGACCCCACCTCGGTAGAGCACCATCATGGTGACTTTCACGGTTGTCAGACTTCCTTCAGCCTACAACGTGATCCTGGGCCAACCTGGCCTCAACCTGTTCAATGCCGTTGTCTCCACCAAGAGGCTACTTGTACAGTTCCCAACTCCTTATGGCATCGAGGAGATGAGGGGAATGCCCCAGCCAGTACAGCATTCCTTCCAAACCCTTCCTGGGGTCAAGACTTTCGAGGGGTACCCTAAGGTGGACGATCAAGACCCCAGGGATGGCCTAGTCGAACGTCTACTATCCCATCCGCTCAGAGCCGACCTGACGAAGACAGTGCAAATCGGGGCCCAGCTGCCAGACGGGGAGAGGGACCACCTATTGGGGTTCCTCTGGACAAACATAGATGTGTTTGCCTAGATGGTGGCAGACATGCCAGGTATCCCTCCTGACATCATCACTCATAAGTTGAGCCTCGATCCAAAGCACCGGCCAGTTTGGCAGAAAAAGAGAAGTTTCGTCCCAGAGAGGCAGGCAGCCATCAATGAAGAGGTAGACAAGCTCCTCGCCGCCGGTTTCGTTCACGAGGTGCAGTATCCGAGCTGGAGGGCAAACATGGTGATGGTAAAGAAGAGCAACGGCAAGTGGAGGATCTGTGTGGACTACACCGACCTCAACAAGGCATGCCCAAAGGATAGCTTTCCCTTATCGAAGATCGACCAATTGGTGGATGCCACCTCGGGACACCGCCTGCTTTTATTCATGGATGTGTTCTTCGGGTACATCTAGATATGGATGCACCCGGAGGATGAGGAACACATTGCCTTTGTCACCGACCAAAAGACGTACTGCTACAGAATGATACCCTTCGGTCTAAAGAATGCTGGGGCCACATACCAGCATCTGATCAACAAGATCTTTAAAGACCAAATTGGTCAAAACATGCAGGTGTACGTGGATGACATGTTGATCATGAGCAAGCCGAGCTCCGACCACGTCGCCGACCTAGCCAAAGCTTTCCACAACCTCCGGAAGCACCAGATGAAACTCAACCCAGCAAAATTCACCTTCAGGGTGGTAGTCGGGAGGTTCCTCGACTTCATGGTCACCCAGAGAGGCATTGAGGCTAATCTAGAGAAAGTCTAGGCAATCGTCGACATGGAGCACCTGACGTCCAAGAAGCAAATCCAATGCTTGACGGGGCGGGTTGCAGCCCTAAGCCAGTTCATCTCGAGGTTGACCGACCGCTGCCTTCCCTTCTTCAAGGTGCTACACAAGATGCATGACTTCACCTGGACAGAGGAGTTCAAGGCAGCCTTTGAAGATCTGAAGGAGTTCTTGGCCTCCCCTCCTCTGCTCTCCAGACCAAAAAAAGGGGAAGAACTCCTACTCTATCTAGCGATTACACTTGGAACCGTCAGCTCATTTCTCATCCATGCAGACGAGGACGAGTCCCATAAGCCGGTGTATTATACTAGCAAAATTCTTTGTGATGCGGAGATCAGGTATACTCGCTTCGAGAAACTCATTTTTGTACTAATAATATCTGCTAAGTGCCTCAGGCCCTACTTCCAAGCACATTCCATTGCGATCATGACTGATTAGCCCCTGAGGACCATACTGAGCCACCCCAAAACTTCCGGGAGGCTGGCTAAATGGTCCTTGATGCTGAGCGAGTTCGACATCACATATCAATCGAGGTCATTATAGAAGGCCCAAGTCCTAGCAAACTTCATGGTCGAATGCACGGGACCCGCCGAGGAGCCAGAGCAAGTAACCCCGGAGCATCAAACTAAGCCCGGTCCATGGGAGGACTCCTGGATCCTCCACGTGGACGGTGCCTCTAACTTCGACGGGAGCGGAGCGGGCCTCATCCTCACCAACTGTGACAGGGTGGTGATGGAATGCGCTCTCCATTTCAAGTTTGTCACAACAAACAACTAGGCGGAGCACGAAGCACTCCTCGTGGCCTGAAGGTATCCTGCGAGCTGGGCATACAAAGCCTGAAGGTTTTCACTGACTCCCAATTGGTTGCCGGACAGGTCTTCAGAGAATACGAGGCTAGAGATCCCCAGATGGTGAAGTACCTAGAGAGGGTCTGCTCGAGCATAGCTGGCTTTTGTCACTTCTGTATTTTCCATATCCCCTATAGGGAGAATGCTCGTGCAGATGCATTGTCAAGACTCGCGACCCTGTCGGGCTCATCGCTGGGGCGTGCCCACATTGAGTACCTCGACAGTCCAAGTTATGAGAGCCCAGAGGAGGTGTAGCAAGTAACCCCCGAGCCGAGCTGGATGGACAGGAACGTCAGGTACATCATGGACGGCACCCTACCAGAGGACCGTAGGGAAGTTAGCCTCGTCAAGAAAAAGGCCTCCCATTTTGTTCTGATGGACGGTCAGCTCTACCGCCGATCTTACTCCTACCCACTCCTGAAGTGCCTCAGGCCCACAGAGGCAGCCTTCGTGCTCCAGGAGATACACGAAGGCCTTTGTGAGAATCATGTTGGGGGGAGGACTCTGGCATACAAAGCTCTTCATCAGGGCTACTTCTGGGAGACCATGAGGGAGGACGCGACCGACTTCATCAAAAAGTGTGACAAATGCCAGTGCCATTCCCATATACAGCACCAGCCAGCAATGCCAATCTCCCAACTTTCATCCCCTGGCCCTTTACCTAGTGGGGGATGGATATCTTAGGACCATTTCCCACCGCACCGAGGCAACAAAAGTTCCTGCTAGTGGCGATTGACTACTTCACCAAGTGGGTTGAAGCAGAGCCGCTAGCTCGAATCATGGAAGCCAATGTTTGCCAATTCTTCTGGAAGTCAGTCATCTGCTGCTTCGAACTCCCCAACTGCATCATCACCGACAACGAACGGTAATTTGATAACCAAGAGTTCGAAGGGTTCTACGCCGAGCACGGCATCCAACATAGGTTCACCTCGGTAGCTCACCCCCAAACGAACGGAGAAGCCGAGGTGACCAACCGGACCATCCTTCAGGCACTTCGGACCAGGCTGGACCAAGCCAAGGGCAGATGGGTGGAGGAGCTTCCAAGCATCCTATGGGCCTATCACACAATGCCCAGGATGGTGACAGGCAACACACCCTTCAATCTCGTCTTCGGCATTGAAGCAGTCATCCCGATTGAGCTCGGCATGCCCATGCTATGGGTGCAGCAGTACGATGAGACACAGAACCCTGCACACCTCCTGCTCAATTTAGACCTCCTAGAAGAAACAAGGGACATGGCCCGGCTTTGGATGGTGGCATATCGGCAATGAGTGGCCCAATATTACAACGCACGGGTGAAGCCGAAGACATTCCAACCCGGTGACTTGGTGCTATGCTGAGCTGAAGTGTCTCAACCCCAAGAGTGCGATAAGCTCTCATCGAATTGGGAGGGTCTCTATAAGGTGGCCGAGGCCCTCTCGCATGGGGCCTACTACCTCGAGGACTCTGATGGTGCCAGATTCCCTCGAACATGGAATGCTAGCAACTTGAAAAGATACTATCAATAGTATAAGGTTTTCTTCCATTAATAATAAAGATTTTCCTTTGCGCAAAAGATTATCTGCCTTGCAGGAAGGTTCCAGCAAGTCTTCGAGCCCAGCTCCGATATACCAAACTCCGGAGCCCAGCTCTTCAGCCGCAAGTCTTCGAGCCTAGCTCCAAGACACCAAACTCTGGAGCCCAGCTCTCTTGCCAGCAAGTCTTCGAGCCCAGCTCCATGACACCAAACTCTGGAGCCCAGTTCTCCGGCCAGCAAGTCTCCGAGCCCAGCTCCAAGACACCAAACTCCGGAGCCTAGCTCTCCGGCCAGCAAGTCTTCGAGCCCAGCTCCAAGACACCAAACTCCGGAGCCCAGCTCTCCGGCCAACAAGTTTCCGAGCCCAGCTCCAAGACACCAAACTTCGGGGCTCAGCTCTCAGGCCAGCAAGTCTTCGAGCCCAGCTCCAAGACACCAAACTCCGGAGCCCAGCTTTCAGGCTAGCAAGTCTTCGAGCCCAGCTCCAAGACACCAAACTCCGGAGCCCAGCTCTCCAGCCAGAAAGTCTCCGAGCCCAGCTCCAAGACACCAAACTCTGGAGCCCAGCTCTCAAGCTAGCAGGTCTTTGAGCCCAGCTCTCAGGCGACCAAGACCCGGGGCCCAGCTCTCCAGAAGACAAGTCTTTGAGCCTAGCTCCAACACCAAGACCTGAGCCCAGCTCTCAGGCATTCAAGCTCGGGGCCCAGCTCTCCGGTACCAAAGCCTCGAGCCTAGCTCCAAGGCATCCAAGACCTAAGCCCAGCTCTCAGGCATTCAAGCCCAGGGCCCAGTTCTCCGGCACCAAAGCCTCGAGCCTAGCTCCAAGGCATCCAAGACCTGAGCCCACCTCTCAGGCATTCAAGTCCGGGGCCCAGCTCTCTAGTACCAAAGCCTCGAGCCTAGCTCCAAGGCATCCAAGACCTGAGCCCAGCTCTCAAGCATCCAAGCCCGGGGCCCAGCTCTCTGGAAAACAAATCTTCGAGCTCAGCTCTCTAGCATCAAAGACCTGAGCCCAGATAAAGTAAAGCCCTCCTCTCTAATCTCCCCACATAAAAAAGGAGAGAAGAAAGGAGGAGACATTCACACCATAAAAAAAGAAAAGGGGAAAAGAGTTAGACTGATAAAAGTACCCTTCATTACTTCACAAAAAATATTACACTGATCCCTGGGCCCTGACATGCCAGGCTGCCCGGATCATGAAAAGAAAAATTACAAAGGGCCCAAGGGTCCTACTCTACTCAGCCGGCGCCTTCCCCGGAGGGTGCCCGACTCGGATCTCTCCCTCCTCAGCCTCCACTACCGGGGCACGTTCTTCAGTGGCCACTGTTGGAGGAATTCCCCTAGCCACTATCGCCACCATCGGAGCTGGTTCGGTTGCTGCCACCTCCGAAGTCGGCTCAACCATCGTCGTCCGTGGGATCGGATCAGTGCTTTCCTCCATCACGACCGGCACCAGAGATGGAATCCTCACGCCCGGGAGTCGGAGCATGGCCATCCGCTTGTCCGAGATGACACCGTGCAACTGGGACAGGCAGTAAGCGAACCCCTTGAAAAAGGAGTCCATCGCCGCTTCCTTGAAGTCTGCCAAGTACTCCGGGGAGGCCTTGAAGCTGGCGACCGCATTAGCGATCTCCTTCCTTGCAGCCTCCACCTGGTGGGATGCCTCAAACGACCTCTCCTCCGTGTGTTCACCCTAGCGGATCACCTCAGCCATCCCTTTCTCCGCTGCCTCGATCGAGCTAGTGGCGGTGGAAGCCTTCCCTTCTGCCTCCACGGCCCTTTGCTCAGCGGTCGTGGCCTTCTTCTCAGCCGAGGCAGCCCGCTCTCTTGCCGCCTCTGACTCGGCTTGGAGCTCCTTCAGTCGAGTCCTCTTCATATCGAGCTCCCGCTTGAGCTCTGTCTCGAGCCACTCGGCATTGGCGACTTCACTCGTGAGGCTCTTAACCTTCATATTGGCCTCCCAGGCCTCGTCGTTCTTCCACCTCACCTCGGTCCTTAGGGACTCGAGTTTCACCAGCTGCTCTTTGTCCCTCCTGGCCCAATTCCGGTAGAAGTCTTGGATAAGGACGAGCTCCCTACCTTGCTGCATCAGAAAGCATGTTAGTCACGACAATAAGGAATGTCGAGAGGAATGAAGCAAGGCGGGAGGAAACTTACAGCATAGAGGTTGGAGAAGGACATGTTGATGACGTCACCGAGGAGTCTCCCACTCCCTTCCCGCCGGTTGCAAGACTGAATGGAGAAGTCCATCATCCGCTCGTCGAGGCTCGGGTCCTTCATGAGGGAGATGTTGGGCCCCAGTTTGAAAGGGACCTGGCGATATTCCCTATCTCTCTGGTCCACCACCGACGCAGACTCCTCCACGGTAGGAGAAGCCCTCGATGCGGGTTGCGAGCTCGGCACTGATTCGAGCCATGCCACCAACGCCGGCCTCACACCTTCTTGCTCCCCGCCCTCCTCGATGTCGATGATCTCCGGAGGAGGAGTTGCCACTACAGTAGCAGTAGCGACCGATCTGGCCTGAGCCACCACATCGAACTCAGGTGCCGGGTTCAGATTACACTATCTCGAAGACTCTGGGATGGGCTCTGCTACCCTCTTCCACCTTCGCTCAGAAACGGGCACGGGCCCTCTTCGGAGCGGGCTCACCAGCCTCCATCGCCTGATGTTGCTCCTCGGTGAAGGTGAGCAGTTGGTCCGTCGAGAATTTCATGCCTGCACCAAGGAAGGCACAGTCAGCTCCAAGCTCAAAAAAAAAAAGAAGAAGAGGAGAAGAAAAGGGTGGGCGAGCCGAACTCACCCGACTCCCACGTCGAGCTGACCCCGGCCTCGTAGAGATTCTTTTCTGATAGTAGGACCTTGAGTGAAGGGATCTCGGAAGAGCGAAGCTACTCGTACAAATCGAGGTCGGCTGCTTCTACCGAGGAGTTTCGGTTGGGAGACCGATTTGGGTCGCTCGTAGCCCAGTCGACCCCTTTGACTGAGGTGAAGAAATACCTACTCTTCCATCCCTTGATGGAAGTGGGGAGCTCAAACCTAATGCCCTGGGGATGAGAAGAAAGAGACCACCACCCCTCCTCGGAGGGGTGGCACTGCAGGGTGAAGAAAGCCCTGAACAGAGAGAAGCGGGCGACTATCCCATGGAAGTGACACAGAATGATGAAACAAAAGATCGTTTTGATGGCATTCAGGACAAGCTGGGTAGGAACGAGGTGGTAATTGGCCAGGATGGAGAGGAAGAACGGATGGAAATGGAATCGGAGGTCTCTGGCAAAGGTCTCCTCATAAAAAGCTATTCGACAAGGGCCACTAGAAGTGACTCGTTCCCCCGGACGAGGGACCGAAAGTTGGATGGACTTTGGGATATCATAATCATCCCGGATGGTCACGAGCTCCACGATGGTGATCACCGAAGCAATCCCTCCGGGACCTGTAGATCGAGAGGGTTTGGGGGCAGGAGCAGAAGGAAGGGATGAACAAGGTGGAGGAACGGACCTGAGTTCCCTAATAGCTACGGGACCGGGGGGATGCCTTCTGCAAAACTCATAGCACGCCACCTCCCTTTCCTCGTCAGAAGAAGGAGTTTTCGGCCTAGAAGGTCTGGCCTCGGCTTGGCAAGAAGGATGGAAGTTCGAACCGAAATGAGTCATAGTAAGAGAAGAAGAAGGTGAAGGAAGACCTAAGAGGATCCCTAGTTGACAAGCGGGAGAAAGAAGGAGACTAACCTGCTAAGAGCTTGGGAAGACAGAAACGGCTAGGGGAGATGGAAGAAGAGCCTCTGTACGACTGCGGGCAAAAAATTTAAAAGAAGAAGGGTTTCGAGAAAGTTACCTTTCTTTTCAAAGTGACCGGCACCCGACCGTACCGTTATGGCTTCCCTGTCGAGGGATGCTTGCCGCGTGTCGTTGATTGACGGGGCAGGCACCTTATTCCGACCACGGCCGCTCTGAATTTTGTGCCCGCAATAACTGCTCCTCGGATGTGGCCATGTGGCGCCACCGTACTGGCTCAGGGAACCGCCTCACGAAGCACCGTCGATCGCGGTCATCACTGCACCGGATCCTCACCTTTCCATGTCAGCACCATAATTACTCTCTTCGCCCCGAGCGCCCCGTAGTAACTAGCCTCGGGAGTGGGGGGCAAGTGATGTGGCGAGGTCGCTGACGTGGAACACCTGTCAGATTCCATGTCAAAGTATGCTACCATGGTGGATATCTCCTCCCAGGCTCTTTTCCCGGGCTGAGCTCCCTCGTTGGTCTGAGCTCCCTAGAACACCAGGGTAGCCTGCCGAGATCGAGCACCATCCTCCGCCAGGTCAGCTCCCGCGTGATCAGGATGCCTAGGCTGGAGCTGAGCGACTTTCCTAGATCGAGCCCTTGAAGTCGAGTTCCATGGCCCGGAGTCGAGCTCAGTCCTCCTCCGCCACATGGAGCCCTTCCGAGGTCAAGCTTCCTGGTTTGGGGTCGCGTGCTACCCTCCTCCGCCAGGACAAACCCCTCGAAGTTGAGCCCCATGGCCCGGAGTCGAGTCCAACCCTCCTCCGCCATGCGGGACCCCTTCGAGGTCGAGCCCGGCACAGCCTAGTCCTGCCCTCCAGCTCGGCCACCACCTCGGCCAGGGCACCAATCGCCAAGGAAGCGGTGCCTCCCCCCCAAGGATGCCGGCGGGTCGCCCAAGGACCGCGAAGCAGTGCCCGCCATGCCGCAATAACTGTCCCCCGCTGCCACTTACACCAGAAAGGAAGGAAGCTCCCTGAACAAGGCACCATGGCCCCCACCAACCACCCGTACCACTAGGAGAGGGGAGCCAACCAGAAGGCACGAATCCCGGGGGTGGTGGCCCGCCGATCGAGGTCCTGCCAATTTTTTTGGAATGGGGCAACCGGAGGAAATGTCAGGCGCATGGAAGCTTCCCCTACTGCATGTCAGAAAGAACATCCTGGCCACGACACGGTACCTCGCCGCGCGCACCTGCCAACACAGGAAAGATCCTGAGGCAAGCCAAACTAAAAACCCTGCAAGAGTAAGCCAAAAAAGAACATACACAGAAGAACAAGACCACTGAGGCGGGTAATGAAAAGGGAGAGAAAGGCCACACAGGAGGACCCTTCCACTTCGGTCATCACCTCTCCCAATCCGGTCTCACTTCTATACACACCAGACTCACTCCTCCTAGCATGGGGTCCATCAAGAGGGGCTCAACCAGGAGGATCTGTTTTCCTGGATCGTCACTGACTTGACCGTCGGAGCACCCCCATCGGAATCCCCGGCCCGGATCTCTAACGTTGTTTCTCTTGTAGGTCCCCTCAAATAGAGAGCTCCCGGGAAGATGGTCAGTGGTCCGACACCCTCAGTAGCTACAGGCCATGATGATCTTGGTGACAACAGGATCGATACAGATGGGCTTCCGACTGGTCCGGCTAACCCACCTTATCAGAAGTCCGACCGGCTGACCCATCGAAGTAGAGATCCGAACGACCCACTTCCGTTAAGGTCTTACCGGTCTGCTCATCCTAAAAGCTTGACGAACATTCTCCCTCGGCCGGACGACCCACCTCTATCAAGTCCAACCAACTCATTCTCGCTCCAAAAATTACTCAAAGGCTCCAGAAGCCCTTTCCAGCTGGTACTAGAATTCTGTTACAACGGACACCACCTTGTGACCACGTTTCGGTGCCACCTAGCCACCATCCTGATTCTCCTGGAGGCAAATCGGGTACTCCCAGCCTGTTCCCTAACAGAATTTGGCAGCATTCCATGCCTACTTAAGGTGACCGGGGGACCTCCATCTAGGGGGCTAAGTACTCTCTTCCTTCTCCATTTTAAAATTCTCCATTCTGTTGCTCTTAAGCTCTCGCTGACTTAAGCATCGGAGTGTCCCCCTTGCCGGAGCACCGCCGGCCCTTGGGGACTTTGTTACAGGTACCAGGAGAGGAGCGCTCCAGTATAGCCGACCAAGCTCGGTCCGGGAGCATACGCGATAATAGATTGGTGCTAGAGGAAGGGCAACCGCTCTTCTACTCTAAAAGGAGGAATCAACCAGCGAGGTCTGGCAATGGCGAAGGAGAGAACTCAAAACACTTCCGTCAGAAGAGGTCATTCCCTATTCGGGTCTGAGGGACCTCCTAGGGAGAATGACGCGGCCACCACTGTTGCTGTCACCGAGCCCACTATCACTTTAGGACTGCAATAGTTCCAGATGTTGCTGAACCGCATCGACATGCTCACCACCGTGGTTCAGCATTTCTAGGAGGTGGCTAACAATCGGCAGCAGCCGCCTGCTGCGTCCTGCACCAACCACCTACCGGATGTTGAGGGGAGCCGAACTCAGGAAGTCCCTCCACCTCTCCCTCACGTCATTTTGGAGCCTCGAAGGTCCTTGGGGGCTCGCACTGACGGCAAGAGGGCGAGGTCTGCCTCACCCTCCTACATCAAATCCGTCCCTGCTGGTGTTTGGCTTCCTGCCGAACTCCTAAGGGACTGCACCAGCAATATTCTACACATGGAAGAGTGCATCACGAAAATTGTGAATCGGCTGAAAGCCGAAGGGGGGCAGCCATACGACTCGTGCCCGCCTTTTTTTGTCTAGATTTTGGTGGAGACGATTCCCCGCCATTTCAAAATTCTCCAGGTGGACCCCTACGATGGCCCCACCGACCTGCTAGACCATCAGGGTACTTACAAAGCCTATATGATGGTACAGGGCATCTCCGACACCCTCCACTGCATCACCTTCCCTGCCGCCCTCAAGAAGGCCGCCCGAATGTGGTTCTCCGCCATTCGGCCAAGTAGATCCGCTCTTTCTCTCAGCTTAAAAATCTTTTTCTCTCCCATTTCAGGACCTGCAGTCGGATCCCGAGGAACACTGACTACCTCTTCCTCGTGTCACAAAAGGAGGGAGAGACTCTCTAGGACTACATGGCCCATTTCAACTCAACAGCCATGGAGGTCCCGGATTTGAACGAGACGGTAGCTATGTCGGTCTTTAAAAGAGGGCTCCGCTCATCCAGGCTCACCTTCTCCCTGGATAAAAGGTTTTCGACGAGCTACACTGAGCTGCTGGCCAGGGCATAGAAATATGCCCTGGCAGAGGAACAAGCGACGAGCCGGCGCCAGGCGGAGGGGAGGCCGGCCCCCAAGAAGTGGAGCGATAAGGCTCCCGAAGTTCGACCCCATAGCGACAGCAACCGGATGGCCCAACATCGGAGTCCGAAGCCAAAGGACTTCCCTAGGAGGTTCAAGACCCATGCACCCTCTCTCTTCCGAGGGAGAAGATCCTCCTGGAGATCGAGAATGAGACCTTTCTGCAAAGGCCTCCTCCAATAAGGGGCCCCCTGCATCCAGAAATAGAGATAAATTCTGTCGATTCCATAAGGACCATGGGCACAGCACCGAAGAGTGCCTACAGTTGAAGGACGCCATTGAAGACCTCATCCAGAAAGGGTACCTGCACAAGTACATCCGATCCCGCCGGGATCGGACCGAAGCCTCAACTGCCAGAAACTCTTCGGAGGAGGTGGAGCTCCCCAACCAGCGGCCGACTGGTGGGGATGTCGGCATGCTGCATCGGCGGCTCGATTGGAGGTATGAAGACAACCCAGACATTGTCAAGAGGTCAAGGGGTTCCAATGCAATCACCTTCTCCGACAAAGACCTTCTGGAATCCCATCTCTCTGGAGTTGACCCTGTAGTTGTGTCGGCAGTGATTGCCAACTATGATATAAAATGAATCCTTATTGATATTGGAAGCTGCACGGAAGTTTTATTTAATGATGCCTTTGTTAGGATGAACCTGTCTAGATCGAGGTTGCATGAATCACCCATGCCACTGATGGGCTTCGGGGGAAACTCTGTTGGAGTTGAAAGAGAGATAACACTGCCTGTGACCATCGGGATGGAACCCTATCAAGAGACTCTCCCCATCAGTGTTGTGGTCGTATGTATGACCTCAGCTTATAATGCCATCCTGGGCCGGCTGGCCCTCAACAAGTTTTGGGCCATCGTGTCCACCTACCATCTACTGGCAAAGTTCCTGACCTATAATGGAGTCGGAGAGATGAGGGGAGACCGCAGGATGGCCAGGCAGTGCATCACTATTCAAGATCGATAGTCGGACGGCTGTCCTGCTTTAGAACAACTTGATCCAAGGGTCGAGGCCAGTGGCCATGGTCAGCCAGATGAAAGAATTCTATTTGTTTCCCTCCGGGAGGACAACCCCACCAAAGTCTTCCAAATTGGAAGCACCCTCAATGAAGACGTTAAGTTGGAGTTGATCAATTTCTTGAGGAATAACGTCGATGATTTCACTTGGTTGGTGTCGAACATGCCAGGTATTCCGTCGGAGGTCATCACTCATCAGCTTAAGGTGGATCCAACCTACGAGCCTGTCCAATAGAAGACGAGAAGCTTCGCTGCCAAAAGACAAAGGGCTATCAATGAAGAGGTAAAGAAGCTTTCTGACACTAACTTCATCAGGGAAGCCCATTATCCTGAGTGGTTAGCAAATGTTGTTATGGAAAAAAAGGCTAACGGGAAGTGGAGGATCTGTGTAGACTACATCGACCTCAATAAGGCATGTCTAAAGGACAGCTTTTCCCTGCCAAAGATTGATTAGCTGGTGGATGCTACGGCTGGCCATCAGCTTCTCAGCTTTATGGATGCTTTCTCCGGTTACAACCAAATCAGGATGCACCCGGAGGATGAGGAGAAGACTGCCTTTGTCATCGACAAAGGTTTGCACTATTACAGGATGATGCCCTTCGGCTTGAAGAACTCCGGTGCCACTTTTCAAAGGCTAATCAACTGGGTCTTCGAAGGATAGCTTGGGAGAAACATGGAGGCGTATGTAGATGATATGATAGTCAAGAGCCTCCACAAGGTCGACCACATCAAGGATTTGCAGGAATCCTTTGACACACTAAGATGCCATAAGATGAAGCTGAATCCTACCAAGTGTACTTTCGGGATAACTTCCGGTAAGTTCCTCAGCTTCTTGGTCACACAAAGAGGAATCAAAGTTAACCCTGATAAGATCAGAGCTATTATTGAAATGGAACATCCGACCAATAAGAAGCAGGTGTAAGAGCTTACAGGCCAGATAACTTTTCTTAGCCGTTTCATCTCCCGGTTGACCGAGAAGTCCTTGCCATTCTTCAAGACACTACATCGATCCGATCACTTCCATTGGACTGACGAGTGTTGGACAACTTTTAAAGTATTGAAAGAATATATGAAGAACCCTTTACTACTGGCCAAACCGATGGAGGGTGAGTCTTTGTATCTCTATCTGTCAACATTGGACGAGGTGGTCAGCTCCATCCTCATGCGAGTGGGAGAAGACGGTCAACAGAAACCTGTCTACTACATCAGTAAGGTCCTGCATGATACCGAAACCAGGTACCCTAAAATACAGAAGCTAGTCTATTCTTTGGTCATAGCGACCAAATAGCTTCGACCATACTTCCAGGTGTATCCGATCGTCGTGCTGACTGATCAACCTCTCAAGGCGATCCTTCGAAGCCCGGACACCTCTAGTCGGCTCACCAAGTGGGCCATCAAACTTGGTAAGTTTGACATCTTCTTCCAATCCTGTTCTGCTTTGAAGGCCCAGGTAATTGCTGACTTCATTGCAGAGTGCACCTGGGAGCAGGGAGTATCCTCTCAAACGGCTGAAGCACCTAAAGCTGATCCCATCGACAAAGTCTAGCCTGCCTGGACCCTTCATGTAGATGGAGCATCCAACCTTGCTGGCTACGAAGCCGGCTTGATCTTAGCTGACCCAGACAGAGAAAGCTTGGAGTATGCTTTGTACTTTTCATTTCAGGTATCAAATAACCAGGCGGAGTACGAAGCCATTCTCACAGGACTGAGAATTGCCAATGAATTGGGCATTGGTCGAATCAAGGTCTTCTCTGACTCACAGCCGGTAGTAAACCAAGTAAGGGGCGATTTTAAAGTTAGAGACCCGACTCTGGCCAAATACTTAAATAAGGTACAAAGCCTCGTATCTCGATTCAAATTCTTCAAAATTCTCCATATACCTCGACTGCAGAACTTCCAGGCATATGCTTTATCAAGACTGGCTACGGTCGCCACCAGTACCTCCGACTGAACCTTTGTGGAGCACCTACAGCACCCAAGTATCATGGAAGAGCCTACCGAGGTCCACCAAGTAGAACAGGAAACTTCCTGGATGGATCCAATTCTCATATTTCTGGTCAAAGGAACTCTTCTAGAAAATCTGACTGAAGCCAGGCATGTGTGCTGGATGGCTTCTAAGTACGTCATCCTTGACGACGTCCTTTACAAACGGTCATTCTATGCCTACTTAAGGTGATCGAGGGATCTCCATCTCGGGGGCTAAGTACTCTCTTCCTTCTCCATTTTTAATTCCTCCATTTTGTTGCTCTTAAGCTTTCACTGACTTAAGCATTGGAGTGTCCCACCTGTCGGAGCACCGTCGGCCCTCGGGGACTTTATTGCAGGTACCGAGAGAGGAGCGCTCCAGCACAACCGACCAAGCCCAATCCGAAAGCATACGTGGTGATGTGGCTGAAAGCTGACGTGCTGGCGTGTACTCTTTGGCGGATGCCATGTCAGAAGTCCACCATGGTGGACACCCCATCTCGGGCTCCTTTAGCCGGGCCAAGGCCCTCCGGATCGATGAGGTGGTCCGCCGAAGCCGAGCTTCGTCCTTCGCCAGGTTGGCACCTGCAAGCTCGGGGTGCCTAGGCCAGAGCTGAGCAACCTTCTTTGGCCGAGCCGACCTCCTCCGGATCAACGAGGCGGCCCGTCGAAGTCGAGCTCCATCTTCCGTCAGGTCGGCACCCATAAGCTCGAGGTGCCTAGGCCAGAGCCGAGCGACCTCCTTTGGCTGGGCCGAGCTCCTCCGAGATCGAGCCCTCTGAGCAGGAGTCGAGTCCCAGCTTCGCCAGGTCTGATCCCTCCAGGATCGAGCCCTCTGAGCCAGAGTCGAGCTCAGCCCTCCTCCACCAGGTCAAGCCTCCCGAGTCAGAGTCGGGTCCCAACTCCCCGATTTGGTAACCAGCTCGGACAGCACCGCCGGCCAACAAGGGGCGGAGCCGCCTCCCCGAGACATCGGCGGGCAACCCAAAGTCCACGAGGAAGCACCTGTCATGCCATGATACCCATCTGCGCCCACCACTTACACCAGGAGGGCAAGGAGCTCCCTAATCAAGGTGCCACGCTCTCCACCAACCACCTGAACCATCCGAAAGAGGAAGTTAACCAGGAGATTCGAATCTCAGGGGCAGCAGCCCTTCGATTGAGATGTTGCCAAGCTTCCCAGAATGAGGTGACCAGAAGGAATGCAGAACATGCGACAGTTTCTCTTATCACGAATTAGGAAAGACATCCCATCCATGGCACAAAATACCGCTGCACGCACTTGACAACCTGGGGGAGATCCCAAGGTAGGCAACCAATGGTCACCTTGGCTTACAAAAAGGTTCGACACCCCCAAAGTGGGGGAGGTATGAAAACATGAGCACTACCATCAAGCTCAAGCAAGTCAAGGGAGAAAGGCCACACAGAGGATTCCTATAGCTCGGCCACCGCTCTCCCAACACACTTGCACCCTATTCTCACACTACTCACTCCTCCTAGCATGGAGTCCATCAAGAGGGGCTCGACCCAGAGGATCTATTCTCCTGGATCATCACTGACTTGACCGTCGAAGTGCCCCCACCGGAATTCCTGGCTCGGGTCACTAACCTCATTTTTGCAGGCTCGAAGGCACAGGACATCCTAAGAGAACCCGAGGGGTGATCCGACCTTGACGACAGCTACAGGCCACGACAATCTTGGCAGCCACAGATTGGCATGTCAGGAAAGGACGATGCGAAGTGATCTTTGATTCAGCTTTAGCCCCTTTACAAGCAGTTTGACAGAAGGATGGTGACGACGGGGGCGAGGGAGGTCTCCACCAGTCATGCGGGGGACTCCCCTTCCCGGGGGAACCCGCACAATCCAGAGGTGGAACCGCCCGCTCCAGCTCAACCGCTTCCGTCGAAGTCTTAACTAGCTGCACTCACCCAGCAGATACAGATCCTGGCCACAACAGTATGCTAGCTTCAGCACCAGCACCGATCCTTGGCTACTTATCAGCTGCCAAGGACTCTCGCGGCCCATGCCGTAGCACCCCGTGATAGCCTGCATTCCTTTCAAGGAAGGCCTTCGCAACCGCGGGCCATCACTGACAACCGGGGTAGCCACCAAACTCCAGCAAAAATACAACGAGCTGGGTCTGTCGACAGGGAGAGCCGCTCGCCAAACCTTGAGCGAGTGGTTTCTAGACCCCGCCAAGGTAGGAAAGATAGGATCCCCCACCATGGGTGCCATGCACCCATGTCACCTTCTCCGTCTCCTTCAGCGGAGGGGTCCACTAATGAAGCCGTCAGGCGCATGGCGGAGAAGCGCCTGGAGGAGCATGATCGCAAGCTAGCAGAATTATCTCGTCGGTTTGCCAATCTACCGGGCTCCACTAGCGAGCCAGCGGTCTACGATGCCCATCCCCCTTTCTTCCGAGAAGTCTAAGAGGAGCCGATCCCACATCGATTCTGTATGCCACAGGTGGATCCTTACGATGGGACCACCGACCCCCTGGACCACCTGGAAAGCTACAGGGCCCTCATGAGGGTCCAGGAGGCCACCAACGCCCTCCTCTGTGTCGCCTTTCCTGGCACTTTCCGGAAAGCAGCTCGGGTGTGGTTCACCCGTTTGGAGCCGAAGAGCATCAACTCCTTCTCCCAGCTTGGACAGAAGTTCGTGGCCCACTTCGATGCCCGTCAAAAGATGCCACGAGAGGCAGACAACCTCTTCTTCATCATGCAGTAGGACCGTGAGCCCCTACGGGACTATGTGGCCCATTTCAAGGTTACCACGTTGGAGATTTACAACCTCGAAGAGCTAGTTGCCATGTTGGCTTTGAAGCGAGGACTCAGGACCTTCCGCCTGACTTACTCACTCGATAAAAAGACCTCCAAGAGCTACTCCGAGCTCAGAAGTACATCCATGCTGAGAAGGCGGATTGTACGAGGCGGGAGCTTGACGGGAAGCCACTAAAGAAACCTGCCCCCACCGAGGTGTCCGGGACGCGGAAGCCAGGACCTCCAGCTCTAAGCTTCCGGTAGAGGCCAAGGATGGGAGGCGCTCCCATTCCCGAGGGGAGTTGTACCCCTCTCCTTGCACCGAGGACGAACATCTTCATGGAGATCGAAGGTGAGCCCTACCTGAAGCACCCACCTCCGATGAGGCCATTTTCTGGCCATGACAAGACAAAGTACTGTCGCTACCACCGCGACCACGACCATGACACCAAGGAATGCCGGAACCTCAAGAAGGAGATCGAGAAACTCATTAAGAGAGGCTACCTCTGGAGGTACATGGGGGGCAGACCTCAAGCAGAACCTCAGGTGCTCGTCGCTCTCCTACCAGCTCCTGTAGTGGATAACCGCCCTACCGAGAAGCCGGTGGAGATGATAAGTTGGGAAGCCGAGTGTACATCCAAGAAAGCTCGGGGGGTAGGGCAATCTGAAAATGTACTCTCCTTTATGAGGGAAGGGGAAGGCTGGGAGGAAAATGTAAATAACGATGCTGTGGTCATCGAGATGATGATTGCTAAGCATTCTGTAAAATGCATCATGGTTGATAGTGGAAGCTCCACGGATGTGCTTTTTTATGATGCTTTCTTTAGAATGAATTTGTCTCTCGCACAGCTTAGGCCTGTGCACACGCCCCTTGTCAGCTTCACGGAGACTCTGTGAGAGTTGAGGGAGAAATTACTCTTCCGGTCACCGCAGGGACCCCACCTTGGCAGAGCACTATCATGGTGACCTTTACAGTAGTTAGACATCCCTCTGCCTACAATATGATTCTCGGCTGACCCAGACTCAATCTGCTCGATGCAGTCATCTCCACCAGGAGACTACTTGTGCAGTTCCCAACCCCTTACGGTGATGGAGAGATGAGGGGAGCACCTCAGCCAGTCCAACACTGCTTCCAAACACTCCCGGGTGCTAGGGAACCTGAGGAAGATCCCAGAGCGGATGAGCTCAACCAAAAAGTGCAGGATCTCTGAGGTGGCCCGATCGAGCGCCTGCTATCTTTTCCACTTAGGACCGACCAGGAGAAGACGATGCAGATTGGGGCCCAGTTGCAAGAGGAGGAGAGGGCCCACCTATTGAAGTTCCTGTGGGCGAACACAAATGTGTTCGCCTAGACGGCAGCCGACATGCGAGGTATTTCCCCTGACATCATCACTCACAAGTTAAGCATTGACCTGAAGTGCAGGCCAGTTCGGTAGAAGAAGAGAAGCTTCGTCCTAAAGAGGCAGGCGGCCATCAATGAGGAGGTAGACAAACTCCTCACCGTCGATTTTGTTCGAGAAGTGCAATATCCGAGCTGGCCAGCGAATGTGGTGATAGTAAAGAAGAATAATGACAAATGGAGGATCTGTGTGGACTACACCGACCTCAACAAGGCATGCCCGAAGGATAGATTCTCCCTATCGAAGATCGATTAGTTGGTGGATGCCACCTCGGGGCACAGGCTCCTCTCCTTTATGGATGCATTCTTCGGATACAATCAGACCGGATGCATCTAAAGGACGAGGAGCACACAGCCTTCATCACCGACTAGGGAATATACTGCTACAAGATGATGCCCTTCGGTCTGAAGAACGTCGGGGCCACATACTAGCGCCTTGTCAATAGGATCTTCAAAGACCAGATTGGTCGGAACATGCAGGTGTATGTGGACGACATGCTTATCATGAGCAAGCCGAGCTTGGACCACATTGCCGACCTCGTCGAAGCCTTCCACAACCTCCGAAAGCACCAAATGAAGCTGAACTCGACGAAGTGCATCTTTGGAGTAGCGGCGGGAAAGTTCCTTGGCTTCATAATCACACAGAGGGGCATTGAAGCCAACCCAGAGAAGGTCCAGGCGGTCATCGGCATGGAGCACCCAACATCCAAGAAGTAGGTCCAGCACTTGACGAGGCGGATTGCAGTGCTGAGTCGGTTCATCTCGAGGTTGGCAGATCGTTTCTTTCCTTTCTTCAAGGTGCTACGCAAGATGCATGACTTCACCTGGACGGAGGAGTGCAGAATGGCCTTCGAGGAGTTGAAGGAGTCCCTGACCACTCCTTCGCTACTCTCCAGGCTGGAGGAAGGGGAGGAGCTTCTACTCTATCTGGCGATCACACCCAAAGCAGTCAGCTCGGTCCTCGTCCGCACAGATAAGGACGGGTCCTAGAAACTGGTGTACTATACCAGCAAGATCCTTCGTGACACGGAGATCAGGTATACTCGATCCGAGAAACTCATTTTTGCACTAATAATGTTTGCTAAGCGCCTCAGGCCCTACTTCCAAGCATACCCTATCATGGTCGTGATAAACCAGTCGCTGAGGACCATACTTAGCCGCCTCGAGACCTTCGGGAGACTGGCCAAGTGGTCCCTGCTGCTGAGCGAGTTTGACATAACGTATGGGTCGAGGTCCTCGCAGAAGGCCCAAGTCCTAGCCGACTTCATGATCGAATGCACGGGGCTCATTGAGGAGCTAGAGTAGACAATAACAGAGCCCCAAATGGAGCTCAGACTGGGGGAGGAGCCCTGGATCCTCCACATGGATGGTGTGTCCAATTCCGGCAGGAGCAGAGCTGGCCTCATCCTCGCCAACAGTGATGGGGTAGTGAAAGAATGTTCCCTCCGTTTCAAGTTCGCCGTGACCAACAACCGGTGGAGTACGAGGTGCTCCTCATGGGTCTGAAACTCTCCCGCGAGCTGGGTATATAAAGCTTGAAAGTCTTTACCGACTCCCAACTGGTTGTCGGGCAAGTCTTCGGGGAATATGAGGCCAGAGATCCCCAGATGGTGAAATACCTAGACCGAGTCCGCTCAAGCATGATAGGCTTCCGGCACTTCAGCATCTTCCACATCTCTCGAGGGGAGAGCGCACGCGTGAATGTGTTGTCAAGGCTCACGACCCTGCCGGACTCATCACCGGGGCACACCTACATCGAGTACCTTGAGAATCCAAGCTACAAAGGCCCAGAGGAGGTGCAGCAAGTCATCCTAGAGCCAAGCTGGATGGATAGGTACACCAGGTACATCACTGATGGCACCTTGCCGGAGGATCGCGTGGAGGCCGGTCTCATCAAGAAGAAGGCCTCGCGGTTCATTTTGATGGAAGGCCAACTCTATCACCGATCTCATTCCTACCCGCTCCTGAAGTACCTCAGGCCCACAGAGGTGGCCTTCGTTGATGGGGAACTAATAGATGCATGCTCTGATACCAGAAATGATGGGGAACTAATAGATGCATGCTCTGATACTAGAAATGCTGGGGACTAACTAAATGCAAAATGAAATGATGCAAGTGATTTGTTTGTTTTATGAATTTTAGGTTTTAATGATTTTCTTTGGATTCCCGAAAACAAGTAAGAGTAGATCTAGGATTCTATATAAACAAGAACCTCAGGCAAGAAAGTAGTCCCTAAGCAATGATAAATAGAGGACCCCGGGGTTAAGAAACCCCATAGGACTTAGCTCTCAGAATAATACCTACTTAGGAGTCTAGGGTTGCAAACCTCAAAGATCTGAAGCGCCCGATGCCGATATCACTCACTCTTGTGGATGCGGCCTGGATGATCGAGCCCTCAACCCTGTGGATGCGCCGGCTTTCGGTCCGAAGGTCACGAAGGCAAGGAAGGCCAATTCCATGTTCATGGCACCTGGAGGACCTGCGAGCATTCAAAGAAGAAAAGTTAGGTTTGGATCAAAAAGATAGCAATAGAAGAAGGAAAGAGAGTTGATGTGGTGATGGGTGGAGTTTTCTTGCTAGGCACCCGAGTGGATGATCCCAATGGGCTCCGATTCAAAGTTGGAGGATGGAGTTGTGGAAGAGATGGTAACTTGAGGCCTCACACCTCTCGATGCTCGAAGGCGAAGGCGCTCCCTCACGGAGATCGACGTTCCTAGTGAACAAAGGAAACTAAAGAGAAATTGGCTCTCACAAACTTATATTTTTTTTTCATTCAATATCAATCAAGAATACAAAGGAGGGGTAAGGTCCTTTTTATAGGCACCTTAGGACCCCATTTGAATTTCAAATGAAAATACAAGTCCTCTTTGAAGAGGCACCCAAAAAAATTTCAGAATTCTCTCCTTTGGCCAACCAAGACTTTGGATTTGATTTTGTGGGGCTTGACTTGAGGCTTGGAAGAGGGATCTTGGCGCCCTTCACTTGGTAGGTTGATTTCTTATTTTGGAAGAAGACTTGAAGTGGGACTTGTAGCAAGGCATGTGTTCTCCTCCTTTCCTTGGTTGTTTATCCAACTTTGGAATACGACAAGATGTGGCGAGTGGGAGATGGAAGCGCCAATGGATTCTTGCCTTCCTTCCATAGTTGTTCATGTAGTTTGGGAAGATAGCTTGATAGGAGGGCTTGAAGCAAGGGATTCAAATTCTCCACATTTCAAATTCCCTTTGACCTTCACTTGGCCGACCACCCATAGTTGGAAACTAGCTTGATGTGGGGAGGGAAAAAGGAAGTGTATCAAGTATTGTGTCCCCCCTTTGGGCGTTCAAGAATCTGAAATTTGTAGCCCACTTGGCATGTTGACATGGCACCACATAGGATGAAGAGGTGGGCCCCTGAGCTGAGTTGGCTTCCTTCCAGGCTTGGCTCCAAAGTGATTTGATTTTTAAGACCAATCTTGCTTGGATCCATACTTCAAACCGACTCTGACTGGACTCAGTATAGGATACAATTGACTCAATACAAGACTAGACTCAGTACAGGACATAATTTGATCCAATTGGTCAAAGTACATGACTAGACACAGACACATGAGACACAATTCAAAGCTAAAGAAAATTACAAGGTTTAGGCTTGAAGCCTTATTACAAGTCTCGAAAATTAAATCCTAATCAGAGGTCTGGTGCCCACACCAATTCTCCCGGGGTGGGAGAAACTTGACCCTGTCGAGTAAAGGTTGATCTGGCTTTGATATTTTTCTAGAAGGTCGGGTTTGAGGTGTTGCAAGTCCTCTCAGGTATCCTACGAATCATCGGACTGCGGTCAGCCTTGCAATCGGATCAAGTAATGCTGATAGCTATTGCCCCGGGTGGTCATAGCTTGATCATCCAGGACATGCTCGATCCACTCTCCTCTCTCAGGTAAAATTGGAGGTGGATACTCTAGGTCAGGTTCGCTCTTAAATGAAAGGTTAGGCCCAAATTGCTCACTAGGTATGTTTGTTGGTTCCCTAAACTCGACTAAGTATGGGATATTGAAAGTCGAGCTAATGTCATAATCCAGGGTAACTCAAGTATATAGGCATTAGGGCCAACTCTCCTTATCACTCTAAAGGGGCCAGCTCCACGAGCAAGAAGTTTCTTAATGGCTCCTGGTCGAAACCGTTCAGGCCTAAGCCTAACCAATATAGAAATCCCTTTGATCAAACTCTTTGGTTCACTTTCGGGAATAAGTCAAATTATTTTAAAATTTATACTTAATACATGATGCAAAATGCAGACATTACGATGCATTCCTATAGAGTGAAATTTTTTTGGACTCTCTAGGGTCTAAACCTAACAGACTAATGACTCTTTAGGTTTGACCCTGGTCTGGTATGCACATGAAAATTTACAGTGGATCCCTAGCAAATGCCATAAAGTATACCAAAAGTAAATGGCAAAAGAGATGGGTTCTAAGGAGTCATGCAGCCTAGTAATCTCAACAAAATGCAACCCCATGGCTCTAGAAATGTGAGAAGTCTCAGGGAAGGGTAGGAGATAGGAGTCGGAGTCTTGGGGCAACCTATGGATAGCATGAAACAGACCTTGGTTATTCAGGATAACCTCAAAATTTTGACATTGTTTTATGGGTGCTCTCGTCCTAACCTCATGATTAGTACTAGGAGGTTCTACAGGTGCAAGTTCTAGGGTAGGCTGGGTGCTCCTAGAAGGGGAAGGTTATCAGGAAGGTCTTTGAAAAGTTTATCTAGAAAGTCCTCTAAACTATTGTCTTCTTCTTGTTCTTAGACCTTCTCTATGGGCGATACTTGAGAACCTTCACTATCATTGACTTTGTTTGATCCTGACTTGGTCATTTCTTCTTTAAATTCTGGGGTGGGTCAGGATCATTATCCTTTGATTCCTTGATGACTTCAACCTTGGGTTCATCTACATCACACTTCCCCACTAGGCTTGATTCAGAGATGTCTTCTTTTGATTCCTTAATAGGCTCAGGGGTTTCTTTACTTAGATTCTTAGTGGACTCAACCTTAAAGTCTTCAATGGGCTCAGGGGTTTTTGTATTCAAATTTTCAGATTGTTCATCCTTCTCTCCCTGAAATTCTTTAAAGGGTCCTTTCCCGGTAATATCTTCTTCTAACTCATTGTCCTTGATCAGGTTAACTTATGGCTTCTTTCCCTTTAGACTACTTGATCCTCTTTTAGCTTGGTCCTTAGGCTGAACTAGATTAATAGTAAATTTCTTCCCATGGTGGTTGAAGGTACAGCTATTGGTCCAACCATAAAGAGTAGCATCGTGATCATAAAGCTAGGGTCATCCTAAGATAATACTACTGACGCCCATGGGAAGGATATCACACCAAATCTTCTCTTCATAAGTGATGCAGAACAAAGAACAAAGAAGCGTATGCGGAAGTAAAATTAAGATTAATTCTTTTTTTTTTTTATATTTCAGAAATTGGCTTTGACTCAAAGGAAAGTTAAACTAAATTGAAAGAAACTATATAATAATTGAAAGCACAATTCAAAGAAACTAGATTATCAGAGTAGTTCAGAAGTAAAGGATCGCTGGGGGTTGAGAAACTCCCAGACCTAGGGTTTTGCTCTGAACTTTCAACAGGACAGAACTAAAGAGAAGAGACGGTTTACCAACCAGACAGTGATCTTCACAGAATTTGGGTGGAAGAACTCTCTCGAGCAGATTGTTGGATCCTCGGAGTCGGCTATCTTCGTAATGGATCCTCCAATACTGGTCTCGTGGCTGGGTCGGCTTCTCTTGAACTCAAGATCTGGGAAGAAGAAAAACAAGTGATGGATTCAGAGACTCAGGGAAGGATTTACCAGTTCGAAGAACTTGAAGGCTGATGTCGCTGAGAGCCGGATTCTCTTGAAGGCTGATTCGACTCCCTCTGGAAAGAGCTTTGGATCTGAAGTACCCAGACTGTAGCTGGGTGCTGGTGGTCGGCCTGGACTTGGAGAGAGAGGCTGTGGGATGTGGAATAGGCTAGGGTTTGGTGGATTGAAGTGGATGGTGGGCGGCTAGGGTTTTGGAGTAGAAGTGGCTAACCTAGGGTTTGGGGTTTGGAGATCTCACACCTCCTCAAGGTTCCTGGGGAACCCGGATTTACTTCCTCACGGAGCTCAACACCTGGATGCAAGTGCGGAAGAGAGAAAACACAGAGTTTGCTCACTTAAAAAATTTGGTTTCATTCATCTGATTTTTTTTCAAACTTACATGGGGTTTAATTTATAGGCCATTACAAGAGAGTAGGGTTTTACATCTTTCCATGTGGGACTAAAGGAGGGGATCTTCAAATTAGGATATCAATCCCTACTCATATGGCCGGCCAATTAATTCCAAAGTTGATTGAAGCTTCAAAAAGGAAAGTGGGTGGCGCCTCCTTGTCTTGACCTCCAAGAAAATATTTTTTTCCTTCTATGCTTGGCCTTATCTGGAAGTGTTTGGGTGCCTCTTAACCTTGCCCTCCAAGAGAAAATTTGTTGCCTTTTATATCTGGCTTTAGTTGGAATGATTAGGGCGCCTCCTAACCTTGCTTTTCAAGAGAAATCTCCTTCCTTCCGTGGCTCAACCCTTTTTGGATACCTCCTTTTCTTTCTCCCCAAGTTATGGCTCCTTCTAACTTTGTTTTGAGTATTTCTGGCAGGTAATGGGCGCCTCCTTGAATTCCTCTCCAAGAGAATTTCTTCCCTTTTTATAGTTTGGTTCTTTTGGGAAGTCTTGGGCCGCCCCCTTGATTTATGGACCCCTGGTGGATTTCTCCTCAATTGGCGCATGAAAGAGGGGAGCTGCTATCTGTGGTGTGGGGACCAAAGCCTGCTGGATGGAGATGTGGCGCCCCCTGGACTCAGGCGTATGGCTAGGAGTGTGGCTGGGAGTGTGGCGCCCACTTGCTTGGCCTTGGAAGAAAATGTAACACCCTAGGTTGAAACCCTAGTCCACTACTGAGTCAACATGACTCAATAAAAAATGCAGGTAATACAGACTCAAACTAAAATTGAGTTGATCAAGTCAACCCTTATTACAAGCCAAAAAATCCTAATTCTTCGGGCAAGGTTAATCAGAGATCCAGATGGAGCTCTGAAGTCTTCTTCTGAGTCTGGTGCCCGCACCAATTCTCCCGGGGTGGGAGGAACTCGACCTTGTCGAGTATGGATCAAGCTGGCTCTGTGGTGCGGGCACCAGACTCAGAAGAAGACTTCAGGGCTCCATCTGGATCTCTGATTGATATTGCCCAAAGAATTAGGATTTTCTGGTTTTGTAATAAGGGTTGACTTGGTCAACTCAATTTTAGTTTGAGTCTGTATTTCCCTGCAATTTAATTTTTGTTGAGGCATGTTGACTCAATACAAGTCCTAGTAGTGGTCTAGGTCTTCTCCAAGGTGCCACATTTTCTCCCAAGACCAAGCAAGTGGGCGCCACACTCCCAGCCACATGCCAGAGTCCAGGAGGCGCCACATCTCCATCCAGTGTGCCTTGGTCCCCACACCATAAGAAAGCAGGTCCCTTCTTTCATGCGCCACTTGGGGGAGAAATCCATCAAGATACCTCAATCCAAGGAGGAGCCAACTTCTTTCCAGATAAACCCAAGCCAGGATGGCAAGAATTTTTCTTGAAGAGAGGATCAAGGAGGTGCCCCACAATGTTCCATAAAAACCCAAGTTATAAAAGGGAAGAGAGCATGTCTTGGGGAGAAAATCAAGGAGGCACCCAAAAGTTTCCTAAAGTGCCAAAGCCATGAAAGGAAGAAGCCTAAACTTGTGGAGCAAGACTAGGAGGTGTCCAAAAGAGCCAAACCATGAAGGGAAAATCCTTGATTCATGGAGAGATACTAGGAGACACCCCCATAACCTGCCATTTGGAGCTGATTTTCAAGTTTTCTTGGAGTTTTTGGGCTGCCCACTCATGGAAGGAGTCTTGGGAAGAGAATTTGATGCCTAAAGTGTGGGTTAGTCCTATTAGTCCCACATGGGAAGTGTATGAAATTTTATTTCTTTGTTATATCATTATATTCAACTCTATGTAACTCTTGAAAATCAGATGAATGAAATCAATTTCTTTGTGAGCAACTTTGTGTTTCTCTCTTTCGCACTTGTATTCAGGTGTTGAGCTCCGTGAGGGAGTAAATCCGGGTTCCCTAGGAACCTTGAGGAGGTGTGAGATCTCCAACCCCAAAACCCTAGCTTAGTCCACCCATCTCTACTCCACCACCACCAAACCCTAATTTTCCATCTTCATCCCACGGCCCCTCTCTTCCACATCGAAGCCGGCCACCAGCATCCAGGTTCAGATCAACTGTTTCAACTATAGAGCCAGTTCAAAGGAGAGTCAGATCAGTATCAAGATCTCCAGAACTTCTACATCCAACAATCTTCATTTAGTCCTCAGGTCAGTGTCTTTCTTTGAGTTTCTGGTTTTTTTTTTTGTTCTTCTTCTTCCAGATCCTGAGTTCGAGAAGAAGGCCAACCTTGCCATAGGACTACAATCCGAGGATCCATTGCGAAGATACCCCGTCTCCAAGGATCCTACAATCTGCTCGAGAGTGTCCTTCAATTGAAGCAACGAGAGATATCACAGTCAGGTATAAAACCTTCTCTTCTCTCTTCGTCTGTTTCTTGAAAGAGGAGTAAACCCTAGGTCTGGGGGTTTCTCAATCCCCAGCGATCCTACTTCTGAGTTACTCTGATAATCCACTCCTTTTAATTGTACTTTCTGTCATTTCTTAGTTTCTTTCAACATTAGTTTATCTTTCCTTTGAGTCAAAGCCGACTTCTGAAAATAAATAAATAAATAAAAAAACATTAATTTTAATTTACTTCCGCATCGTATTATCTCTTTTGTTCCGCATCATTTTTGGTATCAGAGCTTCCGTTCTGCATCATTTTTGGTATCAGAGCTTTCGTTCTGCATCAATTTTGGTATCAGAGCCCTGTCTAGGGTTTTTGTTTGATTGCTTGTTTGAGTCTCTCTCTTTTTACTTTGTCTGCTCGAAGTAGACTCCCCAGGACGTCCGGTCCTAGGAACGAAGCGAGGTGCAAACCTCCTCTTCCCATTCCACGGGGTGTTCCTAGGGCAGGTAGGGGATCCGTTGGGTTATAACTTCGTAGCAGGATTTGTAAACGGGGAAGTACTCTATTTTCAGCCCATAATTGCCCTGTTGCAGGAATTATTTCTCACTGCAGGTAACTCCAAATTCAGTTATTTTTATTTTGATGAAACCATTATAATTGAAACTATTTTTCATAATTTTCCTGTGATTTATTGGTTTCCGTGGGATTTCTGAGGATTAAATTACTGCAACTCTGTTTTTGTGTTTCTGTAATTCAATTATTTTTGAGTGATCATCTCTTAATTCATCTTAAGGGCATTTGAGCATCTAAGATAAGGGGAGGAGTTGATAACCTCTCCTTAGCCCAAAACCACCACCCACTCATTCGAACCTAAGCCTTTAATCTTAAAATTAATTAGACCTAATTTGCCCTAGTGGGCTAGGGACACCAACAAGTCGGGTCTAGGCTAATGTTGAGTTAGTTTGTCTAGTTACTCTATGTGTGCTTTGTACTCAGTGTCTAGAATGGTGGTTCAGGGATTCTATCCCGAAGGGCTTGTGTGCTGGTCCGCCTACCTGGCCAATCTCTGATTGGTGTCTAGGATTGGCAATTAGGGACCTAACACTCCCCTTACACCTGCCTGGCTGAGTCCCGAGTTACTACAGGCTAGCTTGCCACTCTGATTGGGCATCTAGTTTGGGCTCTAGGTCTAGTTAGCCTGTAGTCGTTTCAGTCGAGTCTCATTTGGTGTGCTTGCTTGCATCATCATGTCCACCCGGAACGAAGTACCCTACCAACCTGGTCAAACCCAACCTGATTTAGAGGCCATGATTAGAACTCTTACCGAAAGTATGACCAAATTGAGTCAGGATATGAATGAGGGTTTTGCCCAGTTTAGAGACCGAGCCCAGGGACTTGAGAAACGTAGACATCAAAATTGGACCCCTGATCCAAAATTTAATAGGCCCCAACCTCACCCATGCCAGGAGCCTAGGAGGACCTTATACCGTGATCCCGAGCATAACCCTAGGAGCCTATATCCATACTTGGTTAACTCAGAAAAGGGACCTGTTAGGAACACCGAACCTTATGCACCCACTTTTGATGGAAGACAAGAGACATATATTAAGTTGGAAGAACAAATGGATCGGTATTTTGAGTGCACTAACATATCGAAATTAGGACAAATTAGGTTGGCCAAAACCAAGTTCACCAAACATGCTAGGTCGCATTGGTATGCTATTGAGCATGAGTGTTATCAAAGAAAAGAGGAAATATATACTTGGAGAGATATGAGAAGTAAGTTGAGAGATAGGTACCTAGGTAGATCCTATGAGAAAAGACTTTTAGACCAATGGTACCAATTGCGACAAGGTAATAGGCCTGTGTCTAAATATATCGAGGACTTCCAGTGGTATGACATGAAATGCAATACCATTGAGACCGAAGCTCAGATCACATCGAGGTTTAGAGTTGGGTTATACCCAGACATTTATAGGAAGCTATGCCTTGAAAAGACCAATAAGTTAGACCGAGCCTACCAAGAAGTCCAAGACTATGAGTGGTCTTTAAGATATAACCAATCAAGTACTTTGGACTTAAAGCCAACCTCTACCAACTTGAGTCAAGTTCTGATTGATCCGACACTCGTGGTGAACCAGACTTTTGTTTGTCAATTCCCACTTGTGTCACCTCTTGACCAGAAGGATAACACTGAGAAGGAGTTAGGCATGGCCATCCCAAAATTAGTTGACCTGACCAGAGCCGTACCTAAAGAGGAATCAAAGGAGAATAGATTAGAACCTTTCAGTGAGATTGAGGAAGAAATATATGAGCCTGACATAAGTTTGATAGATGAATATGAAGAAGAAGAATTTGAGGATATCTCTCCCGATAACTCAATTAACCAACTCCTACCTGATGGGGTTATTGAGAGGACCCCTGCCACTCAAGGAATTCAGGAGCTAACCCTAAGAGAAGACCCTTTTGAGGAAGTTCAGGAAGAGGAAATTGCACCCAATGAGAGTTTAAGTGAGAATACCTCTGAACTCATTGAGGAATCCAAAGAAGACACCCCTGAGTCAAATCTGGTAGAGAAGTGTGAAGAAGGAAGGGGTTCACAAGAATTGCCCATTGAGAAGGTCCAAGAACAAGAAAAAGATAGTGGCTTAGAGGACTTTTTAGATAAACATTCCAAAGATCTTCCTGATAACCTTCCACCTTCTAGGAGCACCCAGCCTACCCTAAAACTTGCACTTGTAGACCCTCCTAGAGCAAATCATGAGGTTTGGATGAGTACACCTATAGAACAATGTTCTCATTTTAAGGTCATCTTGAATAACCAAGGTTTGTTTCTTGTTTCTGATAAGCCACCTCAAAACTCTGATTCTTATTTCCTACCCTTCCCTGAATCTTCTCATGTTTCTAGAGCTATGGGATTACACTTTATTGAGATCTCTAGGTTGCAAGACTCCTTAGAACCTATTAGGTTTGTCACCTACTTCTGGAAGACCTTATGGCACCTACTAGGCATCCATAATAAGTTTTCATGCTCTGCATGCCCTCCTCCGACCCAAGGTCAAACCTAGAGAGCCTTAGTTTGTTAGGTTTAGACCTAGGGTTCCTTTGGAATAAAGTCCATTCTTTAAGAATGCGTCGTCAATCTAGTTTAGTTTTTCTTAACCCTTTACTAGGCTTTGGCTCTGATTTTGGTTTGATTGAGAGCACCAGGAATTGGGATTTGTATTTTGTCCAGGACTAAATTTGCATATAATGTTTCGATCAATAGGTCTATAGGCTAGAGTCCCTTTGAAATTGTTCATGGATACAAGCCTCACACACCACTTGATCTGATTTCACTATTAGTCCACACACACAAGTCTCTTGATGCACTTGCATAGCATGTAAAGGACTTGCATAAAGAAATTCATGCCAAAATAAATTTAAGTAATGAAACTTATAAGAAGTTGGCTGATTCTCAAAGGCGAGTCAAAACTTTTGTTGAGGGAGACTATGTAATGATTAGATTAAGGCCTGAACGGTTTCCTCCTGGAACTGTTAGAAAGTTACATGCTAGAGGAGCTGGACCATTTAGAGTGGTGAAGAGAGTAGGGTCCAATGCCTATGTGCTCGAGTTGCCTTCAGAACTAGGCATTAGCTCCACTTTCAATATTACAGACCTAGTAGAGTATAGAGAGCCAGCTATGATTCCCAGTGAGCCTTTTTGAGCCTAATCCTGCTCTTGAGAGTGAACCCAACCCTGTGTGTCCACCAACAAACTGGCCTGTGAGGAAAGAGCAGATTGAAAAGATCCTGGATGATTAGGTTATCTCTACTCGTAATCGAGGATACCAAAGATACCTAGTCCGCTGGCAAGGAAGGCCAGATTCTGATAACTCTTGGATCTCCCTGGAAGAATTACAAGAATTGGACCCAGACCTCTTGGAGAGATACCAGAGCCAGCTTGATCCACACTCGACAGGGTCGAGTTCCTCCCACCCCGGGAGAATTGGTGCGGGCACCAGACTCAGAAGAAGACTTCAGGGCTCCATCTGGATCTCTGATTGACATTGCCCAAAGAATTAGGATTTTCTGGTTTTGTAATAAGGGTTGACTTGGTCAACTCAATTTTAGTTTGAGTCTGTATTTCCCTGCAATTTAATTTTTGTTGAGTCATGTTGACTCAATACAAGTCCTAGTAGTGGTCTAGGTCTTCTCCAAGGTGCCACATTTTCTCCCAAGACCAAGCAAGTGGGCGCCACACTCCCAGCCACACGCCAGAGTCCAGGAGGTGCCACATCTCCATCCAGTGTGCCTTGGTCCCCACACCATAAGAAAGCAGGTCCCTTCTTTCATGCGCCACTTGGGGGAGAAATCCATCAAGATACCTCAATCCAAGGAGGAGCCAACTTCTTTCCAGATAAACCCAAGCCAGGATGGCAAGAATTTTTCTTGAAGAGAGGATCAAGGAGGTGCCCCACAATGTTCCATAAAAACCCAAGTTATAAAAGGGAAGAGAGCATGTCTTGGGGAGAAAATCAAGGAGGCACCCAAAAGTTTCCTAAAGTGCCAAAGCCATGAAAGGAAGAAGCCTAAACTTGTGGAGCAAGACTAGGAGGTGTTCAAAAGAGCCAAACCATGAAGGAAAAATCCTTGATTCATGGAGAGATACTAGGAGACACCCCCATAACCTGCCATTTGGAGCTGATTTTCAAGTTTTCTTGGAGTTTTTGGGCTGCCCACTCATGGAAGGAGTCTTGGGAAGAGAATTTGATGCCTAAAGTGTGGGTTAGTCCTATTAGTCCCACATGGGAAGTGTATGAAATTTTATTTCTTTGTTATGTCTATATATTCAACTCTATGTAACTCTTGAAAATCAGATGAATGAAATCAATTTCTTTGTGAGCAACTTTGTGTTTCTCTCTTCCGCACTTGTATTCAGGTGTTGAGCTCCGTGAGGGAGTAAATCCGGGTTCCCTAGGAACCTTGAGGAGGTGTGAGATCTCCAACCCCAAAACCCTAGCTTAGTCCACCCATCTCTACTCCACCACCACCAAACCTTAATTTTCCATCTTCATCCCACGGCCCCTCTCTTCCACATCGAAGCCGGCCACCAGCATCCAGGTTCAGATCAACTGTTTCAACTACAGAGCCAGTTTAAAGGAGAGTCAGATCAGTATCAAGATCTCCAGAACTTCTACATCCAACAATCTTCATTTAGTCCTCAGGTCAGTGTCTTTCTTTGAGTTTCTGGTTTTTTTTTTTGTTCTTCTTCTTCCAGATCCTGAGTTCGAGTAGAAGGCCAACCTTGCCATAGGACTACAATCCGAGGATCCATTGCGAAGATACCCCGTCTCCAAGGATCCTACAATCTGTTCGAGAGTGTCCTTCAATTGAAGCAACGAGAGATATCACAGTCAGGTATAAAACCTTCTCTTCTCTCTTCGTCTGTTTCTTGAAAGAGGAGTAAACCCTAGGTCTGGGGGTTTCTCAATCCCCAGCGATCCTACTTCTGAGTTACTCTGATAATCCACTCCTTTTAATTATACTTTCTGTCATTTCTTAGTTTCTTTCAACATTAGTTTATCTTTCCTTTGAGTCAAAGCTGACTTCTGAAAATAAATAAAAAAAAAAAACATTAATTTTAATTTACTTCTGCATCGCATTATCTCTTTTGTTCCGCATCATTTCTTGGTATCAGAGCTTCAGTTCTGCATCATTTTTGGTATCAGAGCTTTCGTTCTGCATCACTCTGGTATCTCTCCAAGAGGTCTGGGTCCAATTCTTGTAATTCTTCTCGAGAGATCCAAGAGTCATCAGAATCTGGCCTTCCTTGCCAGCGGACCAGGTATCTTTGGTATCCTCGATTACGAGTAGAGATAACCTGATCATCCAGGATCTTTTCAATCTGCTCTTTCCTCACAGGCCAGTTTGTTGGTGGACACACAGGGTTGGGTTCACTCTCAAGAGCAGGATTAGGCTCAAAAGGCTCACTGGGAATCACAGCTGGCTCTCTATACTCTACTAGGTCTGTAATGTTGAAAGTGGAGCTAATGCCTAGTTCTGGAGGCAACTCGAGCACATAGGCATTGTATCCTACTCTCTTCACCACTCTAAATGGACCAGCTCCTCTAGCATGTAACTTTTTAACGGTTCCAGGAGGGAACCGTTCAGGCCTTAACCTAATCATTACACAGTCTCCCTCAACAAAAGTTTTGACTCATCTTTGAGAATCAGCCAACTTCTTATAAGTTTCATTACTTAAAATTATTTTGGCATGAATTTCTTTATGCAAGTCCTTTACATGCTATGCAAGTGAATCAAGAGACTTGTGTGTGTGGGCTAATAGTGAAATCAGATCAAGTGGTGTGTGAGGCTTGTATCCATGAACAATTTCAAAGGGGCTCTAGCCTATAGACCTATTGATCGAAACATTATATGCAAATTTAGCCCTGGGTAAATACAAATCCCAATTCCTGGTATTCTCACTCAATCAAAATCAAAGACAATGTCCTAAACTCGACTGACGATGCATTCCTAAAGAATGGACTTTATTCAAAGGAACCCTAGGTCTAAACCTAACAAACTACGGCTCTCTAGGTTTGACCTTAGGTCGGAGGATGGCATGCAGAGCATGAAAACTTATCATGGGTGCCTAGTAGGTGCCATAAGGTCTTCCAGAAGTAGGTGGCAAACCTAATAGATTCTAACACGTGATTCACTCAAAAGACTTTGACAAAGTATACTTGGATGGTGTAAGAAGCATTGGAAGTCCTAGAGAAAGGGAGGAAATATGAGGTGGAGTCTCGAATTACCTGCTGGCTAAAGGTGGTGACCTGAAGGTTTGAATGGTGATCTATGAATGTCAACTGGTCATCCTTACGAAAGGAAAAGTTTGCTACTCCTAGGAATGGATCAAGAGATGGTTCGGGGAGTAGCCTAGGACATGTGATTGCAACAGTTAAGGTTTGTTCTCTAAGCAAATAATGATCCACTTTCTCAAGAAATGGATTAGAGAATGATTCATGGAAGGGCCTATGGATGATGACCTCAAGACTTGAGATTTGACCTATGGGTGAGGAAAGGTATACTCTATAGAAGGATAGGTCAGTCTTGCGAAGGAAGGGGTCTGGGGTCATAAGGAGGACTTCTACAGGACTGGGTGAATCAATCTGCTCAAGAAAAGGATGTCCAACTGAGATTACGAGAGAGACCTTAGTGGCTGAGCATGGGACAAGGTCCAATTGTAAGAGGCTTGATTCAGTCATCCTAAGGAGAGGATCTATCATAGGGTGGGCAAACTTAAACAGTTCAGTGCAAAGATCTTCAATTGGTACTTGGGGAATGACTGTCATTAGAGGGTACGAACTAATAGCTCGGGCTAACACCATGAGTTCTTCCTGGGGGTATTTGACTAAAGGAACCTGGTTCTCACAAATCTCTTGAATTTCTGAACTAGGTCCTACCAGTTGGTTGTTTTCCAAGGTCTCCTCAGGTAAGGAACCAATAGTATTAATGTCACATTCTTCAAGTTCTTCCCCCTCATATTCATCAACTAGACTCAAGCCAGCATCATATACTTCCTCGATGCCATCTTCAATGGGTTTCGGGTCAGTGGTAATCGGGTCAACTGATTCTAGGCTTGTCATACCTAACCGTTCTTCCTCATTGGTAGGCTTGGGTTCTCCCTCATTAATGTCATCCTTAGGATTCTTACCACTTAGCTGTGCACAAGCCAGTCCTATGCATGGGCACTGACTAGATTTATGACCTCTTTCTCCACAAAACAAACATTCTTGAGATATAGAAACCTGGGTCACACTGGGTTTCAAGCTAGTAGAGACCTTACTTGGGCATGGGTGTGGATCTAAATGGTTTGATCTAGAAGACTTGGGTTGTTGAGTGACTAGTCCAGAATATTGTAAGGACCTCTCATAGACACGATCCATACTATAGATATCATGGTTAGGCTTCCTAAGGTTATGCTCGGGATCACGGTATAAGGTCCTCCTAGGTTCCTGGCATGGGTGAGGTTGGGGCCTATTAAATTTTGGATCAGGGGTCCAATTTTGATGCCTACGTTTTTCAAGTACTTGGACTCGATCCCTAAACTGGGAAAAACCCTCATTCATGTCCTGACTCAATTTGGTCATACTTTCGGTAAGATTTCTAACCATGGCCTCTAAATCAGGTTGGGTTTGACCAGGTTGGTAGGGCACTCCATTCCGGGTAGACATGATGCAAGCAAACACACAAAATGAGAATCAACTGAACGACTACGGGTTAACTAGACCTAGAGCCCAAACTAGATGCCCAATTAGAGTGGCAAGCTAGCCTGTAGTAACTCAGGACTCAGCCAGGCAGGTGTAAGGGGAGTGTTAGGTCCCTGAATGCCAATCCTAGACACCAATCAGAGATTGGCCAGGTAGGCAGACCAGCACACAAGTCCTTCGGGATGGAATCCCTGAACCACCGTTCTAGACACTGAGTACAAAGCACACACAGAGTAACCAGACAAACTGACTCAACACTAGCCTTGACCCGACTTGTTGATGTCCCTAGCCCACTAGGGCAAATTAGGTCTAATCAATTTTTAGATTAAAGACTTAGGTTTGAATGAGTGGGTGGTGGTTTTGGGCTAAGGAGAGGTTATCAACTCCTCCCCTTATCTTAGATGCTCAAATGCCCTTAAGATGAATTAAGAGATGAACACTCAAAAATAAATGGATTGAAGAACACAAAAATAGAGTTACAGTAATTTAATTCTCAGAAATTGCATGGAAACCAATAAATCATGGGAAAATTATGCAAATTAGTTTCAATTATACTGGTTTCAGAAAAACAAAAATCACTAAATTTAGAGTTATTCGTAGTGAGAAATAATTCCTGCAACAGGGCAATTACGGGCTGAAAACAGAGCACTTCCCCGTTTACAATTCCTGCTACGAAGTTATAACCCAACGGATCCCCTACACGCCCTAGGAACACCCCGTGGAATGGAAAGAGGAGGTTTGCACCTCGCTTCGTTCCTAGGACCGGACGTCCTGGGGAGTCTACTTCAAGCAGACAAAGTAAAAAGAGAAGACTCAAATAAGCAATCAAAACAGAAACCCTAGACAGGGCTCTGATACCAAAAATGATGTAGGACAGAAGCTCTGATACCAAAAATGATGCAGAACAAAGAACAAAGAAGCGTATGCGGAAGTAAAATTAAGATTAATTCTTTTTTTTTTTTTTATATTTCAGAAATTGGCTTTGACTCAAAGGAAAGTTAAACTAAATTGAAAGAAACTATATAATAATTGAAAGCACAATTCAAAGAAACTAGATTATCAGAGTAGTTCAGAAGTAAAGGATCGCTGGGGGTTGAGAAACTCCCAGACCTAGGGTTTCGCTCTGAACTTTCAACAGGACAGAACTAAAGAGAAGAGACGGTTTACCAACTAGACAGTGATCTTCACAGAATTTGGGTGGAAGAACTCTCTCGAGCAGATTGTTGGATCCTCGGAGTCGGCTATCTTCGCAATGGATCCTCCAATACTGGTCTCGTGGCTGGGTCGGCTTCTCTTGAACTCAAGATCTGGGAAGAAGAAAAACAAGTGATGGATTCAGAGACTCAGGGAAGGATTTACCAGTTCGAAGAACTTGAAGGCTGATGTCGCTGAGAGCCGGATTCTCTTGAAGGCTGATTCGACTCCCTCTGGAAAGAGCTTTGGATCTGAAGTACCCGGACTGTAGCTGGGTGCTGGTGGTCGGCCTGGACTTGGAGAGAGAGGCTGTGGGATGTGGAATAGGCTAGGGTTTGGTAGATTGAAGTGGATGGTGGGCGGCTAGGGTTTTGGAGTAGAAGTGGCTAACCTAGGGTTTGGGGTTTGGAGATCTCACACCTCCTCAAGGTTCCTGGGGAACCCGGATTTACTCCCTCACGGAGCTCAACACCTGGATGCAAGTGCGGAAGAGAGAAAACACAGAGTTTGCTCACTTAAAAAAATTGGTTTCATTCATCTGATTTTTTTTCAAACTTACATGGGGTTTAATTTATAGGCCATTACAAGAGAGTAGGGTTTTACATCTTCCCATGTGGGACTAAAGGAGGGGATCTTCAAATTAGGATATCAATCCCTACTCATATGGCCGGCCAATTAATTCCAAAGTTGATTGAAGCTTCAAAAAGGAAAGTGGGTGGCGCCTCCTTGTCTTGACCTCCAAGAAAATATTTTTTTCCTTCTATGCTTGGCCTTATCTGGAAGTGTTTGGGTGCCTCTTAACCTTGCCCTCCAAGAGAAAATTTGTTGCCTTTTATATCTGGCTTTAGTTGGAATGATTAGGGTGCCTCCTAACCTTGCTTTTCAAGAGAAATCTCCTTCCTTCCATGGCTCAACCCTTTTTGGATACCTCCTTTTCTTTCTCCCCAAGTTATGGCTCCTTCTAACTTTGTTTTGAGTATTTCTGGCAGGTAATGGGCGCCTCCTTGAATTCCTCTCCAAGAGAATTTCTTCCCTTTTTATAGTTTGGTTCTTTTGGGAAGTCTTGGGCCGCCCCCTTGATTTGTGGACCCCTGGTGGATTTCTCCTCAATTGGCGCATGAAAGAGGGGAGCTGCTATCTGTGGTGTGGGGACCAAAGCCTGCTGGATGGAGATGTGGCGCCCCCTAGACTCAGGCGTATGGCTAGGAGTGTGGCTGGGAGTGTGGAGCCCACTTGCTTGGCCTTGGGAGAAAATGTAACACCCCAGGTTGAAACCCTAGTCCACTACTGAGTCAACATGACTCAATAAAAAATGCAGGTAATACAGACTCAAACTAAAATTGAGTTGATCAAGTCAACCCTTATTACAAGCCAAAAAATCCTAATTCTTCGGGCAAGGTTAATCAGAGATCTAGATGGAGCTCTGAAGTCTTCTTCTGAGTCTGGTGCCCGCACCAATAAGACTGCAACTTGATCAAGACTTGGCACCTAGACTTTATGGGTATGGAAGTTGAATCAATCCAGGAGACCTTATAAGGGTTGGGGTGAGAGACTGGGGTCAATCCTAAGGCTTTGATAGTACTTGAAGAGATAGCATTGACATAGCTCCCACTATCAGCTATGATTTTGCATACCTTATCCCCTAGTTTGACAAAGGTTTGTAGGATGTTTGTCCTATGCCAATCTTCTTGTACTACGTTTTGGGTAAGGATGCACCTAACCACTCCTAGAAGGTCTTCAGATTCAAACTGTTCTTCCTCTCCCTCATAATCTTCCAGCAACTGATCTTCTGGCTCATAGACTTCTCCTTCTGGATCAACAATGGGTTCTATCCCATTCTCAGTTGGTTCTTCTATGACTAGGGCTGTGGAGGTGCACTGGTTAGCACGATGTCCAGGTTTATGACACCTAAAGCATGTGTTTTGGGGAGTGGGGCTCCTCTAGACTCCAATAGCTTTACCCTTTTCCTCTCTGCTAAAATGGGGCCGGTTCAGGTCTGGTCGGCTCGGACTGGGTCGGCTGGGGTTGGGTCGACTCGGGTCAGGTCGGTAAAGATTGGGACAACTCGGGTAAGCCTGACTATACCCTTGGTTAGGTCCTAGGAGTCGACTAGGGTTTCTAAAGGGTTCAGGTCTACGATAGGTGGGAGCCCTCTGGAAACGCTCATAGTTCCTCCCAACTTGGTAAGCATACTCTAAATCAGTGACCTCTCTAAAGTAAAGCTCTCTCTGGATGTCTGGGTGTAGGCCAACCCTAAACCTAGACAGGGTCACAGAAGTAGATTCATTGACATGACATCGCATGACATACTCATCAAACTTCATGATGTAGTCAGCCACACTCTTGTCCCCTTGACTCAGATTCTGCCATTGATCCAATAAACTCTGGGTGTAAGAAAGTGGTCGGTACTTCTCTCTAAGTCTGGCTTTCATGTCCCTCCAAGTTGTTATGGGTTCTTCATCTTTTTGCGCTACCAGCCTTTCAACACTATTCCAAAATAACCTAGCCTGGCGAACCAACCTAAGTTTGGCAAACTTGTACTTCATCCTCTCCGTCATTGTGTACCACTCGAAATACTGCTCCATATCCTCCTCCCAATCTACGTACACCTTAGGATCTAGACTACCATCGAAGGTAGGGGCTTCTAGCTTGATGTTTCTAATGGCCCTTTCTTCCTGGCTATGATCTCTGGATTGGGTCTCCTAGGTTCAAACTCTTGGGCTGGGTTAACACGGGGAATTCTCCTGGGTTCAGCCTCTATGGATGGTTCATGATGTGGGTAATCCCTAGGGGGAAAGGGTGACTTAGATGCAGGTTCAACAGATGGCCTAGGACTATTCTTCTCTATGGCTCCAACTCTATCATCAAGCTTGTCTATCCTACTGTTTATCCTAGCCAATTGCTCAAGAGTAACCTTGAGTTGATCTTCTCTTTCATTCTCCATAGGTTCACTTGATTGGGAATGGTGGGAATGATAAGGGACTCTTGATCTAGTCGACATGAGTCAAGCATGGAAAATCGTCTATGATCTACTTGACCTAGAATCTCAACCAGCTGCCTAAGTCAAGGTGGCAAACCAGTCTGTAGTAACTCTGTTCTTGGCCAGGTAGGTGTAGGGGAGTGGAGGTCCCTAAACGCCAACCTTAGACACCAATCTGGGATTGGCCAGGTAGGCGGACCAAACTCAGAAGCCCTGAATCACCAAGCCTAGACACCAAGAGTAGCAGCACACACAGAATAGGCTGACGTCAAGAATAGACATTTAGTCTTGACTCGACCAGTTGGTGTCCCTAAGCTCTCTAGAGCAAAATTAGTGTCTACTCGATTTTAATTAGAGCTTGGGTTCGTGATGCAGGTTAGTGATTTTTGGGCCAGGGACAGGTAATGAAATCCTGACCCTATGTTAAATTGCTGCCCTTAAAACGATTTATGAAAATGATTGCAAGCAAATGCTCTAATGAGATGAATCTAACATATATATATATATATTGGTTTTTTATTGATGGATGATAGCAGAAATAAGATGATGGAAATGACTTGAGATAAAGCTAAATGCAAATTAAACTATCTAAGAAATGTAAACATAAGAAAATGCAATTGCTGAAATTCTCAGAACAGAACTTCTTCTCAGGTAGTATTCTGGCTTATAAAAATTCTACAAGCTGCAATAAAATCTGAGAAGATTATCAAAAATATTATCAATTATGTGTGATCTAACAAAATAAAAATCAGACAAATTGAAGATTCCTACAAACAGAAATATGAAAAATAGCACACCATATTTGGAAAGAAAGAAATGCAGAAATTGAAAGATAAGATCTAAGATGCAAAAATTTTTATTTTTTTTTAAACACTTATCTTCTTATGTTCCTCTTCAAAGGCCTATCACAGTGGAACCCCTACACGCCTTAGGAGACCCCGTGGAATGGGAGGAAAGGGTCTTGAAACCTTACTTTTCTCCTAAGACCGGATGTCTTGGTGAAGCACCTTATCCAAGTACTTTAAGAAGTGCTAAGTCCTAACCTTACTCTGATACCAGAAATGATGGGGAACTAACAGATGCATGCTCCGATACCATAAATGATGGGGAACTAACAGATGCATGCTCTGATACCAGAAATGATGGGGGACTAACTAAATGCAAAATGAAATGATGAAAGTGATTTGTTTGTTTTATGATTTTTAGGTTTTAATGATTTTCTCTGGATTCCCGAAAACAAGTAAGAGTAGATCTAGGGTTCTATATTAACAAGAACCTCAGGTAAACAAGTAGTCTCTAAGCAACGATAAATAGAGGACCCCGGGGTTGAGAAACCCCGTTGGACTTAGCTCTCAGAACAATACCTACTTAGGAGTCTAGGGTTGCAAACCTCAAAGATCTGAAGCGCCCGATGTCAATATCACTCTCTCATGGATGCGGCCTAGATGATCAAGCCCTCAACCCTACGGATGCACCGGCTTTCGGTCCGAAGGTCACGAAGGCAAGGAAGGCCGATTTCGTGTTCGTGGCACCTGGAGGACCTGCGAGCATTCGAAGAAGAAAAGTTAGGTTTCGATAAAAAAGATAGCAATAGAAGAAGGAAAGAGAGTTGATGTGGTGATGGGTGGAGTCTTCTTGCTAGGCGCCCGAGTGGATGATCTCAATGGGCTCCAATTCGAAGTTGGAGGATGGAGTTGCGGAAGAAACGGTAACTTGAGGCCTCACACCTCTCGACGCCCGAAGGTGAAGGTGCTCCCTCACAGAGATCGACATTCCTAGTGAACGAAGGCAACTAAAGAGAAATTGGCTCTCACAAACTTGTATTTTTTTTTCATTCAATATCAATCAAGAATACAAAAGAGGGGTAAGGTCCTTTTTATAGGCACCTTAGGACCCCATTTGACTTTCAAATGAAAATACAAGTCCTCTTTGAAGAGGCGGCCCAAAAAAATTTCAGAATTCTCTCCTTTGGCCGACCAAGACTTTGGATTTGATTTTGTGGGGCTTGACTTGAGGCTTGGAAGAGGGATCTTGGCACCCTTGACTTGGTAGATTGATTTCTTATTTTGGAAGAAGACTTGAAGTGGGGCTTGTAGCAAGGCATGTGTTCTCCTCCTTTCCTTGGTTGTGCATCCAACTTTGGAATAAGACAAGATGTGGGGAGTGGGAGATGGAGGCGCCCATGGATTCTTGCCTTCCTTCCATAGTTGCTCATGTAGTTTGGGAAGATAGCTTGATAGGAGGGCTTGAAGCAAGGGATTCAAATTCTCCACATTTCAAATTCCCTTTGACCTTCATTTGGCCGACCACCCATAGTTGGAAACTAGCTTGATGTGGGGAGGGAAAAAGGGAGTGTATCAAGTATTGTGTCCTCCCTTTGGGCATTCAAGAATCTGAAATTTGTAGTCCACTTGGCATGTTGACATGGCACCACATAGGATAAAGAGGTGGGCCCCTGAGCTGAGTTGGCTTCCTTCCAGGCTTGGCTCCAAAGTGACTAGATTTTTAAGACCAATCTTGCTTGGACCCATACTTCAAACCGACTCTGATTGGACTTAGTACAGGACACAATTGACTCAATACAGGACTGGACTCAGTACAGGACACAATTTGACCCAATTGGTCAAAGTACAGGACTAGACACAGATACATGAGACTTAATTCAAAGCTAAAGAAAATTACAAGGTTTAGGCTTGAAGCCTTATTACAAGTCCCAAAAATTAAACCCTAATCAGAGGTCTGGTGCCCACACCAATTCTCCCGGGATGGGAGGAACTCGACCATGTCGAGTAAGGGTTGATTTGGCTTTGATAATTTTCCAGAAGGTCGGGGTTGAGGTGCTGCAAGTCCTCTCGGGTATCCTACGAATCATCGGACTGTGGTCAGCCTTGCAATCGGATCAAGTAACGCTGATAGCCATTGCCCCGGGTGGTCATAGCTTGATCATCCAAGACATGCTCGATCCGCTCTCCTCTCTCAGGTAAAATTGGAGGTGGACACTGTGGGTCGGGCTCACTCTCGAGTGAAAGGTTAGGCCCAAATTGCTCACTAGGTATGTTTGCTGGTTCCCTAACTCGACTTAGTACAGGGTATTAAAAGCGAGATAATGCCATAATCTGGGGTAACTCATGTACATAGGCATTAGGGCTAACTCTCCTTATCACTCTAAAGGGGCCAGCTCCACGAGCAAGAAGTTTCTTAATGGCTCCTGGTCGAAACCGTTCAAGCCTAAGCCTTCTGGAAGGACGAAAGTGGGAGCTTCGGAGCAATGGCGGGCACGAAAGGTTTGAAAGGTGATGTATTTTGGAAAGATAACTTTTCCTTTCGAAATGACCGGCGTCTGACCGTACCGTTATAAGTCTCTGCCATCGGATCTGCGCCACGCGTCACGCATCGGTAGCACTGTAGTTTGATTTCAACTGCGGCCGCTCTGGATTCTGCGCCCGCAATAACTGCTCCTCGGACGTGGCCACGTGGCTTCTCCGGCAGGCTGAAGAAATCGCTTCTCGAGACACCACCGATCACGATCATCATTGCATCGGATCCCCTCCTTTCCATGTTAGCAAGCGCATTTAGTCCCTTCGCCCCGAGTGCCTCGCACCGACGGGACTTGGAAGTGGGGGGCAAATGATGTGGCTGAAAGCTGACATGCTGACATGTACTCTTTGGCGGATGCCATGTCAGAAGTTTGCCACGGTGGACACCCCATCTCGGGCTCCTTTGGCCGGGCCAAGCCCCTCCAGATCGACGAGGCGGCCCGTCGAAGCCAAGCTCCGTCCTCGGCTAGGTTGGCACCTGCAAGCTCGGGGTGCCTAGGCCGGAGCTGAGTGACCTCCTTTGGCCGGGCCGAGCTCCTTTGGATCAACGTGGCGGCCCGTCGAAGCCGAGCTCCGTCCTCCACCAGGTCGGCACCCACAAGCTCGGGGCACCTATGCCGGAGCCGAGTGACCTCCTTTGGCCGGGCCGAGCTCCTTTGAGGCCGAGCCCTCCGAGCAAGAGTCGAGTCCCACCTTCGCCAGGTCTAGCCCTTCCGGGATCGAGCCCCCTGAGCTGGAGTCGAGCTCAGCCCTCCTCGCCAGGTTGAGCCTCCCGAGTCAGAGCCGAGTCCCAGCTTTCCGGTTCGGTAACCAGCTCGGACAGCACCGCCGGCCAATAGGGGCGGAGCCGCCTCCCCGAGACACCGACGGACAACCCGAAGTCCACGAGGAAGCACCTGTTATGCCATGATAACCGTCTGCGGTCACCACTTACACCAGAAGGGCAAGAAGCTCCCTGATCAAGATGCCACGCTCTCCACCAACCACCTGAACCGCCCGGAAGAGGAAGTCAACCAGGAGATTCGAATCCCCGGGGCGGCGGCCCCCCGATTGAGATGCTGCCAGGCTTCCCAGAATAAGACGACCGGAAGGAATGTCAGAACACACGATAGTTCCCCTTATCATGAATTAGGAAAGAAGTCCCGTCCACGGCTCAAAATACTGCTGCACGCGCCTGACAACCTGGGGGAGATCCCAAGGTAGGCGCCCAACGGTCACCTGGGCTTACAAGAAGGTTCGACACCCTCAAAGAGGGGGAGGTACGCAAACACAAGCACTACCATCAAGCTCAAGCAAGTCAAGGGAGAAAGGCCACATAGAAGATCCCTCTAGCTCGGCCACCGCTCTCCCAACACACTTGCACCCTATTCTCACACTACTCACTCCTCCTAGCATGGAGTCCATCAAGAGGGGCTCGACCAGGAGGATCTGTTCTTCTGGATCGTCACTGACTTGACCGTCGAAATGCCCCTGCCAGAATCCCCGGCCCGGATCATTAACCTCGTTTTTGCAGGCTCGAAGGTGCAGGATATCCCAAGAGAACCCGAGGAGCGATCCGACCTTGACGACAGCTACAGGCCATGACGATTTTGGTGACAACACGCGGCAATAATAATCATTCAATTTTTAAGATCTAAACTGGCCCACGATGCACATGAAAAACGAATCTTGTTCAAGAAAAAAATATTTTTATGAAAGGAGGTATTCAATAAACATTTGGAGAATGTAGAAGACCGATCATTTGAATTGTATTCATATTCCAAACTTCTAATTTATAAAAAATAAAATAATAAAAATCTTAGCCTCTCAAAATTTTATTTTATAAATATTAATTTTTTTATTAATTAGATAGAAAAATTATAACCATTCAATTATCAAGATCTAAACTGGTCCACGATGCATATGAAAAACGATTCTGTTCAAGAAAAAAATATCTTCGTGAAAGGAGGCGTCCAATAAACGTTCAGAGAACGTAGGTAACTAATCATTTGAATTGTATTCACATTCGAAACTTCTAATTTATAAAAAATAAAAAAATAAAAATCTAAGCCCCTCAAAATTTTATTTTATAAATATTAATTTTTTATTAATTAGAGAGAAAAATTATGACCATCCGATTTTCCGGATCTCAACTGCCCCACGATGCATATCGAAAACGGATCTGGATTCCCCGAAAAAAAAAATCTTCTCGGGAAGGAGGCCTTCGATAAACGTACAGAGAATCTAGAAAGTTATTAAATATAGAATAATAGCTGTTTCTCGCGAGTGAACCATTTTATATTCTTTTATACGAGCCATTCATACCTTTGAGAATAGTGTGAATGTGTGATGCACCATCCAACGGTTGCTGTGGCGAAAAAACGAAAGATGATCAATCATTCATTAGCGCAAAAGACACGACCCGCTTCCACGTGGGGGGAAAGAGGTCCGGCCAGTGGGAAGGTACTCCAGCCGCGGGCTAAATGCCATCGTAAGGATCCGAACTCATCGCAATGGACATCCCCCCAAGTTTGCTGTGGATCTCCCTCACCCTCGCTCTCCTCTACTTCCTCGCCACAGCTGTAAAGAAGAACTCGCCTTCCTCCAACGTCAGGCTGCCGCCCGGCCCAGCCGGGCTTCCCATTCTGGGCAGCCTCTTCGTGCTGGGCAACCAGCCCCACCGCTCGCTCGCCCGCCTGGCCAAGACCCACGGTCCCGTGATGGCCCTCAAGCTCGGCCTCACCACCACCGTCGTGGTCTCCTCCCCCGCCGCCGCCCGCGAGGCCCTCCAGAAGAAAGACCAGCCCCTCTCAGCCCGGTGGGTTCCCGAAGCCGCCCGGGTCTACGGCCACGAGCAGGTGTCCATGATATGGGGCCTCGCCACCCCGTCCTGGAAACACCTCCGCGCCATCTGCAGCACTCACCTCTTCTCCGTCCGAAGCCTCGACGCCACCCGAGGCCTCCGCCAGCAGAAGACCCGCGAGCTCGTCGCCTACGTCCGTGCGCATGCCAGCCGTCCGATTGACGTCGGCCGAGTCGTCTTCGGGACAGTCGTCAATCTCATATCCAACACACTGTTCTCATTCGACATGGTGGATCTCCACTCGGAATCCACCCAAGAGTTCAAGGACTTAGTGTCGGCCCTCACTTCGGAGGTTGGCAAGCCGAACCTCTCCGACTTCTTTCCGGCGCTTCGCATCATCGACCCGCAAGGCCGGCGGCGCCAAGTCGAGGTCCATCTCAAGAAATTGTTCAAGGTGTTCGACGAAATGATAGACCAAAGATTGAGCTCCAATCCTACAGCGGCGGCAGCAGAGCGTGGTGGTGATTTCTTGGACGCAGTTCTCCAGCTCCACGCCGAATCCAAGCTCGACCGGAAGGTTATAAGATCCCTCCTCGCGGTATCACTTCTCCTAACACTTCTTATATGCATATGAAATGAAATCGATCGAAATAAAGAAAGAATTAATAGGAGCTGATAGTGGTTTAGTAATTAATCAGGACTTGTTTGCTGCCGGGACGGATACGAGCACCATCGCGACGGAGTGGGCCATGGCTGAGCTGCTTAAGAACCCGAGCAAACTGGCCAGAGTCCGTAAAGAACTGGAGGAAGCGATCAGCTTGCCAGGTCAAGAAGTAGAGGAGTCGGACATTGCCCGGTTGCCTTACCTCCAAGCGGTGGTGAAGGAGGTTCTGAGGCTGCACCCACCGGGGCCGCTGCTGCTGCCGCACCGGGCGGTGGAGGCCGGGGTGGAGCTGGGAGGCTACGCGGTGCCGGAGGGGGCCCGGGTGCTGGTGAACGTGTGGGCCATGGGCCGGGACGAGGAGGTGTGGGCGGAGCCGGAGGCTTTCGCGCCGGAGAGGTTTCTGGGGCGGGAGGTGGACTTCCGTGGACGGGACTTCGAGCTGATCCCATTCGGGTCCGGGCGTCGGGCGTGTCCCGGGATGCCGCTGGCGGCGCGGATGGTGCACCAGTTGCTGGCCTCGCTGCTGCGGGCGTTCGACTGGAGTTTGCCCGAAGGGATGGGACCCGCTGACGTGGACCTCTCCGAGAAGTTTGGCGCTACGCTGGCCATGGCCAGCCCGCTACGGGCTGTGGCCGTCCCAGACGTGTGACTCCGGAGGATTATTAATTTAGTCCATTAGCAGCTCAATATTGCATGGCACGAGCGTTGAATTTACTTAGCTTATGCATTGCAGCTTCCAGCATTGATAGTATAATACTAAAATGCCGTTGAGATTTGATGCAAATCTAATTATTCGTCTGCTATGTTTTTGGTCTATCTAATCTGATCGATTTTTAATTTTTCAATTTTCCTATTTTTTAGGAGCAAGTAATGGATCATGTTTTCAGCATTTTTCTTATTTTTTCCCACGATTCCAGGTTAGGTTGAGATCGTGGGCATGTAATTAATCATGTACCAGTATTAACTGTTTTTTCTTTGTATGCCTATATAAGGCAACCAGATTGTACTATGTTATGTGTAGAAGCACTATTATCTTCCTTTCTCAGGATATCCTGTTCTCTGATTTTTTTGCTTGCTCTCTGTGTGATTTTGTTGTAGCTAAAATAAGGTATTGTTGTGAAGTTGTCTTCATTTCAATAGTGGTATCAGAGAGGTTCGACCAAGCTAGATATTTTTGTGTGGTGCAAAGGTTGACTGTTGTAGCAGAAGTTCTTCAAGGGTATTGGTGACAGCAACTGTCCAGCTTCAAGGGAGTAAGATTTGTTGCACACAAGGTGTTCGACAATAGTCCCAAGTGAAGTGTTTTCACCATGGCTAATGGTATGTGTTGCCGTCCTTACCGTCATGGCCCGCAGCTCGGATGTAGCACCGGATGACAGCCTCATTTTCCGGAATCTAATGATACCCGATCATGCAAAATAGAGTCAGAGACCTGAACCAGGAATCCCGGCAAGAGCACTCTGACGATCAAGCCAGCGGACGGTAAAGAAGAACAGATCCTTCAAGGCGGCTCCCTATTCGGTCACCACGCTTAAAGGAGAGTTTTTAGTAAAGGATGGAGTAGGAAGGGTAGGAGAGGAGTGAGGCTCGAGCCATGACGGTCGTGTCCATCGCAACTCTCTTTGAGAGTTTCGCAGTAGCCTCCATGCGCTCCCTCCGCTTCTATCTCATTCTCCTCATTTTCCTTGCTTCTTGCCTCAATTTTTCCCCTCCTCGGGGTGCTCGAAGGTCAACGGCATCCGTTGGCTATGCTCCCGAGGTCATTTCTCCATATAGTAGGAAGTTATGTTGCGAGCCTTGTTTTCCCGGTGGGTTATCATGGATGGGGAAGTTCGGCAGGATCTCGATCCAGGGATAGCCGCCCTTAGGTCTGAGGTCCCTGACGCGGCCTTCTCCTTCTGGGTGGTACAGATGGTCGGTTGCAGGACTCGGTAGCTCGATCGAGGCACTCTTCTCAAACTGGTACAAACGAGGGTAGGCGCACTTCTCTATCTTTGGGGCGTTGTACTGGACACGTTGCACTGTGTGCGCTGGCTTAGATAATAGACTTGGTACTGACATCTTTGTCCTTTTCGTGATGCTTCTGAGGGTGCTCGACTTCGGTCGAGGTTGGATCGACCCTTGGGGAGCCACCTGGCAAAGGAGCGAAGGAAGCTCGACTTCGGCCGAGGTGGGCTCAACCCTTGGAAAGCCACTTGGCGAAGGAGCTGAGGAAGCTCGACTTCGACCGAGGTGGGCTCGACCCTTGGGGAGCTACCTGGTGAAGGAGCTGAGGGAGCTCGACTTTGGTCGAGGTGGGCTCGACCCTTTGGGAGCTACCTGGCAAAGGAGCGGAGGGAGCTCGACTTCGGCCGAGGTGGGCTTGACCCTTGGGGAGCCACCTAGCGAAGGAGCCGAGGGAGCTCGACTTCGACCAAGATGGGCTCGACCCTTGGAGAGCCATCTAGCGAAGGAGCTGAGAGAGCTCGACTTCGACCGAGGTAGGCTCGACCCTTGGAAAGCCACCTAGCGAAGGAGCTGAGAGAGCTCGACTTCGACCGAGGTGGGCTCGACCCTTGGGGAGCCATCTGGTGAAGGAGCGAAAGGAGCTCAACTTCGATCGAGGTGGGCTCGACCTTGGGGGAGCCACTTGGTGAAGGAGCTCAGAAAGAAATTCGACATGGCAACATCTACCCACTTCGTTGCCAGCTGGATCAGAGGTGTACTTCTTGTCAGCGGTCTTGCCATATTATTTGCCCCTCGCTCTTAAATCCCATCGAAGCATCATGACTGGGATAAAGGGAGTTAATGCGGAGCTAACATGGAAGGACGAAAATCTGGTGCCATCATTGCCACTATCACCACCACTTCACAGGTCGTGCCTTGAGGTCCAATGCGCGGGCGCCACGTCCGTGAGTCCGAGGAATCATAATTATGGGTGCCAGGCCCGAGGCGATTTTCAGCGCATCAAAGCATTGCCACCGGTCGTCCCCATACATGGTGCTTATCTGATGATGGAGATACAAAAAGGATGTACGGCCGCTGTCCATCAGTTTTGAAAGGAGAGAGGGCTTTTCACAAACTTGCTCTTTTGAATTTCTCACACTCATCGGCGGTTCAGAGTTTCTTCTTCCTTGGCTATCCTCTCTCTTCAAGATCAACAGGTTAGTCCCTGCATCCTTCCTTCCTTTTTCTTCTTCTTCTTTTTTCCAACCAGTAGTGTCCAAGTCCTTTCCCTTTTCTCAGGTAGACCGAAACCTTCTTTTAGGTCTTCCATACTCTTCGTCTTCATCCATTCTTCCTTGAATGGCTCCTTCGGGCAGAACCCTTCGATCCTCTAGCAATCCCAACGAAGCAGGCCCCTCTCGGCCGAGGACTCCATCCTCCGATGAGGAGGATGAAGTTCCTCTTAAGGTCCGGAGGTGCCTGCATCCCACCAGGATCATCATAGGAAGTCCTAGGGTTCCTCCTGCTTCCTCTATTCTTGATGTCACTCCTCCGGTGCCAGTGACTTCGACTGGTCCCTTCGGCATCGTTTCGACGATAACCGAAGAGGACCTTTCTCTGATTCGGGAGATATACGGGGTCCCAAATTTTATCCGGCTCTCGCTCCCAAGGCCAAGGGAACGGGCCATCTCAAGTGGTCCGGGTTGGACCACCTTTTACGAAGAGTTCCTTGTTGGGGGCTTTTGTTTTCCTCTTCACCCTATTTTCCTTTCCTTCCTCAACAATTTCTGCCTTGTGCCGGCCCAGTTGGCCCCCAATGCCATCAGGGTCATTGTAGCCTTCATCATTTTTTATCACTTTCATGGGTTTGTTGTCTGTTTTTCCTTGTTCAGTGCTCTCTTCACCCTGAAACGCCACCCCACCGATGATGGGTGGTGGTTTCTTTCCCCCAGTCTAAGTGCCTCAGGTTCGACCTCCCCACTTCTATCAAGGGATGGAAGAACCGATACTTCTTTGCCTCGGTCGAGGATGTTGACTGGGTCTGGAGTGATCCGGACTGGTCCCCGACCCACAACTCCAAGTAGAGTTTGCCGACCGGGAGGTCTTCACTCAGTTGATCAGTGATGAGCTCCCCTCCCTCGACATTCTGCTATTGGAGCAGAACTTGTTTGAGGCCAGGGTCAGCTCGATCCGAGAACTTGGTGAGTCTCTACCGGATGTGTCCCTTTTTTTTTTTTTGACTTAGGACTGACCCCCTTTTCTTCTTTCTTGCAGGAATGAAGTATCCGACCTAGCTCTTGATGGAGTCCGCTCGTAAGAGGAGTTCTTCGACCGGGCCCAAGGAGACTACGCTGAAGAGGGCCCGGGTGGAGACCGGCCGGGGGTCTGGGTCTGCTCTGTCTTCAGAGGCGAGGGCGGTCGATCTAGCTTTCCAGCCCCCATAGCAGCGAGCTCCCTCCTCAGAAGTCATCGAGGTCGAGGAGGGGAGGGGAGATGAGCGGCCTGCTCTGCCACCTACATCACCGACCATGGAGACATGCCTTACAGCAGCGATCGAGGTCCCTCCATGGTCCTTGCCATCAAATGTCGAGGAGGCCTCGGCACCGTCATCCTCCGAACCTTGGCAAGCACCGACGGGGGTCCCGATGAATGCCTTAGTCATCCGAGACCTTACCTTGACGGAAAGGATGATGGAGTACGCCGTTCAGCACCGAGACTGCCACGTGAAGGGAGGCAGGGACTACTTGATGGCCATACTTGGCATAATTCCCCAGCTCTACTCGGTGAGTGCCTTGCTCCTTTAATATTCCAGTCAGGTCACTGAGACTAATCTTCTTTTTGGTGCAGATCGAAATCGACGTGCTCCTGCTTCGAGACTTCTACACCAACTGGGTGAAGAGGGAGGCTGAGAAGGAGAAATGACTGGGCAATCTCATGACCGATGTGAAGGTCCTAATGAAGAAGGGGTAGGAAATGAAGGAGGTTAACAATTTCCTTCGACGTGACCTGTCTTGGGTTGAGGGGTGTATCAGGGAACTCGAGGCATCCCTGGCTGAAGAGAAGGCATGAATGAAGCACCATGCAGAGGAGTCCACGGTGGAGATATCCCGCTTGCAAGGACAATCTCGAACCCTCGAGGTCCAAGTGGATGAGGTTCTTGTCAAGTTGGCGACAACCGACGGCAAGGCAAAGGGGGCATTGGCATTGATGAAAGCTACTAAGAAAGAAGCCCTTGAGGCCGTGCCCAAGTTCTGGGCATCACAATAGTTCGATGTCGAGGTCCACGAGGCAGCCATGGACTCCTTCATCAAGGGATTCGAAGCCTGCCGGGAGAAAGTGACGTCGACCTTCCCGGAGCTCAACTTGGAGGGCATCATCGTCGATGATGCGGGGGAGCAATCTGAAGAGGTGGGGGCCCCATCGGAGGCAACAGAGGTAGTGACTGTCGAGCAGCCAGCTGAGCAGATGGCCATGCCGATGGAGGTCCAAGGGGTTGCTGATGCACCGGCGCACCGACCTGGGAAGGAGCGGGTGATGTAGTGACCTTCCAAGGGCCTTCACCCCCCTGACTTTTGTACTTAGGATAGGATTTTTAACTTTATTTTTGGGACTGCCCGGCCTGTCGGGGGTCCTTTCAAGTTGAAATGAAATTTCCTTTCTTCATATCTTCTTGCCTTGCATTTTAATCTTCTATTCCTTTTGTGCTTCATGTGTTTTCTTGCAATTTCATGAACTTAGGTCTTGTCAAGGTCCAGCCATCCGGGTCTCCAAATTTTAGGCCTCTCTAGGAGGCCTCAATTGTAGTAGATGACTTAGAAGGGATCTGGAAGTTCCCAGAGAGGTCATCTGCGCTGGACTGGGGCACCTGTTGGAGGACTCTAGATGCCTGCTCGGGGTTGGCGACCTGTTTACGGGTCCTTCTGTCCATGTCGGGAGTCGAGGTGCGACTTCAAGAGCTTGACCTCATTGAGGAACTTGGCTTCGGTGAAGAGCTTGGCCTCATCAAGGAGCTTGACTTCAGCCAGGAGCTTGGTCTCATCAAGGAGCTTGACTTCAGCCAGGATCTTGGCCTCATCAAGGAGCTTGACTTCAGCTCTTGGTTTGAATGCAGAACTTTAGAAGCTCCCTGGTATAAGGGGCCAAACTGTGAGTCCAGGCGATAGATGGCGGGATTCATGGGGTTTCCCGGCTGACGCCCAAGACTGTGAGTAGGGCCACAGGTGTGAGACTTCTGGAGTTTTCCATCTTGAGTCACCGAGCTTCGAGAATTTTTGATCTTGAGGCACCGGGCTTCGGGGGTTTTCTGTCTTGAGGTGCTAGGCTTTGAGAGTTTTCGATCTTGAGATACCGGGCTTCAGGAGTTTCCAGTCTTGAGGTGACGGGCTTCATGAGTTTCTGATCTCGAGGTGTCGGGCTTCATGAGTTTCCGATCTTAAGGTACCGGGCTTCGGGAGTTTCCGATCTTGAGGTGCCGGGATTCAGGAGTTTCCAATCTTTAGGTGCCGGGCTTCATGAGTTTCCAGTCTTGAGATGCCGAGCTTCATGAGTTTCCAGTCTTAACATGCCAGGCTTCAGGAGTTTCCAGTCTTGAGGTGCCGGGCTTCATGGGTTTTTAGTCTTAAGGTGCCAGGCTTTAGGAGTTTCGGGTCCTGAGGTACCGGGCTTCATGAGTTTCCGATCTTAAGGTGCCGGGCTTCAGGAGTTTTCAATCTTCCTTCGCCATACCTGGGGTCGAGCGAAAGCATTCCTGCGATACAAAGGTAACTATTGTACAAAAATAAATTTTATTATTGATGGAAGGAAGTCTTACATCTTTGATAGTACATCCTCAAGTTGCTGGCATTCTAAGCTCATGAGAATCGTGCTCCATCAAGCTCGACGAGGTAGTAGGCCCCATGAGGAAGGGCCTCGACTACTCTGTACAGGCCTTCCTAGTTTGGAGAAAGTTTGCCGTATTTTCGAGGTTGGGAGGCTTCCGCCCACCGCAGGACCAAATCGCTCGGATGGAAGGTCTTTGGCTTCACCCTGGAGTTATAATACCGGGCCACCCATTGCCGGTAGGCCGCCATCCAGAGTCGAGCCTTATCCCTTGTTTCTTCAAGGAGGTCCAGGTTGAGTAGGAGCCGAGCTGGGTTCTCAGCTTCATCGTACTGCTCTACCCGTAATATGGGTAGACTTAGCTCCACCGGGATCATGGCTTCAACACCGAAGATGAGGTTAAAGGGTGTCTCGTCTATGATCATTGGTGGGGACATCGGAGGAACCAGAATTAGACAAAGGCTTTTCAACCCTCTGTGAATTGATCAATAATTTATGAGTCCATCTGTAATAAGGGCTTAGCACATCTGAGTCCATTTTAGTTGTTATTTGAGTCTTTTGAGTTTCAGTTCTGTACTAGTCAGCTCATGTTGAGCTAGTTCAGTCCAGTGTTAATCAGCTCATGTCGAGCTAATTTTATTTTTTTGAGTCCTATTCAATCATATTAAAGACTCAAGACCACATCATACAAGTGAAGACCAAGTCCAACTAGATTGAAGACATGGAAGTATAGCCCAAGTCCAACCCAGCTTGAAGATTTGAAGACCCCAGGAGGAAAATTCAGAAAACCCTGATTTATTACAGATGCCCTCCAGATGCCCAGATTCCCTTCCAGATGCCAAAGTATATTCATAGATAAGGGCATCCATGATTCCAGAGGTCCATCTGCATCCTAGCCCAAAGAAATCAAGCCCAGGCGCCAAGCCCAAGCCCCTAAGAAGCAAGATACCAGGGAATATTCCTACTACCTGGCTACCAGGCCACCCCAGCTTCCAAAGGCCCAAACCCATGCGCCCGAGCCCCTTTGGGCCGGTCTCTTGCTTCTCCTAGAAGCCTAACACGCCCCCCTAGGCATCCTTGGAGTGTTGGCCAAGTCAAGAGAATTTTTAGGGATTTTTTCTACCTAATGTTTCCTTATTTTCTAGCTAGGGTTTGAGAGGGAAAAGGATTCTTATGTAAAGACTTATGTGCCCTTACTTGGAGCCCAAGGTTAAGGGTCTATCTAAAGGACCCTAGCCTCTTGTATGAAAAGAGATTTTGATATATGAAATAAACCTTGAGTTCTTATATCGTTTTGAGTGATTACCCTGCTGTGTGCATAAAGGGGTTCGAGAGTTCTTCTTCCCGGTGTTTGCAACCATCTTCTTGCCGCCAACCATCCTTCCAGCCCCTCCAAAACTTTCTTTTCTTTGCTGTTTTCCTTTGTTTTCTTGATTTTCTCTAAGTTTTCTAACCCCTGATAGGTCATTCGTAGGTCCTCGAGTTCCTATGAATCCAACGACTCCAGCCACGCCTCAATCGGACCACCGAGCAGAAAGCCGGGTATCCACGGGTCTTTGACTCGATTTTCCATGCCGCATCCATCAAGGAACGAGAGATCCCTTCACTGCGATCTTCACCGGGCTCTTCAGATGTTGTCAGGTACACCCCCTCTACCTCCAGTCTTATTATTGTAGAAGAACTTGCCCTAACCGAGGCTTCTCAGCCCCGGCGAGCAGAAAGCCGGGTACACCCCCTCTACACTGCAATTCTTTTGTATTTTTCTAGGTTCTAATCTGCATGCTTGGCTTCAAAAATTCATACAAAATTTTTTACAACTAATTTTGATATGAAATTCGGGAATTAATCACCTAACCCCACATGTAAAATATACAAAAAGAATTGCATGCATATTAGTCCCGCATCAGTCATTCGGGGCATTATGTGGTATGCCCACAAGACATTAGGGAGTTTTTTGGCCCATCTACCTTTGGCCTGGTCTAGCATGGTCTGGAGTCCTTGAAGGATGGTCCGATTAGTCACCTCAGCCTCTTCGTTGGTCTGAGGGTGGGCCATCGAGATGAAGCAATGGCGGATGTTGAGGCCATCGCAGAACTCCTCGAACTCCTGATTGTCGAACTGCCGTTCGTTATCAGTGATGATGGTATGAGGGAGTCCGAAGTGGCATATGATTGATTTCCAAAAGAACTTGCTGACGTTGGCCTTTGTGATCCGTGCTAGTGATTAGATCTCGACCCACTTAGTGAAGTAGTCGATGGCGACTATCAAAAATTTGCATTGCCCAGGCACGGGAGGAAATGGACCAAGGATGTCCATGCCCCACTAGGCGAACGACCAGGGGCAGAAAGCTGGGAGAGTGGTGCAGCCAGCTGACGCTGCATGCTGGCATCGATCACACTTCTTTATGAAGTTGGCTTCATCTTTTCTCATGATTTTCTAGTAGTACTCCTGTCGGAGGGCCTTGTATGCCAATGTCTTGCCCCCCACATGATTTCCATAGAGGCCTTCGTATATCTCTTGAAGTATGAAGGCCGCCTCCGAGTGTCTCAGGTACTTCACGGGTGGGTAGGAGTAGGACCTTCGGTAGAGTTGCCTGTCCATCAGCACGAAGCGTGTGGCCTTCCTCTTGATGAGGCTGGCCTCTATGCGATCTTCATGTAAGGTACCGTCAATAATGTACTTGACATACTTGTCGATCCAGCTGGGCTCCGAGGTGACTTGCTGGACTTCCTGGGATTTCTCATAGCATGGGGCCTAAAGATTCTTGATATAGGAATGCCCCAAGGATGAGTCCGGTAGGGTCGCTAGCCGGGAAAGGACGTCAGCACGAGCGTTCTCCCCGCGTGGAATGTGAGAGATGCTGAAGCGCCTGAAGCTCACTGCACTTGTCCATACTAGCTCCAGGTACTTCGACATTTGAGGGTCCTGGGCCTCAAATTTCCCTGAGACCTGCTTGGCCACTAACTATGAGTCGGTGAAGACTTTCAGGTTGGGTACATTCAGTTCACGAGAGACTCTCAGTCCTGCGAAGAGTTCCTCATACTCTGCCTGGTTGTTGGTGGCTACGAACTAGAAACGGAGCGCACACTCGGCGATGACTCCTTCGTCGTTGGCGAGAATGAGTCCAACTCCACTTCCCCCAGCATTGGATGCTCTATCCACATGCAGGACTCAAATATCCCCCTCTGGTTCAAGTCTCGTTTGTTGCTCTTAGGAGATCTCCTCTGGCTCCTTGCCCAAGCCTATACACTTGACCAGGAAGTCAGCCAATACCTGTGCCTTCATGGATGACCTCGGCCAGTAGGTAATGTCAAATTCACTGAGCTTCAGTGCCCACTTCGCCAGACGTTCGGATGTATTAGGGTGGCTAAGTATGGCCTTCAGTGGTTGGTCCGTCAAAACCATGATTAGGTGTGCTTGGAAGTAAGGCCTGAGATGCTGGGCAGACATGATGAGCATAAAAATTAACTTCTAAGAGTGAGAATACCTGATATCAGCATCGCGGAGGAGATTGCTAGTATAGTATACTGGCCTCTGGACTCCATCCTTGTCTGTGCGGACCAAGACCAAGCTGACAGCTCTCGGGGTGATGTCATGTATAGGAGGAGCTCTTCTCCATCTTCTGACCGGGAAAGCAGTGGTGGTGTTGCCAGGGTCTTCTTCAGCTCCTTGAAGGCTTCTTGGCACTCCTTTGTCCAAGTGAAGTCATGCATCTTTCGCAGTGCCTTGAAGAAGGTTTAGCAGCGATCAACGGATTGCGAGATGAACTGGTTCAAGGCCGCTATATGGTCGATGAGTTGCTGGACTTGCTTCTTGGAGGTAGGATACTTCATATCAAGAATTTCTTGGACCTTTTCTGAGTTGGCCTCGATCCCTCTCTAGGTGACCATGAAGCCGAGGAACTTTCCAACTGCTATGCCAAAAGCGTACTTCGCCGGGTTCAACTTCATTTAGTGTAGGTGAAGGTTACAAAAGGTCTCCGCCAGATCATCGACATGGTCCGAGGTCGGCCTGCTCATGACGAGCATGTCATCCATGTAAACTTGTATGTTGTAGCCGATCTGGTCTTTAAAAACCTTGTTGACTAGCCGCTGGTATGTGGCGCCAGTATTTTTCAGACCGAACGATATTATCCTGTAGCAGTATGTCCCGCGGTCCGTGATGAAGGCAGTGTGCTCCTTGTCCTTTGGGTGCATTCGGATCTGGTTGTACCCAGAGAATGCATCCATGAAGGAGAGTAAGCGGTGCCTCGAGGTGGCTTCCACGAGTTGGTCAATCTTCGAAAGTGGGAAGCTATCCTTCGGGCAAGCACGGTCGAGGTCGGTGTAGTCTATACAGATCCTCAGTTTTTCGTTGCTCTTATTAACCATGACCATGTTTGCCAACCGCTAGGGTACTGTACTTCATGAATGAACCCAGTCGTGAGGAGCTTCTCCACTTCATCGTCGATTTCCTTCTACCTTTTCGAGGCAAAACTTCTCTTCTTCTGCCAAACTGGGCTGGTTCAACATTCAGCTTTGATGATGTCAGGGGGAATCCCTGGCATATCAGCTGTGGTCCAAGCAAACATGTCCGCATTCGCTCGGAGGAAACTCAGTAGGCGAGCTCGTTCTTCTTCTAGTAGTTGGGCTCCTACCTACACCATCTTCAATGGGTCCGAGTCGAGGGGATACGTCAAAAGACATTCGATGAGGCCGCCCCTAGGATCCTGTACCCTTTGATCAAGGTCGCCGACACCGGGATCGTCTTCGATGCTTCAGGCCCCGGGGATGGCCTGCAGGCAATGTTGGACTGGTTGAGCCACTCCCCTTATTTCTTCCACACCGTAGGGGGTCAGGAACTGTACCAGCAACCATTTGGTAGATATGACCGTATCAAGTAAGTTGAGCCTGAGGTAGCCAAGAATTACATTGTAAGGTGATGGGAGCTTAACGATAGTGAAGATCATCATGACCGTAGTCTATTGGGGTGGTGACCCGGATGTGATAGGGAGAGTAATTTCTCCCTCGACTCCCATGGAATCTCCAGTGAAACCCATGAGAGGGGTGTGCACTGGTCTCGGTCGATCAGAGGACATGTTCATCCGAGAGAAGGCATCGTAGAAAAGGACATCAGTCGAGCTCCCACTATCGACCATAACTCATCTTACAGGATGCCTGGCAATGGTTATTTCGACCATGACAGCATCATTGTTTACATTTTCTTCCCCACTTTCCTTTCCCTTCGCAAAGGGGAGTACATTTTCCAGACTATCTCCCTCCCGGGCTCTCTTATGGGCATGCTCTATCCCCCAACATATCAGATCCACAGGCTTCTCGATGAGTCGATTGTTGACTACAGGGATAGGGGGAAGAGCTGCAAGTGGCTGATTCTCCGCCGGGACCTCTCCCCTCATGAACTTTCTGAGATAGCCCCTCCTTATTAGGTCTTTGATTTTCCTTCTTAGGTTACGGCAATCCTCGGTATTGTGATGTGGTCGCGATGGAATTGACAATACTTCATCCTATCATGACCGCCTGACGATTTCAGTGGGGGAGGTTGTGTAGGTAGCGCTCGCCCTCAATTTTTATCAAGATTTTTGACCTCAAAGCGAGGAGGGGAGTAAAGGTCTTCTCTACAATGGGACCTCCCATCGGCTTTGGTCCCAACCGGAAGTCCATGGATGGTCTAGGTCTTCAAGTCCCGGATGCTTCCCTCAGGGTTGATTTCTTTGGAGGCTTCCCATCTAGTTCTCTTCTGGTGCGGTCGGCCTCCTCGGTATGGATGTATTTGTGGACATGGAGAAGGAGTTCAGAGTACATCTTCGATGGCTTCTTGTCCAAGGAGTAGGTCAGGCGGGAGGTTTTGAACCCTCTCTTTAATACCAGCATGGCGACGGGCTCATCCAGATTGTAGATCTCAAGGATAGTAGCTTTGAAGCGGGTCACGTAGTCCTGCAGGGGTTCATGATCTTGCTGCCTAATAGAGAAGAGGTATCCACCTCACGTGGCACCTTCCGACATGCATCGAAGTGGGCCACAAATCTCCTCGCCAGCTATAGAAAGGAGTCAATGCTTTCAGGCTTGAGGTGGGTGAACCAGACTCGAGCGGCCTTCCAGAGGGTGGCCAGAAAGGTGATGCATAGGAGGGCATTCATCACTCCCTGGACTCTCATGAGAGCCTTATAGCTCTTTAGGTGGTCCAGGGGGTTGGTGGTCCCGTTGTAGGGATCCACTTGAGGCATGCAGAGCCAACTTGGGATCGGTTCCTCTTGGATTTTTCAGTAGAAGGGGGGTCGGGCATCATAGTCCGCTGGCTCCTTAGAGGAGCCCTGCATGTTGATGAACTGGCGAGAAAGCTCTACTAGCCTGCGCTCTTGTTCTTCTAGGTGCCTCTCGGCTATGCGCCTAATGGCCTCGTCAGTGGAACCATCCACTGAGGCTGCTAGAGAAGATGGGGTTGACAGTTGAAGATGTTAGCGATGAGGAACCTTGCCTCGGTGATATTTTCCATGCTTGACGATGGCATTTCCATCTATCGGGGATCGGCTCTCCCGGTCAACCGACCTAGAATGATTTCTCTTCACGGGGATTCGGTGACTTCCCCGGGGATCAGTCATGGCCCGTGGATGCGACGGCTTGCCTTGGATGGAGCACAGGCTATCACGAGGGTCGACGACTTGGGCCGTAGGGGTCCCTGGTTATGGTAGGGTGACTAGGGAGCGTTGTTGGTGCTGCAGCTACCTCACAGCCATTGTTAGAACCTGCATTTCTTGGATGAGTGTAGCATACTGACCGTCTACCTAGAGTGGCTATGGTAGAGTGGGAAGCTCCCTTTCTGGACTACATGGGCCCATAGGAGAGGGGCATCCCCTGCTCGATTGGTGGAGGCTTCTCGCATGCGAGTAACCACCATGCTTCAAGTGGAGCTATTCTCAAAGTTGTGGGGGGCTTGTTTCGATAGGGGCTTTCCTCCTTCCTGGCATGCCAATCTGTTGCCATTATTACCATCGTAGCCTATAGCTCAGATGTGGCACTAGATGACAGCCTCGTTTCCCGGAATCTAGCGATACTCGGTCTTGCAAAATAGAGTTAGAGACCCGGACCGGGGATCTCGGTGGGGGCACTCCGATGATCAAGTCAGCGGACGGTAAAGAGGAATAGATTCTTCAGAGCGGCTCCCTCTTCGGTCACCATGCTTGAAGGAGAGTTTTTAGTAAAGGATGGAGTAGGAAGGGTAGGAGAGTGTGAGGCTCGAGCCATGATGGCTGTGTCCGTCGCAACACTCTCCGGGAGTTTCGCGGTAGCCTCCATGCGCTCCCTTCACTTCTATTTCTCTCTTCTCCTTTTTCTTGCTTCTTGCCTCGATTTCTCCCCTCCTGGGGGTGCTTGAAGGTCAACGACATCCGTTGGCCGTGCTCTCGAGGTCATTTCCCCATATATTAGGGAGTTATGTTGCGAGCCTTGTTTTCCTGGTGGCTTATCATGGCTGGGAAAGTTTGACAGGGCCTCGATCTGGGGGTAGCCGCCCTCAGGTCTGAGATTCCTGATGTAGCCTTCTCCTTTTGGATGGTACAGATGGTTGGCTGCAGGATCCAGTGCCTCGATTGGGGCACTTCTCCTAAACTGGTGCAAACGAGGGTAGGTGCATCTCTCTAGCTTTGGGATGCTATACTGGACATGCTACACTGTAGGCACCGGCTTTGATGGCAGACTTGGTACTGATGCCTTTGTCCTTTTCGTGACACTTTTGAGGGAGCTCGACTTTGGCCAAGGTGGGCTCGACCCTTGGGGAGCTACATGACGAAGGAGCGGAGGGAGCTCGACTTCGGCCGAGGTGGGCTCGACCTTGGAGAGCCACCTGGCGAAGGAGCGGAGGGAGCTTGACTTCGGTCGAGGTGGGCTCGACCATTGGGGAGCCACCTGGCGAAGGAGCTGAGGGAGCTCGACTTCAGCTGAGGTGGGCTTGACCCTTGGGAAGCCACCTGGCGAAGGAGCTAAGGGAGCTCGACTTTGGGTCAAGGTGATCTCGACCCTTGGGAAGCCACCTAGCAAAGGAGCTGAGGGAGCTCGACTTCGACCGAGGTGGGCTCGACCCTTAGGGAGCCACCTGGCGAAGGAGCGGAGGGAGCTCGACTTCGATCGAGATGGACTCGATCTTTGGGGAACCAGCTGGCGAAGGAGCGGAGGGAGCTCGACTTCGACTGAGATGGGCTCGACCCTTGGGGAGCCACCTGGCGAAGGAGCTAGAAAAGAAATCTGAGATGGCGACATCTACCCGCTTCGCTTCCAGCTGGATCCGAGGTGTACTCCATATCAGCGATCTTACCACATCAGTATGACTAGTCTGAACCTTAACCAATCTTTATGCCTATTCTTAATGGAAAAAATTATGAGTTTTGGAGTATAAAGATGAGAATATTTTTCATTTCACAAGATCTTTGGGATTTTGTTAAGAAGGGCTATGCTGAAGTAGAGGGCTCCAAAGAAAAGGCTGTCGACCTTAAGGAGCTTCGGAAGAAAGATGCAAAAGCTCTGCTTGTTTTGCAGCAAGCTATGACAGAAACTTTTTTTCCCTGGATTGCCAATGCCACCAAATCAAATGAAGCTTGGACTACTTTGAGGCAAGAATATCATGGTGACAAGAAGGTAACAACTATGAAACTCCAAACTCTCTATAGAGAATTTGAGACCTTGTTCATGAAAGGTAGTGAATCCATTCAAGAGTTTTTTTCTAGAGTTTCTATAATTATAACTCAAATGAAAACTTTTGGAGAGAATGTCGGTAATCAAAAAGTTGTAGAGAAGATCTTGAGGAGTTTACCATCCAAATATGATCATGTTGTCATTGCTATAGAGGAGTCTAAGGACTTGACCACTTATTCTGTTAATGAACTGTTGGGTTCTCTTTTGGCATATGAAGAAAGGATGAACAAGTCAGTTGAGAAGAGTGTAGAGCAAGCCTTTCAAGCCCAAGTCAAATTGGAGGACAATGACAGAAAAAAAGATGCTATTTCTGACCAAAAGTGTGCAGGTCAAGGGTGCGGTAAAGGTGGCTGCCGTGGACGTGGACATGGACATGGGAGGTCTGAGGTTGGTCAAAACAAGTTAGATATGGGTGATCATGAAAATCAAAGGCATAATTACAAGAATAGATATTGCAAATATTGCAAGAAATCTGAGCACACAGAGCCGTATTGCTGGGACAAGGCAAAGGAGCGAGCCAACTTTACAGAAGAAAAACTTGAAGAGAGTAATCCTTTTTTTACTTATGAATCTAAAATAAGAAAGTCTAGTGTTTGGTTTCTGGATAGTGCATGCAGGAAGCACATGACAGGATAGAAAACTCTATTTCACAATTTGGATGAATATGTAAAGCTACAGGTTAGACTTGGTGATGACAAGTTGATTCAGATTGAAGGCAAGGGAACAATTACAATAAAGGCTAAATCAGGTACAAAAAGGTTGATTCAAGATTGATATGGCGACATCCGCTGACATGGATCAATGCGGCTACATCTGCTGACGTGGAGCCTGCGGACGGCCATGATGGCAAGAAGCTCACCACCTGGGCAAGGTCGAATGATGAAGAACCAAGGGGACCACCCTTCCAAGGTAAGCACCTAGTCAAGGTAGTGCTTATTGGGTGAGCCCCCCGTCTGAGGTCAGCTCCCGATCGAGGTTGAGTCTGCCTCTCCAGAAGGGACCGCCCTTTCGAGGTCGGCTCCCAGTCGAGACAGGGCTCATTAGATGAGCCCCCCATTTGAGGTCATCTCCTGGTCGAGGTCGAGTCTGCCTCTCTAGATGGGACCAACCTTCCGAGATCAGCTCCTAATCGAGGCAGGGCTTATTGGGCGAGCCATTTGTCTGAGGTCAGCTCCCGGTCGAGGATGAGTTCGCCTCTCCAGAAGGGACCGCCCTTCTGAGGTCAGCTCCCAGTCGAGGCGGGGCTCATTGGGCGAGCCCCACATCTGAGGATAGTTCCCGATCGAGGTTGAGTCCGCCTCTTCAAAGCAGACACTCCTACCAGGAGCATGGTTTCCCATCAAAGGTGCAAAGAGGGGAAAAGCTAGAATTCAAAATAGATGCAACTGAGTACCTAGCCATGCTGAGCCTCCAAGAGGTGGCGCATACCTTGCCATGGGCACAGGCCCCCGTGTGACACATCGTGCGCACTATCTGCACGATTCGAACAATGCCAGGCTCCCAGCCTTGCGGTATGCTGACACATGGATGACCGCATGACTGGGAGACTGTAGCTTCCATGACAGGATACCTGGACCTTCCAAAGAAGGGCGTCCCCCTATGGCCCAATGCCTTGTAGCACCCGGAAGGTCTCCTCCAAAGTGGCAATATCCCATTATGGCTGGAGGCTCAGGTACAGAACTAGCCCAACAAAGAGGCAACAGCCGGCAACGGAAAGCCTCCTACGAAGGAGAGAACCTGGAACCCCCTGAAAAGCCGTCGGTCTATATAAGACCCATAGAAAAAGGTAAGTAAAGGTAAGCAAAGAAAAAGAAAAGAAGTGCAACGAAGACTCTTTCATTCTCGCATTATTATCTTCTCTTTTATCACCCTCTCGATGTGGAGAGTCCCCCAAGCTCTTCGTCATAGAGGTATCTGTTTCCCTCGATTGTCTCACTGACTTGATCGTTGGAGTGCCTTAGCCGGAATCCCCAGCCCAAGATTTTTCTCTATCTTGCAGGACCCCCGAGCAAGTTAGCGAGCCGGTCGCGAGACGGGAACCAAGCATCCAGCAAGAACTCGACGTGTTAGAGCTACAGGCCACAGTGATCCGGGCGGCAATTGATTGGCATGCCAGGTAGGGGGTGACCGATTAGAAGAAAACATCGCTCTCCTTATAGCAAGGAAGATCCTGCGGGCACCCACAGTTCGATGGTAACTATGCAAGCCCACGAAGTCCTCACCAGTCGGGCGGAGGACCCCCCTCGTCGCGGCGACCAACGCCAGGAGGGGGATCATCCTACTTTATTGTAGCCACCTTCGATGGACCTCCAGTACACAGCACTCACCCACCAAGTCCAGCTCCTGGCCGCGATGGTGCACCAGCTCCACCAGAGGCAGTGCTCTCTGAAAACATAGCAACAACCGGGAACTTTGGTGGCTTGCGCAGTCGATCCTTGCACCAGTCTACGGTCCTTCTAGGAGGGGCCATTGCATGTGGCATCACCCCCTCGGGAGGCCCACCAGGCAAACTGCAGGCGATCGCAGCATGATTCGACCGATCGGGGGAGCCACTCCTCGGTCTCGAACCTTCGCACACCCTCACACCAGCAACACCGGCATGGCTATGAACTCAGGTGCAAGTTCCTCCGCACCAGTCTGCCCTCACCCCCGGCATCCTCCATCGAGGGGTCGACTGACGAGGCCATCCATCGTCGAGCGAAAAGTTGCCTCGAAGGGCATGAGTGCAAGTTGGCAGATCTGGCCCGTCGGTTTGCAGAAGCGCAAGGCTCTCCCAATGAGCCCACAGGTTATGACACCCGTAAATCCTTTTCGAAGAGGATCCAAGAGGAACCAATCCCCAACCGATTCCGTATGCCGTAGGTTGATCCCTACGATGGGTCAACCGACCCCCTGGACCACCTGGAAAGTTACAAGGCCCTTATGAGGGTCCAGGGGGCCACCGATGCTCTCCTTTGCATCGCTTCCCCACCACTCTATGAAAGGCAGCTCGGGTCTGGTTTTCCAGGCTCAAACCTGAAAGTATGACTCCTTCCACCGATGCTCTCCTTTTTTTACTTATGAATCTAAAATAAGAAAGTCTAGTGTTTGGTTTCTGGATAGTGCATGCAGGAAGCACATGACAGGATAGAAAACTCTATTTCATAATTTGGATGAATCTATAAAGCTACAGGTTTGACTTGGTGATGACAAGTTGATTCAGACTGAAGGCGAGGGAACAATTACAATAAAGGCTAAATCAGGTACAAAAAGGTTGATTCAAGATTGATATGGCGACATCCGCTGACATGGATCAATACGGCTACATCTACTGACATGGAGCCTGCGGACGGCCATGATGGCAAGAAGCTCACCACCTAGGCAAGGTCGAATGATGAAGAACCAAGGGGACCACCCTTCCAAGGTAAGCACCCAATCAAGGTAGTGCTTATTGGGTGAGCCCCCCGTCTGAGGTCAGCTCCCGATCGAGGTTGAGTCTGCCTCTCCAGAAGGGACCGCCCTTTCGAGGTCGGCTCCCAGTCGAAACAGGGCTCATTAGATGAGCCCCCCATTTGAGGTCATCTCCTGGTCGAGGTCGAGTCTGCCTCTCTAGATGGGACCAACCTTCCGAGATCAGCTCCTAATCGAGGCAGGGCTTATTGGGCGAGCCCTCCGTCTGAGGTCAGCTCCCGGTCGAGGATGAGTTCACCTCTCCAGAAGGGACCGCCCTTCTGAGGTCAGCTCCCAGTCGAGGCGGGACTCATTGGGCGAGCCCCACGTCTGAGGATAGTTCCCGATCGAGGTTGAGTCCGCCTCTTCGAAGCAGACACTCCTACCAGGAGCATGGTTTCCCATCAAAGGTGCAAAGAGGGGAAAAGCTAGAATTCAAAATAGATGCAACTGAGTACCTAGCCATGCTGAGCCTCCAAGAGGTGGCGCATACCCTGCCATGGGCACAGGCCCCCCTGTGACACATCGTGCGCACTATCTGCACGATTCGAACAATGCCAGGCTCCCAGCCTTGCGGTATGCTGACACATGGATGACCGCATGACTGGGAGACTGTAGCTTCCATGACAGGATACCTGGACCTTCCAAAGAAGGGCATCCCCCTATGGCCCAATGCCTTGTAGCACCCGGAAGGTCTCCTCCAAAGTGGCAATATCCCATTATGGCTGGAGGCTCAGGTACAGAACCAGCCCAACAAAGAGGCAACAGCCGGCAACGGAAAGCCTCCTACGAAGGAGAGAACCTGGAACCCCCTGAAAAGCCGTCGGTCTATATAAGACCCATAGAAAAAGGTAAGTAAAGGTAAGCAAAGAAAAAGAAAAGAAGTGCAACGAAGACTCTTTCATTCTCGCATTATTATCTTCTCTTTTATCACCCTCTCGATGTGGAGAGTCCCCCAAGATCTTCATCATAGAGGTATCTGTTTACCTCGATTGTCTCATTGACTTGATCGTTGGAGTGCCTTAGCCGGAATCCCCAGCCCAAGATTTTTCTCTATCTTGCAGGACCCCCGAGCAAGTTAGTGAGCCGGTCGCGAGACGGGAACCAAGCATCCAGCAAGAACTCGACGTGTTAGAGCTACAGGCCACAGTGATCCGGGCGGTAATTGATTGGCGTGCCAGGTAGGGGGTGACCGATTAGAAGAAAACATCGCTCTCCCTATAGCAAGGAAGATCCTGCGGGCACCCACAGTTCGATGGTAACTATGCAAGCCCACGAAGTCCCCACCAGTCGGGCGGAGGACCCCCCTCGTCGCGGCGACCAACGCCAGGAGGGGGATCATCCTACTTTATTGTAGCCACCTTCGATGGACCTCCAGTACACAGCACTCACCCACCAAATCCAGCTCCTGGCCGCGATGGTGCACCAGCTCCACCAGAGGCAGTGCTCTCTGAAAACATAGCAACAACCGGGAACTTTGGTGGCTTGCGCAGTCGATCCTTGCACCAGTCTACGGTCCTTCTAGGAGGGGCCGTTGCATGTGGCATCACCCCCTCGGGAGGCCCACCAGGCAAACTGCAGGCGATCGCAGCATGATTCGACCGATCGGGGGAGCCACTCCTCGGTCTCGAACCTTCGCACACCCTCACACCAGCAACACCGGCATGGCTATGAACTCAGGTGCAAGTTCCTCCGCACCAGTCTGCCCTCACCCCCGGCATCCTCCACCGAGGGGTCGACTGACGAGGCCATCCATCGTCGAGCGAAAAGTTGCCTTGAAGGGCATGAGTGCAAGTTGGCAGATCTGGCCCGTCGGTTTGCAGAAGCATAGGGCTCTCCCAATGAGCCCACAGGTTATGACACCCGTAAATCCTTTTCAAAGAGGATCCAAGAGGAACCAATCCCCAGCCGATTCCGTATGCCGTAGGTTGATCCCTACGATGGGTCAACCGACCCCCTGGACCACCTGGAAAGTTACAAGACCCTTATGAGGGTCCAAGGGGCCACCGATGCTCTCCTTTGCATCGCTTCCCCACCACTCTACGAAAGGCAGCTCGGGTCTGGTTTTCCAGGCTCAAACCTGAAAGTATGACTCCTTCCCTCAGCTAGAGGGAAAGTTTGTGGTGCACTTCGATGCTTGCAGGAAGGCACCGCACGAGGCCAATAGCCTCTTTTTGATCCGATAGCAGGACCGAGAACTCCTCCGGGACTACATGTCCCGGTTCAAAACTTGCCACCTTGGAGATCTACAACCTCGACGAGTTTGTCGCCATGCTAGCCCTGAAGAGGGGATTGCGAACCTCCTGCTTCACCTACTTTCTCGACAAGAAGCCCCCAAAGATGATTCCACTGCCATTGCATGCTAGAGTGTCCGAATCAGCCGAATCTTTTGCACAGCATATTAGAAATTTGCATAAGGAAATCGTTCAAAAGATCAAAATGAGTAACGATGCTTATAAAAGACAAGCTGATTCTAGAAAATGTTTCAAAGAATTTTCTGTAGGGGATTTTGTCATAATAAGACTCAAACCCGAACAGTTTTCTCCTAGAACTATCAAGAAATCGCATTCCCGAAGTATTGGACCCTATAAAATTATTAAGAAAATTGGACCCAATGCTTATGTGCTCGAGTTATCCCCTGATTTAGGCATTAGCTCCACTTTTAATATTTCTGATCTAACTGAGTACAGGGAACCGGTAGTAATTCCTATTGAGGCATTCGGGCTTGACCCTTTACTTGAGAGAGAACCTACCCTGAAGTGTCCATAAAAATGGCCTGAGCGAAGAGAGAAGATCGAGCAAATCTTGGATGATCGAGCGAATCCTGGATAATCAAGCTGTCAATACTCAACGGAATAGCTATCAGCGCTACTTGGTAAGATGGAAAGGTCGTCCTGAATTAGAGGACTCATGGATTACCAGAGAGGACCTGCAATACATTGATCCAGATCTCTTGGAAGAGTATCAAAGCCAAACAGACCCTTACTCAACAGGGTTGAGTTGCTCCTACCCCAGGAGAAATGGTAGGGACACCAAGACCAAGACCAAGCCTCAAGAACCCATTTGGATCATAGAAAAAATAGGACCTGCACCGTCGAGCCGACCCGAGACTGCCAAGCCAACTCGAGACACGGTCGAACCGAATCCCAGGTTCCGGAGATTTCCAAAAGCTTCCAGAATTTTCTCCTTTTATTTCATTTTTTTGGAAATTAAAAAAGGTATAAAATCCATTGAAATCTCGTTGTAACAAAATCCCCCGCCACTTCTTAGGATTGGTTGTATTGTGTAACTAATCCTTGGATTAGTTAGCGATTAATCCCGTTTAGAGCCTTCTGGAAACCAGTTCATAAGCCTATAAATAAGGCTCATTTGTACGAAGGATGGTATGATGAATTGTAATGAAAACAACCTAGTTCTTCTTCTCTGATTGCCTCTTCGATTGCCTTCATGATGGGGGACTACTATGCATGCAATTTTTTTTGTATGTTTTATATGTGGGGTTGAGTGATTAATTCTCGAATTTTAGATTAAAATAAGTTGTAGAGAATTTTATATGAATTTTAGAAGATCAGCATGCAGATTAGGACCTAGAAAAGTAGAAAAGAAGGATCACCGGGGCTGAGAAGCCTCGGTTAGGGCAAGTTCTCCTACAATAAAACTACTGGAGGTAGAGGGGGCGTACCTGACAATGTCTGTGAAGATTGCAGCAAGGGGTCTCTCGTTTCTCGATGGATGCGGCCTGGAAAATCGAGCCAAAGACCAGCGGATACCCGACTTTCTGCTCGGTGATCCGATTGAGGCTTGGCTGGAGTCGTTGGATTCGTAGGAACTCGGGGACCTGCAAACAACCTGTCAGGGATTAGAAAACTCACAAAGGAACAAGAAAACAAAGGGAAAACAACAAGGGAAGGCTTCTTTTGGAGTAGGCGTCCAGGGATCTGAGAGGCTTGTTGGCAGCGGGAAGATGATTGCAGCACTGGGAAGAAAAACTCTCACAAAACCCTTTATTCACACATCAGGGTATCACACAACTCAATAGAAGAACTCAAGGTTTTAATTCATATCAGAAACTAGGTTTCATACAAGAGGCTAGGGTCCCTTAATTAGACCCTTAACCTTGGGCTCCAAGTAAGGGCACATAAGTCTTTACATAAGAATCCTTTTCCCTCTCAAACCCTAGCTAGAAAATAAGGAAATATTAGGTAGAAAAAATCCCTAAAAATTCTCTTGACTTGGCCAACACTCCAAGGATGCCTAGGAGGGCGTGTTGCACTTCTAGGAGCAGCAAGGGGCCGGCCCAAAGGGGCCTCTGGAAGCTGGGGTGGCCTGGTAGCCAGGTAGCCAGGTAGCAGGAATATTCCATGGTATCTTGCTTTTAGGGGCTTGGGCTTGGCGCTTGGGCTTGATTTCTTTGGGCTAGGATGCAGATGGACCTCTAAAATCATGGATTCCTTGGTCTATGAATATATTTTGGCATCTGGAAGGAAATCTGGGTATCTGGAGGGCATCTGCAAGGAATCAGGATTTCTGATTTTTCTCCTGGGGTTTTCAAATCTTCAAGCTGGGTTGGACTTGGGCTAAACTTCCATGTCTTCAATCTGGTTGGACTTGGTCTTTACTTGTATGATGTGGTCTTGAGTCTTCAGTATGCTTGGATAGGACTCAAAAAAAATAAAATTATCTCAACATGAGCTGACTAGCATTGGACTGAACTAGCTCAACATGAGCTGACTAGTACAGAACTGAAATAACAACTCAAAATACTCAAATAACAACTAAAATGGACTCAGATGAGCTAAGCCCTTATTACAGATGGACTCATAAATTATTGATCAATTTACAGAGGGTTGAAAAGCCTCTGTCTTATTCTGGTGCCTCAGGTGTCCCCACAAATTCTCCCGGGGTGGGAGGAACTCGACCCTGTCAAGTGAAGGTCAGACTGGCTCACATATCTCTCGAGAAGGTCTGGGTTGAGGCATTGCAAGTCCTCTCGAGAAATCCACGAATCGTCCAACTCTGGCCGGCCTTGCCATCGGACCAGGAAGCGTTGATAGTCATGGCCCTGGGTCGTGATGGCTTGATCATCCAGGATACGCTCGATCCGTTCTCCTCTCTCAGGCCAAATTTGTTTGTGGACACTCTAGGTTAGGGTCACTCACAATGAAAAGGAATAGGTCCAAAGGCCTCACTAGGTATCGCTGCCGGTTCCCTATACTCAACCAGGTCAGTAATATTGAAGGTAGAACTAATGCCCAAATCCAAAGGCACGTCTAACACCTAGGTATTTGATCCAACCTTCTCTATCACTTTAAAAGGTCCGGCTCTGCGAGCATGAAGCTTCTTTTAGGCCTAAGCCTAACCAAGATAGAATCCACTACATCAAATTCTTTGATCCTTCTTCGGGAATTAGCCAGTTTGTTTAAAATTAGTGTAGGTGGTGAACATGCTGGGCACATGCAGACTCCTAACAAAATGATGCAAAGAACTCAAACTAACACCTAATAGACTCGACTTTGCATTCCTATCGAAGGAAATTTATTAGACTTTTATGGGCCTAAACCTAATAGACTATAGACTCTCTAGGTCTGACCCTAGTGTGGTGTGCACAAGAGTATTTACAATGGACTCCAAGCAAATGCCAAAGGGTATGCCAGAAGTATAATGCAAACCTAACATGCGTAATGAATGCATGCAGTACGCTAATCTCAACTAAATACAATCTAATGATCCTAGAAATGTTGGAGATGTCTGGAAAGGGCAGAAAATAGGAAGTGGGTTCAAAATTAGTTTGGTAGGGTAGAGAAAAAGGTTCCAGGTTAGTTGGATACAGTAGGATAAAAGACGGGGTGTTAGGAACTAATCCTATACTAATGAGGTTAACCTTACGAGGTTGAGCTATATCTACAGGGTTTGCATAATGGAAGGATGGGTCGCCAATTTCAGGGAAGAGGTCCTTAATGGAAACTATAGGAGAGGACTCATCTTGAAGGTATTGATTCAAAGAGATCAGGTCTTTAATAAATTCTTCTGGTTCTTATATTTTTGTACTAGACTCTATAATTTGGCTCTCCTCTATGGTTTCCTCAGGTAAGGCTCTAGCAGCAGTACCTAGGTTCTCTTCCTCTATTTGTTCTTCCACTATAGCTTTAGGTTGGATGTGGTTAGGGTCAACTACCTCTAGGTTGGCTTCTACCTGGGTATCTATTGGGTCAGCTAATTCTAGGTCATCTAAAGGTGTCTCCTTTTCTCCCTCATACTCATCCACTAGGCTCGCATCAGCTTCATACACTTCCACGTTAATGTAAGCCTTGTCAATCTCAGGAATGGTTGGAGAAGGTCGGCTAGGAGAAAATTGGCTAGGTCTTAGTTTCTGATTATGGACACTAGTCCTAGTAGGTTCAGGTTGCCTAAGGGGTAGTGGCTCACTACTGGGTTCATATTTAGGGGTACTAATCCTATGGGGTTCAAGTTGACTAAGGGAAACCTGACTAGTACTAGATTGATACCTAGGGGTTATGGGCTCCCTAGGCTCATAGGACAAGGGTGCAGATCTATGGGTCAGGGGATTATAGGATCTGGGGTCATAGGATTTTGGGTCAGCTCTATGGTCAGGTTCTAAGGATGGATCATGGTATGGAGTCCTCCTAAGGTTGGGCTCCCTATATAGGTCAGGATATTGGGTTCTCCTAGGGTTGGACTCCCTATATGGGTCAGAATATTGGGTTCTCCTAGGGTTGGATTCCCTATATGGGTCAGAATATTGGGTTCTCCTAGGGTTGCACTCCCTATATGGGTCAGAATATTGGATGTTGGGTTCAGTATCATAATAAGGGTCATGGTAAGGGGTTCTTTTAGGTTCAGTATCATAATAAGGGTCATGGTAAGGGGTTCTTCTAGGTTCAGTATTATTGTATGGGTCAGGTTGAGGGGCTCTCCTAGGTTCAACCTCTCGGTATGGATCAGGGTTTGGGGTCCTCCTAGGTAGAGGATTGTAGTACGGGTCAGGATGAGGGGACTCAGGATTTGGATCAGACTGTGACCCATGGGTTCTTTCTATGGTCCCTACATGGCCTTCTAACAGGCCAAACCTATCGGCAAGATGGTCAATTCTATTGTTGGTTTGGGTACTAGACTGAGTTAACTGGATAGTCAATTGGGCCATGGATTGGGTTAGATGCTCAGTGAGTGCTTTTATTTGGGCTTGCAAATTTTCCATGGGTTCAGACATTTGTGAAGGAGGTGGGTGATATGAAACCCCTGATCTAGTGCTCATGCAAGACTTGATCAGACCGACTACAGCTGACTAGACCTAGAGTCTAAACTAGATGCTCAATCAGGGTGGCAAACTAGCCTATAGTAACCCTGTACTCAGCCAGGCAGGTGTAAGGGGAGTGTTAGGTCCCTGATTGCCAATCCTAGACACCAATCAGAGATTGGCCAGGTAGGCGGACCAGCACACAAGCCCTTCGGGATTGAATCCCTAAACCACCGTTCTAGACACTGAGCACAAGGCACACACAGGTTAACTTGACACAGTGATCTAACACTAGCCCGGACCTGACCAGTTGGTGTCCTTAGCCCACTAGGGCAAATTAAGTCTAGTTAATTTTAGGTTAAGGCTTGGAACCGAATGTAAGGGATATGGTTTTGGGCTAAGGAGAGGTGATCAAATCCTCCCTCCATCTGATATAGCAAGAGTGCCCTTAAAAGTAAATTATGCAATGATGGCAGGCAGATGAGGATGCAAATTAGGATTTAGATGTTTTTGGTATTTTTGGAGAATATGTATTTTTTTTTTGGTATTTTTTTAAATAGAAGAAAACTTGCAAATCATGGCCTAATATGCTGAAAATATACTAAAATTAAAAGATATGCAAAAGATGCTAAACAAAACCCTAAAACTTCCAAACTTGTCTTGCTGAAAAAATAGAGCCGAAATTTTGCAGGCTATATTTCGGCTTGCAGAAATTTCACAGGCCATAATAAAATCTGAAAAAATTCTCAAAATTACTGTGAATTATTATGAATCCAAAAAAATAAATTTTAGAATTTTTAGAGTTTTTATCAGAAAGAAATAATTAAAATAATAGAGTATATACGGATTGAAAAATTGCAGAAAACAAGCCCTAATCTAAGATCTGATACCAAATGATGGGGGACTAATATGCATGCAATTTTTTTTGTATGTTTTATATGTGGGGTTGAGTGATTAATTCCTGAGTTTTATATTAAAATAAGTTATAGAGAATTTTATATGAATTTTAGAAGATCAGCATGCAGATTAGGACCTAGAAAAGTAGAAAAGAAGGATCGCCGGGGCTGAGAAGCCTCGGTTAGGGCAAGTTCTCCTACAATAAAACTACTGGAGGTAGAGGGGGTGTACCTGACAACGTCTATGAAGATCGCAGCAAGGGGTCTCTCGTTCCTCGATGGATGCGGCTTGGAAAACCGAGCCAAAGACCCGCGGATACCCGGCTTTCTGCTCGGTGATCCGATTGAGGCTTGGCTGGAGTCGTTGGATTCGTAGGAACTCGGGGACCTGCAAACGACCTGTCAGGGGTTAGAAAACTCACAAAGGAACAAGAAAATAAAGGGAAAACAGCAAGGGAAGGCTTCTTTTGGAGTGGTGATGCAGAACAAATAAAGGGACGCGATGCGGAAGTAAATTAAGATTAACTAATTTTTTTGTTGTTTTTATATGTTTGTAGAAGTTGGCTTCAAATCAAAGAAAAGTTAACCTAACATTGAAAGATACTAATATGATAATTGAAAGCACAATTTAAGGGAACTAAAGTATCAGAGTAGTTCAGAAGCAACGGATCGCTGGGGTTGAGAAACTCCCAGACCTAGGGTTTCGCTCCGAACTTTCAGAAGAACAGAAATAAAGAGAAGAGATGGTTTACCTAACCAGACAATGATCTTCACAGATTTTGGTGGAAGAACTCTCCCGAGCAGATTGTTGGATCCTCGGATTCAGATTTCTTCACAATGGATCCTCCAATACTGGTCCTTTGGCGGGTTGGCTTCTCCTGAACTCAAGATCTGGAAGAGAAGAAAAACAATTGATGGAATCAGAGAGTCAAGGGAAGAATTTACCAGGTTGATGAACTTGAAGATTGAAATTGCTGAAAACTGGATTCTCCTGGAAGCTGATGTGATTTTCCTTGGAACTTGCTCTGGATCTGAAGTAGCCGGACTGGATCTGGATGAAGGTGGACAGCCTGGACTTGTAGAGAGAGAGAGGCCATGGGAGATGGATGGATCTAGGGTTTGATGGATTGAAAATAATGAAGGGTGGCTAGGGTTTTGGGATTTCAAGTGGCTAACCTAGGGTTTTGGATAAAGATGGAGATTTCTCACCTCCTCAAGGCTCCAATGGAACCCGGATTACCCCCTCACGGAGCTCAACACTTAGAATAGTGCGGAAGAAGAGAAATCTAGGTCACTCAACACAAGAGAGTAGCAAAAAAAATAATTTTCTTCATTGATTTTTCAAAGTTACAAAGAGAGGTCTATTATATAGACCTAAAATTTTCTTCTAGCTTGTACAAATTCCCATGTGGGACTAAACTCTTCCAACCTCTAGATTAGGTAGAAAACCCCCTCTCTTGGTCGACCAAGACTTCAAAAAAAATTGGGACGGCCATAAAGGAATTTTTTTTGGAATTTTTATGGCACCTCCTTTGGAGTTGGATTTGGATTTGGAGTCCTCCTCTTCTTATGGCATTTCTTCTTTTCTTCCACTCCAAGTTAAGCTCTTTGATTTTGATTTGAACTTCAATTGGATGTCCTTCTTTGATTTCTTCTCCAAGAGAAGTTTTCTTCCTTCTTTGCTTAGGTAAAATAGGCAGGTATGGGCGCCTCCTTTAAATTAGCTTCCAATTTGATTTTTTCTTCTTTGGGTGTGGGGACCATGACACTGGGATGCCTCTGTGGCGCCTCCTGGACTCTGGCGTGTGCTCGGAGTGTGGCTGGGCGTGTGGCCTCCACTTGCTTGAACCTTGATTTGATTGGAAGATAAATGTGGCACCATTTTGGACCAAATTGAAACCACATCGGGACTTGCACCGAGTCAACATGACTCAACAAAATTTAAATGGTGACTCAAGAAATAAATAAAAATAAATAAACTGGTTGACCAGGTCAACCTTTATTACAAACCCTAATTTCTCGGGCAATGTCAATCAGAGATCCAGATGGAGCTCTGAAGTCTTCTTCTGAGTCTGGTGCCCGCACCAATTCTCCCGGGGTGGGAGGAACTCGACCCTGTCGAGTAAGGCTCAAGTTGGCTCTGGTATCTCTCCAAGAGGACTGGGTCCAATTCTTGTAATTCTTCTCGGGAGATCCAAGAGTCATCAGAATCTGGCCTTCCTTGCCAGCGGACCAGGTACCTTTGGTATCCTCGATTACGAGTAGAGATAACCTGATCATCCAGGATCTTTTCAATCTGCTCTTTCCTCACAGGCCAGTTTGTTGGTGGACACACAGGGTCGGGATCACTCTCAATGATAGGGTTAGGCTCAAAAGGCTCACTAGGAATCACAGCTGGCTCCCTGTACTCTACTAAGTCTGTAATGTTGAAAGTAGAGCTAATGGCTAGTTCTGGAGGCAACTCGAGCACATAGGCATTGGATCCTACTCTCTTTACCACTCTAAATGGTCCAGCTCCCCTAGCATGTAACTTTCTAACGGTTCCAGGAGGAAACCGTTCAGGCCTTAACCTAATCATCACATAGTCTCCCTCAACAAAAGATTTGACTCGCCTTTGAGTATCAGCCAACTTCTTATAAGTTTCATTACTTAAATTTATTTTGGCATGAATTTCTTTATGCAAGTCTTTTACATGCTGTGCAAAATTCTCAGCAGATTCGGAGACTCGAGTGTGGACAGGTAAAGGGACTAGGTCAAGAGGTGTGTGAGGTTTGTACCCATGTACAATTTCAAATGGACTCTTACCCGTAGACCTATTGACCGAGTCATTGTACGCAAATTCTGCCCTTGGTAGGTATAAATCCCAATTTCTGGTGTTTTCACCAACAAGACATCTCAGCAGATTTCCTAGGCTACGGTTCACTACTTCAGTTTGGCCATCAGTTTGGGGATGATAGGCAGTTGAAAACTTAAGTTTTGTCCCTAACTTATGCCAAAGGGTCTTCCAAAAGTAACTGGTGAACCGGACATCCCTATCTGAAACGATTGTCTTAGGTAGGCCATGGAGTCTAACTATCTCATTGAAGAAAAGTGTGGCTACCTTAGACGCATCAAAGGTTTGGGAACAAGGCAAGAAGTGGGCCATTTTAGAGAATCGGTCGACTACGACACAGATAGAATCATGTCTCCTCTGGGTCTTAGGTAAACCTAACACAAAATCCATACTCACATCTTGCCAAGGACGATCTGGGACAGGGAGTGGGGTATAAAGGCCAGTGTTTTGTTTTCGCTGTTTGGCAACAGCGCAGGTTCGACATCTAGCTACAATATTAGCTACATCCCTTTTCAAGCTAGGCCAGAAAAAGTGGTCTTCAATAGCTAGAATGGTCTTGTCTTTTCCAAAATGGCCGGCTAAACCTCCAGCATGGATTTCCCAAATCAAAAATTCCCTAAGAGAAGTTCTAGGGATGCAAAGCCTATTTTTGAAGAACAAAAAACCATCTACAAGGATATAATCCTGGTGATTACTAGATGGTCCTTGAACTAGATCCTGATACACAGTTGTGAAATCTGGACAAGACTCATATTCCTCTTTGATTTGCTCAAACCCTATGACCTCAGTTCTAACAGAAGTTAATAATAGGGATCGGCGACTAAGGGCATCAGCTACCTTATTCTCAACTCCAGCCTTATGTTTCAGGACAAAAGTATAGGACTGGATATATTCTACCCACTTAGCATGCCTAGGGTTAAGCTTCTTCTGGGAGTTCATAAATCTAAGAGCCTCATGGTCCGAAAATAGTACAAATTCCTGCGGTAGCAAATAATGTCTCCAGTAACGCAAAGCTTGCACCACCGCATAAAATTCCTTATCATAGGTAGAATACCTAAGCTTAGCATCATTAAGTTTTTCACTAAAGAATGCTATGGGATGATTCTCTTGGCTTAGGACTCCACCTATTCCTACACCTGAAGCATCACAGGAAACCTCAAATACTTTAGAAAAATTGGGTAATCTCAGAATGGGTGCCTGGGTCATTTTATCCTTAAGATCTAGGAAGGCTTTATGGGCTGACTTAGTCCAATGAAATTCTCCCTTCCTAATACAATCAGTGATAGGAGCAGCTAAAGTACTAAACCCCTTGATGAATCGCCTATAGAAGGTAGCCAAGCCGTGGAAACTTCTAACTTCATGCACATTGGTTGGCTCTGGCCAGTCTACTATGGACCTAATTTTCTCAGGATCGGCTGCCACGCCGTCAGGGGTTACTACAAAACCAAGAAAGATAACTCTACTAGTCATGAATTCACACTTCTTAAGATTACCGTAGAGTCTCTCATTCCTCAAAACTTGGCAGACTGCTCTAAGGTGGCCTAGGTGATCTGCTGGGGTCTTACTATAGATCAGGATGTCATCAAAATAGACCACCACAAATTTTTCTATGAAAGCTCTAAGTACCTGGGTCATAATTCTCATGAAGGTACTAGGGGCATTGGACAACCCAAAAGGCATAACAACCTATTCATAAAGACCATCCTTAGTTTTGAAAGCAATTTTCCATTCATCCCCGGGTCTAATCCTAACCTGATGATAGCCACTTTTGAGATCAATCTTAGAAAAAACCATTGCACCAGCCATCATATCAAGCATGTCATCTAGTCTAGGGATGGGAAACCTATATTTGATTGTAATTTTATTGATGGCACGACTGTCAACACACATCCTCCATGTGCCATCTTTCTTTGGGGTCAGTAAGGCTGGGACTGCACAAGGGCTAAGACTTTCTCTAATAAACCCCTTCCTCAATAATTCTCCAACCTGCTTTTGCAGTTCTTCATGCTCAGATGGATTCATCCTGTAATGGGGCAAGTTGGGCAAAGTCGCTCCTGGGATTAGATCTATGGCATGCTGGATATCCCTAAGAGGTGGAAGGTGGTCTGGCAAATCCTCGGGAAAGACATCCTCAAATTCTTTTAACACAGGTTTAACTTCTTGAGGAGGCTCTGAGGGTTCCGAAGTTCTAAGTTCCTTAGCAGTCAACATCCAGATGGGTGAACCACTATGAATTTCTTGTTCTAGATCCTTAGCACTGATTAGGTTCACTCCAGTTTTCATCTCCTTAACCTTACCGGCTCCTTTAGTTACCTTGTCCTTAGGGGGAACTGAATGGATCGTAATCTTCTTCCCATTGAAACTAAAGACACAGGTATTGGATTTTCCTAAGAGGGTGGCATCATGATCATACAACCAAGGTCTTCCGAGAATTATACTGCTCACCCCCATGGGTAAAACATCGCACCAAATCTTTTCGTGATAAGATTGCATTTGGATTTGGACTTGACATCTAGACTGGATGGGTATGGAGGTAGAATCTACCCAAGAAACCTTATAGGGGTTGGGATGGGGAACTGGGATTAAGCCTAACATCTTGACAGTGCTAGTAGAGATGGCATTTACACAGCTCCCACTATCTATGATGATCTTACATACCTTATCCCCTAATTTAAGAAAAGTCTGTAGGATGTTAGTCCTACGCCAATCCTCTTGAACTAGATTCTGGGATAGGATGCATCTTACAACTCCTAATTGGTCAGATTCATTGGGTTCCTCCTCTCCTTCATACTCCTCAACCAAATTCATTCCGGCCTCATAAACTTCTTCTTCAAATTCCTCACTGGGCTCGGAATTATCATTCTCTCCCTCTTCTATGTAAAGGGATCTTCGTGGGCACTGGCTAGCAACATGACCTACCTTATGACACTTGAAATAGGCTATGGCAGTACACTGACTGGAAATGTGACCTGGTTTCTGACACTTAAAACAGGTGATATTTGAACTAGGGGTTCTCTGGGTGTCAGGTGCCTTACCTTTGTCCATGGGTCTTGGGGTAGAAGTACCCTGAAAAGGTTTACTAGGGATAACTTGGCTAGGTCCATTCCTTGGGATTGGGGCACTAACCCTAGAAGGTATAGGTCCTCTCTGAAATTTCTCAGTGTTTAGTGCAATCTGGTAGGCTTGGTCTAGATCAGTAACCTCTCTCAGAAATAGTTCTCTCTTGATTTCTTCCCTCAGTCCAGCCCTAAATCTAGACAAAGTGACTTCGTGGGCTTCACTCACATCACATCTCATTAGGTATTCATCAAAAGTAGTTATGTAGTCTGAGACAGATCGGTTTCCTTGTTTCAGGTTTTGCCATTGGTCTAACAGGTTTTGCTGGTATGAAATGGGTAGGTATTTATCTCTCAGTTTTTCTTTCATACCCTGCCAAGTGGTTATGGGCTCAACATTCCGTCTCCTAGTGGTTAGCTCAATGTTCCCCCAGTATAACCTAGCTTGACGCACTAATTTCATCTTGGCAAACTTGTATTTCCTCTCCTCAGACATAGCATACCACTCAAAGTATTGGTCCATCTCACCCTCCCAATCAGAATACACCTTAGGGTTCAGACTACCATCAAAAGTGGGTGCATCTAATTTGATGTTCCTGATGAACCTATCATCTCTATCTTCAGGCTCTGGGTCAGGCCTCCTATGATTAGGTTCAGGATCTCTATATAAAGGCCTTCTAGGCTCCTGATGTGGGTGAGGTTGAGGCACATTAAAATCGGGGTCAGGAGTCCAATTCCGATGTCTAGGTTCTTCAAGTACTTGGACTCGATCCCTAAGTTGGGTAAGATCCTCATGAATTTGTGTGCTAAACTGGGCCACAGTGTTTGTCATATCCTGATTCATTTTAGCCATACTTTCAGTAAGAGTTTTGATCATGGCCTCTAAATCAGGTTGGGTTTGACCAGGTTGATATGGCACTCCATTTCTGGTAGACATGATGATTCAAGCAAGCACACAAAATGAGACTAGACTAAATCGACTACTGGATCACTAGACCTAGAGTCCAAACTAGATGCCCAATCAGAGTGGCAAGCTAGCCTGTAGTAACTCAGGACTCAGCCAGGCAGGTGTAAGGGGAGTGTTAGGTCCCTGAATGCCAATCCTAGACACCAATCAGTGATTGGCCAGGTAGGCGGACCAGCACACAAGCCCTTCGGGATGTAGTCCCTAAACCACCGTTCTAGACACTGAGTGCTAAGCACACACAGAATAACTCGGCAAACTGACTCAACACTAGCCTAGACTCGACCAATTGGTGTCCCTAGCCCACTAGGGCAAATTAGGTCTAACTGATTTTAAATTAGGTCTAGGTTCGAATGATTGGATGGTGGTTTTGGGCTAAGGAGAGGTAATCAACTCCTCCCCTTATCTTAGATGCTCAATTGCCCTTAAGTAAATTATGAGATGATCACTCCAAAAGGAATTGAATTACAGAACACAAAAAAAACAGAGTTGCTGTATTTTAATTCTCAGAATTTTTACCGAAACCAATAAATCACAGAAAAATTATGGAAAATAGGTTCAATTATACTGGTTTCAACGAAGCAAAAATCATGCAATTAGGAGTTTTATACAGGGAGAAATAATTCAGACAACAGGTTAATTACGGGCTGCAACTAGATTGTCTTCCCCGTTTATAATCCCTGCTACGAAGTTATAACCCAATGGATCCCCTACACGCCCTAGGAACATCCCGTGGAATGGGAGGAGGAGGCTTGCGCCTCGCTTAGTTCCTAGGACCGGACGTCCTGGGGAGTCTACTTCGAGCAGACAAAATAAAAAGAGAATAATCAAAGCAAGCAAGCAAATCAGAAACCCTAGACTGGGCTCTGATACCAAAAATGATGCAGAACAAATAAAGGGACGCGATGCGGAAGTAAATTAAGATTAACTAATTTTTTTGTTGTTTTTATATGTTTGTAGAAGTTGGCTTCAAATCAAAGGAAAGTTAACCTAACATTGAAAGATACTAATATGATAATTGAAAGCACAATTTAAGGGAACTAAAGTATCAGAGTAGTTCAGAAGCAACGGATCGCTGGGGTTGAGAAACTCCCAGACCTAGGGTTTCGCTCCGAACTTTCAGCAGAACAGAAATAAAGAGAAGAGATGGTTTACCTAACCAGATAATGATCTTCACAGATTTTGGTGGAAGAACTCTCCCGAGCAGATTGTTGGATCCTCGGATTCAGATTTCTTCGCAATGGATCCTCCAGTACTGGTCCTTTGGCGGGTTGGCTTCTCCTGAACTCAAGATCTGGAAGAGAAGAAAAACAATTGATGGAATCAGAGAGTCAAGGGAAGAATTTACCAGGTTGATGAACTTGAAGATTGAAATTGCTGAAAACTGGATTCTCCTGGAAGCTGATGTGATTTTCCTTGGAACTTGCTCTGGATCTGAAGTAGCCGGACTGGATCTGGATGAAGGTGGACGGCCTGGACTTGTAGAGAGAGAGAGGCCGTGGGAGATGGATGGATCTAGGGTTTGATGGATTGAAAATAATGAAGGGTGGCTAGGGTTTTGGGATTTCAAGTGGCTAACCTAGGGTTTTGGATAAAGATGGAGATCTCTCACCTCCTCAAGGCTCCAATGGAACCCGGATTACCCCCTCACGGAGCTCAACACTTAGAATAGTGCGGAAGAAGAGAAACCTAGGTCACTCAACACAAGAGAGTAGCAAAAAAAATAATTTTCTTCATTGATTTTTCAAAGTTACAAAGAGAGGTCTATTATATAGACCTAAAATTTTCTTCTAGCTTGTACAAATTCCCATGTGGGACTAAACTCTTCCAACCTCTAGATTAGGTAGAAAACCCCCTCTCTTGGTCGACCAAGACTTCAAAAAAATTGGGACGGCCATAAAGGAATTTTTTTTGGAATTTTTATGGCGCCTCCTTTGGAGTTGGATTTGGATTTGGAGTCCTCCTCTTCTTATGGCATTTCTTCTTTTCTTCCACTCCAAGTTAAGCTCTTTGATTTTGATTTGAACTTCAATTGGATGTCCTTCTTTGATTTCTTCTCCAAGAGAAGTTTTCTTCCTTCTTTGCTTAGGTAAAATAGGCAGGTATGGGCGCCTCCTTTAAATTAGCTTCCAATTTGATTTTTTCTTCTTTGGGTGTGGGGACCATGACACTGGGATGCCTCTGTGGCGCCTCCTGGACTCTGGCGTGTGCTCGAAGTGTGGCTGGTCGTGTGGCCTCCACTTGCTTGAACCTTGATTTGATTGGAAGATAAATGTGGCACCATTTTGGACCAAATTGAAACCACATCGGGACTTGCACCGAGTCAACATGACTCAACAAAATTTAAATGGTGACTCAAGAAATAAATAAAAATAAATAAACTGGTTGACCAGGTCAACCTTTATTACAAACCCTAATTTCTCGGGCAATGTCAATCAGAGATCCAGATGGAGCTCTGAAGTCTTCTTCTGAGTCTGGTGCCCGCACCAATTCTCCCGGGGTGGGAGGAACTCGACCCTGTCGAGTAAGGCTCAAGTTGGCTCTGGTATCTCTCCAAGAGGTCTGGGTCCAATTCTTATAATTCTTCTCGGGAGATCCAAGAGTCATCAAAATCTGGCCTTCCTTGCCAGCGGACCAGGTACCTTTGGTATCCTCGATTACGAGTAGAGATAACCTGATCATCCAGGATCTTTTCAATCTGCTCTTTCCTCACAGGCCAGTTTGTTGGTGGACACACAGGGTCGGGATCACTCTCAATGATAGGGTTAGGCTCAAAAGGCTCACTAGGAATCACAGCTGGCTCCCTGTACTCTACTAAGTCTGTAATGTTGAAAGTAGAGCTAATGGCTAGTTCTGGAGGCAACTCGAGCACATAGGCATTGGATCCTACTCTCTTTACCACTCTAAATGGTCCAGCTCCCCTAGCATGTAACTTTCTAACGGTTCCAGGAGGAAACCGTTCAGGCCTTAACCTAATCATCACATAGTCTCCCTCAACAAAAGATTTGACTCGCTTTGAGTATCAGCCAACTTCTTATAAGTTTCATTACTTAAATTTATTTTGGCATGAATTTCTTTATGCAAGTCTTTTACATGCTGTGCAAAATTCTCAGCAGATTCGGAGACTCGAGTGTGGGCAGGTAAAGGGACTAGGTCAAGAGGTGTGTGAGGTTTGTACCCATGTACAATTTCAAATGGACTCTTACCCGTAGACCTATTGACCGAGTCATTGTACGCAAATTCTGCCCTTGGTAGGTATAAATCCCAATTTCTGGTGTTTTCACCAACAAGACATCTCAGCAGATTTCCTAGGCTACGGTTCACTACTTCAGTTTGGCCATCAGTTTGGGGATGATAGGCAGTTGAAAACTTAAGTTTTGTCCCTAACTTATGCCAAAGGGTCTTCCAAAAGTAACTGGTGAACCGGACATCCCTATCTGAAACGATTGTCTTAGGTAGGCCATGGAGTCTAACTATCTCATTGAAGAAAAGTGTGGCTACCTTAGACGCATCAAAGGTTTGGGAACAAGACAAGAAGTGGGCCATTTTAGAGAATCGGTCGACTACGACACAGATAGAATCATGTCTCCTCTGGGTCTTAGGTAAACCTAACACAAAATCCATACTCACATCTTGCCAAGGACGATCTGGGACAGGGAGTGGGGTATAAAGGCCAGTGTTTTGTTTTCGCTGTTTGGCAACAGCGCAGGTTCGACATCTAGCTACAATATTAGCTACATCCCTTTTCAAGCTAGGCCAGAAAAAGTGGTCTTCAATAGCTAGAATGGTCTTGTCTTTTCCAAAATGGCCGGCTAAACCTCCAGCATGGATTTCCCAAATCAAAAATTCCCTAAGAGAAGTTCTAGGGATGCAAAGCCTATTTTTGAAGAACAAAAAACCATCTACAAGGGTATAATCCTGGTGATTACTAGATGGTCCTTGAACTAGATCCTGATACACAGTTGTGAAATCTGGACAAGACTCATATTCCTCTTTGATTTGCTCAAACCCTATGACCTCAGTTCTAACAGAAGTTAATAACAGGGATCGGCGACTAAGGGCATCAGCTACCTTATTCTCAACTCCAGCCTTATGTTTCAGGACAAAAGTATAGGACTGGATATATTCTACCCACTTAGCATGCCTAGGGTTAAGCTTCTTCTGGGAGTTCATAAATCTAAGAGCCTCATGGTCCGAAAATAGTACAAATTCCTACGGTAGCAAATAATGTCTCCAGTAACGCAAAGCTTGCACCACCGCATAAAATTCCTTATCATAGGTAGAATACCTAAGCTTAGCATCATTAATTTTTTCACTAAAGAATGCTATGGGATGATTCTCTTGGCTTAGGACTCCACCTATTCCTACACCTGAAGCATCACAGGCAACCTCAAATACTTTAGAAAAATCGGGTAATCTCAGAATGGGTGCTTGGGTCATTTTATCCTTAAGATCTAGGAAGGCTTTATGGGCTGACTTAGTCCAATGAAATTCTCCCTTCCTAATACAATCAGTGATAGGAGCAGCTAAAGTACTAAACCCCTTGATGAATCGCCTATAGAAGGTAGCCAAGCCGTGGAAACTTCTAACTTCATGCACATTGGTTGGCTCTGGCCAGTCTACTATGGACCTAATTTTCTCAGGATCGGCTGCCACGCCGTCAGGGGTTACTACAAAACCAAGAAAGATAACTCTACTAGTCATGAATTCACACTTCTTAAGATTACCGTAGAGTCTCTCATTCCTCAAAACTTGGCAGACTGCTCTAAGGTGGCCTAGGTGATCTGCTGGGGTCTTACTATAGATCAGGATGTCATCAAAATAGACCACCACAAATTTTCCTATGAAAGCTCTAAGTACCTGGGTCATAATTCTCATGAAGGTACTAGGGGCATTGGACAACCCAAAAGGCATAACAACCTATTCATAAAGACCATCCTTAGTTTTGAAAGCAGTTTTCCATTCATCCCCGGGTCTAATCCTAACCTGATGATAGCCACTTTTGAGATCAATCTTAGAAAAAACCATTGCACCAGCCATCATATCAAGCATGTCATCTAGTCTAGGGATGGGAAACCTATATTTGATTGTAATTTTATTGATGGCACGACTGTCAACACACATCCTCCATGTGCCATCTTTCTTTGGGGTCAGTAAGGCTGGGACTGCACAAGGGCTAAGACTTTCTCTAATAAACCCCTTCCTCAATAATTCTCCAACCTGCTTTTGCAGTTCTTCATGCTCAGATGGATTCATCCTGTAATGGGGCAAGTTGGGCAAAGTCGCTCCTGGGATTTGATCTATGGCATGCTGGATATCCCTAAGAGGTGGAAGGTGGTCTGGCAAATCCTCGGGAAAGACATCCTCAAATTCTTTTAACACAGGTTTAACTTCTTGAGGAGGCTCTGAGGGTTCCGAAGTTCTAAGTTCCTTAGCAGTCAACATCCAGATGGGTGAACCACTATGAATTTCTTGTTCTAGATCCTTAGTACTGATTAGGTTCACTCCAGTTTTCATCTCCTTAACCTTACCGGCTTCTTTAGTTACCTTGTCCTTAGGGGGAACTGAATGGATCGTAATCTTCTTCCCATTGAAACTAAAGACACAGGTATTGGATTTTCCTAAGAGGGTGGCATCATGATCATACAACCAAGGTCTTCCGAGAATTATACTGCTCACCCCCATGGGTAAAACATCGCACCAAATCTTTTCGTGATAAGATTGCATTTGGATTTGGACTTGACATCTAGACTGGATGGGTATGGAGGTAGAATCTACCCAAGAAACCTTATAGGGGTTGGGATGGGGAACTGGGATTAAGCCTAACATCTTGACAGTGCTAGTAGAGATGGCATTTACACAGCTCCCACTATCTATGATGATCTTACATACCTTATCCCCTAATTTAAGAAAAGTCTGTAGGATGTTAGTCCTACGCCAATCCTCTTGAACTAGATTCTGGGATAGGATGCATCTTACAACTCCTAATTGGTCAGATTCATTGGGTTCCTCCTCTCCTTCATACTCCTCAACCAAATTCATTCCGGCCTCATAAACTTCTTCTTCAAATTCCTCACTGGGCTCGGAATTATCATTCTCTCCCTCTTCTATGTAAAGGGATCTTCGTGGGCACTGGCTAGCAACATGACCTACCTTATGACACTTGAAACAGGCTATGGCAGTACACTGACTGGAAATGTGACCTGGTTTCTGACACTTAAAACAGGTGATATTTGAACTAGGGGTTCTCTGGGTGTCAGGTGCCTTACCTTTGTCCATGGGTCTTGGGGTAGAAGTACCCTGAAAAGGTTTACTAGGGATAACTTGGCTAGGTCCATTCCTTGGGATTGGGGCACTAACCCTAGAAGGTATAGGTCCTCTCTGAAATTTCTCAGTGTTTAGTGCAATCTGGTAGGCTTGGTCTAGATCAGTAACCTCTCTCAGAAATAGTTCTCTCTTGATTTCTTCCCTCAGTCCAGCCCTAAATCTAGACAAAGTGACTTCGTGGGCTTCACTCACATCACATCTCATTAGGTATTCATCAAAAGTAGTTATGTAGTCTGAGACAGATCGGTTTTCTTGTTTCAGGTTTTGCCATTGGTCTAACAGGTTTTGCTGGTATGAAATGGGTAGGTATTTATCTCTCAGTTTTTCTTTCATACCCTGCCAAGTGGTTATGGGCTCAACATTCCGTCTCCTAGTGGTTAGCTCAATGTTCCCCCAGTATAACCTAGCTTGACGCACTAATTTCATCTTGGCAAACTTGTATTTCCTCTCCTCAGACATAGCATACCACTCAAAGTATTGGTCCATCTCACCCTCCCAATCAGAATACACCTTAGGGTTCAGACTACCATCAAAAGTGGGTGCATCTAATTTGATGTTCCTGATGAACCTATCATCTCTATCTTCAGGATCTGGGTCAGGCCTCCTATGATTAGGTTCAGGATCTCTATATAAAGGCCTTCTAGGCTCCTGATGTGGGTGAGGTTGAGGCACATTAAAATCGGGGTCAGGAGTCCAATTCCGATGTCTAGGTTCTTCAAGTACTTGGACTCGATCCCTAAGTTGGGTAAGATCCTCATGAATTTGTGTGCAAAACTGGGCCACAGTGTTTGTCATATCCTGATTCATTTTAGCCATACTTTCAGTAAGAGTTTTGATCATGGCCTCTAAATCAGGTTGGGTTTGACCAGGTTGATATGGCACTCCGTTTCTGGTAGACATGATGATTCAAGCAAGCACACAAAATGAGACTAGACTAAATCGACTACTGGATCACTAGACCTAGAGTCCAAACTAGATGCCCAATCAGAGTGGCAAGCTAGCCTATAGTAACTCAGGACTCAGCCAGGCAGGTGTAAGGGGAGTGTTAGGTCCCTGAATGCCAATCCTAGACACCAATCAGTGATTGGCCAGGTAGGCGGACCAGCACACAAGCCCTTCGGGATGTAGTCCCTAAACCACCGTTCTAGATACTGAGTGCTAAGCACACACAGAATAACTCGGCAAACTGACTCAACACTAGCCTAGACCCGACCAATTGGTGTTCCTAGCCCACTAGGGCAAATTAGGTCTAACTGATTTTAAATTAGGTCTAGGTTCGAATGATTGGATGGTGGTTTTGGGCTAAGGAGAGGTAATCAACTCCTCCCCTTATCTTAGATGCTCAATTGCCCTTAAGTAAATTATGAGATGATCACTCCAAAAAGAATTGAATTGCAGAACACAAAAAAAATAGAGTTGCTGTATTTTAATTCTCAGAATTTTTACCGAAACCAATAAATCACAGAAAAATTATGGAAAATAGGTTCAATTATACTGGTTTCAACGAAGCAAAAATTATGCAACTCGGAGTTTTATGCAGGGAGAAATAATTCATACAATAGGGCAATTACGGGCTGCAACTAGATTGTCTTCCCCGTTTATAATCCCTGCTACGAAGTTATAACCCAATGAATCCCCTACACGCCCTAGGAACATCCTGTGGAATGGGAGGAGGAGGCTTGCGCCTCGCTTAGTTCCTAGGACCGGACGTCCTGGGGAGTCTACTTCGAGCAGACAAAATAAAAAGAGAATAATCAAAGCAAGCAAGCAAATCAGAAACCCTAGACTGGGCTCTGATACCAAAAATGATGCAGAACAAATAAAGGGACGCGATGCGGAAGTAAATTAAGATTAACTAATTTTTTTGTTATTTTTATATGTTTGTAGAAGTTGGCTTCAAATCAAAGAAAAGTTAACCTAACATTGAAAGATACTAATATGATAATTGAAAGCACAATTTAAGGGAACTAAAGTATCAGAGTAGTTCAGAAGCAACGGATCGCTGGGGTTGAGAAACTCCCAGACCTAGGGTTTTGCTCCAAACTTTCAGCAGAACAGAAATAAAGAGAAGAGATGGTTTACCTAACCAGACAATGATCTTCACAGATTTTGGTGGAAGAACTCTCCCGAGCAGATTGTTGGATCCTCGGATTCAGATTTCTTCGTAATGGATCCTCCAGTACTGGTCCTTTGGCGGGTTGGCTTCTCCTGAACTCAAGATCTGGAAGAGAAGAAAAACAATTGATGGAATCAGAGAGTCAAGGGAAGAATTTACCAGGTTGATGAACTTGAAGATTGAAATTGCTGAAAACTGGATTCTCTTGGAAGCTGATGTGATTTTCCTTGGAACTTGCTCTGGATCTGAAGTAGCCGGACTGGATCTGGATGAAGGTGGACAGCCTGGACTTGTAGAGAGAGAGAGGCCGTGGGAGATGGATGGATCTAGGGTTTGATGGATTGAAAATAATGAAGGGTGGCTAGGGTTTTGGGATTTCAAGTGGCTAACCTAGGGTTTTGGATAAAGATGGAGATCTCTCACCTCCTCAAGGCTCCAATGGAACCCGGATTACCCCCTCACGGAGCTCAACACTTAGAATAGTGCGGAAGAAGAGAAACCTAGGTCACTCAACACAAGAGAGTAGCAAAAAAATAATTTTCTTCATTGATTTTTCAAAGTTACAAAGAGAGGTCTATTATATAGACCTAAAATTTTCTTCTAGCTTGTACAAATTCCCATGTGGGACTAAACTCTTCCAACCTCTAGATTAGGTAGAAAACCCCCTCTCTTGGTCGACCAAGACTTCAAAAAAAATTGGGACGGCCATAAAGGAATTTTTTTGGAATTTTTATGGCGCCTCCTTTGGAGTTGGATTTGGATTTGGAGTCCTCCTCTTCTTATGGCATTTCTTCTTTTCTTCCACTCCAAGTTAAGCTCTTTGATTTTGATTTGAACTTCAATTGGATGTCCTTCTTTGATTTCTTCTCCAAGAGAAGTTTTCTTCCTTCTTTGCTTAGGTAAAATAGGCAGGTATGGGCGCCTCCTTTAAATTAGCTTCCAATTTGATTTTTTCTTCTTTGGGTGTGGGGACCATGACACTGGGATGCCTCTGTGGCGCCTCCTGGACTCTGGCGTGTGCTCGGAGTGTGGCTGGGCGTGTGGCTTGGAGTGTGGCCTCCACTTGCTTGAACCTTGATTTGATTGGAAGATAAATGTGGCACCATTTTGGACCAAATTGAAACCACATCGGGACTTGCACCGAGTCAACATGACTCAACAAAATTTAAATGGTGACTCAAGAAATAAATAAAAATAAATAAACTGGTTGACCAGGTCAACCTTTATTACAAACCCTAATTTCTCGGGCAATGTCAATCAGAGATCCAGATGGAGCTCTGAAGTCTTCTTCTGAGTCTGGTGCCCGCACCAAGTGGGCGTCCAGGGATCTGAGAGGCTTGTTGGCAGCAGGAAGATGATTACAGCACTGGGAAGAAAAACTCTCACAAACCCCTTTATGCACACAGCAGGGTATCACACAACTCAATAGAAGAACTCAAGGTTTTAATTCATATCAAAAATTAGGTTTCATACAAGAGGCTAGGGTCCCTTAAATAGACCCTTAACCTTGGGCTCCAAGTAAGGGCACATAAGTCTTTACATAAGAATCCTTTTCCCTCTCAAACTCTAGCTAGAAAATAAGAAAACATTAGGTAGAAAAAATCCCTAAAAATTCTCTTGACTTAGCCAACACTCCAAGGATGCCTAGGGGGGCGTGTTGGGCTTCTAGGATCAGCAAGGGGCCGGCCCAAAGGGACCCGGGTGCATGGGTTTGGGCCTCTGGAAGTTGGGGTGGCCTGGTAGCCAAGTAGCAGGAATTTCCCTGGTATCTTGCTTTTAGGGGTTGGGCTTGGCGCCTGGGCTTGATTTCTTTGGGATAGGATGCAGATGGACCTCTAAAATCATGGATGCCTTGGACTATGAATATATTTTGGCATCTGGAAGGAAATCTGGGCATCTGGAGAGCATATGCAAGGAATTAGGGTTTCTGATTTTCCTCCTGGGGTCTTCAAATCTTCAAGCTGGGTTAGACTTGGGCTAAACTTCCATGTCTTCAATCTGGTTGGACTTGGTCTTTACTTGTATGATGTGGTCTTGAGTCTTCAGTATGCTTGGATAGGACTCAAAAAAAATAAAATTATCTCAACATGAGCTGACTAGCATTGGATTGAACTAGCTCAACATGAGCTGACTAGTACAGAACTGAAATAATAACTCAAAATACTTAAATAACAACTAAAATGGACTCAGATGAGCTAAGCCCTTATTACAGATGGACTCATAAATTATTGATCAATTTACAGAGGGTTGAAAAGCCTCTGTCTTATTCTGGTGCCTCAGGTGTCCCCACCACTTCGTTATAGTCGTAACATCGAAGGATGCGAGGCCCTGTCCGAGCCTTCGTCACGATCGCGACATCAAGGGGTGCGAGGCTCCATCTATCTCCATCATCCCACTACCCTCCCTTCCATCTATCTTCGTCTATCCCACTGCACCTCACTTCCTCGCTATTTCCGACTGCTGCCTTCCTTCCACGTCGTCTCCACCTTCTCGCCGTGTCTCCTTCCACACCATCACCATCGACCATCGTGTCTCCCTTCCACGATGTCACCATCTTCCCCAAAGTGCCTCCAACCCACTGCTCCATCTTCAAAGAAGAAACTCTAGCTCACGGTCTAAGAAATCTCAGTCCCCTTGAAGCTCCCTCCTCTAGTCATCTCGTCGCTTGAAGCTCCCTCCTCTGGTCATCTCGTCGCTTGAAGCTCCCTTCTCCAGTCATCCCGTCGCTTGAAGCTCCCTCCTCCGGTCATCCTGTTGCTTGAAGCTCCCTTCTCCGGTCATCCCGTCACTATAACTCCCTCCTCCGGTCTTCCCGATGCCAGATCTCCCTCCTCTGGTCCTCTCGTCGCCGGATCTCCCTCCTCCGATCCGCCGTGATGCCATCATCAGCTCCGGACATTGCTCCACGGAGTTTCGCCCAGACCTAGCACACCTCCCCTTCTTTTGAGCTCTCTGCATCCTTTCCGGACATCTGGTCGGCCGTTCTTCCATCGGAGCCCGACTCCCCATCGAAAATGAAGCTCCGAGATCACCCCGATGACATCATCTCTGAGCTAACGTCCCATGAAGCTTCCGCCCAGTTCCCCTGTTCCACGAAGCCTTAGGTCCTTTTATTTTTTTTATTCTGGGCTATGTTTAGTTTGGGCTCTTTTACTTAATCTGGGATTAAACTTTGGGTTATGTTTGGTTCTTTGGTGGTTTAATTTGATCAAGCCATGACTCAATCTTGTAGGGTTCCTCTTCCGATACCGAGCCTTTGAAGGGAGCCCGACCATCAACCCAGTCCCCTAATGCCCTACGTTGGATGGCTGACTATTGATCACCCAGGCCGCATCTTTCGAGGATAAGTGAACTCGTCACGCAGGAAGTAGTTATTACTATCGTAGGGTTTTATTTCTCTTTCCTTGCTTTAGATCTGAATCTTTGAAATGCATGCATGTCCTTGATCAGGGGTTTCTCAATCTTTGAGTCCTAGTTCTTTCTTATTTTATTGATCCTAGCATGAGGGAATGCATGACTTAAAATCTACCCTACTTGAATGTTCCTCTGAATCTATGTTATTATAAGCATCGGTATTCGTACGGGTTTTTAGGATAATTTTTATGCATGTCGTCCCCCATCACCCTTCTTTTTGGTATCATAGCACAGTTAGGACATGTATTTTGTTTAGCTTACTCACTATTTTTCTGCAGCATTTTGGTTAGCTGAAATTTAGTTCTTTTGCTTGGTTTAGTTCTACCGCATTTCTTTATTTCATTTGTTTTATCGCAAGCATACAAAATAAAAAAAAATACATATATCTATATATCTGTGTTTCATTTTTATTTTCTTAGTTTGCATTATGATCATGGAATGTGCATTTCATATTTTGCATTAAGCTACTTAAGGACGGCAATATTATAATATAAGGAAAGGACTTCATTACCTTTTCGTAGCCCAAAACAACCATCCTGCATTTCAGACCCAAGCTTTTAATTAAAATCTAGTAGAAACATACTTTTGCTCTAGAGAGCTTAGGGACACCAACTGGTCAAGTCAAGACTAAGTGTCTACTCATGGCGTCAGCCCATTCTGTGTGTGCTACTACTCTTGGTGTCTAGGCTTGGTGATTCAGGGCTAGTTAGTTGGTCTGCCTACCTGGCCAATCCCAGATTGGTGTCTAAGGTTGGCATTCAGGGACCTACACTTCCCTACACCTACCTGGCCAAAAACAGAGTTACTGCAGACTGGTTTGTTACCTTGAATTAGGCAATTAGTTGAGATTCTAGGTCTAGTAGATCGTAGACGATTTTGCTTGCGTGACTCATGCCCACTAGAGTAGGAACCTACTAGAGTAGGAGCCTCATATTAGCCTGAGTCATCCATGGACAACCCGCAAGAAACCCTGCTAAAGACCATGTCAGAACACTTTGCCCAATTGTCTGCCCAATTGTCTACCCAATTGACCACTCACATAGATAATAGGTTAAACCAATTTGAGGCAACACTTGATTCCATGGAGAGAGCCCCTAGGGCCCCATTTGAGCATGAACTTGAGACCCCGTTCCTTCTGATCCTGGCTCCTTGAAACCCTATGGCTACTCCATATATATTTCCTCCTCCAAATCTTCATGGAGGAAGGCTGTCCTGATATCCATTTGCTTTAGCTCCAGATCCTGCACCGCTACAATGCTCAACAAAAATCTGATTGAAGTATGTCGAATCACTGGTGAGAACGTCTTATTATAGTTAATGCCTTCTTTCTGAGAGTATCCTTTGGCCACCAACCTGGCCTTATACCTTGGCCCTTCTTTTTCTGAGATTCCTTCCTTGGACTGAAACACCCATTTGCAACCAATGGATTTCTTTCCACTTGGCGGTGCCACCAATCGCCAAGTCTTATTTTCATGTAGAGATTGCATCTCCTCTGCCATGGCTTGGACCCACCTATCACAATCCTGGCTTGCCACCGCCTCCTCGTAGGTCTCCGGTCCACCACTAGCAGCCACCAAAGCATACGACATGGTTTTGTCAAAACGATATCGTACTAGCTGCCTTACGATCTGCCTAGGTTTATGCAATGCAATTTCGATGCCTGGACTAGGAGGTGGCTTCTCCCCCTGCTCATCTAGGCCATGAGCATGCATCTCGCTGCTCTCTACACATGGAGGCACCATTGAAGAGTGCTCCACTTGAATCTGAGATTTTCTCGATGTATCTGCAAAAAGGTAAAATTGTATATGAGGTTAGTTTTTGCTCAGCTGCACCCTATTGAGTTGCATCTTGCCCAACCGCATCCGATTGGACCTCCTGCTGAGCCTCCACCCCCTTCTGCCTCTTGAGGACTGATTCTTCATCAAAGATCACATCTCGACTAATCGTGGCCTTCTTCTCTAAAGGATCCCATAGCCTGTATCCTTTAACTCCTCGTGGATATCCAATGAACACAATCTTTCGGGCCTTGGTGTCCAACTTGCTCCACTGATTGGGATCAATGTGCACAAATGCAGTGCACCCAAATACTCTGAGATGACCAAGCTCTACCTTTCTTCCATACCATAACTCCTCTGGAACCCTCCCATTAAGTTTTGTATGAGGATACCGATTTACTGAGTAGACTGCTGTGTCAACTGTATCCACCCAAAATATCTTGGGTAATCCTACCTGCAACCTCATACACCTCGCTTTCTCCATGAGAGTCCGGTTCATCCGCTTGGCCACTCCATTCTGCTGAGGAGTCTTGGCTACCAAAAATTGCCTCCTGATCCCACCATCATGGCAAAATCTCAAGAACTCTTGTTTGTAAACTCACCACCATTATTTGACCGCACAACCTTCACATGCCGCCCCTTCTCCTTCTCCATCTCTGCCAACCAGGCTTTGAACTTGGCAAAGACTTCTGACTTCTCTCTCAAGAAGAATATCCACACTCTCTTCGAAAAGTCATCAATCAGGAACATAAAATACTTAGCTTCGTTTCTCCCCGAAACAGGAGCCGGACCCCAAACATCCGTGTGCACTAGATTCAGGGGCCCTCTACTGCACGCTGAACTTATGGAGAACTTCACCCGATGTTGCTTTCCCATTTGGCATGGTTCACATACCTCTGCAACACCTGTATCTAGGTCTGGAATCCGTGCATCCTTCGTCAGCTCTTTCAAATTGCATTCTCCCTATGGCCAAGGCAATAATGCCACAACCAGTACAAACCCTGCTGATCTTGTGCTGCTGCTGCTATGTCAAATCCTCCACACTCTACGGATCCTTCAAGCTGATATAAGTGATTATCCATCCTCTTCCCTCTCATCACCACCATGGCACCCTCATGATGTTCAGGACACCACTCTCGGAATGCCAATTGAAGCTGAAACCGCTCCTCTCTAGGTACCCCAGCGACACAAGATTTTTTTTTCAACTGTGGGACGTGCTTTACATGTGTGAGGGTCCGCACAACCCCATCAAACATCCTCACTCTGATTGTACCGACTCTAGTCACCTTGCAAAGATGGTTATCCCCAAGTGTCACAGTCCCCTCATTGGTTTTGGCATAGTCAGTGAACCAAGACCGATGCGGTGTGTAGTGACGAGAGCATGCAGAATCAAGAATCTAACTGTCTACCACCTTCTGGTGCATATCCGAAACAACCATAAGGTCCTCCTCAGATCCCAAATTAGCCACCATGCTCATAGATTCTTTATCACTCTTCTCTCCTTGTTGCTTCTTCCAAAGAGGATAGTTCTTTTTTATGTGCCCGACCTAATTGCACTTGAAGCATCTGAATTCCCTCTTGCCTTTCTAGGACTTGGACCGCCCCCTACACTTGCTGCCATCTCTCCCTCTCCTAGTCCTCTCTCCAACCGAGAGTTCCTCTTAAGGTTCTCCATCCATTGTCATCATTTTCCTTTGCTCATTGGACCTAAGCACTGACATAATTTCTTCATAAACCAGTATCTCCTTCTCATATAGCAAAGTAGTGATAAGTGGGTCGAATGAACTTGGCAAAGAGCATAGCAAGAGTAGGGACTTATCCTCTTCCTCCATTTTCATCCCAAGGGTCAGCAAGTCATTGTAGACCTGGTCATACCTCTGAATATGAAGAAGTATATCTCCACCTTCCTGCATCCGAAGGCTATACAACTTTAATATCAGTTTGTTGCACATGTTCTTCCTTATGTATAGGGCATGCAACTTTGACCAAAGACCCTTAAGTGTCTTCTCCTCCAGGATGCTGTACAGTGCCACATCAGCCAAGCACCCTCTGATGGTTGCACACGCCTTCTTCTGTAATGACAGCCACTCCCATTCCGCCATCTCCTCAGGCTTTTCCTCCAAAGCCAGATCTAGAAAATTTTGCATTAACGATCCTCAACCCCAACCTTCCACATGGTGAAACTTTCCTTTCCATTGAACTTTCCAAACTCCACCTTGTTGTTGATACTCATGGTTGATCAGGCCACAAAAACCAACTCAAAACTCAAGATTGAGAAATACCCCAAAGGGATCCTGGGATGAAACCCTAAACACCACGTGAACTGAGAGAAGAAAAAAAAAGTGCTTCTTCTACCTTCTTGGGGACGAACCAGAGAGACGCCTCCTTCTTGAATCCTTCTCATAGACTAACCCCCACTCTAATATCACTTGTTAGGATCTTAACTCTCCATGAGACAAATAGTAAGCAACCGATTGAAGAAGAAACATAGAAAAATACTCGGCACAAACTACTTCTTGGAATCAAGAAACAAGTACACACAGAAGTAAAGAATAAAGATGATTTAGGAGAAAAGAGAGATCGTTCTTTTATTACTTGAAGAAGAAGCCCTAGCCTTTGTTATAGACTTTGAAAATCACTCCTTTTCTCACTCCAAGAATGCCCAACTGACCAAAGGAAGATATCATATTTTTCTCTCACGCATGCCTCAAAATCGTGGAAGCCAAACCGTCGATCTTTTCCTCCCTTCACACGTGCCACACCAAGAAAGAAGTCGGCCTTTCCTTCCTTCACACGCACATGGGTTCGGTTATCCTCTCTTGAACGCACATGGGTATGTTGGCTTCTATCACATGGGTGTCTTCTTGATCTTGGTCTTGGTTGGTTATGCCTTGGACTGGTCCAACTCAATTGGTTATGGATCCTAAGTGGTTGGGCTAACTAACTAATTCCCTAACCACCTAACCAATTAACTTATTAGCCCCTTTCACGAATGAAGGAAAATAGGCTATACCTCTTGACCTAAAATAAAATCCCATAACCCAACTAGGTTATGATACAATCTCTCAAAACTCTCCCCAATAAGTCACATATGCAAATCCTAATCCTTGGATCAAACCTCCTTGACCCAAACATGACTCTGGGGCCCTGGAAACTTATTAGCCTAAGCCCCCAAACCTGTATGGCTCCCCTAGGCTTTGGGTGTGCCACACATGAGCCTACATATACAATATCACAAAGTCGTAGGGAACACTTGTTACCTTGACACCAATTTCAATCTCTAGAATACTTAGCCACAAAGGAAGCCACCCAAACCATGGCACTATTCATTCCTGAAGACGTGACGAATAGACACCCTGATAAAAAGAAATAGCAATCTTCAAATATCACAAGGTAGTGGATGAACTCGCCAGTCTTCCTCTCATCTTGAATCCAACTGATGACAGTGGCAAAGTCACTTTCAACACAGATCTTATTTGCCTACAGCACGTGTCTCGCATAAATTATACCAGCCCAGGTAGCATGAAGCTTTGCTCCTGGAATAAAGAGCTCAAACAAAGGAGAGCCTCCAATAGCAAATAACCTACTATCAAGATCCTGAATGACATAACTTGCTCCACCTCTAGTCGAAATTAACCATGATAAATACCAAGGATGGGGGCTCCTAAAATATGAAAAGAATCCTTCGGATCATTGCATGAGTAGCCAGGGAGTCTCGGGAACTTGGGATGATAGACAATCGACCATAATGTCAATGCAATCAAATCAACTGTATTCCTTAGTTAAAGAGTAGGCTCTCTCTAGCAACCCATAGCAGGCACAACCTCAAATTCAAAGATCAAACTATTTCTGGACAGCCAAATTTAATAGGCCATGTATATCCATCTGCCACCTTTAGTCATACTTATTAGTCTCAAGGATTGATTTTGATGAATAACAAAATATTTTAATATATAATATATTAATAAGTTGAATGAGCTTATGTTCTAGCCAATCCTAAGGTATTAAAAGAAAGAATTAAGGATAACAATATTTGATTTGAAAGATATATTTTGAAGCTCTTAAGTAAAGATAAAGCTTGAGAAAATCATGTAAAAATAATGTATTAGGATGTGGACTCAAGAATTTTTTGAGAGAATAAAGTTTCAGTGCGATGCGAGAAAGTTCAGGTTGGCATAGAAAAGTTTTAATCGATACACTATCGAGCTGACTTAGATGTAGATTGAGCTAATTCAATAGGAAGAGTTGAAAATATAGAAGCTATATTTTTGAAGGCTGACAAGTGAGCTGGTTCAAATGATAATTGAGTTGACTTGAATGGAAACCGAGTCGATTCCATGAATATGAGCCAACTTAATAATAAAAAATAGAAAGGTAAACTTTGGCAAACTAAAACTGAGTCTATTCAGCAAAGGATAGAGCTAAATCAGATGGGATCTGAGATGACTTAATAGTGATCCGAGTCAACTCAAGAACTGTTAGCAAGCATAGCAGCTAGTTTTGTAAAAAGTTTAGAATGACTTAAATTTGAATATAATAGCTCTATTTCATCCTCCAATGGCTAGAAACAGTTACTTTGACCATTAGCAAGCATAGCAGCTAGTTTTGTAAAAAGTTTAGAATGACTTAAATTTGAATATAATAGCTCTATTTCATCCTCCAATGGCTAGAAACAGTTACTTTGACCATGGAAGCATATTTAAAGCTCACCAAATTCATTGAAGAACAAGAAAAATTTAGAATATTCTAAGTTCTATCAAGAACAAAGAGATAAAGCTAAAGCATTAATTTGAGAACTTCAACTTTCAATCACTTAAAATATTCCTTCAATCATTGGCTTCCCAGTAAGGAGACAAGCATCTGTTGCAACACCGGGAAGAAGAAGACACCAATAAACCCTTTAAGCACACAGTAGTTGTAGAAAACTCAATTATCATTCATATATCAAAGTTGTTAAAATTTTTATACAAAGGGTCCCTTATATAGAGTCATGAGACTTAGGCCCAAGCAAAACAAAATAAGGAAAATAATGGATGACCACTTTCTTCTTAAAGTGTGGGGCTAAATACATGGAAGAAAATACTCTCCCACTCTTCCTAAAGTGTGGGTTGAATACATGGAAGAAAACACTTTTATGCCATACAAAATCCCTCCAAACAAGGTAGGTAGTGACATCCAAAGGGGGGACCACTTCTTTCCTAAGCAAGCTAGCATGAATTAGGAGATTCATGTTTATCTATTTTGACTTTCCTTCTTGTCATGCTGGCGTGTGGAGTTGGTGTGCTTGGGGTGTGCTAGCATGTGGTCATCAACTCCTCATGCATGGGCCAACTTCATTATCCTCCAAGTAATCCTAGGTGGTGAAATCCAGGGTGTGACTGGGCTCCATGCGGCTGCTGAGGTGGCATGCTGAGTGGTGTCCTTCACATGCTTGAGTCTTCTTCGACTGGGCTTGACTCAATATAGACTCAATACAAGTAGACATGATTACAAGACTCGAAAAATGATTAGCTCAACATGAGCTGACTTGATCGATTGATCCAAAATCCTAATGGTATGGATCAAATGCTATATACAGGACTCAGAAAGAAAACTAGTTCAATATGAGCTGACTAGTACATGACTCAAATAAAATAACAACTTAGATGAACTAAGCTTTATTACAAATGGACTCAAATGTAACTAATTGATCCATAGAGGGTTGAGAAGCCTCTGTCTTATTCTGGTGCCTCTGGTATTCCCATAAATTCTCCCGGGATGGGAGGAACTCAACCATGTCGAGTGAAGATCAGGTGGCTCACATATCTCTCGAGAAGTCTGGGTCGAGGTGTTGCAAGTCCTCTTGAAAAATCTACGAATCGTCCGACTCTGGCCGGCCTTGCCATCGGACCAGGAAGTGTTGATAGCTTCGGCCCCGGGTTGTAATGGCTTGATCGTTCAGGATACGCTCGATCCGTTCTCCTCTCTCAGGCCAATTAATTGGTAGACACTCTGGATTAGGGTCACTCATAATGGAAGGAGTAGGTCCAAAGGCCTCACTAGGTATCGCTACCGGTTCCCTATACTCAACCAGGTCTGTGATATTGAAGGTAGAATTGATGCCCAAATCCGTAGGCAAATCTAACACATAGGCATTTGGTCCAACCCTCTCTATCACTCTAAAAGGTCCGGCTCTGCGAGCATGAAGCTTCTTTTAGGCCTAAGCCTAACCAAGATAGAATCCACTACATCAAATTTCTTGGCCCTTCTTCAGGAATTAGCCAGTTTCTTTCAAAATTAGTGTAGGGATGAACATGCTGGGCATATACAGACTCCTAATAAGTGATGCAAAGGACTTAAACTAACACCTAATAGACTCGACTAAAGAGGTTTATTAGGTCTTAACTACCACTTGGGCATGGGGCATAAGTCGTGGTTGATGGATGACATGCAGAAGAAAATTTGCTAGTAACTCCTAATAGGTGCCAGAGGGTCTGCCAAAAGTAGGTAGCAAATGGGATGAGCTCTATGGATCCTTGCAACCTAGTAACCTCAACAAAATGTAACCTAATAGTTTTAAACATATGAGAAGACTCAGGAAAGGATAGAAAATATGAAGGGGATTCAGGGACTGGTTCTGGGCTAAAGAGACTGACCTTAATGTATGAGCATTTGGGTATGTCTTTAGGTAAGAAAAGGTCCATGCTATGGAAGGATGGGTCAACAATTTCTGGAAGAGATCCTCAATGGGAACTATGAGAGGGGGCTCATCTTTGGGATACTGATTCAAAGAGATCAGGTCATTAATAAATTCTTCTGGTTATTGTATTTAGGACTAGACTCTATAATTTGGCTCTCCTCCACGTTTCCTCAGGTAAGGTTCTAGTAGTAGTATCTAAGTTCCCCTCCTCTAATTGTTCTTCCACTACAGGTTCCTTATAGGTGGCCTTTTTAGATTTCTTAATGGGCTCAGGATTTTCTTTCTCTAAATTTTCAAGGGGTTCATTATCCTCAAAGTCTTCTCCTTCATATCGTCTACTAAACTAGGATCAGCCTCATACACTTCTACCTTTGGCTCATTATGGGTTCTGGGGTCTTTTCCTTGCATCATAATAGGACATGAGTAGTAGGCTGGTCTAAAGGAAGTCGGCTAGGTTTGAACTTAGGTTCAAGGGAATTAACCTTATTAGACTTAGATTGATTGATCATGAGTTCCCTCTGAAATAACTCGAATCCCTAGCTAGGTGATAGGCTTCCTCTAAGTCCTGAATTTGCCAATGAAACAGCTCACTGGATATCCCTACGTAGGCCATCTTGAAATCTAGCCATGATTTAGACTCAGGTTCGACTGTGTTACATTTCCTACTAAACTCGTTAAATTGGTCAATGTACTCAGACACAGTCTTATTACCCTGCCTCAATTCGTACCATTGTTCTAAAAGTTCGTATTCATAAAATTCACTTAGGTACTTCGCTCTCAATTTACTTCTCATGGCTTTCTAGATGCGTATTTCATTTCCTCCTTGATAACATTCATTCAATAACTGCCCAATGCACCTTAGCATATCAGGTTAAACTATGTAGGGCCAATCTAAATTTTTCCAACTTCGACATCCTAGTGTACTCAAAATACTGATCCATTCTTTCCTCCCAATCAATATACAACTCTTGTCTTCCATCAAAAGTGGGTGCATAAGGTTAGGTGCTCCTAATGGGTCGTTCATCTTGGTTCAGGTAATCATAATAGGGTCTCCTATGGTTAGTTTTAAGGATGGATCATGGTATGGGGTTCTCCTAGGGTTGGGTTCCCTATATGGGTCAGAGTATTGGGTTCTCTTAGGATTGGGCTCCCTATATGGGTCAGAGTATTAGGTTCTCCTAGAATTGGACTCCCTATATGGGTCAGACTATTGGGTTCTCCTAGGACTGGGTTCCCTATATAGGTCAGAGTATTGGGTTCTCCTAGGATTGGATTCCATGGTCACACTAGTTGAATTGGATTAAGTCTACTGGCATTGGGTTCCTAATATAACAAACACACACATCGACTCCTAAGTGCGCATGCAAGACTCGATCAAACCAACTACAGCACCATAGACCTAGAGTCCAAAACTAGGTGCTCAATCAGGGTGGCAAACTAGCCTATAGTAACCATATACTCAGCCAGGCAGGTGTAAGGGGAGTGTTAGGTCCCTAATTGCCACTCCTAGACACCAATCAGAGATTGGCCAGGTAGGCGAACTAGCACACAAGCCCTTCGGGATTGAATCCCTGAACCACCATTCTAGACACTAAGCACAAGGCACATACAGGTTAGCTTGACACAATGATCTGACACTTAGCCCGGACCCGACCAATTGGTGTCCCTAGCTCACTAGGGCAAATTAACTCTAATAGATTTTAAGTTAAGCTTGGGATCGAATGCAGGGGATGCAGTTTGGGGCTAAGGAGAGGTGATCAAATTCTCCCCCCTCTGACATAGCAAGAGTGCCATTAAAGGTAGTTTATTGCAATGATGGCAGGCAGATGATGCAAACTTAGGGTTTAAATGTTTTAGGTAGCTTTATATATGTAATTAATTAATTTTTTTTATTATTTTGCAGAAATATGATTTGCAGTCAATGACCTAATATGCTAGAAACATACTAAAATAAAAGATATTCAAAAGAGATGTTAACAAAATCCTAAACCTTCCAAAGTTGTCTTGCTGAAAAAAATAGAGCTGAAAATTGCAGGATGTATTTTGGCTTGCAAAATTGAACAGATCGAAATAAAATCTAAAAAAATTCTATAAAATAATCTAAATTAAGATGATCAAAAAAAATAAAAATTGAAATTCTTAGAGTTCTAAACAAAGAAAAAAATTAAAATAACAGAGTATATACAGACTGTAAAGGATGTAGAAAAATAAGCCCTAATCTAGCTCTGATACCAGATGATGCGGGACCTATATGCATGCAAGTATTTTTTTTTGTAATTTTAATATTAATTGTATGACTAATCCCGAAGAACATACTAAGGAAGATGTAAAGAGTTCTAGGAAAATAAGAGGCTACAACATGCATAATGACCTAAAAAGCAAAAGAAAGAGGACCGCCGAGGCTGAGAAGTTGGTAGGGCTCGTTCATCTTTAATAAAACTACTGGTGGTAGAGGGGGTGTACCTGGCAACGTATGAAGTGCTTGATGAAGATCACAGCGAAGAGATCACTCATCTTCGATAGATGCGGCCTGGAAAATCAAGCCAGAGACCCATGGATTCTCGGCTTTCTGCTCGATGGTTCGATTGAGGCTTGGTTGGAGTCGTTGGTCATCGGAGTCGAGGGACCTATAAATGACCTGTCTGGGGTTAGAAAACTCAAGGGAGAAGAAGAAAATAAGAGAAAACAGCAAAGGGAAAGGAAGTTTTGGAGTGGGCGACCAAGGTTTGGAGGACAGGCTGGTGGCAAGAATCTGTTGCAACACCGGGAAGAAGAAGACACCAATAAACCCCTTAAGCACACAGTCGGGTAGCCTACAGCAGTTGTAGAAAACTCAATTATCATTCATATATCAAAGTTGTTAATATTTTTATACAAGGGGTCTTTTATATAGAGTCATGAGACTTAGGGCCCAAGCAAAAAAATAATGGAAAATAATGGGTGACCACTTTCTTCCTAAAGTATGGGGCTAAATACATGGAAGAAAATACTCTCCCACTTTCTTCCTAAAGTGTGGGGCTGAATACATGGAAGAAAACACTTTCATGCCATACAAAATCCTTCCAAACAAGGTAGGTAGTGACATCCAAAGGGGGGGACCACTTCTTTCCTAAGCAAGCTAGCATGAATTAGGGGATTCATGTTATCTGTTTTGACTTTCCTTCTTGTCATGCTGGTGTGTGGAGTTGGTGTGCTTGGGGTATGCTGGCGTGTGGTCATCACTCCTCATGCATGGGCCAACTTCATTATCCTCCAAGCAATCCTAGGTGGTGAAATCCAGAGTGTGACTAGGCTCCATACGGCTGCTAAGGTGGCATGCTGGGTGGTGTCCTTCACATGCTTGAGTCTTCTTCGACTGGGCTTGACTCAATACAGACTCAATATAAGTGGACATGATTACAAGACTCAAAAAATGATTAGCTCAACATGAGCTGACTTGACCGACTGATCCAAAATCCTAATGGTATAGATCAAATACTACATACAGGACTCAAAAAGAAAACTAGCCCAACATGAGCTGACTAGTACAGGACTCAAATAAAATAACAACTTAGATGGACTAAGCTTTATTACAAATGGACTCAAATGTAACTAAGTGATCCACAGAGGGTTGAGAAGCCTTTGTCTTATTCTGGTGCCTCTGGTGTCTCCACCAAGGAGAACCCGAGGTGGGTAGTTGAGAGGATCCATGGCCTAAAAGGAAGTTCCAAGGGCTTCGAACAAGGTAAGCAAAGTAAAGGCAAGCGAGAAGAGAGCGAGTAATAGAGAGCACACTAAGGCTACCAGAGAACTCGCAGGAAGAGTCTCGACGGACACAGCCACCACCACTCAAGCTCTCCTCCACCGCTGCCATTCCCACTCTACTCTTTCCTTTGAAAGGTAAACCTCCTCCTAGCATGGAGTCCAGCCAAGGATCCACCATGGAGGATCTGTTTCCCTAGATTGCCCACTGACTTGATTATCGGAGTGCCCCCACCGGGATTCCCAGTTTGGGTCTCTTCTTTTTTGTAAGTCCGGGTGCACAACCTGGATTCGGGTAATGAGGTCAATGTCCGGTGCCATCTTCGAGCTATAGGCCACGGCGATGTAGGCAGCAATAAATTGGCATGCCATGAATGGGGGCAGGATGCAGTCTGATTCAAACCAATCCCCTCATATACAACTCCACCCGAAGCATGATGATGACACACGTGTGGGAGGTCTCCACTAGCCACGCGAGAGACCCTCCTTCTTATGGGGGCCTACACAGCTTGGAGAGGGAACCCCCCGCTCCATCGTAACCACCTCCGGTGGATGTCCAGTTGGTCACGCTCGCCCAGTAGATGCAGGTTCTAACTACGGCGGTGCGACAGTTACAGCATTAGCATCGATCCCTGGCCACCCACCAACATCCGGGACCCCTGTGTCCCAAGCTACCATACCCCGTGATAGCCTGCATTCCTTCTAAGGAAGGCCATCGCTACCGCAGGCCATGATTGACCCCCGGGAAGCCACCGAACCCCGATGAAGAGACAATGGATCGGTCAGTTGACTGGGGAGCCAGTCTCCGGTCTTCAAGCGTGCCACTGGTAAGCATCGCCGAAGCTATCGAGGAAAGTCTCCCGATCGTGACCCCCCATAGCTATCATCTTCATCTCCTTTGTCGGCCTCGACGGAAAGCTCCACCAATGAGGCCATCAGGTGCATAGCTGAAAAGCAACTGGAGAAACAGGAGTGTAAGCTGGCAGAACTATCCCGTCAATTTACAAACTTGCAGGGCTCCTCCCGTGAGCCAGTGGGCCATGACGCCCGTCCCCCCTTCTCCCGAGAAATCCAAGATGATCCGATTATGAGTTGGTCCTACGATAGGACCACTGATCTCTGGACCACCTCAAGAGCTACAAGGCTCTCATTAGAGTCCAAGGGGTAACCGACGCCCTCCTCTAAATCACCTTTCTAGCCACTTTTCAGAAGGTCACTTAGGTCTGGTTTACCCCCACCTCGAGCATGAAAGCATCAACTCCTTTGCACAACTGGAAAGGAGATTTGTGGCTCACTTCGATGCATGTCGGAATGTGCCACGAGAAGTGGACAATCTTTTCTCCATCAGGCAACAGGACCACGAATCCTTGCAAGACTATGTGACATGCTTCAAGGTTGCCGCACTAAAGATCTACAACCTGGACAAGCCCGTCGCCATGCTGGAACTGAAGATAGGGCTCAGGACCTCCCATCTAACCTACTTCCTAAACAACAAGCTGTCAAAGATGTACTCCGACCTCCTCCTCTGCATTCATAAATACATCCATGCTGAGAAGGCGAACTGCACCAAGAGAGAGTTAGACGGGAAGCTACTAAGAAGCAGCCTCCGAGAGAGACGTCCGGGATGCGGAGGCCTAGATTGATCTCAAAATTTCGACCAGGGCCGAAGCCGAAGAACGACCCCATCCTAGAAGAAAGATACACCCTCTCCTCACCCCGAGGTTGAAGATCCTTATTAAAATTAAGGCAAGCATTACTTATACTGCCCTCCCCCATTGAGGCCATCCACGATTGCAACAAAATGAAATACTGCTAGTTTCACTGTGACCATGGCCATGACACCGAGAATGCTGCTACCTCAAAAGAGAGATTGAAGATCTGATAAGGAGGGGCTACTTCAAAAAGTTCGTGGGGGGCAAGACCCCGGTAGAACCTCAAGCACTTGCAGCTCTTCCTCTTGCCCTTCTAGTAGACAACCGACCCCACTGAGAAGCTTGTGGATATGATATGCTGGGGAATAGAGCGTGCTTCTAAAAGGGCCCAGGAGGGGGAGAGGTCAAAAATATACTCCCCTTTATGAGAGAAGAGGGATCTGGGAACCAAAATATAAATAATGATGCCGTGGTTATCGAGATGATGATTGCCAGACATTTTGTAAAGCAGATTAAGGTCGATAGTGGAAGTTTGATGGAGGTTCTTTTTTACGATACCTTCTTTAGGATGAATCTATCTGCTCCTCAACTAAAGCCTGTGCACACTCCCCTTGTCGGCTTTACTGGAAACTCTGTGGGGGTTGAAGGAGAGATCACTCTTCCTTTTATTATCGAATCACCATCTCGGTAGAGTACTGTCATGATGACCTTCCTGGTTGTTAAGCTTCCTTCGGCCTACAACATGATCCTTGGCCATCCCGGGCTCAATTTGCTTAACACGGTCATCTCCACCAAGCATCTGTTGGTGTAGTTTTCACTCCTTATGGTGTACGGGAGATGAGGGGGGCATCTTAGCTGATCCAACATTGTTTGCAAGCAATCCCAGGAGCCAAAGGTGCCGAGGAGGACCCCAGCATCGATGACCTTGACCAAAGGCCACAGGACCCCAGGGATGGCCCGGTTGAGCATCTGTTGACGTGTCCCCTTGAAACAGACCTGACAAAGATGGTGCAGATTGAAGCCTAGTTGCAAGAAAAAGAGCAGGCCCGCCTATTGAGTTTCCTCCGAGCGAACGTGGACATGTTCGCCTGGACTGTGGCAGACATGCTTGGGATTCTCCCTGACATCATCACTCACAGGTTAAACATCGACTTGAAGTGTCATCCGATCTGGTAGAAGAAGAGATGCTTTGCCCCCGAGAGGCAATGGACGGTAAATGAGGAGGAGAAGAAGCTCCTAGCAGCCAATTTTGTTCATGAAGTACAGTATCCTAGTTGGCTGGTGAATGTGGTCATGGTCAAGAAAAACAACGAAAAATGGAGGATCTGTGTGGACTACATCGACCTCAATCGAGCCTGCCCCAAGGATAGCTTCCCTCTTTCAAAGATTGACCAACTGTGGATGCCACCTCGGGGCACTGCTTGCTCTCCTTTATGGATGCATTCTCCGGGTATAATTAGATCTGAATGCACCCAGAGGACGAGGAGCACATTGCCTTCATCATGAACCGGGGGATGTACTGCTACCGGATGATACCCTTTGGCCTGAAGAATGCTGCACCACCTATCAATTACTGTTCAACAAAGTCTTCATTGACCAAATTGACCGCAACATGCAAGTTTACATGGATGATATGCTCATCATGAGCAAGCCAAGGTCAGACCATGTCACAGACTTGGCAAAAGCCTTCCAAACCTTCGCTTGCATCAGATGAAGCTGAACCCAGTGAAGTATGCATTCGACATGGCGACTGGGAAGTTCCTGGGCTTCATGGTCACCTAGAGGGGGATCGAAGCCAACCCTGAGAAGGTTGAAGCAATTATCGACATGGAGCATCCCTCCTCAAAGAAGCAAGTCCAGCATCTCATGGGCCGGATTGCAGCCTTGAGTCGATTCATCTCATGATCTGCTAACTGTTGCTTACCTTTCATCAAGGTGCTGCACAAGGTGCATGACTTCATTTGGACAGAGGAGTGTCGGAAAGCTTTCGAAGAGCTGAAGAAGTTCTTGGCATCACCGTCGCTGCTCACCAGGTCGGAGGATGGAGAGGAGCTCCTGCTGTATCGGGCGATTACCTCGAGGGCCATCAGTTCGATCCTTGTTCGCACAGATGAAGATGGAGCTCAGAAACTGGTGTACTATGCTAGTAAGCTCCTCCAAGATGCGGAGATTAGGTACACCCATTTCGAGAAGCTAATTTTCGTACTTATAATGTCTGCTCAGCATCTCAGGCCATATTTTCAAGCACACCCAATTATGGTTCTAACGGACCAACCATTAAGGGCCATACTTAGCCACCCTGATACATGCGGGTGTCTTGTCAAATGGGATCTGAAGCTTAGCAAGTTCAATATTGTATACTGACTGAGGTCATCCCAGAAGGTCCAGGTGCTGGCCGATTTCCTGGTAGAATGCGTAGGCATGGGCAAGGAGCCGGAGGAGGCCATCCCGGAGTGCCGAACGGAGCTCAAAATCGAGGAGGACATCTGGGTCCTCCACATGGATGGCGCATCCAATTTAGGAGGGAGCGGAGCAAGCCTCATCCTCGCCAATGATGATGGGGCTGTAGCTGAGTGCGCACTCCATTTCAAGTTTGTGGCCATCAATAACCAGGCGGAGTATGAGGCACTCCTCATGGGATTAAGAGTCTTCCGTAAACTGGATGTACCCAATCTAAAGGTCTTCACCGACTCTCAGCTGGTGGCCGGATAGGTCTCAAGAGATTCGAGCCCGACCCCCAAATGTTGAAGTACTTGGAGCAAGTATGCTCGAACATGGTAAGCTTCCAGTGCTTCAGCATCTCCCATATTTTTTGTGAAGAGAATGCTCGCATCGATGCCCTCTCCAGGCTCGCGACCCTACCGAACTCATCGTTGGGGTGCGCCTACATCGAGTACCTTAAAGTTCCAAGCTATAAGGCTTCTAGGAAAGTTTAGCAAGTCACCCCGGAACCCATTTGGATGGACCAGTACATCACCGATGGCATCCTGCTAGAAGACTGCATGGAGGCTGGCCTTGTCAAGAAGAAGGCCACGTGCTTCATGCTGATGGACGGGTAATTCTATCGCAGGTCCTACTCTTACCCACTTTTGAAGTGCCTAGGACCCTCGGAGGTAGCTTTTGTGCTCCAGGAGATACACGAGGGCCTCTGCAGGAATCATGGGGGGGTAGGCTATTAGCATACAAAGCCCTCCACCAAGGGTTCTACTGGGAGACTATGAGGGAGTATGCTGCAAATTCGTGAAGAAGTGCAACCACTGCCAATGCCATGTTTGCATACATCGTCAACCGACGGAGCCACTCTCCCAACTCTCCACCCCTGGCCATTTTTTCAATGGGGGATGGACATCCTTGGTCCCTTTCCTCCCATATCCGGGCAGTGCAGGTTCCTAATAGTAGCCATCAACTACTTCACGAAATGGATAGAAGCTGAGCCGCTAGCATGGATTACCGAAGCCAAAGTCAGCCAATTCTTTTGGAAGTCGATCATCTATCATTTTGAACTCCCCCACATCATCATCACTGATAACGGGCGACAGTTCGACAATCGAGAGTTCGAAGAGTTATGCATCGGCTTTAATATTCATCATTACTTTACCTCGGTGGCTCATCCTCAGACCAATGGAGAGGCCGAGGTGACCAACCAGACCATCCTCTAGGGACTCCGAACTAGGCTAGACCAGGCGAAGGCAGGTGGGTTGAAGAACTCCCTAGTATCCTCTGGGCTTACCACACAATGCCTCGAATGGCCATGGATGAGACGTCCTTCAACATCATCTTCGGCATCGAAGCCGTAGTCCCAGTGGAACTTGGTTTACCCACGCTGCAGGTGGAGCAATATGATGAAGCTGAAAATTTGACTTTCCTTCTACTCAACCTGGATCTCCTTAAGGAGATAAGAGATAAGCCCCGATCTGGATGGCAGCCTACAGACAGCGGGTGGCCTGATATTATAGCTCTCGGGTAAGGCCAAAGAACTTTCACCTGGGTGATTTTGTGCTGTGGCGAGCCGAAGCCTCTCAACCTCGAGGTGCAGCAAGCCTCTCCCGAACTGGGAAGGCCCTTACAGGGTAGTCGAAGCCCTTTTTCATGGAGCCTACTACCTCGCCGAACTTGATGGCGCCCGGTTTTCCATGAACTTGGAATGCCAACAATTTGAGGATATACTATCAATGATGTAAGCTTCCTCTCATTAATAAAAGAATTTTTTTTGGTAAAAATTATCTTTGCCTTGCAGAATGTTGCTACCCACCCGATCCCAGGTCTGGCCACCTCGAAGCCGGGAACTTAAAAAGTCTCGCACCTCGAAGCTGGAAAACCTCAGAAGCCCCGCACCTCGAAGCCAGGAAACTCCAGAAGCCTGCTTCTCGAAGCTGGAAACTCCATAACCCCACTCTCAAAGCCAGGAACTTCAGAGCCTCGTACCTCGAAGCCCACAAAACTTCAAAGCCCCACACCCTCGAAGCCAGGAAACTCCGCACCTCAAAGCTGGAAAACTCCAGAAGCCCCGCACCTCGAAGCTGAAAAACTCTAAAAGCCTTGCACGTCAAAATCGAGAACTTCAGAGCCCCACTCCTCAAAGTCGAGAAACTTCAGAAGCCCCGCACCTCGAAGTCGAGAAACTCGAGAAGCCCCGCACCTCAAAGCTGGGAAACTCCGGAAGCCTCGCACCTCAAAGCCAAGAAACTCCAGAAGCCCCACTCCTCCGAAGCCAAAAAACTCCAGAAGCCCCGCACATCAAAGTCGAAAAACTCTAGAAGCCCCGTACCTCTAAGCTGGGAAACTCTAGAAGCCCCGCACCTCAAAGTCAGGGAACTCTAGAAGCCCCGCACCTCAAAGTCAAGAAACAAACCAGAAGTCCTGCACCTCGAAGTCGGGGAACTCCAGAAACCCCATACCTCGAAGCTAGGAACTTCAGAAGCCTTACACCTCGAAGCCGGGAAATAACAGAAGCCTCGTATCTCAAAGCTGGGAAACTCCTAAAGCCCTGCACTCAATCTAGTCAAGTCCCAGTCTAGCGAAGAAACCTTCGGGACTTCTCAACTAGGTCCCCCAACACAGAAACATTTTAGGCACTCTAAGACGATATCTCTCGGGATCACTCAGGCTTCCTCGAGCTATTCATCAGCTCCCAGCTCGGCTAGGAAGAGCTTAGAGTACACGACCAACTCCGAGAAGATGCATGAAGCTCCGCAACTATGCTTCCAACATAGTGGAGATGACTCACAAAGCTCCTGACTTCCCTTCCTAACTGCCCACTACACCCGAAGTTCTGCCAAGGAGGGCTCGGAGCCTGATGTCTTAAGGTAAAATACTATGGAAAAAACATGCACAAAGGCGGTTGCAATTACAAAAGAAAGAAAAGGCTGAGACAATTGAAAGCATCAAGGCAAAAGAGGTCTGCGAAAAGAAAGGAGAATTTCATTGAAATTAACATCGAAGAGTTAAACGATCACAGAGACCCCTGACAGGCCAGGCGGTCCTAAAATAAAAGGAAGATACAAAAAAGAACAATAAAGGTCCTTGTCCTACTGCTCCACCGGCTCCTTCTCGGGATGACGCCGGGGCACGCCAGCATCTTCCCGGACCTTCGTCGAAGAGGCTACTTCTATGATGGCCGCAGGCTCTACCTCCGATGCTTTGACCGTGGCTTCCTCTAAGCCCCTGCTTGGAGCCCTTGGAAGAGCAAGCTTGTCTAGCTTTAGCTCCGGAAGAAGCTGGGCCACCCGGGATTGGCATAGCCCGTAGTCCTTAATGAACGAGTACGTGGCCGCCTCCCAGACTTCATCGACATACTTCGTCGAGGCCCTAAACTTAGGCACTGCCTTGGTGACCTCCTTCTTGGTGGCCTCCATCAAGGCCATCGCCCCGATGGCCTACTCTTATGCCGCCGATGCTCGCACCTACATCACCTCCAGTTGAGCTCAAAGGGTCTGAGACCGTTCCTCTGCTCGGGCCACCTCGGCCTCAAGCTCCTCCACCCGAGCCACCTCAGCTTTGAGCTCCTCAGCCAGCATCTGACTCGATCTTTCTCTTGGGTCAGGGATGCTTCAAGGTCTTTAATCCGCCTCTCGATGCCGGCCACCTCAGCTTGGAGGGCCTTACTCTTCTCCTCTGTAGCCTGAGCCCTGTCATTCTTCTCCTTGTCTTCGGCCACGAGCACCGTGATCTCCTGCTCCTTTAGGTTCTCTCCCTTGGCCCACTGGGCGTAGTAGTCATGGATAAGGAGAAGATCTATCCCGACCTGCACCAATGAAGATGTCAGCCATGCCAAAAAAAAAGGAGAAGAGAAAAGAAAAATAACTTATCGTGCAGAGGTGGGGAAAGGTGTCGAGGATAGCCTCCGACAAAGATTTGCCTCCTCTTTCATGCTGATTGCATGATTGGATGGCGAAGTCCATCATGTGCTGGCCATAGAATGATCCTGGGTGACGAGGAGTTTGGTGCCACCTCGATTGATGCCCTTCGAATGTCGGTCCTCAACTTTGTTGGGACTACCGCCATGCCCCCGAGAGGAGTGCCGAGGATGTCTCTGAATTTCTAGTGGAGCTCACTATCATGCCCGACGGCACCGTCGATGATAGCTCCCTCCTCTTTTCTTCTCTCCCCATGTCCAACTCAATAATTTTTGGAACTAGAGAAAAGGCCACGGGTGCTGAAAAGAGTGAGGTTAAAAAGATTCCCTAATCAGCGATGATAATAGTGAGATGAATGATGCAGGTGTCATTGTAGTGAGAGTTGGCCTTGATCCCGAGCATGATGGTGAGGCCTTAGGTGGTGATGATAGCAATGACAACAGCAATCGGATCGGAGCAATTGTAGATAGGGTTGCTAGGATGTGTTGCAGAAGTCATCCACGTGCAGATAGCCATCTTGAACATTGTACTATAGGATTTGTTGTAGATCTCTCCACCTTCTCGAATCTCCATCAATAATCACCTCTATCAACCATCAATAAGGTATTTCTGCTTCTCACTCTCCTTTTGATGATTCATATCGATAGCGAGCCTGCTGGTAATTTCCTCTTTCACTGTCGAATCCATAACCAATCCAATAAATCAAACCAAATCAAACAAAATTATTTGGACCAATATGAACCAATTTTAATACTCGCATTGAAAAATTTTAGGAAATCAACTTAAATCAATTTGATTTTAGAAATACTTCAAAATTGTTCCGGTAAGACTGGAAATGGGCCAGTCCAAAAGCCTACTGTCTGGAATTGGACTGGACCAGCTCAATAAACTTCAGATCAGACTGAAATTGATTCAGACTTCAGACCAAATTTTAAATATATTAGACTAGTCTTAGAACTATAAATAAAATTTATTTAAATTTTAAACCAAAAATTATTTAAATTCGATATAAAATTTTTTTAAATATAATTTTTGAATCGAGTTATTTTCAGCCCTACGATCAGGATCATGAATACCCCCGGCCATGTCGCCCGTTTGAGTGAGTTGTCTTAAAACAATTCTCCCAAAATGCTACCAACACCTTATGGCGTCAAGCATCGGAAAAGCAACCAAAACACGTCATTAATTATGACGTGAACCCTGCAGGTTCACCCCGCTCGAACTGCTTGCCAGTCGCTGGTAAGATAAATGACTGATGTGCAGAAAGACGAGCAACAACTGGCCCAGACAGCACGGCAGTTTATGTAGTATGATATCCATGAATTTGTTACCGATCCCTTCCCCATCCCCCGTCCTCCACGACGGATGACCACTCACTATCAATCTTTTCGAAAGTCATTCATGCAGACGTCTCACAATCAATCTCATTCTTGTTCGTCTTCTTCTTCTAGCGGTCTGGTATGTTCCAAGGTTGTCCCTCCATTTACATTGTACCATTTTGCGAGGCATCTTAAAAGTCATGGTTCTATGGCTGAAAAATTGGAGGTTATTTGAGCAAGAATCGGACCTATGGTGTCACGCCTATGATCCTAAATTTTGAGTTGAGGGCGACAAATACTCTATATCCATAAAAAACTCTTCTTATAAATATACAAAATATTTTTCATAAAATAATAGTAAAATATATAATTAATGTTTAATTTTAAAATTCAACAGATTAAATTTAACTTAAATCTCTTACAAAATTTAATAATATTTAACAATTTTATATCAAACTTTAGTAAAATTTTTAATTAAAATAAAATATCGAAAATCTATACTTCTAATCACTTTCCCGAATATATTCCTATATCATTTAGTTCTTAAGACCTATAAAAATAATAAAATATAGGATAATAAGCTACATAGTCAAGTAAGCAATGAATATTTATTACAAGATAGATGACCTATTATAAAAAATTACTAGTATGTAGAAAAGTATCTGGTCAGGAGCCGATCACTAATTCAAGGCACAGAATGCCAGATGATCAGGAAATGATTACTTATTCAAGGCATAGGATGCCAGGTGGCTAAGAGCCGATCACTTATTCAAGGCACAAAGTGACAGATGATATAAAAAAGGTCCGGGAGCTGGAGGCTAAACTTGGAGAAATCTACATGGAAGATTGCCATCAGAATAATTTTCATGACTTCAATACTTAGTCTCATATCTCTACAAAAATATGAATAAGCCAATTCCCACTAGTTCAAGATACCATCGATCGAACCTTATGATAGCCCACTAATCCTATTGACCATCTAGAGGGATACAAAGTCCGCATGAGGCTCCAAGGTGCATCTGATCCTCATTATGCTTGGCTTTTCTAGCAATCCTGAAGAAAGTCACCAGGATGTGCTTTTCAAGCCTACTACTAGTTCTATTCATTCTTTCCAATAGCTAGGCAGTTAGCTAGTAATCCATTTTGATCATCTTTGACCTCCTCCAAAGAATAATGAGTCTCTTCTTCATTAAGCAAGAAAAAAGAGAGACACTTTGGAGCTATGTGGTATACTTTAATGCAATTACACTAGAAGATAGAGATCTCAATGTGTCTATTGCTATGTTAGCCTTGAATAAAAAATTTTCAAGGAGCTATGCTAAACTTCTTGAGCAAGAAGGAAAGTATACTCAAGCTGAAGAAGGACAATTCCTCAACTGGAAGGAGGAATGAAAGAAGGGAAGTGGGAAGAAATGACCTCACAAAGAAGAAACTCAAACTTAGCTAGAAACCACCAAAAATGAAAAGTTCAAAGCCAAACTCTCCTACCCGACAATTCACTAACTACACCTCCTTGACTACCTTTCGATCTCAAATCTTGATGTAGATCAAGAACAATAATTTCTTGCACTGATCACTACCCATGAGGAATCCATTAGAGAAGAGGGACAAGAATTAATACTACCACTACCATAGAGATCATTGGCATGATATGGAAGATTGTCAATAATTAAAGCAGGAAATCAAGAACTTGATTTGAAGGGGCTGCCTCAATAAGCACATTAGTGCCCAAAAGATAGAAGAGACCCCTCCAACATATCTCGAGTGTAGAGCCAAGTTGGATAATCTACCAACTAAGAGGATAATTGGCATGATCTCATGCCTTTTTAAGGACTGGGGAACAAGGAGACAAAATGAGGAGCCACCAAACAAAAGCCATCAAGCAAACCCAACTAGTCCTCAAAATGAAGATATTATCACCTTCTCTAATAAAAACTTAAAGGGGATTCAAACCCCATACAATTATATGGTCGTTGTCTCTATGATGGTGGTCAAATATGATGTAAAAAAAATTTTGGTTGATCATAGAAACTCTACCGATATCTTTTTCTATGATGCTTTACAAAAAATGAAACTATCATATGAAGGCTGAAGAAGGTATATATTCCACTCATTAGGTTCTCTGGGACTTCATCATCATAGAATGGGAGATTCCTTTAACAATAACTACAGTCCAGCCATCAAGACAAGCAACAGTTCAACTAAATTTCCTGGTAGTCCGAATACCATCAATCTATAATGCTACTCTTGGACAACCAGGGTTAAATGCACTAAAGGCAGTAGTCTCTACCTACCACATGCTCGTCTGCTTCTTAACCAAGTATGGAATCAAAAAAATTAGAGGAGATTAGATGTTGGCAAGGAAGTATTTCCTTGTGACTATTGAAACCCCAAAATAGATCAAGGCCCCATAGACAAACATGTTGGATGTCAAAGAAAACACCACCGTAAATAGAAAGGAACCTACTGAGTAGTTGATAAGCATTCTCTTGAGAGATGACCCATATAAGATTGTACAAACTGGATTTCTTTTGGCTCTTAAAGTTAGAGAAAGATTGATCCTCTTCCTTCAAGCCAATGTTGATATCTTCGCCTGGACAACTACTGATGTGCTAGACATTCCTGCTGATGTCATTGTATATAATTATGGACCTTCACTATCGAAGAGAATTTTTGCTTTAGAAAGGCAAAAGATCATTGAAGAAAAGGTGGACAAGCTTCCAAAGACCAATTTTATCAAAAAAACTCATTACTCGGACTGGAAACCCAATGTATTTATGATCAAGAAGGCAAATGACAAATAGAGAATCTATATTGACTATATAAATTTTAATAAAGCCTACCCAAATGATATCGATCCTCTGCCCTGAATTGACCAAGTGGTGGATGCTACATCTGGACATGAATTACTTAGCTTCATGGATGCTTTCGTAGGATATAACCAGATCCAGATGGTAAAAGAAGATAAAGAGAGATAGCCTTGGTTACAGAAAGGGGTTTCTACTATTACACAAATGATACGTTTTGGATTAAAGAATGCTAGAGCTATTTATTAGTGCATAGTCAACAAAATCTTCAAGAATTAAATTGAAAGAATATGGAAGTCTATATGGATGATATGCTCATCAAGAGCATAAAGACTGACCGTCTCATAGTAATTTGGAAGAAATCTTTGATGAATTAAGGTGGTATCAATGAAGCTTAATCCAAATAAGTATGCATTTGGTGTCACATCTAAAAATTTTTGTATTTCATGATAACTCAAAGAGGAATTGAAACCAATCCTGAAAAGATCTAAGCACTTTTGAAAATGAAGCACCCCTGGAATAGAAAGAGGTTCAATGACTGACTGTTGGATTACCTCACTCAACCACTTTATCTCTTGGTTAGCCAAAAAGTACCACCCATTCTTTAAAATTATAAGGCATGGTGATAACTTCGAGTGATTGAAAAGTTGCTGATCAACTTTTGAAGACTTAAAGAAATATCTTGGATCTCCTCCACTCATATCAAGGTCGAAAAAAGGTAAGCAACTTTACACCATTAGCTCTATTTTGACGAAAGAAGATGTAGGTGTACAAAAGTCCATATATTATACTAACAAACTATTAAAATATATAGAAGTAAGATGTTCCAAGATAGAGAAAATGATCTATGCTCTTGTCACTACATCAAAAAGACTTGGACCATATTTTTAGTTCCACACTATGGTTGTTCTAATATATCAACTATTGAAATCTACACTTTGGAGGCTAGACACATCGCGATATCTTGCAAAGTGGGCCATCGAATTAGGAGAGTTTGATATTCAATACAAAGCTCATCCCAGTATAAAAGCTAAAGTTCTTACTAACTTCATCGTTGAATGCACAATACTTGATAAAGAAAGGTTAAAAAAGAGAATTGAAGAAGAATTGACCACTCCTTCTTGAGTTCTACATGTTGATGGTGCCTTAAATGTCCAACAAAGAAAAGCTAGATTGATCCTCATATATCCTGATAGGATAGTAATGGAGTATATCCTAAGATTTGGTTTTCACATTATCAACAATGGAGCTAAATATGAGGCTCTAATTATCGGCTTAAAGATAGCCAAAGAGATTGGCATCAATCACATCAAAGTCCTCTTCGACTTATAATTAGTTGTTAGACGGTTATGAGAAAATATGAAGCCAAAGACCCAACTATGATCAAGTATATTCAGAAGATTAAAGAATTGTCCCCAAATTTCAAAATCTTGGAAATTCAGTAGATACCCAAATCCCAAAATATTCGAGTAAATGTTTTATAACATCTTAGAACATTAGACTGCTTAAATCTTTCAAAGAAATCTTTATTAAATATTTAAAACTTCCAACATTGAAGAAGCCACTATTGTTGCATAAGTGGAAACATGAGCCAAGCTGGATTGACCAATTTATCAAATTTCTTGATAAAGGAGATCTTTTGGTTGATGAAAGAGAAGCTCTAGAAATTAGATGACAATCTCTATAATATGTCTTTCTAAATGTATAGCTTTACAAAAAATCCTTTACAATGTCTCTCCTGCATTCTTCAGAAGCTGAATATGCCCTTCAAGAAATTCACAAAGGTATTTATGGTAGTCATATCAGAAGAAGGATATTATCCTACAAAGTCTTCAGGTAAGGATCTTACTGGCCTACTATCCAGCAAGATTATATAGACTTTGTCAAAAATGTGACCAGTATCAAAAATGTGTTAATATCCAAAGGAAGCCATATGTGCTGATCACTCATATTTTAGCTCGACCATTTGATATGTGGGCAATTGATATTCTGGAACCTTTTCAATGGCAAATAGGTAAAGGAAGTTCTTATTAGTGGCAATCGACTACTTCACTAAATGGATGGAAGCTAAATTCTTGATTCGGATAATAGAGAAGAAAGTTCAAGACTTTGTTTAGAAGTCCATATCTACCGATTCAGATTGCCTAAATATATTATCTCTGATAATAGAAGGCAGTTTGATAATAAAAGATTTTGAGAATTCTACTTAAATATGCATACTAAACAAGATTCACATTAGTAGGACACCCATAATCTAATGGGGAGGTAGAAGTAATTAATCAGACCATTCTTCAAGGTTTGAAGTACAGACTAGACCTCTGGATCGATGAGTTGGATAGTGTTCTTTAATCCATTCGAATAACTTCTTGAGCCCAACTAGTGAAACACCTTTCAAATTAACTTACAAAGCATAAGTAGTCATCCCTTTGGAGATTGGCTTAGTTTTCGATGAGTAAAATTATCTGATGATAGTACAAATTAAGAAAGATTACAAGCTGGTCCCAACTTTCTAGAAGAAGCCTACGAGAGATCCTATACCACGATGGTAGCTTATAAATAGAGGATTGTCCAATATTATATCTCTAAGATCAAAATTAAAATCTTTCAATAAGGAGATCTTGTCCTTTGATGAGCTGAAATCTCAAACCAACAAACAAGAAAAACTCGCACCCAATTATGAAGGGCCCTATAAAATACCAAAAGTCATAAGACCTTGGACATATAACTTGAAAATTTTGGATGGAACTCCAATCCCAAAATCATGGATTCTGATAATTTGACAAAATATTATCAATAAATTCTTTCTTTTCAAGAAGATGTCTCTTCATTCTCTATCAAAGAGATTAGGTAGAGGGTAGAGATTGTCCATAACTTTCAATCAGTTATTCTCTATCAAAATGATCAAATATAGTGAGGTAGGGGTATTCTCTATCAAAGTATCATGTAGAGTGGCACAGGTTTGTCCATAACTTTCGATCAGGTATTCTCTATCAAAGTAATTAGGTAGAGTGGTACAGGTTTGTCCATAACTTTCAATCAGGTAATCTTTATCAAAGTGATTAAATAGAGTGGCACAAGTTTATCCATAACTTTCGATCATGTATTCTCTATCAAAGTGATCAGATAGAGTGGCACAAGTTTATCCATAGCTTTCTATCAGGTAATCTCTATGAAAGTGATTAGATAGAGTGGCATAGTTTATCTATAACTTCTGATTAGATATTCTCTATCGAAGTGATCAGGTAGAGTGGCACAGGTCTACCCATAACTTTTGACCGGATATTCTTTATCAAAGTGATCAGGTAGACTAGCACAGTTTGCCTAATCTTCTATATAGATACTCTTTATCAAAGTTTTTTGGTAGAGTGCCTTAAGTTTGACTCATAACTTCGATCAGGATATTCTTTATAAAAAAATATCAATATAGTGGCACATGTTTGCCCAAATCATAATCAAGTTTCTCTATCAAAGTCATTATAAAGCGGCACGTTAGTGTACCTCCAGATCAGGATCGTTTCTTTATTAAAATTGGATGAGTGGTGCAGGTTTAAAAGTACTAATATCAATGATATTCCTATATCTAACGTATTAGATGTGAGTGGTACAGTTATCTACAGTTTATCCATCACTATCGTATTGTCATCTCTATCAAAGTGATCGGGTAAAGTGATACAGTTTGTCCATAAATTTCGTCGATCGTATTTCTCTATCAAAGTGATCAGTAGGTAGCACAGGTGTCACATAACTTTTCGATCGGATTCTCTATCAAAGTAATCAGTTAGAGTGGCACAAGTTTGCCCATAACTTTTGTCAAGTATTCTCTATCAAGTGATCAGGTAGAGTGGTACAGATTTATCCATATCTTGTGATTGGATTTCTCTATCAAAGTGATCGGATAGAGTGGCACATTTGCCATAACTTTGATAATTATAGTTTAACAAAGTGATAATAAAGTGATCAGATGGTCCACAGGTTTGTCCAAACTTTGATCAGTATTCTCTCACAATGATTGGATAGAGTAGCATAGGTTTGTCGATACCTCTGATTAGATTTTATTTATCAAAGTGACAGGTAGAGTAGCAGAGATTTGTCCAAATTTTTAATCAGGTATTCTTTATGAAAGTAATCAGGTAGAGTGGCATAGGTTTATGCATAACTTTTGATGAGACAATCTCTATCAAAGTGATTAGGTAGAGTGGCACAGGTTGTCCATAGCTTTGTGATGGGATTCTCTAACAAAGTCATCTAGGTGATGGTAGAGTGGTACAGTGTTGTTATAACTTTTGATTAGGTATTTTTTATCAAAATGATCGGATAGAATGGCACAGGTTTGTCCAAACTTTTGACAATGTATTCTTTATTAAGTAATTGGGTAGAGTGGCATAGATTTATCCATAACTTTGGATTAGGTATTTTTATCAAATTGATTAGGTAGAGTGGCATAGATTTGTCTAAACTTTCATTAGGTATTCTCTATTAAAGTGATCAGGTAGAGTGGTATTTATTTATCCATAACTTCTAATCAAGTAATCTCTATTAATTGATTGAGTAGAGGGGCATAATTTTGTCCATAACTTCCAATTATATTCTCAATCAAGTGATCAGGAAGAGTGGCATAGATTTTGCTAAATGTTTTGATTAGGTTTTTCTATTAGATAATGTCAATTAGATTGCATTTGGTGCATTGCCAGGCAATCTTGAAAGGTAACGTGGATTGCCAGTAATATAAATTTTCAGCAATATTGATTATAAGTAATGTAGATTACTGTATTTGGTACATCTAGGTAATGTTGCATAATATAAAATCAAAATTTTAAATATCCCTAAATCAAATCTATATTTTATTTATAAAATATATTTTTATATTTGATCCATTTATTAAAATATAATTTTATATTTTATATTAAAAATATAAAATATTTTTATTATTTTTTATAAAAATAAAATATATTTTATATTAAATAATTTGGTATAAAACTTGTATATTAAATAGAAGTATATATAATATATTGCTTGAATATATTAAATATTTATTAAATTTACATATTATATATTAAATATAATATATTATACTTTGTATTATAAAATAAAAATAATATAATATATTAATATTATATTAATATAGTATAATATAATTATAAATATTATATAATAACTATTTATTATTATATTATAAAATATAATATATCTTATATTATAAAATATTATACTATATTATTTTTATATTATATTATATAGAAGGAAGAGGAGGGAGAAAGAGGAGGGTAATATAGTAATCTAGATTATCTCTTGAGAGGCAATCCAAATTACCAGATAGGATAGATTGCTATCCAAAAAATATACCAATACAGTAATGTGGTGTGCTCCCATTAAATTATCATAATCTGGATGGATTGCCTGCTACTAAATGCAACCTTAAAGTGATCAGGTAGAATGGCACAACTTTATCCAAACTTTCGATTATGTATTCTTTCTTAAAGTGATTAGACAGAGTGGCACAGATTTGTCTAAACTTTTGATCTAGTATTCTTTATCAAAGTGATCAAGTAAAATAGTATAGATTTGTCCAAACTTCTAATCAGGTATTCTTTCTCAAAGTGATCAAGTAGAACAGCATAAGTTCATACAAACTTTTGATCAGGTATTCTTTGTCAAAATGATCAGGTAGAGTGATATAAGTTCATCCAAACTTTCGATCTAGTATTTTTTATCAAAATGATCGGATAGAGTGGTACAGGTTTGCCTAAACTTTCGATTGGGTACTCTTTCTTAAAAAGATCAGGTAGAGCAGTATGGTTTGTCCAAACTTTTGATTAGGTAGTATTTTTCAATGTGAATGGGAAAAGTGGCACATATTTGCCTAAACTTCTAATTAGATATTCTTTCTCAAAGTGATCGGGTAGAGTGGCACAGGTTTACCCAAACTTTTGATCATGTATTCTTTTTCAAAGTGATCAAGTAGAGCTGCACATGTTTGTCCAAATTTTTGATAAGGTATTCTTTATTAAAGTGAATTGGCAGAGTGGCATAGGTTTACCCAAATGTTCGATCAGGTATTTATTTCTCAAAGTATTCGAGTAGAATGGTATAGGTTTGTCCAAACTTTCGATCATGTATTCTTTATCAAAGTGATTGGGTAAAGCTGCACAGGTTTGCCCAAACCTTCGATTAGGTATTTTTTAGTAAAGTGATAGGATATTCTCTATCAAAATAATCAGATATTCTCTCTATCAAAATGATTAGAAAAGGCTTGAACAGCCTATATATTCTCTGAAAAGTGATTGTAAAAAGCTAATAAAGCTAATTAGCAGCTAAGTTACTATCTATATTTTAGATAGACATCTTAGACAAATGCTTCAACGCTTGAGGAGCAACATATATTTTTCATACAAAAATAGTGAAAACAAGAATGTAGAAGATGAAGGAAATAAAATCTTTCTTTAATTTTAAGAAATTTCTTATAAAGTATACCAAAGAGATCTTTCATGTCAATGGATTACATCAGTCAAAAAAAATAAAAAGAAAGGAAGAAAATATACACTTATATCTTTCTTTTCTTTAATATCAGAGCCCTCGAAGGTTTGGCAAATGAAGAACTAGAACCCTTACCCTTCTCACTACTCGAAGTCTTCAAAGGAGGATCATCTTCTACCAGGGGCCAAAATTTACTATCTTCAGTTCGGCACTAGCGACCTCTATAAAGGTATATGGATCTCCCCTTAATACTTCCTCTTCAAAGATTGGGAATCTAAATCTATTGGTCAGGACACCAGCATCAAACAAGGATTACAGGGCCCCAATTTGGATCTCTGATCATGAGTTGGAAAGTCAGTCAATTTTTAGTTGAGTCCGTCAATTGAGTCCATTTGCTTATTGAGTTTTGTAATAAAGATTGAGTCCTGTAATAAACTGAGTCACTTGAGTTCAATTGAGTCCACTTAGTCAAGTGAGTCCATTTGTTTCATTCCAACCAATCAAGTCCTATAATTTGAATTTTTTATTCAAGTTAAATCCAAGAGGAGAGCCACCAGACCCCAACTCATGCACTTGGGCCCCTACTTAAGTTCATCAACCTGGGCGCCTCCCAAGTCTATTAGCATTGGTGCCTCCCAAGCCCACCCCCTGGTCTACACTCAAGCCCACATAAGGATTGGCGCCCAAGCTCCCAGGCCCACAAAGAGTGCCACCCCAGTCAAGCCCAGGCCCTTGGCACCCCAGGTCAATAAGATTGGCACCCCACTCCAAGCCCAAAGGAATTGGCACCCAACTCAGGTCCATAAGGAGTTGACGCCCAAGACTTTGACCAAGTTCAAGAGGTTATCATCCCAGCCCAGCAAGGAGTCAAGTATTCCAAGCCCAAGAGGTGTCAAGTTTCCAAGTCCAACAAGGAGTTTGTAGGCTCAAGTAGGCAACCCAAGAGGGAGGTGAATTGGGTTTTATAAAACTTTAAACTACTTGGATAAACTAAAGCAAGTATGTGCTAATTCAAATCAAGTGCTTGTGTTTAGGCAATGTATTTGTATGCTTCAAAATAATATGCAGCGGAATAAACAAAGTAAATGCACAAGAGAAAAACAATCACACAAATACAAAGATATATAGTGATTCGGTGCAAACCAAGCACCTACATCCACTCCCCAAGATCCCCTTGGAAATTCACTAAGATGGTTTTGTAACCTAGGCTCACCAACAACCTTTTACAACTTATTTTGTCTTCGGGCTCACAAGTAAAAACCCTGGCTGGTTTCAAGGCTCACCACAACCACCCTTGGTTTTACGGGCTAACCAAGAACCTAAACAACTTGTTTTGTCTTCGGGCTCAAAAGTAAAATCCTAGTTGGTTTCAAGGCTCACCAACAACTACTTTTGTTTTCCAAGGCTTACCAAAAACCTCTTTGGTTTTCCAAGGCTCACCAAAAATCTCAAGTAAAACAATGTAAGAGCAATATGAAAGAATACAATAAAAGCTTTCTAAAATGAAGCAAATATCTCTTTGAAGCCCTTAATTGTTAATGAAGAACTTGTCTTCAAGTTGTTGAAGCCTTTGAATGCTGCTTGATGATTTGAACTTGGATGCTCTCTTTGAAACTTGGAAGCTTGAAGGCTTGAACCACTCAATTCTTGAATCCTTGAAGAATATTCAATGATCTCACCAAAGGATTACTTTCCCATTTGATTTTAGATGTTTATATAGCTTTCCAACACTTAAATGACCGTTTATAGCCGTTAGGGATGAAAATATAGCCATTTGAAAGCAAGTTGGAGAAGTTCTGCAACCCAGAAAACTAGCCATTACTGTCCAAGTGTCGACACTTCACCTGCAGGTATCGATACTTCAGTTTCAAGTGTCGACACTTCATTCCCGTGAGTCGACACTGAAGCAAAAACCTCTAGATGGCATAGTTCTGTATTTTCAAAAATCTTAGGCCTTGAGTCGATACTTCATCTTCAAGTGTCGACACTTCATCTCCAGGTGTCGACACTTCAATTCCAGGTATCAACACTTGGGCGTGCCATTACTGAAACTTGCTGAAACTTGACCAAAATCAAACTTTCACTTCTTCAAGTTCTTCCATATTAATTCCAAAGTCCATATACTTGATTTTTCATTATTTAAGGACTTTTTTAACTGAAATACAAGCATTCTTCATTCAACATGGATGAATACTAAGATCTGATAAACACACTTAAAATATAATTAGTACTCATATATGCTTAAACATTTTGTCAATTATCAAAATCAAGACTAGAGTCAACAATCTCTTCCTTTTTGATGATGACAAAATCTTTAAGTATATGAATAGGGTAAGCTTAAAAAGATTAACAATAAGATAAACATGTAATCTCAAATCAATAAGCACCAAGCTCCCCCTCAAAATATGATTTCAAAAATATTTTTTAAAATATGCAAAATTTTCAAATTTTGTCTGTCTTACTAATTCTTCCTTTAGATATAAACTTATTGCATTCTTCTCCATCTTTGCACTTTCTTTTATTTCTCATATGATTTTTCATGTTTATATCCAATCTTTCCCTTTTCATATTTAACATTTTTCTTCCCCTTTTTGACATCATGAAAAGGATGAAAGGCAATACAAAATGGGAAGGTGAGAAAAAGAATAGCAAGTAGATTATCAAAATCAATGCATGAAATTAAATAATTATGATACCAATTGAATATGAGACAAATTGATCATGATACCACAAAATGATAAGCACATGCAAAAGATAGTTCAATATTATCCATTCACCTCACTTATTCATGGGATAAGGTCACAGCGGCACCCCAACACACATAAGAGACCCCATTGAATAGGAAGAGAGGGTCTTTAACCCTACTTATCTCCTATGACCGGATGCCATGGTGATTAACCCAATCCGAAGCAGTTACTAGGAATTCTTTTAAAAATAAATTTTGATACCAATTGAATATGATACCACTTGAATGTAACTTCCCTCAAAGGATTATTTGAAATCAAGGAGAAGAGTATCAGAGCAAGTAAAGCATGATATCAATAAGATATTCAAAGCATCAAATATGTATATAATGATAACAAATCTTTGGATGCTTCCCTAAATGTTATTCCCCTTAAAAATATGCATTCTTTGAGAATAAAATATGAAGCTCATGCATCATAATTTCAGATAATTTTGAGATAAATATAAACACTATCTGAAATCAAAGATTTGAAATTTTCAAGATATGCAAGATTTTCAAAATGTAAACATTGATCATTAAAATTTTTAGCATGATTTAAAATTTATTTGAAATGATTTGGTATCCATACAACTGTTAGAAGTAATTTGATAACAAGTCTAGCTACTAGAGCAAGGCTTTATTAATATGCATACCTTCTTCTTAAAAGTAATCCTTAACTACTAGTTATACACTTGATCCAATCATTTCTAGATTAAGCATATATGCCAAAATGAAAACACATAAATCATAATATTTACTTGAAATATTTAAAAAAAATATTAATCAAAATCAAGTGAAAGTCTAATAATCACAAGTTTAACCATGAAAGCATGAAATCCATCAACATCAAAAGGTTCATGATCACAATTAATGACTATTAGTCTAAGCTTGATTCTAATTAAATATTTAAAATATTTTTCAAAGCAATATGCATCTTTAAAAGTATTTTTCATGAAAAAATTTAAGATACGTTAATCAAAATCAAATGAAGGTCTCATAATCATAAGTTTAATCATGATAGCATGAAATTCATCAACTTTAAAAATTCATAATCATAACCAATGATTATAAATCTAAACTTGATTCTAATTAAATATTAAAAATAATTTTTCAAAATAATTGATGCAATAATTATAACAAATATTTAACTACATTTTCAATTAAAAAGGAAATGTTTAGGATTTACCAATAAGTATAATCCTTCCTTTACCATTTTAGTCCAAAATGTAGCTTGTCCACTTCAAATTGTCTTATATGCCCACCTTTCAAAAATTTCTTTCTTCATGTTGGGCTGCAAGACATTCCTGCAAAAATAGGTGGACAATTTTGATACCCAAACTTTCTTAGATCATTTAGGGTTAGAGATTACGATTCCTTTTGGAACCCAAATTTTTCTTGATCTACAAGGATATGCATTAAATCCAGATCTACAAGTCAAATTGAAAGAAGCAGGAATAAGAAAATTCTTCAAAAGATTTTGCTTCTTTTCTTTAATCAAAATATTTTTCTCTTTCAAAAATTATCACATAAATCTTTCAAAACATCATTTTCTTTTTCTAAAAAATTTTTTTCTTTAGAAAAACTATTATTTTCATTATTCAAAATATCAATCTTGGCATTTAAATCATCATTTTCATTAGCAAGATTGGTGTTCTCAAGAGAAAAGGAATCTACATGCCTTTATAATTTCTTGTGCTCAATTTTTAGCATTTTGTATTCATGCACAAGATCATTGAATGCATCATGTAGTTCATCAAAGGTAAAAACATAATCATTTTCAGAACATACCTCTTTCTTCATTTGCCATTGATATGGCTACATTGCTGACGTGGGACGCGTGTCAGGTCCAGCTGGACACGATCAGTATCACATGGATTTTTTCTTTCTAAAAGATCCCACGTTCGGAAGAAGTCGAGCACCTCTCTGCCGCTCCGCCAGGTGGCTTCTGAAGATGGGTCCACCACGGCCGAAGTCAAGCACCTCTCTGCCGCTCCGCCAGGTGTCCACCCAGGAGGGGTCCACCTCGGTCGAAGCTGTCGGCCCCTCGCTCCCTCGCCAGGTGGCACCCCAAGATGGGTCCACCCTGGCCGAGTCGAGCCGGCCCTGCTGCTCCTTCGCCAGTTGGCACCCGAAGATGGGTCCACCTCGACCGAAGTTGAGCCCCTCTCTGTTGCTCTGCCAAGTGTCTGCCCAGGAGGGGTCCACCGTGACCGAAGCTAGTAGCCCCTCGCTCCCTCACCAGGTGGCACCCCAAGACGGGTCCACCTCGGCGAGGTCAAGCCGGGCCCTCCTGCTCCTTCGCCAGCTGGTGCCCGAAGACGGGTCCACCTCGGTCGAAGTCGAGCACCTCTCTGCCGCTCTGCCAGGTGTCCACCCAGGAGGGATCCACCTCGACCGAAGCAGGCGGCCCCTCGCTCCCTTGCCAGGTGGCACCCTAAGACGGGTCCACCTCGATCGAGATCGAGCCGGGCCCTCCTGCTCCTTCGCCAGCTGGCGCCTGAAGATGGGTCCACCTCGGCCGAAGTCGAGCACTTCTCTGCCGCTCCGCTAGGTGTCCACCCAGGAGGGGTCCACCTCGGTCGAAGCTGGCGGCCCCTCGCTCCCCTCTCCGTGGGCACCCCAAGATGGTCCCCTCGGCCGAGGTCGAGCCGGGCCCTCCTGCTCCTTTACCAGCTGGCACCCGAAGACGGGTCCACCTCGGCCGAAGTCGAGCACCTCTCTGCCACTCCGCCAGGTGTCCACCCTGGAGGGGTCCACCTTGGCCAAAGCTGGCGGCCCCTCGCTCCCTCGCTAGGTGGCACCCAAGACGGGTCCACCTCGACCGAGGTCAAGCTGAGCCCTCCTGCTCCTTCGCCAGATGGCACCCGAAGACGGGTCCACCTCGGTCGAAGTCGAGCACCTCTCCGCCGCTCCACCAAGTGTCCACCCAGGAGGGGTCCACCTCGACCGAAGCTGGTGACCCCTCGCTCCCTCTCGCTAGGTGGCACCCCAAGATGGGTCCACCTCGACCGAGGTCAAGCCGGGCCCTCCTGCTCCTTCGCTAGTTGGCACCCGAAGATGGGTCCAACTCAGTCGAAGTTGAGCACCTCTCTGCCGCTCCGCCAGGTGTCCACCAAGGAGGGGTCCACCTCGACCGAAATTGTCGGCCCCTCGCTACCTCGCAAGGTGGCACCCCGAGATGGGTCCACCTTGGTCGAGATCGAGCCGAGCCCTGTTGCTCCTTCGCCAGCTGGCACCCGAAGACGGGTCCGCCTCGACCGAAGTCGAGCCTCTCTCCACCCCTCCACCAGGTGGCACCCCGTGACGAGTCCACCTCGGTCAAGGTCAGCCCTACTCTTCGAAGCCTCAGAGAAGCAGAGGCACGGGTTGCAAGGTCACCACTAGAGCCGGCATGCGCTGTGCCCCGTAAGGGGTGCTAGTATGGCCTGCGGTGACACACGAAACCTTGTTTACACCAGTCGGATGGGGCCCCATGATCGAGGAACGGAATTCTTGCAGACAGGAGCCTGAAACTGGAAGCCCACCGTCAACACCATGAAAGGAGAGCTCCCGCACTCGACCCAAAAGCTCACCAGTCTTCCCCCCTTTGTGATACATGACGGACGAGGCGGTCCGGCCACTTAGCTCCTGAACCCGAAGAGGAAGGGGGAGGGGGAGGACTAGAGGTCGGATGGAGCCCCTTTAGAGGAAGGCGAGCTTGAGGCAGTTCGATGGTATAAAAGGGATGGTAAAAATGGGCGGACAGGTAAGTCGAAAAAGGGGAGAAAATACCTAGAGAACGATCCTGGGAGGCCTCAAGGAGTCCTCAGGCGTGAGCTCGGTGAACCCAGCGCAGGAAGCCAGGCTTCAACTCCCCTCTCCCTACACTTCTTTCATTTACATCTCCATTGAGCACGGGAATCCTTCAGGAACCCACCTTAGGGGATCTGTTCCATCTCGCCGCTCTCTAACTTGACCGTCGGAGTGCCCCCGCCGGAACCCCCGGCCAGGGTCTCTGACTTTGTTTTGCAGGTTCGGGAGCTTGGAGATCTCGAGGTGAGAGAGTCTGAGGCCGGTGCCAGCTCAAGAGCTATATAGGCCACCGCGGTGAGATCGGCAACAGCCATGAAGTAAAGATAGACAACATCATCATCCGAACTTGAATCTTCGCTATCACTCCAAGTTGCCATCATTGCCTTGAATTTGTTTTTGGCCTTGAACAGTCCTTTCATAGCTGTCCTGCAAACTTTGACCACTGCTGTGCGGCAATTGCAGCACCAGCAGCGCTCCCTGGCCACTCAGCCCCAGCCAGGGACCCTCGCGGCTCGAGCCACGGGCCCCCGCGGAAGCCTGCGCTCCATCCAAGGCAGGCCCTCTCATCCACGGGTAGTCTCCAACCCCCGCGGGAGCCACCAGACTCCCGCAAAGAGGAACTACTCCGGTTCGACGGATCACGAGAGTCGATCCCCGGCCAACGACGTCGAAGCAGTGCGGCATAGCAGGCACCATCGGGGCAAGGTCCCTTGCCGAGACTGATCGGCATCCCCTTCTCCAGCGGCCTCAGTGGAAGATTCCACCGACGAGGCCATCAGGCGCCAGGCCGAGAGGAGCCTGGAGGAGCACGAGCACAAGTTGGTGGAGTTCGCTCGCTGCTTTGCCGACATGCAGAGCTCCCAAACGGATCCAGCGGGCTACAATGTCTGACCAACCTAATCCCTGAAAATCCAAGAGGAACCGATCCCGGGTCGGTTCTGCATGCTTCAGGTGGATCCCTACGATGGGACCACCGATCCCTTGGACCATTTAGAGAGCTACAAGGCTCTCATGAGGGTCCAAGGAGCGATGGATGCTCTTCTATGCATTGCCTTCCCAGCCACCCTCCGAAAGGCTGCTCGAGTTTGGTTCACCCGCCTCGAGCCGGAATCCATCAACTCCTTCCATCAGCTGGAAGAAAAGTTTGTGGCATACTTCGACGCTTGCCGGAGGTGCCAAGAGAGGTGGATAGCCTCTTCTCTATCCGCCAATAGGACCAGGAGCTGCTGCGGGACTACATTACCCGCTTCAAGATCGCTGTCCTGAAAATCTATAGTCTGGACGAGCCTGTCGCCATGCTGGCATGGAATCGCGGGCTCAAGACCTCCCACCTGACATATTCCCTGGATAAGAAGCCCCCCAAGATGTACTTTGAGATCTCTTTTCCGTGTCCACAAGTACATCCGAGCGGAGGAGGCCGATCGCACCAGGCGAGAGCTGGACGGGAAGCCCTCAAAGAAGCCTGCCCCAAGGGATGTCCCCGGGACCTGGAGGCCTGGACCACCTGCAGATTTTCATCCAGGCCCGAAGCCAAAGAGCGGTGCTGCTCAGGAGAGGACGTTCACCCCTCTCCTCGCTCCCAGGACAAAGATCCTCATGGAGATTAGGGGTGAGCACTACCTCCACCGACCTCCTCCTCAGAATCCAAGGAGCATCTGTGACAAGACAAAATATTGTCAATTTCATCGTGAGCACGGCCACGACACGGAGGAGTGCCGCAATCTGAAGTGGGAGATTGAGGAGTTGATCAAGAAGGGCTACCTCAGAAAATTCGTAAGGAACGAAGCCCCGGCGGAGGGACAGCCGCTCGCAGCCCTTCCCCTGGTCCTCGCAATTGACAACTGCCCAATGGAGAAGCCGGTGGACATGATCTCCTGGGGGATCGGTTGTGCGACGAAAAGAGCCCAGGAGGCGGGAGACCTAGAGAATGTACTCCCCTTTGAAAAGGAAAATAAAAATGAAAATGTAAATAATGATGTAGTGGTGGTTGAGATGACCATCGTGAAACATCCTGTACATCGCATTATGATGGATAGTCGGAGCTCTACTGACGTGCTTTTTTATGATGCTTTCTCTCGAATGAACCTGTCTCATGATCAATTAAAGCCGGTGCACACCCCTCTCGTGGGCTTCACCGGAGATTCGGTGGGGGTCGAAGGAGAGATCACTCTCCTTGTCACTACCGGATCCCCACCTCGACAGAGTACGGTCATGATGACGTTTACCGTCGTCAAGCTCCCACCCTATAATGCCATCCTCGGCCATCCAGGGCTTAACAAGCTGGACACTATCATTTTCACTAAGAGGTTGCTGGTGTAGTTCCCTACCGTCTCTGGGATGGGAGTGATGAGAGGGAGGCCTAGCCCGTCCAGCATTGCCTGCGGACAATCCCGGTGCTCGGAGCACTGAGCTCGGCCCGATGTTGATGACCTCGACCTAAGAGAGAAAGACCCTAGGGGAGGGCCCGTGGAGCACCTGTTGACATACCCTCTCGGTACGGACCCTCAGAAGATGGTGCAGATAGGAGCCTAGCTCCCGGAAGAAGAGCGGGCCCGTTTGCTGGACTTCCTCTGAGCGAATGCTAATGTGTTTGCCTGGTCGCTGCCGACATGCCAGGTTTCCCCTCGGAAGTCATCATCCACCGGTTGAATATTGATCCAAGGTGTCGCCCTGTCCACCAGAAGAAGAGGAGTTTTGCTGCAGAGAGCTAGAAGGCCATCAATGAAGAAGTGGAGAAGCTCCTCATCGCCGGCTTTGTACGGGAGGTACAGTATCCCAATTGGCTGGCGAACATGGTCATGGTGAAGAAGAGCAATGGCAAGTGGAGGATCTGCGTGGACTACATCGACCTCAACCGTGCTTGCCCGAAGGACAGTTTCCCTCTTCTAAAGATCGACCAGCTCGTGGACACCACTTCAGGGCATCGCCTCCTCTCTTTCATGGATACCTTCTCTGGGTACAACCAAATCTGAATGCACCCGGAGGACGAGGAGCACACTGCTTTCATCACCAACCGTGGAACCTACTGTTACAAGATGATGCTATTTGGCCTCAAGAATGCCGGGGCCACGTACCAACGGCTGGTCAACAAAGTCTTCAAAGACTAGATCGGCTGCAACATGCAGGTGTACGTGGATGATATGCTGGTAATGAGCAAGCCCCTTTCGGACCATGTCGGCGACCTGGCGGAGACCTTCGATAACCTCCGGCTTCACCAGATGAAGTTGAACCCGGCGAAGTGTGCCTTCGGCATGTCCGCCAGGAAGTTTCCGGGGTTCATGATAACTCAAAGGGGGATAGAAGCCAACCCGGAGAAGGTCCAGGGTATCCTGGACATGGAGCAACCCACCTCCAAGAAGCAAGTGTAGCGACTCACCGGCCGGATAACCGCCCTAAGTCGATTTATCTCGAGGTCCGCCGACCGCTGCCGGCCCTTTTTTAAGGCGTTGAGAAAGATGAACGACTTTACCTGGACGGAGGAGTGCCAGGAGGTGTTCGACGAGCTGAAAAGGATACTGGCATCCCCGTCGTTGCTTTCCAGGCCCGAAGAAGGAGAGGAGCTCCTCCTGTACCTGGCGATCATCCCAGAGGCCGTCAGTTTGGTCCTGGTTCGGACTGACGACAAGGGAATGCAAAGGCCGGTGTATTACACAAGGAAACTCATCCGTGATGCGGAGCTCAGGTATTCCCGGTCTGAGAAATTGATTTTTGCACTAATCATGTCCATTCAGCATCTCAGACCTTATTTTCAAGCGCACCCCATTGCTGTCCTGACAGATCAGCCACTAAAAACGGTGCTCAGCCGACCTGACACATCTGGGCACCTGGCGAAGTGGGCACTCAAGCTCAGTGAGTTCGACGTCACCTACAGGCCAAGGTCGGCCATGAAGGCACAGGTACTCGCTAATTTCTTGGTCGAGTGTGTAGGCCTGGGCAAGGGGACGGAAGAGAGCCTTCAAGACTGGTAGCTGGGGCCAGGACCAGAGGAAGATGTCTGGATCCTTCATGTACATGGAGCCTTGAACTCCAGCGGGAGTGGAGCTGGACTCATCCTTGCCAACGGCGAAGGGGTAGTCGCCGAATGTGCGCTCCGTTTCCAGTTCGCTACCACTAATAATCAAGCAGAGTATGAAGCGCTCCTCGCGGGGCTGAGAGTGTCCCGCGAGTTGGGCGTGGCCAACCTCAAGGTCTTCACCAACTCGCAGCTGGTAGCCGGGCAGATCTCGGGGGAGTACGGGGCGCGGGACCCCCAAATGGCGAAGTACCTGGAGCTCGTGAGAATGAGCGCGGCAGGATTTCAGCATTTCAGCATCTCCCATATACCTCGTGGGGAAAACACTCGTGCGGACGCACTCTCCCGCCTTGTAACCCTGCTGGACTCGTCATTGGGCCGCGCTTACGTCGAGCACCTCAAGCCCCAACATACGAGACACCCATGGATGTCCAGCAAGTCAACCAAGAGCCCAGCTGGATGGACAAGTACATCGAGTACATCACTGATGGCACCCTGTCGGAGGACTTTGTGGCAACTGGCCTTATCAAGAGGAAGGCCGCACGGTTCGTCTTAATGGATGGGTTATTGTATCAGAGGTCCTACTCCTACCCGCTCCTCAAGTGTCTGAGACCCGCAAAGGCCACACTCATACTCCAAGAGACCACGAGGGCATCTGTGGGAACCATGTGGGGGGCAGGACGCTGGCGTACAAGGCCCTCCATCAAGGTTACTTCTGGGAGACAATGAAAGAAGACGCAGCTGACTTCGTGAAGAGGTGCGACCGGTGTCAGCGGCATGCCGTGGTGCAATGTCAGCCCGCTGCTCCACTCTCCCAGCTCTCCGCCCCATGGCCGTTCGCTCAATGAGGCATGGATCTCCTAGGACCTTTTCCCCCAGCGTCCGAAAAACAAAAATTCTTGATTGTGGCCATCGACTACTTCACGAAGTGGGTCGAGGCCAAACTCTTAGCCCGGATCACGGAGGCAAACATCACCAAGTTCCTCTGGAAGTCAATTATTTGTCGCTTTGGCCTACCGCACACTATTATCATCGACAACGGATGTCAATTCGATTGTCGGGAGTTTGAGGAGTTCTGCAGCGACCTCAGCATCCACCATCGTTTCACTTCGGTGGCGCATCCACAGACAAACGGAGAAGCCTAGGTAACGAATAGGACCATCCTTCAAGGCCTCTGGATAAGACTGGACCAAGCCAAGGGTAGGTGGGTGGAAGAGCTCCCGAGCATCCTTTAGGCGTACCACACTACCTCGAGGATGGCTATAGATGAGACCCCATTCAACCTTGTCTTCGGAGATGAAGCGGTTACCCTAATTGAACTCAGCCTACCGACCCTGCACGTGGAGTAGTACAACAAGGCAGAGAACCCTGCCAGGATGCTGCTAAACCTGGACCTTCTTGAAGAAACGAGGGACAGGGCTTGAGTTCGGATGGCTGCCTACAGGCAGTGAGTGGCCAGATACTACAACTCCAGAGAGTGACCGAAGTCCTTCCGCCCAGAAGATTTGGTGCTCCGCCGTGCTGAAGCTTCCCAGCCACGGGAGTGCGGGAATCTCTCCCTAAACTGAGAAGGCCCTTATAGGGTGACGGAGGAACTTCCTCAGAGGGTGTACTACCTGGAGGAGCCAGGAGGATCCCGGTTCCCTCGAACCTGGAATGCCTCAAACTTGAGGATGTATTACCAATAGTGTAAGGCTCCTTGAACTTCAGCAATAAAATCTTTTTCATCAAATGCTTGCTCTCATCTCGTAAGGTGAGGGCCACCCAGCTTTAAGTTCAGCGAGCACGGACACGACGGGAGACCCGCGAAGGCGTGAAGTCCCTCTCACAAGATCTCGGAGAATAGCTCGGCAAGCCGTGCAAGGCTCAGATATAGCCTGCGGCCCCGGGATTTAGTCCTGAAGTCCCGGACTTCATTTTGGAAGACGGGGCATAATCAAATTTGCCTACACGATCCCGGAGAATAGCTCGACAAGCCATGCAAGGCTCAGATACAGCCTGCGGCCCTGGGGTTCAGTCCGGAGGTCCCGGACTTCAATCTGGAAGGTGAGGCAGAATCAAATTTGCCCATGCGATCCTGGAGAACAGCTCGGCAAGCCGCGCAAGGCTCAAATACAGTCTATGACCCCAGGGTTCAGTCCGGAAGTCCCAGACTTCGGTCTGGAAGGTGGGGCAGAACTAAGTTCTTCCACGCAATTCTGGAGCTTGGCTCGGAACGCACTACGGGACTTAGTCCCAGTGGCTAGCACCGGAGTTCAGTCCGAAAGATGCATAAAAAAAAAAAAGAAAAGAAAAAAGAGAGACAGGGAATAATTTAGTGAAGAGATAATTTCATTACGCTTAAAGATCAGTACATAAGAGGGCCCCGACAGGCCGGGAGACCCCAAAGAAAGAAAATACAAAAAGAAAGATAAAAACACCGTGGAGCTACTTCGGTGCAGCTGCATCCTCCTCGGGCTGGGGGGCACTCTCTCCATCGGTGCCATCGATGGGAGGCTACTTGGGAGTCGCCGCCTCGTCACCGATCACCGCCGAAGCTCCTCCAGTGGGCTCCTGCCTCCTACTGCCGAGGACTACCCCGCTAAGGTCAAGCTTGGGATAGAAGGAGCCAACCTTCTCCCGGCATACCTGGAACCCCTTCAAGAAGGAGTCAACGGCAGCCTCCCGCACCTCGGCGATGTAATCCTTGGAGGCCTGGAACCTCAGAATGGTCTCCTGCACCTCCCGCTTGGACGCCTCCAGCAGCCTTTTGACGTAGGAGCTCTTCTCCTTGGCTGCGCTCAGCTCCTTCAGGACTTCTTCCACCCGATGCTCTAGTGACTTGGACTGAGCCCTGAGGCGGGTCTTCTCTGCTGCGTCCCCCTCGTTGTGGTGCTGGTTTGAGATCCTCTCCTCCGATAGAGAGGTCTCGAGCTCCTTGACACGCCCCTCGACACGGGCCAGGTCAGCTCAGAGGGCCTGGTTATTTCCTCACAGCTCGACCCCTTTCTCCATGAGGTCCTTGATGTCATCTACGAGCTTGCCGAGCTTATCCTCCTTCTCGGCATCCTTCTTGGCATAGCCGGTGAGGAAGTTCCTCAGCAGCAACACGTCCGTCCCAATCTGCATCGAAAGAAAAGGAGGTTAGAACAATCCAACTGGAACTTTAAAGGAGTCGGAGCTCGGAACTTACCGTAAAGAGCTGCGGGAGGATCCCAAGCAGTGCCTCGTTGTAGTCCTGGCCACCCCTCAGACGGCGGTCCTGGGAGGTACTGGCAAACTCCATGACTTTCTCCGCGAGGCCCTAGTTGCAGATCACAGAGCATCTATTGGTGAGGCTCGGTGGTAGAATAGGCGCGTCGGCAGCAGGCAAGGCAGCCGTCCCTTCGCCAAGTGGTGCGATCGTCGATGGAGCTGCCGCCACCCTGGTGGCCACCGTGGAAGCGGCCGGTGCAGTGACTGGAGCAGGCACCGCCCGAGGAGGTTCCGGCCCCCTCTCTTCCCCGACCCCGTCGAGGTCGACGACAGGGACATCGAGCACCCGGGCCCGAGGTGGCTTGGAGGCAGGAGCTGCCGCTCCAGGGCTAGTGATGGAGGTCGGCGCAGACGTCCGGCTCGCCTCAGTGTGAGCCCTCTTTGCCTGGGGTTCAGTCCCTTTGGCAGCATCCCTCTGCACGGCGCCCTCCATCAGGTTCTCCATGGAGAACTTCATACCTGAGAAAAAAGAGGTCAGTCAAGCCAGTTCAAAAAAGAAGGGGGATGCGAAGCAGAAAAAGAAATCAAGGGAGGGAGATCCAAGCGTCACCCAGCTCCTAGATGGGACTGATCCCTACCTTGAATAAGTTTTGCTCTGAGAGCAGAACATCGAGGGCTGGGATCGTGTCACTCAGCAGCTATGAAAAGACCTCTTGGTCCGCTAGCTCGACCCGAGAGTCCCGGTTTGGAGACTGGTCTGGATCGCTCTAGGCCCAGTCAACGTCTTCAACCGAGGCAAAAAGGAATCGATTCTTCCAGCCCTTGATCGACGAAGGAAGGTCGAACCTGAGGCACCTAGGCCGAGGTGAGATGTACCACCAGCCATCATCGGTGGAGTAGCGCTTCAGGATGAAGAGAGCCCTGAAGAGGGAGAAACAGGCAACGAACCCGTGGAAGTGGTAGAAGACAATGAAGGCAAAGATGACCCGGATGGCATTAGGAGCCAACTGGGCCAGGACCAGACGATAATGACTGAGAAAAGAGAGGAAAAAGGGGTAAAGGAGAAATCGAAGACCCCCGAGGAGGAAGTCCTCGTAGAAGGCGATTCTCCCGGGGCATCTCGAGGTCACTCGATCTCCAGGCCACGGGAGGGAAAGATGAGTCAAATCCGGGATTCCGTAGACATCCCAGAGCAGAGAAAGGTCATCCTCGGTCATCATTGAGGCATGACGGAGGGGCCGAAGGGAGAGGTCAACAGAGGAGGAAGGGAAGAAATGGGACGAGCAGAAACTATGGGAGGAGACCTAGGATCCCTAGGGATGCCTATGGTCACAGCCCCAGGCTAGAGTTGCCTACTGACATCATCCGGGATCTCTTCCCCTTCCAAGGAAGAAGGCGATGGCATCCTCGACCGGGAAGGACCGACCTTGTTCGGGTTGGAGGAGACATAGCGGCGACGCGCCATGAAGGAAGAAGAAGAAGCGAAGAATTGACGCGATGGCTAAGAGATGGAGGAAGAGGAGAAGGAAGACGCGGATACTCACTAAAATATTTTGTGCAAAAGGAATGGCAATCCCGGGAAGGTGAAGGAAAACCACTGCAACCACCGGTGGAGTGCGAGAAAGTGGAGGGACTTTGTTTCCGGAAAGTCCCCCTCCTTTTCAAACTCAATCGATAGCAACCGTACCCCTCTTTCCGTTCCAGGCCACCAGATAGCTGCCACGTGGACGCACGCCCGACATCGATGCTTCGATTCGATGGAAACTGCTTCATTTTCGAAACGGCACATTAATCACCCATCGGACGTGCACACGTGGCAGCCTCTCATAGGGTCTCTAGCGCAACAGAAGTGGCGGTAGGGATCATGGCAATTATGGTGCGAGATTTTCACCTTCTCCATGTCATCTCCGCATTAAATCCCCATGTCCTGAGCCACGACGCCTCGACGGAACATTGGGATGGGGGACAACTGATATGGCTACATCGCTGACGTGGGGCGCGTGTCAGGTCTAGCTGGACACGGTCAGTACCACGTGGATTTTTTCTTTCCAAAAGATCCCCCGTTCGGGAAGAAGTGCTTCTGCTCCTCTGCCAGGTAGCTTTCGAAGACGGATCCACCTCGACCAAAGTCGAGCACCTCTCTGCTGCTCTGCCAGGTGTCCACCCAGGAGGGGTCTACCTCGACCGAAGCTGTCGGCCCCTCGCTCCCTCGCTAGGTGGCACCCCAAGATGAGTCCACCCAGGCCGAGGTCGAGCTGGGCCCTGCTGCTCCTTCGCCAGCTGGCACCCGAAGACGGGTCCACCTCGATCGAAGTCGAGCCCCTCTTTGCCGCTCTGCCAGGTGTCCACCCAGGAGGGATCCACCTTGATCGAAGCTGGCGGCCCCTCGCTCCCTCTCCAGGTGGCACCCCAAGACGGGTCCACCTCTACCGAGGTCGAGCCAGGCCCTCATGCTCCTTTCCCAGCTGGTGCCCAAAGACGGGTCCACCTCTGTCGAAGTCGAGCACCTCTCTGCCACTTCGCCAGGTGTTCACCCAGGAGGGGTCCACCTCGGTCGAAGTTGGCGGCTCCTCGCTCCCTCGCCAGGTGGCACCCAAAGACGGGTCCACCTCGGTCGAGGTCGAGCCAGGCCCTCCTACTCCTTCACCAGCTGGCGCCCGAAGATGGGTCCACCTCGGCCGAAGTCGAGCACCTCTCTGTCGCTCTGCAAGGTGTCCACATAGGAGGGGTCCACCTCGACCAAAGCTGGCGGCCCCTCGCTCCCTCTCCAGGTGGCACCCCAAGACGGGTCCACCTCGGCCGAGGTCGAGCCGTGCCCTCCTGCTCCTTCCCAGCTGGCACCTGAAGACGGGTCCACCTCGGTCGACCGAGCACTTCTCTGCCGCTCCGCCAGGTGTCCGCCCAGGAGGGGTCCACTAGGTCGAGCTGGGCCCCTCGCTACCGCAGGGCCCTCGTCTCTCCTCGCCAGGTGGCACCCCAAGATGGCCCTCCTGCTCCTTCGCTAGTTGGCACCCGAAGACGGGTCCACCTTGGCCCAAGTTGAGCACCTCTCTACCGTTCCGCTAGGTGTCCACCCAGGAGGGGTCCACCTCGGTCGAAGATGGCAGCCCCTCGCTCCCTCACCAAGTGGCACCCCAAGACGGGTCCACCTCAGCCGAGGTCGAGACGGGCCCTCCTGCTCCTTCGCTAGCTGGCACCCGAAGATGGGTCCAGCTCGGCCAAAGTCGAGCACCTCTCTGCCGCTCCGCCAAGTGTCCACCTAAGAGGGATCCACCTCGGCCGAAGCTGGCGGCCCCTCGCTCCCTCGCCAGGTGGCACCCCAAGATGGGTCCACCTCGGTCGAGATCGAGCCGGGCCCTCCTGCTCCTTCGCTAGCTGGCACCCGAAGACGGGTCAACCTCGGTCGAAGTCGAGCACTTCTCTGCCTCTCCGCCAGGTGTCCACCCAGGAGGGGTCCACCGGTTGAAGCTGGCGGCCCCTTGCTCCCTCACCAGTGGCACCCCAAGATGGGTCCACCTCGGCCGAGGTCGAGCCAGGCCCTCCTGCTCCTTCGCTAGCTGGCACCCAAAATGGGTTCTCCTCGGTCGAAGTCGAGCACCTCTGTGCCGCTCCGCCAGGTGTCTACCTAGGAGGGGTCCACCTCGGTTGAAGTTGGCGGCCCCTTGCTCCCTCTCCAGGTGGCACCCCAAGACGGGTCCACCTCGGTCGAGGTCGAGCCAGGCCCTCCTGCTCCTTCGCCAGCTGGCACCCGAAGACGGGTCCACCTTGACCGAAGTTGAGCACCTCTCTGCTGCTCCGCCAGGTGTCCACCCAGGAGGGATCCACCTCGACCGAAGCTGTCAGCCCCTCGCTCCCTCGCCAAGTGACACCCCGAGACGGGTCCACCTCGATCGAGGTCGAGCCGGGCCCTGCTGCTCCTTCGCCAGCTGGCACCCGAAGACGGGTCTACCTCGACCGAAGTCGAGCCTTTCTTCGCCCCTCCGCCAGGTAGCACCCCCTAACCGGTCCACCTCGGTCGATGTCAGCCCTACTCTGCGAAGCCTCGGGGAAGTAGAGGAACGGGTTGCAAGGTTGCCACTAGAACCGGCGCACGCCGTGCCCCGTAGGGGGTGCCAGTATGGCCTGCGGTGACACACGAAACCTTGTTTATACCAGTCGGATGGGGCCCCGCGACCGAGGAACGGAATCCTTGCAGACAGTAGCCTAAAATGGCTAGAAGCCCATCATCAGCACCTCGAAAGGAGAGCTCCCGTACTCGGCCCAAAGGCTCGCCAATCTTCCCCCCTTCGTGACACACGACGGACGAGGCGGTCTGGCCACTTAGCTCCCGAACCCGAAGAAGAAGGGGGAGGGGGAAGACTAGAGGTCGGAGGGAGCCCCCTGAGGGGAAGGCGAGCTTGAGGCAGTTCGATGGTATAAAAGGGATGGTAAAAATGGGCGAACAAGTAAATCAAAAAAGGGGAGAAAACACCAAGAGAACGATCCTGGAAGGCCTTAAGGAGTCCTCAGGCGTGAGCTCGGTGAACCCAGCACAGGAAGCTAGGCTTCGACTCCCCTCTCCCCTACACTTCTTTCATTTACATCTCCTCTGAGCACAGGAATCCTCGGGAACCCGCCTTAGGGGATCTGTTCCATCTCGCCGCTCTCTAACATGACCGTCAGAGTGCTCCTGCCGAACCCTCAGCCAGGGTCTCTGACTTTGTTTTGCAGGTTCGGGATCTTGGAGATCTCGAGGTGAGAGAGTCTGAGGCCGGTGCCAGCTCAAGAGCTATAGGCCACCGCGGTGAGATCGGCAACAGCCATGAAGTAAAGATAGACAACATCATCATCCGAACTTGAATCTTCGCTATCACTCCAAGTTGCCATCATTGCCTTGAATTTCTTTTTGGCCTTGAAGGCCATTAACTTTTTCTTCCCTTGATCAGCAATTACTTTCTTGTGCCACAAATTCAACTCATAGGTCATGAGTGAACCGATAAGCTCTTCCAAAGGTAAGGTTTCTACATCTTTAGCTTCTTGATCGCCGTCACCTTTGGATCCCATGATATTGGCAAGGATAAAGCAGATTTTTCGTTGAGGCACTTGATTGTTGATGTTGAGCTTGTCTCCATGTTGTAGAAGCTTCAATGGATGCTTGAAGATGTTGCTATTGGAAGCTTCCTCTCCTCTTTAAATCCTTGGAGGCTCAATATCTCAACAAATGGATCCCTAAAACATCCTTCACATATTTTGACTTGGAAATCAAAAGATTTATCTTTCAAATCATGGATCCTCTTCCCTCTTCTTCTTTCTTGCTTTCCCAAGTGTTTAAATAGCCCTCCAAACCTTATTTTACCGTTGATGACCATTGGAGGAAGAATTATAGCCGTTGGAGCCAAGTTGGAGAAGTTCTATACTTCAGAAAAACTAGTCGTTATGCTTCAAGTGTCGACACTTGACCCTCGTGAGTCGACACTTTACTTCTAAATATCGACACTTCATTCTCCAGGTGTCGACACTTCAGCTTCAGGTATCGACACTTGACTGAAGATGCTTTCTTAAGTTTTCTATTTGTAGGCTCAGGTAGGTAATCCAAGAGGGGGGGTGAATTGGGTTTTATAAAACTTTTAAACTACTTGGATAAACTAAAGCAAGTATGTGCTAATTCAAATCAAGTGCTTGTGTTTAGGCAATGTATTTGTATGCTTCAAAATAATATGCAACGAAATAAACAAAGTAAATGCACAAGAGAAAAATAATCATACAAACGTAAAGATATATAGTGGTTTGGTGCAAACCAAGCATCTACATCCACTCCCCAAGATTTTCTTGGGAATTCACTAAGATGGTTTTTTAACCTAGGCTCACCAACAACCTTTTACAACTTGTTTTGTCTTCGGGCTCAAAAGTAAAATCATAGTTGGTTTCAAGGCTCACCAACAACCACTTTGATTTTCCAAGGCTTACCAAAAACCTCTTTGATTTTTCAAGGCTCACCAAAATCTCAAGTAAACAATATAAGAGCAATATGAAAGAATATAATAAAAGCTTTCTAAAATAAAGCAAATAACTCTTTGAAGCCCTTGATTGTTGATGAAGAACCTATCTTCAAGTTGTGAAGTCTTTGAATGCTGCTTGATGATTTGAACTTGGATGCTCTCTTTGAAACTTGGAAGCTTGAAGGCTTGAACCACTCAATTCTTGAATCCTTGAAGAATATTCAATGATCTCACCAAAGGATTACTTCCCTATTTGATTTTAGATATTTATATAGCCTCCCAACACTTAAATGATCGTTTATAGCCATTAGGGATGAAAATATAGCCGTTTGAAAGCAAGTTGGAGAAGTTCTGCAGCCCAGAAAACTAGCCGCTACTATCCAAGTGTCGACACTTTCTCTAGGTGTCGACACTTCACCTTCAGGTATCGACACTTCACCTCCAGGTGTTGACACTTCAGTTTCAAGTGTCGACACTTCATTCCTGTGAGTCGACACTTGAGGCAAAAATCTCTAAATGGCATAGTTCTGTATTTTCAAAAAATCTCAGATCTTGAGTCGACACTTTATTCTTCAAGTATCAACACTTCATCTCCAGGTGTCGACATTTCATTTCCAGTGTCGACACATGGGCGTGCCATTGCTGAAACTTGACCAAAATCAAACTTTCACTTCTTCAATTTCTTCCATATTAATTCCAAAGTCCATATACTTGATTTTTCATTAATTTAAGGACTTTTCAACTGAAATACAAGGATTTCTTCATTTAACATGAATGAGTACTAAGATCTGATAAACACATTTATATATAATTAGTACTCATATATACTTAAATATTTTGTCAATCATCAAAATCAAGACTAGAGTCAATAGAGTTGATGTCCAAGTCCTACAAGGAGTTCAACATCCAAGTCCTACAAGGACTCTAGTCTCCTTATCCAACTCCAACTTTGTACTCCCACTTTGACTGGAATTTGTACTCCAACTTTGATAGGGAGAGGCTTGGGTGAATCTATAAATAACCCTCCCCTCCTCCCTCTTGTAATGATGAATGATTAAATGAATGAAGTCTTTGAGTTTTTCTTATTTTCGTGCTTAGGCATTGATGTTCCGTGAGGGAGAGGGTGAGAGGCCCATTTCAATCTGCAAGGAAGGCATGTGAGGTGCAACCCAACCAAACCCTAGCTTTCTTCAAGCCCTAGCCGCCCCCTTCTTCTTCCTTCCTTTGCTGCCTCATCTTCATTCAAACCCTAGGTCACCCATCCCACTTCAAACCCTATGCCTTCCATCCTCCACCAACCCCTAGGTCGCTAGGTCCTCTTCAAGTGCAAGGCCGCAAGCTCTTCTTCCAGCCAGGAGTCCAGGTATCCCCATACATCTTCCAGGCTGCCAATCAGCCTCCAGTACCCTTTCCCGACTTTCTCTACTCCAACTCTCATTTACATATTTTTTCCATCTTCAAAAATCCTAACTCTTGGTGTTTGTAGGATCCCTCCAATACCATGATCCATAGAGGAAGTCTTCCTTGCCCCCAAAACTGGCTGATAAAATGCCAGCGCATCCACGAGAATGAGGCTTCGTCACCCAGTCACCAATCCGAGAGGTCTGATCCCTTCCATAATAACAAGACATCATTGCTAGGTAATCAAACCCATCTCTTCTCTCTTTGTCTGAGTTATTGAAGTTGAACATGTTTCTATAGTGATTTCTTAATCCTAGGATCCTTCTTTTCTTTATCTCTTTGATAGTTCTTAGTATGCGGGTGGAACTTAGTCCTTACATGAAAACCCTAACTTATTCCTAGTCCTTTTTGGGAATCAAACCAAATAAAAATATGAAAATCCTTGCTTGCATAATCTGAACCCTCTTATGTTCATCCCTAGCATGCTTATGTCCCGAATCAATTTTGGTATCAAAGCTTAGGATAGGACATGTTCATGCATCATAGTTAGAAAATTTTGCATGCTGAATTCTGCATACTAGTTTAAACCTAGGGCTTGTTTTCCATCAAAACCTATCTGATTTTTATTCATCTTTGCATCCATTATCACATATTAGTGCTCTTTATTTATCTATTTTATTTTAGTTTTCAGATCTAAAATAGGAAAAAATCTGCATATAAAAAAAAACCCTAACACAAAAACTGCCTTGCTAAATTTTTGCAACATTACTTTAGGGATGAAATTTGATTGCATTAAACCCCTTCAAAACCTAGCTTTCTTTACACTTAACTAACGGACATTAATCTTCATTAGATCTGCTATCTGCATACAAAAAATAGAAGAAAAAAAAAAAATTTTCTGCAATTTTCTGATCTTAGTTTCATGTTGCATCTTTCATGTGTGCATGCATACCTAAATCAACTTAAGGGCACTTCTACTCTGTTAGATAAGGGAAGGATTTCATTATATTTTCTTGCCCCAAAATAACTATCCTACATTGAATCCAAGCCTTAATTAAACTGAGTAGCAACCTAACTGAGTTAGGGATACCAACCGGTCCAGTTCGTGGTATTGTGAGAAAGCTAGTGCACCCAATCCTTCACTTATTTCTTTAAACTGGTATCTAGGCTAGAGGTCCAATGGCAAACACCCTAAGCGGAGCTGTGGTTACTTAATTAGGACCCTGCAAGAGAAGGGGGAGCCTCCCACACTCCCACCTCTAACCTGGCCAGTGGAGAGGGCAATTGTTGAATTGGTTGTAAGTTAAGCTAACTCATTCTACTTGAGCTGCTAGGTCTAGCTAACCCTAAAATGATGTGTGTGCTTGTTGCATGACCACTAGATTAAGAGTCTAACCCCACCAATCTCAACCCCAACCCAGTCTGACCATGGAACCTAACTATGAAGCCTATCATAGGACTATTACTGAACAATTTATCCAATTGAGTACCCAATTGAATAATAGGTTTGATCAATTGGATGGACGTATTGGAAACCTAAAAAGGACCAGAAAGATCCATGCCAAGCTTGAACTTGAGATACCATGTCCCACACCTCCCAACCCTAGGAGAGCCCCACGCCATGACCCAATTTGGGAGCTTAATCCAAGGAGACCCAATTATGATCTCATGGATTAGGATGAGAGAACCTATAGGAACATTAGGTTAGAAGCACCTACTTTTGGGGGTAATCTTGATCCTAAGGCTTACATTGATTAGGAAAAAGATATGGACCAGTACTTTGAGAGGGATCTAATGATGGAAGAAAGAAAGTTTAAGTTTGCTAAGCTCAAGTTAGTTCATCAAGTTAGACTATACTGGAGGAGTGTTGAACGCTTAACTAAACAAAGAGGGGACATTCCAAAGCTACCTGGAGAGCCATGAAACTTAAACTAAGGGAGAAGTACTTTCCTACACCCTAGCTATCATCAGAGACCCCTAGAACAATGGCAGAGGCCAAGTCAAGGACATAAGACTGTATATAGTATATACCCATATCTTATGAGTTGAGGTAACCCATAACCCATCGACCCAAACCCAATAGGATTAGTACCCCTGTACATCAGCCAAGTACTAGTCAAGTTTTCCTTAGTTGACCCACCCCTACTATGCCATTTGTTCTTAAAGATGACATTAAAGAGGAGGTATATATTACAGAATCAGAATTAGTTGACTCAGAAAACACTCAAACTGAAACTGTATTAGAAGGACCATTAGGAGAAGAGAACCATGAGGGGTATAACACTTTACCTGAGAAAATCTTAAAAGAGAACCAAATTATAAAGCCTAGTTTTGAAATCAAGAGCAAGAAAAAATTAGTGAGGACATAGTCTCTTCAATTCAGTACCCCTAGGAGGAAGTTCCCCTTTAATCCCAGTTAAAGATCTTTTCCCTGAAATTGATGACTCATCCTTCCTTCAAGTGGACCTTTCCTCACCTGTTGATATAAATCAATGTCCATACCTTGAGGTCAACCCCATTAATCAAAAAACCTCTTCTTATTTTCTACCATGTCCTAAGGCTTCTGATGCTTCTAGAACCATTCGCTTACACTTTGTAGAGGTTAATAGGTTGCACAAATCCTTTGAACCCATTAGATATGCTACCTATTTCTGGAAGACCTTATGGCACTTATTAGGAGTCTAGATGAAACTTTCATCTGCATGTCACCCACCAACCAAGGGTCAAACAACACACAATTGTAGTTAAAGGTCACGGGTTCGAGGCAAGATCCTCACGGGTGACTCAATTAAATCCAGGATTTTTCTAGGGCACGTGATCAGGGTGGCGAGAGAGCGCACTACTCCGGTGTCTTAGCGGTATCAGGCTGACATACTCACCAATGGTAGGGAGGGTACGTAAAAAAATTATAGCCCGAATCGAATATAGCCTGGCAGGGTTAGGGCCTAGTGGGGATAGCAACATTGGGATTTATCCCTCCCTCTCCTTTTGGTTTATCAAAAAAAAAGGTTTAGTCGAACCTGCATGTCATTAGGTGTTGGTATGAGTCATTTGACCTGCATGTCATTAGGTGTTGGTATGAGTCATTTGACCTGCATGTCATTAGGTATTGGTATGAGTCATTTACCCTACATGTTAGAGATCTGCATATGAAAATTAGCAGTAAGATTAAATTGAGCAATGATATTTATAAAGACTTGGCTAATTCCCAAAATGAGTCAAAGAGTTTGCTAAGGGAGATTATGTAATGATTAGGCTTAGGCCTGAGAAGTTACATACCCATGGAGCTGGACCTTTTAATGTGATAAAAGAAGTTGGACCTAATGCCTATATACTCAAGTTACCACCCGAATTAGGCATTAGCTCAACCTTTAATATCTCAGACTTAGTTGAGTATAGGGAGTCAGCAATGATACCCAGTGAGCCTTTTGGACCTGACCCTTTCTTTGAGAGCGAACCCATCCTTGAGTATTTTCCAGTAAGTAGCCTGGGAAAGGAAAAGGATTGAGCGTATCCTGGACCATCAAGCTAATAGTACCCAGATCAAAGGCTACCAACGTTACTTGGTTTCGTTGGCAAGGTTGACCAGAATCTGAGGACACGTGGATCACTCAAGAGGATCTGCAATGCCTAAATCCAGATCTGTTTGAGCAGTTGCAGAGCCGAATTGACCCTTACTTGACAGGGTCGAGTTCCTCCCACCCTGGGAGAATTGGTAAGGACACCGACATCAGATAAGGATTACAGGGCCCCAATCTGGATCTCTGATCATGAGTTGGGAAGTCAGTCAATTTTAGTTGAGTCCATCAATTGAGTCCATTTGCTAATTGAATCCTGTAAATAAGATTGAGTCCTATAATAAAGTGAGTCACTTGAGTCCAATTGAGTCTACTTAGTCAAGTGAGTCCATTTGTTTCAGTCCAACCAATCGAGTCCTATAATTTGAATTTTTCATTCAAGTTAAATCCAAAAGGAGAGCCACTAGACCCTAGCTCATGCACTTGGGCCGCTCAAGTTCATCAGCCTGGCTCCTACCAGGTCATTAGGATTGGTGCCTCCCAAGCCCACCCCCTGGTCTACACTCAAGCCCATATGAGGATTGGCGCCCAAGCTCCTAGGCGCACAAAGGAGTGCCGCCCTAGTCAAGCCCAGGCCCTTAGCGCCCCAGGTCAACAAGAGTGGCACCTAGTCCAAGCCCAAAAGAATTGGCACCCAGCCCAGGTCCACAAGGAGTTGATGCTCAAACTTTGACCAAGTTCCAAGAGGTTGTCATCCCAGCCCAGCAAGGAGTCAAGTAGTCCAAGCCAAAGAGGAGTCAAGTTTCCAAGTCCAACAAGGAGTTGATGTCTAAGTCTTACAAGGAGTTCAACATCCAAGTCCTACAAGGACTCCAATCTCCTTATCCCACTCCAACTTTGTACTTCCACTTTGACAGGAATTTGTACTCTAACTTTGACAGGGAGAGGCTTGGGTGAATCTATAAATACTCTTCCCCTCCTCCCTCTTGTAATGATGAATGATTAAATGAATGAAGTCTTTGAGTTTTTTTTATTTCCGTGCTTAGGCATTGATTCTCCGTGAGGGAGAGGGAGAGAGGCTCGTTTCACTCTGCAAGGAGGGCACGTGAGGTGCAACCCAACCAAACCCTAGCCTTCTTCTAGCCCTAGCCGCCCCCTTCTTCCATCCTTGGCCACCCCAGCTTCATTCAAAACCTAGGCCACCCATCCCACTTCAAACCCTACACCTTCCATCCTCCACCAACCCCTAGGTCGCTAGGTCCTCTTCAAGTGCAAGGCCGCAAGCTCTTCCTTCCAGCCAGGAGTCCAGGCATCCCCATACATCTTCCAGGCTACCAATCAGCCTCCAGTGCCCCTTCCTAACTTTCTCTACTTCCAACTCTCGTTTACATATTTTTCCCATATTCAAAAACCCTAGCTCTTGTTGTTTGCAGGATCCCTCCAGTACCATGATCCATGGAAGAAGTCTTCCTTGCCCTTGAAACTAGCTGATAAAAAATTGGCTCATCCGCAAGAATGAGGCTTCATCACCTAGATGCCAATCCGAGAGATGTGATCCCTTCTACAACAACAAGACATCATTGCTAGGTAATCAAAATCCATCTCTTCTCTCTTTGTCTAAGTTATTGAAGTTGAACATGTTCCTATAGTAGTTTCTTAACTCTAGGATCCTTCTTTTCTTTATCTCTTTGATAGTTCTTAGTATGCGGGTAGAACTTAGTCCTTACATGAAAATCCTAACTTACTCCTAGTCCTTTTCGGGAATCAAACCAAATGAAAATATGAAAATCCTTGCTCACGTAATCTGAACCCTCTTATGTTCATCCCTAGCATGCTCATGTCCCACATCATTTGTCAAGGTGAAAAAGCTGGGATCTATTTTTGAATAAAATTGCTTTACCTTTTGGATACTTCTATTGATAGCTTGGAATTTCTTTGCATCAGTTCCTCATATATTAGATGCCATCTTCATCACCTCATAAATGGATATCTTCCTCTCGACCTGTGTCTCGATCGAAGATCTCAAAGGATTGCTGACTACTTTAGTTGGACTCTCTATCAAATCTACTATTCCTGAAGGTTCACCGACTTCTTTCTCCAAGTTCTCAGGAGGAATTCTAAGCTGTTCCCCGGGTATAGATAGCACATTGACTACCTTATCTATGACAATCACCACCAAGTTACCATAAATAACGTAAATGACCCCATATTACACATATATTCAAAGTATTAGAAAAGTAGAAAGGAGGAAACATTGATTCAAAAATATGAATTTCATTACTTCAAATATTCTTTTACAAAGCAGAAACTTTTAAACTCCTAGTGAGAGGAATACAAGTTAAAAAATAAATAAGGTGTATGCAAAAAGATAGGCCTTTATACTTTCACCACCGGGTTAGTTGAAGCTTCCAGCTGGGCATCCATTGGTGCTTTCGATGCCTCAACAATAGTTGCAGCCTCAGAAGTGGTTAGAGGAGGATCATCAACAGGCGCTCCGGTGTCTTGCACCTCATCGCTTCCTTTACAGTTGTATTAGGAATACTTGGGATAAAGAGATTGGTACCTTTTGCTGCCTAGATCGCCGTGGCCTATAGCTTCTACGTGGCATCGATGAGTAGACTTCCTGCCTGGCATCCTCCAAGTATGGTCATTCCTGTAAAAGAGATGAGAACCGGGCCGGGGATCCTGGCGAGGGCACTCCAATGGTCAAGTCAGTGGGTGATCAAGGAAAACATATCCTCCTTAGTGGATCCTAGAGTGGTTTCCACGTTCAGAGGATTCATGAGAAGATAGAATAAGAGTTAGAGTAGTGGGAGCTAGAACAGCGGTGGCTACTGCAGTAAGAGCTCTCGGAAGAGTTTTACGGGTGTTCCTCCTACCCTTAAGCTTCACTCGCTTGCTTTTGTTTGCCCTCCTTTTCACTCACTTCTTGCTTACTCCTAAGTTACCTTTACTGGAGGCCCCTTTGAGCTTCTTATAGAAGCTTAACTACCTGACAAGGTGTAGAGCTCTGGTTTGGTGCTCGCTTGGAGTGCCTCGTATGGGGGAAGTGTAGGCCTGTTCTGCTTCCTTCTAGAGGAGGGGGACATGATCCGTAGTCTTTGTAGGGAGGTTCTGCCATGGGTGTAGGTGGAGTACTATGCAGTGCACATCCCTCTCATGATAAGTGTGAGTAGCGTGCCACGGGGCCGACACCCTAACAGGGCACTGCTTTTTTTGGGCATCGTGCCACCATGTTTGGGGGGACCTGGCAAAGCACTAGCCCGGTAAGAGATGCCACAGGATCTGTATCTTCTAGTAAAACTTTTTTCTTCTGGGTGGTACAGGTGGTAGGTTAAGGGGTGCGATGCCCCGAGCAGAGCACCTTTCTGTAGAAGGTAATGATAATGGGCTGAGAGGCATGATATGCTAGTGGGACACTCCTCCATGGGGGATATAGGAGGCATGCTCTAGCAGAGTGCCACTCCTCAGAGGTTACAGGCAAAAAGCCCTGGCAGAGTGCCACTCCATAGATGTTGCAGGCAACGTGCCCTAATAGAGCACCACTGCATAGAGGTGGCAGTTTCTCTAGGCTTCATGGGGTTCTGGTAGGGATGGTGACACCACCTACTAGGGTTACTATCTCGGTCGCTCTTAAGGGGGAGACTAAGTCCACCAGTCTTTATCCATGCTTGACTTTAGGAAAAAGTTGACTTTGACTAGCAACTCAACCTCGAACGAGAGCTCGACCTTGGTTGGGAGCTCGACCTTGGTGGGGAGCTTGACCTCGATATGGAGCTCAACCTCGGCAACAATATGACACAGTAATCAGATGGCACTTTCTACCAGTTGGACCTCCAGCTAGTTCGATGTGGGCTCCATGTTAGCATTCATGCCATATCAGATGCCCCCTACTCTCAGCCTAGAGCATGAGACAGCACTCAGGGCGAAGGGAGTTATGGTGATGCTGATATGGAAGGACATTTAGCCTGTGCCATTAATTGCCTTGATCGTTGATGGCTCATAAATCATGCCATGGCACCAATGGAAGGATGCCATGTCAGGGGGAGCATGATGATGTGTGATGTAGAACAAATAAAGGGACGCGATGCGGAAGTAAATTAAGATTAACTAATTTTTTTTGTTGTTTTTATATGTTTGTAGAAGTTGGCTTCAAATCAAAGAAAAGTTAACCTAACATTGAAAGATACTAATATGATAATTGAAAGCACAATTTTAAGGGAACTAAAGTATCAGAGTAGTTCAGAAGCAACGGATCGCTGGGGGTTGAGAAACTCCCAGACCTAGGGTTTCGCTCCGAACTTTCAACAGAACAGAAATAAAGAGAAGAGATGGTTTACCTAACCAGACAATGATCTTCACAGATTTTTGGTGGAAGAACTCTCCCGAGCAGATTGTTGGATCCTCGGATTCGGATATCTTCGCAATGGATCCTCCAATACTGGTCCTTTGGCGGGTTGGCTTCTCCTGAACTCAAGATCTGGAAGAGAAGAAAAACAATTGATGGAATCAGAGAGTCAAGGGAAAGATTTACCAGGTTGATGAACTTGAAGATTGAAACTGCTGAAAACTGGATTCTCCTGGATGTTGATGTGATTTTCCTTGGAACTTGCTCTGGATCTGAAGTTGCCGGACTGGATCTGGATGAAGGTGGACGGCCTGGACTTGTAGAGAGAGAGAGGCCGTGGGAGATGGATGGATCTAGGGTTTGATGGATTGAAAATAATGAAGGGTGGCTAGGGTTTTGGGATTTCAAGTGGCTAACCTAGGGTTTTGGATAAAGATGGAGATCTCTCACCTCCTCAAGGCTCCAATGGAACCCGGATTACCCCTCACGGAGCTCAACACTTAGAATAGTGCGGAAGAAGAGAAACCTAGGTCACTCAACACAAGAGAATAGCAAAAAATAATTTTCTTCATTGATTTCAAAGTTACAAAGAGAGGTCTATTATATAGACCTAAAATTTTCTCCTAGCTTGTACAAATTCCCATGTGGGACTAAACTCTTCCAACCTCTAGATTAGGTAGAAAACCCCCTCTCTTGGTCGACCAAGACTTCAAAAAAAATTGGGACGGCCATAAAGGAATTTTTTTTTTGGAATTTTTATGGCGCCTCCTTTGGAGTTGGATTTGGATTTGGAGTCCTCCTCTTCTTATGGCATTTCTTCTTTTCTTCCACTCCAAGTTAAGCTCTTTGATTTTGATTTGAACTTCAATTGGATGTCCTTCTTTGATTTCTTCTCCAAGAGAAGTTTTCTTCCTTCTTTGCTTAGGTAAAATAGGCAGGTATGGGCGCCTCCTTTAAATTAGCTTCCAATTTGATTTTTTTTTCTTTGGGTGTGGGGACCATGACACTGGGATGCCTCTGTGGCGCCTCCTGGACTCTGGCGTGTGCTCGGAGTGTGGCTGGGCGTGTGGCTTGGAGTGTGGCCTCCACTTGCTTGAACCTTGATTTGATTGGAAGACAAATGTGGCACCATTTTGGACCAAATTGAAACCACATCGGGACTTGCACCGAGTCAACATGACTCAACAAAATTTAAATGGTGACTCAAGAAATAAATAAAAATAAATAAACTGGTTGACCAGGTCAACCTTTATTATAAACCCTAATTTCTCGGGCAATGTCAATCAGAGATCCAGATGGAGCTCTGAAGTCTTCTTCTGAGTCTGGTGCCCGCACCAATGTGCATCTGGCCTGAGGCGATTTTTGGCATGTCGAAACACAGCTCCCAGTAGACCCCAACATGTGGTGAGCATGCAGTGATCAGCACATGGCCCAAAGTGGTTACGTGCATACCGAAGTGCCATTCCCAACATATTTTGACATGTGATGAGCATCCAACAGCTGGAGAGGCGAAAGGATGCACATTTCTATTAGTACGATACGACGGGGTGCTGTCAAGCTATTTGAAAAGCAGTCATTTTGCCTTAGCCATTCTTTAGAACCTTCGAGCGAGAGAGCAGGGAGAACCAAAACCTTTTCACCCAGTTCTAGCTCTCTCACCTAAGGCACCCAGGTTAGTCTTCCCTCTCATTCTGCTTCCTTCTTCTCCTTCAGCCTATGCTAGAGGAGATCGACTAGGGTTCTTAGGTCCTTCCTCCTTTCTTCTTCTTCTTCCATCTCTCTTAGAATGAGCCATTCTGGCTAGAGGTGTCGGTTCCCAGATCACTCTAGCGAGGAGGGGCCATCTTGACCGAGGCCTCCTTCCTCCGATAGCGAGGAGGAAGTTGCTCTTAGGATTCGTAGGGATCTTTGATGGACGGGGATAGTCATAGGTCCCCCTAGGGTTCCTTCTCCCCTTTTTTGGTGATGGCAAAATACTGGGCATGGAAATAATAATAAGTACCTTTATATTTTTAACTATATCAAAGTAATTGACAATTGTATCAGAGTGAATTAGTTTAGAATGTGCTATACAGTGTATCAGACAATTCAAATTATGATTTATTGACTAAAGTATCAGAGATGTTGTCAATTCATTTTACAAATTGAAGTATCAGAGTTTTGCAAAAGAGTTCATTTTACAACTTAATTGAAGTATCAGAGCTTTATAAGTTAAGTATCAGGGCTAAGTTAAGTATCAAAGCTTTTGAATATTTACTTTTACAAATTGACAGAAATATCAGATTTTTAGAGTTAAGTATCAGAGCTTTGTAATTTAACTAAAGTATCAGAACTTTAGAGTGAAATGCGAAGGCTCATTGTATTTTCAAGAAATGTACACATATTTCACATATAATTGTTCATGTAATTTTTCATTGTAATCTATATTCACCAAATATTAGTGCTAGAGTCATATTTGATGATCAATTTCCATGCTTCACCTATTCTTCACCTATTTATATTTATCATTATATGATTATTTTCCATGCTTCACAGATTTCTCTCCTTTTTTATCATCAACAAGAAGTATAAATGTTGCATTACATATTTCTCCCTCTTATTATATAGTTCAACAGTATCACACATTTAGAGAGAAACAAGAGTAAAGAATTGTAATTGCCATAAAAGTAAAATTTCATTAAAAATTTTAGTTCAATACATATAACATGATAACATACATGAGACACAACAAAACATAAGACATCTGTGAGGCTAGTCCTCATCAGATAGAAGGTCTAATACAATATTAGCCATAATCCTATGTCTAGCAGGTCTAGGAGTCTGATGTGTTAAGTTCCTAGTCCTAAGAGAGGGTTGGCTCTAGGAACTCTAGTCCTATGGTACTATCTCGGAGTGTCTCGTGTGGGTACTGGAGGAGTAGGCTCTGACTCAGATGCTGGAAAAGGTGGCTCTGAAAGCACTGGAGTACTCTGATCAGTGAAGGCATCTGATAAAGCAAGTGTACTAGTGCCAGATAGGATCTAAGTAGCTGGTGTGTCATGAAAGCTCTGCTTAGGCTGCTCAGACTCTGGTGCTGCAGGTGTCTCCATGCCATGCTCATCTGCCTGCTGATCAATGTCATGATCATCATCATCTAGTGGTGGTGGTGATCTGGAAGGTCCAGCCGAAGGGGTCCGATGAATAGCTGCTAGAACCTGACTGAATCCCTCTCTCATCTCGGTTTATAGTAGATCTATCCTTGAGTACATCTCTGCTTGAATAATCTATAAATCAGATCTAATGGCAGAAATGTCATCTCGAAGTATCTGTATCTGCTTAAGACCTTGCTGCCCACCAATACTAGGCTCAGAAGGAATTGGAGGAGGTGTAGTAGGAGCTAGCTCTGAAGGTCCAGCCTCACCAACTAGCTCATCCTCATCATTAGTAGACTTAGCAACATCTACACCAACTAGAACATCAGCCTCATCAGAATCATCAGAATGTGTTGCCCTTTGTCCAGAAACCTTTCTCATCCAAACTCCCACTACTCAATGGAACCCCATCCTATGTAAGGATTTTTTTGAGTACTTGTCTGTATGAAGTAGGGGTCTGCTATCCTCACCAGTCAAGTCAATGCCACAATCCTGGAATAGAATAGTAAAAGCCATTCCATAGGGCAAGCATGCCCTGGCTTTCTTAGCTGCGTCCTTGATCTAGATCATCATAATGAAAGGTAGATTGAGGGCCTCCCCTTCAATCAAGTACCTCATAAATATCAGGTTTGTTGGCTCCACCCAGTGATTTTGATGAATAACAAAACATTGAGTATATATTGTATTCTAATATGAATTTCAAGTTGTGAGTTTTCAGGAAGAAAGCACCTCAAAATTTTAAATATTTATGGTGTATGGCACGCAATGGAACGGAGCAAATCTCACATATCCGGACATCCTATTCATTAAAAAAAAGGCCTTACAATTGCTTAATTATTATGTGTTTATGCTCTCATGAACATCATTTTTGATTTCAAGGCTTTTACTCTTGATTCTGGATGTTTTCAGTCTAAAGTGTCGACACCTGGACAGTCAAGTGTCGACACTTCAGCATTTGGCACGGACAAAAATCCTTGGCACGCCAAGTGTCGACACCTAGAATTCAAGTGTCGACACCAAGTGTCGACACTTAGGTTTCAAGTGTTAACTCAAGGCCTGAGAATTTTGAAAATACAGAACTTTGTAGGTTCGAGAATTTTTGTGTCAAGTGTCGACACCTGTGTATCAAGTGTTGACACTTGAATGATCAAGTATCGACTCCCAGAAATCAAGTGTCGATACCTGACAGCCAAGTGTCGACACCTGACAGCCAAGTGTCGACACTTGCAGCCTGACAGCTCTAACGGGTCTATTTTTCTGGCTTGCAGAAATTGGTTTTCAAGCTCCAAACGGCTATTTCCAATGCTCCAACGGTCACAAACCATTTTTAGAAGATTTTTGGTGTATTTAATCTCCACCAACCTCATTTTAAAAAAAGAAGAGAAGTGAAAAAGTCAAGAAAAAGAAGAGAGAAGTCTATTCAAGAGCATTCAAGTCCACTCAAAAGCCAAAAAGCCAATATTCTCTCCAAACTTCAAATCAAAAGCCTCTTCTAGCTTGATTCCACTGAAAAAGCCTACTTGCTCAAATTTACTACATTCCAAAAGGAGGCAACTTGAAGAAGAGTGAAGTCAAAGCATCACTTGGGCTTCAAAGATTTCAATCTACTCTTGAAGAGAGTTTGTTGTAGCATTTAAATTTCATATTTGTTTTATTGTGCTTTAACCTTGCTTTCAAGGGTGTCTTGAATGAAGGTTATTGTGGTTTGTTGGTGAGCCAAAGTGTTAAAACTAACTAGGGTTAACTTGTGAGCCCGAAGACAAAACAAGTAGTTAGGTTTGTTGGTGAGCCTAGGTGATAAAACCAACTTAGGTTTTGACTTGTGAGCCTTGTAAAAACAAGTCAACTGTAATCTGGTGTGGATTATAGTGAAATTCTCAAGGGTGGCTTGGGGAGTGGATGTAGGTGCTATGTTTGCACCGAACCACTATATATCTTGTGTTTGTGTGTGATTGCTCTTTTCCTTTGCATTCTTTAATTAAGTGCTATCATCTTGCATCTAATTAATTGTTACCCACAAGCACCACTAGACCTTTTATTTTATTGTGTTAAATTATTAAAAGACCCAATTCACCCCCCCTCTTGGGCTCCATTTCTGGGCAACAAGTGGTATCAGAGCACCGGTACTCTCTTGTAGGTCCAAGGATCTTGAGTAAAAGATCATGGCAGCCCCAATAGGCATGGGTATTGTTGAAGGTCAAGCTTCAAACCGACCCCCACTTTTTAATGGCACAAATTACACATACTGGAAGACACGCATGCGCATATTTATACAAGCTCTTGATTATAATTTATGGAGAACAATAGTAAAAGGTCCTCATCAGCCTACAATGATGATTAATGGCATTCTCACTCCTAAAATGGAAGATGATTGGGATGAGAGTGACATTAAGCAAATTGAGCTTAATGCAAAGGCAATGAACCTTTTATTTTGTTCTCTTGATCCTAGTGAGTTTAATAGAATATCCAACTGTCTCTCCGCAAAGAAGATTTGGGATACACTTGAGGTTACCCATGAGGGTACACACCAAGTGAAGACCACCAAAGTTAACATGCTAATTCACACTTATGAAATGTTTAAAATGGAACCTACTGAGTCTATCAGTGAGATGTATACTAGGTTCACAAACATTGTGAATGGCATGAGAAGTTTAGGAAAAATAATTTCTAACGGTGAACTTGTAAATAAACTTCTCAGGTCTCTACCAACTTCATGGGATGCAAAGGTCACTGCAATTGAAGAAGCAAAAGATGTCAACACTCTCCCGCTGGAACAACTGTTGGGCTCTTTAATGACATATGAACTATCTCTCAAACAGAAGAACGGAGAAGTGGACAAAAAGAAAAAGACAATAGTATTCAAATCTACTACCAAAGAAGACTCGAGTGAAGACTCTGAAAAGGATGACGAAGAAGATGAAACTGCTATGTTAGCAAGGAAATTCAGAAGGTTTATGAGGAAAAAGAAATTCAATTACAAAAAGAAACCTCTGAAAGGTGAGTCCAGTAAAGAAAAAGATAAGGAAAAGAAGGAGGAGCAGCCCATATGTTTTGAGTGCAAAAAGCCAGGGCATTTCAAGGTAGACTGCCCCTTACTAAAGAAAAGCAGAAGAAAGCTAAGGAAAAAGGCCATGATGGCAACCTGGAGCGAAAGTGAAGACTCCAGCTCTGAGGAAGAACAACAGGAAGTAGCAAATTTCTTTCTAATGGCCGATCAAGAAGAGGTATGTTCTGAAACCGAAAATGAATTATCTTTTGATGAGCTTCATGAAATTTTTGATGAACTAGTCATAGAATTTCAAAAATTAAAGTCAAAACATAAAGACTTAAAGAAGCAAAATCTGGAACTAGCTAAAATAAATAACAACCTTTCAAATAAAAATGAATACCTTCTAATACAAAATAAAAATTTAAATGATAAGATTATGGGTCTTGAAAATGAAAAGAATATACTTGAAAAGAAAAGTAACTTACTTTCAAATGAAAAATTGTCAAGACAACACAAAGAAATTTTAATGGAAAACAAAAGATATAAAGAGGAAATCGATAAACTAAAGCCTTTTGTTGAAAAATTTACTTACAGTTCTGAAAAGTTAAATTTACTGTTAAATAACCAAAGAGCAGTATTTGACAAAGCTGGATTGGGATTCAGAACTCATAAGAAACAGAAACTCCTTAAAAATTTCTTTGTGCCTGCATCTTCATCAATTACATGCTATACTTGTGGTGTTAAAGGACATAAATCTTACATGTGCAATAAAAGAAAATTAAGAAAAACTAAGAAAGTTTGGGTTCCAAAAGGAACCAATGCCACTAACCAAAAAGGACCCAAGATGGCTTGGGTACCTAAAGTCTCTACTTGATCTTTATTGCAGGTATGCCTTGTAACCAACAAGAAAAGAATGTGGTATCTTGATAGCGGTTGCTCAAGGCATATGATAGGAGATGTGGAGCAGTTCTCATCACTCACATATCAAAATGGTGGCAATGTAACTTTTGGTGATAATGGAAAAGGAAAAATCATCGATATTGGTAAAATCCATATCACCCCTACCTCTTATATTGATAATGTTTTATATGTTGATGGATTAAAACATAACTTGCTTAGTATTAGTCAATTTTGTGACAAAAATTTTAAAGTTGTTTTTGAATCTTCTTTGTGCATTGTTTCTAGTTTAGATGACAATGGCATTAAATTCATCGGTCATAGGCATGGCAATATTTATATGGTTGATCTTGATGATCTCCCTATTCAGAAAGGTCAATGTCTAATGGCAATGGAAGCCAAGATCGATGAAGCTAGTTGGCTTTGGCATCGTAGACTAGGACTTGCTAGCATGTATTTAATTTCAAAACTTAGCAAAAAGAATTTAGTAAAAGATTTGCCTAAACTCAATTTTGAAAAAGATAAGATTTGCAGTGCATGTTAACTTGGAAAACAAACAAAGTCTTCTTTCAAACCTAAAGGAGTAATCTCTACATCTAGACATTTAGAATTGCTTCATATGGATCTCTTTGGGCCTACTAGAACATCTAGTTTGGGAGGTAAGAAGTTTGGTCTAGTCATTGTAGATGATTTCTCACGTTTTACTTGGGTCATATTTTTAGCACACAAAGATGAAACATTTTCTAAATTTATAAGATTTCACAAAAGAGTCTTAAATGAAAAAGGTGTTTCAGTAATTTCTTTAAGAAGTGATCATGGAACTGAATTTGAAAATGCCGATTTTAATAAATTCTGTATTGAAAATGGAATTAATCACTATTTTTCTGCACCTAGGATACCTCAACAAAATGGGGTAGTAGAAAAAAAAAATAGAACTCTTGAAGAAATGGCACGCACCATGCTTTGTAAAAATGATTTACCTAGATACTTTTGGGCGGAAGCCATAAATACTGCATGCTATATCTTAAATCATGTTTTAATTCGATCGATTTTAAAGAAAACTCCTTATGAGCTTTGGAAGGGTAGAAAACCTTCAATCCGTTATTTTCATGTTTTTGGTTGCCGTTGTTTCATCTTAAACAATGGTAAAGACAATCTAAGTAAATTTGATGCCAAATCAGATAAGGGAGTCTTTCTAGGCTACTCCACATCTAGTAAGGCATACAGGGTCTTTAACAGAAGGACACTTGTTGTTGAAGAATCCATTCATGTAGTATTTGACGAAACTAATCAAAAATCTTCAAGAAAAGAAGATGTACTTTTTGATGAATCAGGTAACAAGAAAATTGAAGAAAGAAACAACAATGAAGAACTTACCAATGAACAGAATGATGATCAAAACACTGACAGAGATCAAGCACAAGGTGATGAAGATACCTCAACTGTTGATCCTTTATCAAAAGAATGGAGGTATGCTCATGGACACCCAAAAGAACTAATTATAGGTGATCCATCTAAAGGTGTAAGTACTCGATCATCTCTTAGAAATATTTGTGATTATTTAGCTTTTGTGTCTCAAATTGAACCTAAAACTATTGAAGAAGCTGAATGTGATAGTAATTGGATAAATGCTATGCAAGATGAACTTAATCAATTTAAAAGGAACAATGTTTGGAAACTGGTAGATAGGCCCTCAAACACATCAATTATTGGCACAAAATGGGTTTTTCGAAACAAACTTGATGAAAATGGAATAGTAATTAGAAATAAAGCTAGACTAGTTGCCAAAGGATACAATCAGAAGGAAGGGATATATTTTGATGAAACCTTTGCTCCTGTGGCTAGACTTGAGGCAATTAGGCTATTATTGGCTTTTTCTTGTTTCATGAACTTTAAACTGTATCAGATGGATGTTAAAAGTGCTTTCTTGAATGGATTAATTGAAGAAGAAGTTTATGTTGAACAACCCCCTGGTTTTGAAAATTCTGAATTTCCAAATCATGTTTATAAACTTCATAAGGCTTTATATGGATTAAAACAAGCTCCAAGAGCTTGGTATGATCGGTTAAGCTCTTTTTTGCTGAAAAATGATTTTACTAGAGGAAATGTAGATAAAACATTATTTTTAAAGAAAAAGAATGATGATCTCTTAGTAGTACAAATCTATGTTGATGATATAATATTTGGTGCTACTAATGAATCTCTTTGTCAAGATTTTGCAAGACTAATGCAGGGTGAGTTCGAGATGAGCTTGATGGGAGAACTGAATTTCTTCCTCGAACTCCAGATAAGGCAAACCAAAGAGGGGATCTTCATCAACCAAACAAAATACACAAGAGAAATACTCAAGAAGTTTGGGATGGAGAACACTAAGCCATTAGGTACCCCTATGAGCTCTACATGTAGACTTGACAAGGATGAATCAGGTAAGTCAATTGATCAAAAATTATATCGTGGCATGATTGGTTCATTATTATATCTTACTGCCAGTAGGCCAGATATCATGTTTAGTGTCTGTATATGTGCTAGATATTAGTCCAATCCTAAAGAGTCTCATCTTTTGGCTGTTAAATGCATACTTAGATATCTATCTGGCTCATTTAACATTGGTTTATGGTACTCTAGAGATTCTTCATGTGATTTAATTGCTTATTCCGATGCTGATTTTGCTGGGTATAAACTTGATCGTAAAAGTACTAGTAGAACCTGTCAGTTTCTTGGAGTAAATTTGATCTCCTGGAGTAGCAAGAAACAGAACTCAGTTGCTCTATCTACGGCAGAAGCCGAATATATAGCAGCTGGGAGCTATTGTGCTCAAATCCTTCGGATCAAACAACAACTCGAAGACTTTGGCATTAAACTAACTAAGACACCCATAAGATGTGATAATACTAGTGCAATCAACTTATCTAAAAATCCAGTGCAACATTCAAGAAGTAAACACATTGAAATAAGACATCATTTCATAAAAGATCATATACAAAACTCAACTGTAATTCTTGATTTTGTCTGTACCAATGATCAATTAGCTGATGTGTTTACAAAGCCTTTGAGTGAGGATAGGTTCTGTCTGATTAGAAGAGAGTTAGGTGTAATTGATCCATTCTCCTAGGACTCTCTTAGTATCATTTTACCTAGTCCTAAAAGCTCAAATCTTATTGTTTAAAACCCCAAGAAACTTGTCAAATTTTTTTTTAAATTTTTCTGGATTTTATCGAATTTTCTTGGCCAAGTGTCGACACTTGGAAAGTGTCAAGTGTCGACACCTGACCAAGTGTCGACACTTGCCAAATCCGAAGTGTCGACACTTGCGAATCTGAGCTGTTTTAAAATGGGCCGAACAAAGGCTTTTTTGAAAATCTTCTTCCCCCAAATTTCTTGGAACAGTGGTCCCCCCTGTCCAAACCCGTCTTTTCACCCTTCAATCCATCTCAAATCAGGTATTTTCCCTCTCTAAATTCGTTTTTATTTCTCTATGTTTTAATTTTATTATTTTTAAACCAAACGATCGTGTTTTAGGTTTTCCGAACATTTTTCTTCAATCTAACCAGATTTTTGAGTGTTTTAGTAAATTTCTAAAACTCCATTTGAGGGAATCATGTTTTAGATTAGTTTTTCTTGAATTTCCCTCGTCTTTTGGATGTTTTTCAACCCTTTTTCACAAAAATCACTGTTTCATCAATTTTGGAAAAAATAAAATAGGTTTTCATCTAATTTAAGCATACTAAATCCTTTTATTGATGATTAGGAAGGATCTTTAGTAATACATTTTGAACATTTGCAAAAACCCTAAATGATTCAAACCCAAATCCCTTGGTTTTTAATTTTTTTTTCCTTACAAAAATAATTCTTTTTGGGTTTCAAAAGTGTTTCACCTAACAAATTTTTCCTATAAATTTTACTCAAAAATTTTGTCATTTGATTAAAACTTATTGATTTTGGTTTTCGAAACCTATCTGAACTCTAATCTTAACCTATGGCCAGTCCTTTGTTCTAAACCCTTTTTCATTCTTCCTGGTCAGTTGGCTGATATGGGTCCTAGGAAGAGACTTGCAGTTAGAGCAAGGTCTAGTCAGGGTAGTGAGAGGAGGTCGAAGGCCAGATTCGATCCCGCTCAGTCGAGCAGTACAGCCACTCCGAGCTCTCCCCCTGTAGAGAGGATGGCAGGGAAGTCAGTAGCTTCAGGGAGGAGAGTTGATCTACTGTGTTTCGACAGGCACCATTTTGGCATTAGGGAGATACTCACAGATGTGGGACTAGTACCCTTCTGCACCATGCAGGAGAGATACTATCCTCACCTGGTGAGGGAGTTCTACGGTGCACTGGACTGTCGACGACTCTTATGGACAACATCCGTCAGGGGTACACAGATTTCTTTGACTGATGAATTGCTGAGCCGAGTATGGGAGATACCCCGGAGAGGAGTCTGTGCATTTTCAGTTGATGACAGAGAGGCAGCTTTCATATGCATCCTTGAGCGAGAGGATGTTCGCGGTATCTCAGTGGTTACCGCGAACCAGTTTTCATTAGAGATGCGACTGCTGCACCACATTACCGCATGGATCCTTCTACCGAAGACTGGCAGATTCGATTTCATCACAGAGAGAGAGCTGATGTTGATGACCAGTCTGATCGAGAGGAGACCAGTTGACATACCCGCCTTGATGCTGTCACAGATGCATGATGCTGCCACTCAGCGCCGACACTGTCTGCCATACGGGATGGCACTGACCCGTCTTTTCAGAACCTGTGGAGTATCATTGGAGGGGGAGATCCCCAAAGAGATACTGCAGATGTATATGATGAGAGGTCATTGCACCGCATGGGATTCAGGATAGTTGGAGGTCGATGGGTTCGGAGAGAGTCTGGCCAGGAGCCAGATAAGGAGGATGAGATTCGAGAGGCTGAGGCTGGACCATCTGAGCCAGCAGTCCTTCCTCCAGTGGATGTACCATCGACACAGGCAGAGCACCTGTCACTTGATGCTTCAGTTCCTCCACCACCATCTACCGGATTATCCTTTGAGGAGCATGCCAGAGCACAGTTCACACAGATCAGAGGAGAGGTGACTCAGCTGCGTAGCGAGGTCGAGCTTCTACGAGCACAGACTACCTCAGAGCATGCTGAGATCCGTAGAACCATGGAGGAGGGATTTACACATCTTGAGAGTCTTCTAAGATCACTTATACCTCCTGCTGCACCTGCACTTGCTCGATCTGATGATGATGATGATGATGATGATGATGATGATGGCAGCGATCACCAGAGCGACCATGCTGATTTTGCTGACGGAGGTGATCAGGATGTTGACCGAGCCACTGAGGTAGTAGGCACTGACAGCGACAGTGTAGGCAGAGCTGATGCTTATGAGGTGGTCAGTCGAGATCCTCCTACTACACCTGCTCCTTCTACTGCACTAGTTGACTTCGTTCCGGATCCTATTGAGCCAGCTGATCGTCTTTCGCCTCCTTCTACCAGATCTTCTAGGGTTGTACCCGCTTTTGGTCCTGCCGGCCGTACCAGGAGTCTTAGAGCTTTAGCACCTCCTAGGGCATTAGCCACCAGATCTAGGATTAGTACTCCTTTTAGTCTTGATGTTCCATCTGATGAGGATTAGCCTCACAGATGACTGTTTCATATCTTATTTAGTATGGTTGATATATGTATGTTTCAACTCTTCTGTACTGAAAATTTATATCATATATATATATGTTTGTTATCTTAAACCTTTTGTACTTCAGTTTATCATATTTTAGCTCTGATATAATGGGATATTTTAACTCTGATTAAAGCACAATTTCAGCTATGATATTTGTTTCTCTACTCTCTTTTTGTATCCCTGCTAATTGTAAGGGGGAGGTTATTTTTTTATGATTGACAAAAAGGGGGAGAAAAAGTAAGGAGAGAAAAAGTAATGAGAAAAAGTAATGTTAAAAAGTGATGTTAATTATTATGGAGAAAAAGAGTGATGTTAATGGATGTAGAAAAAGATGCATTATATTGATTTGAAGTTTACCTTGATAAGAAGTATCTAATTAAGGGGGAGATTGTTTCCTATCTCTATTATGATTAGAAACTCATGGTTATAAAAGTTTGAACTATATTGTCTTTTTTTTCTCAAGGTTTTGTCATCATCAAAAAGGGAGAGATTGTTAGCTCCACCCAGTGATTTTGATGAATAACAAAACATTGAGTACATATTGTATTCTAATGTGAATTTCAAGTTGTGAGTTTTCAGGAAGAAAGCACCTCAAAATTCCAAATATTTATGGTGTATGGCACGGAGCAAATCTCACATATCCGGACATCCTATTCATTAAAAAAAAGGGCTTACAATTACTTAATTATTATGTGTTTATGCTCTCATGAACATCATTTTTGATTTCAAGGCTTTTACTCTTGATTCTGGATATTTTCAGTCTCAAGTGTCGACACCTGGACAGTCAAGTGTCGACACTTCAGCATTTGGCATGGACAAAAATCCTTGGCACGCCAAGTGTCGATACCTAGAATTCAAGTGTCGATACCAAGTGTCGACACTTAGGTTTCAAGTGTCGACTCAAGGCCTAAGAATTTTGAAAATACAGAACTTTGTAGGTTCGAGGATTTTTGTGTCAAGTGTCGACACCTGTGCATCAAGTGTCAACACTTGAATGATCAAGTGTCGACTCCCAGAAATCAAGTGTCGACACCTGACAGCCAAGTATCGACACCTGATAGCCAAGTGTTGACACTTGCAGCCTGACAGCTCTAACGGATCTATTTTTCTGGCTTGCAGAAATTGGTTTTCAAGCTCCAAACGGCTATTTCCAATGCTCCAATGGTCACAAACCATTTTTAGAAGGTTTTTGGTGTATTTAATCTCCACCAACCTCATTTTAAAAAAAGAAGAGAAGTGAAAAAGTCAAGAAAAGAAGAGAGAAGTCTATTCAAGAGCATTCAAGTCCACTCAAAAGCCAAAAAGCCAATATTCTCTCCAAACTTTAAATCAAAAGCCTCTTCTAGCTTGATTCCACTGAAAAAGCCTACTTGCTCAAATTTACTACATTCCAAAAGGAGGCAACTTGAAGAAGAGTGAAGTCAAAGCATCACTTGGGCTTCAAAGATTCCAATCTACTCTTGAAGAGAGTTTGTTGTAGCATTTAAATTTCATATTTGTTTTATTGTGCTTTAACCTTGCTTTCAAGGGTGTCTTGAATGAAGGTTATTGTGGTTTGTTGGTGAGCCAAAGTGTTAAAACCAACTAGGGTTAACTTGTGAGCCCGAAGACAAAACAAGTAATTAGGTTTGTTGGTGAGCCTAGGTGATAAAACCAACTTAGGTTTTGACTTGTGAGCCTTGTAAAAACAAGTCAACTGTAATCTGGTGTGGATTATAGTGAAATTCCCAATGGTGGCTTGGGGAGTGGATGTAGGTGCTAGGTTTGCACCGAACCACTATATATCTTGTGTTTGTGTGTGATTGCTCTTTCCCTTTGCATTCTTTAATTAAGTGCTATCATCTTGCATCTAATTAATTGTTACTCACAAGCACCACTAGACCTTTTGTTTTATTGTGTTAAATTATTAAAAGACCCAATTCACCCCCCCTCTTGGGCTCCATTTCTGGGCAACAAGGTTTCTCTCACTTACCCAGTCAAACCTCCCAGTCTTGGATAAGAACACTCTACTGATAATGTTATGTAGTAGCCTCATTTTCAGTGAAAGTATATTTGCCTGTACATTTGTAATTCCCTCTATATTGCTTCTCTCAAGAACTGTCCTCAAGGTCCTCTACTATCCTTTAGATTCAAGTAGCACTTTCCAACTTTTGGCATTCTAAGAACCTTGCTTAATCTAGTTTCATCAACAGATAATGTAATTCCCTTAACTATGGATAGGATCTGATTTGCTCCAAAGGATAAATTTTCAAAGAAGGTTCTGACGAAGGTAGGGTATGTAGGGACATCTAATGAACTGAAATACTCCCAATTTTGAGCTTTAATCCAGTCCCCAATCTTAAATTTTTTTTATTCTAGAAAGGTGAAATCCAACCTTCTACCTGAAGTAATAGAATGGTTGTCTATTAAGATGATTTGCCTCTATGGAACTTGATGTTCTTGGGGATCCTCTTGAGTCGGCTCATCTTCCCTCCTTTTTGATCTCCTCTCAGCTTGAACTGTGCTAGGTGCCGCCCTCTTGGCTCTCTTGGCCATGGCTTTCTTGGGCGCCATAGGATCAAGATCTAAGAGAAAATGGAAGGGTTGAGTGGTCCCTATGGTGAGCATGGAAAGTGGTCCCTTAGGTTTAGTTTCAATAGTGAATGGTAAGGTAAAAATGAATTTTTAGGGCTAGCGGCTCTTATGTAAGCCCACTATTCAAGTTGGCTCAGCTAGAAGGTTTTTCCTGGTCGAGTCAGCTCGAGCAAAAATAGAGAAAAAGGATCCAAAATTCAGGGATATGGTTTCTACTTCTATAAAACATTAAGTAAGGTTTGTATCTAGCTTAGATAGGTGTTGGAGGTCTTCTAGATAAAATTTTCTTAATTTTTGAAGAAATTAGGTCAAAAAATCTAAAAAGGATCACAAAGGTCTAATTCTTCTCTAATCATTTGAAATCTATCCTCACTAAGTGGTTTGGTAAAGAATTCAGCCAATTATTTTTCAATACAAATGAATTCAAGTTCAATATTACCATTTTAAACATGATCCCTAATGAAATGATGTCTAATTTCAATATGTTTAGTTCTTGAATGCTAAATAGAATTCGTTGTTAAGTTAATAGCACTTGTATTATCACATTTGATTGAAATTTTAGATTGAATAATACTATAATCTTCTAGTTGTTGTTTAATCCATAACACTTGAGCACAACAACTCCTTGCAATCACATTGTCTCAGTAGTAGATAGTGCCACGGAGTTTTATTTCTTACCGTGACATGAGATTAAGTTTAATCCTAGAAATTGATATGTGCCACTAGTACTCTCTATCAATTCTACATCCACCATAATCAGCATCAGAATAATCAATTAAATTCAAAGATGAAGGTTTAGAATACTATAAACCTAAGTTAGATGTATCTTTAAGATATCTTATGATGCTTTTAACAGCAAGTATATGTGATTCTTTAGGATTAGATTGAAATCTTGTATAAATATAAACACTAAACAGTATATCAGGTCTACTTGTAGTTAGATAAAGTAGAGATCTGATCATATCTCGATATAATTTTTGATCAACCTTTTTACCTTCCTCATCTTTGTCAAGTTTGTAGGTTGGGCTCATGGGTGTGCCAATTTCTTTTACAAATTCCATCATAAACTTCTTCAATAGTTCTTTAATGTACTTTATTTGGTTGATCAATATCCCTTCCTTTGTTTGTTTGATTTACAGTCTAAGGAAGAAAATGAGTTCACCCATCATGCTCATTTCAAATTCTTCCTTCATCAGCTTGGCAAATTCTTGATATAAAGTTTTATTAGTTGCATAAACAATTAGATCATCAACATATATTTGTACAACTAACAATTCATCATCTTTTTATTTGATAAACAAAGTTGTATCTACTTTACTCCTTTTGAAACCAGTTTCTAAAAAAAAGTGCTCAATCTCTCATACCATGTTCTAGGTGCTTGTTTCAAACCATATAAAGCTTTGTTTAGTTTGAAAACATGGTTTGGAAAAGAGTGATTTTCAAAACCTGGAGGTTATTCTACAAAAACTTCTTCAATGTAGCCATTTAAAAAAGCACCTTTTACATCCATTTGAAAAAGCTTAAGTTCCATGTGACATGCAAATGCATGTAAGAGTCTTATGGCTTCTAATCTTGCTACAGGTGCATAAGTTGCATCCAAATCATTCCTTCTTCTTGATTATATATTTTAACAACTAATCTGGCTTTGTTTCTAACTACATTGCTTTTGTCATCTAATTTATTCCTAAAGACCCATTTAGAACCTATGATAGGATGTTTCTTAGGTCCAAGTACTAAAGTCCATACATTGTTTCTTTCAAATTGATTAAGTTCCTCCTGCATAGCCATCATCCAATATGGATCACTTTTAGCTTCCTCTATGTAGTTAGGTTCAACTTAAGAAACAAATGATAAGTAGTCAAAGGTGTCTCTAAAAGATGACCTAGTTCTTACTTCTTGTGAGGGATCACCGATAATTAATTCCTTAGGATGAGAATGTACATACCTCCAATCCTTTGATAGCTCATCATGTTCTATGCTTATCTTTTCTTTTCTTGCTCAACTTGCTTTTCTTTCAAGCTCAAGTCCTTTACTCCATCATTCAGGAAACCTGCATCATTATTAATACACTCTTCTTTTCCTGAAGGTGTGAGGTTAGACTCATCAAAAATAATAGAATAGATTCTTCAATAGTTAAGGTTCTTTTGTTGAAAACTTTATATGCTTTACTAGTAGTTGAATATCTAAGAAATATGCCTTGATCAGATTTTGCATCAAATTTACCTAAGTTATCTTTTCCATTATTCAAGCTATAACATTTACATCCAAAAACATGAAAGTAATGAATATTTAGTTTTCTATCATTCCAAAGCTCATAGGGATTTTCTTCAAAATTGGTCTAATTAAAATATGATTTAATATGTAACAAGTAGTGTTCATAGCTTCTACCCAAAAATATTTTGGAAGATTGCTTTCACACAACATGGTTCGGGCCATCTCTTCCAATGTTCTACTTTCTTTTTCCACAATACCATTTTGTTGTGATATTCTAGGAGTTGAAAAGTTGTGATCAATGCCATGTTCTGTGCAAAATTCTTCAAAATATTGGTTTTGAAATTCAGTACCATGATCACTTCTAATTGAAATAATCGAAAACTTTTTCTGATTTGAAATCTTTTTATGAAATTTTTGAAAAACTTTAAAATCTTCATCTTTGTGTGCAAGAAACATAATCCAAGTGAATCATGAAAAATATCTACTATCACAAGTCCATATTTCATACCTCCTAGGCTCGTGGTCCTAGTTGGTCCAAATAAGTCCATGTGTAGCAACTCTAAGGGTCTTGATGTTGAAACAATGTTTTTAGATCTAAAACTTCTCCTAGTTTGTTTAACATATTGACATGCATCACAAGCATGATCAAAATCAACTTTAAATTTAGGTAAACCTCTAACTAAGTCTTTGAAAATTAATTTTGCTAAAGTATGCATGCTAGCATGACCCAATCTTCTATGCCAGAGTAAACTAGATTCCTTGATTTTAGCATTCAAAGATATTAGACTTGTACTACTTGACATTGCTAGATCATTCAAGTCTACAATATAGATATTTCCAAGTCTATGACCAACAAATCTAATCCTAGAATCAAGAGAGCTAGTTACTATACACATTGAAGATTCAAATATAACTTTGAAGCCTTTATCACATAATTGATTAATGCTCAATAGATTATACTTCAATTTGTCTACTAGCAATACATTTTCAATATAAGTAGAAGGGATTATTTTGATCTTACCAATTTCAATGATTTTCTCCTTGCCATTATCATAAATGTTACTATTCTACCATCTTTCATTTCAAGGATGATGAATTGATCTTTGTCAACCATCATATATCTTGAACAGCCGCTATCTAGATACCATCTCTTCTTTGAATTTTGAGCTGCAAGACATTCCTGCAAAATAATCAAGTAAAATTTTTAGGTACCCAAGCTTTCTTAAATCCTTGAAGGTTGTAGCTGTGGTTCCTTTAGGAACCTAAATCTTTTTCACTTTATTTTTATTCTTCCATCTCATATTACATTCATAAGCTTTGTGTCCAATCCCATTGTAGCAAAAATAAATTACTTTTGGCTTTTGAAAAGAAATGGATGTTGAAAACTTTGATGCATAATGTTATGGAGCTGAAAACTTGTTTGTATGCATTGAATTATACACAGTTCCATCTTTATTATTAGATATCCTTTGATTCTTCAAAATTAACTCAAGTTTGTTAGAACTTAGAGTCAACTTATCAACAAGAGGTTGGAGTCTATTCATTTCATTTTGCAAACTTTTATTCTTTTCAAAACACTCGTCTTTTTCAGTTTGCAACACTTTACACTTCTCCGAAAAATTACTTAATTCTTTTTGTAAAAAATTATTCTTTTTAGAAGTTTCATTCTTTTCTTTCGATAATGTATCATAATTATTTTTCATGGATTTAATTTTCAAACTAGCTTTCTTGTATTCAGTTAAAAGTTCATAAAAGGCAGTATGTAATTCATCATAATTAAATTCATGTTTGGGTTCACTAGATGTTACCTCATCTTCTAGACCCATCAAATATATATTGGCTATTTTTGATGTCTCTTCCTCTTTATTTGAAGTAGATTCATCACTGTCGCTCCATGACATCATGGCTTTCTTCTTCTTCTTCTTGTATCCCTTCTTCAATGTAGGACACTCTGAACGGTAGTGCCTCGGCTTCTTGCATTCATAACATATGGATTGTTGCTCCTTTTTTTATCTTTATCTCTCTTTCTCCTTATTTTGTTCACCTTTGCCAAGGTGCTTCCTCCAGTACCTTGACTTTCTTCTGCTGATAAATCTCCTAAATCTCCTCATGACTAAGGCTATGTCATCATCTCCCAATTCTTCATCAGAGGAGGGGCTTTCTTCTTCTTTCTCTTCTTCTTGTTTCTTAATCTCAGCTGCAGCCTTGAATGCTATAGATTTCTTCTTCTTGTTGTCATCTTCGCTACGACGCTATATTGTTAGCTCATGTGTAATTAAAGAACTAAGAAGTTCATCAAGTGGGAGTATATTTAAGTCCTTGGTGATGCGGGACGACTCTAAGACTGCCAAACATGCATGAAAAATAGTAAAATAATTTTTTTATAATTTTTATAATTTTATTTGTAGGTTAGATTTCTAAAATAAAGTAAGAACTAGCAGAAAGACTAGCAGTGCAAAGAATCATCGGGTCGCAGGCATACCCATGCAAATCAATGAAATATCCAGGACCCGAGAGTTGAGAAACTCTCGGTTTAGGATAGCTTATCTTCATTAAATCAGAAAATAAGAGTTGGGAAGGTTTCTTACCAGTCAAAGATTAAAATTCAGTAATAGAAGGGATCACATGCACTCTGATCGGAGCCTGGAAGAAGAAGCCTTGCTTTCCCTTGAATCTGAAGGCTGATATGGGCGGTCCAGGCAGCAAAGAAGGCCTCCTCAGGGGAGGAGAAGCACCTTGGGGATCCTACAAGCATCAAGGTTAATCAAAACATCAATTAAAAAATAACAAAAGGAACTATGGGTTGAAAGGAATCAGGATTAGGGTTAGAAGATGGCTGTTTGAAGCTTGTTGAAGATCTCCTTGCTTGGCAGCCTAGGGCACTCCTTCTTGGATGTGTGAAGGCTTGGATGGCGGTGAGTTAGGGTGTGGAAGGAAGCTAGGGCAGCAAGGAATTCGTCCAAGCATAAAAACACAATCCAAAGAACCAAAATAAAATACCAACACAAGGCAATAACTCAAAATTTCAGCAAGTTGTATTCATAAGAAAGAGATGCTTACAAGAGGGGAAGGGGTGAGATATTTATAGAGTTCCCATGCCCTCACTAACCATGGTTACACTTGGGTTACAAGTCCTCTTCCAAACTGGAATACAAGTCCTTTCCTAGCTAGGTTAGAATTACAAAGTTTAAAAGGATTAGAAACCCAATTAGGTTAAGAATAAACTTGGTCTTCTCCTTCTTCTCTTCAACTTGGACTTGGTCAAACCTCTTTGGACATGGTCAATACTTCAAGGATGCCTAGGGGGGCATGTTGGGCTTTTAGGGGCAGTAAGGGGCTGGCCCAAAGGGACTTGGGTGCATGGGTTTGGGTCTCTAAAAGCTGGGGTGGCCTGGTAGCCTGGTAGCAAGAATATTCCCTGGAATCTTGCTTCTTAAGGGCTTGGGGTTGGCACCTGGGCTTGATTTCTTTGGACTGGGATGCAGGTGGACCTCTAGAATCATAGATGTCCTAGTTTAGGAATATGCTCTGGCATCTAGGAAGGAATCTGGGCATCTAGAGGACATCTAGAAACAATCAGAATTTCTGGAAGCATCTTAGATCCTGGGTTGTCACACAAAATCCAATGGGCTGATGTAGTGGCCTTTGACTCCTGGATGTGGCCTGGTGGAACTCCAAAATAGGGTGACCTCCTCTCTTGTATAAAAATCAGGCTCATACTGGACTTATAATTGTTGTACATGACTAAAAATACTGACTAGGTTGAGGGTTGAGATAAATCAACTAACCTCAACTTATTATAGGACTCAATTCTAGTTGATTACAAAATTTGACACATGGATAGGTAAACCAAATAGGGCCCAGTAATCTGTGTATGATCCTGGTGCCCCCACCACTTGGCCTCTTGAATTGCAGTGACCTTGGGATCCCATTTATCTGGTAAACATCTAAGAATCTTTTGGACAAGGTCAGTATTAGAATACACCCTGCCAAGACTTTTCAAACCATTAATAATATCTATAAATCTAGCAAATATTTCAGATATAGTCTCATTTGGTTTCATTTTAAAGAGCTCATAATTATGCACAAGAATATTAATTTTGGAGGTCTTCACTTGTGTTGTGCCTTCATGGGTAACTTATACTTTATTCCAAATTTTCTTTGCTACAAGTGAAAATCCGATTAAACTCATTAGCATCCAAAGCACAATAAAGATGATTCATGACTTTGGCATTTAGTTCTCTCATTTTCATGTCATATTCATCCCATTCCTCTATCGATTTATGGATGTCTATGCCATCAACTTTCTTCATGGGTAGTAAGGTCCTTTTAAAATTATTTTCCATAATTGAAAATTAATAGCTTGAATATAAATTTTCAATCTAGCTTTCCAATAAGTATAATTGGTACCGGTGAATAGTGGAGGTCTATTGCTTGATTGACCTTCGGTCAAAGAAGTGCTCATTTGGATTGCCATTGAACTTTTCTCTTAATCATTAGATTAATAGCACTGAGATGTGGCTCTAATACCACTTATTGCCCAGTTGACCAACCCAAGAGAGAGGGTGAATTGGGTTTGTAAAAAATTTAACAAGTATGTGCCTTTTGAAAACTTGGTGTGGTGAGTGAAGTAATTAGAGTATTGCAAGCAGAAGTAAATAATGATGCAAGAACAACACAAACACCACAAAATTTATAGTTCAAAGTAATCCAGTTCCTACATCTACTTTTCAAGGTGCACATTTGGGATTTTCACTATATTCATCCTGAATGCAGTCGAATTATTTTTCTACAGGCTCATAATCTAAAATCATGTACAAAGTTAGTTTTCTTGAGCTTACTAACAACCCAACTTGGTTTTCAAGGCTAACTAATCAACCTCAAAATAACTTACAAATTACAGCCACCTGTTGTACTTGTAACAACTCAAAAATAAAGTTAAAAATGAAGCAACACTAAAACAAACCAAAGATTATTGAATGGTTGTAGTTGAAGCTCTTAATGAGGCCTTCTTGAATGCTTCTTCAATACTCTTTAAGGCTCTCTTAATTCTTCAAAGATAAACTCAAGAAGTTGGTGGGAAGTTGTTGAAGAACTTGAGTTTTTTACTTGAATGCTTTTAGAATATTGAATGCTCTCTTATCTCTTGTAAAAGCTTCTTTTTCTTCACTTAATTCCATCATTTATAGCTTCTTGAAATGTTTCCAGGTGAATATGGCCGTTAGAATTCATTGGAAACCAAAAACTAGTCATTAGGAGGCTTTAGAACTAAGAAATTTAATTTCTGGAACTAGCCGTTACTGTTCAAATTCGGGGATTCGAGTCGGCTGGGATGATTCGAGTCGGCTGGGATGATTTGAGTCAGCTTAGATGCTCAGTGAAGAATTTCTATAGTTCTGTGAGAGTCGGCTCATTTCAGTTAGAGCCGGCTCAATTGACTGCATTCTCAGAAATAGTTTTCTATCACTCTAGAAGAGTCGGCTCTATTCTTTCTTGAGTTAGCTTGGATGACTGTATCATGAAATTTCTGTGCTGTGCCAAGAAAATATATCAGCTCTATTTGGTTGAGTCAGCTCGAGTGAAACTTCTCCAAAAGCTTCCAAATAACTTCAAACTTCTTCCAAACATCTTCAAACTTCTTCCAAACAACTTCTAAACAACTACTAAGATCTTTAAACTTAGATTTACATTAATTTGGCCCCTTTAATATGAATGTAAAAATGAATTTACCTAGGGCTCTTAAATACATGAAACTTTTTCTTTGAGTATATTAATACACTACAATGATCTTAGAATTGTAGGATGAATGATTGTCCATTTGAAACATCCTACAAAAACTTCTTAAACATATGAAAAGTATTAGTATCAAATGCATACTCCAATGTTTTGTTATCATCAAAATCATTCTAGGGGTCAACATCAATCAAAAGTGGGGTGGTTTCAAAGTAGGGTATTTGTATTGGGTCATTCACTTGTGAGGCATACCCATTAATGTTAAAATTGTCTACCCTAAGCTGAGCCAGGCAGGGATCTAATAAATCCTGGAAAAGAATTATGGGGGTGGCGGCCTCCTTTATTATGTTATGCATTTGTAGTTCTTGGGAAGGCTTTACTAATTTCATCATTGCAGTTATTTGTTCTCCCATCTCATTAAAAGGCATGGATAATTCTAGGGCACTAGAGAATGGGGCCATAGATAAGTGGGGTAATGTTGGAATTTGTTCATCCCACAAGTTTAATTTTTCAATATATTTTTCTGCCTTAGCCAAATTATCTATATTGGTCTTTATGGTTGTGCAAAGTTGTTCTAAGACTAGTTCCTTCCTGGGAGTCAGAGTTGATTATTTAGGAAAGAATAGAGGATCATTAAAATCTTAAGCTAGGTACAATCTCTCTAGGTTACTCTCGGGTTGACTAGGCAGTTCACCTCCCTCCTCTCTATTAAGTTCAATTAATCGTTGGTCAATTTGATCCATTAGTTGTTCGATAGATTACTGTTGGGCTATATCATTTGTTAAAATTAAGCAAACCTCTCGACATCTAGGTTGGTCTATAGAAAAGGTTGGTATAATACTTGCTGAACCTTCTTTTCAAATAGTGGGCTATAATTAGTTAGAGAAGGTTGATAATATGGATAGGACTGATCATAATAAGGTGTATCTATGAACATAGATCCTTGGATTACCGGGATAACTACTAGATGTGGTTGCCATGAAAAATCTGGTTGAGCCACCCAACCTAAATTATAAGCATTAAAGTATAGATTATCTCCTGAGTTGTAGACCGGTTGGGTTTGATCTTGATAAACTTGGTCATACCTAGACTCAAGAGGTTGGTACCCGATTGGGCACTCACTCTCAAGGTGAGTGGAACTTGAATAAACTTGGTATGCTGAGAGAAAGGATACTCTACTATAAGGATTTATGCTCCTGGCACTGATCAATCTATAGGATTATTCTTATTATTTGGATACACAATCAAGATTTTAGATCAGGGCAATCCTTATTTATTTATGAATTTGTTTATTTATTATTATTATTACTATTTTTTTAAGAGGGGTGGTGAAATGAAGAAGGAGAAGAGTTCTAAAGAAAATGGCCTAAGGAGTCCTAGATGTAAGAGAGAGAGAAGAAGAATTAGTTAGGGTTTGGTGTTATTTACAAACAAGTTAGCATAACATGGACTCTCTATCCTAGGATTATTCTAAATCTAGACAGCTCCTAATTGCCAAGACAACCTTGGAGGCCATCCAAGTCAAAAACTGACTAATTAACTAGCCAGGTAAGGGTAAGATCAGTGGGGGTCCCCCCATTGCTTTTCTTAGAAACCAATTAGATTGGCCAGGTCAGTCAACGAAACCAATTAAAAATCATCTTTCTTCAGAGCTATATCATCCTTGAATCCCTTTCCTGGACCCAACTAATCAACCAATCCTGATCCAGTCCAACTCTTTTGGATACCTTATCCTATTGAGCTCAAGTTTCTTAAAGGCTGACATCTAATTGATTTTAATTAATAGGCTTGGATCAATGCAAGATATAGGGTGGTGGTTTGTGGGCTAAAGAAGGGTTATCAACTTCCTACCTTATATTGTTTATGGGTTAATGCCCTTAAGATATTTTATGGAAGTATGCAATGCAAAAACAAGAAGATGTTCCAAACAAGTAATAGATTTTTAAGTTTTTATTAGTTACACTATTTTAGTTAAGTATTATGCGATATTTTTTTCTTTTTATATTATGTTATTTCAAGCAAGAGAGTTAAAAGGTAGCTTTTAATCTTGGTTAACAAGGTATGAGAAAAAAACTAAAATTAGGTTAAGCAAATAAAGAAACTATGGATCTCATAATTAAGAAAATAAATCAAATCAGATTTAAAATAGTTAATTAAAAAGTTAAGTAATTTTATTTTTGGTTAATTTAAAAAGAAAAAAAAACTCAAAAAGAATTTTTTTCTTTCTAGGTTAGATTGTAAAGAAAGAAACTAATTAAAAGGAAGAAGCTAAATTTTTTTTTTTTATGTTAATTTGAAAAGGAAGATAGCGGTAAAAAAAAGAAATAAATCTAAAAATTAGATAGGTTTTTAAAAAAGAGACTAACCAAAGGAAACAAAAAAAAAAAGAAATTTTTTTTGGTTAATATGAAAAGGCAAAAATTAATTAAAAGTAACTAAAAATAGAAAATTAATCTAGAGCTAGGATTGATCTCACCAAAATCACAAAAAAAAAAATTTCTCATCTTTTTTTATTTCTTTTTTTTTTGGATTTTTTTGATCTATAAAAAAAAGAAAAAAAAAGTACATTAAATTTATAAAAAAAATCAAAGAGATCAAAAATACTAGTGTTCGTGCCTTTCCCGGCAACTGCACCAAAAATTTGATAGGATCGTGATGTTGTCATTAAGACATTATGACTACCGGTTTAATTAACCGACTTCTAAATTAAATTAAGAATATGTAAAAAGGATAAGTCGGGCTAAATCTATAGGGAAGGTAGTATGTCGAATATTTCAAAATTCTTGATTTAAGAAAATAAATAGATCGAAGTTGAAGAAGTAAAAATTAAAAGTATAAAAAATAAATAACTTGGTACTAGGATCTACTATTTAGATCCTAGCATCCACATGCAATAAAAATAAAGAACATGAATTTAAAATATATTAAAGTATTTTTTTATTAAATAAAAGAGAGTTCTATTACAAGAAAAAAAGGATAATTTAAGAACTAAGAAAAGTTATAAGGAAAATAGTAACAAAGACTGGAAGTAGATCGACATAGCCTCATCGGGAAGATGGTCGATGAACTCCCTACTTTCTTAGTACTCCTCAAAGCGAACCGGCTTTCTTTGCTTCTTCCTTTCTGGATCTTGATCTTGGAGATGGAGTAGGCTTGATGATGGTGTAGGTGCATAACTCTTTTCTAAGAAACCTCACTCTTAGAGGCCAACCCGCAACCTAAGCTATGCCCTCTATTCTGTAACGTACCCTCTCCAAGATAAATTTTTCTATAGACTAGGGTCCTTTAAATAGAAAGGACAAGACAGACTCCTTCACTCATGACCGTCGGATAGTTTAAAATCATGGTGGATCATATTTTAGCATGTCACAATATATTGGAGTCTCATTCATCCATCAGATTGGCTGCTTTGGATGGCTAAGATTTGCTAGTATTAGTTGCCATGGATCACACTTGAGACATGCCTAGGGCTCCTCCGTATTAGACTCATCAGCCATCAGATTGTCTGGTAATGGACGATAGTGATGGATGAAGGCTCGAAGTCTTGGGACAGGAAAAAAATGTGGCCAGCTTGGGGTGGAGACGGACGGTGGCATCGGGTAGTGAGGAGCAGCAGTGGGAGGCAGAGGAAGAGATGATGGTGATTGGTGATCGATGGTAGGGAGGAAGAGGGTAGCAGATCCGATAGTGGTCGATGGCGGCGATGAAGAGGGCAGCAATCAGTGATGGATCGAGGAAGAAGGTGATGGCACGTCCAGTGGCTTGGTAGAAAAGATGATGGCTGGCGAAGTCTTGGTGGTTCTGAGTAGCTTCTTCAACTAGCAAGGAGGGAGGGTGGTAGATCGGGGTGGCGGGATGCCTGATAGCAGAGGAAGGGGGAAGACGGTGGCAAGAGGCATTTCGATGGCTTGATGGAAAGGAGACTGGCCGGAAAGTGGTCTTCGATAAGTTCTCCGGCCATAAGGATGCTCCCAATGGCGAGGGGGATGGCTTTAGTGGCTTTTCCGGCAAGGACCGAGCTCGAGAAGGTGATGGTACATGAACAGAGTCCGTGGACCGATTGCAATAGCTGCCTGTGGACTGCAGGCAATTTAGTGAACCATTCGACCGATCCATGATGGACTGATTGCTTTAATAACCATGTAATTTTTTAATAAATCTTCAAAAATCAATTCTGGGCTCATTTCAAGTCTAATTTGCTTCAAACTTATTTCGTTTGAATCCATTAATCAAGCTCTTCACAATGACTATATTCTTCCCTACAAACAATGTATAAAAGTATTAATTTTAAATAAATAAAGATAATTTTAGTATTAAATTAATACTTTTATATAGGTATATAATATAGTTATCAATAACTTAACCTAGATCAGCATGGAAATCATATTCCCAATAGAAGAATATTATCCTTATATAATGCAAGGAATTACATACTCCCACTACCCTTTTATAATCACATAGTTTCTTTTCTCATTCTTGACTAAATCAAACAATTTGAGTATATCATTGAATGAGCATACTAATTTTGAACTGTTTGCTTAGTCTAACTACATAGATCCTTTGCAGACCTTGTGATCTCATCACTATCCATCAACCAGATTTGATCATGGTGAATTGCAATAGCAATTAGCATGAATTTTAGCATAGTCAATGTAAAAAAGTTGCTAATGGTCAATGCCTTGGCACTGATCATAACCTTTCACCTAAGCCTTGCCTTATAGATCTATCTATTTTCTTTTTTATGGATATATTGTATCCATTAGGTACCATACCTTTTGGCGGATCTATTAAGGTCCATACATTGTTAGATTACATGGAGTTTAACTTCTTGACGTTAACCATTTCTTAGTATTATATCTGATATCACATCGTTGTAGATTTTTGGGATCATCTCTATGTTTCCTATCTTCCAAAAGGAACACTTTCTCTATATCCTCTATTAGCATACCTAAGTATCTTTCAGAAGGATAAGAGATCCTACTGAGATGGAAGAGGAACGGACTGGCTTTGCCCAAATATGTTCTTTAGGTTTTATATCCTATTGCTCATTAGAGACTTTCTCTTTGAGCTTAATCATCCTCCCACTACTATATTTAGGTTAAACTATTTAACCATTAATATAGGTGTTGGGTCATAATAACTTGTGATTCATTAGAAAGTAGTATCCTAATAAGTCTTTAGGATACATGCCATCATAAATCTCATCTCCAACTCATCCAACATAGGTCAAACTGCCTTTCTTACCATACTATATCTCATATAAGAGTGGGATTGGATTTAGAGTGAACCCAATTTAATAGATAAGCTGAGTTATGTAACCATATCCTTAAAAATAAATAAGTGATTCTTATAATGGATTGAATCATATCCAATAGGGCTCAATTTCTTTGCTTAAACATTCTGTTTGATCTAAGAGGGTTGGAAGCTGACTTTAATCCTTGGAGAGTAAAAAAATTTAGTTAGATGTTTATATACAATCATAAATTTATTTAAGGAACTTTAAGAACAAATTAGACTCCCATTATTTTCATGAATCTCACATACTCTTTAGTGAAGATGCAAAAAATCCTTATACAACTAGGGATCCTAGTGGGTACTGTGGTCCCACTGATTTCATGCACCTTACCTAACAGTTATGGATAACACGTAAACTAACGAGTAGATAACTTTTTCCTAATGTTTCTCAATCATATTGCAACAACTCAGTCTCTAAGTCATGTAAGCTCATCCAATAGTTATTGCCCACATTTCCTAGTTAAGCCAGACCCACCATTCAATATAAAATGAAGTTGTCATTGGGTCCTTCATCTAATAGTTATTAGGTCCAACCCCATCTTCACCCTGCAATATATCATCTTAATAAAGTGGTTCCAACCCCCTGATGCAACTAAACCATTATATCCGATCGAGAATAATCAACACCTGAGAGTTGCCTACATCTATACAATGGTGGAAGACCTAAGATTTAATATTTGTGAGAAGGTTTGTGCTTAGGTCTCTTCTTAATAAATTAGCTCATCTTATATCTAGCCTGATTCATGTTAGCACAACTTGTATCTGACCAACATAGTTTAAGTCAGCACATCTCATATCTAACTCAATCGATTTAGGTCAACAAATCCCATGTTTGACTAACCAGTTTGGATCAGCACATCTTATATTTGACTAGCCCTAATTCATGTTAACACATCTTATGTCTGACTCACTCGGTTTGGGTTAGTATATCTTATGTCTGACTAATCTAGTTTGGGTCAACTCATCTCAGGTCTGATTAAAACTATTTTGGGTCAGCCCATCTTATATATGACTTATCAGGTTTCCATTTGCATGTCTCATGTCTGACAATCCTAATTAGCATAGGTGAACTCGAATTAACAGGCAACCTAATTAAAACTTAGTCGACCAAGTTAGCCAGGTTTGTAAAATCAATGCAAAGGTTCTGCCATTTAATCTCTTTTCTTAGATACCAACTGAGTTAGCCAAGTAAGAGTTAGCCCCAATTAATAACCATGATCAAGACTTGCCTTAGACATCAATTGGTCAATAAATATGAATAAGTCAACTTAGCGACTCAAGCTTAGACTACTGAGCCAAATTAGATCTTAAATTAATCAATTCATATCAAGTATGAATCGATGTGACCAAACAATACCTATAATTAATTTTGAGCCCCTTTAATCTAACCCTAATTAATTATTGATTGGATGTGATCAGCGACTAAAAATTGAAACAGGAATGTAGCTTGATCTAATCAAAATCCTAATTTATAGTGCAATCACTAGACCTAATTGTTTAATCCACACCCTCATGCACAAACTAAAAATTTAGATTGAAAAAATAATTTTTAGATTAGATTTAAGTGCATGAAATTAATGATTTATGATCATGAATTAGTTTTCAAATCTAAACCCTAGTTCATGTATCTTATATATCTTGTTTTAGATCAAATCGATTAACTTACATCTTATGCAATTAATTTTAGATCATAAGTGGTATTTAAATCATAAGTGGTATCCCTACATATCATAAGAGATCCCATCGAATGGAAAGAGAGGGTATTTAAATCCTACATAGCTCTTATAACCAGATGACCATGGTGATGCACCCAATTCGAGTACTTAACTAAAGGAATCATAATAATTATGAATCAATTTATTTTATTTTCAGATCTTAACCTAATATAATATGTTAGACCAACCCTAGGCTCTGATACCATTGAAGTAAATAGGGAGCAAGCATGTTGAAAAATAGGGTTTCTACAACTGTATTGAAAGCTATTTACAAAACCTTTTTATAAAAGCTAGCATAATTAATTTAAAATTCACCTAAGGATCTATCAGACATACTGATTAATATTCCATCTCATGAAATCAAATCTTAAATAAAAAAAATAGAGAAGGATAGAACACTTATCTCGATCGCTATTTTTCTTGAACTCTGATCATGTCGGATTTGATGGATCATCAGGGTTCCTGTTGAACTACGTACGTGCCCAGCTTCTATTGGTTTCCATACAGGGCTCATCCTTGATTGACTCAATGAAACTGCTGGAGTGCTAGCTCCTTGGAAGCATCTCCTCTAGGATATGAGTCTCTTTCAATAGCTTGAAGGAAGGACTGCACCCTATGCAGCCTTTGCATGAACCTTTCACTTAGGATGTTGGGACTTCTTTTTGGACACCAAGGGCATGCAAAGCCTTTTTCTCTCCCTTTCTTCTCTCTCTAGACCCTGTTCTCTCTGGAATTTTTTCATGGAATTATCAAAAGGAAGAAACAAGGGACAGTAATAAGAAGCAAGTGGTGTAAAAAGTCTCTTCTGAAGAAAGAAATTAACACACAATTTTCATGCTCCATTTTGTATTTTTATTGCACAAAAACATTTCCCTTCTCAAGCCAACTCCAAATAAGGCCTACCCCTAATCAGATAGGAAACCATCTAAAATTAAAATAGAGTCCAACCCTATCTAATCTCGGTAGGAAAGAAGTGGCAATAAAGGATTAAATGTGAGAAATCAATAGCGCCAATTTTTCTTCTTAACATTTGTTGCACAAAATAAAATTATTTCTCACCCAACACTCGCCAAAACCTGATAAGGGTTCCTTCCTAATTAGAGAAGAGACCAATTAAATTCAAATCACATTAAAAAATATGAAGGATATAAGGAAAAATTGGCAATGAAAACAAACATTAGTGATGAGAAAGAATAATGTGCACATCCCCTCTCCTTTTCAGATTTTTGTCGCACAAAAAACTTGGGATTCCATGACAAAAATAGATAAGTCTTAATCCTTATCAAAATAAAAATATAACTAAATTTAGAGTTTATCTAAAAACCAATAGAGAGAGTCCTAGTAGAAGAATAAAGACCTCTCTCCATAAATCTGCATGCCAAGAGAAAGGGGGTGCTAAATCCAGTGCCTCTCCTCATTTCTCATGCCCAAAACTAAGATTTAAAACCTAATATATTAGGTTAGATGTCTACCTCAATTGTATTTAATATGAGTTCAGTGTGAATCAAATCAAACATGATTCGAATCAAATTCGAAAAGACTGTCAATCCTATTCTTAATAGGATTGCAATCCAAGTCAAACTTGAATGATTAAACCTAATTAAATTATAAATTAAATTACAACTCAAGCAATTAAGTTCCCAGTATAAAGATTAGTAGGTGCTAAAAATAGCATGTGCTAAAAATAGTATGTGCCAAAATTAACAGATCCTTAATATGATCCAAGCTCTTGATCAGGTCAAGCCCTTATTATATATAACCCCTCAAATTCTATTCTATCTGGTAGTGAGATATACTATGATCTCTATCATAGTATTATCGAAACTTTTTTTGATAGATTGGAACTATTTCACCTCAACCTAGCAAGGATCATTGATCCGAAAAATATCTAAGTGAGTTTTCATGATCCACTAGTAACACCTAGCAGTATGTAGTAAAACCTATCAGAATAGAAAGATTAACCCCTAGGTATAGTTACCATGTAATCATGTTTCTATATTAAAAGTTTTGATAGAATGCAAGTCATGAAACTTTGTCAAACTCTAAGCATCCATTATATGCTAGACTTAATTTGCTTGAACCCATTCATGATTCCATGGAAACTCCTTTCTTTTATCATGCTAGTATGGCCATAGACTTATGAACTCAGCCTTTTAGGTTACATAGGACGCTCCTTAACTACTAAGGCTGATAGATCCCCTATAGGTATATTTGTAACTCCTACAACAAACCTACTATAGCCAACATATACTATAAGGCCTCATATAGCTAGGGACCATATTATATGCTTATCAAACTACAGCAATCTCACTATGAGCGACTGAGGCACTGTAGGTCAGAGAACTACTCATTCAACTACAATATTGAGAAGTCATTAATGAGTGTGTAGACATCTATGTGACTTCTCATTCTTGGTCATGCTCAGTACCATTGTTCTCTAACAACTACTTGCACTCTCGCTCTAGTATTCCTATACCGTAGACTCGAGACTTATCTATCTAAAAGAAAAGCAATCCATGCATGAGTCTTGATAGATCAATCACCATCCCCATGATGATCAATGATGAGAGCATTTAGGAGTTAACCTATAATGACACATATCTCAAATTCTTAACTCTTGAGAAATGTGTCATTGTTCATTAACTCCTTGGACGATACATGGACACAACATATATGGTTAAAAATAACCCAGTTTAAATTATTAAATATAAAATTATGTCCTAAATTAAAAATTTGTGTCAGCTAGATTAGCTTCTAGGGCACACATTTAACAGCACACTGCCAAGCAATTCAAACCATGACTCTTTTCACCAGAATCAAATTAGATTCATTGAAGCAAAATCTTTATGGATCAAACAATTCTAGATAAATGATTAACGGAGAAATAATTTAGAAAGAAAAAATTTATGGAGAGAGAAACTAGATAGAAAAAGTGGAAAGAGAAAGGAAAGAGAGGAAGAAAAAGAAATGCTCTCTCACTTTTTTACTTTTCTTTTTTTTTGTTTTCCTTCTTCCCGATTTGGTTCTTAACAAAACAGGGGACTTTTGTCCCTATTTCTTTCTATGGAACAAAGGCCACAACTGACATGGCTTTGACTAGGGATGCTCTAGGCCTCGGTGGCCTGGCTAAAGCTCCCCCAATTAGTGGTTAGTAGGCACGACCATCGCTAGAAATAGAAAGATAAAAACAAAGTTTGCATTCCATGAATTAGGGGAGTTTTGGGGTCAAAATCCAATGACTTCATGCCTGGATTTGATCAATGATGAGAAAGAGGAGGAGAAAGATTAGGGAAGAAGATTAGAGAGAGATTAAGGTTTAATATCTTGCCTCTGATGGTGTTTTGGCTGCTATGGTGGTGGGAAGGATAGGGAAGCCCTCATCCCTTCAAATAGAACTTGAGGGAAGAAGTTAGAGTCCCTCTGGGTGTTGATTCCAACTTTGATTAGGAGTCAATAGCGGAAGAAGACTCTAACTCCCATTAAAATCTTCTTCTTTTTTTTCCTAATGCTTGAAAATTCATGCACATATCTTTTTGGACTACTTTTCGATGGCCAGGCCAATCAGGTCCTTTTTAGTAGTGGCCTATTTGGGCTACGATATTATATTCTCCCTTCCTAAAATGAAATTTCATTCTAAAAATTTTTCTTGCCAATGTTTCAAAAATTTAGTATTACTTCTTCTCAAGTCATAATTATCCTCTAATTTTATGGTTGAGTCTTTCACCATTATATGTTTCTAAGTATATTATCATTCTAATTAGCTTAAAAAAATAATTCAAACCACTACATTTTTTCTATGCACTCTAATTCAAATCAAATAATACACTTGTGTCAAATCTAAATTTCTAAGTTATATCCCAACTAATATAAATTATCATGTCATGTCTCTATTGTCTACTCACATACACTCATGTCTAATTCTACGTGTCATAATTTATCTACTAATGCTCTAATAGCATTTAAATTATCACACCTCTAACTCAAGATTACGAGTCTAGGGTCATAGAAACTATTGCATACTTACAGAAATTTTTTTCCACAAGCATGCAAGATATCTCTTCACAATATCATAAAGCAATAGTAAAATAAATAATCAATAATTAAGGTCAAATTTTAATTGATTGAAATTTACTTTAATCTCTCACAAAATCTAACAATAATCAAAGATCTTACATCAAATTTTAATAAAATGTTCAATCTAAAATAAAAATATCAAAGATATGCTTCTAATGACTTTTTCAAACATACTCCCATGCCAACTTAGTTCTTAAGATATATAAAAATAGATATGAAGTAATGACCTAGACAATTCAATAAGCAATGAACACTTAAGCTAGATAGATAAATCTATCAATAATAGTATCCTGAAAATAAGCATCCATGGTTCATCAATTCAAAATATAATTCAAGATATAAATCACTATCAAAATAAGATGCATATGAATTTGATCTTTTTAGCATTCATAGTTCATTTATAAATCATTTTTTTAAAAAAATATTATATTTATTTTGACAACCATGAACTCATTCAAAGTGCCACTACATAACTTTTAATGATAAGGTATCAAAATACTAGCACACAACCTTCACAAGTAGGGTATCAAAATATCAACATTTAACCTCTATTGGCAAGGTTCAAAGTATTGTCAAGCTACGAGTCAAACCATCTTAAATCAAAATACTTCTTCAAAGACATATTTCATAATCTAAATTGAATATTCTTAAAATCATGTGACATCGAAATCAATAGGGTACAATCTATATCAAATTCAACACATTTGATCATTAATTATTTAATATTCTAGAAAATGGATATATTCAATACTAAAAAATACAATGCATCAATTTCATAAATAATAAAAAAAATTATAATTTACTAATATATCTAAAAAAGGCTACATTACTTGTCTCACAAATACTCTAATTAATCCAAATAATTTTAAAAATTATTTCTGTTTAAATTAATTATAAATCATATCATGGTATTCCATTATTGAACATCTTCTTATCTAGATGACTACATTTGTATACAGGATCAAGTTCAATAATTAGAAAGGTATTGATTATTGAGTTTATTTTGAATTCTACTTTCAATAGGACAAGTCCACATCAACTAAAAGTTTATTATGGATAGTAATTCAAGTTCATATTAATTTAGAACTCTATTTAATTATATGAACTATTTCAAATAGGACTTGATTCCAAGTTCAAATAGAACTCTATTTAGTTTTAGAGTTTATGTTCTAGTGGGCTCTAACTTTTTTATAGTTTTTAAGGATTTGGTGGCTACATATATTTTGACCATATTTTTTATTCAACAAGGAAGAGAGCCAATGCACATTGTAAATAATATTGCTCATTCCTTTTTATATTCCATCTTTTGATTTAGTAAAATCTCTTCCTTCTTTATCTATGGATGTAGGCCAAAAGCCCGACCGTATAAATTATTGTATTAGAATGTATGCTTGTTTGTTATTTTGGATTTTATACAAATTAGTAGGTAATCTCACAATAAATTGGTATCGGAGTCTCAAGTTCATATTTGTTCGATAGATCTATTTTGGGTTTCAATTATTTGTTGATTTTATTTTTCATGATGCCTATAAAAAACAAGATTAAAAAGTTTGATGAAAAAATGATTTCAATTTTTAACGCATGAAAATGCGAGCCTTATTGGTTCAATAGGGATTATTGAAGATGCTAAAGGATAGAGATGCATTTCTGACAAAGCTATCAGAGAATGATAAGGATAATCTCCTAGATTGTGCACATAGTACAATTCAGTTATTTTTAGTAGACGAGATTCTATGAGAGGTTACAGACGAGCCATTTGCCATGGCATTATGGCTTAAATTGAAGAGTATTTATATAACCAATCTCTAACAGATTGGCTTTATTTGAAGTAGCAGCTCTACACTCTTTGGATGAAAGAAGATATGCCTATTAAAGACTACTTTGATGAATTCAATAAAATTATCCTATATTTTAAAAATATTTTATTAAAATTGATGATAAGGATGTAGCCTTTATTTAATTGTATTAATTATCTCTATCATTTAAGTATTTTGTTGATACTATACTATATGGTTGGGACACCCTTTTTAGGAAAGACATGAATGCTTTATTAAACTTGAGAGAGTTAAAGAAAAAATGTGTTAGAAACTTTGAATAAAAATGAGGTAGATAGCTTGGTTACTAGAGGTAGATCTAAAGAAAAAAACTTGGGTTTAAGCTTAGAAAGTAATCAATAAGATGAAACAAAATTCAAAGAAAAAGGGAAGAAAGCCAAATGCAATTACTGTAAGAAGGAAAGACACTGAAAATCTAATTATCCTAAACTTAAAAAAATAAGAGAAAGTTTGATAATATCTCTACTACCGGTGACTCAACTAGTATAGTAGAGGACATTTTTGATGGTCCTAAAGTTCTCTCAATATTTATCAATTCATATTGAGATACTTGGATTTTTGATTCAGCATGTTCTTATCATATGTCTTATCATCAGGACTATTTTTCTACTTACCAACCTATTGATGGTGGTGTTGTGGTCGTGAAAAACAATATATCCTGCAAGGTTATTAGTATAGGAACCATTTAGATCAAGATGCATGATAGTATTGCTAGGACTTTTTTTGATGTGTGGCATGTACCATATTTGAGAAAGAATATGATTTCTTTGAGTATTCTTGATTCACAGGATTTTAAGTACTCTGGTAAAGGTAGATTTTTAAAGATTTCAAAGGATGCTCTCATGGATGATTGCTTGTCGTAGGGTAGTTAAAAATAAAAATCTAACTCACTACTATAGCTAAGGTGAGTAGGGATCGTATCTTCAGGGATCTAGGATAATCGTTTAACAAAGAAAAAGATAAACGTTTAAGTCTTTGAAAGTGGATAATATTTTCATTCAAACTAACTAATCTAAACTCAAGATGAAATCGAGGAGTTTATATAGTAGAAAGATATCTTTAGGATTCTGGTTAATCACAAACATAAATTCTGATATTTGTTCTAATCCAAGCAATCAAAGTCTGTAATTAATTATGAATCTTATAAACTAATCCCTAGCATAGGCTATCTTGCCAAGTATGAACTATATTCTGTTAAGTTCATGGCCCATCTTATAAGTATAGGCTATTCAATGATTATGTTAACAGATCCTAACAAGATACATAAATAAAAATCCTAGAATAATTATCTATGCTAAGCATAGACCATATCATGTCAGGATCATGATCCATCCCACTTATAGGTAATTTATTCAGGAACAAAAAAATTAAATAGAAATTGGATGAATTTATTCAATTGCATAGAATAGAAAATAATTATAAAAATTAATGAAAGGACATCTATACTCTCCTATAGACTATACCTCAGTCATGCATAGCTCTTAGATACATCTTCTTAAAGATTCGGGAATGTCATGAAACCTCCTCCCCCAATTTTTTTTTCTTTATTCCTCTCCTTCTCTTTCAATTCTTAAATTAATTACAAAATAAAATAAAAGATGGCTACTAGCTACTGGTTGATTCAATACCTCCCATAGCCACCCTTTAAGTAGATGAAGAAGTAGGCCAAATTTCAATCAAAATAGGAGAAGAAATTGATTACAATTAAGCTTTGACCCCTTAGAATTAGTTGGATTGTCAGATTACAATTAGAAGGTCTAAAATCATGCCATATTGGTCGCATCAAAACACATTTTATCCCAATTGAAGTTGGAAGAAGCACTGACTATGTGACCTTGTTTTTGATTGGTTATCAACCATTAGACTCCTCAGATCACTGCTTAAATCTCATGTCCCATCCTTCTACAAATTGGCATCACACTCCACCATTCGATCTTTGCCATAGATTGCATCCAAGCCATCTGCCAATGTTGGATCGAGCGGCACCTCCTGGACCACGTGGGATATCTTGTAGATCGAGAGATAGTGCAACATTACATCGAGCCCATCTTCTCCCTTTCTAACCTTTCCACCACTAATGCCATTACCTTGCCAAAGCCCTCACCTACGGTAATGGAGAGGAGGCAACGATGAACTAGTGTCTGGCAGTGGTGATAATAGTGACATGAAATAGGAAAAAAGAAGGTGGTAGTGATGGGGAGGAACCTATTGGAATTGAAACAGCTCTCTTTGCAACTCTCTGTTTCTGCTACCGCAACACACAAAAAAATAGAGAATAGAAGATAACCAAAAAATATTATTTCATATCACCAAAAATCAAAGTAATTAGTACGCCTTATATAGGCTTACAGAAGATAAACTTGGACGTTTTTGAGGTAACTGCACATTGCCTCGATGCCACAAACTCAACAAACTAAAACAAACACGGAAGACTCGGAAACTACGTAACCTAGTCTCATAAACAATTGAAATAAAACAGAATACGGATAACTCTCTCAGAAACTAGGTAAACCAGTTCCTTACGGTCACTTTTGCATCACATTTTCATCACAACCCCTTGATACAAAAGTTGACACACCAAGTAAAGATCTGAACTTGACAAATTTGGAGTAGTTCAAAGCTTTGGTGAAACCATCAGCAATCTGATCACTTGTGCAGCAATACTTCATCACAATCACATCTTCAGTCACGGCTCTGTGAATAAAATGGTACCTCAGCTCAATGTGTTTAGTCCTCCCGTGAAACACTGAATTCTTTGTCATTGCTATTGTAGCTTTGTTATCGCAGAAGATTTCCGTTCCTTGAGTTTGATTTTGGTATAGATCTTCTAGTAATCTTCGCATCCATATGGCTTGGCAAGCTGCTGCAGATGCAGCGATATATTCAGCTTCAGAGGACGATAGAGCAACAATTGCTAGCTTCTTAGACATCCATGATATAGCTCCCGAACCAAGAGAAAATATATAACCTAAAGTACTCTTCCTGTTTTCTACAGAACCTGCCCAATCACTGTCAGTAAAACCAACTAATTGAAAATTAGGATTGGATTTATACCATATTTCATAGTTGCTTGTGGCTCTGACATATCTAAGAACCCATTTTTCTGCTCCAAGATGATGTATTGAAGGAGAATTTAAAACCTTGAAGTCCAATTGGCCGAGAACAAAATATCTGGTCGAGTGTGAGTCAAATACATAAGTTTCCCAATCATACTTCCATACAACTTAGCATCTGCCTTAGCAGTACCATCATTCACTATCAATTTTTCATTTGCATTCATGGGAGAAGAAAATGCCTTACACTTGAGCATATAAAACTTTTCAAGCATATCTAATGCATATTTTTCTTGATTAACAAAAATACCCACTTCTGTTTGTTGAATTTGAGGACCCAGAAAATAATGCAGCAAGCCCAAATTAGTCATATCAAATTCTTGCATCATACTTTTCTTAAATTATTTGATGAGAAATTCAGAAGATCCAATGTATATTATATCATCAACATACACACAAACAACAAATATATCCATACCTTTCACCGTTACATAAAGAGTGGGTTCACTTTCACTTCTCTGAAAACCACTGTTGTGAAGATGCAGATCAAGTCTTCCATACCAAGCTCTCGGTGCTTGTTTAAGCCCGTAGAGAGCCTTCTTCAACTTGTACACTTGCTCCTCCTTTCCATCAACTATGAATCCTTGTGGTTGATGTACATATACATCTTCATCTAAGAAACCATTCAAAAAAGCAGATTTCATATCAAATTGGAAAATATGCCATTTCATTTGAGCTGCTAATGCCAAGATAAGTCTAACAGTTTCAAACCGAGCTACAGGAGAGAAGATTTCATAAAAATCTACACCATATTGTTGTGCATATCCCTTGACAACTAATCTTGCTTTGTACTTTGAGATACTTTCATCAGCATTATATTTTACTTTGTAGATCCATTTCACACCAATGGCATCTTTTCCTTGTGGCAAGTCTACAAGCTCCCATGTGTCATTTCTTTCAATAACAGCCATCTCCTCTTTCATAGAGTTTTCCCATTCCTTTTGTTTACATGCCTCCTCATAGTTCATAGGTTTTGACACTAGAAAGGCAAATGTACAAGAATCATAAATTTCTCTTAAGGAGCGTACCTTCCTCGGTGGGTTTTCTAAATCAGAAGAAATATCTTTTTCACTACTGGATGGGCTGCTCATAAACGGTGATTGTCTTGAAAAAAGTTCAAATGATGAAGAGGCTTTAGAAGTTATATTCTCTGAATTGAATTGTGTTGGTGGTGCCTCAATGTGCTGATTTTCTACTTTTGTCTATTTCCAAGTGCTATACTCATCAAATATAACATCTCTATGGATGATTAGTCTTTTAGTTATAGGATTATATAATCTATAACCCTTTGTCTCACCACTATAACCAACAAAGATGCATTTCTCACTCTTCTTATCCATCTTACTATGCTCATTTGAATCAATTAAGGCATACACAATGCAACCAAAAACTCTTAAATTACTCACATTGGGCTTTTTCTTCCACCAAGCTTCATATGGAGTCATATTGCGTACTGCCTTTGTTGGAGAAATATTAAGAAGATGCACAGTTGTAGCCACCGCTTCAGCCCAAAATTCTTTGGGAAGTTGTTTTTCACTTAACATACTTCGTGCCATTTTCACCACTATTCGATTTTTTCTTTCAGCAACTCCATTTTGCTCCGGTGTTTTCCTTACAGTCAATTGCCTGCGAATACCATGTTGCTTACAAAAATGGTTAAATTCATCAGATAAAAACTCACCCCCTCAATCAGTGCAAAGAGTTTTGATAACATGACCACATTCTTTTTCTGCAAAAGCCTTGAACTCCTTAAACTTTTCACATGCTTCTGATTTCTGAACAAGAAAAAATACCCAACTCATGCGAGAAAAATCATCAGTCAATAATAAAAAATATCTACTCTTGTTCAAAGATGGAGTCCTCATTGGGCCACAAACATCAGCATGAACCAAAGCCAAAGGTTCTTTTGCTCTTCAAGCCTTTCCAACTTGAAATGGCATGCGATGTTGCTTACCATACACACATCCTTCACACAAAATATCATCACAAACAATAGAAGGCAGACCACATACCATATTCTTCTGACTTAATAGCTTCAACCCACTGAAATGCAAATGTCCATACCGTAAATGCCATAATCGAGACATTTTATTCAAGTGAGCAACTAAGGCACACTCATCAAGACATGAAAGTTAAATAGGAAACATTCTATTCTTAGTCATGTGACTCAACAGAAGTGGTACTTCAGACCCTTCTCTTAAAATCTCACATACATTATCATGAAATGTAATCATGTAACCTTTTTGAACTAACTGACCCACACTGAGCAAATTATATGCAAGACCAGGTGTGTAATAAACATCATGAATCAACCTTTCAGAACTTGATTTAATTTTGATTGCAATTGTCCCTTTTCCTTTAATTTGTAGTTGCTTGTTATTTCCAAGCCGAACTTGCTGTTTCGCTAACTCATCAATATGACGAAAGAGATTTTTTTCCCTTGTCATATGATTGCTGCACCCACTATCAAGAAACCACACATGATTAGTATTATATTCATTGAGATCTAAGTGAGTGAGAAATAGATTACTATCCTCCGACTTTTCTTCCACAACATTGACTTCCTTTTTTTGCTTATCCCAGCAATAAGGTTCAGTGTGTCCAGCCTTCTTGCAAAAATCACAAAACCTATTTTTATGGTTTTGATTTTGGTTACCTTTGTCACCATTTTCAGACTTATGCCACCGATTATTTGACTTCCCACGTCCTTGACCACGCCCATGGTAACCAGCTCTTCCTCGACCTCTAGGTCCATGCTTTTGATCTTCACCTTTTCTGTGTGTATTGCTAACCTCTGACTTGACCTGAAAAGCTTGCTCACTATTCTTTTCAACATCTCTGTCCATCCTTTCTTCATGAGCTAAAAGAGATCCCATCAATTCATTAAAAGAATAAGTGGTTAAATCTTTTGACTCCTCAATCGCAGTCACAACATGATCAAGTTTTTGTGACAAACTTCTCAGAACTTTTTCTACAATTTTTTGATTTGAAATAACTTCTCCATATATTCTCATATTATTTATAGTGATTGAAGTTAGTGAAAAAAATTCTTGAACATATTCACCTCCTTTCATAAACAAGGTCTCAAAATCTCTACGAAGAGTCTGAAGTTTCACAGTTTTTACCTTCTCATCACCATGGAACTCTTGCTTTAAAATAGTCCAAGCTTCACTTGATTTGGTAGCATTAGCAATCCGAGGGAAGATGGTGTCTGGCACAGCTTGTTGAATGACAAGTAGAGCCTTTGAATCCTTCTTCCAAAGTTCCTCCCTAGAACTCCCAATATCTGTATAACCATTCTCAACTAGATCCCAAAGATCTTGAGCCATAAAGAAAGTTCTCATTTTTATACTCCAAAACTCATACTTATCTCCATTAAAGATAGGAATCAATGACTAAGTGAGGTTGGAGTAGACATACCACTTGCAATGATGAAAACCCTCTAATAAACTTCTATCAAACACCTTATGTGCAGAAGAAGTACCTCTCTTTGAAGCTTCCCACCTAAGGCTTCTTTTTCCCAGAGATGCTTTGCTACAGTAACACCTCCAGTACCAGAAGAACTCCCAAAGTTGATCCAACCTGGCTCTGATACCACAAATATTTGAATTGAAATAGCTCTATTTGCAACTCTCTGTTTCCGCTACCGCAACACACAAAAAAATAGAGAATAGAAGATAACCAAAAAATATTATTTCATATCACCAAAAATCAAAGTAATTAGTACGCCTTATATAGGCTTACAGAAGATAAACTTGGACATTTTCGAGGTAACTGCACATTGCCTCGATGCCACAAACTCAACAAACTAAAACAAACATGGAAGACTCGGAAACTACGTAACCTAGTCTCATAAACAACTGAAATAAAACATAATACAGATAACTCTCTCGAAAACTAAGTAAACCAGTCCCTTACGGTCACTTTTTCATCACATTTTCATCAGAACCATGCCTCTATGGCCTTATGCACAGAGCGATTTAGGATAGAGAGGATGGGCAGAGGGCATGGTGGCTATAGTAACAGTGATGATATAGTATCATGGTGGCAATGAGCAACAGTGAAGTGGCATCACGAAACGAGGATGAAGAAAGTAGCAGGTAGACTTAGAACAAGGAGGCAATGGTAATGGCAAGAAGGTGGCCGGTAATGATAGTGACAGGAGGGGAAGCAGTGATGAGCGGTGATAAGTGATAGCATCAATAAGAAAGAAGGCGGCATCAAGACTAACGATGTTGGGAGGTAAGGAGGATGGGGATGATCCATGGAAATGTGCATGTAGACCATGCAACCGATCCATGGTGCACCGACTACTGTAAAATATGTGCTGGTCTTGATTTTTACATGAGTTTGGATCCATTTATGCTTCGATTTGGCTCCAATTTGCATTCTCTTGACCTATACATTGAGCTCTTTAAGTTGGCAAGCTTCTAAATCAGTAATTCAACAAATTTCTAAGGTTCTAGGGTTCCAAATATCTTTAGTAATTTAATGTAATAGCCAAATAAGGAAAAATGTAAACTAAATTTTTCATTGAAATTTTAATGGATGTATAGTACTTCGGCTTGACATCTATTTTTTATTAATACATTCTAATTTCATATTTTTTAAAAATAATTAATTTTGCAAGAAAGTTTAGTCTGGTCATGAAATTAAGTTTTTTATAAGATGTTAGCACCATTAATTACTTAAAAAACTTAAAATAAATATATAAATGATGACTTATCACACCCTTACTCATCACTAGTTTCTTAGTAATGCAAAAAAATATAAGTATTAATTTATAACCGTGTGTCATTAAGATCCTCCTTTACAAAGTAGATATATGAGTAAAAGTTTAAAGAATTTAGCAAGTATCACCAACTAAGTATTGAGTTTCAGAAGCAAATTTTGTAGTCTGCATAATCAAAAATATCTTTAGAATTCATCCAAAGATCTATATCACTTGTGTTCGTGATGACTAACTTAACATTTCGATGTTAGCTTGTAAAGGATAAATGCATCTTCACTTATCACCTACTTTGGTCAACTTTCTATACACCCTGAAATTAAGCTCATAAACTGAGATAGCTTTCATACTATCTTTTTTTTAATATTGTACTACTATTGAGTATCTTAACTCCTTAAGCTTTCTGTTTGATCCATGTAGTGAGTTTTTAGCCAATAACTTTCAAATCAAATGACCTTAGGATACTAGGCATAAAATACCTCTCAAGCTTACTTACTCAAGTCAAACAAACTATGAGTTAGGACTAGCCTTACAACGAGCTTCCTTACCCTTCTTATCCTTTGACATAAACCACAATGCTTGCTTAAGTGAAGGGGCCCTGTTACTCAATAAGAAGTACTTGAAAACTATTTTATTTTATTTTTTTATACTTTTATTTTAAGCAGGTAGCTCTTTTTTTATATTCAAGTTTTTTTAATTGGAATGTATATCAATTATCAATTTTTAGTGATAATTAAAAATTATCACTAACACCTACTTTATCTCATTAGTGTGCATGTGCAATGAAAGTATTAATAGCCTCTAGGTGACCTAATTAGTTCACTAAAAGTCTGATCAGCTAGTCCACTCCTTGACTCACTACAGTCATTAGCAAATACTTTTTAACTATATTACTTTTTTTAGTCTACTTTGCTCAAGATTTTCTTTCATGGCACATGATTTATTAAAAATGACAAAAAAAAATAAAAATTCTTTTTAAATTTTTTTCAAAATTTTTTTTAAAGATTTTCCTTATCCCTAACTTAATTTTTATTATTATTAATGGAGTAAAAAAATAAAATAAAGACATATAAGTAAGACAAGGAGAGGTACCACTTGGACTAAATATGCATCATTTATTGACAAGTACTTCCATTAGGAGTGGTCCATTATTCCTACAAAAATAATAAATATCTAAAATAAAGATCAAAAAAAAAGTCTGGGCTACCTCCCAAAAAGTACCAAGTTTAATATCTTCAACTGGACCACTTAAAGTTCTCATTATATCCTACTCGAATCTTAACGTGGGTCTATAATTTCCTACGTGATTCGGAATCTACTTCAAAATATTTCTTGCATAAGACCATTACATATCTTATTCCCGTGAAAGCAAACAATTCTTTTTCTATAATTAGATCTAGGTATAACTTAAGTACTAGTCGAAGTCCTAAAGGGACATAGATTTATATACTCGATGTGCTCGATATGCTGAGAGAGTATTTCAGGATTCCCTTTTGGTTCTTTTTCCTTTTTAGGCAAAGGTTCGACCAGTGTCATGAGGGGTTCAATGAATAATTTTAGCATTGGTTGAGTGCAATGGTCACTAGGTATGGATACCTCATTAATATTTTCTATTTCATGTATCTCTACCGGTTCTTCAGTCTTGAATGTTTTCAATTGATTAAACTGGTCTTCTTATTTGAGTTCAAGACCATTCTAGGATTTAGGTTTAACCTCAAATTAGCTTGGTTTAGAAATTTTGAATAGCATACCATACTGCATCTCTAAATGGGCTAGGACCTCGATATTGGAAGTTACCTATTGGCCCATGGTCTGCATGAAGCTATTAAGGGTAGTATTGGTGCTATTAACTATAACATATATGTCAGCATGGGATTTAGTTAGAGCATCTAGAATTTTTTCTAGAAGACTGAATCCTTTTTCAAGATCTAAACCTAGTTGATTATTGAATGCTTAGTTGGGCCTTAGGGCTAATCAAAATTGTGGGATTCTAATGTTCATCTTGCAACTATGCAAAATTGGGATATTTTGCTATCCTTGATTATAGATTGGTGTATAGGGTTCAGTTATATATTTGTCACTGGCTACACTCCTCTATGTAAACCCATTTTGGGTTGGATGCATCAAGTAAAGATACCCCTCTATAACATGATCAGGTGCATTGCATATAGCTGCTAACACATGGTTTAATTGGATATGTCCTTTGCATTCTAGGACTTCAATCCTATAGGTCAAAGTTGCAAATATATCTTCTGCAGACTCCCTTGTATAATTGTATGTATCTTTGAATCTCGTGCATTTGAGATGCATGTCAATTGGTTGAGGTTTATTCATAAAATCATTAGTTGGGAATCTACTTTTGATGTTTGGATAGAATCAATCAAGTAATAATAGTCCTATGGGATTTTAGGTCGAACATTGGAATCCAGTTAGACAAAGGTATTTGGCTACCAATAGTCTCTTAGAATTTTAAGTTTTACATTGGAATCCATTTCTCTCATAGGGTACCAATAGTCCCTTAGAATTTTAGGTCGATCACTGGATTGCATTTTTCCCTCAATGACCTTATAATCTTGTAAGGCTTCGATTATGTTTGACTGTAGGATCGACATCCTAGCCAACTATCCAAAAGGAACATCCCTATTTAGAAGTAGTGGTTCATCTCTCTTAAAGTAGGCAGCGCAGCAATCTCAGGCGCACGAGTCGACCCCCCCGCACAAGCCCCTCAAGACCAACCCAGCGTACTAACCTTGAGCCGGCTCTCCTAGGGCTGAGGGCGTCAATGTGGCCACCAGCCTCACCTTAACAATGAAACCCACCTTCCATGGGCCCAGACCCCCAACCTTGAGGGTATGAGCTAGTCCCACCCAACAATCTCCCCCAGTGAAAACCTCTCGATTTTTCCACCTGCGGGGATTTGAACTCATGACCTCGACTTTGATACCAACTATAGGATCGACACCCCAACCAACTATCCAAAAGAAATGTCTCTATTTAGAAGTGGCAGTTTATCTCTCTTAAAGTAGGCAGCACAGCAACTCCGGGCACACGAGTCGACCTCCCCGCACGAACCCCTCAAGACCAATCCAGTGTACTAACCTCGAGAAGGCTCTCCTGGTGCTGAGGGCATCAACATGATCACCAGCCTCACCTTAACAGTGGCACCCATCTTTCATGGGCCCAGACCCCCAACCTCGAGGGTGTAAGCTGGCCCCACCCAACACTGACTAATCATCATTTTATCTTAGCAAAGTTTTTCTGATTATTTTTATTTATTGCAAATGAAGAAAAGAAAAGAAAGGAGAAATAGATAAGAGGAGAATTCTAAAGGTGAGAAACCTAGAGAGTCCTAAATCTAGAGATGATAGAAAAGAATATTTAAATTAAGTTTAGGTTACAAAAGTAAACAAGTTACATAAGCAATTTAACCCTACCTAGGTTAGCCTATATCTAGATAGCTCTTAACTGCCAAAGGCATCTTAGAGACCTTCAAGTCAAAAACTAACTAGCCAACTAGTCAGGTAAGGATAAGGTCAGTGGGGACCCCCCTGTTACTTTCCTTAGATACCAAATAAATTGACTAGATCAGTCAACGGAGCCAATTAAAGAACCACTTTTTTTCAGGTCTACATCATCCTTGAACTCCTTTCCTAGATACCAGTCAACCATCTAATCATGTCCCAGTCCAACTCTTTCAAATGCCTTGTCTTGATCAGCTCGAGTATCCTAGGGCTGACATCTAATTAATTTTAAATTAAGGATTTGGATTCGGTGGTTTATGGATCAAGGAAGGGTGATGAAATTTCTACCTTATCTTATTTATGGGTTAATGCCCTTAGAGTATTTTATGGAGATACAATGCAAATAAAATAAAGTATCCAACTAAGAAAGTTTTTTGATTTTTTGTTTCTTTAAATTAATTAAGTATTATAGAAAGTTTTTTTGGGTTATTTAAGGTAGTTAAATTAAAAAGAAAACTTAATTAGGTTAGGAGTCAACTTGTGAATAAAAAGAAAAAAAATATTTATATTTTTCTTTTTCTTTTTATGCCAACAAGAGTAAAAGGTAAATTAGAAAATAAAGTAATTAGAATAATGCAATAATAATTCAAGAGGGCAATAAAACTAAAGAAAGCAATAAATCAAAAAAAAATATTTTTATTATTTTTTAAAAAAATAATCATGTCTAGATTTTCGGTGATGGTGCCAAAATTTAATAGTTTATCATAAGGCGGTCAAACATAAAAATCTAACTTACTACATAACTAGGATGAATAGGAATTGTATCCTCGGAGATTTAGGAAAATTGTTTAACAAAGAAAAAGATAAAAGTTTAACTTTTTGAAAGTGGGTAATATTTTAATTAAAACTAATTAATCAAAATTTAAGACAGAATCGAGTAGTTTATATGGTAAAAATATATCTTCAGGTTTCCAAGTAATCATAAACATAAATTCTTATATTTGTTCTAATCTAAACAATCAAAGTTCATAATTAATTAAGAATCTTATAAACTAATCCTTGGTATAAGCTATCTTGCCAAGTATGAACCATATCCTATTAAGATCATAGCCCATCCCATAAGTATAGGCTATCTAATGATTATGTTAACAAATCTAACAAGATACGTAAATAAAAATTATAGAATTAATTATCTATACTAAGCATGGACCATATCGTATCAAGAACATTATCCATCCTACATATAGGTAATTTATTCAGGAACAAAAAAATTAAATAGAAATGGAAAGAATTTATTTAATTGCATAGAATAGAAAATAATTACAAAAACTAATAAAAGGATACCTGTCTCCCTTATAGACTGCACCTCAGCCACGTATGGCTTGTGGATACATCTTCTTGAAGATTCAAGACTCTGTCACAGCACCTCCTCCCCTGAAGAAATATTCTTCTTTATTCCTCTCCTTCTCTTTCAATTCCTAAAGTAATTACAAAAATAAAATAAAAAATAGCTATTGGCTACTAATTAATTCGATAGCTCTCATGGCAACCCTTTAAATAGATGAAGAAGTAGGCCAAATTTCAATCAAAATAAAAGAAGAAATTGATTATAATTAAGCTTTGACCCCTTAGAATTAGTTGGACTATCATATTACAATTAGGAGGCCTAGAATCATGCCATATTGGTCACATCAAAACACATTGCATCCTAATTGAAGTTGGAAGAAGCTCTGACTTTGTGATTATATTTTTAGTTGGTTATCAGCCATTAGATTCCATAGATCGCTACTTAAATCTTGTGTGCCAGTCCTTCTACAAATCGGCATCACACCCCACCATTGGATCTTTGCCATGGATTGCATCCAAGCCATCTACCAACGTTGGAGTGAGCAGCACCTCCTAGACCACGTGGGATATCTTGTAGATCGAGAGATGGACCGCGACATTGCATCGAAATCATCTTCTCCCTTTATCCCCATTCCACAGCCAATGCCACCACCTTGCGAAAGCCCTCACTCATGATAATGGAGAGGAGGTGACGATGAACTGGTGTAGAGGGGCGGTGACTGTGAAACCCTGGGCTTTGTGTTTTTAGGCCAAAGTCGGCAGGCCTAGCCGACTTCAGCCCTCAATGAAAAAAAAATAGAGGGAGAGGCGGAGTTAGACAGGGAGCTCGCTCTTCCTTATCCGACCGGGAAAGCCGCTGGAAGAGTCGGAGGAGGCCAAGGCAGAGAGGGACTCCATCGTCGTTGTGTTTGAGATGGCTTGGGACTCTGATCAACCAGTTTTCCCTTCCTTACATGATAAGGAGACATCGATAGGTCTTCTTTAAATCCCCCACACCGCCACCCCAAATCGAGCCTCATTCCATGCATCTCCTCCCTCTCCGGCAAGCACCCGTAAGTTCGTCCAGCTTGGTGAGTCTTTTTTCCCTTATTTTATATTTTTTTGGGTTTGATTTTGTTCGATTTGGTTACTTGGGTAGCTCACCGCCAGTGGCCGCGCCACCATTTTCCTCCGTCCGTCGAGTTTCCCTTCTCAAAGACCACCTCCCTTGGTTGCCGGCAGTCGGGGGAAGGCCGATTTGGTCAGGCCAAGGGAGAAGCAAGGGTGGGTTCGAGAAGAAGAGGAGAGAAGGTAGACAAAGAAAGAAAGAAAAGAAAGCGAGAAGCCCCTATTTCATGAAAAAAAAGAAAAGAAAAAGAAAAAGGAGAGAGAAGATAAGGAGAGAGAGAGAGGAGAGAGAGAAAGAGGAGAGAGAGGAGAGAGAAAGAAAGTGGAGAGAGAAAAAATGAAAAAATAAATAAATAAATAGTAGGGGGAGATAGAAAAGTCTCTCTTTAGAAATTTGAGAGTGGGGATCAACAGGAGGACCCTTGATGAAATTCATATAAAAGGTTGGGTTTTACAATTTACCTTAGGATTATTGACTTACATTAAATATATATATATATTTTTCTAGGGGAACAGCCCTCTGAATAGGAAGGTGTTGGGCAAGCTCCGAGTACAGTTTGATACCGGATATTTTTGGATTAGCTCTTGAAGGTAAGGATCTCTGGACCTAACCACCAATATATGTATATATATGTATTTATTTTGACATGATTTGATCCGTGTATATGAGTATTGGCATATATGGCTAGATTTGTATGGAATAGTTTGATATTTTTGTGTTGGATAGCCTGATGTTTGATGTTACTAGCTATGTTATGGTATTCCATGTATTATCAAATAATGTGATATTTGTATGAGTTGGACCATGATACAGTTATTGAAAAGCTATAAATGTTATGATTGGATAAGATGATATGGATAGATAAAGTGATAACGGTGTCTGGACTAGCCATGCCATGGGATCATGGAGTTTTGAGGTTGCCTGAGCCATGGGCTTTGTACATAGAATAGCCGGCCACGGGCGTTTAAAACATGGGACAGCCAAAGTCACGGGCTTTGTACGTGAGCTAGCCTGGCCACGGGCTTAGAATACATGGTTGATTGTGAGGTTGCCAGTCATGGGCGGTAGCATGACAATGGCTAGTCCAGAACCCTAAAGAAGAAGGAAAACTAATGAAAACATATAAAGAAAATATAATATTATGAAAGGTTTTTGATATACTTGATATATGATTGGTTTTAGTTGTATGATCGAAAATTTATCATTTTCCTGTTATATTATTGTGATCTTGCTGCTTTCAGTTTTTATATTAATATTGGTGTGATTGTGAGGGAACCTTACTAGGCTGTAGAGCTCACTCCCCACTTCTTGTTTTTTTTTCAGAGACTCAAGATGCTTAGCAAATATTGGGCTGGGCGTGAGATGGAACACATCGATATTTAGTTTTGTTTAGTTAGTTAGTATTCTGGTTACTGATACTTGTTGTGAATCAGTAGACCAATTAGTGGTTTGACTTTATAAATGGTTAGTTTAATTGTTATTCAAATGTTTTATGTAGTATTGGTTATATGTTTGACTCTTGTGTACCTAGGCCTTGCATGATCTCTAGGATAAAACCTAGAGTTTGTGCGACCGATCGTGTAGCCGATTCCGGTGCTGGATTCAGGGCGTAACAGTGACAATGGCGACTCTAAATAGGGAAGAAGGCAATAGTGATGGAGAGGAACCACTTCTCATGGCCATGTGCATAGAGCGGTTTGGGATAGAGAGGATGATCAGAGGGCATGGCAGCTATAGTAGTAGCAATGATAAGGCATCATGGCGATGATGAGCAACGATGAAGCGACATCATGGAACAAGGAAGAAGAAGGCAATGGGCAGACTTTGAACGGGGAGGTGATGGTGATGGGGAAGTGGCAATGGGAGATGTTAAGCGACAGCATATGCAGCGAAGAAGATGGCATCTGGACAGCAGCGATGACGGGAGGCGAGGAGGATGGGGATGGTCCATGAAAATGGGCATGTAGATTAGTCTATGATGAACCGGCTACTCTAAAATCTATGTTGATCTTGATTTTTAATTGATTTTGGATTTATTTAAGCTCTGATCTGGCTCCAATTTGCATTCTCTTTACCTGCATATCAAGCTGTTTAAGTTGGCAAGCTTCTAAATCAATAATTCTATAAAATCTCTAGGGTTTTAAATATCTTTAGTAATTTTAATATAATAGCCAAATGAGGAAGAAACGTAAACTAAATTTTTCATTGAACATTTTAATGGGTGTGTGGTACTTCGTCTCGACATTTATTTTTTATTAATATGCTCTAATTTTATATTTTTTAAAAAAAATATTTTCAAAATAATTAATTTTATAAGAAAGTCTAGTTTAATCATAAAATTAGTATTTTTATAAGATGTTAGTATCATTAATTACTTAAAATACTTAAAATAAATATATAAATAGATGACTTATCAATGGCTTCTACTTACTTTAGGATAGCATAGTTGTTAGTTTTACGTTAGTTTTCTTATCAAATCTATAATCAGATAATACTGATTTGCAACATATACAGTTGGATCATATGAGTGAGGCTGGTATATCTCTTTTGAGCAAATAAGATTTATTGTGTGGTCAAAAAATAGGGAAGCTTGGTTTTTGTGAATATTGTATCTATGAAAAGTAGTATAGAGTCAAGTTCAGCACAGCTATCCACAAGACAAAAGGCATATTAGATTATATCCAATCTAATCTTTGGGATCAAGCAGCTATTCAATATAAAGGCAGTTCTTGGTATTTATTGAGTTTTATTGATGATTTTTTGAGAAGAGTTTGGGTATATTTTTTGAAGCATAAGAATGAAGTTTTTCATACTTTTAAGAAGTGGAAATTATTTGTTGAGAAATAGGATGGCAAAAAGATTAAGCGATAGACAACCGATAATGACATGTAGTTTTGTGAGGATTAGTTTAATGAGTTTTGCAAGATTTAAGATATTATGAGACATCGTATAGTTGAAATATGCCACGGTAGAATGATGTTACAAAATAAATGAATAGAACTTTTTTAAAGAGAGTATGGTGTATGCTTTCTCAATCCAGTTTTCTCAGGATTTTGGATTGAAGCTATTAATATGGCCTGCTGCTTGGTGAATAGGTCTCCATCCACTACTATTGAGATGAAGACTCATATTGAAGCATGGTCCAATATGCCTACTGATTATTCTATTTTGAAGATATTTGGTTATCTTTCTTACACACATATCAATGGTAGTAAACTTGAAAAAATAGCAAAGAAATGTATCTTCCTTAGTTCGTAATCTAAGATAAATGGCTATAGATTGGGGTGTATTGAGCCTTACTTAGAAATTTATAATAAGTAGAGATGTTATCTTTGATAAAAAGGCTATATATACTTTATTTGAGAAAGGAGTTAATTGCTACAAATAAATAACATGGTGTTCACAGGCAGGTGCAGTTCGAGGTTAGACCTTAAGTTCATCCATCACATAGTAATACTTCGGTTCAGTTAGTCCAGAATGATGAGCTTGAAATTATTGATGAGATAGATGTCCTGCAAGAGCAACAGTATATACCATAGCCACTAGTAGATTGAGGGGATAAATTAGACTCCCATAGAGATATGCATATGCAAATTTGATATTTTATGCATTGTTTGTGGTAGAGTCTATTAATTGGTTATCATAAGGCCATCACTAGTAGTAAGTCTACACAGTGGTCATTGCTATGAGTGAGAAATTGAGTCTCTTCATAAAAATTAGATATAAGAGCTTATGAAACCATCAAAGGACTAGAAGATTATGGCCACAAATAGATCTTCAAGAAGAAAGAAGGAATCCCAAAGATTGAAGCACCAAGGTACAAAGCATGCTTGGTTGCAAGGGGCTATAGTCAAAAAGAAGGTATAGACTTTAATGAATTTTTTCTCCTATTATAAAACATAGCTTTATTCATGTGTTGCTTGCTATTGTTGCATTATTTAACTTAGAGCTTGAATAGCTTGATGTCAAGGTAGCTTTCTTGTATGTTGAGCTTGAACAATAGATTTATATACAACAGCCAAAGGGATTTGTTATGCAAGATAAGGAAGACTATGCTTGTCTATTGAGAAAATATTATATAGTTTGAAGCAATCTCCTAGACAATGGTATAAGCGATTTGATGTATTTATGCTTAGACCACTACAAGAAAATTAAGTATTAATGAAGCCTATTAGAGACACCTAACCAGTCATTGCTAATAACAATTTTACCAACCATTAAAATGATAAATAAAAATTTATCGCTAATACTATTAGCAACAGAAAATCAACTTTTAGCGACTGCACAAGCTATCACTAAAAATTTTAAATTATTTTTAAATTCTAAAAAAATTATTAGTGATATTTTTTTTAATTTTTAGCGATGGTAATAGCCATTGCTAAAACTTTATTTTAAAAAAAAAATATATTAGCAATGTAATTTTTTATAAGCGACAGTAGTTGTCCATTGCTAATACAAAAATTGATGTACTTGCGATGGTAAGATCTATTATTGCTAATGTTGTTGATAATACTCCCTCATTTTTTTATCATCCTTGCCCGATCAAATTCCAAAAACTTCCTTTTTGCCCCCACCTGCCTTCCCTTCCTCGCCCTCTTTTGCCGGTGCTCGCCATCTCGTGCCAATGCTCCCCCTACTGGCTACCACACTCTCTCGCCCCCAACCCTGGGCACTTCTCCCCACTAGCCACTATACCTCGATGCTCCTCCCTCTTATTGGGAATTGTGTTCCAAAGCCAATCATCTAGACTGTAGACAGTTGTGCAATTTATATATTGGATATGAATTTTGATATAAATAAAAGTTATGTTTTGGCAGTTCATCATAGGTGCATTTTTCTTAATATAAACTCTTGGATGATGAAGTCCTTAGAACTTCCTTGTACTTGATATAGAGAGGATATATCGAGTAGTTCTTAAATTATTCATGATTAAATAACACATTATCATAGGACGACTATGTATCAAGTATAGATCGTTGTATGTCATATAGGTTGGTTATCCTCTTAACCAAGGAATGTGGAGACATTAGTATGACATGCAAGTGAAGTGTATGACATTTCACTGAACGTGACCCATTTAACAGAACTTCCTTTCCTATCAAAGGATTGTTTGCGAAGGGATATGGATATATGTGTCCCTCAGACCTAAGATCACCATGGTAGCTTGTAAGCAACTCACTGTGCTTTGGCACCGAACTCCCCAAATTTCTAATTCAATCTTGAAAGGTTGCTGGGACAGTTAAGTACTTATGGAGCAATGGTAGGATCAAGATGGGATTGAACTCTCCAAATTGATTGGAGTGAATGACTCACTGATGTCTCAATATAGTAAAACCTTGGCCAGGGTAGTTCTAATGAAGAGTAACTGAACCTGCAAAATTGAGACATATGTTTGGATGAGCTGATCTAGGATTGGCAGTCTAACCCTAAGTCATCTAGAGCATTAAGTGGTCAAAGGGATGAATTATATAGTAACCATATGCCACAGATTTTTGATGGTTGCTCTGCAACTTCGACATATCCGGACGTCGGGTGTCATTGCTAGATAGCAACTTTGATTGGTATTGAAATTATTCCAGTGCTACCAGTTTAGTGTTCGAACCAATGAGGTCACATACCATAGGGATAACTACTTGACCTAATAGCTGATTGACGATTGGAAATTATCTAAGTATCAAAATTTCATGAGATGAAATTTTACCTATGTGTCAATATTTCAATGTGTCGACACATGGACTTAACTCATGAGTCGACACTTGGCTTCACAAAAGTTGTGAAATTATTTTTTCATTTATTTTTAATGATGTCTTAGAGGTCTAATATGCAATATAATTGTTTCTAAACTCAATTTTATTGAATTGCAAATTTACTAGCTCGAATCGAATCGGATTTGATTCGGAATAGTTTTGGGTCAACTCGGGTTGAACCAAAATTGGTGCACCTTATCCATTTGAGTTGGAAATTAGATTTTAAACTCAAATATTAATTAATTTCGAATTATCAGTTTAATTTTCGAATTTAACCTGATATTTGAAATTAGTGGTTGGATAATTGCTCTCCTCAACTCCCTCCCCACTAATTCTCCCCATAACTCTCACCCACCTTCCTCTCTCTCTCCTATAAGATAGGGGCTGTTTTAGGACATGGTGGAATGCAGGAAATGAAAGGTTTTTGGCTGAAAAAGCTTTGGAAAAATTGAGAGAAAAAGGAGAAAAAGCTAGAGTGGTTTTCTACCAAAAGTTGGGAGGAGAAATCTAAGGGTATTGGGTATGCGATTGCCTAGTGCTCTAGGCTGGGAAAGAGAGTCTGGGATGGGTTGTTTTTAGAGTATTTCTCACCTCCATTATGTTCTTCGGTGAGGTGAGGAGTCTCCATGTTCGAGAAAAAAAATCGGCTACCGAGGAGTTTCCGGAGGTAGCACTTCGGAAAGCGCTAGTCAAGCAAATCCCTAGTGTGAACTACCCGTGGAGGCCAGACGATTATGTGGCTGGTAGAGCTTCATCCACCTCTTCACTTGGTGATTTGAGAGCATCATCCATTCCATCTTTCACTGCTGCAAGGAGTTACTTTGCCTCTTCAAAAGGTGTGCATCAAAAGGTTTGATACGGTAGGTTCATGTTTTATATTGTACATTGCTGTTTATGTCATATTACATTGATAGGCTTTACTTTGCCTCTTCAAAAGGTGTGCATCAAAAGGTTTGATACGGTAGGTTCATGTTTTATATTGTACATTGCTGTTTATGTCATATTACATTGATAGGCTATGTAGAAAGTAGTTTCTATATCATGTTTAGATTAAAATAGTTTAATCTTTACTCTTCCACTGCAATGCATGTTAAAAAGGTTTTAAAATGCATATCTTTTGCCTGCTTATGCTTCCCTTCAAATGGTATCGGAGCGGAGGTTGATATTGACATGATTAGTTTTGTACAATATATTCCATGTTATCCTTAGTAGAATCCTGTATTGGATGGAAACATCAGGGCATCTGGTTATAGGAGATAGTAGGGTTTAAAGGCCCTCACTTCCCATTTAAGGGGGTCTCCTATAGCATGTTAGGGTGCCAAAAGGAATCAAAATGGAGTTGTAGATTAAAGCTAGTTTAATCTAACATAGGAGATTAAAATTGTTTAATCTTGGTTTGTTCTAAATTTGATGACATAAAGGTTTAGATTAGACTTAAAAAGAGTTTATAATTATGTTAAAAGTTGTTTTAACATGAAAAATCAATTTTAGAAGTAATTTTTATAAAAGTTTACTCACAGAAAATAGAAAATCAAAAGTTCAAAATTTGATGTAAAATCGATTGACATTAATCTTGAAACTATTTCAATGATTAAAAATGTTAAACTTGATTTAGAATTAAATTTTCTAATGACTAGAGAGATCTAAGAATTTGATTTGAAGATCTTAAGTCATCTGAACCAAACTTGGGTTAAATGGGATGGGCTAGGAATAGATCCTTAATTGGGTTAGACCTAAGATTAGATGAATTGGATTAATTAGAGATAAGAAACTAATCGAAAGTTAAATTAGGTTTCATTTCTCTATAGTTTCTAATAGTTAGAAAGTATGATCCAAACATCTAAAAGGATCTATTGTGGCTCAGTGATTAATCTGGTTCTTTAAGTCTAATCTGGTCAAGGAAGGTGAACCGAATTGGTGTCTAGGCAAGCAGCCTTATAGTCTATGGTTATGAGGGTATCTCTTACCTAGCTAGCTCACTTGTAGCTAGTGTTTAAGGAAAGATGGTTAATGCCGGAACTCGTACCTTGATCGTGCTTACCTGGCCGATATAGCTAACCGGAATTCACTTATGTGAAGCTTACTGAATTTGATTAACCAATGTCACCTAAGGTTAATCAAATTTGTCTGATTTTAGATGCCCATGGACCAAGATGTTCATGAACCTTCTACAAGTTAGTGGAAGGATTCTTGATCATGGTCCATGTATTCTTCACAAGTCATTTTTTTTAAATCCTCTAAATTATTAGGTCCTTAAAAAGATGAAGTTATAGGAATAACTGAGTCTTAGCCTTCCATTAAGTTGGGTTGCAATGTGTCCTTTAGTTGGATGATCATCGGCAGTACCAAAGACGGGTGGTCATCAGGCTATTGGAATTGCCATTCATAATATGATGGCTTAGTGCAACTCTCTTAATGGTGGTCAGGTGAGCCGGTCAAAGTCGGGCTTGATCATTCATTAGTTAGAAGCACTTATTTAGTCATGTTAATGGTTGGATCTAACTAGGACCTTCTTTAGTAGGAAGCCCAAAGGCCGTTTGAAGTGCTCCTGGGGCAAAATCTGAAATACTAGAAATTGCTTGGAAGAAGCAATTTGTTAATTGAACCTACCTTTAGGTTCATGTGGGTGAGCCGGCCAAAGTCGAGCTCATGTGGCACCTTTAAGATTCTAATACCCACTAAGGACTTAAGTGTAATTCCTCGGATTGAAGGTAGAGGCTACTAATCTGAATAAAATATGTGGGAAGACCTTTAGACTAAAGTCTATGTCTTTAGGATTAAAATTAAAATTCATATACTAATTGGTCTTATGGTTTTCCTTTCAGGAAAATGTCTGCCAACTTGTCCCTCCGCTCATTGCTTAACAATGAAAAACTTTCTGGCCCAAACTTCGATAATTGGTATCGAAGGCTTAAGATTATCTTAGAGCACGAAAGGATCCTGTATGTTGTATCGGATCCAGCACCTGAGGTCCCTGCAGCCAATGCTCGTACATCTGTCAGGGACACTTATCAGAAGTAGTTTTTTGATAGAACTACTGAAGTTGCATTATGCTGGCAGCTATGAATGATGAGTTCAGTCACAAATTTGAGGAGGCCCAACCAGAGGAAATCTTGCAAAAGTTACAAAAATCCTTTGGCATGCATGACGATGTAGAGTGGTACAGGACTTCTTGTGCCATCTATAATGCCCATATGCGAGATGGGGCATCGATAACTAATCATGTATTGTACATGACTGAGTTATTTGAATGCCTGGCTAAACTTGGATGTCCCCTACATGAACAACTGGAAAAAGATGCTATACTGAATTCTTTGTCCCCTTCTTACCTTAGTTTCCTTGATTACTTCCGGATGCATAGGCCTGTAGTGAACTACCATAGTCTGTTGGGGTTACTACAGAATTATGAGAAGGACCACAACCTCAATAAGGGGTTGGTATACTTGGTGGGAGGAAATAGGGCAGTGTGTCGTCCCCTTGGGAAAGGAAAGAAAAGTAAAATGAAAAAGATCAAAAAGGTGCAGAGTGTTGGTGGGGCCAGTCAGGCTAGGAAGAAAAAGGTAGACCAGAGTTAGGCGAAGTGCTTCTACTGTAAGAAGCAGGGTCACCGGAAGAGGAATTATCCTCTGCATATTACGTCCCTTGACCCAAACAGGCCGAAGAAGAGGAAGCAGCAAGATGTTGCATAAGGTATTTAATGGGGGACAAATCAAGTGAGGATCATCGATGAACTAAGAAGTCGCCGAAGATTAGGGTATCCTATTTTTTTTCTTGATTTTATTTTTTTCTATGGTGGTGGCGAAGGAAAAATAGAGATGGAGGGTAGAAAAATTGGACACTCTAGGACTTGAGACTTACATTCACGGAGAGATCTCTCACCTCTAGGGCATCTCACCCACCCCACTACATGAGCCTAGGGCATCCCACCCATCTCACTACATGCGGAGCCTAGGGCATCCCATCCAAATCGCTACCGGGGCCGTGAAGGAAAATCCATAAGACCATAGAGGGGACTCGACGGGGAAGGGGATAACTAGGGCCTTATGCCCCTCAACGCTTAAAAGTGAAGGCATAGGGTCTCACACCCCTCGATGCCCGAAAACGAAGAAAGACGGGCCTCTCACCCTCCCCATACGGGGTGAACGAAAAGAAACACTCTTTTCTAAAAACTCACTTTATTAACCAAACTATTTTTTTATAAAGGATTGAGGATGGTATTTATAGACCTGTCCAACCCTCATTTTAATTTGAATACAAGATAAAAAGTTAGGGATGATTCAAATTCAAATACAAGATAGGATAAGGCCTATCCATATCTCAATCCTAACCAACCAAATCCTAATTCAAATTTCAAACAATCGATAAAGAAAAATCCTAGATTTATTATAGATATGCTTCAAGATTTGTGCAGCTCCAAGATTCATGCTTACTTCGGGATCCATGCTGGTGATGTCCCATCAGTATTTATATGATAAATCCCTATACCTATTATTTTTGTGATATTGCTAATTGGGTACTTGATACTAAGAGTCCTTACCATGTTTGCAATAAATTGCAGGGACTTCGAATTAGTAGGAGGTTCAAGGACAGGAAAAGGTTTCTGAACGTTGGAGATAGAAGTCGAGTTCTAGTTCTGGCATTAGAAGATTTCTCTCTTGTTTTTGAATCTTGTAAAATCATTTTACATGACTACCATTATTATCCTACATTTCTTATAAACATTGTCTCTGTAGGCTTATTGGCCAAAGAATGTTTTAAACTTTCAATAAAGAGAAATGTTTGCAACATTACTTTGAATGGTTCAGTTATAATGAATGAAAATTTGGTAAATGGCATTTACTTTCTATCACAACCTGTGAATGTAATGTACACGACAAGCAAATGCCCTAGAATAGATAATGTCAGCGATGCTTATCTCTGGCATTATAGCCTATGTCATATAAACAAGAACATAATAAACAAGTTGAGACAGGGTCTCTTAAAGGTAAATGATTTTGAATCATTACCTACCTGTGAATCTTGTTTACTTGAAAAAATGATCAAGTCATCTTTTTCTAAAAAAGGTGAAAGAGCCAAAGAAATTCTAAGTAAAGTACATACGAATATATGTGGACCTATGAATTCAGTGCTAGAGGTGGGTATAATTATTTCATTACTTTTACAGATGACCTATCTAGGTATGGTTATGTCTACCTTATGAGACATAAGTCTGAGTCATCTGAAATGTTCAAATGATATCATAATGAAGTTAAAAAGCAAACTAGAAAGAGTATAAAGTCTCTTCGATCTGATCGAGGAGGCGAATATCTTTCCAGTGAGTTTCTGACTTATCTTCAAGAGAATGTGATCTCTCTCAATGGACATATCCGGGGATATCCTAACTGAAGGTACGTTTGAAAGGAGGAATAGGACTTTGTTGGACATGGTCCGGTCCATGATGGGCTTTGCCACTCTGCCTATCTCTTTCTGGGATTATGCCCTGGAGTCTTCCTATTATCTTTTTAATAGGTCTCCTAGCAAGTCTGTGGACAGGACTCCATATGAGATGTGGTCTGAACAGAAACTGATGCTCTAACACCTTAGGGTCTGGGGGTGTCCAGCCTATGTTAAGCATTTGCAGACTGATAAACTAGGACCTAGGTCTGACCGCTGCCTATTCGTTGGGTATCCGAAAGAGTCTAAAGGGTATTTCTTTTATCTGCCTGATGAACAAAAGCTATTTGTTAGTCTTGGGGCTATCTTTTTGGAAAAAGAGTTTCTTAGTGAAGGAATTGTAGCCACTAAGATTGAACTTAGTAAAGTTCAACAGGTAGAAGAACCAGCACATTTAGGAGACACTTCAGAATCGGATTTGACTAATTCAAATCCGGAGCCCATTGAGCACCCATTAAGGAGATCTAGTAGAGTACCGTGTCAATCGGACAGATACTACAGTTTCTTGGTCCAAAACGGAGATCCCATTGAACTTGATGAAAATAATGAGGATCCGATCACTTATATGGTTGCTCTACAAAGGTTTGACTCTGATAAGTGACTGGAAGCCATGAAATTCAAAATGGAGTCCATGGAGATCAATAATGTGTGGACAATAGTTGATCCACCTGAAGGGATAAAACCCATTGGGTGTAGATGGATTTTCAAAAGAAAACAAGACACAGATGGAAGGGTAGAGACCTACAAAGCCCGTCTGGTTGCTATGGGGTATCGTCAACATTATGGTATTGACTATGATGAGACATTTTCTCCTGTGTTAATGCTCAAATCCATTCGGATTATGCTTGCTTTAGTTGCATACTTCAACTATGAAATCTGGTAAATGGATGTTCGAACAGCCTTCCTAAATGGTGAGCTAGAAAAGGAGGTGCATATGATGCAACCTGAAGGGTTCACATCCACATATAAGTCTAAGGTTTGCAAGCTCCAAAGATCTATCTATGGACTGAAGCAAGTGTCCAAGAGTTAGAACATGCAATTTGATAAGTGTATCAAGTCATATGGCTTCGTTATGAATGGAAAAGAACTTTGCATTTATAAGTGGGCTAATGGTTGTATGGTAGTATTCCTTGTATTGTATGTAGATCACATTCTCTTAATCGGGAATGACATCCCTACACTGCAGAGAATAAAGGTCTGGTTATCATCTCAGATCTCTATGAAGGACTTGGGTGAAGCCTCCTACATTCTAGGGATGAAGATCTATAGAGATAGATCTTCGAGACTTCTGGGACTATCCCAGTCAACATACATTTAGTACAAAAAAAGTCGCATATACCCATGCTTTTTAGACATGTAAAATACATACATAAACAAAAGTTCAAATTCTAAAAAAATGTTATATATATATCCATGTTTGGCAAACATGAAAATACTATAATCAATTTATAACTTACATTTCAACTATTAAACGTGAGTAAATCAAATATAATGGATAAACATTGGTATGCCAAGAAAAGAGTATTCAAAAAAATTAATATGATCCCAAGTCTAGAGCTATTCCAAACTCAGATATGATTAACTCTAACATAAATGGATCAAATCTAGATATTTAATATCTAGACTCGAGATCCGACTAAAAATATAATATAATATATATTTAAATAATATAATATAATATAATGTAATATGACATATTTTATAATTTATTATAATATATTATTTTATATTTTAAATATTAAAAATATAATTACACTATATTATAATTTATCATAATATATTAAAATATATCATATTATTTTATATTCTATTATATTTAATATAATGCCAAATATTGACTTTAGTTATATTAAACCATATTACTATTTAAGAATATTATCTAGCCTAGCCTGGCCCAGTTTCATGAGATATGAATCAGATACAAGATAAATTGGCAGATGCAAGAAAAAATTCAAAATTTATCAATATAAATATTACCTATCTTATTTAATAGGTTTAAGTTTTACCTCACAACTTTATCATTACATAAAAGAGTCGTTCCAAGCTAATCAAGCTAATATGCTGGTTGGGAGAGAAAAATAGGAGACAAAAAAGGTTTTTTTTTCTTGATTGAGTTTTTTTAAAGAATAAAAAATAAAATTTATATTTTAAAAAAATTAAAACTTTAAAATTTCTCTTTTATCCCTTAAATTTTTTTTAAAAAAGTTTTTTTCCTTACCTACCATCTTGGTGGTAAATCCATTCATCTTTTTCAATTTCATCCAACCCCCCTTTCATGAGCCCAACTAAACAAAGTTAAGATGGATTACAAGCCTTGCGTGGACTGCGAGGATGCCTCTTTTATTGTTTTTTTGTCATCGCTTCGTTTTCTCTTCTCGTCGAATCTGAACCCTTCTCTCCTTGGCCTCAAGCAAACTCCACTACATGATGGCTGCAAACTAGCTCGCGTCGGTACTCCTCACCACCTCCGGTCGACCCGTCTTCCTTCCCGGCGAGGTCGAGCGCTGCCTCCTATCTGCCGTCGACCTCGAAGCCAAGGAGAACCCTGCCCTCCCCACCTTCCGATCGGGCCTTCTCATCCTCACCTCCCGCCGGATCTTATGGATCAACGAATCCTCCACCTCTGACCATGCCATCCCCCTCGCCACCGTGGTCCACGCATTTCCCCCTAAGAAGTCGCTTAGAGCATGTTCGCCAGCCTCAGGATCTGGATCCAGGTATCAGCATCGTCGGACGAGATGGTCGAGGAGAAGGGGATGCGGTCGGAGATGGTCATGATCGTGATGAGGGGGAAGACGGACCCTGATGTGTTCTATGGGAGGTTGCTGGAGGTCTTGAGGTCGAGGATGTAGGAGGTGTCTGAGAGATCGGAGGGAAGGGAGTGGGGATCGGGATCCGGATCGGGATCGGGATCTGGATCTGGATCAGGGGAGGGGTTGGCGAGGGTGAGGATGCCAGTTGTGGGGGTTTTGGGGATTCTCAGGAAAGAGCAAAAAATATGAGAGAGCATGGACAAGAGCTTGCAGAGGCCTTCCACAACCTGAACGCTCTCATTGTTCGTAATTGATTTCCATTCTTTTTTTACTATTTTTTCGTTTGAAGTTAAAGGAATACTATATTCTATAATCTTAGACTGCTTTGGCAGGAAAATGAAAAGGAATGAAGTCTTGTTTAGGAAAAAAAGTATTTAATAAAAAATTATAATAAAAATTAAAAAAAAATAAGGTAAAGCATCTAAGAATGTTTCAAAGGTTTAATAGAAGGAAGTTATAGATAGTTGATCTATTCTATAATGGCAGGTATATAGAAATTATTATTTTTCATTGGTTGAGATCAATTTTTTATAATAATTAATGTCGATTTTAAATTTTGGTATATATGGAATAATGATAGAAAAGGACAGATATCAATATTGATGCAAGAAGAAGTACAAGTATCTCCATTATGTAGGAACAAGGAGTTTCGTGCAAATCAATCATATGAAATCTATCCAAATTTCTTTAAGTGCTTACTTTAAGAAATATGTGTTATGTTCAACTAATTTTTTCTTATGTTGTATACTCAGTTCAAAAAGACAGGAAAAAAATTAAGCCATCCCTGCATGCGGGTGAAGACATGTACTAGAAAGAATGATAAACCTGTAAATGATGCTGCTGCTGGACTAATTGTACGTATCCTTTATTAGTTAATTAAACTATAAGTCTATCTTATTTTTTATTATAATATTTATTTCTTGTAATTAATACATACATGTTTACTGTAACCAAAAGGAAATGTTTAAAGATGCAGAAGAGGATGAAGTATTTTCTAAACAGTTTGGCAAAGAAAAACTAGACATGATCCGTTGCTTAGGGATAGGACCAACTCCCAATTCATTGTGGGGCTCTAAAATAACAAATAAAGTCTTGAAAAAGGAAAATGAGAGTTTGCGTAAAATGGTTAATAACTTGGCAAGTCAAGTTGAAACTCTTTCAGTCCAAGTAGCAAATATTTATGGTTCAACAGTTTCGGTGAGTACTTTAGTTAAATGTGTAATTCTTTTTTTATTTCTATATGAATGAGATTGGATAACTTAATCTTTATTTTTAGAATTATTCTAGCTTTTTGAAAATATGAAAATATCATGGAAGAACTCGATGACCTTTCATTCTACTTGCTATTTGATTGATGAATTTAACTTGTTATTGTACTTATTTATTAATAGGGTATTGTCAACATGAAAGAAGCTGATGATCATTCACCAAAGATAGATAAAATATCATCTGTCGGTAGCAAACATAATCTAGAGGTATCCATGATATCATTATTTTATGCAATACTTGTAATTTAATATTTTTTAAGAAAGTTAGCTAACTCTATTATTTCTAGAATGATGATAGAGTTGAACTAAATTTATCTCAAGTAAACATATCATCCATTCTTGAATCATCTAAAATTATAAGTAAAATTTATTTTAATGAATTTACAGATTTTAATAGAGTGGTTCAATGTTATTAAGTGGTGAATCATCAAGACTTATTCATTATATTATATGAAATCAATACTTGTAGGATGAAGAAGTAATTTTATTGGATATCTCACAGAAAGAAGTAAGCAAAGGAACATTTATTTCTGATGATAAAGACAAGATCTTGATGGACAAAAGTTTGAGAGATATGTTTTATGAGGTTTCTGTTTCTTATGCAATTGAGCTCGATGCACCATTGCTTGTAAAGGACAAAAGTCGATCTTTAATAAAGCATACTGTGGGCACTCACATTATATAATGAAAAGATTATATATGTATATGTGTACATTATTGGTTTAATAATGATTTATACTAGCTCAGAAATGATGTATATTTATATAATTCATTTCTTTTGCAGATTCAAGTAATATAATGGAAGGTGTCAATGAAGATATGAAGATTTTGCAAAGTTTACTTTTTCTTTATTCTCTTTATAATGTAGCAAAATAGTTGAAACTTATTTTATGATATATTTTGAGTTCTAGTATTTACTTTTTTTTAAAATTAATACTATGTTTTGTTTCTTGTTTTTTGGATTTTGATGAAATTAACAAAGTTGTTGAGACAATATTTTTATGAGACTGCCACTATGCATGTTCAACTATATTTAAAATAATGATGAAAATTATCTTGTTTGTAGTTATGTTACGTCTTTCTATTTTTATTTGTTATTATAGATGATCCATATTTTGAAATTAGATTGAGCAGGACCATATTTAATTATATACCGATGTTTTATTATTGATAGTACAGGTTCATTTATACCCATGCTTTGTTAATTTCAAAGAATTCTAATTTATGTGTATATAATTACCCATGTTTTATAAAGGAGGGTATAGACTTGATTTACACCCATGTATATAATCTTACCTATGTTAGATATTACGTGGGTAAATAATGCTTACATACACGGAAAAAAAAACTTGGATATAAGCTACACCCACGCCGGACATACCTACATTTAACCAAACGTGTGTACCAACATGGATGTAGGCATATATCTACATTTTTTAAGCTTTTATCCATGTATTTTTCACGTGGGTGTAGCTCAGTTTTTTTGTAGTATATATTGATACCATACTGAAAAGGTTCAGCATAAAAAATTCTAAGAAAAGCTATCTTTTGATAGGCCATGGAATTACTCTCTCCAAAAAGGATTATGCATCAACTCCTGAGGAGAGAGAGCGTATGAGTAGAGTCCCATATGCTTCAGTAATGGGATCTATAATGTATGCAATGACATGTACTAGACCAGACGTGGCATACTCACTAGGAGTAGTGAGCAGATACCAGTTTGACCAACGTGAAGCGCATTGGAAGGTGGTAAAAACCATCCTAAAGTATTTGAGAAATACTAAAGACCAATGGCTTATCTATGGAGAGCCTGACTTAAAACTTATTGGTTATACCGATTCAAATTTTCTGTCAGATAGAGATGATAGTAAAAGTGTATCGGGCTATGTATTTACCCTAAATGGAGGAGCCGTCTGCTGGAAAAGTTTCAAGCAATACACAGTATGGACTCGGTTTGCGAAGCAGAATACATTGCAGCATCAGATGCAGCGAAGGAAGCTGTGTGGCTATGAAAGTTCTTAGGCGAGCAGGGAGTGACACCTTCCCTGGATGGCCCTGTTCCAGTATTTTGTAATAGCATTGGAGCCATAGCTCAAGCCAAAAAGCCAAAGTCCCATTAGCATACAAAGCACATTCTACGCCGCTACCACCTCGTGTGAGAGATTGTGGCACAAGGGGACATCGACCTTCAAAAGATCGATGGAAAGGAAAATCTGGCCGACCCCTTTACTAAAGAAGTCAGAATTCAAATGTTTAAAGATTTTAATTGGAAAATAGGAATGCAATTCTATACTGATTGGCTTTAATCCAAGTGGGAGTTGTAGGGAATTGTGTTCCAAAGCTAATCATCTAGGCTGTAGATTGTTGTGCTATTTGTATATTGGATATGAATTTTGATATAAATAAAAGTTATCTTTTAGAAGTTAATCATAGGTGCATTTTCCTTAATATAAACTCATGTGTGATGAAGTCCTTAGAACTTCCTTGTACTCGATATAGAGAGGATATATCGAGTAGTTCTTAAATTATTCACGATCGAATGATACATTGTTATTGGACAACTATGTATCAAGTATAAATCATTGTATATCATATAGGTTGGTTATCCTCTTAACCAAGGAATGTGGAGACATTGGTATAACATGCAAGTGGAGTGTATGACATTTCACTGAACGTGACCCACCTAACGAAACTCCCTTTTTTGTCAAAGGGTTGTTCGCGAAGGGATACGGATATATGTATCCCTCAAACCTGAGATAAACATGGTAGCTTGTAAGCAACTCACTGTGCTTTGGCACCGGACTCCCTAAATTTCTAATTCGATCTTGAAAGGATGCTGGGTACAGTCAAGTACTTATGGAGCAATGGTAGGATCAAGATGGGATTGAACTCTCTGAATTGATTGGAGTGAATGACTCACTAATGTCTCAATATAGCAAAATCTTGGCCAAGGTAGTTCTAGTGAAGAGTCACTGAACTTGCAAAATTGAGACATATGTTTGGATGAGTTGATCTAGGGTTGGCAGTCTAACCCTAAGTCATCTAGAGCATTAAGTGGTCAAAGGGATGAATTATATAGTAACCATATGCTAGAGATTTTTGATGGTTGCTCTGCATCTTCAACCTATCCAGACGTCGGGTGTCATTGCTAGATGGCAACTTCGATTGGTACTGGAATTGTTCCAGTGCTACCGACTTAGTGTTCAAACCTATGGGATCACACACCATAGGGGTAACTACTTTACCTGATAGCTGATTGATGATTGGGAATTATCTAGGGATCAAAATTTTATAAGATGAAATTTTACCTATGTCAACATTTCAATGTGTCGACATATGGACTTAACACATGAGTCAACACTTGGCTTCACAAAAGTTATGAAATTATTTTTTCATTAATTGTTAATGATGTTTTGGAGGTCTAATGTGCAATATGATTGCTTCTAAACTCAAAATGATTGAATTGCAAATTTACTAGCTCAAATTGAATCAGATTTGATTCGGACTAGTTTTGGGTCAACTCGGGTTGAACCAAAATTGGTGCACCTTATCCATTTGAGTTGGAAATTAGATTTTAAACTCAAATATTAATTAATTCCCAATTATCAATTTAATTTTGAATTTAACCTGATATTTAAAATTAGTGGTTGGATAATTTCTCTCCTTAACTCCCTCCTCACTAATTTTCTCCATAACTCTCACCCACCTTCCTCTCTCTCTCCTATAAGATAGGGCTGTTTTAGGATGTGGTGGAATGCAGGAAATGAAAGGTTTTTGACTAAAAATGCTTTGGAAAAATTGAGAGAAAAAGAAGAAAAAGCTAGAGTGGTTTTCTACCAAAAGTTGAGAGGAGAGATCTAAGGGTATTGGGTGTGCGATTGCCTAGTGCCCTAGGCTGGGAAAGAGAGTCTGGGAAGGGTTGTTTCCAGAGTGTTTCCCACCTCCATTGTGTTCTTCAGTAAGGCGAGGAGTCTCCACATTCGAGAAAAAAAATCGGCTACCAAGGAGTTTCCGAATCTAGCACTTGGAAAGCACTGGTCAAGCAAATCCCCGGTGTGAACTACCCATGGAGGCTAGACGATTATGTGGCTGGTAGTGCTTCGTCCACCTCTTCATTTGGTGATTTGAGAGCATCATCCATTCCATCTTTCACTGCTATAAGGAGTTGCTTTGCCTCTTCAAAAGGTGTACATCAAAAGGTTTGATACGGTAGGTTCATGTTTTATATTATACATTGTTGTTCATGTCATATTACATTGGTAGGCTATGTAGAAAGTAGTTTCTATATCATGTTTAGATTAAAATAGTTTAATCTTTACTCTTCCACCGCGATGAATGTTAAAATGGTTTTAAAATGCATATCTTTTGCCTACTTATGCTTTCCTTCACCTCCCTCGCTGGTGCTCCCCTTTCACCAGTGCTCCCCCTACTGGCTGCCACACTCCCCTGCCCCCACCCCTAGTGCTTCCCCCTCATCGGCTCCCACACCTCAATGCTCCCTTATCCCTCACCAGTGCTCCCCCTCCCTCACCGGTGCTCCTCTTGTCGATCACCATACTGCCCCACCCCAACCCCCTAGTGCGCCCCCTACCGACCGCCATAACCCCCGGTGCTCCCTCCTCCCTCGTCAATGCTCCCTCTCCCTTGCTAATTCTCCCTCATCCATCGTTGGTGCTTCCCCTGCCAACCACCACACTACCCCAGCCCCCCTTGGTGCTCGCCCCCACCCCCCACCCACAATGCTCCCTCTATCAACCACCACACCCCTTGCCCCCCCTCTAGTGCTCCCCTCGCTAGTCGCCATACCCCCCTGGCCCCCTGAGGCACTCCCCATTGCTAGTTCTCTCCTTCCTTGTATGCTGGATCTACTAGGGATGGCAATGGGCCGGGTTCAGGCTGGGTGCATAACTATTCAAATCCAAACCCGAATAATCAATAAACTAACTAAACCCAGTCCAAACACTATCGAAACTGGGTTTTTTTATCCAAACCCATCTTAATCGGGTATCGAATATTTCGGGTTTACCTGGATCGAATCCAATTGAGTCATATTAAATATTTTTTTTCATTTTTGTCAACTTTAAAATCATCTACCATTTTATAAATCATACATATATTAAACAAATAAAATTTAACTATATTTTTAGTTCAACAACATTTAGTTTCGTATTCAAGAAAAATTTAAATTATCTTAAGCAAATAAAATTTAACAAGACTTAATTCAATACTTCTAAAATAAATAAAAATATAATATATATTAATTATATATATTTAAATATTAAAATAATTTGGGCCGGGTTCGGGTCAAGTGTATATCTACCAAGTTTCGGTCAAAATCTAAAATCAAGCATTCAGGTTTTATCCAAACCCAATCAAAGCATTCACTACCCAGCCCAATCGGGTTGGACCGGGTCGATACTCATGGGTTTGGGTTTTGTTGCCATCCCTAGGATCTGCCATCCTCCATCCATAGGACCCATCATCCATGGGATCTACCCTGAATTATGAGTATGGTTTGCCTTGCTTTGTATTGCGAGTATTAGCCACGACAATAGCAACAACACTAGAGTTGTCATTAAAAATTATTTTTTTAATATTTATTTATTTATTTAAATATTTATTTATTTAATTAGTTATTTATTTATTTATATAATTAATTAGATATTTATCAATTGATTTAATTAATTAGATATTTATTTATTTAATTAATTAGTTATTTATTTAATTAATTAGATAATTAATTAATTTTTAATTAATTAGATGTTAATTTAATTATGTAAATAAGTAATTAGGTGTGCATGTATGCATGTTTTGTATGGATGAGATTCGGGTCTCAGCATACAAAAGGGCTAGAATTAGGCTCAAGCCTATTCAATGGGCTTCGGGCTGGCCCAAAGTCCGACCAGGCTTTGAGCTAGTCCTGAAGTAGATCAGGCCAGGCTTGGGTCTAAAAATAAAGCCCAAGCCTGCTTGAAATGTATCCTTATACATTCCTAGCCAACTCGGAGGTGAATTATTCACTCGGTCATCAGATTCAGGGAGTTCCAAGGTTAACTCACCCAAGACTCTGTACTGGACTTAGATCCAAGCCAAGTCATCCGAGCCTAGTGTGGACTGGTATGTGTTGGGCCTAGAGATCTCCGATCACTCTTAAAATCCTTCTCTTCCGATGACCATTCACTCCTTAAACTCTCAAAACCTATAATGGCACAAAAAGAAGAAATAAGAGACGACAAACCTGCCTAAAAAGGGAAAAGCGGAAGACAGAGATGACCGAAAAGATAGAGGATTGCTTGAAAAAATTCTTAGTGGGAAGAATAAAAGAGGAAAAGAGGAAACTGGATGTCAATTACTATAGCGAGAGGTAGCAAGAGGATAAGCAAGAGAAGAAAAGTAGATGAAGAATGAAAAGAAGAAAAGATACCTCTTGTTATAGTAAGAAATGGGGAGATTTCAAAATCTAAGTCGCTTGAGACTGATAGGCATGCAGCACATGCAAGCTTGCATTGGTTTCCTTACAGCCGTCAAGCGCTAAAGTTAAATGCAATGTAGTGGTCGAGGTTTCATTCGTGCAAGGGCCAAGTGGTAACTAGCTCACTATTGACTTCATTCACTATGGAGATTCTTACTCTTTCTTCACTTTTAGTTATATCATTTGTATGATCATGGGCTAGCCTAATATTACTAAGGATAATTTCTGATCATGGATTAATTAATATTTTAATACATATGAACTGAATAAAGTTAATAGTTCATATGCATTGAAACATGAATTAATTCACGATCAGAGATTGTACTTGGTGATATTATGCTAGCCCATGATCTACAAATGATGTAAATTGTTGCCGTCTAAGTCGTCGTGGCCTATAGCGCTTGTCCAATGTCGGTTGATGGCTCTCCCGTCCAGCATTTGATGTGCATGCCTGAACCTACAAAAGAAAAGAGATCCGGGCTAGAGATTCCGGTGGGAGCACTCCAACGATCAAGTCATCGAGCGACCTAGGGGAACAAGTCCTCCCGGTGGATCCCCGGTCCGAGTCTCTTTTCTTTTGCAGGTTCGGGCATGCACATGAAATGCCGGACGGGAGCGCCATCAACCGACATCAGACAAACACTACAGGACACGGTGACTTAGGTGACAACAGATTGGCGCACCAGGTAGGGGTGTTGTGAACGGTCCCCAATTTGAGCCAGTCTCCCGTTGCTGAAGTAGCTCCGCCTGCAAGATGGTGGTCACGTGCACGCAGGAAGAGGGCATGATATAATCATACGACCAAGCAGGATCTAATCAAGCATACTGGCAGCTCTATGGCATACATGTGGTGGCTAATAGATTGATAAGAATTATATGCTTATATTAATTTTATATTAAATTGATGATATATATTTTAATTAAATTATTTTTATTATTTATTATAGACATAGTAACTAGCTCGTGTACTAGGCTAGCTGTAGTTGTGAGAGGCCACACACCAATCCAAGAGCACTAGTAATTACTTAGATCCAAGATCTCAACGTATCATGATAAGAACTTAAAACTTTAAGTATTCTTTTTTATATATACTTATATGTATAATTTGACTAATTAAATTATAAATTATATTAGTGGATTATGCGGAGTACATCATATGCAACATGGTGAGGACCTGTTCTCTCAATCCCTCCTTGACCTCGAGGGATGGCTTAGGCCATTGGAGGGATGGCTCAGGGCCATTAGAGGGATGAGTAGGAGTCCAGTAATATAATTCGGCCATAGCTTCGACCCTCCCATAGTCGATTCTTTTCGACATCCTCATCTCAGGCCTCAGCGACCTAGATATGGAGTGATGCACATGCTCAGGATATCGTGACCCGTGTACTTATCTAGCAACCTCATAGCATCCAGGATATCATCCATAATATGGTTATCAACATTCTTGCGACCCATATCTATGCAATCACTAGCATCATTATCACAATCATCATAGCAGATAAGTCTATTAATAAATTTTTTTATTTATTTTAGATTTTTATACTTAGAAACTTATTAATAATATTTTATTTTCATCAAAAAAAATATATTTTATTTTCATCGTTATAGGATGCTGTGATATTCGATGCTCATCTACTAGCTGCTAGAGAGGACACATAAGAGCAGGAGTAGGAGGATGACGATGAGGATCTCAAATAATTTTTTTTTATTTTGATATTATGTATTTAATTTTTTATTATAGTATAAATTTATAAAATTTTATAATTTATAATTTATAATATAATATAATTAGATTTTTTATTTATAATTATGGTTGTTAATTATTTATTTACTTCTAAATAGTAATTATTTATTATTAAAATTAAAATAGGTTTTTAAAAAATAATTAATGCTTTTTTAAAAAAAATAAAAAGAAATATTTATGATGGTAGTTTTTTTAGTAACAAAATTTTTTAGGCACTAATAATTTTTTGTTTAATTATTTTTTTAAAAAAATAAATATTATTAGGGATGGTAATTACCATCTCTAATAACTATTATTAGCGATGGATGATGGTAATTAGCAACAAGGTTTTATGCGATGGATTATTAGCAATGGCAATTTTGCTATGTCATTTTTTTATAGTGGGCATGGTTATTCTTGAAGTGATTATAATAGTTGTGTTTATCACATGAGGCTTTTGGATGATTTTTTGTTTATTTGTTTCTCTATGTTGATGACATACTTATTACAAACAAAAGTATGTCTAAGATTAAGAAGTTGAAGGTTTAATTTAGTAGTAAACTTGAGATGAATTAGATACATTAAAGAAGATTTTGGATATAAAGATTCACAAGGATCGATGAATATACAGATTATTCTTATCACAAAAAGATTATATTGAACAGTTGGTTGAGTAGCTTAGAATGCAGGATTGCAAGTCAGTGAATACTCCACTTGCATCACACTTTAGACTTTCAACTGCTTTATCTCTACAGTCAGATAAAGAGAAGGAATACATATCATGTGTTCCATATGCTAATGCAATTGAAAGTATGATGTATGTTTTGATTTGCATACATCCAAATATCTTACAGGCCATTAGTGTCACAGTTTGAAAGTTGACTCAATAATTTGTAGGTTGACTTTGGTATAAAGGAATCAAGTGGTATAGTTTGTGAGTTGACTCTCTTAGAACGGATGGAGAATTAAAATTTTTAGTTTAGAGCTCGAGTCAGCCTTTAGAAGCTGAGTCTACTCACTTCATCAAAATAAAGAGCCATATTTTTTATACTGGAACTCGAGTCAATCTCCAATTATCTTTAGTCCACTCCAAGATAGCTCAAGTCGATCCCATGGCAAACCGAGTTGACTCAACTATGACTGACAATCAAAATGACCAATTTTGTAGAAATTATAAAAATATGCAAAATAGCTAAAACAACTAGTTTTGGATCTCCAATAATCAAAAACTCATTTTTGAACATTCTAAGAGCTTTAAATATCTTTCAAAATTATTTATAAAAAAGAGAAGAAGGAAAACAAAGAGAAAAATAAAAATGCATTAAGCATATATTTAAGAAAGAGCTTTAACTTTTCAACTACCAAAAACTTGATATTTCAATTGATTTGAAGGAGAAGAAAACATTGATAGCTAAGCTTCCTCGACAAATTTTTCAAGAGCTTCAATGACATTTTCATTTACTCTTTAAGGAGCTTTTCATTTGTGTTCATATGTACTTTCAATTTTTCTATTATAAGCAAGTTTTAATTGGGTTTAAAACTTAGGGATGGCCCATCTAATCCCTGAATTGGAGTATATTGGTTTGTAAGCTTAGGAGTGGCTTAAGGGAGTGGTTTTTGGTTGATTTCCAATAAAAACAAAAAATATCTAAACTTTGATTATGAGCCAAGAAAAATTAATCAAGCTATAAACTTGGAGAGATTATAAAGAGATTTCTAAGAGTGTGCTTGGGGAGTGAATATAGGTATTGAGTTTAGTACCAAACCATTATAAAACTTATGTTTGCTTGAAATTTGAATGCTTCTCTCTTAGCTTTCATTTGCATCTCATCTATTTAAAGTTTGCACATTACCTTCACTATATTACCACTTTATTTTGCTTAAAAAATCTACATATATTTGTTTTAATTTTTTGAAAAATTTAATTCACCTCTCGTCTTGCATTGTTTATCTAGGCAACAAGTGGTATCAAAGCTTTGGTACTCATCCTTCCTTTGATCTAATGATCAAGAGTCAAAGATTAAATATCAATCCATATTGGAGTGTCTTGCTGAAAGGCAATTGACCAATAAACCACCTCTATTTAATGAAACCAATTATACATATTAGAAAGTACACATGCACATATTCATTTGAGTACTTGATTATGATCTTTGAGTACCATAATTAATGGCCTGCGTGCATCTACTATCATGGTAAATGGTATTGTCACTCTTAAACTCAAAAAGGATTGAGATGGCCTAGACAAGAAAATGACCCAGCTCAATGCAAATGCCATAAATGTTTTGTATTGTTCTTTTGACACAAATAAATTTAATAAAATTTTTATATTCATTTCTATTGCCCAGTAAGCAATCCAAGAGGGGGATGAATTGGGTTTCTAAAAATTAAATGCAAATGCATGAACCAATTCAATAAACAACTTAAGTGCAATGAGATGCAAGAGTAAAATACTCTTAAAGAGTATGTAGCAAAAACTTAAATAAAATAAATGTAAGAGCAAGAGAGAGAGACAAATAATCACAAACACAATCCAAGTATAATGGTTCGGTGCTTTCCAATACACCTACATCCACTCTCCAAGGTCCATTTGCGAAATTCACTATAATCTCCACCAATTACCGCAAATTAGTTTTCCGGGCTCACTAATCAAAATCCCTTTTGATTTTTACAAGGCTCACCAAAAGAAACCTCTTGGTTTTCAATGGCTAACCAATAATCTCCTTGATTTTCAACTAGGCTTACTAAAAATCTCTTTGGTTTTCAAAAGCTAACCAAAAATCTTTACAACAAAGATAGAGTTAAAGTAAATCAACAAGAAAAGCTTTCTAAATAAAAGTAGATATCTCTTTGAAGCTTTGAGGAATTACTTGTTTTCAACTTGATGAATCCTCAATCAATGCTCAAGAGTGTTGGACTTGAATGTTCTTGAAGGCTTTGAATACTTTGAGACTTCTTTTTGCTTGAAGGTAGTTGCTCTCAATGAATGGGAGTGAATGCACTTGCTTTTCTTTTTCTATTGTTGATCCTCTTGTGTTACAATTCAATTTGAATCACTTAAATACCATCCCAAGGTCTCAAAGTCAGTTTATGACTGCTAGACATGAAAAACTAGTCATTGGGAGCCAAGAGAGCTGATCGCACTACAAGAAATAGGGCCATTTTCCAGGGATTTTTTGAGAAAAAAAGAAAAAAATCCATTGAGAATTTATATTTCCGATGGATTTCTGACGGAAGCATGGTGTCGGAAAAACCATCCTCGAAAAACTTTTCCGAGGGATTTTTTCGAGGTAATTTATTTTTCGAGGAAATTTTCGATGAAATTTTTTCCTTCGGAATTTTCGACGGATTTTTCGAGGGAATATTACCGGGAGATTTTTCGAGGAACATCTTCGGGAGATTTTTCGAGGGAACATCTCCGAGAGATTTTTCGAGGAATAATTTCCGAGAGATTTTTCGAGGGAACAACTCCGAGGAATTTTCCAAGGGATTTTTCAAGGGATTTTCGAGAGAACATCTCCGAGGGATTTCTCGAGAGAACATCTCCGAGAGATTTCTCGAGGGAACATCTCCGAGAGATTTCTCGAGGGATTTCTCAAGGAAATTTCCGAGAAAACATCTTCGAGGGATTTTTCAAGGAATTTCTCAAGGGAATATCTTCGAAGGATTTTTCGAGAGATTTTCCGAAAGAACATCTCCGAGGAATTTTCCAAGATTTTTTTGAGAGATTTTTCGAGGGATTTTCTAAGGGAACATCTCCGAGAAATTTTTAGAAGGGTTTTCCGAGGAAACATCTAGGGATTTTTCGAAAGAAAATTTCCGAGAAATTTTTCGATAAAAAATTTCCAATGAATTTTTCGAGAAATTTTTCTAGGAATAATTTCTGAAAGATTTTTCAAGAGATAATTTTGAGAAAATATTTTCGAATTTTCCGAGGATAAATGAAACATGAAATTTAGGATACGATGATAGAAAACTCTAGAAGCAAAGATTCATACCATTTAGTCATCCATACATGTACACATTTTTGAATTGGAATAATATTTACACATATCTATTTAAGTTTAACTATGACCATTTAATATCTAATCAAATTTAAAGGGATAAGTGTTATTGGTTAATAACAAACAAATAAAGAGATATATAAAACTATCTCTTGAAATATCAATATGAATGATAAAGTCAATAACCATAGCCAGTAACAAAGCGTAAAGAACAAGAATAGTCTTTGATATATTTGTACACCAGTAAAAATGATAATGTATGAATTGTTACGATGGATGCAGTTTAAAAATAAAAGATATAGTGAATATTTCTTCATTTTTTTTAAAAAAAAATAAATTTATATCTTTCATAAGAGCAAACAAAATTCTACAATTTAGTTTCTCCTTCCAGGCAACAAGTTGGAGAGGGAAGGAACACCTTGCACCCTCATCTCCTCCAGGCATCTTCTCATTTCTTCTGGATCTGTAAACATTAAATAATGCAAGAGTTACAGGTATTTACAAGTACATGCACTTTCTAGTATAAACTTATTTTCATATCGATTTTAAATAGCTTAAATGTAATTACATATACAGGCAAGTGTATTTTATGCCAAGGTAACAGAAAAACTTACTTGATGCTAATATAGAGTTTTCATCACTAATCCCATCTTCACCACTAAGACCATCAAAGAGATCAACTTTTTTATTTTCTAGACTGCTTGCATGCCTGTGGTTCTACAAAAAAGAATATTTAAAATAAAGTAAGCAAAAATGGGTAAGCTTTTGTGTTAGTATATTGGATAAGAAAAATAATAACTGAAAATCCAAACTTTCTATGGATAAAAATACACACAAGGATTAGCTTAGGTGGAAAAAGGAACTGATAAAAGGGTCCAAATTTTTTTTTGATACATATCTAGTGTATCCACATGATCTTTTTCATTCAATTTTTCAAGTTAGACCATGCTCATTTCCATAAATCCTATAGTTTGTTTGCTTTATCTCGAATATCTAGATCTTCATGGAAAGTGCCTTATATAAGTTAGAATATAATAATAAAGGTTTGAACTTTTACCCACCTTAAATTATCTATCATAAAGGGCTACCTTATATATTAATTATTAACTTCATTCGTAAGTCATGTCATGCTATGCATCACTTTTAGTTTTAAAGTTTGATGAATCTTAAGTGTCTTGGAGCATATTCAATTAATCAATTTTATGCTTGCATTATTGCTAAGCCTACTAAGTGCTAAACATATGAATCATCAAATTAGCATACCTACTTATCTTATCTTTTACTTTTAAGATGATGCTAAAATAGCTAAGTGCCTAGTTTTGCCGTATATTGGAACTGCCATCCATAAAACTATCAATGATAGGGACCTACATGGCACTAAAGGTTCAAGAGATAATGATGCTTTTTAATGAACAAGACTCAAGTGATAATGAACCAATTGATCAAAACGAAAGTAAAAATAAAAAAGAAAGTTGGAAAGAAGATGAAGAAGTAACTAACAAGAAAGTTGAAAAAGATGTAGAGTGATAAAGATATTAAAAAAGATAGTGAAGGGGATAAAGAATTTGATAACTATAGAATATGCTTTATTGAAAAGAGTAAGTGGGGCTTAGATGAGGCAAGGTAGCCTTAGCCTTCACCCGACTGGCAACCTAGTGCTTCGAGTGACTTTGAGAGACCTTTCTCAAATAATCATCACAAGTATTTCCAACCATCTCTATATTTTTCCCAAAAGCAAAGACTTTTGTTACTTGCTTAGTATCACTATTTGCTACTTGAAAGAACACCATATCAATAAATTTTGACAATATACCTGCATGCCATGCATGTTGATTCTACACCAAGCAAGTGTATTTTCTTGACATATATCTTGGGAATTAGATAGAATTTAGTTGCTTCAGTTGTATGCATATTTAGACCAAAGTTGTGCTTTTCCTACCTATTTGTATATTACAAAGGACTTTATTTTTGAAGTGGTTTTACATTATACCAGAATGACTTTATTTTTTTTCCTGTTCTAGTTCAATTAGCTCAAGGTTCAATAGGTAAATCAACAAAAATATGAGCTGTAATCACTAGGATAATGAAATCATTTAACTGGACTGGGATAGTGTCCAATTTTGACTAACCATGAATTTCGTAGACCAAAAATATAAGTAGGCGATTCCATATTCAGTGTCAGCCATTTTAGATAAAAGTAGTACCCTTGAAAACAGGCTTTATTCTTCCATTTGTATCAATAATCATTTTATAACAATAGTGTAATATCTATCAAAAAAAAAAAAAAGATTGGGCATGGCAAGTATGTGTACACAAATTATTTTATTGTTCATAAATCACTGTATGTGAACCATTCCCATGCAAGATTTAATAAAGGGAAACAACTAGAAATAATCATAAATGAAAACAAGAAGGTTAACACTTTGATATATAGTTACTGATGTTTCTTGAAATGATCAACATTAATTGATTATACAAAAACTCATAACACTTACAAAGGCATAGAAAGAAGTATGCAAAAGAAAGATAGGCAATCATATACCCAAATGATGAAAAAGGAAACTGAACATAAAAGGCAATTATGATCTGAAATTTGATGTGCCAGCTGAAAGATAGTTGTGCAAATCGAAACATAATAGGGCATGGATGAAAAAAAAAATGATAATAGATATTGTCAGTCAGTTGAAATTTGATGTGCCACTTGAAAGTTTTTTGTGCCATTTCAAGATGAACACTATAATTCAGCCATGCAACAAGTAGATGTCCATAGCAATATAGTGCAGCAACCTCTTCAAAGCTGGTACATGAACAGTGAAAAAGAAAGAGAACATAGTAGTCATGCAAAAAACCTATTATATATAAGGATAACTATAAGCCCAAACCTCAGAACTGTGTCCTTCCAAAATGGTTACATCAGAACTCGAAATCTCACAGGACACTGATTGTGAGCTAGGGGTGATATCCATCGGTTCAGGACCTCAAAACAGAGGAAAGCAAATTATAGATTATTAATAGCAGATAAAGATGCAGCTGAAACATTTTTATATGCAAATCACAAAAGCGAAAAACTACAGAACATTGCTAAACATAAACAGTTCTATAGAGGAAAAAAGGGGAAAGAGAAAATAAATAAAAAAATTCAAGTTGATGAACACGCCCTTAAAAGAGAAACAACAGGATTATGACAAGAAAATAAAAATACATGGCAATTAATTATATTAATCATTTCAAAAGTGACATGATTGTGTCTTTATAATAGCACTACAGACCCAACTCGGGCCCCCAAATAACAGGGTGGTATTGCAATTTTGTTGGAATATTTCATACAATTGCAGTTTTGTTCAAAGATTTCATACATGAAATCAAGCGACTGCTGAGAGGTTCATACATCAATGAACTGAAAAATGAAGATGCAGTGAAGTGATAGCGACAATGAAAGTCATTTATATGTTTACAAAAGGTGAAAGATTCTTAGCTCTAATTAGCGATCTGAAAATGGCATGGAGCATTATTTCCATTTTAAGCTTGAATCTTCATATCAAGCCATGACAAATCTTCTGATGTCAGGCTTCTTTATGCACATAATAATTATTTAGCGAACCCTACTTTTACTGTGGCTAAATTTTGTACCCAATGAAAGTAGGTGTACTCATAGGTATGAGAGGAGTGAGTATTCTTATGTTTAAAATGCTCCATGCCATGTTATCATTCTTCCACTCTTTGCTCTGTTTTCCACCAGAAGAAATGCATTCAGGCTGGCTAAGATAGGATAACAAGAGTAACTGGTCTGGAAATAAAACAAATTTCTGAAATCAGATAATTCTACTATTTCTTTTAAAATTTGGATTCTACTTCACTGTTGTCAAATTCTAGTTGATGGAACCTCACCACCATTGCAGCTATTGGTATCTTGCCAAATTTCAAGTTGTGCTTCAAGAAAAGACATTTAATTCAATATTAGTGCAAACAGACCCTTGTATATATATATATTACTTAGGGAGTTTGCAATCCTAATTTCAAAACCAAAAAAAAATTCTTCACAAGTTGACCATGCAAGATGCAGTTTGAACTTTGACGTTTTAAAGGGTATGCACCAGTCTCAGCTGCACCTTGACATGCTTTGGAAGAGCTTAGGTAATACCACTTACAACTTCATGGGTACTTCAATTCACTAAGCATGACTCCATTTTTTTCAACACTTAGCTAGTTTATTTTATTGTTGATGAACAGATCTGGCCATACTTCGAAGGATTTGGATACTTATCACACTATGGTTACCATGTACCAAGTTAAGCAAATTTAAATAGATATGATACAAATGATCATTTACAAGGCTAAAAGCCATATTGGGTTAAATTTTTCCATAAATATGGTTGAAAAAACCTGTTTGCCTTCTATGTTCCATTAGTTCTGATGCAAGCACCTTTACCATCATCAACACCACAACAGTGAGACATATTTACCAGTTATTTCTTAAAATGACTTAGAAAATAAATTAAATGAAGGAAAAATAGGACGACAAGAAATAATAGGAATAATATGGTAATGCTAGTTACAGAAGAAAAGTAGGGAAAGAAAAAAGAAAATAGCATCACAGCAGACTATAAAGGTTCGAAGACAAATAAGTAAAAGTCTGTTCTGCAGGAGCAAACAGAAGTTGGAGAGCTATTTCTTTGACAACAATGCATGCAAAATTAATTATTAAGCAAAAGAATATATAACCATACCAATCAGCAAAACAAGCTTCAGGGCTTCTACTAAAGAACTGCCTAACCTTGTGTTCCTTGGGGATGATTGTCCTGCCCAAGAAGAAAGATTGAACACTTAAGAGTCCTGCAAAGGATGGATCTACTTACATGAATAAGGAATCAGCCAGGAGAGTAAGATTCTTAAACATAAATCTGTAGTCAAATGAGTGAATCCAGATAACATGAGATAATATTGCTTGCAACAGCATGTAGACATATAGACATGGTATTAAATATTAATTGCAAATATTGACATGCAATACTAAGAGGGGAAAAAAAAACTGTATGAAAGCCAGAATTTCATTCTATTAGAACAGCTTTGGCAAAAACAGAGATACATGTTTCTTGGGTGTTCCCATGTTTATGCATATCAGGTTTATTAAACAGTACACTAAAGTCCCCGTGATCTGTAAAAGACACTTTATCAACAATGCAGCATGAACCATCAGCAAGTTCTTTCCCTGACCTCTGACCACTACCAACAATTTCAAACTGCTACATAATAGCAAATATACAATGCAGACAATACAGTAAAAACAACCAAGCCATCATCAACAGCAGTGCAATCACATGCTGACCCATAGATTAACAGATCCATTTTTTTTAACTCAGACCTTATGAATTAGGCAAGTAATGAATTAACTCAGACCTTATGAATTAGGCAAGTAATGAGAATCAACTGAAACACAACATTCTGAACTCCGAATCAGTGGAACACCTGAATGATGTGCTTATGGAGTAAACCAGTTTGGCCAGGTTTGATGGGACATCTTAAATTGAATAAAAAATTAAAAATATCAGTCAGCATGATTTGCTACTACATTTTTATGGTGCAGCCATATGTCTAACACCAACCTACACAATTATGGCATAATTTGTTAAGAATAAAGGTGAAAACATAATTATATTATGTTACATTAAATAATGGCAGCAAACAAACCAGCAAATTGAATCTTGAACCATTCAGACAAATATTTGCTTCGGTAAACATTCCAACCAAAAAAGTACGTTAAATAACACTATCTGATAAGTAGTTTTCATGAAAGGGCTTTTGGCTGAATGAAGAAATTAACCTGACGCTAATTTTGCAAAAGTAGCATATGAACTTTCTTCAAAAGGAAGAAAAACCAATCTTACGACTAAACTTCCTGAAAAATATCACCACAAATCAGATGAAATATGTAGAGATAAAAGTGAATTTAGTGGGAAGAATTGAATATAGTGGTCAAAGAAATCCAAAATGTGGGAAAACTTGATTTGAATTTTTAAAATGTTCAAGACAGGTACATACCTAACTTGTCCACGAGGCCATATACAGCCTGGTTGGTTATAGGATGTGTTGCCGCCTAGATCGCCGTGGCCGGTAGCTCTTGTGTGGCCTAGGTGCGTGGACTCCGTGCCAGCGTCACCGGGCTCGTTGGTCGGAGACGATCAAGGGGAACATAGTCATAGTTGGGATGAAAGGGGCTTGGTGCTGTCATGGCCCTCCTGTGGGCCTCTTCGGTAAGGAGTAATCTTCCTACTTATCGTCCCTCCGCCGGGCAATACCTGCAAAACAGGGAAGACCTGCGCCAGGGATTCCGGCAAAGGCACTCCGACGATCAAGTCAGTGGGATGATCGAAGGAAATAAGGGACCTCTGAGACAGAGAGCTTGGGGGGACTCTCTGCTGCCAGAGGGTGATAGATCATGCCAGAGTGAAGGGAGTGTCTCCTCTTTCACTTACCTCTTCCCGCTGCTCTCATATAGACGAGCGGCTCTTGGTGTTCAGAGGGGCACGTTCTTCTTGGTATAGGCCTGTGAAGCCTCTGCAGGCCTGGGAGGCTTAGGTAGGCTGGTCAGCTTCCCCTTTCTTGATGCCTCAGAAGATTTGGCAGAGGAGCCCAGCGCCTCGAGTGTGGCACTATTCACTAGTTAGTGCAAACAGTAGCTTAGGGAACTTAAATGCGAACCTTTCTTTGCAGGCGGCGTGTCAGGCGGCGCGTCCAGGACCCACGTGGAGGGGGATCCATGGAAAGAGCGCCGGGCCCATGCGGATGGGCCCCTTGGAAAACGCGCGGGGCCCACGAGAGATCGAACTACGTGGTGCTCCCAGCGACCGAGCTGGGCTGTGACGCCAAAGTGCCAGGCTAGCCGGGAGGTCGCTTCAAGTTGCCATGCGGGCACGCGGACCGAGAGAAGGCCCGCGGGGGCCTTCATGCATGCTGATCAAGGTGATGTGCGAGGCCCCATGCACGTAGGCGAGGACCCATGCGTTGCGAACACGAGCGCTGCCGGGCCACGGGAGAGCGGAGCTGGACCGTGGGCGTGCTTGGGCACGGAGCAGGTGCAGACGGATGTGGCCACGTGGGAATGCCAGACGGGGCACCACGTGGGCATGCCGAACTGGGCACATGGGCACGTGGGCGTGCCGAACTGCGCGTCACGCGAGCCCATGAGTGCCGGAGCTGCCACGGGCGGAAGGGTCGGACCTGGGGCGTGGGAGTGCCAGACCGGGCAGAGCCGGGCTGAGCTGGACCGAGGCGGGGCCGGCCGGAGCCGGGCTCGTTGAGGTGGCGTCCGGCAGGCACACCACGGGCATGCTGAGCCGGGAGCCGGCGTGTCGAGGTCGACTGAGCCGCAGTCTTGCCAAGCGTGCATGCCACGGTGAGGGGCTGGGACGATGCCACGGATGGCGCGGAGCCGGCAAGGAGGGAGCTGTGGCCGCCGCGGGCGTGCCGCGGGCATGCTGGGCGCCGGACCGGACCTCGTGGAGCCGGAGAGGCCGAGCTGGACGTGGGCGTGCCGTGCGGGCGCGCTGCTGCCGAGGTGGGTCCTGAGGTCGGCGGACGCTAGAGCTGGTGCGGGGGGAGCCGGGGTCGCTGCAAGCTCTGCGGGGGCGTGCCTCCCTTATGCGCGGACCGAGGCACGGGTGTGGTGCGGCCGTGCCGAACCGGGGAGTTCGGCTATGGTGCCAGAACAAGATCCGATGTGGACTTAGCCTCGTTGCCGGGTCACGCCTTTCCCAAACATGCCGAACTGGAGCGGCACGGGCTGAGGTGGACGGAGCCACGCGGGCGCTCACAGGGCGGAGTCGGGGAGCTTCATGGACTGAAGTGGGCTGCCCGGTATGCCTGGCAGGGCTCCAGGCATGGCCGAAGTGAGCCGGCCGGGTGCCGACCTGGTCGAGGTGCCAGCCCGGCCGAGCTGAGCTCCGGGCACGGTCGAACTGGGCTGGCCGAGGTGCCGACCTGGCCGCCACAGGGGCTGATCTCTTCAAGTGGCCCCACATTGTGTCTGGGTCGAATGGGTTAGTCACCACTGTAACAGATGCCCCCACTCCCTGAGTCCAAGGCGTTACTTCTCCTCGTTTTGGACGAAGGGAGTAGTGTTTTACCCATTCGGCCCCATGCCGTAGCATGCCTGCAAAACAAAGAATAGGAGGTGGTGTTTTTGAAGCTTACTTGCCCATAGGTACCTTGACTGAAGGTTAGTTGCATCATGATGGCATCATTACTTCAGTAGGACTCCTCTTTGGCCGGGTAGGAGGCATTGTCGTGAAAGAAGAAATGGGCGAAGTGCACCACTTGGGTGCACACAAGTATGGCCGGGTACATGGTTCAGGCGACCGAGCTTAGAATATCTGTCGAAACCTTTGTTGAAGATATTGAAGTTGCCAGAAGACAGGAGCCATCGCGGGTGAGGAAGCCCAGGGAGCTCGAGGGAGCAACGCTCGATCACGCAGGAGCTATCCTGGCGGAGGAACTCAAGGGAGAACACGCGGACTGAAGTCCGAGCCTTTACGCCGGAAACGGGTTCCAAGGCACCGAGGGACGTCATGGGGAAACTGGGTTCCGCGCCACCTTCCAGACCGAAGTCCGGGACGTCGGGGGGAACCGGGTTCCGTTATGCCGGAACTGGGATCCAGACCTCCTTTGTCAGACTCGGGGTCGGACAGATGAGTTCCTGTAATGATGAAGAGCAAAGTTGCACCACATATGAACTTCAATTTTTGAGGAGAGATTCTTACATCCTCCGTAAGGTGGCAAAGCCACTCGCTTGGTGCGCTGGGAGGCGAGCCGCCGATGGTCGGACCTTCAGAGCGACCCATGGATATCTCCGGACAAGATTCAAGTGGTAAATGCGGGGCTTAATGAAGAGCCTGGCTTCAGCTTGGCTGGATCGAGGGGCATGAATTCAGCTTAGCTTAATTTGAGCTCAGTTTGGTTGAACCAAGGGGCGTGACTTCAGCTCGGCCGCGTTGAGGAGCTTGGCTTCACTTCATCTCAGCATCATTTGAGTTTAGCTCGGCTGAATTGAGGAGCTGAACTTCAGCTCTTAATTTCGCCGGACTTGGAGTCGTGCGGATGAGTTCCTCTTTCTTGAGATGGCAGAGCCACTGGTTTGCCATGTTAGGAGGCGAGCCATGGACGGTTGGTCCTCTAGAGCTTCCCATGGACATCTCCAAACTTTGAGCGCAGCAAATGCCAGACTGTCAGTTTTCTCGGTAGATGGCGGGACTTCTTGGAGTCTCCACGGACATCTCCGGACTGTGAGCAAGGCAAGAGCTGAACCGAGAGTCATGCGGTAGACGTGGGACTCAGCTCTTTAGTGCCGGGGTGTCCGGTCTTCGGTGCCAGGGAGCATGGCTTTGGATCAAGAATTCTTGCGCCAGGCTATGACCGGCTCGGGCGAGTCGTGGTGCTTGCCCTTGATAGTGGTACAGGAGCCCTTCCTGTAAAACTGGAACACAATTTTTTTATTTTATAAAGGCAACACGGAAGGAGTTACCTGTTGAACTCTGAATAAACAAAGACATATCCCTTCCTTGTGCAGGCCAGAACTAGATTCGCCGACCGCCATCTTGGGAGAGAGCGAGACTCCTTTGCATGCGAAAATACAACTCGGTTGCATGAGGGAGCAAGGCTCCGTTGGATGGGGGAAAGCTCCGTTGGATGGGAGAAAGTCCCGCTGCATGGGTGTAAGTCCCGTTGCATGGGAGAAAACTCCGTTGCATGGGAGGGAATTTCGTTGCATGGGAGCATGAGGCCCCTGTTGCATAGGAAGGTGGACCTCCACTGCCCGGGAGGAAGTGAGACCTCTGTTGTATGAGGGAAATAACTCCGTCGCGTGAGAGGAGAAGGCCTCGTTGCATGGACGAGGAAGTGACTCCTGCTGCATGAGAGAGTAAGCTCCGTTGCATGGGAGGGAACTCCGTTGCATGGGAAGGAACTTCATGGCATGGAGGGGGAGACTCCGCTGCATGGGAGGAGGCTCCGTTGCATGGGAAGGAACTTCATGGCATGGGGGGGGAGACTCCGCTGCATGGGAGGAGGCTCCGTTGCATGTTGCATGGAAGAGAAAGAGATTCCTGTAGCACTGAAGGAATGGGACTCCCGTTGCTGCATGGGAGAATTGGAGCCCCATCGTGAGGGAGGAAAGAGGCTTCTGCTACACGAGGGAGATGGCTCCATTGCATGGGGAATAGGAGTCCCGTTGTTCGGGAGGAAGCTCCACTGCTTGGGAGGAGAGAGGCTCCCGTTGCATCGGGAGCTTCGTAGCTTAGGGGGAAGCTCCGTCGCCTGAGAGCATAAGGCTCCTGGTGCACGTTGTACGGGAGGGGAAGAAATTCCCTGCTGCATGAGGGGGATGACTCCATTGTACGGGAGAAAACTCCGTTGCATGAAGAAGATGGAGCTTCGTTGCTCAGGAGAGATGAGACTCTGATGCGTGGGAGAAAATGAGATCCATGTAGCATGAGGGAATAAGCCCCGTTGCATGGGGGAAAGAGACTCCGTTGTATGTTGCATGGGAGAGAAAGAGATTCCTTAAGAAAGAATAGAACTCCTCCACATGGGAGGATAGACCTCCGTTTGGGGGAGGAAGACTCCGTTGCACGGGAGATTAGATCTCCGTCGCATGGTGGAGGAGGATCGCTGCATGGGAGCACGGTACTCCGCCGCATGGAAGGAAGAAGCTTCCGTTACATGGAAGGAGAAAACCTTGTTGCATGGGAAGAAGCTTCCGCTGCGTGAGGGAGAAAGCTCCGTTGCATGGGAGCAAACTCCGTCGAGTGGAAGGAGAAGGCCTCGTTGCATGGATTTCTTTCTCCTTCATGACGGCCAGACCCTCTCTTCTTTTCTCTCCTTTTTTTTTTTTTTTGGTGGGGCTCCTGGATGGTGGTACCGCTGGGAGGTGGCTCCATCCTTGGCTTGAAGCCATGTGCCCCGTCAAGGGTGGCGATGCACCCTCACAGCTCAAGATTTTTTGGTCGAGACCGCTCCTTGGAGCCTCGAGAGAGAGGGAGAAATTCTTGTGCCCCCATCCCCGTGCCCCCGGTGTGCCCCCCGGGGACTAAGGACAAAGGTGGAAACCATCATCCCACCTTATTGAGGAGCATGGATCTGCCCCCCTACCTGGCGCGCCAATCTGTTGCCGCCTAGATCGCCGTGGCCGGTAGCTCTTGTGTGGCCTAGGTGCGTGGACTCCGTGCCAGCGTCACCGAGCTCGTTGGTCGGAGACGATCAAGGGGAACATAGTCATAGTTGGGATGAAAGGGGCTTGGTGCTGTCATGGCCCTCCTGTGGGCCTCTTCGGTAAGGAGTAATCTTCCTACTTATCGTCCCTCCACCGGACAATACCTGCAAAACAGGGAAGACCTGCGCCGGGGATTCCGGCAAAGGCACTCCGACGATCAAGTCAGTGGGACGATCGAAGGAAATAAGGGACCTCTGAGACAGAGAGCTTAGGGGGACTCTCTGCTGCCAGAGGGTGATAGATCATGCCAGAGTGAAGGGAGTGTCTCCTCTTTCACTTACCTCTTCCCGCTGCTCTCATATAGACGAGCGGCTCTTGGTGTTCAGAGGGGCACGTTCTTCTTGGTATAGGCCTGTGAAGCCTCTGCAGGCCTGGGAGGCTTAGGTAGGCTGGTCAGCTTCCCCTTTCTTGATGGCTCAGAAGATTTGGCAGAGGAGCCCAGCGCCTCGAGTGTGGCACTATTCACTAGTTAGTGCAAACAGTAGCTTAGGATACTTAAATGCGTACCTTTCTTTACAGGCGGCGTGTCAGGCAGCGCGTCCAGGACCCACGTGGAGGGGGATCCATGGAAAGAGCGCCGGGCCCATGCGGATGGGCCCCTTGGAAAACGCGCGGGGCCCACGAGAGACCGAACTACGTGGTGCACCCAGCGACGGAGCTGGGCTGTGATGCCAAAGTGCCAGGCTAGCCGGGACGTCGCTTCAAGTTGCCATGTGGGCACGCGGACCGAGAGAAGGCCCGCGGGGGCCTTCATGCATGCTGATCAAGGTGATGTGCGAGGCCCCATGCACGTAGGCGAGGACCCATGCGTTGCGAACACGAGCGCTGCCGGGCCACGGGAGAGCGGAGCTGGACCGTGGGCGTGCTTGGGCACGGAGCAGGTGCAGACGGATGTGGCCACACGGGAATGCCAGACGGGGCACCACGTGGGCATGCCGAACTGGGCACATGGGCACGTGGGCGTGCCGAACTGCGCGTCACGCGAGCCCATGAGTGCCGGAGCTGCCACGGGCGGAAGGGTCGGACCTGGGGCGTGGGAGTGCCGGACCGGGCTGAGCTGGACCGAGGCGGGGCCGGCCGGAGCCGGGCTCGTTGAGGTGGCGTCTGGCAGGCACACCACGGGCATGCTGAGCCGGGAGCCGGCGTGCCGAGGTCGACTGAGCCGCAGTCTTGCCAAGCGTGCATGCCACGGTGAGGGGCTGGGACGATGCCACGGATGGCGCGGAGCCGGCAAGGAGGGAGCTGTGGCCGCCGCGGGCGTGCCGCGGGCATGCTAGGCGCCGGACCGGACCTCGTGGAGCCGGAGAGGCCGAGCTGGATGTGGGCGTGCCGTGCGGGCGCGCTGCTGCCGAGGTGGGTCCTGAGGTCGGCGGACGCTGGAGCTGGTGCGGGGGGAGCCGGGGTCGCCGCAAGCTCTGCGGGGGCGTGCCTCCCTTATGCGCGGACCGAGGCACGGGTGTGGTGCGGCCGTGCCGAACCGGGGAGTTCGGCTATGGTGCCAGAACTAGATCCGATGTGGACTTAGCCTCGTTGCCGGGTCACGCCTTTCCCAAACATGCCGAACTGGAGCGGCACGGGCTGAGGTGGACGGAGCCATGCGGGCGCTCACAGGGCGGAGTCGGGGAGCTTCATGGACTGAAGTGGGCTGCCCGGTATGCCTGGCAGGGCTCCAGGCATGGCCGAAGTGAGCCGGCCGGGTGCCGACCTGGTCGAGGTGCCAGCCCGGCCGAGCTGAGCTCCGGGCACGGTCGAACTGGGCTGGCCGAGGTGCCGACCTGGTCACCACAGGGGCTGATCTCTTCAAGTGGCCCCACATTGTGTCCGGGCCGAATGGGTTAGTCACCACTGTAACAGGGTGTATCCAACCATACAAGAACCAGCTTCTCCCCTTCTTGAAGAATCAACTTTCGAACAGATTGACCAGTAAATAATACACACATGTGCCAAAGTTGTTTATCATAGTCCATTGCCCTATTTCGGTAAATAATACACACATGCTACCTTAAAGCGTCGGTAAAAATCAGTTGCCATTGCCCTATTTCGTAGTAGTGTGTAGAAGTATAAATCATGTAAACCTCACCCTGTAGGCGGTGTTTCTGGCTGGTCGACAGGTACAATGGCATTATCCGGACCAATCAAATCACCAAGTAAATCAGGCACAGGAGCAGCAGGTGAAGAGGATGCCGGTGCTGGCACTGGCTGCCTTGTTGAAGCATGTGGAGCGGTACTTGGACTAGACGGGGCAGGTGCACCATCAACTGCATGAGATGGTGACTCAGAATATCCAGTTTCACCCCCATCAGGATATTCATCATCATCTGGTCGAGGTACAGCTTTGGCACGGCTTACAAATGCATCTGGAGGCTTATGATAAACAGAAGATAAGGTAGCAATGTTTGCAAGGAGCTCATCAAGAAGTGAAGGATCAAGCTGATTTGAATCATCACTGATTACTGGCTTCTCGGCTAAAACAACATCTTTAGCAGCCTGAGAAAAAGAAAAGAATCGCACACCAAACAATATGGCATTTTGAAAATAACCAATTATCCAAAGGGCCATACCTCAGGATCAGTAGAAAGAAGACGCCAATATATGTAAGCACGGTCGCGCAAATCTGGATTGTCTGTCTCCACTGTGGCATTATTAAGAACAGCTTATAGCACATGAATGCATGCAAATTAGCATGCTAAATAACAAGCAGAATTGCTTTTCATTGTTACACAATTAACCCTTAAACAAAAGTCTATAGAAGTTCAAACGTTTTTCATGTATGAGAAAAAAGAAAAAAATTGCTAAAAACAATATAATATGTCAAATGCTGGTAATATTGTACATAAGAAAGGGGGGAAGGAGGTACAGAATTCTATACTTCTTAGAGAGGATTGTACGTGAAATAATAATGGTCAATTTGTAAAAGAATGCCTTCCGAGCATTGGAAGATCCTCACAGCTGAAGATTTCATTATAAGATTGATGCTACCCTTATCATCCTAAGGAAAAGTTCCGATGATATTGGAATGCACAATCAGCAACAATCTTATAATGTCTTGGTGGCACCTTACTTGACAGGCTTGTCCAGTTCTTTCAACCATTACTGTTGTTACTGGACAGTCCATTATGCTTGTGTTGTGTGTTTGGAGATACCAAGAATGTATGGTCGAAGTAACCTGTCTACATCCGGTGGGCTCCATTTGAAAATACATATACATCAGTTAATATGCTGTCAAAATGAGCTTAACAAATCCAATCCCGCAAGAAGAGAAGCTTGTTAGAAGGCATGGTAAACTTTGCAAAATAGTTTTTGTTGCATGGAACTGTGATGACAGAACAATATAGTCATAGAAGATATTTCTTGAATAACTATACCATTCACAAGTCCATAAATTCAATAAGCAATAGGTTAGGCAACAATAACAAACCAAAACCAAATGACTATTTTCAATACTTAAAAAAATAATAATAATAACACCAAACAGATTAAAGACGATGTTTTATGATCTAGATGTCACAAATTTGTTAGGATAGGTATTAACTCTTCTTTTATTATTAGGATGGGTCATCTTTTCATGTGGTCTGCATGTTAATCTGGGATCGCGTTGCATCCTAGATTAATGATGATTGGATGATTTGATATCTATGAAGGGGATGCTTCACACTTGATACTGATTTATTTTATATCAAGTTTAAGTTTTTCTTTTTTTTTCATAGGCCTTTATTCTGTTTGAGTGTTAATTTTTGTGCTCTTGGTATTGTTGCAGTCTTGCAAGTGGTTTCTTGGTACTGAATACTGATAAGTACTGTTATTGTTGCAATATTGCTTGAGCTTTCACAGCTACTCATTTTGTTCAAAAAGATTTGTTATCATCAGTTGACCTATGCTTTTTTGAATAGCTTCAGTTAAACTTGTCTTTCTTTGATAAGAATCTAATCTTTATTGGGTTCCCCTTTGAATGAATATTAATGGGGTCCATAGAGTATATTTTTACCACTATGAGTAAGCGAACCAGAACAAATGCAACCTCCAAGGCTAACATGCTATCAATAATCCCAATCCATGGAGGCATAAAAACACTTACTTTGCCTTGTCCAGCTTTTGTGAACTGCCTGAACAGGACAAAATAAAAGCTCAATCAGCCTATGCGAATGCTAAAGAGCATAACTATGATATGAACCTATGAACTAACAATGTTGCATCCAAGCCATCATGAACTATGGATCTATAAACAAGTAATTTTAAAGAAAATCCACAGAAAAGCAAAGCCAAAATAATAATAATAATAAATGTTATCAATTTCCTCAACAATGTCAAAGCCCATACCTGAGAAAAGTCCTACTAGTAGGATTTCCCATCTCAAACTCGAGAAATTTTAGTATGTCACTTTCCATTTTCACCACCTAACATACAAAACAAGGCAAATGCAGAAATTTACTAACTCCCCAAATCTAGCAGATAGAAATGGAGAAAGCAAGAGAAGAAAATACAAAAGACTACCTCTTGCTTTGTATAAGTATTATCAGTAATATAACAAAAGTCTTCCACATGAGGAGGGCTAATTTCTTTGTACTTCCTGTTTCATTGAACATCCAAAGCAATCAAAAGGAGAGAGAAAAAAAAAAAAAATTATCGAGGAAGAAGAACAAAGAAGAACAGATCATACGAGGCAATGAGCATCGAAGACATACTGAGAAGCTGCAATTTCTGCCTACCGAGGGCATTGAACGAAAGAAATCTATCGATATACGAAACAGTGAAATAAAGAGTATCCGAGAGAAGCTTATACTCCTTTGCCACCTCGACAAGCCAATCCACCAAAACCCCTCTCATATTCATCGTCACATCGGTTTGGATCGTCTCAACATAATTCACCATCGACCTTCTCCTCTACTCCACCTGCATCCATCAAATCAACACAACTCCAAATCAAATCAGGCATTCAAACCAAAAAATAATATCTCAACTTTGAGAAACCCCAGCTCGAAAACAAACCTCCATGGATCGAAGGTACTGATATATATCCTTCGCATAGTGCCCACACATCTGCGGATCCTCCACATCGGGATCAATGTCGGTGGCGGTGGCAAAGAGATCCGCCGGCGATACCTTCGAGACCTTGGCATCTTCTTCCTTCTTGGATCTAAGCCTGGGCTTGGAAGGGGCAGCACGGAGATCAGGGGAGGGGTGGATGATGGTGTTGGATAGGGTCGGAAGCTCGCTCAATGCCACGCGCTTCCTCTTGGCCGGGGGCTGGTCCTGCGGTTGGGATCGAGCGGCAGAGGTGAAGGCCACCGCCCTCTTGTTTGCCGCACAGGTGAGGCAGGGGACGATGTTCTTCTTGTCCGCCATGACTCCCTCTCTCTTCCCCTGATCCTTCCCTATGGCGAGAGAGAGAGGAGTCGAGGGTGAGTAGAAGGGAGAGGGAGGGGAGGGGGGTTTGTAAGAGTTTGGGAGGGGACGAAGGCCGCCATTTCCATTTTGCCGAAGCAGTTCGAGAAAAGGGGAAAAAAAGAATTGCGCGCCCGAACCCGAAGAGGCCGGTTTCATTTTTTTTTTTTTTTTTTTTACTTTTGAGTTTGAAATAGGAGATAAAGGAAAGCTGGACATTCGAACATTTGATTTTTTTTTTTTTTTTTTGGTACCGTGGAAAAAATTATGAAAGAAATTATGATTACGTTTGGTAGATGATAATTTATTCAGATTATCGATAATTTTAAATTTAATTTATAAAATAATTTTATTTGATATTTTTTTAAATCGGTAATCTATATTATAGTGATAATCTCGATTACGTGTCATGTAGCAATCCAGATTACTGGAAATGTAATAATCTGGTATTTTTTATTTTTATAAAATTGTACTGTCCCTTTTGCTTCGGTGAGAACAAAACATTTTCCTTCTCCCTCTCATCTATGTCTTCTAGGTGTTGTTGATTGGGATCTCTTCTTAAATCTATATTTTATTTATAAAAATATAATTTTTATATTTTAACTATTTATTAAAAATATAATTTTTAAATATTTTATATTATTAAATATAAAATATTTAATATGTTTATATTAAAATTGAAAAATTAAAAATTATTTTTTTATACTAAATAAATGTAAAAAAATTATATATAATCTTTTAAATATATTAAGTAATATATTAAATTTGTATATATTATATTATTAAATTTAAAATAATATATAATCTTTTATTTTATTTTATTTGTAATATTAGAAAATATAATATTTTAAAATATATATTATATAACAATAGAGTGTAATATAATATAATTTAAATTATATATTACATTTTATAACATAACATAACATATATTATATTATATTAAATAAAGTATAATATATTTAATATAATATAATATATAATAATATTATATAATACATTGTTAACTATATTATTTTATAAATAGTTACATTATAAAATATCAAATAATATAATACTATATTACATTACAAAATATCAAATAATATATTATATTAATATAATAATATATTATATTATATTATATTTTTAATAAATTTGACTTAGGGATATTTTGAAAATTTGAGCTTAGATTACTGGTAATCTATTTATCATACCAAATACAATAATCAATCTTACTGATAGATTACCTGTGTATACCAAATACAGTAATCAGCATTACTGGCAATCTATCTAGTGATAATCTATCTTGCAAGTAATCCAGATTACCATTCAAGATTCCCTGGCGATCCACCAAATGCAACCTATGCATTTGGTGCTTGGCGAGTCGATTGCAAGGGGGAGAGGAGTTAAATTTTAAAAAGGGACTGCTCGATTGGGGGGGGGTTAAATTTTAAAAAGCGGCTGCTTTAAGAAACGAGTAAAGGGATGGCTTCTGTATTAATCGGGCACTGGATTAAACCTCCTCTTAATTGAATAATAGGGATAGCAACGGATCGGGTCACCCAAAACTCATACCCATCCCATCCCAAAATAATCTGCCCAGTCCCAAAAAAGATCGAGACGGGCCAAGTATTGTAGTTGCACAATATTTTTATATCACAACTTTGACAAACTAAATTTAATTCCACGTGATTTTTCTGTTGATAAGTTTTGCATTCATGTAAATAATTTATATACTTCATATTCAACTATCAAGCAAAAATTTTGTAAAGCAAAAATTTTGTAAAGCATAAATTTTGTAAAGCAGATCATCTGATCCAATCGTTCTTTTCCTGAAAACTTATTGTAATGTGATATCTAGAAATATTTTCATAAACAAATATCGAGTCAAATTATATGATTTAAAAAAATTATAAGACAATCGGGCAGGAGGCCGAGAGCTTGTGGCCGTTGATCATACCATGGAGAGGGGAGATTGATCGTGGAGTAGCCAAGTGGGGGTTTGCGATCATCGCTCCTTGCTGAGCGAGGGGAGCCGAGGATACCGGTGGCCGATCGCTAGTAATTGTTGGGCCTTACGGGCGTCGAGCAGGACCGAGCAAGGGGGAATCTTCTGAGCAGTCCTCCCCGTGGGCACCGATCTAAGTGTGAGGAGAGACTGATTGGAGGAGCTAAGCTGGTATCTGAGAGCTTATCATGGTCGCCGAGCACTCTGGAGGGAAGATCACAGAGGCAGAGTTGCACGGTCGCCAAACCAAGTGAAGGAGAGCCAGGGGCCAAGGGGTCTCTTATCGAATCCCTTCTAAGCACTGATTGATCTGCAGAGGCTAAGTCGATCGGGGGTTTCTTGTAGCTACCAAGCCCTCCGGAGGATCTCCTCTCATGGGCATCCTACCTGGAATAGAGGAGAGGTCGTGATGAGATTTCTCCAATGGGCACCCCATGGGTGGAGGAGAGGAAGCGGAAGGGTTTGATTCAGAGAGGGAAGAGAAGGAAGCCCGACCGTCAAACAGAGATGGGCGGTGGGTGTGGGAGTTTAAGGGGTTCTAGGTTTTATTAATTTATAAGAAAGGTTTTATATAGGTTAAATATTTTTTAATATATATATAATAAAATAAAATTGGATCTTAATGGTTATGATAGTAGGTAGGTTTTTCAAAGTTTCTAGGTTCAGTTTTGCTATCTACTATTATAAAATTATTTTATAAAAAAATATTAGAACAATTTTTTTTTGAATCATTTTTTAATATTTTTCTTGGGCCTTTCTTTCTAGTTTTTCTATGTTCATTAAAATAAATAGGAAGGCAAACTCGAATAAGATATGTTCCAACATTATCTTTGATCATTGACCAAAGGCTAACTCCTTTTACTTTCTCAATAGGATTAGGTAATACATCTAAGGAGAGAAAAAAGAGCTTGATTTTTTTTTGGTACCTTTCAATCCCTATCATAGACTCTATTTATAGTCCCAAAAATTAGATATTTGGGATAATCCAATGACTAGATTATTAACATCTAACAGATAAAGAATATTAATCTGGTGATGAATGTCTAACGGTAGAAATATTAATGTTAATTAATGGCTAATAAAAATAATCAAAATTTTATGTTTTCCCTCCAAAACACTAACAATATCTACATAAAATATAATATACATGAAGTCTCAAATTTTGAATTTACTGGTGTTCTTCTTCCTTATAAATTTAAGATACTATCTCTGGTCCGAAAGCAACAAAGTGGTAGGTTGCATCTATTTCACATTTACTATTGAATATTATTGTATCAAATATACTCAAAAAAGATGCACAACATTAACTCCATTAGAAACACAAAGAGGTTTGTACCTCTGTTACATGGCTCAATTTTGAAGGGCATAAAGAACTCAACAAAGTCTTTGTACCCTCTATATTAATCTTAAATGAAAACTTACTAACATTGCTAATATATTCAATTTATAGAAAAAAAAATATTTATTGAAATTCTCATCATAAAGTATTTGCTTCGAGGAAGAAAAATAATAAATAAATTGAAAGTAGTCAAAAGCCGGATATCTAGAGAATCTAATAAATGAAAAAATTTTAACAAAATAAATAGAAACCTATGTAGGGAAATCTCTCAGAAAATCTCCCGCAAAAATAATTTTCAAGGGATTTTGTGAGGAAATTTTTTATTGAAAATTTTTTTACTGAGAACCAAATTATGATAAAAAGATCCCTCGAAAAATTCCTTGCAAAATTCTACTAAGTGCTCATTTATAAGGAATAAATCCCTCAAAAAATCCCTCACAAAAAAATTTCTGAGGGATTTTGCAAGAATTTTTTTATTTGAAAACTTTTTTACTAAGAACCAAATTATCATGAAAAGATTTCTCGGAACATCTCTCATAAAAATAATTTTCAAGGAATTTTGCGAGGAACTTTTTATTGAATTTTTTTTTACTAAGAACCAAATTATGATGAAACGATCTCTCGAAAAATCCCTTGCAAAAATAATTTACGAGGAATTTTGCAAGAAAATTTTTTTCCTTGGAAAATTTCTACTAAGAGTTCATTTATAAAGAATAAATCCCTCGAAAAATCCCTCACAAAAAAATTTAAGAGGGATTTTGTGAGAGATTTTTTTATTTCAAATTTTTTTATTAAGAACTAAATTATCATAAAAAGATCTCTCGAAAAATCTCTCACAAAAATAATTTTTGAGGGATTTTGCGAGGAGTTTTTTTATTAATTCTTTTTTACTAAGAACCAAATTATGATGAAAATATCCCTCGAAAAGTCTCTCTCCAAAATAATTTACGAGGGGTTTTTCAAGAAAATATTTTTTTCTCGGGAAATTTTTATTAAGAGCTCATTTATAAGAAATAAATCCCTCAAAAAATCCCTCACAAAAAAAATTTCCGAGGGATTTTGTGAGGAGTTTTTTTATTTGAATTTTTTTTATCACGAACCAATTATCATGAAAAGATACCTCGAAAAATCTCTCGTAAAAATAATTTCTGAGAGATTTTGTGAAGAATTTATTTATTAAAAATTTTTTTACTAAGAACCAAATATGATGAAAAGATTCCTCGAAAAATTTCTTGCAAAAATAATTTGCGAGAAATTTTCCGAGAAATTTTTTTTTCTTGAAAAATTTCTACTAAGAGCTCATTTATAAGAAATAAATCTCTCGAAAAATCCCTTACAAAAAAATTTCCGAGGGATTTTGTAAGGGATTATTTTATTTGAAAATTTTTTTACTAAGAACCAAATTATCATGAAAAGATTCCTCAGAAAATCTCTCGCAAAAATAATTTTCGAGAAATTTTGCGAGAAATTTTTTTATTAGAAATTTTTTTACTATGAACCAAATTATGATGAAAAGATCCCTCGAAAAATCCCTCGCAAAAATAATTTACGAGGGATTTTTCGAGAAAACTTTTTTTCTCGGAAAATTTCTACTAAGAGCTCATTTATAAGGAATAAATCCCTCGAAAAATCCCTCACAAAAAAATTTCCAAGGGATTTTGCGAGGGATTATTTTATTTAAAATTTTTTTTACTAAGAACCAAATTATCATGAAAAGATCCCTTAGAAAATTTCTCGCAAAAATAATTTTCGAGGGATTTTGCGAAGAATTTTTTTATTAAGTTTTTTTTTACTAAGAACTAAATTATGATGAAAAGATCCCTCGGAAAATCTCTCACAAAAATAATTTGCGAGGGATTTTCTGAGAAAACTTCTTTTCTCTGAAAATTTCTACTAAGAGCTCATTTATAAAGAATAAATCCCTCAAAAAATCACTCACAAAAAAACTTTCTGAGGGATTTTGCGAGAGATTATTTTATTTAAATTTTTTTTACTAAGAACCAAATTATCATGAAAAGATCTTTAGAAAAATCTCTCGCAAAAATAATTTATGAGGGATTTTGCGAGGAATTTTTTTATTGAAAATTTTTTTATTAAGAATCAAATTATGATGAAAAAATCCCTTAGAAAATCCCTTACAAAAATAATTTGCAAGGGATTTTCTGAGAAAACTTTTTTCTTAGAAAATTTCTACTAAGAGCTCATTTATAAGGAATAAATCCCTCAGAAAATCCCTCAAAAGAAAATTTTCAAGGGATTTTGCGAGGGATTTTTTTTATTTGAAAATTTTTTTACTAAGAACCAAATTATCATAAAAAGATTCCTCAAAAAATTTCTACTAAGAACTCATTTATAATGAATAAATCCCTCGAAAAATCCCTTACAAAAAAATTTCCGAGAGAATTTTCTTCCTCAAAAAATTTTATAGTTAATTTTTTTTTGTCGAAAGATCCCTCGGAATTGCGAGGGATTTTTTTCCTCGATTAAATCCCTCGATAAAGCATCCTTTTCTAGTAGTGCGAATTCTATATTTAAAAAACTAGCCATTACTGTTCCCAGAACTCCAAGTGTCGACACTTCAAGCTGTGAATCGATACTTAGGATTGACATTTAAGTCCCATGAATCAACACCTAGTTCAAATTTCTTCATTGAAGCTCTCTGAAATTCTCAGATGAGTCGACACTTCTTTAGATGAGTCGACACTTGATATCCATGAGTCGACACTTCAGGCAAGTCTTCAATTTTAGCAAGTTTTGTATCAAAATTTTCTCAGACGATAAGCTGATCCTTGAGTCGACATCTTGAGTCGACACTTGACTAGTATGAGTCAACACTTTAGCCGTGCCATCTGAAACTCTTTCTACGTACCGACTTGAGTCGACACTTCTACTGTCATGAGTCAACACTTGAATTGTGAGTCGACACTTTGAGTCAACACTTGCCGAGATTTCTTTAAAAACCATTGAATCTCTGCTGAAACCAATTTGTGCTGGACTATCTAACTCCTTTCAAACAAACTCCAAGTACTTAAGTCCTTTTAAAACTGATCTTTTATTCATGGAAGGGACTTCTTCATTTTTGACAAGCAATCAAATCTTATTGAGTTGATGACCACATTTTTTTATGGAAACATACTTTAAAGAAATAGTTAGTACTTAACTTATAATTAAGTATTTTGTTTATCATCAAAATCAATAACAGAGTTAACAATCTCCCCTTTTTTGATAATGACAAAACTTTTAAATATAAATCATATAATAAGCTCTTAAAATGAATTTTTAATAGACATAAAGCTTATTGCTATATGTATTCAAATAAAGAAAGGTAAGAGATAAAGTTTAAAAGCTCATTTAAATCGAAATTGAACTAAGAGTATCAGAGCTAAAAAAAAGAAATTCATGTATCATGATACTCTAAAGAGAACATGCTCAAGAATAATAAATTCAACAATGAAACAAGGTGAAAGAAATCAAAGAAGAATATAATTACTCCCCCTCGAGAGGTGATTCGAAAGATTGATTTTCAAAGATCTTTCAAAGGCAAAAAGCTGAAATTAAATATCTGAAATTAAGAATTTTGCATGAAATTTTAGCCAAAACAGATTTTGCAAATCAAAGGAGGGATTACTCTCCCTCACTCAATGCTCAAAATATTTTTCTTAAACACAAATAGACATTTCATTTTATCTTCATTGCAAAGCTTCTCTTCATTGCAAAAGAAATATATGTATCTTTCATCTCTATACCTTTCACTTATCTCTACCTTTATCTTTTATACTTACCTCTCCCCCTTTTTGACAACATTAAAAGGAATAGAGAAAACACCGAAATTAAGTAATGCAATTCATTCATTCAGAGGAGATAGCATCCAAAGACATAGCATGAAGTAGAGCATTTCAATCATTCATAATATTTCATACATTGATATGAGTTTGATACATAAGAGTAAATAGACATAAAAGCATACAGGTAGTCCATAAATATAAACTATCTAAACATAAAGACTATCATAAGCACTGTCCTCGTCATCCGAGGATCCAATCTCGATCGGTCCTGTATCAATAGAAGCACGGGATCGAGGCCACATAGATCGAAGATCACGAAGATGGATCCTGGTCGGTCTCTATGGAACACGATGGTCTCGTCATCTGCGTCTAATATAAGTCCTACCTCTAGCTGGTGCAGAAGAGATAGAAGCTATGTCAGTAGTAGGAACAGCACTAACAGGAATAGCAGTATCAAAATCAGTATGAAATTGTGTACAATCAAACATAGGTCCTGAATCAAGACGGTAGAAACCAGGGATATAAAATCCTAGTTCCCTGATAAGGAAAGATGTATGCATCGGGAGAGAATGAATAATAGGTGTATCAAAAGTTGAAGATAGATAGGAGTAGGTGCAGGAATGGAAGTGTGATCAGCAGGTCTGGAGAGAGGAGTGGGTAGAATAGGAGTCTGGAAAGATGAACTAGATGGATCAGGAATGGGACTCCTAGGGAGGTCAGCTACAGTCTCTGGTACTGGCTCTGTCATCATATCTGCAATGTCAAACTCATTAGAGTCGGTCTCATCATCATCCAAATCTAGTCCTGGAGCAGGTGGTGCTGGAGCTGAGTCAGCTGGAGCAGAAGTATCAGGAGCTCTGCTAAAAGAGGGTCTAGCCAATGTAGACAAAATGGCAGAAATCCCATCTCTCAATCCTCGATGGCTCTCCCTTATCTCCATGTGAATCATGTCAACTCGCTGATGAATGATCATCACCTCAGTCTCAATGCGAGTGACCTTGTCCTCTAAACTATTTGAAACCCCAAGGAAATCAGACTGTGCTAGCTCAGGCTGAGGAGCTGGCTCTGGTTGCACTGAAAGCTCGGGCTGTACCTCAGGCATATTAGTGAGTGGCTCTAAGGGCCCTGCCTCACCCAAAAAGATGCGCTCCTCCTCCACTGCCTCATCATCTCTATCAATGGCCTGACCAGATATGCATCGTCTCCACTAGCCTTTGACAAGCTGGTACCCCATCTGGTGAAGAGATCTGATGTCATAGACATCAGTGTGCAGTAGCTACCGGTAGGGCTCATCATCCATAACTACTACATAAGCTCTAAACAACAGTATCAAACCCATTTCGTAGGGTAGACACAGTCTCTGGCTAATCGATGCCTCAGTCAGCTGATTACCATGAGTATCGAGAGGCATACTAGCATGTGCTGTATCAGAGAAACCATCACTAACAGCTCCCGCTCTGTGATGAAGTCAAAATGGCCGGTCTTCGATAGAAGAATTCAGGCTATAATATGATGCACCAACCTCATCTCAACAGATAATCTCGAAGCTACTACAGTGGCTCCCTTAGGTAAATCATCTGACTCAAAAATGCATCGGAGACCACTGAATCTATCCACTAAGCTATCCACCATTGATCATCCCATGAGTATGTCCCATACTCTGCTCAGAATCTCTACGGACACTGGGACATCTCTGCCTCACACCTGAGCAACCCATCCATCACTACCTCAGACGAGTGAACCATAAAACTCTCGAATCAAATCCAGGTAAAATCTCTCTGTCAAGGAGCAAAATGGCACCAATCCTGCATCCCTAAGCCACTAGCCTATCCTAAACTGATGCTGATCAATGAAATCGAAGTCCACACGACGTCTCCCGACGATGGTCTTCGATCCCATCAGACTGGCCGTAAGAAAGAGAGGTCTAGTAGGAACATCAGGTGCATCTGTTGCTCTGGGTTCATGCCTTGCTTTGGTTCTCCTTTCTTCTTCTTGATTGGATGGTCTTGGATGCCGGACAACTTACTTCCTAGGCCCCATTATTGTGAATCAAGGTGGAAAAGCAAAAAAAAAGGAAAGAAACCTAGGGTTTCCATGGTGCAAAATCAAAGAGGAAGGGGGAAAGTAGTAGAAACCGAAGCAAAATCCATCCCAAACGAAGATTTGAGAGGTTTGGAGTTGGGATTTGGAGGGAAGAAGTCATTGGAACAGTGTTAGGGATGAGTCGGCTCAATTTGGAAGGAAAAAGATGAAGAAAATAATTCGTTTTCTTATTTTTATCTTGGTCTGTTGCTGTTCAAGTGTCGACTCATGACATAGAGTCAAGTGTTGACATTTATAGGAGTCGACACTTCCAAGTGTCGACACTTTGACTTAAAATCGAAAAAAAAAAGGAAAAAGAGCATTGATCGAAATAAATAGAATTTCAATGGAATTCAACATGAATAACATGTAACAAGCAATTTTGATCAAACAAGAGTTCAAGATGTGAAGAGATGGAAAAAAAAAATTAATCAAAAGGGTTGATGTCCCTTAATTCTCTTCTAACCATATTGAACCGATCTTCTTGGAGAGTCTTAGTCAATATGTCAGCTAGTTGTATTTAAGTATTAACAAATTCAAGCACAACATCATTATTTTCAACATGATTTCTAATAAAATGATGCCTAATTTTGATATGTTTACTTCTTGAGTGCTGAACAGGATTTTTAGTTAAGCTTATTGCACTAGTATTATCATATTTTATGGATGTCTTAATTAGTTTGATTCTAAAATCTTCAAGTTGTTGCTTAATCCACAAGATTTGAGCATAACAACTTTTTACTGCAATATACTCAGCATCAACTATGGATAGTGCAACTGAAGTTTGTTTCTTGCTAAATCATGAGATTAAGTTAACTCCAAGAAATTGGCAAGTTTCACTATTACTTTTTCTATCAAGTTTACACTCAACAAAATCAGCATCAGAATATCCAATTAAATCAATACATGAATCTCTAGAATACCACAAACCAATATCAATTATACAATATAAGTATTTAAATATACGCTTAACAGCCAACAGATAAGATTCTTTAGGATCAGATGATATCTAGCACACATATAGACACTAAACACGATATCTGGTCTACTAGCAGTCAAATATAATAAAGATCCAATCATTCCTCTATATAGTTTTTGATCAATAGATTTACTATGTTCATCTTTATCAAGTTTACAAGAGGGGCTCATAGGTATACCTATTGACTTAATAGTCTCCATCCCAAACTTCTTCAAGATTTTTCTTGTATACTTAGCTTGGTTGATGAAGATTCCATCCTTAGTTTGCTTGATTTGAAGTTCGAGAAAAAATTGAGTTCTCTCATCATGCTCATTTCGAACTCTCCTTGCATAAGCTTAGCAAACTCTTGACAAAGGATTTCATTAATAGCACCGAATATAATATCATCAACATAAATTTGAACTACTAATAAATCATCATTTTTCCTTTTTAGAAATAAGGTTGTATCAATATGGTCTCTAGAAAAATCATTTTCAATCAAAAACTTGCTGAGTCTTATATACCATGCTCAGGATGCTTGCTTTAAACCATAAAGTACTTTGTGCAGTTTAAAAACATGATCAGGAGTGCATGATTTTCAAAACCTGGTAATTATTCAACAAATACTTTTTTTGCTATATAACCATTCAAAAAAATATTTTTAACATCCATTTGAAAAAGTTTGAAGTTTGCAAAACATGCAAATGCTAAAAGTAATCTAATGGCTTCAAGTCTAGCAACAGGTACAAAGATTTCATCAAAATCAATTTCTTTATCTTGATTATAACCTTTAGTAACCAGTCTAGCCTTGTTCCTAGTAACAATACTATTTCATCCAATTTATTCCTAAATATTTATTCTGTACCAATAATTGAAACATTAGATGGTCTTTCTATTAAAGTCCAAACATTGTTTCTTTCAAACTGGTTTAATTCTTCTTGCATTGTATTAATCCAATTAGGATCTTTTCCAGCATCTTCAAAATAATTTGGTTCAATTTGTGAAACAAAAGCAATATAATTATATTCATTTCTAATTGAAAATCTTGTTTTTACCCCTTTAATGGATCACCTAGGATTAACTCCTTAAGATGTCCATGAGCATACCTCCACTCCTTGGGTAGATCTTGATGCTTTGGTGTGGATTGTATGGCTTCTCTTTCATTTTTGTCTTGATCTTCTTCACTTTGTTGAGATGGTTGGTCATCTATTGTTAGCTCTTTAACTTTTCAGTACCTGCACATGCATCAGAAGTATTCTCTTTTCTAGAAGATTTGTTAGCAGATTCTTCAAAGACTACATGTACATACCCTCTACTACTAAGGTTCTCTTATTAAAAACTCTGTATGCCCTGCTTGATGTAGAGTATCCTAAGAAGATGCCTTCATCAGACTTGGTATCAAGTTTTTTCAAATTATCTTTACTATTATTCATGATAAAACATTTACAACCAAAAACATTAAAATATTTTAAAGTTGATTTTCTTTGTTTCCAAAGCTCATAAGGAGTTTTCTTTAAAATATGATGAATTAAAACATGATTCAAAATATAACAAGCAGTATTAACTGTTTCAGCCCAAAAATACTTTGGCAAATCATTTTCATAAAGCATAGTACATGCCATTTCTTCTAAAGTACAATTTTTTCTTTTTACAATTTCATTATGTTGAGGTGTTCTAGGTACAGAAAAATTATGTTCAACCCCTTTATCATTATAAAAGTTTTCAAAATCCTGATTTTCAGATTCAGAACCATGGTCACTATGAATACAAATTATTGAAGTACCTTTTTCATTTGAAATTTTTCAGTAAAACTTCATGAATGCTAAAAATGATTCGTCTTTGTGAGCAACAAATAAAATCCATGTAAACCATGAAAAATCATCCACTATAACTAATCCATATCTCTTACCTCCTAGACTAGATATTCTAGTTGGTCCAAAGAGATCCATATGGAGTAGTTCTAATGGCCTAGTAGTTGTAACAAAACCTTTGGATTTAAAAGATATTTTTACTTGTTTTCCAAATTGGCATGCTTCATAAACTTTATTTTTTTAAAAACTAAGTTTTGGTAAATCTCTTACTAAATCCTTTTTGCAAATTTTTGATAACAAATACATGCTAGCATGACCTAATCTACGATGCCAAAGCCAACTAGTCTCACTAATAATGGCATTCATTGCAACTAGGCATTTTCCATTAGGCAAAGATAGATTATCCAAATCCACCAGATAAATATTACCATGCCTTTTTCCAATGAATTTTACTCTTTTTATCAGGACTAGCAATCATGCAATAAGATGATTCAAAAATAACTTGAAAACCCTTATCATAAAATTGACTAATACTTAAAATATTATGCTTTAAACCTTCAACTAAAAGTACATTATTAATGCAAGTAGAAGGGAAGATATGAACCTTACTAATATCAATGATTTTTCTTTACCATTATCATCAAAGGCCATACTCCCTCCATTTATTATCTCAAAAGAGGTGAATTGCTTCACATCTCCTGTCATGTATCTTGAATAACCACTATCAAGATATCATAGCCTGTTGTTTTTCTTGGTTGCAAGACACACCACTTCTTGTTCTTATTGTGCCATGAAATATAGATTGGCAACTTCAGTTGGTTCTTCATCTAAACTGGAGTCCTCACTATCACTCCAAGTTGCCATCATAGCTTTCTTTCTAAACTTTTTTTTTGATTTCTTTAGGAGAGGATAATCAAACTAGTAATGTCCAGGCTTCATGCATTCGAAGCATGTTGGTACCTCTTTCTCCTTTTCTTTTTCTTTCTCCTTTTCTTTTCCCTTGTCTTTACTTATTTGGAACCTTTTCTTGTAAGGGAATTTTCTTCTTTTCATAAATCTTCTAAACTTCCTTGCTAGAAAAGCTTTCTCACTCTCTTCTTCTTCTTCTTCTTTTGATTCTTCATTTGAGGATTCTTCTTGAATTGTAGACTTGAAGGCTATCCCCTTTTTTTTGTTCAAGTCCATAGATTTCTGCTTCAGATTTATCTCATAAGTCATGAGTGATCCCACTAACTACTCCAAGGATAATTTGTCAACATCTTTGACTTTTTGTATGGCGGTTACCTTTGGATCCCATGAAGTTGAAAGTGACCTGAGACTTTTGTTGACAAGATCAGCATTAGACATGGTTTTACTTAAACTTCTCATGCCATTGACTATGTTTGTGAATCTAATGTACGTGTCAGTGATAGATTCATTTGGTTCCATTTAGAACATCTCATAAGTGTGCACTAACATGTTTACTTTTGTGTTCTTCACTTGATCAGTACCCTCATGGGTAACTTCAAGTGTGTCTCGTATTTTCTTAGCGGATATGCATGTATAAATCCTATTGAACTCACTAAGATCTAATGCACAATAAAGGAGATTCATTGCTTTCGCATTAATCTCGGATTGTTTAATATCATTTTCATCCCAATCCTCTTCGAGCTTTGAGATGGAAATACCATTAACCACAATCGAAGGAATATGTGGACCTTTATCCATAACTTTCCATAAATTATAATCTATTGAATGCATATAAATTTTCATTCTAGTTTTTCAATAAGTAGAATTTGTTCAATTAAAATATGGAGGTCTATTTGAGGCTTATCCCTCAACTACACTAATAACAAGGGGGGTTGCCATAGATCTTTACTCAAGGTGGTTAGACCTATATACTGAGAATGTGGCTCTGATACCACTTGTTGCCTAGTAAGCAACCCAAGTGGGAGATGAATTGGATTTCTAAAAATTAAATGCAAATGTGTGAACCAATTCAATAAACAACTTAAATACAATGAGATACAAGAGTAAAGTGCTCTTAAAGAGTATGCAGTAAAAATTTACATGCAATAAATGTAAGAGCAAGAGAGAGAGACAAACAATCACAAACATAATCCAAGTATAGTGGTTCAGTACTTTTTAATGCACCTACATCCACTCCCGAAGGTCCACTTGGGAATTCACTATAATCTCCACCGATTACAGCCGATTAGTTTTTTGGGCTCACTAATCAAAACCCCTTTTAGTTTTTTCAAGACTCATCAAAAGAAACCTCTTAGTTTTCAAAGGCTAACCAATAACCTTTTTTGTTTTCAACTAGACTTATCAAAAATCTACTTGGTTTTCAAAGGCTAACCAAAAATCTTCTTGGTTTTCAAAGGCTAACCAAAAATCTCCTTGGTTTTCAAAGGCTAACCAAAAATCTTTTTGTTTTCAAAGGCTAACCAAAAACCTTTACAACAAAGATAGAGTTAAAGTAAAGCAACAAGAAAAGCTTTCTAAATAAAAGTAGATATCTCTTTGAACCTTTGAGGAATTGCTTGTCTTCAACTTGATGAAGCCTCAATCAATGCTCAAGAATGTTGGACTTGAATATTCTTGAAGGCTTTGAATGCTTTGAGACTTCTTTTTGCTTGAAGGTAGTTGCTCTCAATGAATGGGAGTAAATGCACTTGCTTTTCTTTTTCTATTGTTGATCCTCTTGTGTTCCAATTCAATTTGAATCACTTAAATACCATCCCAAGGTCTCAAAGTCAGTTTATTAGACACGAAAAACTCGCCATTAGGAACCAAGAGAGCCAAGTTCTGTATTTGAAAAACTAGCTGTTACTGTTTCCAGAACTCTAAATGTCGACACTTCAAGCTATGAGTCGACACATAGGGTCGACACTTAAGTCCCATGAGTCAACATCTAGTTCAAATTTCTTCATTAAAGCTCTCTAAAATTCTCACGTGAGTCGACATTTCTTCAGGTGAGTCGATCTTGAGTCGACACTTCAGGCAAGTCTTCAATTTCAGTAAATTCTGTATCAAAATTTTTTCAGGCGATGAGCCAATTCTTGAGTCGATGCCTTGAGTCGACACTTGACTGGCATGAGTCGACACTTCAATCGTGCCATCTGAGATTCTTTATGCATACCGGTTTGAGTCGATACTTTCACTGTCATGAGTCGATACTTGAGTTGTGAGTCGACACTTACCGAGATTTCTTTAAAAACCATTGAATCTCTACTAAAACCAATTTATGCTGGACTATCTAACTCCTTTCAAATAAACTTTAAGTACTTAAGTCCATTTAAAACTGATCTTTCATTTATGGAAGGGACTTCTTTATTTTTGACAAGCAATCAAATCTTGTTGAGTTGATGAGTACATTTTCCTATAGAAACACATTTTAAAGAAACAGTTAGTACTCAACTTATACTTAAATATTTTATTTATCATCAAAATTAATAACAGAGTCAACAATTTCAACTAAGAAAATTTGGAATATATCAGAGGTTACTAATGAAGGTATCAATCAGGTAAAAAAATATAAAAATTATATCCATGTACGTAAATATGAGTTATTCAAGATGGAGCAAAATGAGTCTATTATTAAAATATTTACTAGATTCACTGATATTATTAATGGTCTTAAGATCTTAGGAAAGTCTTATATATACTAACAATAAACCTGTTCATAAAATTCTTGCGTCACTTCTTAAAACTTGGAAGGCAAAAGTCATAGCAATTTAAGAAGCCAAAGACCTCAATGCATTGCCCTTGCAAGAAGTTTTTACTTCTTTCATGACTCATGAGTTAACCATGAAGCAAAATAATGAGCAAGAGAAAAAAAGACTATAGCCCTCGTCCACTGCAAAAGATGAAAAGCAAAGTAGAGAATCTAATAAAGAGGATGATGATGATGATATGGCACTCATTACCCACAAGTATAGAAGGTTAATAAAGAAGAAAAGACAAGACTTCATAAAGAAACCCATCATGAAAGGTGAACTAGCAAGGAAAAGGAGAAGGAAAATGGGTAGCTCGTGTGATATAAATGCAAGAAGCTTAGGAATTTCAAAGTTGATTGCCCGCTTCTCAATAAATCCTCCAAAAGAGTTAAGAAGAAAGTAATGATGGTCACTATTGCCACCTAGATCGTCGTAGCTGGTAGCTCTTACATGGCCTAGGTGAGTGGGCTCCGTGCCAGCATCACCGGGGTCGTTGGTCGAAGACAATCAAGGAAAACATAGTCGTAGTTGGGATGAAAGGGGCTTGGTACTGTGGTGGTCCTCCTGTGGGCCTCTCCGGTGAGGAGTAATATTCCTCCTTATTGTCCCTCCGTTGGACAATACCTGCAAAACAGGGAAGACGTGCATCGGGGATTCCAGTAAAGACACTCCGATGATCAAGTCAACGGGATGATCGAAGGAAATAAGGGATCTCTGAGGCGGAGAGCTTGGGGGACTCTCTGCTACCAGAGGGTGATAGAGTATGTAAGAATCAAGAGCGTGTGTTGTCTCTTACCCCCCCCCCCCTCTTACCTCTTCCCGCTGCTCTTATGTAGACGAGCGACTCTTGGTATTCAGAGAGGCACATTCTTCTTGGTATAGGCCTGAGAGGCTTCTGCAGGCCTGGGAGGCTTAGATAGGTTAGTCAACCTTCTCCTTCCAGGAAGATGGGACATGCCTTCCTAATTTGTGTAAGTTGTATCCAGGGGCTTTAACATAGCTCTCCTTTACAGGCGGTGGCTCAGTTTGGCAGAGATGGTGACGTGTTAGGCTGCAATCCAGCCTTCCTCCATACCTATATTTTGAGAAGCATACCTGCAATGGGAACAGATGAATCATGGCACATGCTTTGAGATGAGGCAGGAGAGGCTTTTTGTGAGCATGGTTCGAGGAGTCCCATAGCGAGGTAGGCCGCATAGCCCTTCTGCAGGGCTTCTGTGCATGCGGGATGAGGCGCACGGGGCAGTTGCGTGGATCGAGGCAAGGCATGCAGGGTCTCTCCCATGCACGTGGTTCTGGGCATCGGAGCAGGCAGAAATGAGATGCAGTCCCACGGGTAGAGTCGAACCGGGCGCGAGCAGAGCCAAGTGAAGCCAGGTGTGCGGGCCAGAGCCGGAGGAGCCAGTCCTGGGCACGACACCGTCGAGCCGGGGTCCCACCGGGCTAAGGTGTGGGTGCGCCAGGCGACTGTGCTGCAGTGCCGAGCTGGGGGAGCCGGGGCTCGGTGGTGCTGGTCTCCCACAGGCGGAGCCGGAGCGGGCAAGGGTGCGCTGCGTGGAGCTGACCTGGGATGCGGGAGTGCCAGATCGAACGGGTCCCGCCGGACCGAGGCCAGAGCGGGGTCGAGGGCGCGGGAGTGTGCCATGCTCCTGCGGGTGTGGCCGGACTGCTCAGAGCAGGGCGGAGCCGTATGCTGGCGCGGTGACCTCATCCGAAGCAAGGCCCTACCGCCCTGGGGCACCGAGCTGGGGCAGGGTCTCGCCAGACCAGAGTCAGAGTAGGCGGATCCGAGGCGCGGAGCCGGAGCCGCGCAGGCAACTGTAGATGATCCGTGCCGCGTCCCTGCGAGCGTGGCCGGACCCGGGAGCTCCGTCTCAGAGCCGGAGTTAGACCCAGGCAGGCGGAGCCAGACTGGGTGGAGTTGGAGCACCGTGCCTCCAGACCGGGAGTCGTCGAGCTGGCGCGGGCGCGCCGGTGCCAAGGAGAGGCCAGGGTGCGTGGAGGCGAGCTGGGGGTCGGCCTTCGTGCCGCGGGCAAGGTCGGGCGGAGTCACGCGGGTCGCTACCGAGGTGCCGTCGGGCTGAGCCGGACCGGACGAGGTGAGCTGCAGGGGCGTGCCACGAGCCATGCGGAGCGCTACCTTGCCTGCGGGCATGCCGGACTGGTCAGAGCAGGGCGGAGCCGTGCGCTGGTGCGGTGACCTCATTTGGAGCAGGGCCCTACCACCCTGGGGCACCGAGCTGGGGCAGGGTCTCGCCAAACCGGAGCCGGAGTAGGCGGATCCGAGGCACGGAGCCGGAGCCACGTAGGCGACCGTAGATGATCCGTGCCACGTCCCTGCGAGCGTGGCTGCACCCGGGAGCTCTGTCTCGGAGCCGGAGTCAGACCCAGGTAGGCGGAGCCAAACTAGGTGGTGGAGCACACCGGACTGGTCCCCAACCGGGTGGAGTCGTCCACAGGTGCGCTGCATCGTGCCTCCAGACCGGGAGTCATCGAGCTGGTGCGGGCGCGCCGGTGCCAAGGAGAGGCCGGGGTGCATGGAGGCGAGCTGGGGGCCGGCCTTCGCGCTGCGGGCGAGGTCGGGTGGAGCCGCGCGGGTCACTGCCGGGGTGCCGTCGGGCTGAGCCGGACTGGACGAGGTGAGCTGCAGGGGCATGCCACGAGCCGTGCGGAGCGCTGCCTTGCCTGCGGGCGTGCCGGACAGGGGGGAGGCGGAGGTCTCCCACGGGCGAGCTAGGTGCCGGATGGGAGCACGCGGAGCCGGAGGGGATGCACGGGTGACTGGGTCACGCGGAGCCGGACGCATGCCGCGCCGGGCTCAGAGGCTCTAGGACCGTGCCGCGCTGGGCACGAAGGCACCGGGCAGCGCTCGGGTGGTGCAGTGCCGGAGCTGGAGCTCGGGCGGTGCAGGGCTGGATTCGGTCGGGGGCGTGCCGTGGTCGAGCTGAGCTGGACTGGACGACCGAAGTGAGGCCGAGGTACTGAGGTTCCCCGCCGAGGTGGGGCTGAGCCGAGCTGGATCCAGGCTACCACGAGCGGAGCTCATGGGCAGAAGAGCTCCGTGCGGGCTTGCCGAGCTGGACTGGCACGTGCAGAGCTGTCGAGCTGAACTGAACTACCGAAGTTGGACTTCTTATGGCCGAAGTGAGGCCAAGGTGGAGAAGCACCTGGCCGAGGTGGCGGAGTATATGGCCGAGCTGGAGCCAAGGTGGAGAAGTACGTTGCCGTGCCAGCCTCCAAGAAGGATGCGTGTCAGGGCCGAATGTATCTTGTTTACTATTGTAACAGATGCCCCCACTCCCTGAGTCCAAAACGTCTTCGTTTTGGATAAAGGTAGTATTATCATCCATTCGGCTCTGCACCTTAGCGGGCTCTGTACCAACTACAAGAAGTTAGTCGCTAAATGAAACTGAACTTACTAGAGGTTAGCTGTTGGTCTTTGAAGGCCTAGGTGAAGGCATCAAGTCTAGCTATCCTTTTCACGAACATGGAACGTTCTGCAACACAACTTAAAAGGTGTTGTTTTTTTGAAACTTACTTGCCTGTAGGTGTTTTTACCTTGAGTTAGGTGTTTCATGACGATGCCAGTTCTTCTTTGACTAGGTAGAAGGTGATACCATAGAGGCATAGGTTGGTGAGGTGCATAACTTGGGTGCTCACATATATGACCGGGCATATAGTTGATGTGGCCGAGTCTAGAATATCCGTCAGAACCTTTGATGAAGGTATTGAAGTTGCTAGAAGATAGGAGCCATCCCGGATGAAGAATCCCAAGGAGTTGGAGAGAGAAATGACTCCGGTCAGATGCTCGACCTCGGGGAAGCAACGCTCGACCACGGGGGTGCCGTCCTGGCGGAGGAATTCACGCGGACTGGAGTCCGGGCCTTCATGCTGGAACTGAGTTCCGAGGCATCTTCCAGACCGAAGTCCGGGACCACGTGGGGGAACTGGATTCCATGCCATCTTTCAGACCGAAGTCCAGGATCACGTGGGGGAACTGGGTTCCGCACCACCTTCCAGACCGAAGTCCAGGATCACGTGAGGGAACTGGGTTCCGCGCCACCTTCCAGACCGAAGTCCAGGATCACTTGGGGGAACTGGGTTCTGCGCCACCTTCCAGACCGAAGTCCAGGATCACGTGGGAGAACTGGGTTTCGCGCCACCTTCCAAACCGAAGTCCAGGATCACGTAGGGGAACTGGGTTCCGTTACACCGGAACTGGGATCCGGGCTTCCTTCGTCAGACTCGGAGTTGGACAGATAAGCTCCTGCAATGATGAAGAGCAAAGTTGCACCAAAGATGAACTTTAATTTTTTGAGGAGGGATTCTTACATCCTTCGAGAGGTGGCAGAGCTGTTTGACATGCTAGGAGGCGAGCCGCAAATGGTCGGACCTTCAGAGCTACCTATGGACATCTCCGGACTATGGTCAGGAGGTAGATGCAGGGTTCAATGAAGAGCTTGGCTTCAGCTCGGCTGAATCAAGAGGCATGACTTCAGCTCGGCTCTATTTGATTTTAGTTTGGCTGAGCTGAGGAGCTTGACTTCAGCTCTTAACTTTGCCAGACTTGGAGTCGGACGGGTGAGTTCCTGCGTTGGTGAAGAACAAAGTTCCACCAGAGAGGAACTTTAATTATTGAGGAGGGATTCTTACATCCTTCGTGAGGTGGCAGAGCTGCTGGTTCGCCATGCTAGGAGGGCCGTGAATGGTTGGGCCTCCGAAGCTTTCCATGGTGGTTGGCCTTGCACATCCCAATAGCCGAGAATGTTTAATGATGTTGGTGACGATCATGCTTTTATTAGTTTTGTACCGCCCATGTTGCATGGAGGAACAGGACCACCCTTTGCATCATGTTCGCATGGTGTGGAGGGCAAAATCCTACTCCAAAGTTTTGCATGATGTGGGTGAAGTGACTGAGCCTTCACTGCTTCTTCCTTTCGGGAATTATGCTTCCTTCGTTGCCTTCCCCAGCCATAATGGGGATTAGTCTTTCTCATCTCTAATAATAGTGTGATCTTAGCAAAGAGCTTGGTCTCATCAAAGGGCTTGACTTTGGTGAGAAGCTCAGCTTCATTAGGAAGTTTGGCCTTAGCTTTGTTTAATGAAGAAGATTGACTAACTTCTGGCTTGAATACAGAGCCTCAAAAGCTTCATCTTGGTGGAGGGAGGCAAAGTGCGGGCCCGGTCTAGAGGGTGCGCGCTCGGAGAGGCTCCACATTGGCGGGTGAGCGTTGAGCTCGACGCCGGCCACAGGGCACTAACCTCCGAGGGTCTTGCTTTGGAGGGCAGAAGATGGACCTGGTCTAGAGGGTGCGCGCTCGAAGAGGCTCCACATTGGCGGGTGAGCGCTGAGCTCGATCTCGACCACAGGGCACTAACCTCTGAGGGTCTCGCCTAGAGGGCTGAAGACGGACCCGGTCCAGAGGGTGCGTGCTCAGAGAGGCCCCATATTGGCGGGTGAGTGTTGAGCTCGACCTCGACCATAGGACACTAACCTCCGAGGGTCTCGTTCTAGAGGACAGAAGACGGTCCCGGTCTAGAGGGTGCGCGCTCGGAGAGGCTCATCATTGGCGGGTGAGCGTTGGGCTCGACCTCGACCACAGGGCACTAACCTCCGAGGGTCTCGCTCTGGAGGGCAGAAGAACAGGGCTCCGACCTAGGCGTTCTGAGCTTGCGGGAGCTTTTCCTGTAGAACTATGACATCGTTTTTCATTATGTAAATGTAGCGGAGAAGGAGTTACCTGTTGAGCCCCGGCCATATGCATAGATAAAGATATGTTCCTTCCTTGAGCGGGTTGGGATCAAATTTGCCGGCCGCCCTCTCAAGAGAGAATGAGACTCCCTTGCACGGAAGAATAGAACTCGGTTGCATGGAGGAGCAAGGCTCCATTGCATGGGAGGACGGACCTCCATCACATGAGAGGTGGCTCCGTCGCATGGGAGGGAGCTCCGTTGCATGGGAGAACAAGGTTCTGTTACCTGGGAGAGAGCCCATTGCATGAGAGGGAGCTTCCATTGCATGGGAGCACAAGGTTCTGTTACCTGGGAGAGAGCCCATTGCATGAGAGGAAGCTTCCATTGCATGGGAGCACAAGGTTCTGTTACCTGGGAGAGAGCCCGTTGCATGGGAGGAAGGGAGACCTTAGTTGCTTGGGAGCTTGAGGCTCCGTTGCATGAAGGAGATGACTCCGTTGAGTGGGAGAAGTGAGATCCTGTTGCATGGGAGGAAGGGAGACCTTAGTTGCCTGGGAGCTTGAGGCTCCGTTGCATGAAGGAGATGACTCCGTTGAGTGGGAGAAATGAGATCCTGTTGCATGGTGTGGGGGAGACTCCGTTGCATGGGAGGAGGCTCTGTCACATGAGAGGTGGCTCCGTTGCATGGGAGGGAGCTCCGTTGCATGGGAGAATGAGGCTTTGCTACATGGGAGAGAGCCTGTTGCATGGATCTCTTCCTTCTTCACGATGGTTAGACCCATTCTCCCTTTCTTCTTTTTCTCTTCTTCTTTTTTTTTTTTAGTGGGGCTCTTGGATGGTGGCACCGCCGGGAGGTGGCTCCATCCTTGGCTTGATGCCCGCTGCCCCGGCAAGGGTGGCGATGCACCTTCACAGTTCAAGATTTCTTTTGGTCGAGGCCGCTCCTTGGGACCTCGAGGGAGAGGGAGAAGTTCTCATGCCCCAATCCCCGTGCCCCCGGTATGCCCCCCAAGGACTAAGGACGAAGGTGGAAACCATCATCCCACCTCATTGAGGAGCATGGATCTGCCCCCATTCCTGGCGCGCCAATCTGTTGCCACCTAGATTGCCGTGGCCGATAGCTCTTACGTGGCCTAGGTGAGTGGGCTCTGTGCCAGCATCACCGGGCTCATTGGTCGGAGATGATCAAGGGGAACATAGTCGTAGTTGGGATGAAAGGGGCTTGGTACTGTGATGGTCCTCCGTGGGCCTCTCTGGTGAGGAGTAATCTTCCTCCTTATTGTCCCTCCATTGGGCGATACCTGCAAAACAGGGGAGACCTGCGCCGGGGATTCCAGCAAAGACACTCCAATGATCAAGTCAGCGGGACGATCGAAGGAAAAAAGGGACCTCTGAGGCGGAGAGCTTGGGGGACTCTCTGCTGCCAGAGGGTGATAGACAATGTAAGAATCAAGAGCGTGTGTTGTCTCTTACCCCCCCTTCTTACCTCTTCCCGCTGCTCTTATGTAGACGAGCGGCTCTTGGTGTTCAAAGAGGCACGTTCTTCTTGGTATAGGCCTGAGAGGCTTTTGCAAGCCTGGGAGGCTTAGATAGGTTGGTCAACCTTCTCCTTCCAGGAAGATGGGACATGCCTTCCTAATTGGTGTAAGTTGTATCCAGGAGCTTTAACATAGCCCTCCTTTGTAGGCGGTGGCTCAGTTTGGCAGAGATGGTGACGTGTCAGGCTACAATCCAGCCTTCCTCCATACCTATATTTTGAGAAGCGTACCTGCAATGGGAACAGATGAATCATGGCACGTGCTTCGAGATGAAGCAAGAGAGGCTCTTCGTGAGCATGGTTCGATGCTTCCCATAGCGAGGTAGGCCGCATAGCCCTTCTATAGGGCTTCTGTGCATGTGGGATGAGGCGCACGAGGTAGTTGCGCGGATCGAGGCATGGCATGCAGGGTCTCTCCCATGCACGTGGTTCTGGGCATCGGAGCAGGTGGAAATGAGATGCAGTCCCACGGGCAGAGTCAGACCAGGCGCGGGCGGAGCCAGGTGAAGCCAGGCGTGCGAGCCAGAGCCGGAGGAGCCGGTCCTGGGCACGACACCGCCGAGCCGAGGTCCCACCGGGCTGAGGTGTGGGCGCGCCAGGTGACCATGCCGTAGTGCCGAGCTGGGGGAGCCGGGGCTTGGTGGTGCTGGTCTCCCACAGGTGGAGCCGGAGTGGGCAGGGGTGCGCTGCGCGGAGCTGACCTATGGCGCGGGAGTGCCAGACCGAACGGGTCCCGCCGGACCGAGGCCAGAGTGGGGCCGAGGGCGCGGGAGCATGCCATGCTCCTGCGGGTGTGGTCGGACTGGTCAGAGCAGGGCGGAGCCGTGTGCTGGCACGGTGACCTCGTCCGAAGCAGGGCCCTGCCGCCTTGGGGCACCGAGCTGGGGCAGGGTCTCGCTAGACCATAGCTGGATTAGGCAGATCCGAGGTGCGGAGCCGGAGCCGCACAAGCAACCGTAGATGATCCGTGCCGCATCCCTGCGAGCATGGCCGGACCAAGGAGCTCCGTCTCGAAGCCGGAGTCAGACCCAGGCAGGCGGAGCCAGACTGGGTGGAGGTGGAGCATCGTGCCTCCAGACTGGGAGTTGTCGAGCTGGTGCGGGCGCGCTAGTGCTAAGGAAAGGCCGGGGTGCACGGAGGCGAGCAGGGGACCGTCCTTCGCGCCGCAGTTGAGGTCGGGCGGAGCCGTGCAGGTCACTGCCGGGGTGCCATCGGGCTGAGCCGGATCGGACGAGGTGAGCTGAAAGGGCGTGCCATGAGCCGTGCGAAGCGCTACCTTGCTTGCGGGCGTGCCGGACTGATCAGAGCAGGGCGGAGCCATGCGCTGGCACGGTGACCTCATCCGGAGCAGGGTCCTGCCACCCTGGGGCACCAAGCTGGGGCAGGGTCTCGCCAGACAGGAGCCGGAGTAGGCGGATCCGAGGTGCGGAGCCGAAGCCGCGCAGGCGACCGTAGATGATCCGTGCCGCATCCCTGCGAGCGTGGCCGGACCCGGGAGCTCCGTCTCGGAGCCGGAGTCAGACCCAGGCTAGCGGAGCCAGACTGGGTGGAGGTGGAGCGCGCCGGACTGGTCCCCAACTGGGTGGAGTCGTCCACAGGTGTGCTGCACCGTGCCTCCAAACCGGGAGTCGTCAAGCTGGCGCAGGCGCGCCGGTGCCATGGAGAGGCCGGGGTGCGCGGAGGCGAGCTGGGGGCCGGCCTTCAGGCCGCGGGTAAGGTCGGGCGGAGCCGTGCGGGTCACTGCCGGGGTGCCGTCGGGCTGAGCCGGACCGGACGAGGTGAGCTGCAGGGGCGTGCCACGAGCCGTGCGGAGCACTGCCTTGCCTGCTGGCGTGCCGTACATGGGTGAGGCGGAGGCCTCCCACGGGCGAGCTGGGCGTCGGACGGGAGCACGCAGAGCCAGAGGGGATGCGCGGGTGACTGGGTCACGCAGAGCTGGATGTGTGCCGCGCCGGGCTCGGAGGCTCCGGGACCGTGCCGCGCCGGGCACGGAGGTGCCGGGCAGCACTCGGGCGATGCAGTGCCGGAGCTAAAGCTCGGGCGGTGCAGGGCTGGATTCGGTTGGGGGCATGCCGTGGTCGAGCCGAGCTAGACTAGACGGCCGAAGTGAGGCCGAGGTACTGAGGTTCCCCATCGAGGTGGGGCTGAGCCGAGCTGGATCCAGGCTACCACGAGCGGAGCTCATGGGCGAAAGAGCTCCGCGCGGGCTTGCCGAGCTGGACCGGCACGTGCAGAGCTGCCGAGCTGAACTGAACTACCGAAGTTGGACTTCTCATGACCGAAGTGAGGCCGAGGTGGAGAAGCACCTGGCCGAGGTGGCGGAGTATGTGGCCGAGCTGGGGCCGAGGTGGAGAAGTACGTTGCCGTGCCAGCCTCCAAGGAGGATGCTTGTCAGGGCCGAATGGATCTTGTTTACTACTATAACAGTCACTGATATGGCCAGACCGCTGACATGGAGTACACCTCGGATCTAGCTGGCAGCCAGGCAGGCAGATAGCACCGCGTCAAGTTCTCCTTCGAGCTCCCCCGCTAGGTGGCCTCACCAATGGTCAAGCCCACCTCGGCTCGAGCTCGGCACCCCGGCTCCTTTGCCAGTTGGCTCCCGCAGTTCGAGCCCAGCTCGTCGAAGTCAAGGTCACCTCAGCCCGAGCTCGGCATCTGCGCTCCTCCGCCATGTGGCTCCCAAGGGTCAAGCCCACCTCGGTCGGAGTCAAGCCCTTCTCCGCTCCTTCGCCAGGTAGCTCCCCAAGGGTCGAGCCCACCTCGACTGGAGTCGAGCCCTTCTCTGCTCCTCCGCCAAGTTGCTCCCCAAGGGTCGAGCCCACCTCGACCGGAGTCGAGCCCTTCTCTGCTCCTCCGCCAGGTGGCTCCCCAAGGGTCGAGCCCACCTCGGTCAGACTCGAGCCCTCCTCCGTTCCTTCACCAGGTGGCTCCCCAAGGATCGAGCCCACCTCGGTCGAAGTCAAGCCCTCCTCCGCTCCTTCACCAGGTGGCTCCTCAAGGGTCGAGCCCACCTCGACCAGTGTCGAGCCCTCCTCCGCTCCTTTGCCAGATGGCTCCCTAAGGATCAAGCCCATCTCGATTGGAATCGAGCCCTCTCCTTGGAAGCATCAAGAAGGATGAAGGTGCCAACCCTGAGGTCGCTGTCGAGGCAGACGCATGCAGTGCGGCGCGCCCAGTATGGTGCCCCCCAAATTTGCAACGGTGCACGTAACCTTGTTTGCACCAGTTTGGGAGGGGCGCTCCGATCGAGATGTTAGATCCTGCGAACGACCACCTGGAACCCCCTAAAGAAGAAGGCCACGTTCAGTGTCTCAGACCCGAGGGTGGCTGCACCCAGATCGAGGTTCCACCTAATTCTCCCCTTCGTAACAACACACCAGGCAAGGCAAGTTCACAACTTAACTCCCAACTATAAGAGGAAATGACCTCAAGGGAGGGCCAACGGACACCATTGACCCTAAAGCCCCCCAGAGAGGGCAAATCGAGGCACGAGAGCAATCAGCGATCTACAAAGGCACCAACGGACAGGAAAGAAGGTAAGCAACTGAGAAAGAGCAAGCACACAAGATAGCAGGAAACAAGTGACTTGAAGGCAGGAAGCTCCCAGAGAGAGTCCAACGAGCACAGTCATTGCAACTTAAGCACCGTTCTTCTCTCATCTTCTTCTATTCAGTTCTTTATTACAAACTCGTCTAAGTACGGTGACCGAAGTGGGATTCATCTTAGGAGATCTGTTCCACTTTGCCGTCCGCTAACTTGATCGTTAGAGTGCCCCCGCCGGGATCCCTGGCCCGGGTCTCAACACTGTTTTGCAAGTCCGGGAACTCCTGGATTTTGGAGTAAAGGGACGGACATCCAGCACCACCTTGCAGCTATAGGCCATGATGGTAAGGTCAGCAACAGATTGGCATGCCATGTAGGGGATAAAACCCTTGCACAAGCCCCCACGAGCTCGACAACTCTACTTGAGCATGGTGGTGACTCGCGAAAGAGAGGCTTCCACCAACCGAGCGGGAGATCCCCCCTCTCCCCTAGGCCCACATAGCCCAAAGAGGGAGATTCCCACTCCTCCTCAACCACCCATGGCAGACATCCAGTATGCCGTACTTGTCCAACAGATGCAGGTGCTGACCGCAGCCGTAAGGCAATTGCAACATCAGCAGTGCTTTCTGGTCACTCAACCTCAGCCAGGGACCCCTGTGGAAGCCTGCGGTCCATCCAAGGTAGGCCATCCCATCTGCAGGCCACAACCAATCCCTCCAGGAGTCATCAGACCCCCGCGAAGAGAAACCGCTCTGGGTCGGCGGACCGGGAGAGCCATCCCCGGTGGATGATAATGCCGTCGTCAAGCACGGCAAGCACCGCCGAGACAAGGCCCCCCATCGCAACCACCACCAGTTATCAACCCCTTCAGTGGTCTTAGTGGAAGGCTCCACTGACAAGGCCATCCGGCGCCTGGCCGAGAGGTGCCTAGAAGAGCAAGAGCGCAAGCTGGCGGAGCTCTCCCGTCAATTTGCCAACATACATGGCTCTTCTAAAGAGCCAGCGGGCTATGATGCCCGACCCCCCTTCTCTCGGGAAATCCAAGAGGAACCGATTCTGTATTGGTTTTGCATGCCTCAGGTGGATCCCTACAATGGGACCACCGACCCCTTGGACCACCTCGAGAGCTACAAGGCTCTCATGAGAGTCCAAGGGGTGACGGACGCCCTCTTGCCATCGCCTTTCTAGCCACCCTCCGGAAGGCCGTTCGAGTCTAGTTCACCCATCTCGAGCCCGAAAGCATCGACTCCTTCTAGCAGCTGGAGATGAGGTTCGTGGCCCACTTCGATGCCTGTCAAAAGGTGCCGCGAGAGGTGGATAGCCTCTTCTCTATCCACAGCAAGACCAAGAGCTCCTGCAGAACTATGTAACCCGCTTCAAAGCTACCACCTTGGAGATCTACAGTTTGGATAGGCCCGTCGCCATGCTGGAACTAAAGCGAGGGCTCAAGACCTCCCACCTCACTTATTCTTTGAACAAGAAGCCGTCAAAGACATATGCTGAACTTCTCCGCATCCGCAAGTATATCTGCACTGAGGAGGCCGACCGCACTAGGAGAGAATTGGATGGGAAGCCTCTGAAGAAGCCTTCCTCGAGAGACATGCCTGGGATGCGAAGACCTGGGCCGCCTGTGGACTTCCAAATGAGACCAAAGCTAAGAGACGGCCCCATTCCTAAGAAGACTTTCACTCCCCTCCTAGCTCCAAGATCAAAGATTCTGATGGAGATCGTGGGAGAGCTCTACCTACATTGACCTCCCCCAATGAGGCCATCAACTGGTCGCGAAAAGATGAAGTACTACCAGTTCCACCACGATCATGGCCACGACATTGAGGACTGCAGCAACCTAAGAAGAGAAATAGAAGACCTGATCAGAAGAGGCTATCTCAGAAAGTTCATGAGGAGCGAGGTTCCGGCAGAGGATCAACCACCTATGGCTCTCCCCCTTGTTCTTGCAGTTGATAATCGGCCCACTAAGAAGCCCGTGGACATGATTTCTTGAGAAATAGAGCGCGCATCGAAGAGAGCCCGAGAGGGAGGAGACCTGGAAAATGTACTCCCCTTTGTGAAGGAGAAGGGAGGTGGGGAAGAAAATATAAATAACGATGCTGTCATGGTCGAGATGGCCATCGTCAAGCATCCTGTGAGATGCATCATGGTTGATAGTGGGAGCTCCACGGATGTGCTTTTTTACGATGCTTTCTCTCGAATGAGCTTGTCCCCTAATCGGCTAAAGCCAGTGCACACCCCTCTCATGGGCTTTACCAGAGATTCAGTGGGAGTCTAGGGAAAAATTACTCTCCCTGTTACCGCCGGATCACCATCCCGGCAAAGCACGGTTAGGGTGACCTTTGCCGTCGTCAGACTCCCATCGCCATATAATGCTATCCTAGGCCACCCCAGATTCAACCTGCTAGATGCAGTCATATCTACTAAGAGATTGTAGGTGCAATTCTCGACCCCTCACGGTGTAGGCGAGATGAGGGGGGCACCTCAGCCTGTCCCACACTGCTTGCAGGTTGCCCTAGGGGTCCAAAGTGCCGAGCTCGACTTTGACGTCGATGACCTCGACCAAAGGGCACAGGACCCAAAGGGTGGCTCCATCGAGCATCTCCTGACATATCCTCTTGGCTCGGACTCGCTGAAGACAGTGCAGATAGGAGCCCAACTGCCAGAAGATGAATGGAGTCACTTGCTTAGATTCCTCCTGGCAAATGCGGATGTATTTGCTTGGACTGCAGTAGATATGCTAGGTATTCTCCCAGATGTCATCACCCGCCAATTAAAAATTGATCCGAAGTGCCACCCAGTTCGGCAAAAGAAGAGGAGCTTTGTCTCAAAAAGGCAGAAGACTATCAACGACGAAGTGGAGAAGATCCTTACCGCCGGGTTCGTTCGTGAAGTGTAGTACCCTAGCTGGCTGGCGAATGTAGTCATGGTCAAGAAGAACAACGGAAAGTGAAGGATCTGTGTAGACTACACTAATCTCAACCGTGCTTGTCCAAAAGATAGCTTCTCCCTTCCAAAGATCGACCAGCTTGTGGATGCCACCTTGGGGCAACACCTTCTCTCCTTCATGGATGCATTTTTCGGGTACAACTAGATCCGGATGCATCCGAAAAATGAGGAGCACACTGCCTTCATCACGGATCATGAGACATACTGCAACAAGATGATGCCCTTTGGTATAAAGAACGCTGGCACCACGTACCAGCAACTGGTCAATAAAGTATTCAAAGATCAAATTGGCCACAACATGTAGGTATACGTGGATGACATGCTCGTCATGAGCAAGCCAACCTCGGACCACGTCGATGACATGGCAGAGACCTTCCGCAACCTTCACCTCCATCAAATGAAGTTGAACCCGGTGAAATGCACATTTGGTATGATAGCAGGTAAATTTCTTGGCTTCATGGTCATCTAGAGGGGAATCGAGGCCAACTTAGAGAAGGTCCGAGCGATTCTTAACATGGAGCGACCCACCTCCAAGAAGCAAGTTCAGCGACTCACCGACCAGGTAGCAGCCCTAAGCGATTCATCTCACGATCCGTCGATCATTACCAACCCTTCTTCAAGGCGCTGCAGAACATGCACTTCACTTGGACGAAGGAGTGCCAGGAGTGATGCGGGACTAATATGCATGCAATTCTTTTTGTATATTTTATATGTGGAGTTAGGTGATTAATTCTCAAATTTTAGATCAAAATTAGTTGTAGGGAGTTTTGTATGAATTTTTGAAGCTAAGCATGCAGATTAGAACCTAGAAAAGTACTAAAGAAGGATCGCCGGGACTAAGAAGCCTCAGTTAGGGCAAGTTCTCCTACAATATAAAGACAAGAGGTAGAGGGGGTGTACCTGACAATGTCTGAAGCACCCGGTGAAGATCGCAGCGAAGGGATCTCTCGTTCCTCGATGGATGCGGCTTGGAAAATCGAGCCAAAGACCCGCGGATACTCGGCTTTCTGCTCGATGGTCCGATTAAGGCTTGGCTGGAGTCGTTGGATTTGTAGGAACTCGGGGACCTGCAAATAACCTGTCGGGGATTAGAAAACTCAGAGAAAATCAAGAAAACAAAGGAAAACAGCAAAGGGAAGAAAGTTTTGGAGGGGGCTGGAAGGATGGTTGGCGGCAGGAAGATGGTTGCAAACACCGGGAAGAAGAACTCTCAAATCCCTTTATGCACACAGCAGGGTAATCAAACAAAACAATATAAGAACTCAAGGTTTATTTCATATCAAAAATCTCCCTTCATACAAGAGGCTAGGGTCCCTTAAATAGACCCTTAACCTTGGGCTCCAAGTAAGGGCACATTAGTCTTTACATAAGAATCATTTTCCCTCTCAAACCCTAGCTAGAAAATAAGGAAATATTAGGTAGAAAAAATCCCTAAAAATTCTCTTGACTTGGCCAACACTCCAAGGACACCTAGGGGGCGTGTTGGGCTTCTAAGAGCAGCAAGGGGCCGGCCCAAAGGGGCTCGGGCGCATGGGTTTGAGCCTCTGAAAGCTGGGATGGCCTGGTAGCCATGCAGTAGGAATATTTCCTGGTATCTTGCTTCTTAGGAGCTTGTGATTGGCACCTGGGCTAGATTTCTTTGGGCTAGGATGCAGATGGACCTCTGGAATCATGGATGCCCTTATCTATGAATATACTTTGGCATCTGGAAAGGAATCTGGGTATCTGGAGGGCATCTACAAGAAATCAGGATTTTTTGAATTTTCCTCCTAGGGTCTTCAAATCTTCAAGCAGGGTTGGACTTGGGCTATACTTCCATGTCTTCAATCTAGTTAGACTTGGTCTTCACTTGTATGATATAGTCTTGAGTCTTCGGTATGCTTGGACAGGACTCAAAAAAATAAAATTAGCTCAACATGAGCTGACTAGCATTGGACTGAACTAGCTCAACATGAGCTGATTAGTACATAACTGAAATAACAACTCAAAAGACTCAAATAACAACTAAAATGGACTCGGATGGACTAAGCCCTTATTACAGATGGACTCATAAATTATTGATCAATTCATAGAGGGTTGAAAAGACTCTATCTTATTCTGGTGCCTTTGGTGTCCCCACCAATTCTCCCGGGATAGGAGGAACTCGACCCTGTCGAGTGAAGATCAGACTGGCTCACATATCTCTCGAGAAGGTCTGGGTTGAGGCATTGCAAGTCCTCTCGAAAAATCCACGAATCGTCCGACTCTGGCCGGCCTTGCCATCGGACCAGGAAGCGTTGATAATCAAGGCTCTGGGTCATGATGGCTTGATCGTTCAAGATATGCTCGATCCGTTCTCCTCTCTCAGGCCAATTTGTTAGTGGACACTCTAGGTTAGGGTCACTCACAATGAAAAGGAATAGGTCCAAAGGCCTCACTAGATATCGCTGCCGGTTCCTTATACTTAACCAGGTCTGTAATATTGAAGGTAGAACTAATGCCCAAATTCGAAGGCAAGTCTAACACCTAGGCATTTGATCCAACCTTCTCTATCACTTTAAAAGGTCCGGCTCTGCGAGCATGAAGCTTCTTTTAGGTCTAAGCCTAACCAAGATAGAATCTACTACATCAAATTCTTTGATCCATCTTTAGGAATTAGCCAGTTTGTTTAAAATTAGTGTAGGTGGTGAACATGCTGGGCACATGCAGACTCCTAACAAAATGATGCAAAGGACTCAAACTAACACCTAATAGACTCGACTTTGCATTCCTATCGAAGAAAATTTATTAGACTTTTATGGGCCTAAACCTAAGAGATTATAGACTCTCTAGGTCTGACCCTAGTGTGGTGTGCACAAGAGTATTTACAATGGACTCCAAGCAAATGCCAAAGGGTATGCCAGAAGTATAATGCAAACCTAACATGCGTAATGAATGCATGCAGTACGCTAATCTCAACTATATGTAATCTAATGATCCTAGAAATGTTGGAGATGTCTGGAAAGGGCAGAAAATAGGAAGTGGGTTCAGAATTAGTTTGGTAGGGTAGAGAAAAAGATTCATGGTTAGTTGGATAAAGTAGGATAAAAGACGGGGTGTCAGGAACTAATCCTATACTAACGAGATTAACCTTACAAGGTTGAGCTATATCTACAGGGTTTGCATAATGAAAGGATGGGTCACCAATTTCGGGGAAGAGGTCCTTAATGGAAACTATAGGAGGGGGCTCATCCCGAGGGTACTGATTCAAAGAGATCAGGTCCTTAATAAATTATTCTGGTTCTTGTGTTTTTGGACTAGACTCTATAATTTGGCTCTCCTCTATGGTTTTCTCAGGTAAGGCTCTAGCAGCAGTACCTAGGTTCTCTTTTTCTATTTGTTCTTCCATTATAGCTTTGAGTTGGATGTGGTCAAGGTCAATTAGCTCTTGATTGGTTTCTACCTGGGTATCTACTGGGTCAGATAATTCTAGGTCTACTAAAGGTGTCTCCTCTTCTCCTTCATACTCATCCACTAGGCTCGCATAAGCTTCATACACTTTTGCGTTAATGTAAGCCTTGTCAATCTCAGGAATGGTTGGAGAAGGTCAGCTAGGAAAAAATTGGCTAGGTCCTGGTTTCTGATTATGGACACTAATCCTAGTAGGTTCAGGTTGCCTAATGGATAGTGGCTTACTACTGGGCTCATATTTAAGGGTGCTAATCCTATGGGACTCAAGTTGACTAAAGGAAACCTGGCAAGTACTAGATTGATACTTAGGGGTTATGGGTTCTCTGGGCTCATAGGACAAGAGTGCAGATCTATGGGTCATGGGATTATAGGATCTGGGGTCATAGGATTTTGGGTTAGCTCTATGGTCAGGTTCTAAGGATGGATCATGGTATGGGGTCCTCCTAAGGTTGGGCTCCCTATATGGGTCAGGATATTGGGTTCTCCTAGGGTCAGACTCCCTATATGGGTCAGAATATTGGGTTCTCTTAGGGTTGGACTCCCTATATGGGTCAGAATATTGGGTTCTTCTAGGGTTGGACTCCCTATATGGATCAGAATATTGGGTGTTGGGTCTACTAGGCTCATAGGGTGTGGGTGCATAGGATCTATGATCATGGGATCTAGAGTCATAGGATCTAGGTTCATAGGTTCTGGATTCATAGGTTCTAGGTTAATAGGATTTGGAGTCATAAGATCTATAGGTTGTGGGTATACTAGGCTTATAGAATGTGGGTAAATAGGATCTATCTTCCTGGTCTACAAAATCCTGATTGGGTCTTCTAGGACTAACCTTAGGGATTGGGTCATGACGATGGGCTCTCCTAGGTTCAGCCTCAAGGTATGGATCAGGGTTTGGGGTCCTTCTAGGTTCAGTATCATAGTATGGGTCATGACGATGGGCTCTCCTAGGTTTAACCTCTCGGTAGGGATCAAGGTTTGGGATCCTCCTAGGTTCAGTATCATAGTATGGGTTATAGCGAGGGGTTCTCCTAGGATGAGGGGACTCAGGATCAGGCTCAGACTAGGTCCTACATGTCTCCTCTAGGGTTCCTAGTCGGGCATCTATTTGTTCAAGCTTCTGGGTCAATTGGGCATTTGCTTTCCCAAACCTAAGATTGAGGGTTTGGACTAACCTTTCTCCAAAGGCATCAAATTTGGCATCAAAATGGTCCATGGATTCAGGGAGATGGTGAATGAGATGGGACTCATAATCTAATGCTCATGCAAGACTCTATCATACCGACTACAGCTGACTAGACCTAGAGTCCAAAACTAAGGGCTCAATCAGAGTAGCAAACTACCCTATAGTAACCCTATACTCAGCCAGGCAGGTGTAAGGGGAGTGTTAGGTCCCTGATTGCCAATCCTAGACACCAATTAGAGATTGGCCAGGAAGGCAGACCAGCACACAAGCCCTTAGGGACTGAATTCCTAAATCACCATTGTAGACACCGAGCACAAAGCACACACAGGTTAGCTTGACACAATGATCTGATACTTAGCCCGGACCCGACCAGTTGGTGTCCCTAGCCCACTAGGGCAAATTAAGTCTAGTTAATTTTAGGTTAATGCTTGGGACCGAATGCAAGGGATGTGGTTTTGGGCTAAGGAGAGGTGATCAAATCCTCCCCCCATCTGATATAGCAAGAGTGCCTTTAAAAGTAAATTATGCAATGATGACTGGCAGATGAGGATGCAAATTAGGATTTATATATTTTTGGTATTTTTGGAGAATATATATATATATTTTGTTTTATATTTTGGTATTTTCTTAAATAGAAGAAAACTTGCAAATTATGGCCTAATATGCAGGAAATATACTATAATTAAAATATATGCAAAAGATGCTAAACAAAACCCTAAAACTTCCAAACTTGTCTTGTTGAAAAAACAAAGCTGAAAATTTGTAAGCTGTATTTTGGCTTGCAAAAAATTCACAAGCCAAAATAAAATCTGTAAAAATTCTAAAAATTAAAGTGAATTATGATGAATCCAGCAAAATAAATTTTAGAGTTTTTGGAGTTTTTATTAGGGAGAAATAATTTAAATAACAGAGCATATATGGACTGAGAAATTGTAGAAAACAAGCCCTAATCTAAGCTCTGATACCAAATGATGCGGGACTAATATGCATGCAATTACTTTTGTATATTTTATATGTGGAGTTAGGTGATTAATCCTCGAATTTCATATCAAAATTAGTTGTAGGAAATTTTGTATGAATTTTTGAAGCCAAGCATGCAGACTAGAACCTAGAAAAGTACTAAAGAAGGATCGCCGGGGCTGAGAAGCCTCGGTTAGGGCAAGTTCTCCTACAATATAAAGACTCGAGGTAGAGGGGGTGTACCTGACAACGTCTAAAGCACCCGGTGAAGATCGCAGCGAAGGGATCTCTCGTTCCTCGATGGATGCGGCCTGGAAAATTGAGCTAAAGACCCGCGGATACCCGGCTTTCTGCTCGGTGGTCCGATTAAGGCTTGGCTAGAGTCGTTGGATTCGTAGGAACTCGGGGACCTGCAAACGACCTGTCGAGGATTAGAAAACTCAGAGAAAATCAATAAAACAAAGAAAAATAGCAAAGGGAAGAAAGTTTTGGAGGGGGCTAGAAGGATGGTTAGCGGCAGGAAGATGGTTGCAAACACCGGGAAGAAGAACTCTCAAACCCCTTTATGCACACAGCAGGGTAATCATACAAAACAATATAAGAACTCAAGGTTTATTTCATATCAAAAATCTCCCTTCATACAAGAGGCTAGGGTCCCTTAAATAGACCCTTAACCTTGGGCTCCAAGTAAGGGCACATTAGTCTTTACATAAGAATCCTTTTCCCTCTCAAACCCTAGCTAGAAAATAAGGAAACATTAGGTAGAAAAATCCTTAAAAATTCTCTTGACTTGGCCAACACTCCAAGGACGCCTATAGGGGCATGTTGGGCTTCTAAAAGCAGCAAGGGGCCGGCCCAAAGGGGCTCGGGCGCATGGGTTTGGGCCTCTGGAAGCTGGGATGGCCTGGTAGCCAGGTAGCAGGAATATTCCCTGGTATCTTGCTTCTTAGGGGCTTGGGCTTGGCGCCTGGGCTTGATTTCTTTGGGATAGGATGTAGATGGACCTCTGGAATCATGGATTCCTTTATCTATGAATATACTTTGGCATCTGGAAGGGAATCTGGGCATTTGGAGGGCATCTGCAAGAAATCAGGGTTTTTTGAATTTTCCTCTTGGGGTTTTCAAATCTTCAAGCTGGGTTGGACTTGGGCTATACTTTCATGTCTTCAATCTAGTTGGACTTGGTCTTCACTTGTATGATATAGTCTTGAGTCTTCAGTATGCTTGGACATGACTCAAAAAAATAAAATTAGCTCAACATGAGCTGACTAGCATTGGACTGAACTAGCTCAACATGAGCTGACTAGTACAGAACTGAAATAACAACTCAAAAGACTCAAATAATAACTAAAATGGACTCAGATGGGCTAAGCCCTACAGATGGACTCATAAATTATTAATCAATTCATAGAGGGTTGAAAAGCCTCTATCTTATTCTGGTGCCTTTGGTGTCCCCACCAATTCTCCCGGGGTGGGAGGAACTCGACCCTGTCGAGTGAAGATCGGACTGGCTCACATATCTCTCGAGAAGGTCTGGGTTGAGGCATTGCAAGTCCTCTCGAGAAATCTACGAATCGTCCGACTCTGGCCGGCCTTGCCATCGGACCAGGAAGCGTTGATAATCAAGGCTCTGGGTCGTGATGGCTTGATCGTTCAAGATACGCTTGATCCGTTCTCCTCTCTCAAGCCAATTTGTTAGTGGACACTCTGGGTTAGGGTCACTCACAATGAAAAGGGATAGGTCCAAAGGCCTCACTAGGTATCGCTGCCGGTTCCCTATACTCAACCAGGTCTGTAATATTGAAGGTAGAACTAATGACCGAATCCGAAGGCAAGTCTAACAACTAGGCATTTGATCCAACCTTCTCTATCACTTTAAAAGGTCCGGCTCTGCAAGCATGAAGCTTCTTTTAGACCTAAGCCTAACCAAGATAGAATCCACTACATCAAATTCTTTGATCCATCTTCGGGAATTAGCTAATTTGTTTAAAATTAGTGTAGGTGGTCAACATGCTGGGCACATGCAGACTCCTAACAAAATGATGCAAAGGACTCAAACTAACACCTAATAGACTCGACTTTGCATTCCTATCGAAGAAAATTTATTAGAATTTTATGGGCCTAAATCTAAGAGACTATAGACTCTCTAGGTCTAACACAAGTGTGGTGTGCACAAGAGTTTTTACAATGGACTCCAAGCAAATGCCGAAGGGTATGCCAGAAGTATAATGCAAACCTAATATGCGTAATGAATGCATGCAGTACACTAATCTCAACTAAATGCAATCTAATGATCCTAGAAATGTTGGAGATGTCTGGAAAGGGCAGAAAATAGGAAGTGGGTTTAGAATTAGTTTGGTAGGGTAGAGAAAAAGGTTCATGGTTAGTTGGATAAAGTAGGATAAAAGACGGGGTGTTAGGAACTAATCCTATACTAATGAGGTTAACCTTACAAGGCTGAGCTATATCTACAGGGTTTGCATAATGAAAGGATGGGTCGCCAATTTCGGGGAAGAGGTCCTTAATTGGAACTATAGGAGGGGGCTCATCCCGAGGGTACTGATTCAAAGAGATCAGGTCCTTAATAAATTTTTCTGGTTCTTGTATTTTTGGACTAGACTCTATAATTTGGCTCTCCTCTATGGTTTCCTCAGGTAAGGCTCTAGCAGCAGTACCTAGGTTATCTTCCTCTATTTATTCTTCCATTATAGCTTTAGGTTAGATGTGGTCAAGGTCAATTAGCTCTGGGTTGGTTTCTACCTGGGTATCTACTGGGTCAGCTAATTCTAGGTCTACTAAAGGTGTCTCATCTTCTCCTTCATACTCATCCACTAGGCTCGCATCAGCTTCATACACTTCCGCGTTAATGTAAGCCTTGTCAATCTCAGGAATGGTTGGAGAAGGTCGGCTAGGAAAAAATTGGCTAGGTCTTGGTTTCTGATTATGGATACTAATCCTAGTAGGTTCAGGTTGCCTAATGTGTAATGGCTCACTACTGGGCTCATATTTAGGGGTGCTAATCCTATGGGGTTCAAGTTGATTAAGAAAAACCTGACTAGTACTAGATTGATACTTAGGGGTTATGGGTTCTCTGGGCTCATAGGACAAGGGTGCAGATCTATGGGTCATGGGATTATAGGATCTGGGATCATAGAATTTTGGGTCAGCTCTATGGTCAGGTTCTAAGGATGGATCATGGTATGGGATCCTCCTAAGGTTGGGCTCCCTATATGGGTCAGGATATTGGGTTCTCCTAGGGTTGGACTCCCTATATGGGTCAGAATATTGGGTTTTTCTAGGGTTGGACTCCCTATATGGGTCAGAATATTGGGTTCTCCTAGGGTTGGACTCCCTATATGGGTCAGAATATTGGGTGTTGGGTCTACTAGGCTCATAGGGTGTGGGTGCATAGGATCTATGATCATGGGATCTAGAGTCATAGGATCTAGGTTCATAGGTTTTGGATTCATAGGTTCTAGGTTCATAGGATTTGGAGTCATAAGATCTATAGGTTGTAGGTATACTAGGCTTATAGGATGTGGGTAAATAGGATCTATCTTCCTGGTCTACAAAATCCTGATTGGGTCTTCTAGGACTAACCTTAGGGATTGGGTCATGACGATGGGCTCTCCTAGGTTCAGCCTCAAGGTATGGATCAGAGTTTGGGGTCCTCCTAGGTTCAGTATCATAGTATGGGTCATGACGATGGGCTCTCCTAGGTTCAACCTCTTGGTAGGGATCAGGGTTTGGGATCCTCCTAGGTTCAGTATTATAGTATGGGTCATGGCGAGGGGTTCTCCTAGGCTAAGGGGACTCAGGATCAGGCTCAGACTGGGTCCTACGTGTCTCCTCTAAGGTTCCTAGTCGGGCATCTATTTGTTCAAGCTTCTGGGTCAATTGGGCATTTGCTTGCCCAAACCTAAGATTGAGGGTTTGGACTAACCTTTCTCCAAGGGTATCAAATTTGGCATCAAAATGGTCCATGGATTCAAGGAGATGGTGAATGAGATGGGACTCATAATCTAATGCTCATGCAAGACTCGATCATACTGACTACAGCTGACTAGACCTAGAGTCCAAAACTAAGGGCTCAATCAAAGTAGCAAACTACCCTATAGTAACCCTGTACTCAGCCAAGCAGGTGTAAGGGGAGTGTTAGGTCCCTGATTGCCAATCCTAGACACTAATTAGAGATTGGCCAGGAAGGCGGACCAGCACACAAGCCCTTTGGGACTGAATTCCTAAACCACCATTCTAGACACCGAGCACAAAGCACACACAGGTTAGCTTGACACAATAATCTGACACTTAGCCCGTACCTGACCAGTTGGTGTCCCTAGCCCACTAAGGCAAATTAAGTCTAGTTAATTTTAGGTTAATGCTTGGGACCGAATGCAAGGGATGTGGTTTTGGGCTAAGGAGAGGTGGTCAAATCCTCCCCCCATCTGATATAGCAAGAGTTCCCTTAAAAGTAAATTATGCAATGATGGCAGGCAGATGGGGATGCAAATTAGGGTTTATATGTTTTTGGTATTTTTGAAGAATATATATATATATATATATATTTTTATATTTTGGTATTTTCTTAAATAGAAGAAAACTTGCAAATTATGGCCTAATATGCAGGAAATATACTAAAATTAAAAGATATGAAAAAGATGCTAAACAAAACCCTAAAACTTCCAAACTTGTCTTGCTGAAAAAACAAAGCTGAAGATTTACAAGCTGTATTTTGGCTTGCAAAAAATTCACAAGCCGAAATAAGATCGGTAAAAATTCTGAAAATTACAGTGAATTATTATGAATCCAGCAAAATGAATTTTAGAATTTTTGGAGTTTTGATCAGGGAGAAATAATTTAAATAACAGAGCATATATGGACTGAAAAATTATAGAAAACAAGCCCTAATCTAAGCTCTGATACCAAATGATGCGGGACTAATATGCATGCAATTCTTTTTGTATATTTTATATGTGGAGTTAGGTGATTAATCTCCGATATTCAGATCAAAATTAGTTGTAGGGAATTTTGTATGAATTTTTGAAGCCAAGCATGCAGATTAGAACCTAGAAAAGTACTAAAGAAGGATCGCTAGGGCTGAGAAGCCTCGGTTAGGGCAAGTTCTCCTACAATATAAAGACTCGAGATAGAGGGGGTGTACCTGACAATGTCTGAAGCACCCGGTGAAGATCGCAGTGAAGGGATCTCTCGTTCCTCGATGGATGCGGCCTGGAAAACCGAGCCAAAGACCTGCGGATACCCGGCTTTCTGCTCGGTGGTCCGATTAAGGATTGGCTCGAGTCGTTGGATTCGTAGGAACTCGGGGACCTGCAAACGACCTGTCGGGGGTTAGAAAACTCAAAGAAAATCAAGAAAACAAAGGAAAACAGCAAAGGGAAGAAAGTTTTGGAGGGGGCTGGAAGGATGGTTGGCGGCAGGAAGATGGTTGCAAACACCGAGAAGAAGAACTCTCAAACCCCTTTATACACACAGCAGGGTAATCACACAAAACAATATAAGAACTTAAGGTTTATTTCATATCAAAAATCTCCCTTCATACAAGAGGCTAGGGTCCCTTAAATAGACCCTTAACCTTGGGCTCCAAGTAAGGGCACATTAGTCTTTACATAAGAATCATTTTCCCTCTCAAATCCTAGCTATAAAATAAGGAAACATTAGGTAGAAAAAATCCCTAAAAATTTTCTTGACTTGGCCAACACTCCAAGGACACCTAGGAGGGCGTGTTGGGCTTCTAAGAGCAGCAAGGGGCCAGCCCAAAGGGGCTCGAGTGCATGGGTTTGGGCCTCTGGAAGCTAGGATGGCCTGGTAGCCAGGTAGCAGGAATATTCCCTGATATCTTGCTTCTTAGGGGCTTGGGCTTGGCGCCTGGGCTTGATTTCTTTGGGCTAGGATGCAGATGGACCTCTGGAATCATCGATGCCCTTATCTATAAATATACTTTGGCATCTGGTAGGGAATCTGGGCATCTGGAGGGCATCTGCAAGAAATCAGGATTTTTTGAATTTTCCTCCTGGGGTCTTAAAATCTTCAAGCTGGGTTGGACTTGGGCTATACTTTTATGTCTTCAATCTAGTTGGACTTGGTCTTTACTTGTATGATATAGTCTTTAGTCTTCAATATGCTTGGATAGGACTCAAAAAAATAAAATTAGCTCATCATGAGCTGACTAGTATTGGACTGAACTAGCTCAACATGAGCTGACTAGTACAGAACTGAAATAACAACTCAAATAATAACTAAAATGGACTCATATGGGCTAAGCCCTTATTACAGATTGACTCATAAATTATTGATCAATTCATAGAGGGTTGAAAAGCCTCTATCTTATTCTAGTGCCTTTGGTGTCCCCACCAAGGAGGCCTTCGAAGAGCTGAAGAAGACCCTGGCATCACCACCAGTGCTCTCCCAACCAGAGGAGGGAGAGGAGCTCCTCCTGTACTTGGCGGTCACCCTGGAGGCCGTTAGCTCGGTCCTGGTCCGTACAGATGAAGGAGGAATCCAGAGGCCCGTGTACTACATGAGCAAACTTCTTCGCGATGCTGAGGTCAGGTACTCTTGATCCGAGAAGTTAATTTTTGCACTTATTGTGTCTTCCCAGCATCTCGAGCCTTACTTCCAAGCACACCCAATTGTGGTTCTGACAGATCAACCACTGAAAGCCGTACTAAGTCACCCAGATACATCCGGACGCCTGAAGAAGTGGGCGCTAAAGCTCAGCGAGTTTGACATCGCCTACCGCCCGAGGTCATCCATGAAAGCTCAGGTACTGGCTGACTTCCTGGTTGAGTGTGCAGGCCTAAGCAAGAGGCCGGAAGAAAGCCCCCAGGCACAACAGCCGGGATCCAAACCGGAGGAGGACATCTGGGTTCTACATGTGGACAGAGCATCCAACTCCGACGGAAGTGGGGCTGGACTCATCTTCGCCAACAGCGAAGGAGCCGTCGCTGAATATGCACTCCGCTTCCAGTTCGTTTCCACCAATATCCAGGCGGAATATGAAGCACTCCTTACGGGACTAAGAGTCTCCCGTGAACTGGACATCCCTAGCCTGAAAGTCTTCACCGACTCACAATTGATGGCTGGGCAGGTCTTGGGCGAATTAGAGGCCTGGGACTCTCAAATGTCAAAGTACCTGGAGCTGGTACGTGCAAGTGTGGCAGGCTTCAAGCGCTTGAGCATCTCCCATATCCCACGTGGAGAGAACGTGCACGCCTATGCCCTTTCCCGGCTGGCAACCTTGTCGGACTCCTTCCTGGGCCATGCCTACATGAGCATCTTCAGACCCTGAGCTATGAAGCACCCAGGGAGGTCCAACAAGTTACTCCAGAGCCCAGTTGGATGGACAAATATATCAAGTACATCACTGACGGTACCTTGCCCGAAGATCGAATAGAGGCCGACCTCATCAAAAGGAAGGCCGCCCGCTTTGTGCTGATGGACGGGCTACTCTACCGAAGGTCTTACTCCTACCCACTCCTCAAATGCTTAAGACCCTCAGAGGCAGCAATCGTGCTCCAGGAAATACACAAAGGCCTCTGAGGGAATCACGTGGGGGGCAGAACTTTGGCAAACAAGGCCTTCGCCAGGGATACTACTGGGAAACAATGAGGATGCAGCCAACTTTGTCAAGAAGTGTGATCGCTGTCAGCGTCACGCTGTCGTGCAACGCCAGCCGGCTGTGCCACTCTCCCAGCTCTCTGCTCCCTGGTCGTTTGCCCAATAGGACATGGACATCCTTGGTACCTTCCCTCCTGCATCCGGGCAGCGTAAGTTTCTGATAGTTGCTATCGACTACTTCACGAAGTAGGTCGAGGCTAAACCGTTAGCCCGAATCATGGAGATGAACATTAGCAAGTTCTTCTAGAAGTCAATCGTATGCCGCTTTAAGCTCCCCCCGTATAATCATCACCGATAACGAAAAGCAGTTTGACAATCGGGAGTTCGAGGAGTTCTGCAGCGATCTCGGCATCCACCATCGCTTCACCTCGGTAGCACATCCTCAGACCAATGGAGAGGCTGAGGTAACCACCGGACTATCCTCCAGGGACTCCGAATCAGACTAGACCAAGCCAAGGATAGGTGGGCCGAAGAACTCCCCAGTGTCCTATGGGCGTACCACACAATGCCGAGGACGGCCACAGATGAAACACCATTCAACATTGTCTTCGATGTGGAAGCGGTGATCCCAATGGAACTAAGCCTACCAATGCTGCAGGTGGAGCAGTACGACGAGATCGAGAACCCAGCACGCCTCCTGTTGAATCTAGACTTACTTGAAAAGATGAGGGACAAGGCTCGAGTCTGCATGGAAGCCTACCGATAACGGGTGGCCAGATACTATAACTCCAAGATGAGGCCAAAGTCCTTCCGCCTAGGAGATTTGGTGCTGTGACGTGCAGAAGCCTCCCAACCTTGAGAGTGCGGCAAGCTCTCTCTGAATTGGGAAGGCTCTTACAAGGTGGTTGAAGCCCTTCCTCACGGGGCCTATTACCTAGCTGAGCTCGATGGAGTGCGATTTTCGCAGACATGGAACGTCGCCAACTTGAGGATATATTACCAATAATGTAAGATCTCCTAACATAAATAATGAAATTCTCTTTAGCACGATGCTTGTCTCTATCTCGTAGGACTATCAAAGCCCGGAGTTCAGTCTGGCAGCGAAAGCCCAGGGTTCGGTTCGACAGCGAAAGCCTGGAGTTCAGTCCGGTAGCCAAAGCCCGAAGTTCAGTCCAGTGGCAAAAGCCCGGAGTTCAGTCCGGCAGTAAAAGCCTGGAGTTCAGTTCGGCAGCAAAAGCCCGGAGTTTAGTCTGGTAGATCCCAGTCTAGCAATCAAAGACCGGAAACTTCAGAAGCCCGGCACCTAAAGCCCGGACTCCAATTCGGCAAAAGAAGCCTGGAAGCTCCAGAAGCCCGGAAGCTCTAGAAGCCCGACACCTAAAGCCCGGACTCCAGTCTGGCAAACAAAGACCAAAAACTCTTCAAGCCCGGCACCAGAAACTCCTGAGGCCCGGGAAACAAAGATCGGAAACTCTTCAAGCCCGGCACCGAAAACTCCTGAAGCCCGGGAAACAAAGATCGGAAACTCTTCAAGCCTGACACCGAAAACTCTTGAAGCCCGGGAAATAAAGACCGGAAACTCCAGAACCCCGGCACCTAAAGCTCGGACTCCAGTCCGATAACTAAAGATCGGAAGCCCCGGCACCGGAAACTCATGAAGCCCAGGAACTTAAGGCTGAAAACTTTAGCAATGGAAGCTCTAGAAGTCTAGCACCAAAGCCTGGAAGCCTCCAAGAACCTGCTTTCTGACCGAGAGTTGAACTCCTAGTGAAAGTCGTACACTTAGCCCTGGCAAAAAATAAAGGGTCCCAGATCTGCCATCAACCTTAGAGATCACCTCAATCCCACATAGACGACCGGTTGGAAGCCCCGGGAATAATCTAAGTCATCATGATGGCTACGATGTTCCGTGGAGGATCAAGAGCTTGAAGTCAGGTAGGATCAGAGCAAATGGAATTACAAGAAGTCACATGACAAGACAAAACACAAGATAGAAAAGTACAAAGGTATGGAAGAAAGAGTTTCATTTCTGTGATAAGGTTTTTTACAAGTGAAGAGGACCTCGACAGGCCGGGCATCCCAAAAAAGACAAAATGAAAGGAAAAGAACCCTATGCTAAGTACAAAGCATGAAATGAATAAGGACCCGGGGTCACTGTGTCGCCGGCTCCCTTCTAGGTTGGCCGGCCTCCGCGTCGCTAGCTGCCTGCATGGCTGGCTGCCCGGTGGTCACCTTCTCAGCCATCCTCGAAGATGGCTGCAGTGCCTCAGGTCGCCCCTCGGCACCGCCAATGGTGACGCCTTCCAGGTCGAGCTCCGGGAAGAGTGAGGCCACCCTCTGTCGGCAGACCTCAAACCCCTTCAGGAATGAGTCTACGGTAGCCTCGTGGATCTTATCCTAGAACTCTTGGGATGCCCGAAACTTCGGCACAGCCTCGGGCATGTCCCTCTACATAGCTTCCAGCAGCCCCATGACGTATGCCGTCTTCTCCTTGGCTGTTGCCAGCTCCGTCAGAACCTCCTCTACCCGGGTCTCCAGAGCTCGAGATCTCCCCTCCTGGTGCCTGACCTCAGTCGCGGTCTCCTCGATGCGGTGCTAGATCAGGATCCTCTCCTCGGAAAGAGAGGTCTCGAGGTCCCTGGTGCGCTCCTCAGCACGAGCCAAGTCCCCTCGGAGAACCCCGTTGCTCTCTTTCATTTCCTGACCCTTCTCCATCAACTCTTTTACATCGATCGCGAGTTTGGCCAGCTTCTTCTCCTTTTTAGCCTCCTTTTTCGCCGAGCTGATGAGGAAGTCCTGGAGCATGAGCACGTTTGTCCCAAACTGCATCAAAAGAGAGGTCAGACTCCCTAAAATCCAACTGGAACATTAAAAATAAAGGAAAAGGCACTTACCGAGAAGAGCTGAGGGAGAATCCCCAGCAGGGCTACTGCATAGTCCTTGCCTCCCTTCAAGCGGCGATCCCAAGGCTGGACTGCATATTCCATCATCTTCTTCACCAGGCCCTGATCATGGATGACGGAGGCATTCCCAGGAATCCCTGCCGGTGCATAGCAGGGCTCGGAGGAAGGCTGGACAAGAGTGTCTCTAGCACGCGAAGCATGGAACGCGTGGCCGCCGCAATCGCAACTACCGCAACCATTGTCGAGACGCTGACCACTATTACTGCTGGAGGAGTCGGATGCACCGATTGCTCGACCTCCCTTCCCCCATCGATGTCAACGACCACCGGGGGTGGAGCCTGCTGCTGAGGCAGCTGGGGTGCCGGATCCATCACTCTCTTCTCCGAGGTCGAAGTGGGCCTAGGCTTGTGGTCCGCTTCCACCCGGGCCCTCTTCGGCATAGGGTCCCGGGCCTTAGTTGAGGCGCTCCATTTATGGGCCGCCTCCATCAAGCTATCTACCGAGAACTTCATCCCTCGAAAAAAAAAAGGTCGAAGGAGGTCAAAAAAAAAATGAGAAAGAAGAAAGAAGCGTGAAGCCTCACTAATCACCTGAATCGGGCTAATCCTGGCCTCAAACAAGTTCTGCTCCAAGAGCAGAACCTCGAGGGAGGGAAGCTCATCACTGAGCAGCTGGGAGAAGGCCTCTTGGTTAGATGGTATCACCTAGGCATTCCGGTTCGGGGACCGATCTGGCTCACTCCAGACCCAGTCAATGTCCTCGATCGAGGCGAAGAAGAACCGGTTCTTCCACCTCTTGATGGACGTGAAGAGGTCGAACCGGAGGCACATAGGCCGAGGGAAGAGGTACCACCACCCATCATCGATGGAGAGGCACTTCAGGATAAACAAGGCCCTGAACAACGAAAAATGGGCAACAAACCCATGGAAATGATAGAACACGATGAAGGTGAAGATGACCCTGATGGCATTAGGAGCCAACTGGACTGGAACAAGGCGGAAGTGGCTAAGGAAGGAAAGAAAAAAATGGTGAAGTGGAAAATGAAGACCGCCGGTAAAGAAGTCTTCATAGAAAGCAACTCAGCCAGGGCTGCTCGAGGTAACCCGCTCCCCCAATCCCAGGAGTGAGAGTTGGATAGAATTCGGGACCCCAAACAGATCTCGGATCATGGAAAGATCTTCTTCGATCATCGTTGAGGTGAAGCCGGAGGGACCGGAGGAAGCCTCTGCTGTCAGAGGGGCAACGACAAAGGCAGAAAGAAGAACATGAATGGGAGAAGGAACCCTAGGGGCCCTAGGGCTTCCGGTAACTATCCCGCCCAGGCGTAGTCGCCTTCGGACTTCGAGAAGAACCTCGTCCTCCTCATTGAAAGATGACGGGGTCCTCGATCGGGAGGGACCTGCCTCATTCGGGTTAGTGGAGAAACGAGGGTGACGGCCCGAAGGAGCAATTAGAAGATGGAAGGTTTGAGAAGAAAAGAAGGTGGACAGAAAACCTAAAGAAGGCTCGGTTCATCTAAAACAGAGGGGAGGACCAGAGTCTGAGAAGAAGCAGGAGAAGAGGGGAAGATCGCAGGGCACTCACTTGACTATTTTGGTGAAGAAAGGTCACCCAGGAGAAGAAGAAAGACTACTGCAACCACTGGCAAGGTGCGAGAAAATCAAAAGATCTCATTTCCGGAAAGTCCCCTCTCTTTTCAAAGACAATTGACAGCGGCCGTACGATACTTTTTTCGTCCCTGCCATCAGATGAGTGCCACATATGAAGGCGCCCGGTGACAATGCTTCGGTCAGCTGGAAACCGTCTCGAGTTTGGCATGGTGCAATTATGGTCTGTCGAAATCATGGACGTGGTGCCTGCGTATTGGACCTCGGGCATGACATGCGGAGCGGTGGCAATCATGGAAATAATTATAGAAGATTTTTGTTCTTCCACATTATCTCCGCATTAACTCCCTATGTCCCAGCCATGGCACTTCGATGGGACTTGGGAGGGGCGCAAATGATATGGCCAGACCGCTGACGTGGAGTACACTTCGGATCCAGCTAGCAGCCAGGCAGGCAGATAGCACCGTGTCAAGTTCTCCTTCGAGCTCCCCTACCAGGTGGCCTCACCAACGATCCAGCCCACCTCGGCCCGAGCTCGGCATCCCAGCTCCTTCGCCAGGTGGCTCCCCAAGGGTCAAGCCTACCTCGGTCGGAGTAGAGCCCTCCTCCGCTCCTTCACCAGGTGGCTCCCCAAGGGTCAAGCCCACCTCGATCGGAGTCAAGCCCTCTCCTTAGAAGCATCAGGATGGATGAAGGCGCCAGCCCGGAGGTCACTGCCGAGGCAGACACACACAATGCAGCGCGCCTAGTATGGCATCTCCCAAATCTGCAATGGTGCACGTAACCTTGTTTGCACCAGTTTAGGAGGGGTGCCCCGATCGAGATATCAGATCCTACAACCGACCACCTAGAACCCCTCAAAGGAGAAGGCCACATTCAGTGTCTCAGACCCGAGGGCGGCTGTGCCCAGATCGAGGTTCCACCTAATACCCCCTTCCTGACAACACATAAAGCAAGGCAAGTTCATAACTTAACTCGTAACTATAAGAGAAAATGATCTTAAGGGAGTGGCCAACGGACACCGTTGACCCTTAAGCCCCTAGAGAGGGCAATTCAAGTCATGAGAGCAATCAGCAATCTACAAAGGCACCAATGGACAAGAAAGAAGGTAAGCAACCAAGAGAGAGCAAGCACACAAGATAGCAGGAAACGAGTGACTAGAAGGCAGGAAGCTCCTAGAGGACTCCTAGAGAGAGTCCAGCGAGCACAGTCGCCTCAACTCAAGCACCATTCTTCTCTCATCTTCTCCTACTCTATTCTTTATTACAAACTCCCTTAAGCATGATGACCGAAGTGGGATCCGTCTTAGGGGATCTATTCCACTTTGCCGTCCGCTAACTTGATCGTCGGAGTGCCCCCGCCGGGATCCCTGGCCCAGGTCTCTAACACTATTTTACAGGTCTAGAAACTCCTAGATTCCAGAGAAAAGGGGCGGATGTCCGGTGCCACCTCGCAGCTACAGGCCACGACGGTAAGGTTGGCAACAGTCACTAATAAGGACTTCAGCACAAATGAAGAGCCTTAAGAAGTAGCTAACTTATGTCTCATGGCATTCCGGAAAGAGGTACATTTTGAATATAAACTTAATCTTGCTTTTAAAAAATTATAAGATGTATTTTCAAACCTTTTAAATGAATTCAAAAAATCTAGTTTGAAAAATAAAAAGCTAAAAAATATGTAATTTTGACTTGATCAAAGAAAAAAAATCCTTGAAAGAAAATGAAGTATTACTTCAAGAAAACCAAATTTTAAAGAAGGAACTAGAAAAGGTCAAACTTATTATTGGAAAAATTACTTTTAATTTTTTTTAAAAAAAGATGATTTTAAGTAATCAAAGGGCAATTTTCAACAAAATTGATTTAGGTATCAACCCCCAAAAGAAGTATAAATTTTTAAAAAACTTTTTTGTCAAAGCCTCACCTAATCTCTCTTCAAATGTTATTTGTTTTTATTGTAAAAAAGTAGGACATAAAGCTTACACTTATAATTTCAAAAAAATAAATAAAAAAAAAATTAAAAAGATGTGGATTCCAAAAGGTACCATAATGACTAATATGAAAGGATCCAAGAAAGTTAAGGTACCTAAAGTTATAATAATTTTTCTTTTATAGGTGTGTTTTACATGTTGGGAAAGGAAAAGATGATATCTTAATAGTGACTGCTCAAAGAACATGACGGGTAATCAGTCATAATTTGTTACCATTGAAGTTAAGAAAGGTCGAGTGGTAACCTTTAGTGATCATGGCAAAGGACAAATTATTAGAGTGGATAATATTGTATTACTCCTTCTACCTATATTGAAAATGTTTGTAGATGGTTTAAAACATAATTTGCTTAGTATTAATCGATTTTACGATGAAGATTTTAAAGTTATTTTGAATTATCAATATACATTATTTCTAGTTCCAATGATGATGGTATTATTTTGGATATAGACTTGACAATATCTACATGATAAATTTAGATAATGTTTTCATGAAGAATGATTAATATCTAGTTACAATGGATACCAAAGTCAATGAAACTAGTTGGTTATGACATTATAGATTAGGTTATGCTAGCATAGATTTTATTTCAAAACTTATCAATAGAGATCTTGTAAAAGATTTACCAAAGTTAAATTTTGAAAAGAATAAAATTTGTAATGCTTGCCAACTTAAAAAATAAACTGGAAGTTCTTTTAAATCAAAGAATCTTGTTTCAACTTTTAGACTATTGAAATTGATTCACATGAATTTATTCAGATTTACTAAGATTGCAAGCCTAGGAGAAAAAAGATATAGAGATGAGATTATTAATGATTTCTTATGATTTATTTAGATTTTATTTTTGGCATAAAAAGATGAAGCATTTTTCTATATTTTTTAAGTTTTTATTGAAAAGTTTCAAATAAAAAGAATTTAACGATCGTTTGCATTCAAAGCAATCATGGAATTAAGTTTAAAGATTAATAATTTTAAATTTTTTGTAATGAAAAATGAATAAAGAATAATTTTTTTGTACCTAGAATACCTTAATAATATGGATGGTAAAAAAAACGAACTATAGAAGAAATGACCCATACCATATTGTATGAAAGTGGCATTCTAAGATATTTTTAAGACAAAAGTAATTAACATAGTATATTATATTTTGAATTATGCTCTAATCTAACCAATTTTAAAGAAAACTCCCTGTGAGATGAGAGAGGAGAAGTAGGGAGAGGTGGTGAGATTGGGGTTGGTGAGGCCCTAATACCTAAGATTTGGGCCTAGTGAAGCCTTAATACCTTAAATTAGTATTCCATAGAGCAAGAGAAGGGGATGGTAGAGTGCCTTTGGCAAGCAACATATAAGGCAGTCTAATGAGGTCAGATCTACCATAAGGGAGAAAAGTAGAGAGTGAGATAGAAGAGAGAACTTATCTTAGGTTAGATTTGCATGAAAGGTTGAGGCGAAAGGCTGTGGTGGAGCATTGGAGGGCTGATGTGGAGCATGGAGTTAGGAGGAGTTAATGAGGGATGGAGATGAAGAGAGAGAGGAGCTAGGGCTACTATTCTCTCACTCCATCTGCACCAACTCCAATGGCAATCACCTTCTTCGATCTATATATTGAAGTCGACCTCAAAACCCTTGAAGTATTTTTCTCTGGCAAGGCTTACCTCTTTGGGTAGTGTTCCACTCATTTATTTCTTGGATTTAGGTTCAAGTTTGATTTTATTATTCATTATCTGCCTTGACTTTGATTAAGGGGGAGGTTAATGGGCAGCTTTGTGCCATCCACCGTGCAAAAAAGTGAGGGGGAGAAGGGGAGAGGAAGAGAGAGGTATGGAGGGTTGTGGCTTACTAGCAACCTAGTACAGGGCTATGGTGATGTGTGTCTTAGAGTTATTAACGGGCTGGGTCCAGACCTGAGACTTGCAGGTATTTATCTAATAGATATAGGTTTGGTACTAACATAGGACCCATTTATCCGAATTCGGACCCGAATCTGTTTAACTATACTATAAATGGGTAGAGTTTAGATATTTAATATATAGACCCGATATACCCACGACCCAGTTAAAAAATATAATAATTATATATATTTATATATATTAAAAATATTATGAATAATTAGATCTTTTGATCTAACAATTCAAAATATTCACAGGGAGATTAGAAAAAAAGGAACCCTCGTACCCTGAGTGCCCTCTCCCTAACTCAGCGGCTCCCCCCCTCTCCACCCACCAGCAGACTAGCATTACCAGACTGGCCATCTCCTCCCCATCCTCCCCTCCACCTTCTCCTCTCTAGCTCTCAAACTCTTCAGCCTATCGGCCCTCCTTGCATCTGAGCCCCACCACTGCCTCTTGTTGCTATCCCCTGCCAGCCTCCGTTGCCCCAACATCATCCCCCATCGCTGCCCTCCTCAAATCCGAGCCTGTTGCCCAGGTGGCTACCAAAGAAGGGGGTAAATTGGGTCTTTAAAAACTTAAAGCAAATAATGTGCACTTAAAATCCCCTTTTAAAAGTGTTGTGTATTGAGTCTAAAAATTAAACGTAGAAGCTAAAAGGAAATCAGAGAATCACAATAAAAACACACAAGATTTATAGTGGTTCGGAGCAACCCAGCTCCTACGTCCACTACCCAAGATACCACTTGAAATTTTTACTATATTCACACCCGAATATAGTAGGATTGTTTTATATGATCACAATCCAAAATCTCTACACTTTGGTTTTAACGGGATCACCAAAGAAAACCCAACATCCTTTGGTTTGAAACAGGCTCACCAAAGAAACCTAACTTGGTTTTACCAGGATCACCAAGAACCCAACACTTGGTTTTTATCAAGGCTCACTAAGGACCTATTTGGTTTTTCAACCGGGCTCACCAATTATCCAACAATTCAAAAAATGAATTGAAATAAATACAACAAAAATGACAAACTCAATTTGTCGGATAGTTGTCGGTGCAGCTTGATAGAAGTCTACTTGAATGAGCTTTAATTGCTTCAGTGGCTTCTTCCCAAATTGCTTCAAGCTTCGGATCAGAGTTGGTGAAGACTTGAAGGCTGACTTGAATGCTCTTGTGCTCTCTTGCTGTTGGTAGGTAGGATATTCAATGAAGCTCTCAAAACTTTGAAGAACTCTCTAATTATTGTTTCAAGAAAGTTCAAATCCTTCAAATATAAAGTGTTCTATCACTCCAAGGTAGTTCTAGCCGTTGTAGACTGTTGGAGAATGATTTGTGACCGTTGGAGTACTTTTTGGTATTCAAAAATAAATTCTAGAACTAGCCGTTGGATACCTGAAAGCGATGTTCGAGTCGGCTCAGATTCCTTCGAGTCGGCTTGGATCCTTCGAGTCGATAGGTCGAGTCGCCAAATCTTCAGTGTAGTCGGCTCTTTGTCTCAGGGTGTAAAACTTCACTTTGGACGAGTCGGCTCTTGAAAGCTCGGGTCGGCTCGAACTTCTTTCTTTGAAAAGCTTGAACTCGAGGAGTCGGCTCTTTTCAGCTTGGGTCGGCTCTTCTTCTCAGGTTTTGAAATCATTACTCTGGAAGAGTCGGTTCGATGTAGTTCGGGTCGTCTCGCTTTCTCAGGTCTTCAAAATTATGTCTGGTAGAGTTGGCTCTTTCTGGTTCGGGTCGACTCGCCTGGCTGTTCTCAGAAATCTTCAAAAATTGGACTCTAGAGGAGTCTGCTCGGACATATTCCAGTTGACTCAGATTCACTAGAGTCAACTCGGTTACCTTCGAGTCGACTCGGATTGCTGCATACCAGAATCCTTGCTGCGTGCTAGTAAATGGAGTCAGCTCTTCAACATGCTGGGTTGGCTCGAGTATCTTCTTCAGAATTTTTATACTTGAACTCAAAGAAAAACTCTCACCAACACTCTTACATCTTTCAAGCATACTAACTCAAAATAATTCTAAGGCACACACATAGAAGTAACCCTTTTTTACATGATTTTTTCTTAGCTTTTTTATTGGGTTCTTCTTTACAAAATCAAATTACAACACAACTCAACCAATAAACAAAAGTGTAGGAGTTGAAGTTTGAACAATTAACTCATCCTACAAAAACTTGTAAGGCACTTAAAGAGTTGTTAGAAATAAATGTACATGCTCCAATGTTTGGTTATCATCAAAATCACTTATGGGGTCAACAGAGCCCCTCTACCTCTTGTTGGCCACCGCTGCCCCGACATCATCCCCCAAAGAAATCTTTGACTCTTTGCCTGAGAGAACCATGGTTGTAGAGGGAGAGTGGAGATTGGAGGGGATGAACTAGCTGTGGTAGAGCTTGGAGGGAAAGGTGGTGATGGTCACCAATACCTTCTTCAACATCGATCATGATATCTTCCTTGATTTCATCTAGGCTAGGTCCAAGATCATCATGGCTGCTCGGTGAGCCGACTGCCTGAGATCCCTCTATGATGAGATCAATAGCTTCGATTCATCATCTTCGTCTTCCTCCATCGTCTGTGCGGTGGCCATCCAACAAATATTTATCTATATTTTTTTAGATATATGGTTTAAAATTCAATTTTTAAAAATTTTGGATATGAGTTTTAGGTCCTGTATTTGAATTTGGATACTTGGGATCCATTAGAGTCTAGATCTATACTTCAAAACTAAATCCATTAGGTATTCAGATCCGGATCCGAGTCTGATAACTAAGATCGGGTTTGGGTCTGGAACTCTAGGTTCCAACCCAAACCTAACCCGTTGATAGCTTATGTGTGTGTGCATGCATGCATGTTGTGTGAGAGAGAGAATGATAGATTGAAGATTTAGGATTTTGCGTGGTGCTCCCAAGCCTTGAAGAGACTTGGGAGGCAATGGTAGGGTTGCTGGAGGCGATCCCTGGGAGCTTGGAGGTGTGCCAAGCTATTTCTGGTGATGTTCCAGAGGTCCTAGAGGTATTCCAGGGAAGCGCCCTAGAGTCATGTTGGGTCAAGGGGCTTGATCCAAGATTGAGTATTTTTCTAATGTGGCTTAGGGAGAAGTTTTTTGAGAGATTGTAACATAACCCAATTGGGTTATGGGATTGGATCCAGGAGGTTAATAGGTTAGCTAGTTGGTTAGGTGGTTAGTTGGTTGATTGTAACCACTTAGAAGCCAAACAACCTAGAAAGTTCTAACCAATTTGGGTCCAAGAAGTTGAAGCCCAACAACCCAAGAAGTCTTAGCCCAACAAGAAGACCAATACTTACTCAAGGAGGAATTAAAACCACTGCCCCATCTATTTAATGAGAAGGGCGTGCGACGTGTGGGAGGATCTCTGGTTTGGTGAGAGGGTCCGTGGTGGGATCGCCCCCTTTGAAGCATCCCCGGTCTTGAGAAGGACCGTGAGCTCACGGTCCTGGGTAGCATCTTCTAGATGTGGGAGGCCAACGGTTCAAGAGAAAAGAGAGGAAGGCATGCGGGGACTTCATGCATGGAGCATCTCAGTTCCTGGACCTTTGGGGCTTGGTGAGAGATGGCTTCAGGTTTGGAGAAGGGTGGCATTTTGTGCATGAGGGTTTTTCACGTGGGTCTTCTCGGTTGGTGAGAGGGGGCGCCGGTGTCTCGGTTCTTGTTTTATAACAAGATTCTTCTCCAAAGAAATACATTATCTATTTTTCTCTTACATTTTTTCTCTATATCTCCTTTGTTGCATGATATTGAATCCAAGAACAGGTTGTTGCTAGTTCTTGATCTTTCTCTCGTTGTTTCCACTACGTAGGTGCTGGTCCGGATCTTCCACTAAGTGATATCAGTGCCTAGGAATCTCAACAGAAGGATGGGGTTTGTGCAACTAAAGAAAGGGTAGAAATGGATGAGGAAGGCAGTCCATCCATGCCTAGAGGTTTGGGACCCCCTACTAAATAGAAACAACATATGGTACGCCAATTGAATTTTTTAAGTTTGTTTTAGATTTGAGATGTATATGCTTGACTTGTCCTGAACTTGGCAAAACCCACATGGTAATTAGTTTATCATAGACACGTACACATGCATATGCACACTATTGCCGCTAAGACCGTTGTGGCTCGTAGCTGCTACCGGCGCCGGAGTGCGCTCCCTTCGTCGCCTGTCGGTCCTCTGCTCCTGGACCTGCGAAACAAGGGTTAGTGACCCGGGCTGGGGTTTCCGGCGGGGGCACTCTGACGATCAAGTCAGTGACGATCCAGGAAAACAGATCCTCCTAGTCGGGCCCCTCTTAATGGACTCCACACTAGGAGGAGTGAAAGATGTGTGGAGGCGAAAACGTAGCAGGGAAAGACCAATAGCGGGGACAAAGGGATTCCCTGTTCCTCCGCTTCTCCTTATTTCCCTCGTTTTCCCTCAGTGGTGATTTTGGTGGTGGCGCTTCGCCCTCTTGGTCAAGCTTGCACTTGTGTTGGTGGTGGATTGTCGTTGTTACCTCCCCCCTTTTTTTGGGGGTGTTGACAGTTCTTTGTAGTTGAAAATTAGTCATTTGGAGCTTGCCTCGAGATCCTTGCTGGGTTGGCAGGCACGTGTGGTAGGGTTCTATAATGTAAATGAGACGCCTTTCCTGACAGGTGATAGGGGAAGCTTTCATTCGCTCTGACATCCTCTCCTGTCGCTCCATTCCGGGAAGCTTGTCAGAGCCTCGATCTGGGGGTCACCGCCCTAAGGGTTCGTGCTTTCTAGCTAGCCCATCCTCCTGGTAGTACGGCCGAGCAGGTAGTCATAGCGGCATGGGAGGCGCCGCTCCATGGTCCTCGGGTGGCTCGCCGGTGTCCTGGGATGGCAGGGCTTGCTCTGATCTGGATGCTTCGAGCTCGTGTGGCCACCTTGGCGGAGGACGAACCCGGTCCAGAGGGCGCGCGCTCGGAGAGGCCTTAATCAACAGGTGAGCACTGAGCTCGACCTCGATCATAGGGCACTAGCCTCCGAGGGTCTCACTCTGGAGGGTGGAGGACGGACCCGGTCAAGAGGGTGCGCGATCAGAGAGGCTCCACATCGGTGGGTGAGCGCTGAGCTCGACCTCAACCGCAGGGCACTAGCCTCCGAGGGTCTCGCTCTGGAGGGCGGAGGACGGACCCGGTCAAGAGGGCGCACACTCGGAGAGGCTCCACATCAACAGGTGAGTGCTGAGCTCGACCTAGACCGCAGGGCATTAGCCTCCGAGGGTCTCGCTCTGGAGGGAGGAGGGCGGAGGACAGACCCGGTCCAGAGGGAGCACGCTCGGAGAGGCTCTACATCAGCGGGTGAGCACTGAGCTCGACCTCGACCGCAGGGCACTAGCCTCCGAGGGTCTCGCTCTGGAGGGTGGAGGATGGACAGTGCATTCTCCCCCTAAGGGATGTGGAAGATGCTGAAGCATCGGAGGCCTACCGTGCTCGCGCGAACTTGCTCCAGATACTTCATCATCTAGGCATCCCTCGCTTCATATTCTCCGGATACTTGTCCGGCGACCAGTTGGGAGTCAGTGAAGACTTTCAAGTCTGCACACCCAGCTCGCGGGAGACTATCAGGCCCACGATGAGTGCCTCGTACTCTGCCTGGTTATTGGTTGTGGCAAACTTGAAGTGGAGGGCGCATTCCGCCATGATCCCATCACAGTTGGTTAGGATGAGGCCTGCTCCGCTCCTACCTGAATTGGATGCTCCATCTACGTGGAGGATCCAGGGCTCTTCTCCTGGCTCGGGCTCTGTTGTTGTCTGCTCTGGCTCCTTGATGAATCCGGTGCACTCGACCACGAAGTCGGCTAGGACTTGGACCTTTTGCGATGACCTCGGTCGGTACGCTACATCGAATTCGCTGAGCAGCAGGGACCATTTGGCCAACCTCCCGGATGTCTCGAGTTGGGTGAGGATAGTCCTCAGCGGCTGGTCCATCATGACCACTATTGGGTGTGCTTGGAAATAGGGCCTGAGGCACTTAGCAGACATTATTAGTGCAAAAATGAGTTTCTCGGAGCGAGTATACCTGATCTCCGCGTCGTGGAAGATTTTGCTGGTGTAGTACACCGGCTTCTAAGATTTGTCCTCATCTATGCGGATGAGAACCGAGCTGACGACTCCCGATGTCACCGCAAGGTATAGCAAGAGCTCCTCTCCCTCCTTTAGCATGGAGAGCAGCGGAGGAGAGGCGAGGAAGTTCTTCAGCTCCTCGAAGGTTGTCCTGCACTCCTCGGTCTAGGTGAAGTCGTGCATCTTGCGCAGCGCCTTGAAAAATGGCAGGCAATGGTCAGCCGACCTCGAGATGAATCTACTAAGGGCGGTGACACGTCCCGTCAGGTGCTGGACCTGCTTCTTGGAGGTCGGGTGTTCCATGTCGATGATGGCCTGTACTTTCTTCGGGTTCACTTCGATGCCCCTCTAGGTGATCATGAAGCCGAGGAATTTTCCTGCCGCCATCTCGAAGGCACACTTCACCGGGTTCAGCTTCATCTGGTGCTGCTGCAAGTTGTAGAAGGACTCGGCGAGGTCAGCTACATGGCTCGAGCCCGGCCTGCTCATGATAAGCATGTCATCCACATACACTTGCATGTTATGGCCAATTTGGTCCTTGAAAACCTTGCTGACCAGGCGCTGATAGGTAGCCCCTGCATTTTTTTGGCCAAAAGGCATCATCTTGTAACAATATATTCCTTGGTCGGTGACGAAGGCAGTGTGCTCCTCGTCTTCTGGATGCATGCGGATTTGATTGTACCCGAAAAATGCATCCATGAAGGAGAGCAACCGGTGGCCCGAGGTGGCATCCACCAGCTGGTCGATCTTCGGGAGAGGGAAGCTGTCCTTCGGGCAAGCTTTATTGAGGTCGGTGTAGTCTACACAGATCCTCCATTTGCCATTATTCTTCTTGACCATCACTACATTCGCTAGCCAGCTTGGGTATTGGACCTTTCGAACGAAACTGGCGGCCATGAGTTTGTCAACTTCTTCTTTGATGGCTGCCTGTCTCTCCGGGGCAAAACTTCTCTTCTTCTGCTGAACTGGCTTGTACTTTGGGTTGGCACTCAATTTGTGAGCAATGATGTCAGGGGGTATACCTGGCATGTCCACCGCCGTTCAGGCGAACACATCCAAATTCGCCCGCAGGAATCCCAGCAGTTGAGCCCTCTCCTCCTCGGGTAGCTGGGCTCCGATCTGCACCATCTTTATGGGGTCCTCTCCGAGTGGATAAGAAAGTAGATGCTCAAGTGGGCCTCCTCTGGGGTCATGGGCCCTTTGGTCGAGGTCGTCCGTGCTGGGGTCGTCCTGAGGGACCTTGGCCCCAGGGAGAGTTTGGAAACAATGCTGCACCGGCTGGGGCATTCCTCTCATCTCTCCGACACCGTAGGGAGTTGGGAACTATATAAGTAGCCTCTTAGTGGAGATAACTGCATCGAGTAGATTGAGCCCAGGTCGATCCAATATCACGTTGTAGGCGGAAGGAAGCCTTACAACCGTAAAGGTCATCATAACGGTGCTCTGCCGAGGTGGGGTTCCGGCAGTGATCGGGAGAGTGATTCTCCTTCTACTCTCACAGAATCGCCCGTGAAACCAACAAGGGGTGTGTGCACGGGCCTAAGCTGATCGGGGGAGAGATTCATTCTAGAGAAGGCATCATAAAAAAGCACGTCTGTGGAGCTTCCACTATCAACCATGATGCACTTTACAGGGTGCTTCGCGATCGTCATTTCGACGACCACGGCATCATTATTTACATTTTTTTCCCCGTCTTTTCCTTCCCTCATAAAATGGAGTACATTATTAGATTCCCTTGCCCCCGGGTCCTCTTGGATGCACGGGTAGCTCCCCAAGAAATCATGCCCACTGGCTTCTCGGTGAGGCGGTTGTCGATGGCCGGAGCTGGCTGGAGAGCGACGAGCGCCTGGGACTCCACTTGAGGTCTGCCCCCCACGAACCTCTTGAGGTAGCCTCTCTTGATGAGTTCCTCAATCCCCCACTTGATGTTGCGGCATTCCTCGGTGTTGTGGCCGTGGTCACGGTGGAAGCAGCAGTACTTCATCTTGTCACGGCCGGTGGTGGTTCTCAATGGAGGCGGGCGCCTCAGGTAGTCCTCGCCCTCAATCTCCATGAGGATTATTGTTCTCGAGACGAGGAGAGGGGTGTAGCTCTCCTCGGGGACAGGGGTCCCTCTCAGCCTAGGTCGGTCCCTCCGGGAGCTTGGAGCCTGGGGTGCTAGCCACCGGGTCCCGGACGCTTCAGCAGAGGCTGACTTCCTCAAGGGTCCTCCATCGAGCTCCCGTCTCGTATGGTCTGCCTCCTCGATATGGATGTACTTTTGGACCCGGAGAAGGAGCTCGGAGTAGGTCTTGGGGGGCTTCTTATTCAGCGAGTAAGTCAGGCGGGAGGTCCTGAGCCATCTCTTTAGTGCCAGCATGGCGACTGGCTTTTCAAGATATTAGATCTCCAACGCGGCAGCCTTAAAGCGGGCCACGTAGTCTCGCAGGGGCTCACGGTCCTGCTGTCGGATGGAGAAGAGGCTGTCCGTCTCTCGTGGCAACTTTCTGCAAGCATCGAAGTGGGCCACGAACTTCTGCCCTAGCTGGGCAAAGGAGCTGATGCTCTCCGGCTCCAAACGGGTGAACCACATCCGAGCTATCTTCCGGAGAGTAGCAAGAAAAGCAATGCAGAGAAGAGCGTCGGTGGCCCCCTGGACCCTCATGAGGGTCCGGTAGCTTTCCAGGTGATCCAGAGGGTCGGTAGTCCCATCATAAGGATCCACCTGCAGCATCCAGAACCGGTGCGGGATTGGCTCCGCTTGGATTTCTTGGAAGAATTGGAGATGGGCGTCGTAGCCCGCTGGCTCACTAGCGGAGCCCTGCATACTGGTAAACTGGCGGGCAAACTTTGCCAGCTTGCGTTCATGTTCCTCCAAGCGCCTTTCCACCGTGCGCCTGACGGCTTCATCAATGGACCCCTCTACCGAAGGAGACAGAGAATGTGACATGGATGCATGGCACCCGCGGCGGAGGGTCTTGCTTTTCTTGCCTCCGTGGGGTCTAGGCACCTCCCGCCCGAGGTTTGGTAAGCGGCTCTTCCTGTCGGCAGAGTTGGCTCGTTATCTTTTCACCAGAGCTTGATGGCTGCCCCGATTATCGATGGTGGCCCGCGACTGCGACGGCCTTCCTTGGAAGGAGTGCAGGCTATCGTGAGGAGGTGCAGCATGGGCCACCGGGGTCCCTGGCTGCTGGTGGGTAGCCACGGACCGGTGCTGGTGTTGAAGCTGGCACACTGCCGTAGCTAGGACTTGCATCTGCTGGGCAAGTACAGTCAGCTGGGCTTCTGGTGGAGGTGGCTGGACCAGAGCGGGTGGCTACACTTCTTGACGGTGCGGGTTCCCTCGAGAGGGAGAGTCCCTCGCACGACTGGTGGAAGCTTCCCTTGCCCTTGTCGTCACCATCCTCCCGCCCGAGGTTTGTCTGTGAAGAGATGGAAGGTTTGTCCACCCCTACCTGGCGCGCCAATCTGTTACCGCCAAGACCGTCGTGGCCCGTAGTACTGTCGGCGCTGGAATGCGCTCCCTTCGCTACCTATCGGTCCTCTGCTCCTGGACCTGCGAAACAGGGGTTAGTGACCTGGGCCGGGGTTTCCGGCGGGGACACTCCGATGATCAAGTCAGTGACGATCCAGGGGAACAGATCCTCCTGGTCGGGCCCCTCTTGATGGACTCCGCACTAGGAGTGAAAGATGTGTGGAGGCGAAAACATAGCCAGGGGAGACTAATAGCGGGGACAGAGGGATTCCCTATTCCTTTGCTTCTCCTTGTTTCCCTCGTTTTCCCTTAGTGGTGATTTTGGTGGTGGCGCTTCGCCCTCTTGGTCGAGCTTGTGCTTATGTTGGTGGTGGATTGTCGTTGTTACCTCCCCCTTTTTTTGGGGATGTCGACTGTTCTTTGTAGCTGAAAATTGATCGTTTGGAGCTTGCATCGGGATCCTCGCTGGGTTGGCAGGCGCGCACGGCAGGGTTCCGTGCCTTAGACGAGATGCCTTTCCTGACAGGTGATAGGGGAAGCTTCCATTCACTCTGACATCCTCTCCTGTCGCTCCATTCCTGGAAGCTTGCCAGAGCCTCGATCCGGGGTTCGCCACCCTAGGGGTTCGTGCTTTCTGGCTAGCCCATCTCCTTGGAAGTACGGTCGGGCAGGTAGTCATGGTGGCATGGGAGGCGCCGCTCAGTGGTCCTCAGGCGGCTCGCTGGTGTCCTCAGATGGCAGGGCTCACTCCGGTCTGGATGCTCCGAGCTCGTGTTGTCACCTTGGCGGAGGACGGAGTCGGTCCAGAGGGCGCGCGCTCAGAGAGGCTCCACATCGATGGGTGAGCGCTGAGCTTGACCTCGACCGCAGGGCACTAGCCTCCGAGGGTCTCGCTCTGGAGGGCGGAGGATGGACCCGGTCCAGAGGGCGCGCGCTCGGAGAGACTCCACATCGATGGGTGAGCGCTGAGCTCGACCTCGACCGCAGGGCACTAGCCTCCGAGGGTCTCGCTCTGGAGGGTGGAGGACGGACCCGGTCTAGAGGGCGCACACTCGGAGAGGCTCCACATCGACGGGTGAGCGCTGAGCTTGACCTCGACCGCAGGGCATTAGCCTCTGAGGGTCTCGCTCTGGAGGGCGGAGGACGGACCCGGTCCATAGGGCGTGTGCTCGGAGAGGCTCCGCATCGGCGGGTGAGCGCTGAGCTCGACCTCGACCACAGGGCACTAGCCTCCGAGGGTCTCGCTCTGGAGGGCGGAGGACGGCTCCGGCCTAGGCGTCCCGAGCTGTGGGCGAGGCCTGGCGGAGGATGGAGCTCGACCTGTCGCCTTGAAGGGGCTCAACTCAGCTCAGCTCGGCAAAGTAGTCCGGGCTGGGGTGTCACCTTGGCGAATGTCCTGGCGGTCTTCTTCAATATGGGGCCTGTCAACTACCCACGTCAGCGGTCTCATCACATCACACATATATATACATGTATGCACGCGTGCACATGGATGGGTGTGCAAGCGCATATATATATATATATATATTTGTCTATATCAATAATATTAGTGACATGCTGGAACATGTTTATATAATTATATTTGACTTTAAATATTGTCTATCTTGTAAATTTTTAGTCCATAATTGTTATATAATTAATAATAAAGCACTTGATAACTATAATTTTATTTTTGTAGTATGTATTAGAAAGAGATAATAGTTGGTCACAGATTGGGGTTTGTGAGCCTAGAGGATGGAGAGAAATAGGTGGCCATCCATGTCGAGAGGTTTGGGACCCGCTACTAAATAGAAACAACCAATGGCATGTGAATTTAATCTTTTTGGATGGTTTTAGATTTCAGCTGTGTATGCCTGACCTGTCCCAAGCTTCATTGAACCTGCATGGTTACCTGTTTGTTACATACACACATTCACATAGGAATATGCACTGATTCACATATAAATATGCTTACAAACGTGCAAGTATATATATATATATATACACACACATACATAAATACAAATGAATAGATAATTTAATTCTAGTTGGACTTAAATTTATTAATCCGGTTAACTGTCAGGCAAATCAGGTCAGCTTGGCAATATCCCAAACAATCTCAAGTCAATTTATCATGGAGTGTGTCGCGTTCAATATAAGGAAATACAATTTTCCCCCCTTTTTTTTTTGGTCTTTATTTGAATTTTTGATAAAAATTTTTAAGCAAAGTTAGTGGGGAATATTTTGAGTTTGGAAGAACAACATTTTTCTTCTATTTTCTTAGTCTTCTATCTGAGTTTTAGATAGGAGCCATGTGAGAACATAGCTGGGCTTAGTTTCAAAAAATGTTAGTAATGTGGAGGGATCGCTGACGTGGAGGAACCGGCAGGCGCCATGTAAAGAAAAGACGTCGCGTCGACTCTCCAGCCCGGATTTCACTACCGAGCTGAGCTGAGCTCCCTCAGAACAACAAGCCGAGCTCAGTCCTCCGCCAGGTCGTGCCCGCAAGCTCGGGACGCCTAGGTCGGAGCCGCTTTCCGCCCTCCAGAGTGAGACCCTCGGAGGCGAGTGCCCTGCGGTCGAGGTCGAGCTCAGCGCTCACCCGCCGATGTGGAGCCTCTCCGAACGCGCGCCCTCTGGACCGGGTCCGCCTTCCGCCCTCTAGAGCGAGACCCTCGGAGGCTAGTGCCCTGCGGTCGAGGTCGAACTAAGTGCTCACCCGGCGATGTGGAGCCTCTCCGAGCGCGCGCCCTCTGGACCGGGTCCGCCTTCCGCCCTCTAGAGCGAGACCCTCGGAGGCTAGTGCCCTGTGGTCAACGTCGAGCTCAGCGCTCACCCGTCGATGTGGAGCCTCTCTGAGCGCGCGCCCTCCGGATCGGGTCCGCCTTCCGCCCTCCAGAGCGAGACCCTCAGAGGCTAGTGCCCTGCGGTCGAGGTCGAGCTTGGTGCGGGCACCAGACTCAGAAGAAGACTTCAGAGCTCCATCTGGATCTCTGATTAACCTTGCCCGAAGAATTAGGGTTTTTTGGTTTTTAATAAGAGTTGACTAGATCAACTTAATTTAGCTTGAGTCTACATTACCTGCATTTTATTTGTTAAGTCATGTTGACTCAGTAGTGGACTAGGGTTTCAAAATGGGATGTTACACTTTCTTCCAAGACCAGGCAAGTGGACACCACACTCCCAGCCACACTCCCAATCCAGGGGGCGCCATATCCACATCCAGCAGCTTTTGGTCCCCACTCCACAGATGGCAACCTCCTTCTCTCATGCGCCAGATAAGGAGAAGTCCACCAAGAGATCACCAATCAAGGGGGCGGCCAAGACTTTCCCAAGAATTCCAAAACAAAGAAGGGAAGAAATTCTCTTGGAAGAGAACTTCAAGGGGGCGCCCACTACCTACCAAAAACAATCAAAACAAAGATGGGAAGGACCTTGACTTAGGGAGGAAGAAAAGGAGGAGTCCAAAAGAGTTGATCCAGGGAAGGAAGAAAATTTTTCTTGAAAATCCAAGCAAGGTGGCGCCATCTACCTGCCATTTATAACCCAAATCCTAATTTTTGGTATTTTGGCCGACCATATGTAAGGGATTTTCCCTAATTTGGAGATCCCCTCCTTTAGTCCCACATGGGAAAATATGAAACCCTTCTCCCTTGTAAAGCATTATAAATTAAACCCTCTTGTAAGTTGAAAGGAATCAGATGAATGAAACAATTTTTTTTTTTGTGAGCAAACTTTGTGTTTTCTCTCTTCCGCACTTGCATCCAGGTGTTGAGCTCCGTGAGGGAGTAAATCCGGGTTCCCCAAGAACCTTGAGGAGGTGAGAGATCTCCAAAACCCCAAACCCTAGGTTAGCCACTCAATTCCCAAACCCTAGCCGCCATCACCCTTCTCTTTCCACCAAGCCCTAGTCTATTTCCCTTCTCACGGCCACCATCTCCAAGTCCAGGCTGACCACCAGCATCCAGCTCCTGTCCAGATACTGCAGATCTACGACAATTCTAAGAGGAAGTCAGATCGGCCTCCAGGAGAATTCGATTTCAGCAACTTCGGCTTTCAAGTTCTTCAACCTGGTAAGATCTTTTCTTGAGTTTCTGAATTCCTTCACTTGTTCCTCTTCTTTCCCAGATCTTGAGTCCAGGAGAAGCCGACCAAACCACGAGACCAGTATTGGAGGATCCATTGCGAAGATAGCCGACTCCGAGGATCCCACAATCTGCTCGAGAGAGTTCTTCCACCAAAATCCTGAGAAGATCACTGTCTTGTTAGTAAACCATCTCTTCTCTCTATTTCTGTTCTGTTGAAAGTTCAGAGCGAAACCCTAGGTCTGGGAGTTTCTCAACCCCCAGCGATCCGTTACTTCTGAACTACTCTAATAATTTAGTTTCTTCTAAACTGTGCTTTCAATCCTTACCTAGTTTCCTTCAACGTAGTTTAGCCTTACTTTGAGTCGAAGCCAATTTCTGAAATATATATAAAAAAAAAAGAATTAATCTTAATTTTACTTCCGCATACGCTTCTTCGTTCTTCGTTCTGCATCAATTTTGGTATCAGAGCCCTGTCTAGGGTTTCTGTTTGATTGCCTGTTTGAGTCCCTCTCTTTTTACTTTGTCTGCTCGAAGTAGACTCCCCAGGACGTCCGATCCTAGGAACGAAGCGAGGTGCAAACCTCCTCTTCCCATTCCACGGGGTGTTCCTAGGGCGTGTAGGGGATCCGTTGGGTTACAACTTCGTAGCAAAAATTGTAAACGGGGAAGTGCTCTATTTTCAGCCCATAATTTCCCTGTTGCAAGAATTATTTCTCACTGCAGGTAACTCCAAATTCAGTAATTTTTATTTTGCTGAAATCAGTATAATTGAAACTAATTTACATAATTTTCTCATGATTTATTGGTTTCTGTGCGATTTCTGAGAATTAAATTACTGCAACTCTATTTTTGTGTTCTGCAATCCATTTATTTTTGAGTGTTCGTCTCTTAATTCATCTTAAGGGCATTTGAGCATCTAAGATAAGGGGAGGAGTTGATAACCTCTCCTTAGCCCAAAACCACCACCCACTCATTCGAACCTAAGCCTTTAATCTAAAAATTGATTAGACCTAATTTGCCCTAGTGGGCTAGGGACATCAACAAGTCGGGTCAAGGCTAGTGTTGAGTCAGTTTGTCTGGTTACTTTGTGTGTGCTTTGTACTCAGTGTCTAGAATGATGGTTCAGGGATTCCATCCCGAAGGGCTTGTGTGCTGGTCCGCCTACCTGGCCAATCTCTGATTGGTGTCTAGGATTGGCATTCAGGGACCTAACACTCCCCTTACACCTGCCTGGCTGAGTCCTGAGTTACTACAGGCTAGCTTGCCACTCTGATTGGGCATCTAGTTTGGGCTCTAGGTCTAGTTAGCCAGTAGTCGCTTTAGTCTAGTCACATTTTGTGTACTTGCTTGCATCATCATGTCTACCCGGAATGGAGTACCCTACCAACCTAGTCAAACCCAACCAGATTTAGAGGCTATGGTTAGAAATCTTATCGAAAGTATGACCAAATTGAGTCAAGACATGAATGAGGGTTTTTCCCAGTTTAGGGATCGAGTCCAAGTACTTGAGAAACGTAGACATCAAAATTGGACCCCTGATCCAAAATTTAATAGGCCCCAACCTCACCCATGCCAGGAACCTAGGAGGACCTTATACCGTGATCCCGAGCATAACCTTAGGAAGCCTAACCATGATATCTATAGTGTGGATCGTGTCTATGAGAGGTCCTTACAATATTCTAGACCAGTCACTCAACAACCCAAGTCTTCTAGATCAAACCATTTAGATCCACACCCATGCCCAAGTAAGGTCTCTACTAGCTTGAAACCCAGTGTGACCCAGGTTCCTATATCTCAAGAATGTTTGTTTTGTGGAGAAAGAGGCCATAAATCTAGTCAGTGCCCATGCATAGGGCTGGCTTGTGCACAGCTAAGTGGTAAGAATCCTAAGGATGACATTAATGAGGGAGAACCTAAGCCTACCAATGAGGAAGAACGGTTAGGTATGACAAGCCTAGAATCAGTTGACCCGATTACCACTGACCCGAAACCCATTGAAGATGGCATCGAGGAAGTATATGATGCTGGCTTGAGTCTAGTTGATGAATATGAGGGGGAAGAACTTGAAGAATGTGACATTGATACTATTGGTTCCTTACCTGAGGAGACCTTGGAAAGTAACCAACTGGTAGGACCTAGTTCAGAAATTCAAGAGATTTGTGAGAACCAGGTTCCTTTAGTCAAATACCCCCAGGAAGAACTCATAGTGTTAGCCCGAGCTATTAGTTCGTACCCTCTAATGACAGTCATACCCCAAGTACCAATTGAAGATCTTTGCACTGAACTGTTTACGTTTGCCCACCCTATGGTAGATCCTCTCCATAGGATGACTGAATCAAGCCTCTTACAATTGGACCTTGTCCCATGCCCAGCCACTAAGGTCTCTCCCGTAATCTCAGTTGAACATCCTTGTCTTGAGCGGATTGATTCGCCCAGTCCTGTAGAAGTCCTCCTTATGACCCCAGACCTCTTCTATAGAGTATACCTTTTCGCACCCATAGGTCAAATTTCAAGTCTTGAGGTCATCATCCATAGGCCCTTCCATGAATCATTCTCTAATCTAGTTCTTGAGAAAGTGGATCATTATTTGCTTAGAGAACAAACCTTAACTGTTGCAATCACATGTCCTAGGCTACTTCCCGAACCATCTCTTGATCCATTCCTGGGAGTAGCAAACTTTTCCTTTCATAAGGATGACCAGTTGACACTCATAGATCACCATTCAAACCTTCAGGTCACCACCTTTAGTCAATAGGTAATTCGAGACCCTACCTCATATCTCCTCCCTTTCTCTAGGACTTCTAATGCTTCTTACACCATCCAAGTATACTTTGTCGAAGTCTTTAGAGTGAACCACGTGTCATAACCTATTAGGTTTGCCACCTACTTCTGGAAGACCTTATGGCACCTACTAGGCACCCATGATAAGTTTTCATGCTCTGCATGCCATCCTCCGACCCAAGGTCAAACCAGAGAGCCGTAGTTTGTTAAGTTTAGACCTAGGGTTCCTTTGAATAAAAGTCCATTCTTTAGGAATGCATCGTCAGGCGAGTTTAGGACATTGTCTTAGATTTTGATTGAGTGAGAATACCAGGAATTGGGATTTGTATTTACCCAGGGCTGAATTTGCATATAATGACTCGGTCAATAGGTCTACGGGTAAAAGTCCATTTGAAATTGTGCATGGTTACAAACCCCACACACCTCTTGACCTAGCTCCTTTACCAGTCCACACACGGGTCTCCGAGTCTGTCGAAGTTTTTGCACAGCATATAAAAGACTTGCATAAAAAAATTCAAGCCAAAATAAATTTAAGTAACGAAACTTATAAGAAATTGGCTGATTCTCAAAGGCGAGTCAAAACTTTTGACGAAGGAGACTATGTAATGATTAGGTTAAGGCCTGAACGGTTTCCTCCTGGAACCGTTAGAAAGTTACATGCTAGGGGAGCTGGACCATTTAGAGTGGTAAAGAGAGTAGGATCCAATGCCTATGTGCTCGAGTTGCCTCCAGAACTAGGCATTAGCTCCACTTTCAACATTACAGACCTAGTAGAGTATAGGGAGCCAGCTGTGATTCCCAGTGAGGCTTTTAAACCTAATCCTGCTCTTGAGAGTGAACCTGACCCTGTGTGTCCACCAACAAATTGGCCTGTGAGGAAAGAGCAGATTGAAAAGATCCTGGATGATCAGGTTATCTCTACTCGTAATCGAGGATACCAAAGATACCTGGTTCGCAGGCTAGGAAGGCCAGATTCTGATGACTCTTGGATCTCCCGAGAAGAGTTACAAGAGCTGGACCCAGACCTCTTGGAGAGATACCAGAGCCAACTTGATCCATACTCGATAGGGTCAAGTTCTTCCCACCCTAGGAGAATTGGTGCGGGCACCAGACTCAGAAGGAGACTTCAGAGCTCCATCTGGATCTCTGATTAACCTTGCCCAAGAATTAGGGTTTTTTGGTTTTTAATAAGAGTTGACTAGATCAACTTAATTTAGCTTGAGTCTACATTACCTGCATTTTATTTGTTAAGTCATGTTGACTCAGTAGTGGACTAGGGTTTCAAAATGGGATGTTACACTTTCTTCCAAGACCAGGCAAGTGGACACCACACTCCCAGCCACACTCCCAGTCCAGGGGGCGCCATATCCACATCCAGCAGCTTTTGGTCCCCACTCCACAGATGGCAACCTCCTTCTCTCATGCGCCAGATAAGGAGAAGTCCACCAAGAGACCACCAATCAAGGGGGCGGCCAAGACTTTCCCAAGAATTCCAAAACAAAGAAGGGAAGAAATTCTCTTGGAAGAGAACTTCAAGGGGGCGCCCACTACCTACCAAAAACAATCAAAACAAAGATGGGAAGGACCTTGACTTAGGGAGGAAGAAAAGGAGTCCAAAAGAGTTGATCCAGGGAAGGAAGAAAATTTTTCTTGAAAATCCAAGCAAGGTGGCGCCATCTACCTGCCATTTATAACCCAAATCCTAATTTTTGGTATTTTGGCCAACCATATGTAAAGGATTTGCCCTAATTTGGAGATCCCCTCCTTTAGTCCCACATGGGAAAATATGAAGCCCTTCTCCCTTGTAAAGCATTATAAATTAAACCCTCTTGTAAGTTGAAAGGAATCAGATGAATGAAACAAATTTTTTTTTTGTGAGCAAACTTTGTGTTTTCTCTCTTCCGCACTTGCATCCAGGTGTTGAGCTCCGTGAGGGAGTAAATCCGGGTTCCCCAAGAACCTTGAGGAGGTGAGAGATCTCCAAAACCCCAAACCCTAGGTTAGCCACTCAATTCCCAAACCCTAGCCGCCATCACCCTTCTCTTTCCACCAAGCCCTAGTCTATTTCCCTTCTCACGGCCACCATCTCCAAGTCCAGGCCGACCACCAGCATCCAGCTCCTGTCCATATACTGCAGATCTACGACAATTCTAAGAGGAAGTCAGATCGGCCTCCAGGAGAATTCGATTTCAGCAACTTCGACTTTCAAGTTCTTCAACCTGGTAAGATCTTTTCTTGAGTTTCTGAATTCCTTCACTTGTTCCTCTTCTTTCCCAGATCTTGAGTCCAGGAGAAGCCGACCAAACCACGAGACCAGTATTGGAGGATCCATTGCGAAGATAGCCGACTCCGAGGATCCCATAATCTGCTCGAGAGAGTTCTTCCACCAAAATCCTGAGAAGATCACTGTCTGGTTAGTAAACCATCTCTTCTCTCTATTTCTGTTCTGTTGAAAGTTCAGAGCGAAACCCTAGGTCTGGGAGTTTCTCAATCCCCAGCGATCCGTTACTTCTGAACTACTCTAATAATTTAGTTTCTTCTAAACTGTGCTTTCAATCCTTACCTAGTTTCCTTCAACGTAGTTTAGCCTTACTTTGAGTCGAAGCCAATTTCTGAAATATATATATAAAAAAAAAAGAATTAATCTTAATTTTACTTCCGCATACGCTTCTTCGTTCTTCGTTCTGCATCAGAGCTCAGCGCTCACCCGCCGATGTGGAGCCTCTCCGAGCGCGCGCCTTCTAGACCTGGTTCGCCTCCTACCCTCCGGAGCAAGACCCTTGGAGGTTAGTGCCCGGTGGTCGAGGTCGAGCAAAAGCGCTCACCCGCCAATGTGGAGCCTTTCCGAGCGCGCACCTTCCGGACCGGGCCCACTCTCTGTCCTCCTCCACCGAGACGCCCCCACAAGCTCGGAGCACTTAGGTCGGAGCGAGCCCTGCCGTTCTAGCTCGGCCCAAGCCCGGACGAAGTCCTCACCAGTCCAGAACACCGGCGAGCAGCCCGAGGACTACACTGAAGCGCCTTCCAGACCGTACTGACCACCTGCGACCGCCAGTTACACCAGAAAGGCAAGCAGTACATTGATCGAGACGCCACACTCTTCACCAACCACTCAGATCGTCCAAGAAAGGAAACCTACCGGGAGATTCGAATCCCGCGGACGGTGGCCCGCCATTCGAGGCACTACCAAGTTTCCCGGAATGAGGCAACCGAGAGGAGTGCCGAAGCGCCTGACAACTCCCCTTATCACAAATCAGGAAAGACTCCTCGGGACACCACCGCATGCGCTTGAAGCCTGGCGGGGATCCCGAGACAAGCACCCAACAGTAACCTAGTTTGCAACAAACTCGGAGGTAACACAATAACTCCAAAATATATAGGCAAAAAAGACAAGCCATAGAGAAAAAAAAGAGAGAGGAAGGGGTTCAACTCCCACCAGCAAGAGGGGGATGGCACCACCACCACCACTACGAGCAAAAGCGCAAGCCTGACCAAGAGGGCGAAGCGCCACTACCACCACAGTTGAAGGAAAACGAGGGATACAAGGAGAGGCGAAGGAACAGGGCACCCCTCTGTCCCCGCTATCACTCTCCCCCTGCAACATTTTTACCTTCACACACATTTTCCACTCCACCTAGAGTGGAGTCCATCAAGAGGGGCCCGACCAGGAGGATCTGTTTTCCGGGATCGTCACTGACTTGATTATCGGAGTGCCCCCGCCGGAAACCCAGGCCCGGGTCTCTAACCCCTGTCTCGCAGGTTCGAGAATGGAGGACTGCCAGGCAGCGAGGCGTCCGCCCCAGCACGGAGGTCCAGGAGCCGAGGACGGCCGGGTGGCAAGGGGAGCGCATCTCCGGCGTCGACAGCAGCTACGGGCCACGACGATCTTGGCGGCAACAGATTGGCATGCCAGGTAAGGGGGCAGGACAGGCGTGACTAAGTCCTCTACCTCCTCATAGGTCAACATACCGCGGAAGAACGGTGACGACGCAAGCTAGAAAGGTCAACAGATTGGCGACGTGGGTGCCCTCAGGCACACAGTGAAAACGTGCTCGGAGAAGCATGAGCGTAAGCTAGCGGAGTTCTCCCGCTGGTTCATCAATATGCGAGGCCCAGCTGGTGAGCCACCAAACTACAATGCCCACCACCGGTGAAGCCCTTCACCGGTCACGGCGAGGCAGAGTATCACCGCCTCCATCGCGATCACGGCCATGGCATCGAAAAATGTCACAACCGTAAGCAGGAGATCAAGAAGCTCATCAAGAAGGCCTACCTCCAAAGGCTTGCGAGGGGGGCAGACCTCAAGCGGGGCCCCAAGCGCTCGCCGCTCTCCCGTCAGCTTCAACCATCGACAGCTACCCCATCACAAAACCGGGGGGTATGATCGCCTGGAGAATCGTGCATGCGTCTAAGAAGGCTCGGGGGGTAGGGGGCCCCGAGAGTCATCTCCCCGCCATGAGGGAAGAAGAAAGAGAAGGAGAAAGGCAAATAAAGATGCCATGGTCGTCGGGACGACGATCATGAACCACCATGGGAAGGCCCCCACGAGGCGGCCGAAGCCCCATCACAAGGGGTCTGTTGCCTATAAGATCTCGATGGCGTCAGGCTCCCCCAAAGGAAGAGGGCATGCAGCCTACGAAGACGCCCCCAATAAGGTAAGTCCCCTTACCAACAATTGTGATAACGATTTTTTCCTTGCATGGATATCTGCATGTCTTGCAGGAAAGAATCGACAGCGTCCCCGAGCGCAGCTTCAGGATGTCAGAGGATTTTCGAGCCACATAGCTCCCAACTCCAAGCATCCCCGAGCCTAGCTCCAGGACGTCAGAGGATCTTCGAGCCACGTAGCTCCCAACTCCAAGCATCCCCGTGCCCAGCTCCAGGACGTCAGAGGATTTTCGAGCCACGTAGCTCCCAACTCCAAGCATCCCCGAGCCCAGCTCCAGGATGTCAGAGGATCTTCGAGCCACATAGCTCCCAACTCCAAGTGTCCCCGAGCCCAGCTCCAGGACGTCAGAGGATCTTCGATCCACATAGCTCCCAGCTCCAAGCATCCCCGAGCCCAGCTCCAGGACGTCAGAGGATCTTCGAGCCACGTAGCTCTCCATCTCAAACATCTCTGAGCCCAGTTCTAGAACACCAACTCAAGATCGGAGCTCAGATCTCCGGCCAAGAGACCTTTGAGCCAAGCAGCTCCCAGTCACCAACATCCTCGAGCCCAGCTCCAGGATGCCTGCTCAAGACCGGAGCTCAGATCTCCAGCCAAGAAAACTTCGAGCCATACAGCTCTCAGTCATCTATGTCCCCGAGCCCAGCTCCATCTCAAACGTCTCCGAGCCCAGCTCCGAGATGCCAAGAGATCATGGGGCCACGTAGCTCCCATCAACACCTCGAGCCTAGCTCCAAGGCGTCAAAGACCTGAGCCAAGACCTCAGGCAACCCCTGGGCCCGAGCCTAGCTCCACGTCCAGGAAGGCCTCGAGCCTAGCTCCAAGGGGAAGGAAAGAAAGAGAACAAAGGGGAGAGCCCGGCAACCCCCTTCTCTGATCTCCCCACTCAAAAAGAAGACGAGAGGGGAAGGAAAGAAAGAGAACAAAGGGGAGAGCCCGGCAACCCCCCTTCTCTGATCTCTCCACTCGAAAAGAAGACGAGAGGGGAAAGAAAGAAAGAGAACAAAGGGGGGGCACTGCAAGCATCCTCTTCTCTGATCTCCCCACTCTAAAATTTAAAAAAAAAGGGGGGGGGGGGGGGAGGAAAGAAAGAGAACAAGAGAGGAACACAGCAAGCACCCTCATCTCTGATCTCCCCGCTCATCAAAAAGGTGAGAGGAAAAGGAAAGAAAGAGAACGAGAGGGAAGTACAGCATCGAAGCTACCACCTTCCAAACTCAAGACCGGAGCTCAGATCTCCGGCCAAGAGAACTTCGAGCCATGCAGCTCTCAGTCATCTATGTCCCCGAGCCCAGCTCCAGGACGCCCACTCAAGACCGGAGCTCAGATCTCCGGTCAAGAGAACTTCGAGCCACACAGCTCTCAGTCATGTACGTCCCCGAGCCCAGCTCTAGGATGCCCACTCAAGACCGGAGCTCAGATCTCCGGCCAAGAGAACTTCGAGCCACGCAGCTCTCAGTCATGTACGTCCCCGAGCCCAGCTCCAAGACGCCCACTCAAGACCGGAGCTCAGATCTCCGTCCAAGAGAACTTCGAGCCACGCAGCTCTCAGTCATCTACGTCCCCGAGCCCAGCTCCAGGATGCCCACTCAAGACCGGAGCTTAGATCTTCAGCCAAGAGAACTTCGAGTCACGCAGCTCTCAGTCATCTACGTCCCTGAGCCTAGCTCCAAGATGCCCACTCAAGATCGGAGCTCAGATCTCCGGCCAAGAGAACTTCAAGCCATGCGGCTCTAAGTCATCAATGTCCCCGAGCCCAGCTCCAGGACGCCAACCCAAGACCGGAGCTCAGATCCCCGGCCAAGGGACCTCCGAGCCACATGGCTCTCAGTCAACAACACCTTTGAGCCCAGCAGCTCTCAAGTGTTATAACTTCACCCCAAGTAAGGTGAAGCCCTTCTCTCTGATCTCCCCATGCAAAAAAAAAAAAAAAGAGAAAAGACGAAAGGGAGTGAAAGAAAGAGAGAAAAATGGGGAAGAACCAGGCAAAGAGAACAGATGACAAAGAAGCTCAAGCTTCATTGATTAAACACAAGTTATAAGTGTCTTCTGGGCCCCCGACATGCCGGGTGACCCTGACTGAATACAAAAAACAAAAGTACAAAATAAGGCAGGAAAGGGAAGGGCTACTCTACACCAGCTAGTTTCCCTGCTGAGCCCAGAGGCTAGAGTTCCCACCTTCAGGAGCTTCCGGCCGGACTGCCCTAACTCCGGAAGGGTCACCCGCAGCTGGCATCGAAGGCTCTGGGCCCATGGCTCCCGCGATGACCTCCTCGTCAGCCTCCACCTCCGAGGTCGAAAGGGTACCTGAGGCAGCTACGGTCCTTGTTAGGAATAAGCACCTCGATCCGACCGTGCAGGTACATGAAACCCTTATAGAATGAGTCCAACGCCATCTGCTGGATTTCAGCGATGAAGTCCTTCGAAGCCTTAAATCTGGCGATGACGTCCTCAACACCCTTCGTGGCCTCAGCGGCCACCCTCCTCAGCTCGGCGGCCTCCAGCCTGGCTGCCTCCGCCGAATTGGCTGTCATCTCTGCCGCCTTATCAACTGTAGCAAGTTTCTCCTTCCCAGCTGCCAGCTCCGCCTGGGCAGCTCGGGCGATCTCCTTGTGCCGATCGGCCTCGGCACTGTACCAGTTCAGCTTTTTCTCGACGATGGACAGGTCATCGATCGCCTTCTCCTGGCGGCTCCGCTCCAGGTCGTGAGCCGCCAGGAGTCCCTTCGCTCGCCCCTCAGCATCGGCGAGCTCTTTCTCAAGATCCTTGACCTTCAACTCAAGGACCCCATTTGCCCCGACCTTCTCCTTCAGGTCGGCCTTCAAAGACTCAATCTCGGTGGCCTATTGCCGCTCGAGACGCTCCCAGCTCTGGTATCGGCCCTTGATGAAGAGGGCCTCGGCACCGATCTGCCCCATGAAACAAGGTCAGCCTGGAAAAAAAAAGAAAAAGAAAAAGAAAAAAAAAAAAAAAAAAGAAAGAAAGAGAAAAAGAGAAAAGAAAGAGGGGGATGGCTCACCGAGTACAGCTAGGGAAAGATGGCGCTGATAACATCGATCAGTCGCATCCCGGCCATCTCTTGCTGGTCGCATACCTAGATGGAGAAATCTATCATGCATTCGGCTAGCTCGGGACTCCGGAGAAATAAACTTTCTGGCCCCATCCTTAAAGGGAGATGGTGTCGCGCCTCCTCCCTCCTGCTCTCTCCATGAGCGGGCAGCCTTGCCCCGCTGGCTGAAGGACCTCGGGGGGGAGGCTGAGAAGCTGGCGCTGATGCAGGCGACACCTCCGTCGTGACCCCGGTCGCAGCCCGGATTTCCTCATCCCTGACATCAGCGACGGGCGGACCCGGAGGACGGCAGGGTGCAGCGGCAGCAGTCGCAGCCCTCGCCCAGACGACTACCTCGGGCTCTGCAGTGGGGCCCTGCTGGGCTGGCCTCGGTGCCACAGAAGCTGCCCTCTCCACCGACGCAAGAGTAGCACGGGGCACCTCTGAACTCGGACCTGCTGGAGCGGTCGAGCTCAGACCAACCACTACAGTGGGAGTGGCTGCAGAAGCACTCTCACTTTGGGCCTGCCTCAGTGCAGGCTCCCCGGCCAGCCCAGTCGGTGACCTCTTCTTGGTGATGGCCAGAAGGTCACTCTCGGAGAAGATCATCCCTGTATGCAAATTACACAACAGTTAGAGCCTACGAAAAACAATGCAAGGAGTACAAGAGTAAAGGAAAAGAAAAGTTCAGGTCGAACTCAGCCAACCCATTCATTGGGTCGATCCCGGAGTCGGCGAGGTTCTGCTCAGACAATAAGACCTCGAGAGGAGGAATCTGGGTGGTGCAGAGTTGCTCGTAATCATCCCGGTCAGCCGCATCGATCACAGAATTTCGATTGGGGGACTTGTCCGAATCGCTCAAGACCCAGTCGACCCCCTCGACCTCAACAAAGAAAAACTTGCTCTTCCATCCCTTGATGGAAGAGGGAAGCTCGAACTTGATACCCTTCGGGCGGGAGGACAATGACCACCACACATCCTCGGTTGGGTGGTGCTTCAGGGCAAAGAAAGCCCTGAATAAGGAAAATCGGGCAACAAACACGTGGAGGTGACAAAGCACAGTGAAGGAAAAAATAATCCTAATAGCATTTGGCACTAACTGTGCAGGGACTAGACGATAATTGTTTAAGACGGACAGGAAGAAAGGATGGAAAGGAAACCGGAGACCCCCAGAGAAGGTCCCCTCATAGAAGGCAAGACGACCTGGGCCACTCGAAGTGACCTGTTCCCCCGGATGAGGGATCATAAGCCGGATAGAAGGTGGGATGCCGTAAACATCCCAGACAGTCCTGAGCTCCCCGGCGGTGATCATTGAGGCGACCCCACCAGGACCTGCAGGCCAGACAGACTCGGAAGCAGGAACAGAAGGAGGAGGGAGAGAAGGACTAGAACCCGGTTCCCTGATGAGAATCAGACCGGGAGGACACCTCCTATTGAGCTCGAAGCGAGCTGCACCTTCCTCCCCACCAGAGGAAGAAGAGGAAGATGCCGGCCTTCGCTCGGAAGGACTGGCTTTGCCATGATTAGTGGAGGGGCGGAAGTTTGGACCAAAACGGGACATCCTCAAGGATGAAAGAAAGGAAGGACACAAAGTAGAAGACCGAAGAGGAGACTCAACCTGAAGAGGACCGCAGACCCGAAGGAAAAACCCTATTCTAACAGGGAAGGAGGAAGAAGAAACTGACCTGGTGCCTTAGAAAACTCTGGGCAACTGGGAGGAAGGAGGAAGAAGCTTGGGCGCGGCAGCAGCAGGCACAGAGAATTCAAAAAGAATAAATGGTTCGGGTAAGGCCCTCCTTTCATTTCGAAATGACCCGAGGGATTCGTACCGATCCAACCCCTCCGCCAATGGATCTACGCCACATGCCACCCATCGACGAGAATGGTGTCCAAGCCACTCTGAATTCTGCACCAACATTAACTGCTCCTCGGACATGGCCACATGGCATCCCCGTATTGGTCCGCAGGGCCGGCCCCCGAAGTGCCAGCAATCATGGCCATCATCATGCAAAATTTTTGCCTTTCCACGTCAGCACCACAATTACTCCCTTCGACCCGAGCGCCGCACACTAACGAGCCACGGGAGTGGGGGGCAAATGATATGGAGGGATCGCTGACGTGGAAGAACCGGCAGATGCCACGTCAAGAAAAGATGCCGCATCGACTCTTCAGCCCGGATTCCACTACCGAGCTGAGCTGAGCTCCCTCAGAACAACAAGCCGAGCTTAGTCCTCCGCCAGGTCATGCCTGTAAGCTCAGGATGCCTAGGTCGGAGCCGCCTTCCGCCCTCCAGAGCGAGACCCTCGGAGGCTAGTGCCCTGTGGTCGAGGTCGAGCTCAACGCTCACCCATCGATGTGGAGCCTCTCCGAGTGCATGCCCTCTGGACCGAGTCCGCCTTCCGCTCTCCAGAGTGAGACCCTCGGAGACTAGTACCCTGTGGTCGAGGTCGAGCTCAGCGCTCACCCACTGATGTGGAGCCTCTACGAGCGTGCGCCCTCTGGATCGGGTCCGCCTTCCGCCCTCCAGAGCGAGACCCTCGGAGGCTAGTGCCCTACGGTCGAGGTTGAGCTCAGTGCTTACCCACCGATGTGGAGCCTCTCCGAGCGCACGCCCTCAAGACCGGGTCCACCTTCCGCCCTCCAGAGCGAGACCCTCGAAGGCTAGTGCCCTGCGGTCGAGGTCGAGCTTAGCGCTCACCCGCCGATGTGGAACCTCTCCGAGCGCGCGCCCTCTGGATCGGGTATGCCTTCCGCCTTCCAGAGTGAGACCCTCGGAGGCTAGTGCCCTGCAGTCGAGGTCGAGCTCAGCGCTCACCCGCCGATGTGGAGCCTCTCCGAGCACGCGCCCTCTAGACCGGGTTCGTCTCCTGCCCTCCGGAGCGAGGCCCTTCGTAGGTTAGTGCCCTGTGGTCGTGGTCGAGCAAAAGCGCTCACCCGCTAATATGGAGCTTCTCCAAGTGCGCGCCCTCCGGACCGGGCCCACTCTCTGCCCTCCTCCACCAAGACGCCCCCGCAAGCTTGGAGCGCTTAGATCGGAGTGAGCCCTACCGTTCCAGCTCGGCCCCAGCCCGGACAAAGTCCTCACCAGCTCAGAACATCGGCAAGCTGCCCCAGGATTGCATTGAAGCACCTTCCATACCGTACTGACCACCTACAACTGCCAGTTACACCAGAAAGGCAAGCAGCACGTTGATCGAGATGCCACACTCCTCACCAACCACTCAGATCATCCAAGAAAGAAAGCCAACCGGGAGATTCGAATCCCGCGGGCGGCGGCCTGCCATTCGAGGCACTTCCAAGTTTTCCAGAATGAGGCAACCAAGAGGAGTGCCAGAGAGCCTAACAACTCCCCTTATCACGAATCAGGAAAGACTTCTCGGGACACCGCCGCATGCGCCTAACAGCTCGGCGGGGATCCCGAGACAAGCGCCCAATGGTAACCTAGTTTGCAACAAACTCGGAGGTAACACAACAACTCCAAAACACACAGGCAAAAAAGACAAGCCAGAGAGAAAAAAAGAGAGGAAGGAGTGCAACCCCCACCAGCAAGAGGGGGATGGCACCACCACCACCACTATGAGCACAAGTGCAAGCCCGACCAAGAGGGCAAAGCGCCACTACCACCACAGTTGAAGGAAAACAAGGGATACAAGGAGAGGCGGAGGAACAGGGCACCCCTCTGTCCCCCTGCAACATTTTCACCTTCACACACATTTTCCACTCCTCCTAGAGCAGAGTCCATCAAGAGGGGCCCGACCAAGAGGATCTGTTCTCCTAGATCGTCACTGACTTGATCGTCGGAGTGCCCCCGTCGAAAATCCCGGCCCAGGTCTCTAACCCCTATCTTGCAGGTTCGGGAACGGAGGACCGCCGGGCGGCAAGGCGTCCGCACCCAACGTCGAGGTCCGGGAGCCGAGGACGGCCGGGCGGCAGGGGGAGCGCATCTTCGGCATCGATTGCAGCTACGGGCCATGACGATCTTGGCAGCAACAGTTAGCAGTCTGATTTCAAATCAGGTTAGATCAGGATTGAAAGCTAGATCAACCAGAACCCTACATTTCCAACTTGGGCTCAGGCTTTACTCGACTTGATCTTACCTACGCCTAACCCAATTCAATCCCTGGATGGCTAGGGTATGGATCCAAATGTAGATTGAAACCTCCCCTTTTCATAAAAATAGCTGCTACAACGATTTTGGCCCAAAATTGACTTGTTGATGGGGTGATACCTGGACCTTACCTGCAGACTTGATACCACCCGTAGGATCCGCCCCAGCTCAACCTAGTCAAATTCAACTCTACTTTGATTGTATTTGGGTTCAAAATTTGGGATTTTGGTTGAGTTTTTGTTTTGTTAGTTAATTGTCTGGTCAAGTTTGATTAGGTTCATATTTCATTGCTTGGGTTTGGCTTTGACTGGTTGTTAAAGGAAGTAGCCCCAAGTCATTCACTACAGTGAAAAGGATCATTGCCGACCCTTTTCTCGCGACGCTTCAGGAAAGCGCCGGAAACCACCCAGAACCCGCCGATGCTTTTTGTAAGCGTTGGCAAGCTCGTGAATCCGTCGACGCTTTTAAGCATCGGCAAAGCATCGTCAGATTTCCCCAAATCCCATTTCCCCCACCCCGGCTGCCCGAGCTCGCCCGAGCCCGCCGACGGTTTCTGTAAGCATCGGGAGGCGCTGAATCCGTCGATGCTTAAAAGCATCAGCAATGTACACCTGAATCCGCCGACGCTTTTAAGCGTCGGTAATTGATCGACCAAAATCCATCGATGCTTTTGAAAAGCATCGGCATTATGCAAAACGCACCAACGCTTTTAAGCATCGGCAATTACCAACCGGACCTTTACCGATGCTTATAAGCATCGGCGGACTTCCATATCCCCCCGGCCCCAAACCCCCCGTCCAAGCCCTAGATCTCACCCGAGCTGCCGAAACCCCCCTCCTCCTCCTCCTCCTCCGCGCCGCCGAACCCCCCCTCCTCCTCCTCCTCCACATCGCCGAACCCTCCCCTCCTCCTCCTCCTCCTCCTCCGCGCCGCCGAATCCCCCTCCTCCTCCTCCGCGCCGCCAAACCCCCCTCCTCCTCCTCCTTCTCCTCCTCCGCGTCGCCGAACCCCCCCCCCCCTCCTCCTCCTCCTCCTCCTCCTCCTCCACGCCGCCGAACCCCCCCCCTCCTCCTCCTCCTCCTCCTCCTCCACTCGATCCACCCCCAAACCCCCCCCACCCACCCGCCCTAGCCCTAGATCTCGCCCAAGGTCGCCCCCTTCCCTATGCTGGTTCTCGGGTCTCCATCCTCTTCAGCTACCTCGGGATTGACTTCAAGTTCACCGAGAGGGTAATCCCATGCCATTTCAATCTTTGAGTAGTAGGTTTAATGTTGGATTTATATCTGAAATATATTTGAGATATGTTGCTAGAAATAATTACTGTGTGGTAATCGCCTATTTGTCCTTTGTATGCAAGGCCATTATGATTTTCTTTTGCATAGGAGAAATTTTGTCATTATTATGATTTTGTTTTGTTTATTCACTTGTTTGTGTTTAGAAGCTTGTTATATGTGGAATAATCTATGCACGAAAGTGTTGTAACCTTAGGAATTGTGGAGTCCTACCTGTATAATATTGGTTAATTAGGTGAAATTGTGGCAAGGTCCAAGTTTGGTGTTTTCATAATGCAAAGAGCTTAAACCATCAGGTGAGAAGATAAGTTTGCTTGTCCTTTGCCAATACTGATGTGACTTTACTGATGAATGAATCTGGGCATTGGTGTCATACAACATTTCACCTGATATATTTCCTAATCTGAAGATGGTAATCAGATCGTGTTGGACCAAATATAAATTAGATTAGGTACATAATAGGTAAACAAATCTATCAACCCGAATTTGATATATTTATTAAACAAATAAAAATTCTGAACTTAAATCTAACTATTTTATTAAACAAAAAATCCAAGATAATCTACAACAGGTTATATCAAAAGAATTAAGAATCAATGATAGAATTAAGCCATGATCTCAGTAATCAAGGATCAACCACAAAGTCAGCAATCAATGATAGAATTAAGCCATGATCTCAGTAATCAAGGGTCAACCACAAAGTCAGCAATCAATGATAATCAGCATTGCTATTTTTAAGCCATATCCATCATAATCAGCATTGCTATTTTTAAGTATTCTTCCTTAATTTTTTGTCAATGAAAGCTCTAGAAATCAAGGATAAAATCAAGCCATAAGCTTAGTAATCAAGGATCGACTTAAGCTATAATCAATAGTATTATCTTTATATAGATACCATGCAAGGTGTGTCTTCGATTTACTTGACATGAACAGATATGAGATCAATATCTAACTTGATGGTCTTTGACAGGATTAAAGAAAACCTGCATAACTTCATTGGAATAGTGTTTTCAACCAACAATGCAAGTAAACACGTTTACCCATCTGCATTTGCATCAAATGCATATATTTGAAAATAGAATAATTCAACAAAGAAGTTTAACCTGGCCATATATTTTGTTAAACTGAAAACTGTATGTACATGCATGAAAATAGTACGTGCTTCATATATTGGTAATTGCACACCACTAAGAAAAATATGCTCTACCTGTTTTGTTGTCTTTTTGTTATCAGGTGCTTGATTGCTTCGAGGGTAAAGAAACTTTCTAACCTATTTTGAAATTGGTTTAAGATTTGTATATGGAAGCTATGATGATTATGTGATGAATTGTTTGGCTGATTCAACTGTTTCTAATGGCAACAATCTTGGATGGCCTTCTTTTGTAGGCAACCGATTGTAGTCGTTTTGATTTAGTTGCAGGTTAAATAGTATATAACTGAGTTTTCTAATCATTTTTTATTATTTATTATTCTTTTTCTTAGTAGATGATTTCTATTTCTTTATAAATTTCTTAGTATATACCTGCATCTTTTATTTCAATACCATCTGTAGCTTTGTTACGATCAATTATAATTTTTTAGATATTTTTTTAAAAACTTGCATTGCATTGAAATATAGACCCGTCAATTGATTAAAATACATATTCTACAGCATCCATACAATTATTTTATTTTTGTACGGATGGGAGAAATATGTACAGTGGTCAATTGAATGTCCAGTTTAGATAGTTTGAGAATTGCAAATAATTTTATAGGTGCTTACAGTAATCAAACGGTACGGATAGAGTTCCAGATATATTTCGGATAGCATTTTTTTTTAGTTCTCCTCATACATATTTATTTGTATGGGGAAAACTAAGGAAAAATGCTGCCGAAATTTTTCTGGAACTTCTATTGCGTATCCTTTGGTTACTGTAAATGACCTATATAATTAATGCAATTATTGAATGGGATAGGACCTCTTTACCTATTAGTTGGTGATATGATGCATTTAATAATACTGTAATTGATCTATTGAATAAACTTATTTTAAATTTATTCTGTTCTTATAAATATTTGTTTATTTTAGTTAGTTTAATCTTACAATGGATAAGAGTTAGATAACTAAACCGAGGAATAGCAAAGAATATCTGGATGGAGTACAGAATTTCATTAAATTTGGTATGGAGAGAAGTAGTATCAGTGGGAAGATTTTATGTCCATGCCGAAAATGTGTAAATTCCAGTTCTCTATATCCGAATATTATTGAAAAATATTTGGTATGGAATGGTTTTTTAAGAGGTTATATTGAATGGTTTTTTCATGGAGAGTCAGGGTTACAATCTATATGTAACCAAACCTCTAACATAGAATATATACCTAATTTTGGATCCAGTAATCAACAGAAAAATCTTGCAAGAGATGATGATATCAGGTGTTTGCTCAAAGATGCTTTTGAATATGGTACTCAACAACTTGGAGATTTCAGTGGAGGACAAGTAGCAGCTGAGTTACCTAAGGATCCTATATTTACTGAAACTGTACATGATGGAGAGCCGATACCCCCAACTAATGTTGGAACAGATCGTTATCAGAAGCTGATAAGAGATGCAGATCAAGAATTATATGCCGGTTGCAAGAACTTTTCAAAAATTTCTTTTCTTGTGTATTTGTTTCATATAAAATACTTGAATGGATGGTCTGGCAAGAGTTTTACTATGCTGCTCAAGTTGTTAAAGGATGCATTTCCTGAAGGTACTAGTTTATCAACATCTTGTTATGAAGCCAAAAAACTAGTAAAGAAACTGGATCTTGGATACGAAAAGATTCATAGTTGTCCAAATGATTGTATATTATATCGGGGAGAACATACCGATCAAGAGTCGTGCCATGTGTGTGGATGTTCATGATGGACGAAGCAAAAAGAAAATGAGAGTGAGGGATTAGATGAATTGGATGCAACACAAATTAAACAAAAGCCGGCGAAGGTATTATGCTATTTTCTTCTTGTACCTAGATTGAAAAGGATTTATGCATCATCAAAGACAGCTTCTTCAATGAGATGGCATGATGAAAGCCGTGCAAAAAATAGAATGCTGAGACACCCGGTGGATAGTTTAGCATGGAAAGCATTTGATGACAGACATCATGATTTTGCATCTGATACTCGTAATGTCAGGCTGGGTTTAGCCAGTGATGGGTTCAATCCATTTCGGATCTTAAGTTTTGTCTATAGCACCTGGCCAGTTGTTCTGATTCCTTATAATTTGCCACCATGGATATGCATGAAACAGTCTTCACTTATTTTATCAATGGTCATTCCAGGTGATAAGGATCCAGGCAATAATATTGATATTTTCTTACAACCTTTAATAGATAAATTGAAACAACTGTGGGAGGGTATCAGTGCAATTGATGCTTTGAATGGCCAAACATTCAATATACGGGCAGCTCTATTATTGATTGTTAACGATTTTCTTGCATATGCTAATTTATCTGGCTATAGCACTAAGAGACGAGTTGCATGTCCTTCTTGTGGTGAATCAACCCATTCAATTTGGTTAAAATATGGAGAAAAGTTCTGTTATATGAGACATCGTCGATGGTTGGAGACAAATCATCCATTTCGATTTCAGAATGATTTATTTGATGGTACTATAGAGTTGGAATATGCTCCAATTCTACCTTCTGGTTCTGATATTCGTAGACAAATGCTTGGTATCAGACAGTTACGGCAATATGACAAAGTCCTCTAAAAAGTGAGGAAGAGATGATGTTGAGACTTCGGTACAAGAAGAATTATCGAAGGAAGTCAATACTTGCACCTTAGATACGGTAGTGTTCGAGGATCCGGATAATTTCTTTGAAGTTGAAAATGATGATGATATAATCACAGCATCTACCCATCAGCATACTAAATAATTATGGAAGAAAAGAAGTATATTCTTTGACTTTCCTTATTGAGAGCATAATATACTCCGGCATAATCTTGATGTTATGCATATAGAAAAGAATGTTTGTAATAATTTGATTGGAACAATATTAAATATTGATGGAAAGACTAAAGATAACATGAAAGCGCGTCTTGATTTAAAAGAAATGGGCATCCGACATGAACTTCATCCACAAGTGCTTGCAAATGATAGAACTTATATCCCTCATGCATGTTACACAATGTATAGTCGAGAAAAAGATCTCTTCCTAGCAGTTTTAAAGAATATCAAGGTTCTTGATGGATATGCCTCAAATATTTCACGATGTGTGAATCTGAAAGAGCACAAAATTTTAAATCTTAAAAGTCATGATGGACATATATTAATGCAAGATATTCTTCCATTAGCTTTAAGGTCGTCAATACCGAAACAAGTTATTATGGTTGTTTTTCAGTTATCATCATTCTTCAAGGCATTATATTCTAAGGTTCTTGATCCTCAGGAGCTTAATCAGTTGCAGTCTCAAGTCGTACTTACATTATATCAGATGGAAAAGATTTTTTCTCCTAGATTTTTTTCGATTATGGTTCATCTACTCATTCACCTTGCTTCGGAAGCTAAACTTGGTGGACCGGTACAGTACAGATGGATGTACCCTATCGAGAGATAATGCTGTAAAACTTAAATTTTATAATTTATATATCTTTTTCATTATTTAATATGATATTAATATTAATAAATATCATACTTTTTGAAGGTATCTTATACGTTTGAAGGATTATGTATGAAACAAAGCCCATCTTGATGGCTCAATAGCAGAGGGATATATTGCTAAAGAGTGTTTAACATTTTGTTCAATATATCTCAAAGGTGTAGAGGCTGTATTCAATCGACCTCAACGTCATGGTGATACTATGGAGAATACATATCTATACAAATTTGCATCATCCAGGTGATTTATAGGAAAAGCTAAAAGTATTGTTCTTGACCATAAATTCATGTCACAAGCACACCGTTATGTATTGCTACATAGTGACATAATATCTGACTATCGCAGGTTAGTCTATCTACACATGGATAATACTAAATATTAGGCATGTTGTTGTCAAACTTATATTTGATTGTCATGCAGTGAATTTTTATCTGTACAATGACAAGCCAATCATTCCACTCGTTGTATAATAATTTTATATATATTTAACATCGAATAAGTGATCGATAATTGATATTATATTTTTTAGGTACCGATACTGATGGAGAAAAATAGTTCAGCAGAACTAATAGTACTTGCTAGAGATCCAAATTATATTGTGAACAAATATAATTGTTTTATTATAAATGGCTTTAAATTTCATACCAAGGAGCGCGAGAAACTTAGAAAAACTCAAAACAGTGGTGTTATGGTTGAAGCAGATAGAAAATCTTATTATGGTATACTTAAAGATATTTTGGAGTTGAATTATTATAGAAATTTTAAAGTTGTATTATTTCGATATGATTGGGTGGATATAAATACACCGAGAGGTTTAAAAAAGGATTCAAACGGATTCATACTTGTCAATTTTTCAAGATTGATACATACGGATGTGTTATTGAAAGATGATTCATTTATCTTTTCATCTCAAGCTCGACAAGTTTTTTATGTACAAGACTCGAAAGATAAAGAATGGGCTACTGTTATTAAGACAAAATCCAGAGACTTGTATGACATGGAAAAAAGGGTGGAAGAAGAAGATGATGATACTTACACTCAGTATATGCCTTATAATATTATGCCGGATGATCATATAAGTAATACAACCATTTTGGTTAGGTTGGATTCCGAGGAAGGTACAACTGGTTAATTATGACAAGTAAGTAGTTTATAAGATGATTTACATTTTTGCATTAATGATTATGTTATCTTTTAAATTGCAATTCATTTCCATTATAATTTGATTATAATGTTGACTGACTTGTTTTTAAATAATGCAGGTTAGGTACACCATGCCTCGAAGGAAGCGATTAGCAGATGTACAGTTTCAGTTTTTGCAGACCGAGGCTGGTACTTCTTCAGCACAGCAACCCGAGGGCAGTCGATCAGTTTCACATCAGTCTGATGCCAGTCCCTCTATTTCTGCACATCAAGCCGATGCTACTACCTCTACACCTCAGAACGACGCCATTCCCTCCGAGTCCGCACATCATGATCCTTCTATGGATCATCCTGATGACGAGCCTATCGTCGATAACATACAGATACAGGGTACATAATTTAATAATTCTATCTCATTTCAATTCATGCATATGCAATGGTTTTGATATACAATGTTTTGTATTTTTTTTTTGTAGATGGATCCGGGAGACTCAGGCGTAGGCGAGGACTCACACTAGTCCGTGATGTGTGGCAGTTACCTGAGGATGAGAGGATAGTGATAGAGTGCAACAAGCTAGGGCAGCCTATTAAGAAAGCTGCTAGCTTGTTGACTAGCTTTCTGGGGACAGTAGCATGCCGTGGTCAACTATGTCCCTTGAATTATTCGAAGTGGAATGACATGCTTCCTGCATATAAAATAGAGATGCTACGAGTTGTGCAGGTAAAAAAATTAATATATTATTTTATATCTTAGGTTTTTAACAATTGAATTGCTTATTTTATTTAATATTTATTTTATTGTTTATTTAAATTGTAGAGAAAGTTCGTTCTTCCTTCAGATTCATCTGATTTTGTGCTTAAGTCTCTCAATCACAAGTGAAAAGAATATAGGACGAAGTTGAAGAGAGACTACAAGCGAGAGGATAGGACAGAGGAGCAGGTTGTAGCTACCTGTCCTCCTGATGTTCACCCTCATCAGTGGATGGAGTTGGTGCACTATTGGTTCTCCGAGAGGGCACAGGATGTGTTGCATCATCAAACACTTCGAAATTTATTAATTTTCACTCGTCATAATTATATTTATACAATATATAACATTGTTTTAATTTTATTTTGCAGACGTATTCTGATATTGGTAGAGCTGCACGAGCAGCTCAGTCTGTTCCTCACACAGTGAGGTCCAAGAGTTATGCACGGCTCAGGCATGAGTTTGTATGTTTCTCATCCTACAATACTTTTAGTACACTTTTAGTTTTAACATCATATATCATCATGTATCATGCATGTGCCATGTATCATGGTACGGGGATATAAGATGTGTTATTTTAGATTTATTTGTAATATTTATTCTTTATATAGGCTGATCAGCAGGGGAGGGAGCCTGGTGAGGTGGAGTTCTATCGGATGACTCACGTTCACCAGGATGGCAGTTTTGTTCGAGACGAGTCCAGAGATATATATGTATTTTTTTATTTATATTATATTATGATTTATATTTTTATTTTTATTAAGTATTGATATATGTGTTTTTATAAAATATAGAATATGGCTACCTCTATGATCTCCGAACGTGCTGGCGATGGTTCATCATCTACTCAGAGCAGTCGCATCGAGACCGAGGTATTCTCGGAGTTGATGGGACCAGAGCGTCCTGGACGAGTGAGGGGTTATGGGATTGGAGTTACCCCTACTCAGTTATTTGAGGTGCATAGATATACTCGGGATACTAGAGAGAGTCATGATCAGTTACATGTTCGTCAGCTCCAGGAGGAGATAGCAGAGCTCCGACAGACACGTGATGCAGACAGAGCAGAGATGTAGACCATTAGGTCTCAGCTAAAGCATGTTACATCTGTGCTGCATATGTTCATGTCATCTCATGTAAGTAAATATTTATTAATTTTGTATGTATCTAATAATTTAGAATATATATAATGTATGTATCATAATTCCTGATGTATATCTTGTAGGTTCCTGGTGCATCTGCGAGTCGCATACCTGACGACGACCAGCCTCCCACGGATCAGTGATGCCATATATTTTTTTTATTATTTATGTATGTATTTTTGTTTATTTGAACTTGGATTGATACATTTATATATATAAAAAAAACTTTTTATATTTGGTTTGTATTTGTGTTTGTATATGTTGGATGTGATATATGATACAGGTTTGAATGTTTTCATTTGTTTGTATATGTTAGATGTGATACAGGTTTGAATATTTTCATTTTCATAATGTATACAGGTTGTGTTGTATGTATTTCATATATGATATATATGGCTGTTTATTTTTTTTTAAAAAAAAAATCTAGCGACGCTTTAAAGCGTTGCTAGATTTGGACCTGGCGATGCTTTAAAGCGTCACTATAATTAGAACTGGCGCATCGCCGGTGTTCAGTCTAGCGACGCTTTAAAGCATCGGTAAATAAAAATTTAGTGACGCTTTTTAAAAGCATCGGCAGGTTGCGTCCCAATGCTTGCATAGGCGATGCTTTAGCGACGCTTTACAAAATGTCGGGAGATTACTTAGCGATGCTTAAAAGCGTCGAGAAAGATTAAAAAAAAGCGTCGCTAAAGTCGTGTTTCACTGGAGTGATTGCCCTAGAGAGAAGAGGGTCAAGTCATAATGGGATGGTTGGATCGGGCATCACTGACTGATGTGGTAATTTAATGTCCGTAAAACCACATAAATTTAGTTCTTTGAAACTGAAGAATCGAGATCTCGTTCACTAAAATAACTGGTATATGGATCACCCTATTGGAGAAATATGGCTGCAATATGCATTCAAGTAGAATGGAGATACTCGTAGAGAAGTCTAAAGTGGAATGAGAGTCCCAAATCCCAATAAAGGATCTGCTCATTCTATTTCTCATGCTTGGTGACAATATTCATCAAAAACAGAAGAAGCAGCTCTCTAGTTTTATGGTTTTCCCCGAGGGTGCGTTCCTTTTATTTGACTGTTTTACTTTGAGGCTTAAACAGAATGTAACTTAACTATGATCAAATAATTAGTGATCACTATTTGATGTGACCATCAATGCTGATGTTTTTACCTTTGGAGTGATACTCATGGAGCCGATCCCTGGTAGGAAAGCAACTGACACCACCCATCCAAAGAAGAGAATGAATTTGGCGATTTGGTTTCAGAGGATGCACCTCATCTTGGAACTAAGTTGCCTAATGAATGCTCCCCTCTCGCTGGGTGGTGTCAATTGCTTTCCTACCAAGGATCAACTCCATGAGTATCACTCTAAAGCTAAAAACATCAGCTTTGGTGGTCACACACCCTACCGCTGCTCAGAAGATGAGACAGTCAACCAGCAACTGTGACTCACTTGAAACAAATCTGGAAATTTGAATAAGAAAGAAATCAGATAGAAGCATGAGTAGTTAGGAAACTTTTCAACTTCTTTTTTATATGGTTGGATCCACAAAATTTGTGATATACTCTTTCTTGCAGCAAGTATGTCCTATAATCTAATAGAACTGCAAACCATGAAGAAGAATATTCATTAATTGGTGATTTACTGTCAGAATGGCACAATATTTTCTAAATATTGAAGATGCTGTCACTGTAAAAGGATTTTTCCTTAACATTGTGCTGTCCTGTGTTTCAGCCTGAAGGAACATTGTCCTGAACAGGACACTACTGTTTAGATTGAGCTTAAAACAATGTGCAGTTGCTAGTTGATGCGCTTGAGATGGGATCATAGAAACATTTATCAGGTTGATGATACATTATCAATATAATTGATCCAACAAACAAATTCTCAAATTTAATAAGCAATTTCCTGCAACAAATAGTCCATCACAGGTGAAAGGCACATAAGAATGTTCCTCTGTAGCATGCATCAATGTGGTATTTAGCAAATAATAAATATTATTCTAAAAGCTAGATGGAAGGTCTAAACACTTAGATTAAGCTAATCTTCTTTAACAGAGAATTAATATACTTCTATTCAAGCACCAAGCACAAAACTAACTACCAAGCAAAGTAAGATATGAACAAGCAATACAAGGAAAGCATACCCGCATACTCTCGCGTGAGGTACCCAAAAGTTCTAAGAAGCCACGTTTCAGTAGACTGGTTCCCTTTTGATTCAAGTTGAACTAATCCAAAGTCAGCAACCTTGGCTCTTATATTGTCTTCAAACAAAATGTTAAGAGGCAAGATTTGTTATACTGGTACGCAGATGTGCACCGATTGCATTGTACCATATCAGTACTGAATTGGTATGCATTATAGAGAGTTTGTTGACATTTGATATACCAAATCGGATACTATATCAGGTATAACAAAAACATAATAGAATAGTACTAGGATAGGGTTCAGCATCTAGATAGCAAATTTTGGTTAGAAGGTTCCAATTCCATGTGTATGAAGGTTTGATTAGCCATACCATAGATGCTCTATGCCACGTGCCACATCAAACACGATGGCAATATCTTTTCGATTCCAGAGGCTGCAATGGCGATCCTATCCAATCAAAAAGATGACAAATGAGAGTACTCTGAGGAGGCATGTGTTCGTAAACCAAAAGCCTGTCATTTTCTTCCGAGCAATAGCCAGGGAGGGACCGAAAATTCTGACTTGGAACTTGTTGGGATAGTTGGTATAGTTGGGCCCAGAATTTGTTGGAGTTCGTGGCCTAACAATCAAAAGCATTGAATCATAGGTTGGGCTGACCTATATTCACATATATTCAAGATAATGTTCTGAGTCGGTTGGTCCAAAATCCCATAGGAAGAAGAAAATGATCTACTTAGATCATATATCTTCTTTTTATGAGATTCGGGCTAGCCCACTCAAAATGTGATCATTGACTTGTTGTAAACATAGACTTATCCAACTTATATACATCGATGCTTTTGATGGTTGGACCATAAATCTCATTAAATTTTGGATTCAACTATCAAAACAGGCCCTTAAACTCATGCAGACCAACCTTCGACCCAGTTGCTCAGGTCTCCATTTGCTTCACTGCAATCGTGGAGCCATCATGGAGCTCCCCCTTATAGACCATCCCAAACCCACCAGGGACCAAGATATTATCCGCACTGAACTTATTTGTAACCTCCCATGGTAATTGTATAAGAAAAATAACCATGCTCCCGAACTCGGCTGCCATATTGTGTCCGATATTTGTTCCGTTCCATTTGTACGTAATGCCTGTAACTGTGACTCTAAACAACTCCGTATCAGAACTGGAACGCTCAGGGTGCATCACTATATCATCAGTTATCTGAACTTTAATCTACTTCTCTCTCTTCTAATGGTGGAATCCCAAAACGCCGTTGTGGAGTACACCATACACTGTAGCAACGACAGAGCCCATGATGACTTCCACGGACTTCTTACCTCTATCATCATCGGCATTGCCAGAATTCGGAGAATTTGTACCTGGAGTGCCACCATTCCCGGTATATATCCGGGTTTCCATCCATGATCACTGAAGCATTTCCACCAAAACTGGGAACTGCCGGTGAGTTCATTACCAGAGAGCAGCAGCTTTTGCAGCTGAGACAGCTACGAAAAGTCCGGCGAGATCGCACCATCGAAATCCAATTCCTGAAGCACGAAAATGGTGATGTTACCACCGGGGTCGCACGTAATGCCCGTGAAACCATTGCACGGATCATTCCCTCTCCAATTGTTGGACGGGTACATAGGATAGTTAAAGGAATTGGAAATGGAGAGCAAAAATATTCACCCGGGGATCACGGTCGACGCCTTCCGTTACCGTATTGGCGAACATTTGAGCGAAGTCAGCGAGCTCGGCACGAGGCCTGCGAGCTGGTTGTTCCGGAGATCCAGATCATATAGGTTTTCGATGCGGCCCGAGAGGCCGCTTCCTTTCTTGTTGTTGAGCCAGAGAGCGATGAGCGGGGAGACGGCGAAGCGCGAGGGGATGGGGCCTGGGAGTCGGCGAAGCGCGAGGGGATGGGGCCTGGGAGACGGCGGGCAGTGAAACATTGGGGAAGTCGACGCGGTGGAAGTCCGGGATGGTGCCGGTGAGATTGACGCGCGGTTGGCGGAGTCGGAGAAGGCGACGAGGCCGGAGGCGTCACGGAGGGATGGTGGGATGGTCCGGGCGGAGAAGGGGTTGAAGTCGATGTAGACGTTGGTGAGGGAGTTGAGACCGGAGAAGAAATCTTCCGGAATGGAGGAGAAGAAGCTGTTGTTGGCCAGGAAGAGGGTGCAGAGGGCGCCGAGGGCGGAAAGGGAAAGTAGGGGACCGGAGGGGTCGTTCATCACGAGCTCGCCAGGTACGATGGTCACGGTACGGTGGTCACCATTTGATGCGTACGTAGAAAGAATCTGGGATTAGAGAGGTGGTCGGTACCATAACTATTCATTTACCTTTGATCATGTTGCAGGGTTTGCACTGCAGAGAAAGATAAGATCATTTTGTTTGGTAGCTGTCTGTCTTTTGGCAGAAAACATTGGACACTGCCACTGCATTCAGGGATGCAAAGCATGCACCACGGAGGATCCGTGCTGCTTTTCTTTTTCTTTGTTCACCATTTAGAGTTCCTCGAGCCTATCAGATTTCTTGCCAGGATATTCGATTCTTCGTTCTTACTGTCTCTGCGACGGAGTTTCATAAAATCTGGATAGAAATTGAGAATACCATGATAATTCTTTGGCTGGATTGTTTTATTATTGAAAGAGATTTATTGACGGTTATTTCACAAATTCATGATGCCTTTCGCTCTATCTCCATGCATCCTCAACTTCAGTATATTTTTACTTTATTACGAGATTATTCAGGGATCGTCGTCAAACATGTCTACCGGAAAATCAACTCGGTTACTGACTAGATGGCTTTCTTTGTGGCGAATCACTTTGACGAGATTTCTTGATCTTTTCTAGAGGAGACGTCCATGCCTTCCGAGGATAATTTATTATTTGACTCTCTTGGTTGTATCTATTCCATGATTATATCTTGAACAATCCGATTAATTAATTAATTAATTAATTAAAAAAATAATTAAAAAAAAAAAAAAAAAAAAAAAAAAAAAAAGTATTCAGGACTCGGCTCTCTTGAATGATGCTATAGGGTTTTACCTTATGGCTTGCCTTTATTATTGAAGCGTGGTTGCTGTGAAAAGCCATTGAACTCGATCAAAATGTGCAGCAAATAACGTACACAATCTCCAGTTAGCCAATGAGGTTCAGTGCGCAAATCCAGTTCCCATTAAAGGTTATATGATATATCCTGAGATGTTATCTTGTATGTATATCTGATTCTTTCGCCACTAGATTTTTCAATCCAAGACTTGCAGTGCCTCCTCATGTGCGAGGTAACTAGGATGCATCTCTGACTCTCTTTTGGCTACGACATCATGTGCCTATATAAATATGTCTAAGATCTACTCATATTCTAGCAGGCAAAACGAGTTGAGATGGGCTTGTAGAACATCAGTGCATTTGATGATGACCTATTAAAATATTAGTGAATACCAAGTGGAACAAAAGAGCAATGGTGGAAAAAAAATAATATAAAATAAAATAAAAGTAGCTGAGCATACCACCACGATGATAATGCAAGTAGGGCAGGCTTAACTCCACGTTCCATACATCTTAGGTTCAAAGAATGATGCTATGGTCGACTTGAATAATTTCAGGATTAATCCTGGAACCTGAACATGGGTACGTGGTTGGCCAAGCATTTTAGTTGAGATATGTCTGCTATTTTGATAGGACTGGGATGACGTACTCATTCATATGGTATGAAACCTAGAGTCACATCTAATGTGGTAGGGAGGGATTGAGTCATCTTTGTTGTCATCTCATATCTGACTTTTTCAATGAAGTGGTGGCCCTCATGGTCAGAAAGGGTAACTACGCTGGTTACCCTTCCCTCGCTCCGTTTTCTTATAAAAAAATAGTTGAGCATATTTTTTCTTTGCACGTCACAACTAGGCTCCTTTAATAAATGGTCAGAAAGGGTCTGTTTATTTTTTTTGAAGAGAAAAAGTAAAACAAATGCCATAGAAATAGGTATTTAATAAGTTTTCGAGTGGTGGTAATTCATACTTAATAAAAATATCCCTAATAGGTTATGGATCTCATATTTTTGATACCTTTCTAAATTTATTCAATAAAGAGTATTTGCAAAATAATCAAGATACAAATGATATTATACAAATAGCTATGTAATTATAGTCATTATATAAATAATGATCGAAGATGGCAATGATATCTCGATGTTAAAAAAATATTTTATATTGATTAGAGTATTTGTAAATTTGATGATATTCCTATATAATATTATCTCCAATCAAATACAATAATCTTTTTTCAGTGTCATTTTTTGAAATAATTTGTCTACCAACTAAACATAGTAAAAATTATTTTTTTCCATGATCATTGTTTCAAATATATAATTTTTAAAAATTATAAAATTATCCTGCTGATATATCCCAACCAAATAGATCCTAAATGATCCAAAAAAAAAAAAACCCTACTTTATGCACAATGGTCCAGGAGGACATGAAGGATTGTGAACCATTGAAATCAGTCATTGCAGGTACTAATAGTTTCTTGTAGAAGATTTATTAGCACCAAAATGGTATAAATCATTCATCCTCCCATGATGGAGTAGTATAATGACCGGTAATTTCATTTTTAGAATGGTATATATTGACCACCGTAGATTGAATAATGAAGCAAAATGGTACCAATTGGTGGACCCATTAGCTAAATCATGGATCACTTTTGCATGCACGTTCTCGAGGAGCCTTCAAATACTTATGATGTCTAGTGTCACATGCTCTTTTCTTTTTCTTTTTCTTTTTTTTTCTTTTTTTTTTTTTTTTTTTTTTTGATGATGCATATAAACAACCAAGAATTTTTAGTTTTTGCATTTCACCCCTTCTCGCCCCTTGCCCCTCCACTCCACCATCCTCTTCCTTCTTCTTTGCATGTATCTACACATAATTTTTCTAAATTCAAAGACTTGAACCCACAAATTTGGTTGGTTACTAAAAGAGGGCTATGGCAACTAAAATAGGCCCCAGCTCACAATATTGTGCTTGACTCTTGAGGTTAGGCTTGTGAACCTGTGAGGACCGGTCCTTTTGGGCTGGATTTGGGCTGAAGTCGGCAGCCCTTGCCGACTTCAGTTCAAAATCCCTATGGTTCGGAAGGTCGGATTCTCCGGCGAGAAATCCGGACAAATCCGACGCCGCCGCCGGAGAGGGGGGGGGAGATAAGGTTTCTCCTCGGGTTTAAGGCTCTGGGGGATTACCTCTGTTGATCGGAGGGCTTCTTCCTGTGGTGGAGCGACGACGGTTCTTCGAGTACCCCCTGCCCTCGCCGGAACGCCCCTTCGCCGGAGGTCGTGAGATCGGAGACGCCTCTCGCCGGTAAGTCCTCTCTCTCCCTGGTATGGACGTTGAGTGTCCGTGCGGCTCGACGGAGGGGAGAATCCGGTTGATTTTCCTCTCCGTTGAAGCCTTGGACTGTGGCCGGCAGTGAGGAAGCCGCCGCCGGACTCCTCCTCTCCGGCAACCGTCTTTGGGCGGCCGATCGCGGGGATTGCCGCCGTCCCATCGCTTGCTCGGAGAGGGGGGGGGGAATGGAGGAGGGAGAGACAGTTGGTCGGCCGAGAGGGACTGTTGCAAGCGACATCTCCGGCTCGGTGCTCGCCGGCCGTCGGTCGGACGGCCACCGTAAGGGTCGCCGGACTCTCTTCCTTCTCCGGCGCGGTCGTCGTGGTGGTCGGACGGGAGGATCGCCGTCGATCCTCCCTGCTTCTCTCGTGAGGTCGGGCGAATGCCTGGCCGAAGGGGGACGGGAGCTTGGTTTGATCAGGCTTGGCTGGGCCAAGCCTGTTGAGGCCGGGTTTGGCTGGGCCGGGCTTGGTTGGGCCGGGCCGGGCTGGGCCGGGCTTGGCTGGGCCGGGCCGGGCTGGGCTGGGCTTGGCTGGGCCAGGGCTCGTTGGGCCAGTCTTGGTTGAGCCATGCCCTGTTGGGCTAGGTCTATTTCTTGGTTGGGCCGGTCCAGTAAAAAAAAAAAAAAAAAAAAAAAAAAAAAAAAAAAAACCCATTAGAAAAAAAATAAATAAATAAATAAATAATAATAATAATGATTATATTAATAATATTAAATAAAGGGGAAGAAGGGGAAAAGATCTGTTGGACAAGGTTGTTCCAAGAAAATTTAGTTTATATATAATTTCTTTTTAATTTGTGATTCAGGATCGTCGTTGTCTCTGGAAGATCGGATCTAGGGAATTGAACTGCACGTTGTTGGTGGATGCTCTTGAGTAAGTTATCTTGACCTCTGATATGTATGCCAATATATATATATTTATAACTTAATAGATATATGTAATATATCTGCATTTGATTGTATTGGATTGCGTGCATCATACTCTGTGTTGGCGTGAGTACATTGTGTTGGTGTGGGTACATTATGGGATTGCATTGGATTGCGTGCATCATGCTCTGTGTTGGCGTGAGTACATTGTGTTGGTGCGGGTACATTGTGGGATTGCTTTGGATTGCGTGGGTCGTGTTGATGTGGATGCATTGTACTGGGGTTGAGTGGTACAGTTGGTTGTGAGTGCTCTCTAGTCTGACTATGATCATACGAGAACCTAGTCTCCTTTTGGGCCTCCAGCAGGGCTATTACTGGCACATGACCGTTGAGCGGTATGTGACACAGGAGCTAGATGTCTTATTTTAGCCATGCGTGGCTGGCACATGCAGAGGATGCATGTTTCTCGTATGATACTCAGAGCTAGTTTACCTTTTGGGCCTCCAGCAGGGCTATTGCTGGCACATGACTGTTGAGCGGTATGTGACACAGGATCTAGTCTCTTTCGGGGCGAGCCATGGGCCGATCGTGGCCATAGTCTGAGGGACTATGAGAGTTAAGTAAATGGTTGGCCATCCATAGTCGTGTCGTGTCTGTGTCGGTCGCATTAAGTGTACGTATTTGCATCAGGTCGTGGGTTATTATTATTATATTGCTGGACATCTTGTTGCATGATGTGTCATGTTTGTTGTTATTAGATGCATATTGGTGCATGCATATTGAAGGTGTTGATAACTTACTGAGCTTGTGTAGCTCACCCATGTTTTCTTATATTTTTGTTTCAGATATCGAAGATCATTTGGGCTTTGGGACCGGTCAGTGAGGAGCTAGGTTTTAGGTGTTAATCTCTGAGTTTATATTTTATCTGTATTTTATATTCTGATAATCTTTATGGAAAGTTGTTCCTTACTATTGTTTGGTTGTAGATTTGAAAGTTAGGCCTGGCATGATCTCTAGAAGATATCTAGGATTGTGCGGCCGGTCACGTAGCCGATCCTTGATCTGGATTCGGGGCGTGACAGAACCATTTCAATCTATCAATTCTTAGGACAGAACTTCTAATTATTTGAAAGAATTAATTAACCTTAAGCTACATCTCATATCAGTTGTCTTTAAAGGTTAGCATCATTTGAGACCTTTACTCATATCACAAAAAAATATTTTTACTCTAGTTTGTTTGGATCCTCTCCGATTCTTATAATTCTATATCATGTTGACTCACCCAAATTAAACACCATTGCTAACAATTGGAAGCTCAACTTGTTGACATCCACCTCTTCGTGTGAGAGGTTTTGGTTGAAGCTTCTAGCCGTGAATCTGTTATAAATATAGTACTGTGAAATAAAACTAGAAACAATAAATGTAAATCTATCTATATTATCCTAAAACACTAAACAGTGCTATATAGAACAATAATACAATGAATCTGTCCTATGTAAAACAATAATATAAACATATAATATGAATCATAAGTTGAGTTTTAGGATTTCTGACCGGAGGCGTGCAGAGGCACTGTCCTAAGGCGATTCTCGGCCCTCGTGCAGGATTCAATCCGAGAACTCTGTTCCAAGATACAACCGGGTATCCCTCCTGCAGGCACGACTGTGAAGGGACTGACAACGGCTTCGCCCAGCAGTGAAAACCAGATTAAAGAAAAAAATGGAAACTGGAAAAACCTAGAACGCAAGAGAGTTCTAGATCGGAAAAAGAAAGATTAAGAGGGAGAGAGAGTCGGGTGAAGATGCATATCTGATCTGACTCCATCCTTTTATAGATGGAGAAACACCGTGAGGATGAGACGCCGCTCGGTGAAGATGCGACGCGGTACGGCGGAGGACGCGACGCTCGGAGAAGACCGCTCTTCAGAAGTTGCGACGATTGGAGAAGACGCGACGCGATGCAGTCCGAATGGGAACGGATTCTCGGGCTCTCCGAATGGAAAGAAAAAATAAATAAATAAAAGAAAATCGGGCAAAAAAAATCACACCACGCCGCGCGTGCGAACCGGACCGGACCGCGCGTGCGAACCGAACCGAACCGAACCGGGCCAGGCCGGGCCGCGCGCGCGCGTGTGAGTGGCCCAAGACGGTACAAGGCCAAACGGAAGAGGGATTATATTTAAGTGTCTTTGGGATGTTCTCCTTTTCCCATGTGGGACTAAAGGAATGGCTTGGAGGGAATTTTGGGTTTTCCCTCCAAACCTCTAACAATCCCCCTCAAAACTCAAAATTCACTTATTATAAATAATCAAGTAGAACATAATAGAAAATATTTACTGCTGGGTACATATACTGTGTAATTGATGAAGTGCCTTTAAAGTTCACTTCACTTAGCATTGATAGTATTGATTTGAAGGGAGCGGAGTGAACCAGGTCTTGAACTACGTTCCGTTAGATCAAATTTCTACTATAATACTCACAGTATAGAAGCTCATGTCGCGGATTTGCACATTAATGGCCGTGTGCAAGCATCTTGATTTGTTTCATGAGAATTTCTAGATATTGCCTATGTCTCTAGCCGCGGCCGTATACGGATATTCTCACATAGGTGAGTCCCTCCAAGGATGTGTGTAGTGTCACATCTCGAGGAATATCTCTCGGGACTCATTCAGAGATAACTCTTCCTAAACACTACATAGGAGCACTAATCATCATAGGGATGGGCTAGAGTCAGAGACTCCTGCTAAATAAACTACATGTGCTCCCTGATCAACCAATCAGTTTGTTTTTACCACATTGAACCTCCTTCAAGGGATCTCCTATCACAGAGGTTGGGTTCCCGCTGCTGGAAGATCCTTTATTGGCTAAGCCCCATCCCCCTCGATGACATCAGGACCTTAGTCCTGTTTAAGCCTTTTGTAAGACAGTCAGCAAGGTTATTATCTGTAGCTACATGACTTATGGAAACAATTTGAAGTTTTGCTTTTCTTTTAACAGACTTTTGTCTTAATTTGATGTGTCTGCTTACTTTAGTATTTATTAACTTCTTTTTGCAAAATTCTATAGCAGCTCTAGAGTCACAATGTATTGAAATTGGAGGTATAGGAGAAGATATAGAGATCTCAGTAAGAAGCTCTTTTAACCATTCTGCTTCAGTACAGGCAGAGTCAAGAGCAATAAGCTCGGCTTCCATGGTGCTCCTAGCTAAAATAGTTTGTTTAGTTGATTGCCACGATATGGCACTACCTCCTAACAGAAAAACATAGCCAGATGTAGATTTGACATCTAAGGTGTCAGAAATCCAATTTGCATCACAATAACCTTCAAGAACATTTGGATAACCTGTAAAGCATAGAGAATACTCAGTAGTACCTTTAAGGTATCTGAACACTCTTTCTAATGCATTCCAATGAATTGTACTAGGGTTAGATGTATATCTACTAAGTCTAGAAATAGTGAAAGCAATATCAGGCCTGGTCCGGTTGGATAAATACATTAGAGATCCAATAATTTGTGCATATTTTTCTTGATTTATAGGTATTCCAGTGTTCTTTGTAAGATGAGTAGATGGATCAAAAGGTGTAGAAACTGTTGAATAATTAGAATATCCAAATTTGTCTATAAGTTTGTTAGTATAATGAGATTGAGATAAACTAATCGATTCGACAGTTCGAATGATTTTCATTCCAAGGATTAAGTCAACATTACCTAAATCTTTCATATTGAAATGATGAGACAGAAAATTCTTGATATCATTAACCAGATTCAAATCTGGTGCAAGAATTAAAATGTCATCAACATAGAGACATAGAAAGATGAATTGATCATTAACTTGTTTTTGATAAAGACAATTATCGGATTCATTAATATGAAATCCGTAGGATAAGATCACTTGGTCAAATTTTTCATGCCATTGCTTAGGTGCTTGTTTCAATCCATAAAGAGATTTTACAAGCCTGCAGACTTTATTTTCTTGTCCTGGCACAGAAAATCCTTCAGGTTGATGCATGTAGATCTCTTCATCTAGATCACCATGCAAAAATGCAGTCTTAACATCCATTTGATGAACATAAAGTTTATAGATGGAAGCTAATGCTAGAATGACTCTAATAGTGGAGATATGAGCAACAGGAGAATATGTGTCAAAGAAATCTATACCACCCTTTTGACCAAATCCCTGAACAACAAGTCTAGCTTTATATTTTTCTATTGTTCCATCAGTTCTCATTTTCTTCTTGAAAATCCATTTATATCCTAAAGGTTTGTTTCCAGGAGGTAAATTAGTAAGAATCCACGTATTATTTTCGATAATAGATTCAAACTCACTATTGATTGCCTCTTTCCAAAAAGGTGCATCAGGAGAAGACAAAGCTTCAAAATAAGTAGAAGGAGTATCTTCAATTAAATATGTGAAAAAACCTTCACCAAAATTCTTTTCTGTTCTAATTCTTTTACTCCGTCTAGGTTCTGGTTCAGATTCGGGTTCATGAGTTAAATCTGCAACTGAGGATGCAGAAGATGGAATATTATTCGTTGGATAGGACACTCTATTTTTCATAAGAAAAATATTTTCAAAGAAAGTTGCATCTCTGGATTCAATTATTATATTATTTGATATTGAAGATATTTCCGAGTTAATAACAAGGAATCTATAGGTATTACTATCCAACGAATAACCAATAAATATGGCATCTACAGTCTTAGGACCTATTTTTAATCTTTTGGATTCAGGAATACTAACTTTAGCTAAGCAACCCCAAACTCTAAAGTAACTAAGTCTAGGTTTGTGACCCTTCCAAATTTCATAAGGGGTTTTATCTTTATCTTTCGCAGGTATTCTATTGAGGATGTAATTAGCAGAGAGAAGAGCTTCTCCCCATAAATTTTCTGGAACACCTGAACTAATGATCATTGCATTTATCATATCTAGTAATGTTCGGTTCTTTCTTTCTGCTACACCATTAGATTGAGGTGAATAGGGAGCAGTGACTTCATGAATTATTCCATTTTCTTCACAGAAAAGGTTTATTTCATTTGAAGTGTACTCGCCTCCTCGATCTGATCTAAGGATTTTAATCCTTTTTTCTAACTGATTCTCAGCTTCTGCTTTATAAATTTTAAATTTATTAAGAACTTCATCCTTAGTTTTTAGAAGATAAGTGTAACAGTACTTAGAAAAGTCATCTATGAAAGTGACAAAGTAACGACTACCTCCACGTGTTAGAGCTCTATTAGAATCACAAACATCACTATGTATTAGTTCTAAGATTTGGGAATATCTAAATTCTATTGGCTTGAATGGTTTTCTAGGTTGTTTTGATTGTACACAGATTTCACATTTTGATTTATGATCTATATTTAATTTAGGAATTAATAGAAGATCAGACATTTTCTTGATTGATCGACGATTGACATGACCCAATCTGCCATGCCAAATTTCACAAGCTTCAAAATTTAACACAGTAGATTTAGAAGAAGAACCAGAGATTTTATTGATATTAACAGGTGCTATTACACTTAATTTGAATAATCCTTCAGATACAAAGCCCTTGCCAATAAACATATCTCCTCTGGAGATTACAACTTTATTTGATTCTAATACAACTTTAAGTCCTGTCTGGATAAGCAAAGAACCACTAATGAGGTTTCTTCTAATTGCTGGAACATGCTGTACATCACGAAGAATCAAAGATTTTCCTGAGGTAAATTTTAGATTGATGTGACCTGATCCTAGTACTTGAACAGCTGTTCCATCACCCATTGTTACACTTCTTTCACTTGATCCCTGATAGGATGAAAACCAAATTTTATCAGTGCAAACATGGATATTGGCACCAGTATCTAACCACCATTCGTAATCAAAATAGGTTAGATTTATTGAAGGGGTGAAGGAGACTGACCTAAAAGAAGATGATTCTCCTTCAATCATATTGACCTGAGATTTGAATTGATTCTGGTTCTTAGTATCATTCTTCTTCTTATGGACAACCTTTTGCTTCTTCCGGTAGAAACATTGAGGAGCAAAATGATTGTCCCTTCCACAGACAAAGCAGAATCTTCCATCACCTTGATCCTTGGATTTTATGTTATTCTGCCTATGGATATTGTTTTGATGGAAATGTTTTCCTTTTCCTTTAAAATTTTTCCCCTTAGGTTTATAATTAGAATTGCAATCTCTAGAGTTCTGGCCTTTAGTATTTTGATTTTGACCTTCGGTAAGATTGACTTTGGCCTTGAGTTGATTTTCTTGAATCTCTCTAAGTCTATATTGATCTTCGATCCTGATGGATTGAAGAAGAGACCTAAAGGTCAGGGAGGTTTGAGTCCTTTTAAGATTTTTGGCAAATTGATTCCACGATGGAGGAAGTTTATCTATTAAACTTGAAACTTGATAAGTTTCATCAAGGATAGACCCTCCTCTAAGAATTTCTTGAACAAGATTTTGAAAATGATGGATCTGGTCATTGATTGGTTGGTTATCTACCATTCTAAAGTTATGAAAGTCAGAAACGGTAAATCTCATAGCCCCCTCATGATCTCTGATATAGGTATCTTCTAAAGCACCCCAGAGTTCTTTAGAAGTTTGGCATTTCCTATAGGTTGCATATAGGTTGTCTGAAAGACAACTCAATATTCTAAACCTACAGTGATAATCTACTTCTTCAGGAGACTTAGAAGTTGCATCAGAACCTTGGGAATTGGTTTCAAATGGAAGGATTTTACCTAGGGCAGAAATTAGACCTAATGAAATTAACCAGGCCTCCATTTATTCTTGCCATCTAAGAAAACCCTTCCCATCAAATCTATCAGGTTTAAGGCTAGAAGAATCCACAGAACCCATACCAAGGTGATTTAAGAACTAGAGCTGCACAATAATAAATATTCGTTTTAGAATTTTAATTAATCAATATCAGAACATATGTATTTAATTAAACAATATATATATATATATATATTTTTGTTTCTATTTTATTTCATGAAGAATCGCCTTAGAATGTTATAAATATAGTACTGTGAAATAAAACTAGAAACAATAAATGTAAATCTATCTATATTATCCTAAAACACTAAACATTGCTATATAGAACAATAATACAATGAATCTGTCCTATGTAAAACAATAATATAAACATATAATATGAATCATAAGTTGAGTTTTAGGATTTCTGACCGGAGGCGTGCAGAGGCACTGTCCTAAGGCGATTCTCGGCCCTCGTGCAGGATTCAATCCGAGAACTCTGCCCCAAGATACAACCGGGAATCCCTCCTGCAGGCACGACTGTGAAGGGACTGACAACGGCTTCACCCAGCAGTGAAAACCAGACTAAAGAAAAAAATGGAAACTGGAAAAACCTAGAACGCAAGAGAGTTCTAGATCGGAAAAAGAAAGATTGAGAGGGAGAGAGAGTCGGGTGAAGATGCATATCTGATCTGACTGCCCTTTTTTGATGAACCAAAAGGGGGAGGAGGGGTAAGATCCCAAGCGTGGCTGCCCCCCAGGCGGCCCCCATCCCAGTCAAGGAATGTTCGATGCACGGCACATATTATTTTTCGCAGTCGTTTTCCATCCGAAGGTGAGTACGTCAACCTGACTGCCACCGGTGACAGGTAAGCGAACGGGATTTTATATATATATCCCTTACTTTTTCAAACGACACTTTTAGAGAACAGAATAAGACATATACATGACGCAATTTTCTGGGCCAGAGATATGACCTTACACCACTAGTGAAAGGTAAGCTAAAATCTAATAGCAACTGTTAAATTAGCCAACAGTATTGGTACTGTCTTGAGGTAACTATTTCACGACGGCGCAAGCTTATACAAAGTCATTGTAATTGAATATTAATGCTATGATTCTTGCGTTACATCAAAGGTTTCTTGCAGTCCAGAGCTTCTAAATTGGAGCGCGCCTATTGTATTTTTTTAAAATTAATTTATTTTTATTTTTTTTAAATTTTTATGGCAGAATGTTTTTTAGCATGCATGCATGTGTGTTTTTTCGCTTAGAGCCGGTTCCCTTGCCATCTTCATGGTTTGGATTGAAAGGGATAAACAAGAAGGATATGGGGGATAAATCTCAGTGTAACTATTTAATTAGAGAACAAATATCGTAAGCTTCAAAAAAATTTCTAGATTTAATCGGTTTCCTTGCCATCTTCATGGTTTGGATTGAAAGGGATAAACAAGAAGGATATGGGGGATAAATCTCAGTGTAACTATTTAATTTGAGAACAAATATCATAAGCTTCAAAAAAATTTCTAGATTTAATCGGTTCCCTTGCCATTTTCATGGTTTGGATTGAAAGGGATAAACAAGAAGAATATGGGGGATAAATCTCAGTGTAGCTATTTAATTTGAGATCAAATATCGTAAGCTTCAAAAAAAAATTTAAATTTAATCAAGCCATCTGCGAGATCATGTATCGAACCCACAATCTATTAATAATAAAACAAGGCTTCTACCAATCAGACTATTACCTAAGCGATACTCAATTTCTTGTTCAACTCTTATGTTTCATGCCTATTATTCTTCTCTTAGAATTAATCTGTCTCTCAATAGACACTGCAACTCTCTTTCTCTTAGTCGAGATATATGGAGCTAGCATGAGCAAGCCTCGGTACCGAGCCTATATGTACTTGGCATGCCCGGTCTTCCACTCCACTAAAGTTATTACATAAGTACGAGCATTATTTTTTTAAAAAAAAAAAAAATACTTGGAGAGGGAGGGAGAGAGAGAGAGAGAGGGACATCGATTCACATTATAACATCTAGACCCAATATATCGATCTGGATACGATATTCAAGATTCAAATTCAAAATTTTCAGTCGGTAATTACAGTTAACGACCAATAAAGCAAGTCTCATTTATTTGTATATATATAAAGGAACTTATAGTTAAGCATTTATTTTTTTTTTTTTTTAAAAAAAAATCATGAATCCAATTTAAACCATTTATGCACCAAGATCAAAGCATCATATGTGAATACCCGTGACCGATTATAGCTACTCAAATAAATCCTCGAAGAAAAGACCATAAAGAAAGAAAGAAAGAAAAAAAAAAAAGTCTAACATGGCTTGTGAAGGCCATGCGAATATTTTACACAAACTTCGGTGGGGGAGGATATGACTTTTCCTGGCAGTTAGCATATGAGCATGACTTATGCCCCCATCTGGACGCATTCGAGCCCACGTTGCCGCTACCCTCGCGTCGTCTTATCCTCTCCTCCGTCCAGAAACAAAATCTATTTCCAGCTAATACCGTACGGCAGACGTGGAAGTTTACCCAGATGCCCTTGGAATTTAGATGGAATGGCTTTGTTTGCGGGTTTACGTCCAAAGTCTCGCCATAATTACGCCTGGTGAAACCAAGAGGATGGCTCTGCTGGCCGCACCAACTCCCCTGGCATGAGTTAGAAGACTTGTCATCTGCTTCATTATAAACAGCATCTCGATTCCTGGTCCTCCAAGCCAGAAGACAAAAGGAACAGAAAAAATGGAGGCTTTTCCATGTTGGTGTTTGATCAAAGCTGATTAGGATATGCCATGTATACTTGTTTATTTATATATGTTTGTGGAAAGCTGTCTGGAGGCAATTCTAATTAATATATTCAAATATGGTTCAAATAGAGTTTGGTGGTTATCATGGAAACCGAGCTTCCATGTCATCCCATTTCCAAATTGGATAACCATTATCCTCGAAGCTTGACTGGTTCGGTGAAATTGTCAAGAAACACGTTTTTGTTTAATTTCGATGAAGTGAGTTTGACATCAAATTAGATGAAATTGAAAGGTGGCACCAGGATAAAAAAAAAACTGACCCAGGATAAAGCATTATTTGTCCCAAACGCATTCGTGCAAGATGAGATTTCAAGCCAGTTTATTTAGGGAGACATGAAAATTACCGATGCGAACAAATTCAAAGCACCGATGAATGGTGGGATAAAGATTTCTTAATTATTTACGATATATGTCTTCAAAAAACTTGCTTTAAAGCAAAATGAATCCGTGCATATATAAGCTCAGAATCTTCTTTCTTTCCATTTCTTTTTAATTAAGAGAGGGGAGATACGTTCAAACTATAATCACCAAGGTCCAATTATTCGAGATGCACGGTCTTAAATCGAATCTTGCCAAGTAAAGAGATATCACCACCAAGGAAAGCCTATAGCTAGCTAGCTAGCTAGTTCATAAATTAACCTCAAATAATATTATGATGCCAATATCCATATATAAAATGTGCTATATATCCTGCAAGCCTCTTTGTGTGTGTATGCGAGAGAGTCAGAGATCTGTTTCCTATTCGTAGACTAACAAAACAATCGAGACCACTTATTAATTAGGGCGGCACCGTAAGACTGGAAGTGGGGGGGTTATGGTTGCTTTTCTGGTGTGCATGTGGTCCACCATGTCGTAGGTCCGGGCCTTGCACGATAATAGATATGAGTGGAGGGTGGAGAGGCGTAGAGCTAGAGGAAGGCCAAAACTGGTACAGTGATATTATTTGGGTAATAACTGGCACATGGATATGGAAATCGCCATCAGCTGCATGGTTTTTTGTTAAGAAGAAACAGAAGGCAAAACAAAAAAGCAGTGCACAAGGTCACCAAAATCTGAGACTTTTGTTACGTGATGGCCATCCATTTTCCCCCCACCCCCCACCCCCCTCCCACACGAGTCAGTATCACACAAAGTAGACTCTCTCTCTCTCTCTCTCTCTCCGGTAGCATAATTAAAATTTCTAAAGCTTTAATGCTTATCTATCTGCCACCATACAAACCGCATGAAGATGGAGACAATGGAGAGGGAAAAGAAACATTTGGTGTTTTTCTTTCAGTTATCGGAGGTGGAGTCACCTCGGATGTTGATGGTAGCTTGTAGAGGAGGTTATTTAGCGGTGCCTACCGTCTCGATGAGTAGTTAGATTAATCTAGAACACGTAATTGATGGAAGGTGGTTGCATGACTGGCTTTTCATTTGTGCGTGTGATGCATATTTGAAAAAGTGCAGTGGTGATTTTTAATCCTAAGTGGCTTTATGAATGGAATTGCTAATAAAAAATTTAAAACTTAGTATTGAAATATAATATGAATAAGCTACCTCTTTAAGGTACTAAAATATAGTATAAAAAATATGGTCTTCCTAAAGTCAACCTCAGGACAGCCATGCAAGAGTTTCATGTTATATATAGGAAACACATGAAATATAAGTTACTCTGCTTAATTAATTTGCGAAACTTATCATCCAATCTATGGTATCAAATTCTCAAAGTCAATCTACAGGCCTCTTCTACGAAAGATAAAAGACAAGGAAGAAAAGACGCCGTAATCCATCAAACTTTAAGTTAAAACAAGGAACATTATTAACGCATTAGGATATCAATGTAAAATTCACGACAGCCATAAGAGACAATCTTCTATGAAACTCGATCAATAAGCTCATTGATAAGGAGGGGATAATCATGTCTATTAGTTCCCAAGATACCTATATGACCGGTGCTTTTCTAAATCTAGTGACATTCCACCCTTGAATAGATGAAGACCTCATTATGAACAAACAAATTTAGAGCTAATGCTGATATATCCAACCGGCTCACCATCGAATCAGACCATCATATTCGCTGAGGTTCGACCGGGTCGTTCTTACGGATATCCGGGCGACCCACTGGAGTAGAGGTCCGGGCGACCTTCTCCTGCTGAAGCCCCGACGGACGCTCTCCTTCGGAGACCCGACCGATCCATTGGAGCAGAGGTTCGGGCGACCTTCTCCTGCTGAAGCCCCGACGGACGCTCTCTTTCGGAGGCCCAACCGACCCACTGAAGTAGAGGTTTTCCTTGTAGGGTCGACCGATCCACTGAAGTAGATGTCCGAAAGATCCACTTCTGATAAGGACCGGCCCACCTTCTCCTGCTGAAGCTTCGACGAACGTTCTCCGGTCGAGGTCTGACCGATCCACTCCAAGCATGTCAATAACTCCAGAAGCCTCTTCCAGCTAGTACCAGAATTCTGTTATAGCATAATCCTGCCACATCAGCACCACTACTTCACTATTTCCACGATGTCGTCCTACCTGGCGCCACGTGACCACTCTCCAGATTCTCCTAGGGGCATATCAATCTTTCCATGCTTCACCCCTAACGAATTTTGGCACCGTTCCGCACCTATATAAGATAAACCGGGGGACACAGGGCGGTAAGCAAGCTAAGGCAAGTACTAGCACTCTCTTCTTTCTCCATACGCTGTCTCCATTTGATTCCTCCATTCTGTTGCCCTCAAGCTCTCGCTAATTTAAACATCGGAGTGTCCCCAGCCAGAACACCACCGGCCCTTGGAGACTTTGTTGTAGGAATTGAGAGAGGAGCACTCCAGTCCAGTCGTCTGAGCCCAGTCCGGGAGAAGTTGCAGTAACAGATGTAATATTACATTAATTGTAGAGATTTCTAACAAATTATGCAATTTTGGTCGATAAAGATGAGCTTGGCATATAGGTACGATTGCTTCGTTATGATCTAGATGTCATGGGATAAATCACTATGACACTCTTTTTTAAGGTCAATACAATAAAAAGTAATACCCCAAGATTTTCTAGACTTGCTTTTAGATAAAGAGAAAAGAAAGAGATGCTTGTAATCGAGCATTATATTCATTATGAATAATTTGCAATAGAATAAAATGGAAAGAGAATCTTCAAAAAAGATTGAACTGATGCAATAGGAATTGGCATAGAGGTTTTGAGCCCAGCAAGGCAAGGTATGCTGTGCACCGAAAGGAATTCCATGGCTTTTTTTAAACCCAATTCGACCTCAAGCATTGCCACTGTTTGATGAGTCAGACTTGTTAAACCACGAGCATACTATTCTAATACGTACCATTAATTACTAGCGGCTGGAATTCTACATGAAAGACTTCAATTCACAAAATGACAAATTACAATCCATGACCAGCAATACCTAGATATAATGGCAAATTATAAACTTGGAACATTGAGGTTCCATAATTGACTCGTAAAGACAAAGCAAAAATATTTCACCGAGATCGCATCAGTAACCTGCAACCAAATATTTGGCACTGGAAAATTGACGTAACTTCATCCACAACCTATACGGACACTCAAGTGAAAATACCAGCTTATCGATCTGGTGGTAAGTTCTGGGATGACTAAGTTCATACATATTATCCTGCCTTCATCAACACCGGAGGAACCAAATTAAGATGTGCTGATGTTGTTATATGTAACTTACCGTCCGTCACCTCTTTAACAACTCCCCCATTTCAACACTAACACACACAAAAGAGAGAGAGAGAGATAAAAAATAAAAAAAGTAAAAGAGCAAAATAAATGAGCATATACTTGACAAATAAATCAATAACAGGGAGGGAAATCTCGATTAATTTGGACTTTGCTAGCAAAGAAAACAACCCAACGCACTTAAAAATGCCAGATCTATGGAAAATGACTTTAATAATTAAGCCCAATATCTTATACTCAGAGGAATACTGTTCCTCTTTCTACCTTGTTATACCGCGGGAAATAAGATATCAGAACTCTTTCACTGTACTTAACCCATTTTGAGCTCCGCAAGGAACAAAAAAATAACACGACGAACTCACCAAAGCAACCACAACCACAACCACAACCAGACCCGAACGCTTCATAAAAGAGAACGCCAGATCAGGCCCCAATTGATAGGTCGCGGACACCCAAATTGGAGGGCGCAAAAGGTAAGATCTGCCAACCCCACAGGCTGAAGAAGGGAAAAAAAAAAAAAAAAAAAAAAACACCCACCGCACCTTCCTCACTGCAAAACGGCTACTTCCAAGGGGGCGGAAAGGAGAGAGAATAAAAAAAAAAAGTGCCTCGCCACGGCACAGACCCATACCTTCCTCCACCAACTGATCTCCTACAGCTAAAAAAGATGCCGTGGTCTACACAAACCAAATCCTCCTCACAAGACCATGCTGTCACCGGCCGGGTTGTACCAATACTATACTGTGCGTTAATGGTAGCAGTTTTGAGAAACTAGTACTAATAATAATAATAATAATAATAATGGCTATGCTTGCACCGAACCAAGACCATGCCTCCTTCGACATCTGGATTACAGAAGGGTGGAAGGGATCGAGTGCAATAATATTTGCATGCTTTCAAACCTAAATCTCGTGAAAAAAAACATAGGCAATGAAGTTGAACAAACAAACCTATCTAAACTACACAATCTTTCACAAGCCACATCAGAATCCCACATAGAAAAAAACAAACCGGCTTCTTTCCGTCTCACAAGAACAAGAAAACCAAACACTCGACATAAGATGGAGCACATTCATAACTCTAGCACCAGGATACCACCAGCAACCTACCGTTTCCCATTTGGCTACAAAAAGGAAGGACAAGTGGAGTAGTTCCCATTGCTCCATCTCATACAATGGTTTCATTCCCATCGTGCGATTGCACTGATGCTGGCTCCGGTGGCAGTGGTAGTGCCGACGACGGTGACAATGGCGATGGCACCGAATGGTTGGTCTCATCGAGCAAGCTGCTGATGGTTCGAGCCTTCACCATCCCAATCTTCTTCCTCTTCTTCTTTCCCTGCTTCTCCTCCATATCCTCCTCTTCATTATCAGCTTCCAGAGGCTGCTTATCCCTTGCATTCTTCTCATCCTCCTGTGGCGTAGAAGAGAAATGTAGCACCCCATCTCCTCCTCCCTCTGTGCTCTTCTTGGGCTTGTTACTACTGCCTTGACCTCGTACACTGCTCATGCTCCTCAGCCTCCCCTTTCCCAGATGGTGCTCGCAGAGAGAGTATCCGACGAGTGTCTGCTGGCTGCACCGCCACCCCCTGCCGTTCACCCGGCTGCACCTCGATCCCTCCATCAGCACCGCCGGGCTCCGCCGCTTCTTCCCATTAGATCCAATATTCCCATTAACCATAGCAGCATCGCTTCCCTCGTTATCACCACCATTACCACTAGTGCAATTATTCTCCACTTGACTGCTAGCCTTTGCCTTTGCCTTCGATTTCGCTGACTTCTCTTTATCCACTGGCTTTTCTTGTGACCCCCCATCCCCATTCTCATTATCATCGAGTCCTCCTCTTCGTTTCTTCGGCAGGAACGCCGCCGTCTCCCCAAGCTTCGACTCCCCCGAGACCGGTGCACTCGAGCTGCTCCCAATCCTGGGGAAGCAAATAGATACCGAAAAATGGAACTCGAGCGGACTAAACTTATAACGCATCACAAGGAACCACCACTTCCAAAATCCTCCAGAGCCTATTATTACACCATAGCCCACTCCACAACTCTTAACTCTTGTGCAATGGAGTACCACAAGTTTGTTGTGAGCTAATAACTACCCAAAAGAGGTGCAGATGTGTGTGCAAGTGCGTGGATGGGTGCATGGATGGGATAGGATGGGATGCTGGGATGTCATGATGGGTCAAGCTGGCATGCATGCTATTAGCAAAAACTTGGGATGCTTTTCCTCTTTTTAACCACAAGGAATGGGAGAGTTATAAGAGCAACTTCCAAAAGGGAAAGAGAGAGGGGAATTTTGGGTTTTTTTTTTTACCTACCTATTGTCACTATTAACTTGGGCATTCCATCTCTTGCTGGAATCCACCATCTCCTCTTGCTCCTTGACCTCCTTCAGGACCTGCAACCACGGCCCCAGAGAGCCCACCCATGAGATCAAGATGAACCTGTCTAAACCCCACATTGCACCCACCAAGGAACAAAGAAGCAAGAAGGGGATCTGATGGATGGAGAGAAATAGAAGAGCAGTGCAGTCGAGAAGATGGGGGAGGGGAGTGGGTTTACCTGGCCATGGGTGACGGTGGGATGTGGAGGAGCAAACGAGGGTGGGGTGCTCCGTTCTTTTCTCCTCCAAGTGGTTGGATGAGGACCGGAGGGGGCTGGATCCCCATTAATGGGATCCATCCCCCACCTATGGGGTTCTATTGGTAGATCCCCATCTTGGTGCAACCCTCCACCTTCTCCCTCTTCCCCATCTCCCTTCTCTTTCGTTGCCTCTCCCGTATGTGGTGGTCGGAGGTGAAAGAGAGCTGGATCTGGGGTCTGAGGAGGAGGAGCATGGGAGGAGATGGAGGGGAGGGGAGCTCTCCTCCGGATCCTCATAGATGAGATTCGAAGAAGATTGATGGAAGAGAGAGAGAGAGAGCCGAGAGGCGTGGATTTGGGAGAGTGCAAAGGCTTCTCAAGGGACTAAATAATAAAGAGGGGCTTTCGTTGGGTTTTTCTCCCTTTTTTTTTTTTTTTTTCTTTTCTTTTTTCTTTATTATTTATTATTATATATAATATATATGGATGGAAGTATTAAATTAAATAATAATGTGGTGGTGCAGTTTGCGCACCGGCCACCAGGGGCGCACAGGAGGTGGGGGAAGCCTGGCGCGGAGCACGTGCTATCGGGCTGGCCGGTATGCATCCGGGGAACCGGTTGGCGGCGGTGGAAACGTACGGAAATGACCGGGAGGTAAACAGGTGCAATCGCGCAAGGGGCCGGGCATAAATTTATTCGGCGTAACGGGATTAGTTAATTAGTAATTATGGTTTGGGTGGGGCCGGTGGCGGGGAGTACGACTTGCACGTCTTTGTGCGTGGTGTTAACGGACAGGGCCCGAAAAGTGGAAGGGCATTCGGATGCTGTGAGTGGTGTGGTGGCTCACAGCTCTGGAGGGTCTCTCTCTCTCTCTCTCTCTCGTACCCCCGGTCACGAGGTGAAAGGAAAGGCTGGTGTCCTCCTTTAGGAACGTATCCCTCTTTTGATGGGCCTATGGGTGCAAAAGGTGCATGTAATTGGAGGTTTTGGACAAATTGAACTAAATGGGCGGCACACTTACGACTTCAGGTTCAGGATAGATGTATATGGACCACATAATTTGCATTACAATTTACAGGACTTGTCTTAATAGGCTTGTGCATTGATGTTGTTCATACAAGCTAAAAACATTCTAAATCTAATATTCCTTCAAAGTTCGTATTAATCTAATAGAACTAGAATATCAATTGGGTATTAGAATTTGTATTAGATCTAAGTTTTCAAAGAAAATTAAGTATATAGTGATTGACATTTTAGTTAGAGGTGAGCAAAATACACAAATATCATAGAGAAATATTAGAAAATAATTTGTAAGTATTATACATCTATTAAAATAATCATTAATACCTTTTACTTATCTTGGAGTTTTTGGAGTGAATGCCAAAATCCTCATGAATTTTTATGCCAACAATGAGTAAATTATATAATGGTTTATGTAGATTTTATTAGCGATGACATATTTATTTTGGCTTTTTTTGAAATCCTTTTTAATTGACGATGATCCATAGTATTTGTCGCATCCATGAAAATTACATGATATTTTCCAAAATTTTGCAAAATCTGGCATATAATGAAATCCAGTTGGCACTTCCTTTCTACCCTTTTACCCAGAAAATGTTAGTAAAAAAAAATATGTAGGTACGACTCAAGTTTGCAAAGTTCAAAGATAAATTATAAATGTTATTATCAAATTAAGTTAGAAAATATAATTCCTAAGTTTCCTCCTAACTTTAGTTAATTATGTATGCGAATGCAAGCAATCTCTTTTGTTGATGCTGGCTCAAATCTATTTACCGAGAGAAGAATAAATGCAAGTTATTGAAATGACAAATAAATTGACCAAAATGCCTCGATCATCATTTATGCATCTTGCTTATCATAATCTGCCCTTAGAGTGCCATTGGCTTGACCTATTATTTATAATATTATTTAAGTTAGATATGTTAATTTATGTTTATTAATTATTTAAATGAAAAAACTCATTAATTTATGATAAAGCATAAAAGGCAATATTGTCATTTACTTGATTTTAATTTGTTAGAAATTATTTGTTTTAGGCTTAATTATGAGGTTGTTGTCGATCTCGCCGCCGCGCCCGTGCCTCGGATCCGCCGATCCTACCGGACCGCCTGGCTCCTAGAGTCTCCTGGCTGGAGCGAACCTGCAAGAGAGGGTCAGAAGATCCTGGCCGGAGATCCCGGCGAGGGAGCTTCGACGGTCAAGTTAGTAGACGGCGAGAAGGAACAGATTCTCCAAGACGGGCCCCCGAAGGAGTCCCAGACTCAGAGAATTTACTAGCAAGAGAGGTGCTATAGGGACCGGAAACTCGGCCGGGCCTCCCTGCCGAGCTCACGCCAAGCGATCCCCTCTCGGGACCCTGGATCTTACTCTCGGAGCGGGGCTCTTGGCCACTATTCCTTGCTTGTCCCCAGCCTCATCAGCTTACCTGGTCGCCTCCAGCTTCCTTCCTTTTATCTCCTCCCGCTGTTCGCCTGTCCTCTCCTCGCGGGAGGCTCCCCTTTCCATCCTTTTCTCTTTTCCCTTTTGGTGTTGAGGGCCAGGCGGCTTTCCGACCTCGTTCGCCGAGCCCAGCGGGGAAAGGGCAAAGATAGAAGGGGGGTGGCGCTGGCAAGGTGGCCGGTCAGACCTCGGACCCAGTGAGGGCGCTCTCCTTCCTAAGTGCCGGCGCTGTCCGTTTATGGGCCCTGTTTTGTCAGAACCGCGCCTCTCGACTGCGGGACTTGTCGGGCCGACGTAAGTGGTGTTTCGCGTGCCGCCGCCATCTATACGGGGCGCCGCCTGTGATGCGCACGGCTCGAGGGCCAACCTCGGAACCTGCGCCTCTTTCTTTGGGATCTTCTCTATACGGGCGGCCTGACCTCGGCCGAGGTGGACCCCTCCTGGGTGGACACCTGGCGAGGTGGCAGGAGGGCACCCGGCTTCGGCCGAGGTGGGCCCGTCTCCGGGGGCCACCTGGCGAAGGGGCGAAGGATCAGCCGACCTCGGCCTAGGTGGACCCCTCCTGGGTGGACACCTGGCGAGGTGGCAGGAGGTCGCCTGGCTTCGGCCAAGGTGGACCCATCTCCGGGGGCCACCTGGCGAAGGGGCGAAGGATCAGCCGACCTCGGCCTAGGTGGACCCCTCTTGGGTGGACACCTGGCGAGGTGGCAGGAGGGCACCCGGCTTCGGCCGAGGTGGACCCGTTTTCGGGGGCCACCCGGCGAAGGAGCGAAGGATCAGCCGACCTCGACCTAGGTGGACCCCTCCTGGGTGGACACCTGGCGAGGTGGCAGGAGGTCGCCTGGCTTCGGCCGAGGTGGACCCGTCTCCGGGGGCCACCTGGCGAAGGGGCGAAGAAGCGGCCGACCTCGACCTAGGCGGACCCCTCCTGGGTGGACACCTGGCGAGGTGGCAGGAGGTCGCCTGGCTTCGACCGAGGTGGACCCGTCTCCGGGGGCCACCTGGCGAAGGGGCGAAGAAGCGGCCGACCTCGGCCTAGGCGGACCCCTCCTGGGTGGACACCTGGCGAGGTGGCAGGAGGTTGCCTGGCTTCGACCGAGGTGGACCCGTCTCCGGGGGCCACCTGGCGAAGGAGCGAAGGATCAGCCGACCTCGGCCTAGGTGGACCCCTCCTGGGTGGACACCTGGCGAGGTGGCAGGAAGAGCCCTGAACCGAGCTCGACTTCGGCAAGGGCGGTAACGTCTCGGGAAGTCGTCTGGCGAGGTAGCCTGGCCGAGCTCGACCTCGGCGATGTGGGAGCCGACGCTGACTCGGTCGAAGAAACCTCCACGTGGCTCGATTATATCTGATGGTATCTGAGCTCGGCCATGTCATCATTACGGCCGTAACAGTTGCCCCCCAGCCCGCCGTTCCGTTGGGGCGTCGTAGAATGGAATGTCGGGATTAAATGCGGATATGACGTGGGGAGGCGAAGATCTTGCATTATAATTGCCACGATCCTCGTCACCGCTTCTCGGTGCGCACGAAAGCCCTATAGGAAGCCGCCATGTGTCGTCCACTTGCCCATAATAAATGCGTCGCTTCGAAGCAGAGGCCGTTACCCTGCTAACGAGGCGTCGGTGTCGAGCGTGCATCCACGCGGCGATCATCCAGTGGCTCAGGGCGGAATGACGAGTACGGCTGCTGTCGACTGAGTTTGAAAAGGAGGGGACTTTCTGGAACCAGGCCTTTCCCCTTGCTCCATGGGCGGTTTGCTGCAGGCTAACTTCCGCTGCCCCGCATTCGCTCGGTGTATTTTCGGTGAGTGCCCCCATCTTCTCTCTAGTTCCCTTCTTCCTCTTCTTCTTTGAATCTTCATTTCTTCCTTCTTTGTCATGGCGCGTCGTCGCTATGTTTCCTCTAATCCGGACGAGGCCGGTCCGTCCCGGCCGAGGACTCCGTCTTCTTCCTCCTCAGAGGAGAAAACGATCCCGGAGGAGATCCGCAGGCGACTGCAACCTGGGGGTGTCACCATCGGCATCCCCAGGGGGTCCGGTCTCCTCCGATTGCTTCCGCTCTTCCGCTTCTCTCTCTTCCTACTCCGCCTCTTCTTCCCGCTGGTCCCTCCGGTCATGCTTCCACCATGACCGAAGGCGACCTTTCTTTGCTCCGGGAGGCCTACGGCATCCCGGGACCACTCCGTCTGTTTGTTCCGCGACCCGGGGAACGCGTCACCATGAGTGGCCCCGGCCGCATAGCCTTCTATGAAGACTTCTTCCTCGGGGGTCTTCGATTCCCTCTGCACCCCTTCTTCCTCTCTTTCCTTAGCCATTTCCGTCTTGTTCCGGCCCAGTTGGCTCCCAATGCCATCCGGGTCATCTTTTCTTTCATAGTTTTTTGTCATTTTCACGGGTTTGTTGCCCGTTTCTCCCTCTTCAGGGCCATGTTTACCCTGAAGAGGTACTCCACTGACGACGGCTGGTGGTACATCTCGCCCCGGCCCAGGTGTCTCCGGTTCGACCTCCCTTCTTCTATCAAGGGCTGGAAGAACCGGTTTTTCTTTGCCTCGATCGAAGATGTCGACTGGGCTTGGAGTGAACCGGACCGGTCTCCGAACCGGAACTTCCAGGTCGAGTCGACGGACCAGGAGGCCTACTCCCTGCTCCTGAGCGACGTAGTCCCGGCGCTCGAGGTTCTGCTCTCGGAGCAGAATCTTTTTGAGGCCGGGATCAGTCACATCCGCGAGTTGGGTGAGATTCGGTCCTCCCTTGACTCTTGCATTCTCTCTCCTTGATGACCGAGCTGGCTGACCTTCTTCTCTTTTACATCGCAGGCATGAAGTTCTCACTGGAGAGCCTCCTGGAGGGCGCGGCCCAGAGAGACGTCGCCGAGGTAGATGAGCCTGTGGCGAAGAGGGCTCGCACCGAGGCGAGCCAGGAGGCTGCGCCGGCGACCGTACCCAGCCCAGCGGCCGCTGCTCCCCCGCCCAGGCTGCCTCGGGGCGGGGCCATCGATTCTTCAGCTGTCAGACCCGGCGGTGCTGCCGTCGAGGGGGCTCCACCACCTGCAGCTCCGTCCAGTGCCGGCCCTATCATCGCCGCGGCTCCGACGGTGCAGCATGCATCCTCTGCCGCCCCGTCAGCTGTGATTCTTGCTGGAGGGACAGTCACCGCCGGAGCTGACCTGACGGCTCCGCCACCGGTGATCACCCACCAGTGTTCAGTCATCCACGACAAAGGGCTCGCGGAGAAAGTGATGGAGTACGCCTCCACAGCCCGGGACCGCCGATCTCGAGGCGGCCGGGACTACTCTGATGCTTTGCTCGGGATCCTCCCGCAGCTCTTTACGGTAAGCTCGAACTCATATTCTTCTGTCCTCCGTGACCCCGGGTGGTCTTTCTTCTAACCTGATTGCTCCACTGTGCAGATTGGGAATGACGTTCTCCTACTGAGGAACTTCCTCGTAGGGAACGCGAAGAGGGATGCCGAGAAGGAGAAGAAGCTCGGCAAGCTCGCGGCTGACGTCAAGGACCTCATGGAGAAGGGGGTCGAGCTGCGAGCAAACAACCAGGCCCTCCAGACAGACCTGGCACATGCCGAGGGGTGGAACAAGGAGCTGGAGTCTTCTCTGTCGGAGGAGAGGATCTCCCACCAGCGTCGCGCGGAGGAGGATGCGGCTGAGAGAGCTCGCCTTCAGGCCCACTCCCAGTGGCTGGAGCGCCAGCTGGAGGAGGCCAGGCGGGATGCGAACGCGGCGAAGGAGCGGAGCGCGTACGTCAACGAGCTCTTGGAGGCCGCGAAGCGGGAGGCACAGGAAGCCATCCCGAAGTTCCGGGCTTCCGACGAGTATGCATCGGAGGTCCAGGAGGCCGCCGTGGACTCCTTCCTGAAGGGGTTCCGGATGTGCCGGGAGAAGGTAGGGGCCTTCTACCCCGAGCTCGACCTAAATGGGGTGGTGCTCGGAGGTAGGAGGCAAGAACCCGAGAGCAGAGCCTCCGGTGCGGCCGACACCATGCCTGCGGCCCCGGCGACCAACGAGGCCGTGGCTCCGGAGCAGCCACCTGAGCCGGCAGCCGCTGAAGGCGAGGATGCGGAGCGCGCGACCCAGGCTGAGGGCTCCGACCCTGCGCCGAACTGAGCCACCCATCTTCTCATTTTTCTTTGTTGTCGTTGTTGTACTTCTCTTCTTTTCTTTTTTTTTTGGGGACTCCCGGCCTGTCGGGATTCCCAGCTTGTACTTCTTTTTCTTGGATTAATGAAAACACCATTTGTCTAAGTCTTGAATCCACTTTCTTTCCCACTCTTCCATCTCCTCTTTTTCCTTCTTGAGATGTTGATGTGGAGTGTCGGAACGAGTGTGGACCTGGTCCCGTCCGTCGCTCAGATCGAAGATTGGGACATTCCGGACCGCGTGGCATCAGAGTAGACCTTGAGCGGGTCCATCTTTGGGATTGCCTTCATGCTCGCGTGGGCGAAGTGGTTTCTGCCCCGCCTTCCAGGCCGAAGCCCGGGACTTCCGGACTGAACCCCGGGGCCGCAGGCTTTCTCAAGCCTTGCACGGCTTGCCGGGCTATTCTCCGTGCTTGCACGGGCGAACTGGGTTCTGCCCCGTCTTCCAAGCCGAAACCCAGGACTTCCAGACTGAACCCTGGGGCCGCAGGCTTTCTCAAGCCTTGCGCGGCTTGCCGAGCTGTTCTCCGTGCTCACGTGGGCGAACTGGGTTCTGCCCCGCCTTCCAGGCCGAAACCCAGGACTTCCGGACTGAACCCCGGGGCCGCAGGCTTTCTCAAGCCTTGCGCGGCTTGCCGAGCTGTTCTCCGTACTCGCGTGGGCGAACTGGGTTCTGCCCCGCCTTCCAGGCCGAAGCCCAGGACTTCCGGACTGAACCCCGAGGCCGCAGGCTTTCTCAAGCCTTGCGCGGCTTGCCGAGCTGTTCTCCGTGCTCGCGTGGGTGAACTGGGTTCTACCCCGCCTTCCAGGCCGAAGCCAAGGACTTCCAGACTAAACCCCGGGGCCGCAGGCTTTCTCAAGCCTTGCGCGGCTTGCCGAGCTGTTCTCCGTGCTCGCGTGGGCGAACTGGGTTCTGCCCCGCCTTCTAGGCCGAAGCCCAGGACTTCCGGACTGAACCCCAGGGCCGCAGGCTTTCTCTAGCCTTGCACGGCTTGCCGAGCTGTTCTCCGTGCTTGCGTGGGCGAACTGGGTTCTGCCCCGCCTTCCAGGCCGAAGCCCAGGACTTCCCGCTTTCTTCGGCCGTCGGCCACGATCGGGCATGCCGAACTCAGGGCCTTGCGCCGGTTTCCCTACTAAGTGAGAAAAGAGCGTTTGAAGCAAGGAAACTTTATTGCAGGAGTGGGGAACCTTACATTACTGATAATACACTCTTAGGTTCGAGGCGTTCCACGTCCGGGGGAACCTGGCCCCTCCCAACTCCTCCAGGTAGTAGGCACCGTGGGGGAGGGCTTATGCTACCCGGTACGGGCCCTCCCAGTTGGGTGAGAGCTTGCCGCATTCCCGTGGCTGAGAAGCTTCAGCGCGCCAGAGGACCAGATCTCCGGGATGAAAAAACTTCGACCGCACTCGGGAGTTGTAATACCTGGCCACACGCTGCCTATACGCCACCATCCGAACTCGGGCCTTGTCCCTCGTCTCCTCAAGAAGGTCAAGGTTGAGCATCATTCTGGCGGGGTTCTCTGTCTCGTCATATTGCTCCACACGCAGCGTGGGTAGGCTGAGCTCGATCGGGATGACCGCTTCGGCTCCGAAGACGAGGTTGAACGGGGTCTCGTCGGTTGCCATCCTCGAGGTGGTATGGTATGCCCAAAGGACGCTGGGGAGCTCCTTGGCCCACTGCCTTTGGCCTGGTCCAGCCGCGTGCGGAGGCCCTGCAGAATGGTCCTGTTCGTGACTTCGGCCTCTCCATTGGTCTGAGGATGCGCCACCGAGGTGAAGCGATGCCTGATGCCGAGGTCGCCGCAGAACTCTTCAAACTCCCGGCGGTCGAACTGGCGCCCGTTGTCAGTAACCACGGTGTGGGGGAGGCCGAAGCGGCAAATGATCGACTTCCAAAAGAACTTGGCGACGTTTGCTTCAGTGATCCGTGTCAAGGGTTCGGCCTCGACCCACTTCGTGAAGTAGTCGATGGCCACGATCAAGAATTTCCGCTGTCCGGACGCCGGTGGGAATGGGCCCAGAAGGTCCATCCCCCATTGGGCGAATGGCCAGGGAGCCGAAAGCTGGGAGATTGGGTTGGAGGGCTGCCATTGCACCGTGGCGTGGCGCTGGCACCGATCGTACCTCTTCATGAAGTCAGCGGCATCTTCCTTCATCATCTCCCAAAAGTAGCCCTGATGAAGGGCCTTGTAGGCCAATGCTCTGCCCCCCACGTGGTTCCCACAGACGCCCTCGTGAATCTCCTGGAGCATGAGCTTGGCTTCCGCGGGTCCTACACACTTGAGGAGGGGGTAGGAGTAGGATCTTCGATACAATTGCCCATCCATCAGGACAAACCGCACGGCTTTCCTTTTGATGAGGCGGGCCGCCTCGCGGTCCTCCGGCAGAGTGCCACTGGTTATGTATTCGGCGTACTTGTCCATCCAGCTGGGCTCACGACTGACCTAATGGACCTCCACCGGGGTCTCGTGGCTTGGGGTCTCAAGGCGCTCCACATGAGCATGGCCCAGCATCGAGTCCGGCAGGGTTGCCAGCCGGGAGAGAGTGTCCGCACGGGCGTTCTCCCTGCGGGGGATGTGGAAGATGTTGAAGCACCGGAATCTGGCCGCGCCCGCCTTGACGAGCTCCAAGTATTTTGCCATTTGGGGGTCATGCGCGGCATACTCCCCGGAGACCTGCCCCGCCACGAGCTGGGAGTCAGTGAAAGCTTTGAGGTTGGTCACGCCCAGCTCGCGGGAGACCCTCAGCCCAGCGAGGAGTGCCTCGTACTCCGCCTGATTATTTGTCGCGGCGAATTGGAAACGGAGCGCGCATTCGGCGACGACCCCGTCACTGTTGGCAAGGATGAGTCCGGCTCCGCTCCCGCCGGAGTTCGTTGCTCCATCTACATGGAGGATCCAGGCATCCTCTTCGGGCTCGTCGGGGCCCGTCTTCAGTGGCTGGCCTAAGGGGCCTTCCTCGGGCTCCTTGCCAAAGCCTGCACATTCGACCAAGAAGTCGGCCAGCACCTGCGCTTTCATGGCCGACCTTGGCCTGTACGCGATGTCGAACTCGCTGAGCTTCAGTGCCCACTTCGCCAATCGCCCCGAAGTGTCGGGTCGGCTGAGCACCACTTTCAGCGGTTGATCCGTCAGGACAGCGATGGGATGCGCTTGGAAATAGGGCCTGAGATGCTGGGCAGACACTATTAGTGCAAAAACAAGTTTCTCGGGCCGAGAATACCTGAGCTCCGCGTCGCGGAGAAGTTTTCTGGTATAGTACACCGACCGCTGGACTCCTTGGTCGTCGGTCCGAACCAGGACCGAGCTGATGGCTTCCGGGGTGACCGCCAGGTAGAGGATGAGTTCCTCCCCCTCCTCGAGCCGGGACAGCAACGGTGGTGATGCGAGCGTCTTCTTCAGTTCTTCAAAGGCCTCCTTGCATTCCTCGGTCCAGGCGAAGTCGTTCATCTTTCTCAGCACCTTGAAAAAGGGACGGCAGCGATCTGCCGACCTGGAGATAAAGCGGCTGAGGGCCCCAACTCGGCCGGTGAGTTGCTGCACTTGCTTCTTGGAGGCGGGCTGCTCCATGTCCAGGATGGCCTGGACCTTCTCCGAGTTGGCTTCAATTCCTCTTTGGATCATCATGAATCCTAGGAACTTTCCGGCGGAGACGCCGAAGGCGCACTTCACCGGGTTCAGCTTCATTTGATGACGTCGGAGGTTGCCGAATGTCTCTGCCAAGTCAGCTACGTGGTCCGAATCGGGTTTGCTCATTACCAGCATATTGTCCACGTACACCTGCATATTGCGGCCGATTTGGTCCTTGAAGATTCTATTGACCAGATGCTGGTACGTGGCCCCAGCGTTCTTGAGGCCAAATGGCATCATCCTGTAGCAAAAAGTTCCGCGGTCGGTGATGAAGGCGGTATGCTCTTCGTCCTCCGGGCTCATTCGGATCTGGTTGTATCCAAAGAAGGCGTCCATGAATGACAGGAGGCGATGTCCCGAGGTGGTGTCGACCAGCTGGTCGATCTTTGGGAGAGGGAAGCAGTCCTTCAGGCATGCTCGGTTGAGGTCGGTGTAGTCCACACAGATCCTCCACTTACCACTGCTCTTTCTTACCATGACCACGTTCGCTAGCCAACTGGGATACTGGACTTCCCGCACAAAGCCGGCGGCGAGGAGTTTCTCCACCTCCTCGTTGATGGCCTTCTGTCTCTCCATGGCGAAGCTCCTCTTCTTCTGGCGGACCGGGCGGCAGCTCGGGTCCACGTTTAGCCTGTGCATGATGACCTCGGGCAGAATGCCCGGCATGTCGGTCGTCGACCAGGCAAACACGTCTGCGTTCGTGCGGAGGAACTCCAGCAGGTGAGTCCGTTCTTCTTCAAGGAGTTGCGCTCCGACCTGCACCGTCCTCAGCGGGTCCGAACAAAGGGGATAAGTCAACAGGCGTTCTACGGGCCCTCCCATGGGTTCCTTCTCCCTTAGGTTGAGGTCGTCAACATCGGGGGCGAGCTCCGCGCCCCGGGTACCCGGGACCGTCTGGAGGCAATGCGGGACCGACTGGGTCGTCCCCTTCATCTCCCCGAGCCCGGAAGGCGTGGGGAACTGCACCAACAACCTTTTCGTGGAAATCGTGGCGTCCAGTTGGTTGAGCCCAGGATGCCCGAGAATGGCGTTGTAAGGCGAAGGGAGCCTGACGACGGTGAACGTCATCAGGACGGTCGTCTGCCGAGGTGGGGATCCGGCGGTGACCGGGAGAGTGATCTCCCCTTCGACCCCCACGGAGTTCCCGGTAAAACCTACTAGGGGGGTATGCACCGGTCTCAGCTGATCGTGGGACAAATTCATCCGAGAGAAAGCATCGTAAAAAAGCACGTCAGCCGAGCTTCCACTATCCACCATGATTCGATGTACAGGATGCTTCGCGATGGTCATCTCGACCACCACGGCATCGTTGTTTACATTCTCATTATCCTTCCCCTCCTCGGGAGGGATTACATTCTCTGGGTTCCCGACTTCCCGGGCCCTCTTCACCGCTCGCCCGACCCCAAGTGAGATCATGCCCACGGGCTTCTCCGTCGGGCGGTTATCGATTACGGGAACTGGTGGTAAGGCCATGAGCGGCTACCCCTCAGGGGGGACCTCGTTCTTGACGAACTTCCTGAGGTAGCCCCTCTTGATCAGCTCCTCGATCTCCCGCTTCAGGTTGCGACACTCCTCCGTATCGTGATCGTGCTCGCGGTGGAACTGGCAGTACTTCGATTTGTCCCGGATAGCCCTCGAGTTATGAGGAGGAGGTCGGCGGAGATAACGCTCGCCCTCAATTTCCATGAGGATCTTCGTCCGAGGTGCGAGGAGAGGGGTGAACCTCCGCTCCGGAATGGCCTCGCTTCTCAGCCTTGGATTCGGGCGAGGGTCGGTAGACGGCCCGGGCTTCCGAGCTCCTGGAACATCCCTCGGGGGCGGCCTCTTCAGAGTCTTCCCGTCTAGCTCTCGATGAGTGCGATCGGCCTCCTCCGCTCGGATGTACTTATGGGCATGGAGGAGGAGCTCGGAGTACGTCCTGGGAGGCTTTTTGTCCAGGGAGTAGGTCAGGCGGGATGTCTTGAGCCCGCGCTTCAAAGCCAGCATGGCGACGGGCTCGTCCAGGCTGTAGATTTCCAGGGCTGCAGTCTTGAACCGGGTGATGTAGTCCCGGAGCAGCTCCTGGTCCTGCTAGAGAATGGAGAAGAGGCTATCCACCTCTCTCGGCACCTTTCGACAGGCGTCGAAATGCGCCACAAACTTTCCTTCCAACTGGTGGAAGGAGCAAATAGATCCAGGCTCGAGGCGGGTGAACCAGACTCGAGCGGCCTTCCGGAGGGTAGCTGGGAAGGCGATGCACAAAAGAGCGTCGGTGGCCCCCTGGATCCTCATGAGAGCCTTGTAGCTCTCCAGATTGTCCAGAGGGTCGGTGGTCCCGTTGTAGGGATCCACTTGCGGCATGCAGAACCGTTTTGGGATCGGTTCCGCCTGGATTTCTTCAGAGAAGGGAGGACGGGAGTCGTAGCCCACCGGGTCCGCCGATGAGTTCTGCAGGTCAGCAAATCGGCGGGCGAACTTCGCCAACTTGCGCTCGTGCTCCTCCAGGCGCCTCTCGGCCTGGTGCCTGATGGCCTCGTCGGTGGAGTCTTCCACCGAGGCCGCTGGTGAAGGGGGCACCGATCGGTCTCAGTGTAAAGTCAGGCCTCGGCGTCGCTTGCGGCGATGCGCCGTTTCGGCTTCATCGGTCGGGGATCGACTCTCGTGATTCGCCGAACCGGAGTAGTTTCTTTTTGCGGGAGCTTGGTGGCTCCCGCGGGGGTTGGAGACTGCCCTCGGGTGGGATGGCCTGCCCTGAATGGAATGCAGGCTCCCACGCTGTTCCGCGGCTTGGGCCGCGGGGGTCCCCGGCTGTGGCTGCGTGGCTAGGGACTGCTGCTGATGTTGAAGCTGCCGGACCGCCGAGGTCAAGGTCTGCAGCTGTTGGATGACGGCCGCGAGGGGCCCGTCTGCTGAGGTCGGCTGTGGTGGAAGAGGAGGGGGAGCTGGAAGCTCCCTCTCCGGGCTGTGGGCCCCTTGAGGGGAGGGAACTTCCCCCACATGGCTGGTGGACGCCTCGCGCCCGCGAGTGACCACCATTGTCGGAGAGCGCGGTACCTGCAGAAAGCTGGCTCCCGCTAGGGGGTGTTGTCCTGCCCCCCTACCTGGCGCGCCAGTCTGTTGCCGATCTCGACGCCGCGCCCGTGCCTCGGATCCGCCGATCCTACCGGACCGCCTGGCTCCTGGAGCCTCCTGGCTGGAGCGAACCTGCAAGAGAGGGTCAGAAGACCCTGGCCGGGGATCCCGGCGAGGGAGCTCCGATGGTCAAGTTAGTAGACGGCGAGAAGGAACAGATTCTCCAAGACGGGCCCCCGAAGGAGTCCCAGACTCAGAGAATTTACTAGCAAGAGAGGTGCTATAGGGACCGGAAACTCGGCCGGGCCTCCCTGCCGAGCTCACGCCAAGCGATCCCCTCTCGGGACCCTGGATCTTACTCTCGGAACGGGGCTCTTGGCCACTGTTTTTTGCTTGTCCCCAGCCTCATCAGCTTACCTGGTCGCCTCCAGCTTCCTTCCTTTTATCTCCTCCCGCTGTTCGCCTGTCCTCTCATCGCCGGAGGCTCCCCTTTCCATCCTTTTCTCTTTCCCCTTTTGGTGTTGAGGGCCAGGCGGCTTTCCGACCTCGTTCGCCGAGCCCAGCGGGGAAAGGGCAAAGACAGAAGGGGGGTGGCGCCGGCAAGGCGGCCGGTCAGACCTCGGGCCCAGTGAGGGCGCTCTCCTTCCTAAGTGCCGGCGCTGTCCGTTTACGGGCCCTGTTTTGTCAGAACCGCGCCTCTCGACTACGGGACTTGTCGGGTCGACGTAAGTGGTGTTTCGCGTGCCGCCGCCATCCGTACGAGGCACCGCCTGTGATGCGCACGGCTCGAGGGCCAACCTCGGAACCTGCGCCTCTTTCTTTGGGATCTTCTCTGTATGGGCGGCCTGACCTCGACCGAGGTGGACCCTTCCTGGGTGGACACCTGGCGAGGTGGCAGGAGGGCACCCGGCTTCGGCCGAGGTGGGCCCATCTCCGGGGGCCACCTGGCGAAGGGGCGAAGGATCAGCCGACCTCGGCCTAGGTGGACCCCTCCTGGGTGGACACCTGGCGAGGTGGCAGGAGGTCGCCTGGCTTCGGCCGAGGTGGACTCGTCTCCGAGGGTCACCTGGCGAAGGGGCGAAGGATCAGCCGACCTCGGCCTAGGTGGACCCCTCCTGGGTGGACACCTGGCGAGGTGGCAGGAGGGCACCTGGCTTTGACCGAGGTGGACCCGTTTTCGGGGGCCACCCGGTGAAGGAGCGAACGATCAGCCGACCTCGGCCTAGGTGGACCCCTCCTGGGTGGACACCTGGCGAGGTGGCAGGAGGTCGCCTGGCTTCGGCCGAGGTGGACCCGTCTCTGGGGGCCACCTGGCGAAGGGGCGAAGTAGCGGCTGACCTTGGCCTAGGCGGACCCCTCCTGGGTGGACACCTGGCGAGGTGGCAGGAGGTCGCCTAGCTTCGGCCGAGATGGACCCGTCTCCGGGGGCCACCTGGCGAAGGGGCGAAGAAGCGGCCGACCTCGGCCTAGGCGGACCCCTCCTGGGTGGACACCTGGCGAGGTGGCAGGAGGTCTTCTGGCTTCGACCGAGGTGGACCCGTCTCTGGGGGCCACCTGGCGAAGGAGCGAAGGATCAGTCGACCTCGGCCTAGGCGGACCCCTCCTGGGTGGACACCTGGCGAGGTGGCAGGAAGAGCCCTGAACCGAGCTCGACTTCGGCGAGGGCGGTAACGTCTCGGGAAGTCGTCTGGCGAGGTAGCCTGGCCGAGCTCGACCTCAGCGGTATGGGAGCCGACGCTGACTTGGCCGAAGAAACCTCCACGTGGCTCCTTTATATCTGACGGTATCTGAGCCCGGCCACGTCATCATTACGGCCGTAACAGAGGTTATGTTAATATTTTAACATAACATATATCCATGTTGGATTTTTTTTGGTCAACAAAAGGGATGGGGGGTTAAACCCGATATAACTAATCCCGCAAGCCCATACCTCGCCAGGTAATATTCGATGCAAGGTGTTTAGATTTTCGTAGCCTTTCTCTATCTATAGGTGAGTAGGTCAACCTGATACCACTAAGATGCCGGTTGATAGAACGGGGACAAAGAGAGAGAACCCTGACCTTTCACTCAATCCAACCCATCACGGGAAGGCTGACCATAGGTCACAAAGGCCGATCAGAGCTCAAAAAGGTCGATCAGAGCTCAAAAGGCTGACCAAGAGGTCATAAAGACCGACCAGAGCTCAAAAAGTGACGCGGCACGATGAAGAGAATGCAATCTAAATGATGGATTGAGAAATGAGAGTAATGAAGCCTATTAACAGGTACTAAATTTCAGATCAAAAGTACTAAGGTAAAGCTATGGAAGGAGCACTGAAATTTGGAACTTACGCCGCGATGTAGTTATTTAAATCCTAGAGAAGATTAGGGCTAATGAATATTGAATTTAAACCTTAGCAACGATCTTCAATAACTCAGACTTAAGAGATTAGGAGGTGTTATTTATCCAAGATGATCACTCCCTGGTAGATCCATTGAAGCTCTTAGACGAACTAGCCCTGAAGTGGAAGATTGGCATTCCAAAGAAACTAGTTTCATTCAACATTGATCTTTGGCAAGAGAACCCTTTCTTGAACTCCGAATCGTAGAAGGATCCTGCACAATGAACGGGTTAGACTGGGACCAATTTGAAAGATATCAAAACAAAGAAACCAAACAGGTAAGGGAACTTCGATGGAGGCATGGATCCCTAGAGGTGGATGTTGGCATTGGACACTTGAAAGCTTGAGAAGAGAAAATCAAACACACCCAAAGAAAACAAGAGGATACTACCAAAAAAATACCTTCTTCAACTACTACTTCACTTAAATTTCATTTCATCCAAAAAGCTTTTCGTTACCATGGGCGTACAAGAGGCTTTTAATGGCCTTTCAATCAATTTGAAATTCCCGATATCATGGAGAAATATTAGGGGGGTTACATGAAATGTGGAGGATTTGGTGGAGGATTTGGTGGAGCTGGTTGCATGATTTGTGGATGGAGTTGGCCGACCTCCTTTGAATTTGAAAACACTCGTTGGTCGACCACTTGTAGCTTTCATGTAATTTAAAATTTGAATGATGCCACATGGCAGGTGAGGTGGCAATGATGTGGCATGGCAAGGTGGCATGGTGACATGGCGCATCCTTCTCCATGGCACCCCTTGGAGATGACATGGCAAAGGTGATGTGACGTCCTCTGGTGATGAGTTGGCACCGGTGGTCCATGATGATGTGGCATTCCAAGTAAAGTTGGTCTGGTCCAATTTCAAGTAGCTCTTGAACTTGACTCAGTACAAAGCCTAATTGACTCTAATTGAACTCTTGATTGAATTCTAATTGAACTTTAAAACCCCAAAAGAAAATAAAACAGGACTCAATAAACATACAGGACTCATACAAGACTTGAGTTCCTAGTCTCAATTCATAAAGAACTTGGTATTAGTTGAAGCTTCTTCTTTCTGAGCCTGGTGCCCCCACCAATTCTTTCCGAGTGGGAGGAACTCGACCCTGTCGAGTATGGTTCAGCCTGGCTTTGATATTGTTCAAATAAGTCCGGGTCCAGTCGTTGCAGGTCATCTCTAGCGATTTAGGAGTCGTCAGATTTTGGTCTCCCTTGCCAACGGACCAAATATCGATGTAAGAGTCATTGCCATCAGATCAAGTATGGTGAGAACTTGTTTCGATGGAAGAGTCATCTTTTCATCCAGGATTTGTTCAGTTTTCTCTCATTTTTTAGGAATAGTTGTTTGTGGATACTCGGGTAATGGTTCACTCTCAAAAATATGGTCAGGCCCAAAAGGCTCACTAGGTATCATCATGGGTTCCTTATATTCTATCATGTCTGAGACATTGAAGGTCGGGTTGATACCTAGGTCTGAAGGTAATTCCAATATGTAAGCATTATATCTAATCTTCTTTAGGACTTTAAAGGGGCCTGCACCACGGGTATGTAGTTTCTTGAAAGTCCCGGATGGGAACATGATCTCTCTCATAGAATTCCTTGACTTTCTTTCTTGAATTAGTCCTATGTTTATAGGATTCATTGCTCAAATTTATTTCATGATGCAAATTCTCAACATGCTATGCATAGGACTCAGCAGACTCAGAAACTTACACAAGCACTTACGAAATGCAGACTGAACTAGGCTTCCTTATTGAGAGGAATTTTATTGGACTCTCTAGGGCCTAAACCTAACAGATTAATGACTCTCTAGGTTTGACCCTGGTTTGGTATGCACATGAGAATTTATCATGGGTTCCTAGCAAATGCCATAAGGTTTTCCAAAAGTAGGTAGCAAAAGGAATAGGCTTTAAAGGCTCATGCAACCTAGTAATCTCATCAAAATGAAACTTAATGGCTCCAAAATTAGGATAAGACTTAAGGAAAGGCAGGAAATAGGAATTCGAGTCTTGGGGTAATTTAGGGAAATCTTGAAACGGACCTTGGTTACTCATGATGACCTTAAGATTTGAATATTGATCTACGGGCGGGATCCTTCTAGGTAGTTGAAGGTCATCGGCAAAGTCTTCTAAAATAATGATTGGGTTCTTCTCAGGTAACTGAAGGAGTTCTTGTATCGAAGCTAAAGTATTGGGTTCTTCCTGAGGGCATTGTCTTATGGGAACCAAGTCCTCACTAAATTTTGGTTGTTCTGATGTTTCAGGACTAGGCTCAATAATCTTTTCTTTACCAAAGGTTTTCTCAGATAAGGTACTAAAGTTGTTCTCTTCACAATCTTCCCCTTCATATTCATCTATTAAACTTATGTCAGTCTCATACACATATTTACTAGGTTCAGACTTGCCTTCTTCCTTTCCTAGCCCTTCAATTTGAGGATATCCTAAGTCTTGAGTATTCATGAACTCAACTTGTACTTCAGGGTTCTTACTCCTATCATTCATATGAGCTAATGGGATAGTAGGAGTTGGTTGGTCTAAGGAAAATTGTTTAGCCAGCATTTGGTTCAATTGGGCCATTAGATCATTTAGGCCTTTCAGCATGGTTTCAAGATTCGGGTCCATGGCTACACTGGACTGGGCTTGGATTGGTGAATATGGTGTCCCTGCTCTAGTTGTCATGCATGCAAATGGACTCAAGTTCGAGCTAAGGTTTCCTAGAACTAGAGCACAAATTAGAAGTCTAATTAAGTGAACCAACTAGCTAGTAGTACTTATGGGACTTAGCCAGGTAGGTGGAGGGGAGTGAAGGTCCCTGATTGCCAACCTTAGACACCAATCTAAGATTGGCCAGGTAGGCAGACCAAATCACAAGCCATGATGCACCAATCCTAGACACCAAGCCAGTAAGCACACACCAATTAGCTGACACAGTTAACTTGACCCTAACCTGAACCCAACTTGTTGGTGTCCCTAACCCACTAGGGCAATTAACGTTCTACTCAATTTTAATTAACGGGCTGGGATCAATATGCTGGTTGGTGATTTTTGGGCTAGGGACAGGTGATGAAACCTTGACTCTATGTCAAATTGATGCCCTTAATTTGATTTCTCATGAGATGAATGAAATGCAAAGGTGCTGCAAAAGTGTGTTGCAGTTTGAAAGTGGTGTGGAAAATGTGATGAAGAAAATGTCCACAAATTCTGAAAAATTCACAGAGGATTTCTAACTTATATGTTTCAATGTAGATGAAAGGAATTTTAAAACTAAAATCAGTACTACTCTAAGCAGATCCTACAAATGAAGATAAATAAAAAGGACAGAACAGAACCCTAATGACAGTGTCGAACTGCAGAAATTTTTATTTTTTTTATAATTTCTTTCTGATGATGAAATTTAATATAGTGATAACTGACTTAAAAAGTAACAAGAAAAAAAATATTTCAATAAAAAATTAGCAACTTGCCTTTGGAGCTGCAGACGGATTACAGTAAACAGATGTAAATTTTCAGAAAAACAGAACTTAATCAAACAAGTGCAATGGCTTACCCAAACTTCAATCTAAAAAATTCACGTCCGGCCAGGGGCTCATTATTCCCATGGGTCATGACAGTGTACTGGAGTACACCCGCTCAGGAGGCATGAATTTTGGATCTTGCTTGGATTTTAAAAAAAATTAACTAGATAACAAGTATGCATGCAACATATCTAAATGCAGGAAATTGTCCGACCATGCTCTGATACCAATTTGACACGGCACGATGAAGAGAATGCAATCTAAATGATGGATTGAGAAATGAGAGCAATGAATCCTATTAACATGTACTAAATTTCAGATCAAAAGTACTAAGGTAAAGCTATGGAAGGAGCACTGAAATTTGGAACTTACGCCGTGATGTAGTTATTTAAATCCTAGAGAAGATTAGGGCTAATGAATATTAAATTTAAACTTTAGCAACGATCTTCAATAACTCAGACTTAAGAGAATAGGTGTTATTTACCCAAGATGATCACTCCCTGGTAGATCCATTGAAGCTCTTAGACGAACTAGCCATGAAGTGGAAGATTGGCATTCCAAAGAAACTAGTTTCATTCAACATTGATCTTTGGCAAGAGAACCCTTTCTTGAACTCCGAATCGTAGAAGGATCCTGCACAATGAACGGGTTAGACTGGGACCTATTTGAAAGATATCAAAACAAAGAAACCAAACAGGCAAGAGAACTTCGATGGAGGCATGGATCCCTAGAGGAGGATGTTGGCGTTGGACACTTGAAAGCTTGAGAAGAGAAAATCAAACACACCCAAAGAAAACAAGAGGATACTACCAAAAAAACACCTTCTTCAACTACTACTTCACTTAAATTTTATTTCATCCAAAAAGCTTTTCATTACCATGGGCGTACAAGAGGCTTTTAATGGCCTTTCAATCAATTTGAAATTTCCCATATCATGGAGAAATATTAGGGGGGGTTACATGAAATGTGGAGGATTTGGTGGAGGATTTGGTGGAGCTGGTTGCATGATTTGTGGATGGAGTTGGCCAACCTCCTTTGAATTTGAAAACACTCCTTGGTCGACCACTTGTAGGTTTCATGTAATTTAAAATTTGAATGATGCCACGTGGTAGGTGAGATGGCAATGATGTGGTGTGGCAAGGTGGCATGGTGACATGGCGCATCCTTCTCCATGGCACCCCTTGGAGATGACATGGCAAAGGTTATGTGACATCCTCTGGTGATGAGTTGGTACCGGTGGTCCATGATGATGTGGCATTCCAAGTAAAGCTGGTCTGGCCCAATTTCAAGTAGCTCTTGAACTTGACTCAGTACAAAGCCTAATTGACTCTAATTGAACTCTTGATTGAATTCTAATTGAACTTTAAAACCCCAAAAGAAAATAAAATAGGACTCAATAAACATACAGGACTCATATGAGACTTGAGTTTCTAGTCTCAATCCATAAAGAACTTGGTATTAGTTAAAGCTTCTTCTTTCTGAGCCTGGTGCCCCCACCAAAAAGCCAACCAAGAGGTCATAAAGGCCAACTAGAGCTTAAAAGGCTGACTAGAGCTCAAAAAGGCCGACCAGAGCTCATGAAGGCCGACCAGAAGTCATCAAGGCCGACCAGAAGTCATCAAGGCTGACTAGAGGTCATAAAGGCTGATCAAAAGTCATAAATGTCGACCAGAGATCATAAAGGCTGACCAACACAAGAGTGGGCCTGACTAGCCTACCTTATCAACATGATCCACGAGCACAAAGGCGGGCCTGACTAGCCTATCTTATTGGTACGTTCGATGAGTGCAAAGACGGGCCTGACCAGCCTACCTTATCAATATGATCCACAAGCACAAAAGCGGGCCTGACCAGCCTACCTTATCGATATGTCCGGCAAGTATAAAGGCGGGCCTGACTAGCCTACCTTATCAACATGATTTACAAGTACAAAGATGGGCCTGACCAGCCTACCTTATGCCAATATTGAGGCTGAAGAGATGAAACTACACCCTTCGTCCAAAAAAAAATAAAAGTCGAAGCACTTCACTAGCATCATTTTGAGCTCGGGAGTAAGGGGCAATGTTGTGATAATAACTCAGTCACTTGGTCTCGATTTAATAAAGCTGAAGACCAGCTAGAGGTCATAAAGTATGACCAGAGCTCATAAAGGCCGACCAAAACTCTAAAGGCCGACCAGAGTCATGAAGGCCGATCATTGGTCATTAAGGCCAACCAGAGGTCATCAAGGCTGATCATGAGGTCATAAAAGCCGACCAGAGGTCGTCAAGGCCGATCAAGAGGTCATAAAAACTGACTAGAGGTCATAAAGGCTAATCAGCTTATAAAAGCCGACCAACTTGAGGTCCATCAAGAATTAGTCTAGTTGTTGTAATTGACGAACTATAAAATTGATGACCGTTACATCAAGATCAAGGTAAACAACTACCAAAGGTCAACAGTAACTACAATTGGTTGAGGGAAGTTTATCTTAATTAACTCCCTAACAGTAATCAGTTACAAGAAAGCTTATCCTAACCACTTTTAGTTGGGATAAATGCCTATAAAAATAGGTAAGAGGGGACCTCCGAGGTAAGCAAGTCTAAGGCAAGCCCATACTATGCCACTTTGACTCTTCCTTTTTATCTATCTTTCTTTGAACTCTCCATTCTGTTGCCTAGATCATCCCACTGACTTGAGTGTCGGAGTGTCCCCTACCGAAAACCTGGTCCGGGGACCTTTTGCAGGTCTCCATCCAAGAAGAGCGCCCAGGAGCAGGATCTCATCCAGTTGGAAGAGCGAGCGGGATTGTCCAATGTCGTCGAAGCCATAGCTACAGGTGATTTATCTATAACAGATTGGCATGCCAGGAAGGGGTCGGTGTGCAAATTATTTTCCTCTTGGAAATGAGAGTTCTCAGAAGAAAGCAAGATGGTGAAGGGAAGAGTGCAGAACACTCTTCAGCTAGAAGAGACCGTCCACCATTCTATATAAAAAAAATCCTCATTCCCAAAATGGTAGAGGATCAGTGACCATAGGAGACCTGTTTCAGGCTCGCCTCGTCCTCCCATATGGTTGGCAATTGCAAGGGAATTCACCTCTCGGCTCTTTTTCACTTGGATCACCACCCATGAAGATCTTCTCTCGACTTCTACTCTCGACAAGGACCAACAACCGGAGGACTGCCTCAACTTCAAGGCACCAATCGGCATCCACAGTGAATGGCATCACTCAACCTCTCCATGGTCGGATCGACGACTGTCAGAAATTCTGGCTCAGCCTCTACCCGGCCTGTTGACCATGGGAAATCTTTGCTTGGCCTCTGCTCTGGCCCATCGATCGTGGGAAATTCCTGCTCGACCTCTGCTTTGGCCCGATGACCATGGGAAATTCCTAGCCGGCCTCTCCTATAGCCCCCGACCACCATGGGACACTCCAACTTGGTTCCTCCTCCAATCTGATCAACAACCGCAAGATCTCATAAAAAAAACTCGCTTCGACCTCCAGCCAGATTGATGCCCAGAGAAGCTCCCCTCGATTCACCTTGTCATCCTCCGCTATAAGCGGCCCCAATAAGGAGGACTACCTTGGCTCCAAAGCTCTAATCGACTACAGCTGGGACGATCACCACTCCGCCCACTTCATGGTTCTCACGTTCTGGTTGCTTCGCCTTTGGATTCTATCAGCCAGGAAGTAATGCCTCTGCCATCGGAGCATGGCTCATCGTATCTCCTACAAATACTGTCACCATCTAGATGTTGCTCCAGACACCCTTCTGTAGGGATAAGTTGCTAAAGTCGATAGATACTGGGCTCAAACTCATCTTCCCACAAGGCAAAACGTTGCCTATCACCAAAGTTCCCCCAAACCTTAGCTTCTTCTTCCATGCTTGACTCCAGGAATTTTGTTGCCTATTGTAATGGCATCTCCATGTTCATCGAAACGAAGAAAGATCACCGGAGGCAACAACAAGGCTGCCAGAAAACTGTTTTCCTTGACTCCCCCTACACGCCTAATCCCGTATCTCTGCTCTGTTTCTTCCCTCAATGTTTTCCATCATGTGCTCATCATCCTCAAAGCCAAGAAATGCTACCGGAGATGATAAAGGTGCTTGCAAGAAACCATGTTGTGTTTCTTCCCTCGGTGTTTTCCCCCTACATGCTCCGCTGGCCTCTGATCGTCGTCATCGAAGCCAAGAAACCAAGAAACCCAGACATTGCAGGAGATGACTATGGTGCTGTTGGGTTCTTTCTCTCTGTTTTTATCTCGTAGAATCCAGCATCGAAGTCCTCATCTTGCTCCTTTCCCTCGGTGTTTCTCTCCTCCATCCTCCATTATTATTTGTCTAAGCCAAGAACAGGATTATGCCACTACCCGGCTGGCAGTTCAAACCGTTCGACGATGAGATCCTGGATTGCTTCCTCAAGAATAAGATCCTCGGTCTACCACTTCCCTATCACCTGATAATGAATGCCGGCGTAGACCCCAAGAGCCTCATTGATCAGTATTAGACCCCTAACAGGGACAACGAATGGTATTTTTTCACCTCCACTACCCGAAAGCATCTTGATATCACTAATAGCATGCGAGCATCTCGCTGTGCAGGTGCGGGATGGTAGAAGACCACCCAAGGCATCAAGACGGTGCTCGATTCCAACCGCAACATCCTGGGATCTAAGCAGAGCTTCTACTACATGGAAAGATGCCTGTTTGGTGAAAAGATAGAGCATATGGCTCATGGTGGAATACTCCATCCTTGACCTTCGAAGAAAAGCCGATGCAACAACTACGATAAATGACTCGAATAAGCTGGATGAGTGGGTCTTATGCAAGATCTACCTGACACCGAAAGCCTGTAAAGATCATACAACATAGGAGCATCTACATGAAATTCAAGAAAGGGCTGCACCGAAGCCTGCAGCAAACAAGACAAGGATGGAAGAGCCACAGATGATGAGTTCACCTTTCATGCACCCCAGCAAGACATTGCCATCTTTACCAGCTTCATGAGCAAGCCCTCGACGATGCTCTACCACAAGACACCTATGTGTCCAGCAAATCCATTGATGAATGTTCCCCTACACAACATGCTAATGAGGAGCCATCTAATATTCCTAGTTAGGACATTACTGATTCCTTCCAGATTCATCAGCTGGCTGACTTCCTCTTCAAGGCCAGAAGGCGACCATCTTGGAAGGAATGCATGAGGATTGCACTGGATGTCGGCAAAGGGATTCATTACCTGCACAAGGAGCGTGATAGTCGTATCATCCATTACGACAAAAAGGCTAGCCAGAGCTCATGAAGGCCGACCAGAAATCATAAAAATCAATCAAAGCTTAAAAAGGCTGACCAGAGCTCAAAAGGCCGACCAAGAGGTCATAAAGGTTGACAAGAGCTCAAAAGGCCGACCAAGAGGTCTAAAGGCCGACTGGAGCTCAAAAGGCCGACCAGAGCTCAAAAAGGCTGACCAGAGCTTATGAAGGTCGACCAAAAGTTATGAAGGCCGACCAGAGATCATCAAGGCCGACCAGAGGTCATAAAGGCTGACCAAAGGTCATAAAAGTTGACCAACTTGAGACCCATCAAGAATTAGCCTGGTTATTGTAACTGACAAACTGTATAACTGATGACCGTTACATCAAGATCAAGGTAAACAACTATCAAAGGTTGATAGTAACTATAATTGGTTGAGGGAAGGTTATCTTAATTAACTCCCTAATAGCAATCAATTACAAGAAAGCTTATCCTAAGCACTTTCAGTTGGGATAAATACCTATAAAAGGAGGTAAGAGGGGACCTCCGAGGTAAGCAAGTCTAAGGTCTCCATCCAAGAAGAGCGCTCAGAAGCAAGATCTCATCCGGCCAGAGGAGCGAGCGGGATTGCCCGGCATCGTCGAAGTTTTAGCCATGGATGATTTATTCACAATAGATTGGCGCGCCAGGTAGGGGTGAGTTTTGATTATGAAAATCATTCCTCTCTTGGAAAGGAGAGTTCTCAAGAAAAAACAAGATGGTGAAGTTGGTTGATAGAACGGAGATAAAGAGAGAGAACCCTGACCTCTCACTCAATCCAACCTGTCACGGGCCTCAGGAAACAGTTCCTAGATTTAATCGAGTCACCGCACGTAGATCATGTCTCGAACCCACGATTGATTGGACGTGAGGCAAGGCCTCTACCAACCAAGCTACCAACTGGGCTGACACCATTAAGGTGTTGGATTTCAATTTAACTCATACAAGTTAGTAATTAAATTAAAGCTTTACTAAAAAAAGGTTAAATAAACCCTTTTTTTCATGCTTACTGAGTGCTTGACTATACAAGGGTTCAAACTCGATTCTCTAAAATTTACTAATTTGTGCCAATTTGGATTTGTGATCATTCACATCACAATCTAAGTAGATGCAACTTGTATTATTTATGTCTAGTTTGATAATTTGATGTGTCAATTATGGCTCAACTTTAAAACTAATTTATTTTTTTTAGGTACAAACATGCAATTACACAACTCTGGTATTAGTACAATTTAAAAGATTAAGAAACAAAAAATTCCACATGGCTCATGGGATGTCCTCTCCTTAATACTAGGTCCAATCTCTAAAGTGCTCTGCAGCAAAAGATGCAACCCAGTCAGCCGAACTGTTCACTTCCTAGAAGATAGGCAAACCACCACCATATCGATAGTACTAAAAGAAGTCCAGATGTTATGAAGAAATAGATGGGCCTCAAACTGCTTTGTCTTGTCCTGAATCCAACTGATGATGGTAACAGAATTACCCTCGATGAAGATCCTCTTCGCATAAAATTTATGTCTGGCATATGTAATGCCCATCCAAGTAACTTTAAGCTCGGCCTCCGGGATAGAAGGCTCAAAAAAACTAGAGCCACTAGTGTTCATAAGCCTACTATCAGGATCCTTGATAACATACCCTACACCATCCTTGGCACCCCTGATGCTATCATCAAAGTTCATCTTAACAAACCTTGAAGGGGGCTCAGAAATGGTAAGAACCCTCCAAATCACTATCGAGGTAGCAAGAGAGTCTCAAGAATCCAGAGTCTCAAGGGATAGAGTGATGATATTTCATGGCCAAGAAGATGGCTCTCTAGAGTACACGGTGCACAAGTACAACCTCAACCTCAAAAACCAAAGTGTTTTTGGATAACCAAATTTGATAGGCGAAGTATGCAATCCTATCACCCGTCTCAGCCAAACATAGCCATATCACATTTAGGAAGTGTTGCCCAGGTGGCTTTTTCCAAGAGGGGGGTGAATTAGGAATTACAAGATTTGTTGCAAATATGTGCATAAGTAATTCCTTTTAGTGGTTGAGTGTTGTGTTAATCAGAGTATAAGTGCAGAAGCTGAAAAGTAAATAAAGCACAACACAAACAAAACAAGTTTAGAGTGGTTCGGAGCAACCCAGCTCCTACATCCACTACCCAAGTTCACCACTTGGGATTTCCACTATATCCCCCAAACCGGAATACAGTCGGATTGTTTTATAGGCTCACAATCCCAACCTCTACACTTTGGTTTTTAAATCAGGCTCACCAAAGAAACCCACACTAGGTTTTCACATGCTCACCTAGAACCTCTACACTTTGGTTTACAATAGGCTCACCAAAGAAACCTATTTGGTTTTTATAACTGGGCTCACCAACAACCCAAGTATTCAAGGAGTAGAAAGAAAAGCAACAGAAATGACAAACTAAGTTGTCTGGTGGTTGCCGATGCAGCTTGAGTGAAGCTCAATTGAATGCTCTTCAATGCACTTCAATAGCTTCCTTGCTTTCTTTAAAAGATGCTTCAAGCTTCTGATAAGAGTTGGTGAAGGCTTGAAGGCTGACTTCAAAGCTCAGGTGCTCTCTCTTCTTACTTCAATAAATGTTCAATAAATGTTCAACAACTCATTAGCCTCTCTAAGGATGTTTTCATACCTCATTTATAGAGACTTTAACTACCTTCCCTTGATTTTGAACGTTGTAGACCGTTGGGAAGTGACAGGTTACCATTGGAGTACTTTTGGAATTCAAAATCAGAAGTCTGGAACTAGCCATTGGAAGAGATCCCGTCATTCCAGTCGGCTTGGACATTCTTCGAGTCGGCTCGGATCAAGTTCGGGTCGGCTAAGTTGAAAACCAATCGGCTAGATTCCACAGTTGAGAAAATAGTTCACTCTGGATGAGTCGGCTAGGCTGAAATCTAGTCGGCTCAGATCCCTGAGATTCTCAGAATATTTTCAACTAAGTTCTGGACAAATCGGCTGGGACTAGGTGCCAGTCGGCTGGGTCTGTGTGCTAGAGATCTTCTTTCTTGTGCCAGTGCCAGAGTCGGCTGGTTCCTCTATCCAGTCGACTCGAGATTGGTTCTTCAGCCAAACCAATTCCTATTCTCCAGAACTCACATGCCAAGCTTTGAAGACTTCCTTAAGATCTTCTTACACCAAAATCAAGAGAAATTGAAGCTTGAAAACTAGTAGAAGCAACCTTTTATGTTTGATTCAAATAGAAAATTTTTGTTGGGTTCTTCTTTACAAGATTCTAATTACTTACAACTCAACATAAAGAAATAAAAGTTATAGGGTTCAAAAAATATGTCAAAGTAGTCATCCTACAAAAACTTGTCAACCATTTGAAGAGTTGTTAGATAATCAAATATATGCTCCAATGTTTTGTTATCATCAAAATCACTTTAGGATTCAACAATCTTCCCCTTTTTGATGATGAGAAAATACTAGGCATGAAAAAAATCTATTCTATTTACAAATATAGATGTATATCATAGTAAGCATTTACACTTGTTTGACGTATCATAATATTAACTGTATTCTTAAATGAGTATCAATGTATGCTATATAGTTATACACAAAGCCAACTCTATAATATGTAAGTGTCAAAGAATAAGTGCTTGTGTGTATTAAGCAACATTAAGCATTGACAGTTAGATGTAATTAGTAGAGAGCAAAATATGAAATATTGAAGCAAAATAAACATGTATTTCTCCCCCTTTTTATAAAATTTCTAATCAACGTGAAATTTCTCCCCCTTTATCATTTATTTGAACACTTTAGCAGAAAAATTATGCAATATTTATTAAGCTCCCCCTATCTAGTTAACTTTAGCAGTTCTATTTCAATTTATTAAGTTTCTTCTTTCATGCACTTTATTGTATAATAGTTCTCCCCCTTTTTGTCATCAAATCAAAAATTTATACAATTAAGATTAGATTTTAAATAGATTGAGATTGTATCAAGATTTGTTTGAGATAATTTCACTTTCTCAATTTAGAGAGAGAATTCTATTTAAAAATATTAGAGAGTGTTAAGAAGATAAAAGAAGTACACACATGTGTCCAAAAAGATATTCATTGCATTTGCATTAAAAGATTAAGTACATTAATCATTACACAATCAAAAAGTTTCAAAAAAAAAAAACAATTATCAAAGACCTACTCACTATCAGATTCTTCCTTAGGTACATTGGTAGGTATACTAGTACCATACCAAGAAGCAGGTCTAGGAGGTCTACTGGAAGATGCATGAGGTGGAGGTGCTCTAGGATGGTTGAAGTGGTAGGACCCCTAGAGGAAATAGGAGAAGGATCATAAAGAGGTCTAGTCCTAGCATTGATCTCCAAGGATCTAACAGTTCCACAGATTGAAACCATCTCCATCCAGATTGCACCAAGTTACTGTTCCATGTCCTTGAGGCTTGTAGGTACTTTGTTCATAGCCTCTTTCATTTTAGCAATTTCCTTTTGCATTGATATAAGTTCAGATGCTTGGACATTAGCAAAAGCTTCAGCAGATCCTCTAAGTCTTCCAAGTTCTGACATGATAATCCCAATGCCTCGTGTGTAGTCATCTGCCATTTGTCTTGTTTCTGCAATTATTTCCAAAGTGCATTTGGCTTCATTCAACTCAGTTCTATACTCATTTAATGTTGCATCAACTGAATTCTTTATGCCTTCAGAACTAGAAGATATAAGGTCTAGGATAGGTTGAAGTTTCACTTAAGATGTAGATCTTGAGGTTTCTATTGCTTCAACCTTTCCTTGCAAATTTGTAACATGTTCTTCTAGTTGAGACAGTCTACTATCCACTGACTGTTTTAGATCACCAAAAAGTGAAGTGATAGTCCCTGTCAGTGTATCAGTCAAAGTCTTCATTTGATCTTCAAATTGACTTTGGATATTTGGAGTATGTGAAGCTGCAGGAGTGAAGTCAGGTAAAGGTAGATCAGCTGTCATGAACTCCGGTGCAAGCAAATCAAAATCAGGGAAAGGAGCATCAGCCTCTTTAAAAGTGGCAGCAGGTTCAAGTGTGAGAGATACTTGTTTGAATTAAAATTGAGATACTGATGCAAGTTCTTCCCTTCTGAATCAGATAGATTCATATCTGAAAGAGGCTGACAATAAGTTCTTTCAAAATTGACTATTTGTTCCTCTGTTAGAGGTGTTGCAGAAATGTCTACGATCAAGTGAATAGCTCTATGAACGAATGGATCGGATCGAATTGGAAAATGGAAAGATTTATACAAGTTATACGTTTTGTCACCACTTTGTGGAAAATCGTTAGGTATTCAAATATTTTATACCTTTTACTTGGGGCTCCAAAAAAACATTTTTTTCTTTATTAACCTCCTCCTTGATCTGCAGGAGGTCAAATTCAAGTTGCAATTCCACTTTGTTTTGTTAAGTTATTTTTTTTTGATTCGACATAACATAACAAGAACAAAATCACAATCTGTAGGATTTGAACCTACGACATCGGGTTTTGGAGACCCACGTTCTACTGACCTGAACTAAGAGCGCTTTCTTACGACAGGAGAAAAAGCTGTAAAGAAGAAAAGGATGATTTTTGTACCGCATGCATATAGTCTAATTAAACTAAAAATTTTGTCCAATTTGAATCGATCTCAATTGATCCCTCGTTACTGCCCATAGGATAAGTAATGGGTAGGGATGACAGGATTTGAACCTTTGAATAATTTGGAACCCCAATCAAACGCTCTACCAAGCTGCGCTACATCCCTTTTCAAAATTGTTGTACAGTGTCATTGTACAAAATCCCTGTCTTGTTTTCCACATCGTTATTTTTTCCTCCATCTATATACAATATCTTTCTCTTGCCATTTGTTCTTTTTTTTTGGTCTAAATATTCTTATTCTTATTCTTCTCATTTTTTGATTTTTTATTAAAAAATAATCATCATCCCGATCTCGCCGCTCCTACCAACGAACATAGAAGTTTCGAGGGTTTCCCGATAGAAAGATTTGCATGCGAGAGAGATCCCAATTTCGTGTATCCGGCAAGCCCTGCCGCCAGCTTCCACCCATTCAAAAAGGTCCTGATCCAAGTGTTTAATAATTACTGCACGCGTTATATATTAAGGGAGAGAGAGGAGTAATCTGACCCAGCTACGTTTGCTCCCATTCCAAGGCTCCGATGATTGGGCTAATCGATTACTCTCCTATGCCAGCCTGAGGAGGTATCGATGGGATACGAAGCAGAACTGGACGGAGGGGATGGAACTACCGATCCTGGAAACGACAAGGGCTTGGGGAAAGATGCTATGCTTGAGTCACCGGAAATGGTTGGTGATGAAGAAAGTCATAGGTAGCTTGTAAGCATAGGAATTGATAACTGAATTATTTCATTCCCCCCCAATCGATGTGCTAGATCATCTTCTGCTACTCCTGCTGATGCCCCAACTCCATTTCCTTTGCTAAAATACCTTTAGGGGGTTAGGATCAAGGCTTGGTCGAGCCAGCATTCACTTTCTGCCTTTTTTAACCGAAAGAGCTCAACACTTCAGGATGCATTTTCCTCGATTCCTGCTTAACCGGCTTGGCATCGGACCGTACAACCAAGCGGTGCTACTCCACCAAGGAGTAATCAGGACCGGTAGCATAAGAGACCATGCAAAAAGATCTCTGTATTCAGCCAGAAGAGAGGTAAGAGCTGCTTTTTTCTCGTCTGAAGATTGCAGCTGAGTTTGGGGCTGTCCTCGCAAGATTGACATCAACTGCCTCTTCGACTAGCAAGCCGTCTTAAATCTGAGTTGGTGCTGGTTAGAAACTTCTTTTCCAAGATCAAAAGATGAAATAGGGCCGGCTGGCCGGAATATTATTATGCAAGTCATGAGAAAACTGTGGCTTATGATCGGGAGCCATCTCTTCTATAGGGGAAAAATCCCAACCCGAGGTAACGAAGAAGCCAACTCCATGATTTCATGCGGCTAGAAGTCACTATTTCCCCTACTGAGAATAGCTAAGATCCAGTGTGTTGGAAATGCAGCACAGCATAGATTATAAGACTGTGAAATGGAGCTATGGGTCCTCGCACACCTTTTCTTCGCTATTAGTGCTACCGGTGCCATGCTCAAAATGCATATAAGACTTATCTTTGATGTGTTGGTGGGTTGTTCCCGTATGTATCAAGTTGGTGACTGATAGGTAGGAGATCTCGTATATATCTGGATAGATAGATAACTATAGGGAGTAGTGAGTGTGTATTCATTCATGTACAAAGGTTTAGGTTTTCTAGGTAGTATGGTGGTTTTCAACCCGGTGGGCTTGTCCCTGTTGCTATTTTACAAACTCTGTACGTAGTGGTTCCTCTCCCTTTGCTGAGATCCAGGTGATTCCTGTGTCCCGGGTTCTCTATCATCATAATAGCTGTGGATGGGCGGAGTAGTTGTTTCTCGCCTGATGTCCCGAAGAGCTTTTGATTAGTAGGGGAGGTGAGCCCCGGTAGTGTTCCGAATATTGAAATAGATCTCGGTGGGCTTGGTAACTCAATAGAAAATGCTCTTTATGAAATATCTAGGTCGTTAGGCGGTTATACTTGCATGCCATAGCTTATGAGTAAAGGTTGTTCTGGGTACATAAAATTGGGTATATAAAAAGGTTCATGTTGTGGGTTTGGAGGTTACGAACTCAATCTTCCTTCCAGATTTGAAACTCCGATTTACTCCTTGATTTAAAGTCCACAATCCCAACAAATTCTCTCTTCTTAGAAGTATAATCTTTTCACCTTTTTTTCTTTCTCCCAACTGTGATACTAAAAATTGGAAACTAACTCAACGGTATGGTCCAAGCTGGTTTTTTTTTCTCTTTTTTGGGTGGAGTCCGGACAAAGCATTTTGGCCTCAATGCAATTGACTCACTTCGCTTGCTCTTCGGTTAGAGCCTATAACTATTTAGGGCTGTCATGTGACGGCTCTTCCATTTCTGTGGTCGAAAAAGCCAAGAGGGTCACTGGTGAAATGCCTTCTCCCACCCCCATGTCGGTGGTGATAAAGCCTCTATATAAGTATTTAGATGATTTGGAGTTTTCTTTGTAAGAGGAAGCCGGTTCAATTACGATAGATGATTCTATATAGGAAAAGCGATGGAACGGGCGGGGTCAAATAGGTCCAACAGAAGCATCCTCACAAGCAGCCAAAGATAGGCGAGGAAAAAATTCCTTCAGGAAAGATCAGCTCTAGATAAGGAACAAACTTAAAACTTCGCGACAAAGGCAACAGAAACCTGCTTCCATGCTGTCCTTGCTTGGCTAGCCATTCCGACCTTATCCGTCGCCCTCTTATTTATCAGCCTGCCCTGGCTACTGGTTTAAATCTAAATCATTCTGCAACAACCTCTTTTTCTTTGGAATGGCATTTATTTTCATCTTCTTTCTCTACCTAAGTAGAGTAGAGCCAAACCCTCTATGAGCCCTTTCTTTCTTTCTTTCATGGAAGTAGGCTTATTCCGCCTTAAAAGCTTATGTTCTTATTCCTATCACCCTTTCTTAAATAGAAATGGGCATCTTCTTATTCTTCAGTCTTAATTAAAGGCTCTTCCCTGCCTAGCTCCTCTGAAAAAAGGAACTACCTTACTTCGGCGCACGATTCGGAAAACAGCCTAAAATTTTGTTTTTACCTCTCCAACCGCTGCCCTAACTAGTGGGAAAAGAGATAGATCGGGGGTATCGATTTGGATGAAAGGCAGAGATGAGAGCGAAAGAAGAGGAGTGGAATGAAGCCTTAAAGGCGAGGCACTCGAAGACAAAAGCCATTGGCTGAGCACCAGCCGAAAAAATCCTTAATTTGAAAGACGACAATCAAAGCATCACGACTCGAGGAACAATCCTCAAGGGAGTGAACCTGTGAGATCGGTAGAAAACCCATAAAAGGAAGCCGCTAGGCATCAAGCCCTATTACCTTAGACCCAGGGAGGGTGGCCCCTGTTGGGTGGTGAGTTGCAATGAAAGAGCTGAGAAGTTTTGGATGTACATAGAAGGGTGAGACTTTCTCGGCTCAAGCCAAAACACTTTTTTTGTGCCTACATACCGAATCAGACAAGTGAATCAATCGATGGTATGTTCTTCTTCACGTGATCGTGCTCTAGACCTATGGGACTAACAACCACGGGGGCTTGCACTCCCTTTATGACCAAGATTAGGAGCTATTCATAGAGCCGGGGTGCCCCCGCCTAGGGAAGCAGATCTGTCCTCTAAAGAGCGTTAGCCATACCATGTAACTACAGCATGAGGGACCCTAAGGACGGAAGGGCTCTTTTCGAAAAGGCTTGGGTCAGCCATTAGTGCTCTTTTGTTGTAAGCTTTTAGGCCTTTGGTCTGTCAGTTGCTGACGCCTTCTCTTCCTTTGGTCTAACCCTGAAGCTCTCACAACGAGATCATATACAGTTGACACCATGCCGAACATCATTCGAGATGCCACCTTCAACCAAGACTGAAATGCTAAACACAGTTTGTTCGGTAGCTCACATGCACCGCTCGTTTAAAAGGAAGAGGGCATGACTAGCTTCAAATCCGAATCTCTTTTATGATAGTCATCACGAATCCGCTTTCCTTTTTGACCTCAATGACGACTCATTCATAGATCTTTCATCTTAGAGGGGGCCCCGGAAAAAGGTCAACAAAGAGTAGGAAGCTCTCAGGTACTTCGTCCTAGAATGGGGTTTGTCTCCACTCGATATAGATTACTGGGCTAGGTCAGTGGAGAAAGAAATTACAGAATGGCTTTGACTTGTAGCAGCAAGATAGGCTATCTTTGTTCCTGAGGCACATACCTAAAAAAGGGTGCCAGCCCCATAGCATAAGCTGGGGTATCTTACTCGATTAAGTTTGATTTCATAAGGCAATGCCTACAACTAAGTATATAAGACCAGGCAAACAAGCAATGAAATTCTTTAGTTTGTGTATACCTATGTCCGTCAAAGCGCTATTTGAGCCTACTATATAGAAAAAAAAATATCCGGTACACCTTTTTTAGCTCTTTCTATCTAACATACTCCCTTTCTCACGAAGCAAAAACAGATTCTTTGGTGGCAGTGGCACTTCCAGAAACCGGATTCCCATCCACAAGGGATAGGGATAGGTGGGCTCTTAAAGATAGGCATACGTCGGCGTAGAAAGAAGAGATCCATCTTCTATAGAGATAGTCGGGCCTAGCTAATCCACTTACTCAGAAGAAGAAAGAGCACCCGAACCAACATCTGTTGAAGGAAATGAAGGAAATCGATACTATTTGAGGTCTGCTAAAGGTCTTTCAGCGCAGCACTTCCCTGGTAAGAAAACGAAGCTTCTATTGAAAGTTTTTTTACCCTTTTGTGGACACACCCTGGGGGCTGGAACCTCTTGCTCTTATGCTAAGGCAGAGGCTTTCTCAATGCAATGGCTTGCATGGATTCGCATGCTTCGGACAGGTGCAGGTGCAGTAGATGTTCTAGCTTTAACTGTAGCAGTGTCAGCAGGTTCTTCATTTTCTTCTTCTTCTTCTTCACTGCTTGAACTACCTATTGCCCTGACATTGGTTCCTTTCTTTCTTCAAACACCTTCAACTTGGATGTAACCCATTCTTTCTAGTGACTTGGAGGTGTAGACATCAGTATGGTGCAGTTCAACTCCATCTTCACCTTCCAAACTCACTCTTTGGGACTTGAATAGTAGGGTTAACATCATTCTATAGGGTAAGCAAGCCTTAGCATTTCTAACAGTCTCCTTCATTTGCATAATGATAATATGTGATAAGTTCACATGAGTCTTTTCTAAGATATATTCCATAAGGCTCAGGTCCTTCTCATTTACCCAATCAAACCTTCCAGTCCTTTGCAAAAATATTCTACAAATGAAATTATGTAACAACCTCATTTCAAGAGATAAAGTGTTGGCAAAGACTGTTCCAATCCCACTGACATCTTCCTTGTTCAGAATAATTCTCAAGACTTTTTCTCTATCTTGAATTACTAAGAATCTCACCCCATCAATAGGTAAATCCAATAGGTTGTGTAGAACATCTTCATTGACAATAACTCTTCTTCCTTTAACTGTAGATTCTACATGATTTGTACCCAATCTCAAATTTTCATAAAAAACCCTAACAAGAGAGGGGTAGGTCTTTTCATTTAGGGAGCAAAACATCCTCTAACCTTGATCTTCAATCAAATCACCAACTTTTTAATCCAGTCTCCTTAATAAATTCAAAGTTAATGCAACGGCTAGAGGTTACCGGTCTTGTAGACATTGAAGGGATTTGGCTTGGAGCACTTGGAGCGGCCCTTGCAGGTTCTTCCACAAGTTCTTCACTATGAACAGTGGCAGTCAGCTCTTCTTGTCATCTCTTAGTTCTTCTTTCCCTTTTCACGGACGGAGCAGCCCGCAAGGAGCGTTTCCCGGTAGCACATTTTGGAGCCATTGCTAGGAAAGAGGAAGAAATGAGAGATTGGAGAGCTTAGAAGGGTGAGAGGAGTAATTGGAATATGATTAGGAGAGGAACGAACGGTTAGAAAATTGAAGTGGAGGTTAGAAAGCTCGGAATGAGGTTTATGCCCCAAAATAAAAAACTCAGGCACGATAATCCAGTCGACTCGAAAAAGCCCTAGAAAGGCTCGAGTCAGCTCGGCCAGAACTCACCCAAAATACACAGAGAATCTAGTTGACTTGAAAAAGCTCGAGCCGGCTAGGCCAGAACTCATTCAAAACATGCAGAAAATCCAGTCAACTCGGTTTAAAAACCAGTCGACTCGAATAGAGAAATCAGGGTTTTGAAAATTTTGATCACAATTATGAGAGATTTTGGAGAAAATTTCTAAGGAGAGTTAGGTTCTATGATAGACAATGAAATTAGGAGATTCTCTAGATGATGTTTCCTTAAATTTGAAGGAATTAGGTTAGAGAATTTAAAAGGGATCACAAAGTCCTAATTCACTCATAATTAGTTCAAACATGTCTTGATTAAGTGGCTTAGTAAATATATCAGCTAATTGATTTTCAATAGGAACAAAATCACGTACTATATCATCATTTGAAATATGATCTCTAATAAAATGATGTCTAATTTCAATGTGTTTGGTTCTAGAGTGTTGAATTGGATTCTTTGTCAAATTGATAGCACTTGTGTTATCACATTTAATTAAAATTTTAGATTGTGATACATCAAAGTCTTCTAGTTATTGTTTAATCCATAACACTTGAGCACAACAACTACCAGCAGCCATGTACTCTGCCTCAGCAGTGGACAAGGCTACGGAGTTTTGCTTCTTACAGTGCCATGAAATTAAATTCAACCCTAGAAATTGGCATGTACCGCTAGTGCTTTTTCTATCTATTGTACAACCAGCATAGTCAGCATCAGAGAATCCAATCAAATTTAGGATAGAATGTTTAGAATACCAAATTTCTAAATTACTTGTTCCTTTCAAATATTTAATTATTCTTTTAATAGCAAGCATATGTGTTTCTTTTGATGATGACTAAAATGTAGCACATACACATATACTATATAATATGTCAGGTCAACTTGCAGTCAAATACAATAAGGATCTAATCATACCTCTATATAGCTTTTGATCAACATTGGATCCATTTTCATCTTTGTCCAATCTGCAAGCTGGGCTCATGGGTGTGCTCATTGATTTACTACTCTCCATACCAAACTTTTTGATGATTTCTTTGATGTATTTGGCTTGGTTGATGAAGATGCCTTCCTTTGTTTGTTTTACTTGAAGTCCAAGGAAGTAGTTTAGCTCGTCCATTAATCTCATTTCAAATTCTTCCTGCATAAGCTTAGCAAATTCTTTACATAGAGATTCGTTAGTTGCACCAAAAATGATATCATCAACATATATTTGTACAACTAAGATATCATTATTCTTCTTTTTGATAAATAAGGTTTTGTCTACATTTTCTCTTGAAAAATTATTTTCAATTAAGAAAGTGCTAAGTCTATCATACTAGGCTCTAGGTGCTTGCTTCAAACCATACAATACTTTGTTCAATTTAAATACGTGGTTTGAAAAAGTATGATTTTCAAAACCTGGTGGTTGTTCCACAAAAACTTGTTCAGAGATAAAACCATTAAGAAATGTACTTTTTACATCCATTTAAAAAATTTTGAAATTCATGTAGCAAGCAAATGCAAGTAGTAGTCTAATGGCTTCTAGTCTTGCTACAGGTACATAAGTTTCATCAAAATCAATGCCTTCTTCTTGGTTATATCCTTTAGCTACTAGTCTAGCTTTGTTTCTTATTATGTTTTCCTGTTCATCTAATTTGTTCCTATAGACCCATTTGGTTCCTATTATTGGATGGTCAGTAGGTCTATTTACAAGTATCCATACCCTATTCCTTTCAAACTAGTTTAATTCTTCATGCATTGCCATCATCCAGTTTGGGTCAGTCTCAGCTTTTTCTAGGCTATGGGGTTCTATTTGTGATACAAAGGCTAGGTAATCATGTGCATCCTTATGTGCAGATCTAGTCCTAACACCATGTGAAGGATCTCCTATGATTAATTCTTTAGGGTGAGATGTAACATACCTCCAGTCCCTTGGTAGATCGGTGTGATCCTTACTTACCGTTTCTTCTTCATCTTGAGTGTCTTTATCTTGAATGCTCAAGTCATCTATTCCTTTTTGCAATGTACCTGCATCATTATCTATGCACTCTTCTTGTCTAGAAGGTGTAGGGTTAGTTTCAATAAATACAACATGTATTGACTTTTCAACAGTAAGAGTCCTTTTATTAAAAACCCGATATGCTTTGCTATGTAATGAATAACCTAGAAAAATTGCATCATCAGCTTTAGAGTCAAATTTTCCTAAATTCTCTTTTCCATTGTTATGTACAAAGCATTTGCATCCAAACACATGAAAATAACTGATATTGGGTTTTCTATCATTCCAAAGCTCATAGGAGGTTTTCTTTAAAATAGGACGAATCAAAACATGGTTTAAAATATAACATGCAGTGTTCACCACTTCTGCCCCAAAGTACTTTGGAAGATTGCCTTCGCACAACATTGTGCGAGCCATTTCTTCCAATGTCCTATTTTTTTTTTACAACACCATTTTGTTGAGGTGTTCTAGGAGCAGAGAAGTTGTGATCAATGCCAAATTCAGTACAATAATCTTCAAAAAATTGATTTTCAAATTCAGTTCCATGATCACTTCTAATTGAAATTAAAGATAAGTTCTTTTGATTTGAAACCTTTTTATGGAATTTTCTGAAAATATGAAAGGTTTCATCTTTTGAAGTAATAAACAAAATCCAAGTAAATCTTGAAAAATCATCTACTATCACAAGAGCATATTTCATACCTCCTAGGCTTGTGGTCCTGGTAGATCTGAAAAGGTCCATGTGAAGTAGTTCAAGTGGTCTTGTTGTAGAAACTATATTCTTTGATTTAAAACTTCCCATAGTTTGTTTACCCATTTGACATGCATCACAAACATGATCAAAATCAACTTTAAACTTAGTCATGCCTCTAACAAGATCTTTAGAAATCAATTTGGCAATAGTATGCATGCTAGCATAACCTAGTCGTCTATGCCATAGTAAACACGACTCTTTGGTCTTAGCATTCATTGCAACTAGACTGGGGCTACTTGACATGGCAAGATCATTAAGATCTACCACATAGATATTCCTAAGTCTATGTCCAATGAACCTATTGCTAGAATTTAAAGAGTTAGTTACTATACACATAGAAGATTCAAAGACAACCTTGAAGCCTTTATCACACAATTGACTTATGCTTAAAAGATTATGCTTCAACTTGTTTACTAGCAAATATTTTCAATAAAAGTGAAGGGAGTTATTTTGATCTTACCAATACCGATTATTCTCCCTTTGCCATTGTCTCCAAAGGTGACCATGCCTCCTTCTTTCATTTCAAGGGTGATAAAATAGTCCTTGTCACCCGTCATATGTCTTGAGCAGCCACTGTCTAAGTACCATCTTTTCTTCAATCTTTGGGCTACAAGACATTCCTGCAAAACAATCAATGAATTCTTTTAGGTACCCAAGCTACCTTGGGTCCTTGCAGGTCAGTAGAGGTGGTTCCTTTGGGAACCCAGATTTTTCTTACATTATTTTGGACATTTATAGAATTATTGCAGCCAAAAGCTTTATGTCCTATTCTTTTGCAAACATGGCATACAACTTTAGAGTTTTTAGTAAAAGCAGAATTAGAAGTTCTAAAAGTTGATGCAATTAATGCAGATTTTGAACCTTTTGAAATATAAGCATTTTTGCTTAAGTTCTTAGGAACATACAATAAAGATTTTGAAGTCGAAACAGTTTTTGGTGTAGCCAAAGCTTTTTGTGATAAAATATTTTGAATAGGTACTTTAGATTTCACAAAAGTAGTTGCTGAAATCCTATTCATAATAGAAGTTTTAAAACCAATTCCAGCTTTATTTCCTGAAATTCATTGTTCTTTTAAAATTAACTCAAGCTTATTTGAAGACAAAGTAAGTTTTTCAACTAATGGCTTGAGTTTTGTAACCTCCTTTTTCAGTTCAATATTTTCAGTAAATAAATCATTGTTTTTCCTTTCACATAAGAGATTTTCATTTTTCAGCCTTTCAATTCTTTCAGAAAAGTCATGCAGGTCTTTTCGCAATAAAAGGTTCTTTTCCGAAATTTTATTTTTCTATTTGAGTAAAGAGTCATTCATATTTTTCAATGATTTTATCTTTACTCCAGCTTTCTTAAATTCAAATAATAGATCATAAAATGCAAAATTTAATTCATCAAATGTAAATTCAGTGCAATTGTTAGGGGATGTTACCTCATCTTCGAGACCAATTAAACACAAATTTGCAGCCTTGGTGGTCTCTTCTTCTTCAGACGAAGATGATTCTTCACTATTGCTCCATGTGGCAACCATAGCTTTCTTCTTCTTTTTCTGTCTGAAGGATTTCTTCAATAGAGGACAGTCTGGATGAATGTGCCCCGGCTTCTTGCATTCATAGCATGTGGAGACTACTTCTTTATCTTTCTCTCCATCCTTTTCTTTTTCTTTTCCGTAATCCTTCCTATGAAATTTTCGGTTGAATCTTCCTTTCTTCATTCCCATGAACTTTCTGAATCTCCTCACAACTATTGCGATATCATCGTCTTCTAGATCGTCATTGGAGGAGGTGCTATCTTCTTCAGACTCTTCATCATCCCTCTTTGATTCGGTAGCAGCTCTGAAGGCTATAGTTTTCTTTTTCTTTTGTTCGTCTTCAGTTCTGTGCTGCATGGTCAGCTCATGGGTGATGAGTTCTCCCAGCAGTTCATCCAATAGTAATGTATTGAGGTCTTTGGCCTCCTGGATTGCTATCACTTTGGGATCCCACTTGTCAGGTAAAGAACGAAGTATCTTCTGAACTAGATCAGCATTTGAGTATATCCTGCCAAGACTCTTCAAACCATTAATAATATCTGTAAATCTAGAGAACATGGTAGAAATTGTTTCAGAAGGTTCCATTATAAACAGTTCATAATTGTGAACTAAAAGATTTATCTTTGAGATTTTCACTTGGGAAGTTCCCTCATAGGTCACTTCGAGTTTGTCCCAGATTTCCTTTGCTGAAGTGCAAATGGAAATTCGGTTGAACTCATTTGCATCCAAAGCATAGTATAGTAAATTCATTACTTTGGCATTCAATTCTCCCATTTTCATGTCATGATCATCCCAGTCCACTTCAGGCTTAGGGATGTCCACGCCATTAACTTTGATCATGGAAATGTGTGGCCCTTTTAAGATGTCCTTCCACAATTAAAAATCTATAGCTTGAATATAAATTTTTATTCATGCTTTCCAATAAGAGTAATTAGTGCCTATGAATAGTGGATGTCTATTTGTTGACTGGCCTTCGGCCAAGGATGTACTCATGGGATGAGCCATCAATCTTTACTCAAGTAATCAGAAACACTGCTCTGATACCAGCTATTGCCCAGGTGGCTTTTTTCAAGAGGGGGTGAATTGGGAATTACAAGATTTCTTGTAAATATGTGCACAAGGAATTTCTTTTAGTGGTTGAGTGTTGTGTTAATCAAGGTATAGTGTAGAAGCTGAAAAGTAAATAAAGCACAACATAAACAAAACAAGTTTAGAGTGGTTCGGAGGAACCCAGCTCCTACGTTTACTACCCAAGTTCACCACTCGGGATTTTTACTATATCCCCCAAACCGGAATACAGTCGGATTGTTTTACAGGCTCACAATCCCAACCTTTACACTTTGGTTTTTAAACCGAGCTCACCAAAGAAATCCACACTAGGTTTTCACAGGTTCACCTAGAACCTCTACACTTTGATTTTCAGTAGGCTCACCAAAAAAACCTATTTAGTTTTTACAACCGGGCTCACCAACAACCCAAGTATTCACGGAGTAGAAAGAAAAGCAATAGAAATGACAAACTAAGTTGTCTGGTGGTTGCCGATGCAGCTCGAGTGAAGCTCAATTGAATGCTCTTCAATGCACTTCAATGGCTTCCTTGCTTTCCTTAAAAGATGCTTCAAGCTTCTGATAAGAGTTGGTGAAGGCTTGAAGGCTGACTTCAAAGCTTAAGTGCTCTCTCTTCTTACTTAAATAAATGTTCAATAAATGTTCAACAACTCATTAGCCTCTCTAAGGATATTTTCATACCTCATTTATAGAGACTTCAACTGCCTTCCCTTGATTTTGAACGTTGTAGACCGTTGGGAAGTGACAGGTTACCGTTAGAGCACTTTTAGAATTCAAAATCAGAAGTCTGGAACTAGCCGTTGGAAGAGATCCCGTCATTCTAGTCAGCTCGGACATTCTTCGAGTCGGCTCGGATCAAGTTCAGGTCGGCTGGGTTGAAAACCAGTTGGCTAGGTTCCACAGTTGAAAAAATAGTTCACTCTGGATGAGTCGGCTAGGCTGAAATCCAGTTGGCTCAGATCCCTGAGATTCTCAGAATATTTTCAACTAAGTTCTGGACGAGTCGGCTGGGACTAGGTGCCAGTCGGCTGGGTCTGCATGCTAGAGATCTTCTTTCTTGTGCCAGTGCTAGAGTCGGCTGGTTCCTCCATCCAGTCGGCTCGAGATTGGTTCTTGAGCCAGACCAATTCCTATTCTCTAGAACTCACATGTCAAGCTTTGAAGACTTCCTTAAGATCTTCTTACACCAAAATCAAGAGAAGTTGAAGCTTGAAAACTAGTAGAAGCAACCCTTTATCTTTGATTCAAATAGAAAATTTTTGTTGGGTTCTTCTTTACAAGATTCTAATTACTTACAACTCAACACAAATAAATAAAAGTTGTAGGGTTCAAAAAATATGTCAAAGTAGTCATCCTACAAAAGTTGTCAACCATTTGAAGAGTTGTTAGATAACCAAATATATGCTCCAATATTTTGTTATCATCAAAATCACTTCAGGGTTCAACAAGAAGGGACTTAGCCAAGAACCAATGCTCGCCAATCAGGGCTGACCCCTGCCATCCTCCAAACCAACCTCGTCCTTAGATAGTACAAAAGAGCATGCTCAATAGACTCATCCTCCAACCCTCATACTAGACAAGATGTCGACAACTCCATGCCCCTATCTCTGAGTAATGCATGCATTGAAAGATAATCCCAAGCAACCTTCCAAAAAAAAAGCTGCACCCTTGGCTGAGCAGCCACTTTTCAAATCCAAACGGCCCCATTATAAATGCATGCATTGCACATGTGCTCCATGAACTTTGTAATTAATATTGAAATACCTTGATAGTTAAAGGGAGCAATAAAACATTCATGTGCGCTAGGTAGCATGTTGAATGGGTTGGCTTAGGCTAAGGTCTAATCTTAACCCAGCATCAATATCTCACAATCCTAACCCAACTCAATCCAAACCTTATATCTCACTAATGCAATCCAATCTTAAGATTTGATTAGAGTCAAGTTAATGTCAAGTTGGGCTAGGTTTGACTAAACTAATCTGGTTAGATTGCATTATGATAATAATTACAGATTGGAAAAAAGTTTGGACATTTTATTAATATTAATGTTATGGTAATTACCTACTCAATCTCTAGGCATTGACCAAGGCTAAGCTGCCCACCGGACAACCGGGGGGCAACCGTATCACCAATTAGGAATGAGGCAACAACCAGAGCACTAGGTGGGAAGAAGATGACTATTGACTACTTGGCCAATAACCGACTAAATGGACACCATTTTAGTCAATTGCTATACCAACTAACTTCAACACCAAGACGTTGCATCGAGAGACTATACATGGTTGGACCCGACTGACATTCTTTAGGCACATCCCATCAGGTGCCTACTTGGATCCGATTAACTCAAAGCTTAGTCGACCGTATGTAAGAAGACTCACTTAGGGCTGACCAAGTCTAAACTTAGTCAAGCATGCTACAGGATGATGTCAAAGTTCCCTCTCTTTCAGCAAGGCCACCTTTTTCGCTCGGTAATAGACAATATGCCCAGATACTTAAGGTTAGTGATACCCAAGTAAGTGATGACAACTATCTTGGCTATCCTAGTGATCCCAACCATCCCAGCTATCCCAACATCGATCGTGGCTAGTGGACATGGTGGACAACATTAATGGGAGGCAAGATCCCAACAGAATCAATAATCTTAACCAAAAAGATACCAATGAAGAAGATTATAGAAGACAAGATCCTCACAACTTGTCAGAGTTTGTTGTGCCTATCAAAAAATGCCACCTCCCTAAGATATCCCGTTACTCCACATAATGCTATAAATTGGTAAGAGGGGATCCCTGGTGATGTATGCTTCCATACTACCACTCTTATGCTTGCACAGTTTTCATGTTGGCTCTCAGCTTCATTCTCCTTCCTAACTTGAGCATTAGAGGGTCTTCCATCAGAAACCCCGATCTAGGGACTTCTTGCAGGTTGTTGCAGCGGAGAAACTAGGAGCGACTTCTTATCATTACTAGAGAAGATCAAAAGGCCCTCAAATGCCACCATAGTCCATCGAAGAGTGATCTATCAGCGATAGATTGGTGCATTAAGTCCGGGCAACATAGCAAGTAAGCATCAAGACATCATGTGCAAGATGCCTCCTCCAGCCACATTGTAAATCCTCTGCACTATGATGAATGGCACAGCTAAGAGGTAGAGCATCTTGTTCCATCACCTCCACCACTGGTGATCTAGCAAGACCTGCTTGTTAGTCTTATGCAGTAGGTCAAGAACCATAGTGGTATGAGAGCTACAGCAATAGCAGATATCTATGGCCATGCAGTAGTAGCTAGAGATCTTAGCTATTCCCATTGTTGCCACCCATCTTAGCCACTAATCTTGCAGGAGGTCTCTTTATCGACAGCCCCCTTACCATCAGTGATCTCCTTATCCCTGCTGAGCAAGCCATCAGACCCCCTAGTGAAGATCCCACCACCATTGGATTGTCCATTGATGTGGTCCCCTATGCCATACTAGGTCAGTCCATTGCACGAAGAGCAATGATCGAGGAAGGAGCATAAGTGAGAACGTCCTCTATCTTTATCGATATCAACTTCTGAGTCTCTTGAAGAAGGATTGACTAATAAGGCTATCGTGCTTGGCCAAACAACACCTTGATGAGTATGATCGTAAGCTGAGTGACATCGACTACCGACTTGCCAACCTTCAAGATACAAGTTGGGAGATGATAGGTTGCGACACCCGTCCTCCTCTTACCTACTGAGTCATAGTGGAACTAATTTCCATTCAATTTAAGATACCCCAGCTGGATCCATATGATGGCACTACTGATCCACTGAACCACTTGGAAAGCTACAAGACTTTCATGCAAATTCAGGGCATCACTGATGCCTTACTCTGCATCACATTCTCAGCCACTCTTCGTAAAGCAATCCAAGCATGGTACTCCTAATTTGAGCTAAGGAGCATTGACTCCTTCAATTAGCTGGAGAAGCAATTCATCACTCACTTTGACCCTTGTTAAAAGATGCCACGTGAAGATGACAATCTCTTTTCCATTTGCCAGCAAGATGGAGAGTCCTTGAAGGATTATGTGGCCAATTTAAAGTGACCACGTTAGAGTTTACAACTTAGATGAGTCCATGGCTATGCTAGCCTTAAAGATAAGACTCTACCCCTCCCGTTTTACCTTCGTGCTGAATAAGATTTTGGAGAAGTCTTATTCAGAAATACTAGTCCACACATAGAAGTACATCCTTGCGAATGAGAAAGCTCTCATCCGGTAGAAATCAATGACAAGTCAAAGAAAAAGCAAGCCCAAGGAGAGCAGGTAGAGTTTGAGTAGAAAAGCCTAACTAGTCCCATCAACAAAGTCCTAAGTCCATGAACTTGTCGGCAAATCAGGCAACTATACTCTCTTCTTGCCCTCATAGATAAAATTTTAATAGAGATAGAGGACGAATAGTATCTACGATGGCTTTATCTACCAAAGCCTTGATCACTCATGATAAGAGCAAATACTGTCAATTCCATCGAGACTATGACCATGATACCAAGCAATGTCACCATCTGAAGAATGAGAGATTGAAGAACTTGTTCGACATAGCTACTGAAAGATTTATCACATGCCCGATTTTGTAGATCTAGGTGCTATCGATATTTTAAAAATTCTTGATTCAGATCTAGAATGCGATATGATCAAGATCTCATCTCAATTTGTGCTAAAATAATAGATAGTAGATCTAAATAAAATATAAAATCAAAATTTTAATTTTACCAAGAATGATCTCATCACCTTTGTATGGGTAGGTGATCTCTACAATCTAATGATCATGGTTTTGAGATTCTCTGTCAAGCTGCATAGTTGTCTAGCCTCTATAGGTATCCACTTAGGTCAATCTTGGATGCTTTCTCTAGATATAATTCATCTTTATGAAGAAGGATCAAGGGCTCCTCATTTTCTTGGATTTTTCTTTGCTCAATTAGCACTTAACTAATTTGAGTGCTAGGATATGGCATGGGGTTAGTGGGAAGGGGGAAAGCTTAGAGGGTGGTGCGGACATCGTTGACCATTGCCAGCAGAGATCTTTCCTATGGCTTAATTGATATGGAGCCTTCCATGAATTTATTATTTGATTAATGTTATTTGCCATTTGTTATTTGCTTTTACTTAGTTTCATTTTAAAGTCATGAGTTTGTGTTAGCTTATTTGGATTGAGTCCTGTATTCAATTGGAATGGGTATATCTTCTTTTATATCTAGCTCATGTACAGATCTTAAAGCATGAGGACTGGATTAGTCTAAACTTTTTTAAATTTATTTTAGATTAGTCTATTTATTTTAGATTAGTCTAAAGTCTTAGAGTTTTGATAGAGTTGGCTTTCAGGTTGTTAGCATCCAGAGTTTATTTAAAAGATCCTGTTATTAAAAAATTTATCAACGATTGAATAAAGATTTAAGTATTCTCCTTTCTCCCGAGTACTTCTATCTCTTCCTCCCCTCTTCTACTTCTTCATCTCCCCTATTTTTATTCTCTACTTCTTCCTCTCTTCTTCTTTCTTCTCCTTCTTCTTCTTCTTATTGCTCGAAGTTTCCTAAGAACCCCAACTCCCAAAGCCTCCCTCATCAGCAATCCTAACCCTCATCCACCACCATGCCTCGTCCTGACTCCTCCTACCACTCACCATCGAATAACTGCCACGCCACCATCATATTCTTCCATTGCTGCTGCCCACTTCCGTTTCCCATTCGGAAGCCCCACCGGCACCACTTCTGGTGATCGCCCACTTTCGTGGCCACCCTGCATGTGCAGAATGTCCATGCTCATCCAGACCCCTCCTGCCACTCACCACCAAACAACCGCCACCCCACCACCGTGTGCTTCCATCACTGCTGCCCACTTCTGTTCTCCCATTTGGAAGCCCTACCGGCACCACTTCTAGTGATTACCCACTTTTGTGGCCACCGTGCATGCAGAGAACGTCCATGCCACCACCTCCCACGCCCATGCCACCTCCGATCAGCCTCACCCCATCAGTCCTTCATCTTTGATCAACATCTCCTCCTTTCCTCTATTCATGAAGCCTCCCATTGATCGAACAGAACTACCATATTCTATCGCTCAAACCACCCCGGTGCTACCCTGTCGACCTATGCCGCCATGCCTCTTCATCCTGGCATTGTCCACCTCCGAGCCTGTCGAGATCTTACTGGTCTCTTCCATGAAAGCCCCACTATTGAGCCCAATTTTTTTCAAGCCCAAGGAATCCCATGATCATGAAAGCACCTTGCACACTCCTCAAAGTAGATCCCAAAACCTCTGTCGACTTCTATTTTAGGCCTTATTGAGATGAGTTGTTCTTTTGTTTCTATTTGGAATAACTCTTATTTTAATGACTATTGTTATCTTGTATTTCGGTAATTCATATCCAAAGGCTTTAACGTACTCACTATCCAACCAGGATCGCAACCCACCTAGTAGAATGCCTTCTCTTCTAGGTTTGACCGCAATCGTGATTATGAGCACCCTCTCTTCTTACTTTAGATAAATATAGAAACATTATTGGTAGTGAGCATAAACCCTTTTTTAATTTTATTAGACTTATAAATTAATTATCTTAGCTGAACCTAACTTACGAGTGATTTCTTAATTGCCCATGGTCTTAATCTTTAGATCTAGGGTCTTCTATTAGTCCCTGTGGTTTGTAAACGCTTTTCGATTATAGCTTAATCCCTCTCTTTAATCAATAAGAACTAAGCCAATCAATGTTAATTATAATTTTTTTTGCTGATAATAAAAATTCTAAATTAGTCTAATCCCATGCACCCCTAGATCAGGTTGTCCCATATTAGAGGGAAGAAAGAGGAAGCATTTAAGGGATTGGGGATTTTTGATAAAAAATAGGAATATATTTAGTTTCTAAGGATTGGCGATTTCATCCTTGATAAAAATCCCTTTTTAAAGAAATCCTCCTCCTCATAGAAAATCCCAATGAATTCAAAGGGATGTGCCCCTCGATGAATTCAAAATTCAAAAAGGAGTCACATCATTGCTCTCCCTCTCGCATTTTTCTTATAACAAGAAAAGGGCACATGCCCCATGGATCTTATCTAGAAGGAGGCGTGTCAAAGGAAAACTGTAGTGAGCATGCTTTCTATTTTAAAATTTTTTCAAAATAACATGCAGCGGAAGCATGATAAAGAAGATTAATGTTTAATCTAAGCATGCTTTTAGAATTTTTCTATGCTACTTAGCCCAAGATCTTGCATGAATGATTAATATAAACTATGAAATCATGAACTGATGCTATGAACATTTCAAAGCAACATATCTCTATATGTAAAATCATACCTCGTATGAAGTGGAGACGCTCTCCGCTGTGGAAGATCCAGAAGGAGGTAGAAGAACTCTGCTTAGCCGCACACATGTCCGGCCTCTACAGGTGGTTCACACCAGGGCTCTTTCAAAATCTACTTCCACTCCAAGTGCTAGCTTGTTGTGGAACGATTTGATCGGAACTCCTTTTCTTCTTTCGATGCCGGACTCTCTGAATGAATGAAGAAACTCAAAATGTGGAGAATGAGTTATTGAAACCCTTCCCAAAATACTCAATCCCAAGACCTAGATCACTAGGTACAAATATGCACACTCTTTTCCAAAATCCTCACACCCATACAAAAACTAGAACATTTCCTAGTTTCTTCTCTTTCTTCCCTTTTGATTTTTCCAGCATTTCTTTGCTGAATTCTTTCTTATTTTCGTCCTCCCATTTCAGCCCATTATGTAGGTAGAGAGGGAGAAGGAGAGTGGGGAGTTATGGATGATAATGGAGAGGTTATGGGTAGTTATGAGAAGTTATGGTCATGGAAAGTTACATAACTCTCCAAAACTGAATTTAAATTTATTTAAATTCAGATTAATGTCTCAATTAATTTCAGTTCATAACTGAAATCAATTGGGTCAAGTGTGCATACATTGGGTTCAACCCAATTGGATCCGAACCTATTTTGAACCAAATCCCATTTGATTCGTTCCAGATTTTTATAGCTCAATCAAATTGGGCTATCAAGTAATCACATTACTTAATTCACCTCCATGCTTCACCAACTATTAGTGAAAAAAAAAAAAATTTATGTCACAACTTTTGTGACACCAAGTGTCTACACTTGCGAAATCAACAAGTGTCGACACCTATACAAGTGTCGATACTTTCAAGAATATCAAGTGTCGACACTAGGATAAAGAAAAATACTTTTCCTTTGTGAGTCCACGAACGATTCCCAATCATTCTCCGATCACTAGATCAAGTAGAAACCCCTATGGTGTGTGACCCCATAGGTTCGAACACTAAGCCGGTAGCACTAGAACATTTCCAATACCAGTCAAAGTCACCATCTAGCAATGACACCCGATGTCTGGATAGGTCGAAGTTGCAGAGCAACAATTAAGAACCAGGAGATACGGAAACCCTGTAATTAGTCCCTTTGACCTCAATGCTCAGGAAGACTTAGGGTTAAACTGCCCAATCCATAAAGTCCATCAACAATGTGTCTCAACCTCACAAGTCTTGTAACACTTTACAAAGACTACCCTGGCCAAGGTTTTGCTAAATTGAAAACACAATAAGATATCTGCTCCAAACACTTTGGAGGGGTCAATCCCATCTTGATCCGATCACTGCTACATGAGTACTTAACTGTACCCAAAAACCTTACATCCTTGGATTAGAAATCCAAATAGTCCAGTATTAAAGTATAGTGAGTCGCTCACAAGCTACCATGACGATCTCATGTCGGGGGGATAACTATGTCCATATCAAAACTCTAAACAGAAAAAACACAAACGGGTCACGTTCGATGAAATGTCAAACACAACATCTGCATGCCATACCATTGTCTCCACACTCCTTGGTTAAGAGGACAATCAACGATTATGGCACACAACGACCTATACTTGACATACTATCATCCTGAAAAAAAGTGTATCATTTGGTCGTGAACAATTTTAGGACTATATGATATATCCTCTCTATATCACATACAAATAGTCCTAAGGACTTCATCACTCAAGAACTCATTACAGAAAGATGAAATAGTGATGAACTGCCAGAATAAATATTTTATTCAATAATATAATTCATATACAATTACATCAAATGTACAAATATCTATAGTAGAAATTGGCTTTGGGACATATTTCCCAACAACTCCCACTTGGACTAAAGCCAATCAGAACAGTATCGTATACCCATCTTCTATTTACAATCATTGAGTTCTTGAATTCCAACGGCTTTAGTGAAGGGGTCAGCCAGGTTCTCCTTTCCGTCGATCTTTAGAAGGTCGACATCACCTCGTTCCATGATTTCTCGCACAAGATGAAACAGGCGCAGAATATGCTTAGTACGCTGATGGCACTTCGACTCTTTGGCTTGAGCAATGGCTCCAGTGCTGTCACAGTACACTGGAACAGGACCATCCAGGGAAGGTGCCACTCCCAGCTCGCCAAGATATTTTCGCAACCAAACAGCTTCCTTTGCTGCATCAGATGCTGTAATATATTCCGCTTCGCATACAGAATCTGCTATAGTGTGCTGCTTGGAACTCTTTCAGCATATAGCTCTACCATTCAGGGTAAAAACAAAGCCAGACACACTCTTGCTATCATCCCTATCTGACTGGAAACTGGAGTCAGTGTACCCTACAAGTTTCAAGTCAGGTCCTCCAAAAAGAAGCCACTGGTCCTTGGTATTTCGCAAATACTTCAGGATGGTCTTTGCAACCTTCCAGTGTGCTTCACCTGGGTCAGACTGGTATCAACTCACTACTCCTAATGAGTATGCCATGTCTGGTCTGGTACATGTCATGGCATACATGATGGACCCTACTACCGAAGCATAAGGAATCGTACTCATACACTCTCTTTCCTCAGGAGTTGTCGGACAATCCTTCTTAGAAAGAGAAATTCCATGGCCTATCAGAAGATAGCCTTTCTTGGAATTCTCCATGCTGAACCTTTTCAGCATGGTATCAATGTACGTAGATTGGGACAAACCTAGAAGCTTCCTTGATCTATCCCTATAGATCTTCATACCTAGTTTGAAAGAAGCTTCACCCAAGTCTTTCATAGAAAACTGGGATGACAACCAGACCTTTATTCCCTGTAATGCAGGGATGTCATTCCCGATTAAGAGAATGTCATCCACACACAGTACAAGAAATACAACTACAGAACCATTTGCCCACTTATATATGCAGGGTTCTTCTTTGTTCCTAACAAAATCATACATCTTGATACACTTATCAAAACGCATGTTCCAACTCTGAGATGCCTGCTTTAGTCCATAGATGGACCTACTAAGCTTACATACCTTAGATTCATCTGTGGATGTGAACCCTTCATGTTGCATCATATACACCTCCTCATCTAGCTCACCATTTAGGAAAGCTGTTCGGACATCCATTTGCCAGATTTCATAGTCCAGATATGCAGCTAAGGCAAGCATAATCTGAATGGACTTGAGCATTGCCACAGGGAAAAATGTCTTGTCATAGTCAATACCATAACGTTGATGATAATCCTTGGCAACCAGACGGGCTTTATAGGTCTCTACCTGCCCATCTGCGCCCCGTTTCCTTTTGAAGACCCATTTGCACCTAATGGGTTTTACCCCTTCAGGTGGATCAACCAAAGTCCATACTTTGTTGATTTCCATGGATTCCATTTCAGATTTCATGGCTCCCAGCCACAACTCAGAATCAGACCTCTGCATCGCGTCCATATAGGTGATTAGATTCTTGTTGTTCTCATCGAGCTCAACGGGATCATCGTCTCGGACCAGAAAATCATAGTATCTATCTGGTTGACGTGGTACTCTACCGAATCTCCTTAATTACTGGTCAATAGGCTCAAGGTTTGATCTTATCATAACGGGTTCTATAGCAGTCCTTGAATGATTTGGTTCTTCTATCTGTTGAACTTCAGTAAGCTCAACATTGGCAGCTTGAGCACCTTCAGTAAGGTACTCCCTTTCCAAAAAGGTAGCTCTAAGACTGACGAACAACTTTTGTTCCCAGGCATATAGAAGAAATAACCCTTAGACTCTTTAGGATACCCAACAAAGAGGCACCTGTCAGACCTAGGTCCAAGTTTATCTGTTTCCAAATGCTTGATATAAGCCGGACATCCCCAAACCCGAAGGTGTGAAAGACTCGGCTTACGCCCATTCCATATCTCATATGGAGTTTTGTTAATAGACTTACTCGGAACTCTATTTAGAAGATAGCATGCTGACTCCAAAGCATACCCCCAAAAGGAAGTTGACAAAGTTGCAAATCTCATCATGGATCTAACCATGTCCAACAGAGTCCGATTCCTCCTTTCAGACACACCATTTAACTGGGGCATCCCAGGAGGTGCCCATTGAGAGAGAATCCCATTCTCTTCAAGATAAGTCAGAAACTTCCTAGAAAGATATTCTCCACCTCGATCTGATCGAAGGATTTTAATAAGCTTCCTGGCTTGTTTTTCAACTTCATTACGATACCATTTGAACATTTCAAACGATTCAGATTTATGTCTCATCAAAAAGATATAACCATACTTTGAGAGGTCGTCTGTAAACGTAACGAAATATTTATACCCACCCTTGGCATCGACATTCATTGATCCACATACATCAGTATGTACTAGACACAAAATGTCATCGGCTCGTACACCTTTTCTAGTAAAAGGTGACTTGGTCATCTTACCAAGTAAACAAGATTCACAGGTTGGCAGTGATTCACAATCACTAACGTTTAGGAGACCTTCTCCCACTAGCCTGTTGATTCTATTCTTGTTTATATGACCTAGCCTACAGTGCCAGAGATAAGCATCACTGACATTATCTAATCTAGGGCATTTGCAAGAAATGTACATTACACCAACAGGCTGTGATAAAACATAAATGCCATTCTTAATATGTCCAGTCATAACCACAATATCATTCATAATGACTTTGCAAAAATCACTCTTGATTAATAGTTCATAACCATTACTGGCCAACTGGCCTACAGAGATGATATTTACAAGGAATGATGGATAATAGTGACAATCACTAAGAACAACTTTACAAGACTCGAAAAATAGATTGACAATTCCCAACACCAGGACTGGAGCTTGACTTCCATTCCCTACATTCTGAAATCTCTCGCCATTCTCGAATATTCTACTAACTTGTAGTCCTTGCAACGTATTGCAAATGTGATAAGGACTACCAGTATCCAATATCCAGTTAGTAGTATCACAAATAGAAAAACAACAAGGATTTATCATATAAATACCTTGTCTAGCAACCTTTTGCTGCTTCTTCTTCTTCGGCTGTTCGGGTCAAGTGTAGCTAGGTAAGCAGAACAATTCCTCTTCCAATGACCTGGCTTCTTGCAGTAGAAGCATTCTGCCTGACTCTGGTCAGCCTTCTTCTTAGTCTGACTGGACCCAGCACTTTGCACCATTTTACTTTTATTCTTCTTCTTCCCTTTCTTAAAGGGACGACGCCTTGCCGCACTGCCTCCCACTAAATTTACCAAGCGCTTTTGGAGTTGGTGATCCTTTTCATAAGTCTGTAGTAACCCCATCAACCCATGGTAGTTGACTACAGGCCTTGTTAATCTATAGTGATCTAGAAAATGTAAGTAGGAGGGAGGCAAAGAATTCAAAATCGCATCCTTCCCAAGCTGCTCGTGGAAAGGATATCTGAGTTTGGCCAGGTGCTCGATCATCTCGATCATGTACAATACATGATCAGTGACCGAAGATCCTTCAGTCATTCGAGCGTTGAAGATGGTAGAGGAAACCCTGTACCTTTCAACGTCGTCTGGGGCACCAAAAGATTCCTTCAGCTTTTGAAGGATTTCCTCCGGTTGGGCCTCCTCGAATCTGTGACTGAACACGTCGTTCATAGCCACCAACATAATGCACCACACCGTAGTACGGTCAGAGACCCACTTTTGATTAGCATCCCTGACTGCAGTATGTGCGGTGGGGGCTGGCCCCTCAGGTGCCGGATCTGTTAATACATAAAGGATCCGTTCGTGCTCGAGAACAATTCTCAGTCTTCGATACCAGCTATCGAAGTTGGGTCTCATGAGCTTGTCATTATCTAATAATGACCGGAGTGACAGATTAGTAGACATTATCTGAAAAAGAGAAAACCAAGACTATTTAGTATATGAATTATTTAAAACTTAAAGACATGGACTTTTGTCTAAAAGCTCCTCCCACTATTTTATTTAGACTGGTAGCCTCTACCTCCAATACAAAGAATAACACTTATCCCTTAGTGGGTACCAGAATCCAATAGACAATGCATGAGCCCGACTATGGTCGCCCAACCCATGCTCATCTAAAGGTAGGTTCATAACCAGTTGTTTCTCCAAACAACTCCTAGTAATTTATTTTGCCTCAGGAACACTTCTATCAGCCTTTGGGCTACCTGCTAAAGAAGGTCCCAGTTAGGTCCAACCATTAACATGACTGATCTTAATTCTTCTAGCTAACAAATGATCAAGCCCGACTTTGGCCGGCTAACCTGACCACCTGTTTAAGAAAGTTGCATTATGTCATCATATAATGAATGGCAATTCCAATAGTATGATGACCACCCGATCTATGGATCTACCGATAATCACCCCACTACTGGACTCATTACCAAACACCTTAATGGGAGGCTAAGACAAAAAATTATTATATAATTTTCATCTTTTTAAGGACCTAATAATTTAGAAGTTTTATACATGTTGTTACAGAAAAGAAAGGATAAGTCATGGATTATCTTTCACTAACTTCATATGTTAATGAAAGGGTTACATGAACCACAAAATCCATGGGCACCTAAATCAGTCAAGCTGATTAACCTTATTGGCATGGGCTAACTCGAATCAATGAGCTAACTAATCAAATATGGTTGACCATATTGGCCAGGTAAGTGAGATCAAGGTTATGGGTTAAGCCATTAACCATCTTTCCTTAGACACCAATATCATTGGCCAGGAAAGAGGTAGCCCCAAAAACCATAGATCAAAAGCCATACTTACCTTAGACACCAATTGGTTCACCAATTTCGATTAGGCTAGCCTAAGGAATCGGGTCCTACCACGAAGCCAAGATTAGGTCCATTTAGATGTATGGACCAATCAATCTAACTATTAGATAGATACTAGAGAAGAACCTTAACTCAACATTTGATTAAGTTAATTCTCTATTAAGTCCAATTCATCTAAACTTAGGTCTAACCCAATTAGGACCTAATTCAAGCTAACCCATTTAACCCAAAGTTATGAATATGACTTAGATCTTAGAATCATATCCCTAGATCATTTAGTCACTTAGATTTACTTAATTCATAATTAAGTTAATCATACAACAGATTGAAATATTTTCAGTAAACTTTATAAAACATTTTTTTTACAAAAAAATCTAACTTTTGAATTTCTGTTCACTGTGAGGTGTCGACACTTCAGTAGCAAGTGTCGACACCAAGGTGTCGATACTACTCTGAGACAGGTCGACACACAGTGAAAAATAGTGAACCAATTTCTATGTTTTTGTTCGTGAGTCGACACCCAGAAGCCCAAGTATCGACACATAGACACCCAAGTGTCGACACTAGGTAAGCTAAGTGTCGACACTTGATCCAACCCGAGCACAGAAATACAGAAATCCAAACTTTGTCTTTTCTAAACTTGAATTTTATGTTAAACTATTTAACATAACAATCATAAACTAACTTTAGAATATTTCTAAAACATTTTATGACTTCAAATTTAGAACATAATAAAGATCAAAATATTTTAATCTTTACTTTTTCTTTTCTTTTTCTTCTTCATGAGTCCTTCACAATGGCACCCCGACACGCCATAGGAGATCCCTTTGAATGGTAAGTAAGGGTCTTGCAGCCCTAATTCTCTCCTATGACCGGATGGCCTGGTGAGGCACTCAATCCGAGTACTTGCAAGATATTAAACTGATTTCATAATGTTTATACTAAACATTCATGCTAGAGCAACCTTGTTGCTCTGATACCAATTCAAAGGAAAACTGTAGCGAGCATGCTTTCTATTTTAAAACTTTTTCAAAATAACATGCAGCGAAAGCATGATAAAGAAAATTAACATTTAATCTAAGCATGCTTTTAGAATTTTTCTATGCTACTTAGTTCAAGATCTTGCATGAATGATTAATATAAACTATGAAATTATGAACTGATGCTATGAACATTTCAAAGCAACATATCTCTATATATAAAATCATACCTCGTATGAAGTGGAGACGCTCTCCACTATGGAAGATCCAGAAGGAGGTAGAAGAACTCTGCTTAGTCGCACACATGTCCGACCTCTACAGGTGGTTCACACCAGGGCTCTTTCAAAATATACTTCCACTCCAAGTGCTAGCTTGTTGTGGAACGATTTGATCGGAACTCTTTTTCTTCTTTCGATGCCGGACTCTCCGAATGAATGAAGAAACTTAAGAGGTGGAGAATGAATTGTTAAAACCCTTCCCAAAACACTCAATCCCAAGACCTAGATCACTAGGTATAAATATGCACACTCTTTTCCAAAATCCTAACACCCATACAAAAACTAGAACATTTCCTAGTTTCTTCCCTTACTTTCCTTTTGATTTTTCCAGCATTTCTTTGCTGAATTCTTTCTTATTTTCGTCCTCCCATTTCAGCCCATTATGTAGGTGGAGAGGGAAAGGGAGAGTGGGGAGTTATGGATGATAATGGAGGGGTTATGGGTAGTTATGGGAAGTTATGGTCATGGAAAGTTACATAACTCCCCAAAACTGAATTTAAACTTATTTAAATTCAGATTAATGTCTCAATTAATTTCAGTTCATAACTGAAATCAATTGGGTCACGTGTGCATACATTGGATTCAACCCAATTGGACCCAAACCTATTTTGAACCAAATCCCATTTGATTTGTTCCAGATTTTTATAGCTCAATCAAACTGGGCTATCAAGTAATCACATTACTTAATTCACCTCCATGCATCACCAACTATTAGTAAAAAAAAAAAAAAATTATGTCACAACTTTTGTGACACCAAGTGTTTACACTTGCGAAATCAACAAGTGTCGACACCTACACAAGTGTCGACACTTTCAAAAATATCAAGTGTCAACACTAGGATAAAGAAAAACACTTTTTCTTTGTGAGTCCACGAATGATTTCCAATCGTTCTCCGATCACTAGATCAAGTAGAAACCCCTATGGTGTGTGATCCCATAGGTTCGAACACTAAGCCGGTAGCACTGGAACATTTTCAATACCAGTCAAAGTCGTCATCTAGCAATGACACCCGATGTCTGGATAAGTCGAAGTTGCAGAGCAACAATCAAGAACCAGGAGATACGGAAACCTTATAATTAGTCCCTTTGACCTCAATGCTCAGGAAGACTTAGGGTTAAACTGCCCAACCCATAAAGTCCATCAACAATGTGTCTCAACCTCACAAGTCCTATAACACTTTACAGAGACTACCCTGGCCAAGGTTTTGCTAAATTGAAAATACAGTAAGATATCTGCTCCAAACACTTTGGAGTGGTCAATCCCATCTTGATCCGATCACTGCTACATGAGTACTTAACTGTATCCAGAAACCTTTCGTCCCTGGATTAGAAATCCAGATAGTCCAGCACCAAAGTATAGTGAGTCGCTCGCAAGCTACCATGATGATCTCATATCGGAGGGATAACTACGTCCATATCAAAACTCTAGGCAGAAAAAATACAGACGGGTCACGTTCGATGAAATGTCAAACACAACAACTGCATGCCATACCAGTGTCTCCACACTCCTTGGTTAAGAGGACAATCAATGATTATGGCACACAACGACCTATACTTGATATACTATCATCCTGAAAAAAAGTGTATCATTTGGTCATGAACAATTTTAGGACTATATGATATATCCTCTCTATATCACATACAAATAGTCCTAAGGACTTCATCACTCAAGAACTCATTACAGAAAGATGAAATAGTGATGAACTGCCAGAATAAACATTTTATTCAATAATATAATTCATATACAATTACATCAAATGTACAACTGTCTACAATAGAAATTAGCTTTGGGACATATTTCCCAACAGCGTGTGCCCTCTCTTTCTTTTTTTTCTCGACTTCTCGTAACAAAAGGGGGACACACACCACCTTTAAATTTATCTAGAAAGGGGGTGTGCGACCTCTTTCTCACTCCCATTCAAATTAAAAAGAAGGGGTAATGCCCTCATCCTTTTGAAATAAGTGGCACCTCGTTTCTCATTCTACAAAGGAAAAATACATAAAAAGAAGAGGGGGTGCCAACACTTGATACCTCATCATCCTAATCCAAATTGGTGATCCAAGTGGCACCAACTCTTGGTACCCCTGCAAGTCCAATTTAATTGAGTGAAGTATAATTTAATTAGGAAACCAAAATAAAGAATAAATAAGCCTAATTAGATTAGATCAAACCCAATCTAATTAAGAACTCAAACTAAGGAAACAGTGTAAGCCTAAATAGATTAGGTTAAGCCCTAACTTAATAAAAAAACCTAAACAAGGAGAAATATGGATCTAATCATGTGCTAGCATGATTTTTCTTTGACCTAATCAGACTATGCGAGTCCAATTAAGTAATCCAAGACCAAAACCCTTGTTTTTGTGATCCTATATGTTTAATTCTATTTGGTAGTGGGATATATTGTGATCTCTATCATCAATATCATCGAAACCCTTTTTTAATAGATCAAAACTCTTTTCAATTTAGCCAATTAGAATTATTAATCATCTAAATAATTCAAATTGATCATACAACCCACTAGTGATCCTAGTAGTATGCAGTACTAACCCATCATAATCGAATGGATGAATCTTTAGTATAGTTACCATATGATTCGTTCTTCTATCGTGAGTCTCAATAGAGAATATGTTATGGATAACTCATTAAACCTAATTCTTTTCACATGTTAGATTTCATTGACTCGAGTCTATTATAAAACTTTATGGAAACACCTTTCCATCATTCATACTACCATGGTCATGGGTTTCAGCACTCGGTCTCATGATTTACATAGAACTACTCCTCATCTACAAAGATTGATAGATCTCATCTTGGTGCATATCCTGTTCTTACAATGAACATGCTATAACCAACTTACACCTCAAGGCTCTGTATATCTAGAAGACTGAGTTTTGGTGCAGTCAAACTATATCGCCCTCATTGTAAATAGTTGAGGCACCTCAGGTCATAGAACTATTCACACTACCGCAACTTTGAGTACGACATTGACAAGAAGGTAGATATCTTAGTAAGTGCTCGTGTTTAGTCATGCTCAGTACCCTTGTTCTTAACTAGCACCTGCAATCTCGCTCCAGTGTTATCACATTATAGATTCAAGACCTATCTATGCTAGAAAAGAGATATGCACCAATCTTTCCGGATTGAACACCATCCCCATGAAGATCATATGATCGATAGTAATTAATGATTTAATTATTAATGGCACATATATCAAATTCTTAACTCTTAAGAATATGTGTCATTATACCCATTAATTCAATGGATGATTCATGGACACTTTGAATTCATATATGAATGAAAAAAATCTAATTTTATTATATCAAAAGTTAATATTACAAAATATTTCCTAAAAAGTTTTATAAGTATCAGCTAATCTGGTTTCTAGGGTATATATCTAATAACTATCTTGGAAAGTATGTTCATGGAGGAGCTCAGCTCAATGCCCAAAATTCTAGCCAGCAACTAACTCAAGTCAAGATTGATAACCGGTCGACTGAAGGGCAAGTCAGCATGATCTCTTGGAGGGTAGAGCATTCTTCAAAGAGGCTGAGAGGGAAGGGAGGAGAAGAAAATATAATCACTTTTTTTGACATGGACTTAGTTAGGGTCTACAACACTAATAATGATACTGCCATCATGTCCATGATGATAGCAAAATATGATATAAAAATAATCTTAGTTGATAGTGGTAATTTGGTCGATGTTCTTTTTTATGATACTTTTATTTAGATAAACTTTTCTCTGGACCACTTGAAACTAGTTTATGTACCTTTAATCGACTTTACTTGGAACTCAATCGGGATTGAAGGAGATATCATTCTTTTAGTTGTAGTAGAAACTCTATCTCGGCAGAGCACCATCCTCATGACATTCACAATAGTCTATTTACCTTTGGCATACAATGCCATTCTTAGGTGATTAGGATTGAACCAATTAGATGCTGTCATTTCAACTAAATACCTTTTTGTCTATTTTTCAATGAGAAATAGAGTCGATGAGATGTGCAAAGACTAATAGTTAGCCTGACAGTGCTTCCTAATGGCACCTAAGATACAAAAGATAAGAGAAGTATCGACTACCAAGCAGCTGGACTAGAGAGAGCCAAAGAAAAAAGGCGAATTGGCTGAATAGCTACTCTCCTTTCCACTAAGGGATGATCCAGTGAAGTCTATTCAAGTCGAAGCTCTTTTAATAAAGAAGGTAAAGAACTGTCAACTTAACTTTCTATGGATTAATTATGATATCTTTGCTTAGTCGATGTCAGACATACTGGGGATCTCTTTAGATATAATCACTCATAAACTAAATGTTGATCCCATGTACAAACCAATCCAAAAGAAGAAGAGTTTTACCCTAAAAGGTAAAAAGCCATCAACAAAAAGTCGACAAACTCAATGTTGGATTCATCTGAGAAGCCTACTACCCCAACTGGCTAACCAACATCATCATGGTCAGGAAAGCTAGTGAGAAGTGAAGAATTTGCATCAACTACACCAATATCAATATGGCATATCCAAAGGATAGTTTTCCACTACCGAAGATTGACCAACTAGTTGATGCAATATCCAGACATAAGCTACTCAGCTTTATGGACACATTTTTAGATATTAGGATAGCTCTCGAGGATGAGGAGAATACTACTTTCATAACCAATAAAGATTTTTATTGCTATAAAGTAATGCTTTTCAATTTAAAAAATATAGGAACCACTTATCAATGGCTAGTTAATATGGTCTTCATGGACCAAATCAATCAAAACATGGAGGTCTACATCGATGACATGCTTATCAAGAGTTTCAAAGAAGCTGATCACATTATGGACCTGGAAGAAGCCTTCAACAATCTTTACCATCACCGAATGAAATTAAACTCAAGTAAACATGCATTTGGTATTATAACTAGCAAGTTTCTCGAATTCATGGTCATTAAGTGAGATATCTAGGCGAACCCAAAAAAGTTCAGATGATTCTTGGTATACGGCATCTGACCTCCAGGAAGGAAGTACAGTAATTGATCGGGTGGCTTGCAACACTTAGTCGATTCATCTCCTGATCAGCTAAACATTATCACCCTTCTTCAAGGTCCTGCACTGAATGCACAACTTCACTTGGATGAAGGAATGTCGACTAGTTTTCGAGGAGTTGAAGAAGTTTTTCTCATCTCCACCCCTATTGTCCAAGCCTAAAATTAGAAAGGAGCTCTACCTATACCTTGTGGCATCTCCAAAGGCAGTCAACTTTATACTTCTTCAGGTGGATGACAAAGGAGCCCAAAATCCAATCTACTATACTAGCAGAGTGCTCCATGTGTAGAAACCAGGTACTCCAAATCTGAAAAGATTATTTTTGTACTAATATTCTTTGTGTAGCATCTCAGGTTCTACTTTTAAGCTCACTCAATAGTCATCCTCTCCAATCAACCACTCAAGACTATCTTACATTGGTCTGACATCTTTGAAAGATTGGCAAAATAGATGATCAAGCTTAACAGGTTCAACATGTCTTATTGTCCAAGGTCATCCATGAAGGTGCAAGTCTTAGCCAACTTTCTAGTCAAGTGCACATGGTCGGATAACAAGTTAAGGAAGCACCTACCGACCTACCTGTTGAGTAGCCTGACTCAGAAATGACTTAGATCTTACATGTAGATGGTGCTTCGAATTCTTAAGAAAGCAGAGCTAGACTTATTCTAACAAACTCAAAAGGGATGGTCTTTAAGTACACCCTGCACTTCTTATTCAAGCGACCAACAACCAATCTAGTATAAAGCTCTACTAGCTAGATTGAAGCTAGCAAAGGAACACAGGATAAAGCACCTAAGGGTCTTCCCTAACTCATAGCTTCTAGCTAGCTAAGTCACTGATGAGCATGAAGCTTAGGACCTAATGATGGTCAAGTACCTTGATAGAGTGTGGACCTTCATATCGGCACTCTAATACTTTGGCATATCCCACATCCCCCAATGTAAAAATGCCCGGATAGACACACTCTCTTGGCTCATGACTTTAGTGGATAACTTCCTTGGGTAAACATACACTGAGTATCTGGAACTTCCTAACATCAGTGAAATAGAGAAAGTCCAACAGGTCATCTAAGAGCTGAGTTGGATGATCCATTCATCAAGTCTCTGACCGAAGGCATCCTACTTGGTGATCCCAAAGAAGCAAGATTGAAGTGGAGAGTTTCTTGGTTCGTGCTGCTAGATGGACAGCTCTACAAGAAGTTTTTCTCATTCCCTCTACTTAAATGTCTGAGACCTACTGAAGTCAACTATGTCCTTCAGGAGATGCACAAAAGCATTTGCAAAAACCATCTATGGTGTAGGTCCCTAGCCTACAAAGCATTAAAGAAGGGATACTACTAGCTCATCATGCGGGAAAACATAATAGAGCTTATCTAGAAGTGCAACTGAAACCAACAGCATGCCACATTCAGTGGTAGCCGGCCACTCAGCTGACCCAACTCTCCTTTCCTTGGCCATTTATCCAATGAGGAATGGACATACTCAATCCATTTCTTCTAGCATCCAATCAATAAAATTCTTTCTTATTGGTATCAACTACTTCACTAAATGGGTGGAGGCAAAATCCTTGGCACACGTTATTGAGGACAAGGTCAAAATTTTTTTTTTTGGAAATTGATCATCTGTCAATTTAGACTTCCTCATACTATCATCACCGATAATGATCAATAGTTCAATAACTTGACATTCAAAGACTTCTACATTGAGCTTCACATTTAGTACTAGTTTATATATGTTGATCATTCTTAGTCAAATGGAAAGCAGAGGTGATGAATTAGATAATTCTTCAAGGGCCCAGGGCTAGATTGGATCAAGCCAAAGGCAGGTGGGCCGAGGAGTTACCTAGTATGATATGGGCATATCATAGACTCCTTGGACTTCAATGAACGAGACTCCTTTCAACTTGGTCTTCGATATCAAAGTAGTGATCCCAGTCGAAATTGGACTCCCGACCATGCAAATTGAGTGATTCAACGAGTCAAGTAAATTGGAAAGACTAAAAAAAATCTTGACCTGCTAGAGGAGACTCAAGGCCAAGCCTACGTTCGGATGGCTACATATTGATAACTAGTTGCTTGGTACTAAACTCCCGAGTAAGGATAAAAGCTTTCCTTCATGGAGACCTGTACTGCACCACATGGAAGTTTTCAAACTAGCCGAGCAAAAGTTTTCAAACTAGCTGAGCAAGGTAAGTTATCTCCAAACTAAAAAGGATCTTATCGAATTGTAGAGGCCTTGGATCGAGGAGCCTACTGAATCGAAGACCTTGACAGAACACTAATTCCTAAGACATGGAATGCTGAAAATCTTTGAATATACTATCAATGATATCTTCATTCTCTTTGGTAATACAAAAGAAACTTTTTTTAATGGAGTTCTTAAGTCTCACTCTACTTATTCAGCACTCGATCTATCAGCCTCAAAATCCGATCGATTAACACTTAGTCATAGTAAAGATAGGTGAGTTTCCACATCACAGTCTCCTATCTGGCCGATTAACATTCGATCACATTAAAGATAGCCAAGCTTCCATAACACTATCTCCTATCTTGCTGATTAATACCCGATCAAAATAAAGATGGATGAGTTTTTACACCGCCATCTTCTATCCAATCGATTAACACCCGGTCGTAGTAAACATAGATGAGCTTCTGCGCCACCATCTCTTATCCTGCCAATTAACACCCAGTCATAGTAAAGATTAGCAAGCTTCCATGCCACCTTCTCTTATCTAGCGAATTAATATCTAGTCGCAATAAAGATGGGCGAGCTTTCATGCTACTATATCTTATCTAGCCAATTAGTGCCCGGTCACCGATGAAGATGGCTATGTTTTTATATCTCTATCTTAACTAGTAGGCTTCTAAAACCCCTCGATCTATTAACATCTGATCGACTATAAAGATGGTCACAATCCCACCTCCATTTAGAGCTGTCAAGGGTTGGGTCCGGACCTGAGACCCGCGGGTATTTACCCAATAGGTCCGGGTCTGGGTCTAAATCTGGACCCATATATCCGGACCCGGATCCGGACCCGATTCGTCATAATTAAATGGATCCGGGTATGGATATGTAATATCCAGATCTGGCAGACCCGAGACCCAATAATATAAAATAATATTATATATTTATATATTTATATATATTTATATTATTAGAGACCATCAGATCATGATCCAACGGTTTGAAATCACAGGTTGCTTTTACTATAAAAGCCCTCCTCCATCGTGCCCTAACATTTTTCCCTTCCACCGAATCCCCAAATACCCCCTCGATGGCCGACCCCTCGATGCCTTCCTCCCTTGATGGTCGACCCCTCGATGACCGACACAGTCCCTTGCTAACCGCTCTGCTGCTCAGACATCGGCCTCCTCCTAACCCTCCGGCAATCCGGCTCTCCCTTCCTCAATTCCAAGCCAGCGAGCCCCGCTGTCCATCGACATCATCCCTCGTTGCTCGCTAGCCACTTTGCTACTTCGACAATCGACCTTTGCCTATCCCTTCGGAAATTCGGCTCTCCCTTCCTCAGCTTCGAGCCCCGCTGACCACCGACATCGTCCCTTGCTAGCCACTCTGCTGCTCCAAAATTGGCCTTCGCCTACCCTCCGGCAGTCCGGCTCTCCCTTCCTCAGCTCCGAGCCCCTTCGGCAGTCTGGATCTGAGCCCCACCGGTCGTGCTACCTTGGCATCAACCCCTCGCAGCTCGAATGCTCGACATCGAACCCCCGTAGCTACCTTTCTTGGATCTGAGCTCCACTGGCCACCAGCATCGTCGATCGTCCCCCATCGGTTATCGCTACCCCTGTCCCGATTCCACTCTTACAAGCCCATTGTAGTTCTTTCCATTCAGGTTCGGGTCTAGATATCCGGGATCCATTCGGATCCAGGTTTGGTACTTTAAAATTAGATCCATTGGGTATTCGGGTCTGGATCCGAGTCCAGTAGCTAAGATCGGGTTTGGATCTAGATATCTAGGTTCCGACCCAAACCCGACCTGCTGACAGCTCTACCTCCATCACTTCTTTTTGGTTGTTTAGCAACTGGCTGACAAAGAAGAATGATGACCAACTTCCCACAATCAAATTCTAGTTCATCCAATCTTATTCGAGTAACTTCCTTCATCCAGGTAACTCTCATCTTATTTGAATAATTCCCTTCATCCAAGTAACTCTTATCTTATTTAGCAAACTTCCTTCATCCGGGTAACTCCCATCTTATTCGAATAACTCCCTTCATCGGGTAACTCTCATCCTATTCAGATAACTCCCTTCATATGGGTAACTCCCATTCTATTCGGGTAACTCCTTTCATCCGAGTAACTCCCATTTTATTCGGATAACTCTTTTTGTTCAGATAACTTCCATCTTATTTTGGTTTTACCCCATTTGGGCTCCATCCCATTGTTATTCGAGTTTTACCCCACTCGGGTTCATTCCCATCTCTTTTAGGTTTTATCCTATTCAGGTTCATTCCCATCTAACCCAGGTCTCAACCCATCCGCATTCACTCCAATTTTAGACCACTTTTCGTTATCCAGGTTTTACTCCTCCCGATTACTCTGCAATTGGTTGATAGGCAACCATTGACTTTTTATGGTCGAGTTCCTAGTAAATGTTGACTAAGGCCACTTGTCCTAAGGAAAGCATCAACACATTCAAATAGTCTCCAACTTTCCACAACTAGAAGAAAATTCTTTAGGTCCAATGCTTGAAATTTTTACTCATGATGAAGCGGGTTTTCTACTCAGCTGGAGTCACTCCCGAATAAGGTAGTTAGGCAAAAATTCATTCAAACGTGAAGATATCAAGACATATATTCAATGCATGAAGGCATTCATTGAAATGGAAATATAATATTTCATTGAAGTCAAAGTTTTTACAAAAATTGGCCCAAAGGCCCAAAGCAGAGATACGAGGAAGAAAGGAAAAAGTCCTAAGGATCTATGGTGATGGTGGTAGTAGGGTCCACCATGATGACTTCGAGCTCAGCAGTCCCTTCTTCTTCCTCCCTGTCTTCCTCTCTGGGGGCAACTCCTTCATCAACAATATTACTCAGGTCCAACCGAGGGTAGGCCTGAGCAACTCAGGGCTTGCAGTCTTAGAAGCTGATTGTGTAAGGTTCAACTCTGGTTTTAGTTATGTCCTCCTCGAAGGCCTTTGAGTTCTTATATTCCTCCACTGCCCAAGTGGCAGCAAAAGTAGCTGCAGCTTCAGCAGCTTAGGCCTTCTCTTTAGTAGCCCAAAGGAGACCTTCAACTTGGGCTAGCTAAGCTTCCACCTTGACTAGTCGAGTTTGCCTCTTGGCCAGCAACTGGTCCTTCTCGGCTGCTCGAGCCTCCTATTCCTGAGTAGCTACCTTAGTTGACTTCTTAAGGCATCCAGTTTGTCCTTTAGCTTCTACTCCTTATATCGGGCTGCATCCAATAGTCGGTCGCAGCCCACCACATTCGACTCCTCTTGTAGTTTGGTAGTTAATGAGCGATGGAACTCCACGAAAGAGTTAAGCCTTCCCTGGATGGCCGTAGCATTGTGAAGAAGAAGAAGCTGCACAAGAAGCAAGAACCAAATAAATTAGTCAGAGGCAAGTTGCTTAGCAAATGAAGGAGGATAGCATAGTAGGAGTACTTACACTAATTATAACCGGGAAGAGACTGGCCATAGTCTCCTCCATTGACTTGTCTTTCTGTTCCTCTACATCTCAAGGGAGGAGCAGAATCTTCAACAACTCCCAAGCAGTGTGGGAGTCATGAAGGGTGGAGTTAAGTCATCCAGAAGACTACCTTCCTAGTGAACTCATCGCCAATCTGGGTACCATTGAATCGGACAGCCGATTTCTCCTGAGTTAGGGAAGGCCTTCTTTCAGATGGACCAGCCTTGAAGATTGGGGGTGCTAGTGGAGTAGCCAAAGTCGGGGCCACCACCACATTCTAGATGATGGCTGAATGCACTGAAGACTGCACCTTGGAGTTGGAGGAGCAGCAACGGGGAGGGTCGATTTCACCTACCTTGGATAGCCTATTTCACGTGAGTACGAGAAGGCTTTCTTTCAGATGGACCAGCCCTGAAGATTGGGGGAGCTAGTGGAGCAGCCAAAGTCATGGCCACCATCGCATTCTAGATGATGGCCGAATGCCTTGAAGACTGCACCCTAGAGCTGGAGGAGCAGCAACAACCTCTACCTCATCATCACCTTGATCAATCAGAGTGTTGCTTGAGGCGGCAGCCCTCAATGTAGAGTCCCTCGGATGGGATGGTGGAACCCTTGTAGTAGTGAAGGGGGCTCTGAGTGAGGGAGCCAAGCAATACCGCTTCCTTATAGCTTATTTCTTGCCTTGGGAGGCCCCCCTCTTCTTCATGGCCTCTCGGAGCTTCTCTTTAGAGACTTGCTTCATGCCTATGAAACGAGTAAGATGGTCAACCAAAGATTCAAGTAAAACCAACTTGAAGAAGAGTCCATGTCTGAGAAAGACTTACCAGGGGAGATACTCAGACTCAACCTAGGGTCACACAGATTTTTCTTGGTTAAAATTTGGGGGAGGGAAGGCAACTTCTCATTACATAGCTTATGGAAATCTATCTTATCCTCTAGAAGGATTCGATCATTCTTGTTCGGGTTTGTATACAGCTCCACCCAGTCTAGTTCTTCTCCTAGGATTGGTTAGAAGATACAAAGAAAAACCTTCCCTTCCAGTCATGGATGGCAGAAGGAAGGCTAAAAATAAAGGCTCTTCCATGTCACAAGCATATAAACCACTAGCTCAGAACCTTGGGATGCCTCTTGATCATAAAAAGGTCTTGGAACAAAGATAGCTGAAGCTAGATACCAAAAAAGTGACAAAAGATGACAAAGATATAAAGATTCGGAAAGAGTTCGGTGTCAACTAAGCTAGGACCACTTGGTAAAAGTCAAGGATGTTCATTAGAAAGGGATGGATAGGAAATTGAAGGCTTAAACTGAAGGCTTGCATGCAAAAACTCCTCATACACGACCACTCGATCAGGTAGACAGGAGGTTACTCGGTCCTTTGGCCCAAGATCATGGAGATAATAAGTACTTGGAATGGGTAACTTATCATATAAGGTGAGGACCTCAATTTTGGTTATAGTCGGAACCTTAGCCATCGGACCACCCGAGACAACTCCCTGACCAATAAGGCGTACAACCCTAATAGGACTCATCGGACGAGGATTTGATTCCATCCTCTCCGGGCTCTCAAGACTCCTTTCAATTGAAGGAGAGTCCTGAACCAACAGGAAGCATTGCTAATTGAATGACTTTCACCCTCTTTGATTGATATCTTCCAGTAAAAAGAAGGGGGACCAAGAAAATAGAAAAGACAAGAGAGTGCCGAAGGGATACCTTCATCCTAAAGCAAGATGAAGGTAGGAAGAAAAGTTTTTAATGAAGACCCTACGAGAAGACTTCAGTGAAGAGAAACAAGGAAGAGACTCTCTATGAAGTCCTGCGGAGAATAACTTTGCTAAAACTGGTACCTTCTTTCTTCTTCCTTCTTCCCTCTTCTTTCTATTGCTCTTCCCTTTGCAAGCTCAAAATCTTTGCACACTCGAAAACCCTACAACAGTGGCAGGAGGGGCCCTATTTATTAGTGGCCTAGATGGTAGAGATCAGAGCCTCAATCTCGCTAACACCATTGGATCCCGACATGCAGCCCACTCCAAGGAGGGTAATGCTACACTGCTTCAGGTTTCATCTTGATTGATTGACCCTTAGCCCCACCTTCCACGCATTATTAAAACTCATAGCTATCAAGATATGTGGCATGCTCTCATTGGTTGAGGAGGATTAGGTGAATCATTGACTATGCCAAGAGTTTTGGTGTAGTACTTTCAAGCCCTGCACTAATGATTTCTCTCTTCCACATTCGAGATGATAATTTTTGAGAAGCCAATCAATGCCAATAAGATGGAAGGATCTACCCAACTCTCGAGGCCATAGAAGTACTTACTCCCTTCGCCCAGAAGTTACAAAATTACTAGGTATACTCTAAACTCGGGAGTAGGGGACATCTATTATAGCAATTGCCTACTCGGCCTCGAGGTGCCAATCGGATCATCGACTAAGGTTAAGCCATCAGCCGGACAACCAAGGAGCAACCACATCACCAACTAGTAAGGAGGTGATAATCAGAGCACCAAGCAGGAAGAAGACGGCTACTAACTACTTGACGAATAGCTAACTAAATAGAGGCCATCTGAGTCAATTGCTATGCCAACTAACTCTAGCTCCAACACCTTGCACCGAGAGACTACATATGGTTGGACCCAATTGACTTTCCTTCGTACACATCCCATTGGGTGCCTACTTGAATTTGACTAACTCCAAGCTTAGTCGGCCGTATGTAAGGAGACTCACTCAGGGCTGACCAAGTCTAAACTTAGTTGGCATGCTATAAGATGATGTCATGGTTCCCTCTCTCTCAGCAAGGCTACCTTTCTCACTCAGCATTAGACAGTCAACCTAGATACTTGGGATAGCAACATTTGAGTAAGTGACAACAATTGTCCCGGCTATCTCAGCAATCCCAACCATCCCAGATGTCCCAGCAATGATCATGGCTAATGGAATCATGGCAGACAACATTTGATAGAGGCAAAATCCTAATATAATTAACTATTTCAATTAAAAAGATGCCAACAAAGAAGATTCTAGGAAACAAGATCCAAACAACTTATCAGAATCTATTGCACTTGTCAAAGAGTGCGCCACCTCCCTAACGGCATCCCGTTACACCATGTAATGCTATAAATCAGTAAGAGGGGACCCTCGACAAGGTACGCTTCCATACTACCACTCTTACGCTCGCACAGTCACCATTTTGGCTCTTAACTCTAGTAGTTGTAGCCCATTTTATTCTATTTGTTGAATTGAGTGTTAACGTTGGAGGGTCCTCCACTGGAAATCCCGGTCCAGGGGCTTTTTACAGTGAAGCAACCAGGAGTGGCTTCTCGTAGCAGAGCAACCAAAAGCGGCTTCCCATCATTGTCGAATAAGACTGGAGGGCCCTTAGGCGCTACCGCAGTTTGCCGGAAAGTGATCTGTCAGCAACAATTAGATTGGTTGGAATTTTATTCGGGTGCATGCATATGAATTTTTGTTTTATAAAATTAAAGATATAATAGAATGAAATATATAAGATTTTAGGTAAAAAAATATTTTTATTTTTTATTTATTTGTCATGCTATGCTGGGTTGAGTCAGGTTTTAAGGGTCAGATTCATGTTAAGTTTAAAATTAATCCTATACTCAAATTAACTTTGTAAAGCTTGGCCAACCTGAATCAACAAGCAAGTTAATTAAGATAGTCGGATCAAGGTTGAGCTCGGAAGAAGTTGAATGCCCTCCCTTCCAAGCTTATCGATCCTTTTAGAACAAAAGCTCTCAATTATCCATTTGGTTTCATAATCTTACAATGACGCTTGATTTTTCTTAAGATGAACTGAGGGCTATTATCTTACTTTCTTGCCCTTGGACTTAATGTTTTTTTTTTTTTTTTTTGGATAAAAAAAAGGAAATGGGGGAATAAATTTTCGTCATAGATATCCTCACTGGGCCCCGCCCTGCCAGACCATGTTCGATGCGGGCCGCATTTTTCGCTCACCCTCTCCATCCGAAGGTGAGTACGTCAGCTTGATCCTACTAAAATGGTAGAGTAGAATGCTCCCCCTTTTTTTTTTTTTGATAAAAAAAAGGAAAGGGACTTAATGTTTCTTTGAACCTGCTATGTATAATATCCATTCCAATTACGAGTACGAGCTAGTTTATTTGTGATTTGGTGGAACTAGATAACCGTACGTACCTTAATTTATTGTGTTTCAATGTATTCAGGCCTAAGTTGGTTTTGCAGAAATGTTTCACCTCATGATTTAATTTATGGTATGAAAGTCATAACATTTAACAACTTTATCATTGCCTTCAATCAAGGTTTATCAAGTTGGAAGAATTAAGTATTTTGGAATTGGAGGTCACTACTAAAGTTTACAAGACTCCTCCGTATGTTTATAATCGATACTATTAAAGGATGATAAGGTGGTGTTGTTAGAGATATTACAAGAGGTAATTAAGTACTTGTTATGAACTTTTTATCTTGCTTTGAAGTCTCCGATGCCTATCCTTGTCATGACCCTCCGTGAAGGTGGACATCCATGGTTGGGATGGTCAGCTTGGATCGCAAAGACCAATACCGTCTTGAACCTAAAACTTTGGTCATGATCGATGTTTACAATTTGGTTATTCAAATGTAGCTCCAACAAATGTCCTCTTTTTTTTTTTTTTTTTACATGATCATGAAAATAATACATTTCTAATTCAATATGCTTCATCTGTGCTTGAAAGATATGGTTGCTAATTAAATATGCAGGCACCACATTGTTGTAGGACAAGCTTGAAGTTTAAGTCCAATTTCTTGTAAGATAAATGCAGGCTATCAAACATCAGAAATTGTGGAAGATAAAGGTCTGTATTGCTTTCTAGCAGATCAACATATATAATTTTACAACGAATAAAAATAGCACATTATGTTATATATCAACAATTATAAGGATCTCCAGCCCAATGAGTATTTGATCATGCAAATAAACAGGAAATATTAGATTGTCGAATGTGCAAACCATAACGATCAATAGCACCCTATATATATATATGATATGTTTTGCTGCTTTATAATGAGTTGTGTTGCTGCGCTAACCCCTGGACCGGGCTTGCTTCGCTGCGGTGGAGAGCTCCCTTGTCGGACAACCTGCAAAAGGTCCCCTGGGCGCCGGAGGTGCTCCAGCAGGGGACACTCCGATGCTTAAGTTAGCGAGGGATCTGGAGCAACAGAATGGAAAGAATCAAAGAAAAGCATAGAGTGGAAGAGAAAGAACCTCCCTCCTCGTGGAGGTCCCCTGAGCACCTTTTATAGGCATGAGATGCTGCCAAAATTCGTTAGAGGGTGGAGATGAAATCCTGGATTTGCCCGTGGGAGGATTAAAGAGATGGCCAGATGGCGTGGGGTCGTGGCCACGTCATGGAATCCGTTGCAACAGAATTCTGGTACCAGCTGGAGGGAATCTTTTGGAATCCCAGGCATTCTCCCAAACGTGGATCATGTTGGTGGGCCTCTTGGTTGGTCGGCCACTTGGTTGGTTGGCTTCTAGTAGGTCGGCTACCGATAGATCAACCGACCTTCAGGTAGGCCCTAGAATAGCCAGCCCAATAATCAACCGGCTCATTGAACCTTCAGTGGGGAATGTATCTGGATTTCCGTGGAAACCGACCAGCGGGGCTTCAATCCGCCTGAACTGGCCAAATGCCTAGTCCGGCTCAATCTCGAGTCCGACCGGGCATGTATAACAGTTGCCCCCTGCTGCTGAGCTTTGAGGAGGCATGTGACCTCGAAGTGCAGCAGCATGATTCTCGGTGCAGATCGCGCCTGTACGGGCCTGATTCGGAATCATCGCGACGGGTTGCTTCAAATCTTCCCATGATCAGCCTCTTGGGTAGATGTCGACCGCTCGTTGGGGGGCCGAGAGTCGCAATTATGGCAGAAGGATGTCATTATGAATGTCAGGCGTGCAGAGGTGCTGGCAAAAATGAGGAGATGCACCGTGCCAGGTGGCAGCATCCGGGTGGTCAGCTTCAACTTCCAAACGGCTTCCTTACCATTGGTTCGCCTTTTACACGGATCGCCGCCTGCCATCAACCCGTCGCTTCAGTTTCGGGGAACGTGGATGGACGCGTCTCCTGATGGGGCGGTTGAAATGCCCGCTAGGAGCGAAGCGACGCCCCTTGGAAAACTATAAAAGGAGAGGCGGTGTGCCCCACGAAGGTTTGCTGGCTATGTCTATACTCTGCGAGAGAGCTCCTCCTTCTTCCTCCGCGAGATCCGGTTCTTTCGAAGGTCGTCTTCAAGTTAGCCCCTAAGTCCTCTCCTTCCTTCTCCACTGTTAATGGCGACCACTAGTAGGGGCCCAATCCGTCGACCTAAGCAGCCGGGCCGAGCGAGATCCCATCGTCCATGACCCGAGAGCGGGTCGAGAACCTTAGAGTAGTTTACGGGATCCCTACCACTCTGCACCTCACATTGCCGGGCCAAGAGGGTAGAGTGAATAACCCATTAGGACCGGGAATGTTACCGATGTACGAGTCCCACCTCAAGGCCGGCCTAAGGTTCCCGTTGCATCCTTTCTTCGTAGAGGTCTTCCGGCACTATAGGGTAACCCCGGCACAGTTGACTCTGAATAGCATTCGGATCATCTGCTGCTTTATAGTATTATGTCATAGGGCCGGACTCGAGTTTGGGTTACCCCTCTTCGGCAACTTTTTTCTCTTGAAAAAGGACTTTAGGAGCCAGGAATGGTGGATGTTCACTCCCCGTCCTGGCCGAAAAATCCTAAAGTGTCTTCCGTTGGCCGTCTACGGGTGGAAGGCCCAGTTTTTCTTCATGAGTAGTCTTCAGCCTTGGGGGTTCGAGCCCTTGTGAAGGGACCCGTGGATGAGACTCCGAGAGGGGAGGTCGATCCTGATGGCCGACCAAGCCAGTTACAATGAACTTAATGGAGCCGGTCTGACCGCGGCTTTCGAACTGCTGGGCGAAGACCACCTTCACCGGGCAGGGATCAGCCCGCAGAGGTTTTTAGGCAAGGGCCGACACCTTTCTTATAGTTTGCCCCCCATTTTTGCCATTTTTCTGCTATTGGCTAACTCCGACCTTCTTTGCAACAAGAAAAGGGATGAGGAAGAAAGACAAAACTAAAGTTGCTCAGCAGGCGGTGCGAAAAAGGCCTGCCCCAGAGTCAGCTCCGACGTAGACGGTCGAAAGACAAAAGAAGAAGCGGGAGGAGAGACCGCCCACACCGGTCGTGGAAGTGGAGTCCGACCAGGATGACACCCCCCTCATGGAGGTACTGGTCAAGAAGGCATCCGGGATGTCCGGGGCTCCATCCGCTACCGGGGAGTCGGCCATCCCACAGGCACAGGAGCGATCGGATCTACCTGGTACAATGGCCATGCCAGCCTCTGCGCCTGTCGGTCCGAATGCAGCAGGGCCCTCAGGGGGCAAAGGAAAAGGAGTGGCTATAGAGGAGGCCGATGAGGAGGAGGCCGAAAAAGAGTCCGATGATGAGGTCCGCCCGGAGAGGTTCCAGCATTGAACGCTCTATAGCACCCCCGGAGAGCACGGAGACTGCTCAGGGGGACGATGACCGACTTCGATTGGGAGCGGTCGATTTAGAGAAACCTGAGCGATGTGGCGGTGGGCTCCTATCGCAATCTCATGAGGGTAAGGCACTCCACTTAACTTGTTCGATTCTTTGCCCCTTTTCCTTCTTCTTTTGGCTCTAACTCAGTCTCGTGTCTACAGCTCCTCCACAACATTTCTTTGATGGATGATGGTATAGGCCGAGTAATCCACTTAGCCAAAACCTTCGCCAAAAGGGTGCAGGAGCTGGAGGCCACCCAAGTTGCCATGGAGGCAACCTAGGCCGCCCTGGAAGTGTCCCTGAAATCAGCGAAGGAGAAGTCGTCGGCCACTCAAGCAGAGGCCGAATCATCGAGGGAGGCCCTAAAGAAGGCAGAGGGCCGATTGACCGACCGGGAGGCCAGCCTGAAGAAGAGAAAGGCAAAAGTGGCCTCCCTCACACGCAGGTTGTAAGAGGAGGATGGTCGATTTTCAGAGGCCGACAAAAGAGCCTAGGCCGAAAAGGCCATGGTGGTGCAGCTGGCGGCCCAACTTGAGGAGGTCAAGGAGCAAGCCACGAGGCAGGTCCGGGATGCAGTAGCAACATACAAGGACTCCTCCGCCTTCGACGAGGAGGTCGAAGAGGCAGCGTCGGACTTTTATCGGGAGGGCTACGACGACTGCATGAAGAAGGTGGCCCTCCTTTTCCCGGAGCTGGACCTGTCGGGTGCAGAGCTGAAAGGGCCTGCGGAGGAGGGAGAGCCCCAAGGAGAAGGGGAGGCGGAGGAGTGCAGGGTCGAAGTAAAGATAGCAGGCATCCCAATCGAGTCTTCTACTGCTGCAGTCCCAGCTATCCCTCTGGTTGTAGCGGACGGGGCCGAAGTTGAGGCCCCAATGCGCCTTCCGTGGGTCTAACCTAAGGGGTTTGTAAAGGTCCGACCCACCTTTTGTAAGTGCCCATTTTTGAATGTAATGAAAAATCTCACCCTTGTTCTATATACGTATGTGTTGGGTTTGATGCTCACTCAAGATTTTTCTAAGTCTTGTTAGTCGGCTTCTCCGTGCCATAAGTTACTTCCCTTTTCTTTCAGAATTTTTCAAGTGATTCCGGTCGGCTTTTCTGAAGTCCAAAGCAGGAAGGTTGGCAACTGGTTTAGTCTGAACTCATGAACCAGGAGGTTCGCTCCTGGATTGCTTCGTCAGGTGAGTCAGATTTGCCATCTGTTCACCGCGTGATCCCACGTGGGCCATGCACGGCGATTGTTGACCGGAGTCGAACTTTTGGAATGGGCCGCCCTAAGGCCTCTGCCGACCGGAGTCGGACTTTCGGAGTTGGCTGCCCTAGGGCCTCTGCCGACCGGAGTCGGTCTTTCGGAGTGGGCCGCCCTAGGGCCTCTGCCGACCGGAATCGGTCTTTCAGAGTGGGCCGCCTAGGGCCTCTGCCATCGGAGTTGGACTTTTGGAGTGGGCCGCCCTAGGGCCTTTGTTGACCGGAGTTGGACTTTCGGAGTGGGCCGCTCTAGGGCCTCTGCCGACCGGAGTCGAACTTTTAGAGTGGGCCACCCTAGGGCCTCTGCCGACCGGAGTCGGTCTTTCGGAGTGGGCCGCCCTAGGGCCTCTACCGATCGGAGTCGGACTTTCAGAGTGAGCCGCCCTAGGACCTCTGCCGACTGGAGTCGGACTTTCGGAGTGGGCCGCCCTAGGGCCTCTGCCGATCGGAGTCGGACTTTCGGAGTAGGCCGCCCTAGGGCCTCTGCCGACCGGAGTCGGACTTTCGAAGCGAGCATGAAGGAAACCATAGACTTTATTGATAGTACTTGCGATGATTATCTACATTCCACGGGCATGATATTTGCTACCCGTCCAACTGCTCAAGCCGGTATGTCCGGGGCCAGATTACTTCACTAACTCGATAGGTACCCTCCCAATTAGGAGAAAGCTTTCCTTGCTCGGTCGGTCTTGAAATCTTCGTTTTCCGCAAGACCAAGTCCCCAACCTGGAAGGTCCATGCCTTAACCCTCAAGTTGTAATATCGAGCCATCTTCTGCCGGTAAGCTTCCATCTTCATGCTCGCTCGTAGCCTGGTCTCCTCCAGCAAATCCAGGTTGGCTCTTCGTTGCTCCGAGTTGGTCGGCTCGGTGAGGTGGTCAACCCGCAGGAATTGCAAAGAGATTTCTACGGGAATGACTGCCTCACTCCCATAAGTCAAGTTGAACGGAGTTTCTCCGATCGCCGTCCGAGCGGTGGTCCGATATGCCCATAATACGGAATAAAGTTCTTTCGCCCAGTGTCCTTTGGCTTCATTTAGCCGAGTTTTTAACCCATGCAAGATCGTCCGGTTGGTGACCTCAGCTTCTCCATTAGATTGCGTGTGGCCGACCGAAGTGAGCCGATGAGAAATATGGTACTGTTGGCAAAAATCTCGAAACCTTGAGTTGTCAAATTGCCTTCCATTATCTGTGATGATCGTCCGTGGGATACCGAATATGAAGATAATGCAATTTCGGACAAAATTCTCCACCTTGGCTTCGGTTATCTGCGCCACTACTTCTGCCTCCACCCACTTGGTGAAGTAATCAATGGCCACAAGGAGGAATTTTCGCTGGCCAGACGCTGGGGAAAAGGGTCCTAGGATGTCCATGACCCACTGGGCAAACGGCCACGGCACTACAAGTGGGGTCAGCTGACTGGCAGGCCTCCTCTGGATCCCCGAGTTCCTTTTACAGGCGCCACACTTCTGCACGAAGTCTGACGCGTCCTTCTGAATTGTGGACCAGTAATATCCCTGCCGGATAATTTTGTAGGCCAGAGATCTTCCTCCAAGGTAGTCACCGCAAATGCCTTCATGGACTTCCCTGAGTGCATAGTCTGCATCGGTCAGTCCCAAGCACTTCAACAATGGCTGTGAGAACGACCGCTTGTAGAGGATTCCATCAAGGACAACGTATTTGGAAGCCATGGAGCGTACACGCTTGGCTCTGACCGGGTCATCCGGAAGGGCACCCTGGGTTAAGTAAGTACGGATCGGGTCCATCCATGATTCCTCCTGCTCAACTTGATGAATGTCGATCGTCTCTTTCGCAATACTTGGACACTGCAGATGCTCCACAAAAGTCCGGTCGGAGGTGCCGACCACAGCCGAGGCTAGCCATGATAGAGCATCCACCCGGGAGTTCTGCAGCCGAGGGATGTGGAGAATCTCGAAAAACTTGAGCAAAGATGTAAAGCCTCGTACCTTGTTCAAGTACTTAGCCAGGGTAGGGTCCCTCGCTTCAAACTCATCATTCACTTGATTGACTACCAACTAGGAGTCAGAGAAGGCTCGGATTCGGTTGATACCCAACTCACCAGCTATCTTCAGCCCTGCAAGTAAAGCTTTGTACTCCGCCTGGTTGTTGGAGGCTTGAAATGCAAAGTGTAGGGCATACTCTAAACATTGTCCGTTGGGGTCAGCTAAGATCAGGCCTGCCCCGCATCCGGCGAGGTTGAAAGCTCCGTCTACGTGGAGAGTCCAGGTGGGCTCGGGTCCTCCTGCTGGATCGATCCCGGGTATTTCGACAATTGAAGGGGTGGCTTCCGGCCCCCAAGTGCACTCTGCAATAAAATTAGCATTTACTTGGGCCTTCAGGGCCGACCGGGATTGAAAGGAGATGTCGAACTCGCCCAGCCTGACAGCCCACTTAGCGAGCCGTCCAGAGGTGTCCGGACTCCGAAGGATCGCCTTGAGGGGCTGGTCAGTCAGCACGACGATCGGGTGCGCCTGGAAATAAGGCCTGATGTGCTTTGCCACCGTGACCAACGAATAAACTAGCTTTTGGACCTTAGGGTACCTTGTCTTGGTGTCATGGAGGACTTTACTGATATAATAGACAGGTTTTTGCTGGCTGTCTTCCCCCATCCGCATGAGAACTGCACTAATGGCTTTGTCAGAGGCCGCCAGGTATAGGTACAACACCTCCCCTTCCAAGGGCTTGGCCAGCAGGGGAGGATTCTTCAAATAATCCTTCAAGACTTCGAAAGCAGACCGGCACTCATCGATCCACTGAAAACGGTCCGACCGATGTAAAGTTCTGAAAAAGGATAAAGACTTCTCAACCGACTGAGAAATGAAACGGCTGAGAGAAGCAATACGACCTATGAGCTCTTGCACTTGCTGGTCGGATGTGACATGTCCATGATGCCTTGATTTTCTCAGGCTTGACTTGAATCCCCCTTTGGGTGACCAGGAAACCGAGGAATTTCCCTGAGGTCACCCCAAAGATGCACTTGGCAGGGTTTAACTTCATCCAATGATGTCTCAGTGCGTCGAAGGATTCCTGCAGGTCTCTGATGTGGTCGGCCCTCCGGAGGCTCTTAACAATCATGTTATCAACGTAAGCCTCCATATTTCTTCCAAGTTGCCCTTCAAAGACTCGGTTGATCAGCCGTTGGAAGGTAGCATCTGCATTATTCAGGTCGAAAGGCATCATCCTGTAACAATATAACCCCTTGTCCATGATGAAGGCCATCTTCTCCTCGTCTTCGGGGTGCATCCTGATCTGGTTGTACCCCGAGAACGCGTCCATGAAGCTCAATAGCTGGTGACCAGCTGTGGCATCCACCAGCTGGTCAATCTTTTGGTAGGGGGAAGCTGTCCTTTGGCCAAGCTTTGTTGAAGTCCGTATGGTCCACACAGATCCTCCACTTCCCACTGGCCTTCTTTACCATAACAACATTGGCAACCCACTCTGGATAGTGGGATTCCCTAACAAACCCAGCGTCAAGAAGTTTTTCACCTCTTCTTCAATGGCCCTTTTCCTTTCGATGGCAAAGCTTCTTTTCTTTTACCGAACAGGCCTATACGTCGGATAGACCTTGAGTTGGTGAGTAACGACATCCGACGGGATGCCTGGCATGTCCAAGGCCGACTAGGCAAAGACATCAGCGTTGCTTCTTAAGAACCCTATCAGCTCCTACTGGGCCTCTTCGCTTAATGTACTCCCAATTTGAAACACTTTAGTAGGATCATCCTCTCTGAGTGGAACAAACACCACCTTTTCGATTGGCTGACCATAGTCATTAGCCTCATCCCTGGGACCCAGTTGTTCGAGTGTGGGGCTCCCTTCCAGCTATCTGTCATGAATGGCCAAACATTGCCTGGCCATCCTGCGATCTCCCATCAGTTCCCCAACCTCGTTACGAGTTGGGAACTTTGCCAGTAAGTGGTAAGTGGATACGATGGCACGGAACTTGTTAAGGGCCGGCCGGCCCAGGATGGCATTGTACGCCGAGGTCATCCGAACGACCACAAAGTTGACGGGAAAAGTCCGTTGGCGAGGTTCTGTCCCAAGGGTTACGGGTAAGATGATTTCTCCTTCTACACCAACGGAGTTTCCCCCAAAGCCAATGAGTGGCATCAAGGAGTCCCGTAGCCTTGACCTAAACAAATTCATCCGAATAAAGGCATCATACAGCAAAACTTCTGCACAGCTTCCATTGTCAATAAGGACACGTTTTACATCATAACTGGCAATGATTGCTGACACAACAACAGGGTCGTCCCATGGGAGATGTGGTTCCAACAAATCTTCATCAGAAAAACTGATTACACCAGAGCCTCTGGGCCTCTTCACAATATCTTGGACCCATCCATTGCCTTGGTTGGACCCTCGGTGCAACATGCCAACACCTCCGCCCGTCGGACGTTGATTGGGGAGTTCAGCCTCTTCATGTGGGTTTCTGACAGTAGAAGCTTCAGCCCGATCCCGACGGGGACGGACGTACTTGGTTAAGTACCCCCACCTGATTAAGTCTTCAATGGCATCCTTCAGTTAGATGCACTCCTCGGTGTCGTGTCCGTGGTCCCTATGGAACCGACAATACTTGCTCTTGTTTCGGGCAGCAGGGGGGCCCCTCATTGGTCGAGGCCTTTGGAAGTAAGCCTCGTTCTTGATTTCCATAAGGATTTTCTCCCTTGGGAGGGAGAGGGGCGCATAGGTTTCAAACTTCTTAAAGAGGTCTCTCGGCTTTGGGCTTCGATGCTGAGTAGGTCGGCCGTCGTCGCCAGGAGGTCGGACTACGGGAGCCTTGTCACTCCGCTTCTTAGTGGCTGATCTCCCCTCCGTTTGGCGGCGGCTTGCAGATTGCTCCTCTGCCAGGGCGTACTTGTGGGCCCTGGTCAATAGCTCAGTGTAGTCCTTTGGAAACTTTTTGTCCAGGGAGAATGTAAGCCTGGACGACCGGAGGCCTCTCTTGAAGGCGGACATTGCTACTGCCTCATTCAAGTCTGGGACTTCCATGGCCGTTGCATTGAAGCGGGCCATGTAGTCCCGGAGAGTCTCCCCCTCCTTCTGGAGTATGAGGAAGAGGCAGTCGGTGTTCTTTGGAGCTCGACTGCATGTCCTGAAATGTGACAGAAAAAGAGTCTCAAGCTAGGAAAAAGATCGGATCGTACCTGGTAGGAGGGCCACGAACCACATCCAGGCGGCCTTCTTCAGAGTGACTGGAAAAGCGATATAGTGGAGGGCGTCTGAGGCACCCTGTACCATCATATGGGCTTTGTAGGTGTCCAAATGATCCAGTGATCGGTGGTACCATCATAGGGGTCCACCCGGGGAATCTTGAAGTGTCGGGGAATGGACTCTCCCACGATCTCAGTAGAAAAAGGCGGGCGGGTGTCGTAGACCTGCCCTCCTTTGGCCTTCTGCTATTCGATGATCTCTGTCATGCGCTCCTCCATGCGCATGATCTTACTGCCGTAGTCATGCGGGTCTTCAACAGGGCGTCGACCGCCGAGGGGAGTAGAGTCGGTGAAAGATGGGAAAGCCGACCTCGCCCTTTTCCCGCTAGCGTGAGCCCCCAAAGATCTCCGGGGCTCCGGTGCTGCATAGGAGAGAGGGGGCGGCTCCTCTGACTACTGACTCCCCCTAGGAGCTGGTTGGTGGTTGATGCAGGACGCCGCGGGCGGCTGCCGTCGGTCTTTAGCCGCTTCCTGAAAATGCTGGATCCCTGAGGTAAGTATTTCGATACGGTTTACCAGCATTTGGAATTGCTGCAGCCCCAGAGTGACGGTGGGCTCGGCAGCGGTGACCATGGCGTCTTCCTCGCGGAGTGCTTCAGGCCTGTGGGGGGAGTGCCTCCCTCTAGCGAAGACACTCCATGTTCTTCCTCTCACCATGTGTAGCTTCCTTCAGTTGATCTCTCCTTTTAGAATAGGGAGCGGAATGGAGGTTCGGAGCGGCGCCCCTTCCTCTAGCGCCAATCTATTGCTGCGCTAACCCCTGGATCGGGCTTGCTTCGCTGCGGTGGAGAGATCCCTCGTCGGACAACCTGCAAAAGGTCCCCTCGGTGTCGGAGGTGCTCCGGCGGGGGACACTCCGATGCTTAAGTTAACGAGGGGTCTGGAGCAACAGAATGGAGAGAATCAAAGAAAAGCGTAGAGTGGAAGAGAAAGAACCTCCCTCCTCGTGGAGGTCCCCTGAGCACCTTTTATAGGCATGAGATGCTGCCAAAATTCGTTAGAGGGTGGAGATGAAATCCCGAATTTGCCCGTGGGAGGATTAAAGAGATGGCCAGATGGCGTGGGGTCGTGGCCACGTCGTGGAATCCGTTGCAACATAATTCTGGTACCAGCTAGAGGGAATCTTCCAGAACCCCAAGCGTTCTCCCAAACGTGGATCAAGTTGGTCGGCCTCTTGGTTGGTCGGCTTCTAGTAGGTCGGCTACCGATAGATCAGCCGACCTTCAGGTGGGCCCTAGAATAGCCAGCCCAATAATCAACCGACTCATTGAACCTTCAGTGGGGAATGCATCTAGATTTCCGTGGAAGCCGACCAGCGGGGCTTCCATCAGCCTGAACCGGCCGATTGCCTTGTCCAGCTCAATCTCGGGTCCGACCAGGCATATATAACAAGTTGAGTGTGGAGAATGCATAAACTAACAAACTTAATTATTCGTATAAATTAAATCAGGGATTGTTATTGTGAGATATTGAAGAGATCCAACCAGAGTTCTATCTACACCAAGCAGTGGAACACCATCATAAGGAGCGAGTCAAGAGGGAATAGCTTGTATGCTAAGGAAATGAAGAAGATTGCCTACGTTTATCATATTGAAAGGAGCAATCATAGCTTTGATCAGGTAATCAATATGCTAGCTATTGCTTCCAAGTGTAATGATGTCGTCCGTGTACATGAGTACTACAAACGATGGAGGATTTAATACTTCAAATGTACATGGAGGATTTAGCATGGCCGCATTGAAAACAAAGATAAATAAATGCATGTTGCCGAAGTTGTGAAATTATGCACGTAAAACATTCTTAGATTACGTTTGGTAACATGTAATCTATTTAAATTATTGATAATTTAATAAAATCTTACCATATTACTATATTTAATATCTTTTTATAGATGACAATCTATCATGTATGATATCTGGATTGTCTCTCAAGATATATTTAGAATTACTTATGGAAGGGATAGTAATTTAGATTACTATCTTTTAGATAATCTTTTGGACAATATTATCCTTCAATTCTTTATTTCTTTTATAATATAATATAATATAAAATATAATATAACATTATAATAATATAATATAATATAATAATTCTATTATAATATAGTATTATAATATATTATATAATATATGATAAACTATATAATATTATAAATATAATATTATTATAGTATATAATTTAATATAATATAATATTAATATCTTTTATTAATATAATATAATATAATAATATATTATATTATATTATATTTAAAATAATATAAAATATAATTTATATTATATTTAATATAATGTAGTATATTTATATAATATAAATATATTATATTAAATTTAATAATGTAATATATAAATTTAATATATTATTTAATATATTTAAATAATATATTAAATATATTATTTATTTAATATATTACTTTTATATTAAATTTATTTAGTATAAAAATATTTTTAAATTTATTAATTTTTAATATAAAAATATAAAATATTTAATCTTTAATATATTTTGTAATATAAAATATTATAAAAATATATTTTTATAAATAAAATATAAATTTAATTTAGAAATATTTTGAAAATTTAATTTTACCTTATGCAACATTATCTACATGCATGAAATATAATAATCTACGTTATCTATAATGTACATTGCTAGTAATTCACATTACTGGTAATTCATATTATCTTTCAGGATTGCTTGGCAATGTACCAAACGCAATCTTAAGATGGTGGATGACCTTGAAGCTTGCAAATATATGAACAAAACAAGGTGGTTGGACCATATAGGCTTCCTCGCGTAGGCAACAATTAATGCAATATATATATATATATATATATATATATATATATATATATATATATATATATATATATTAATAATGTCTAATCGCTTGATGACCAACTAAAAGGATAGAGCCATTGAAAGAGTGATTTTGATGGTCCATGGTTTAGCAACTGCACTGAATATTTCACAAAAATCTAAACCATCCCATTGATGATTTCCCTTGGCTACCATGGTGCCTTATATCTCTCAGTATATATTTCCATTTGAATTTTGCTGTCTTTTGTGCATCCATTTACAACCCACCCCATTCCCTTGGGGGGGGGGAGGGGGGGGTGGAAGAACAATAGTTCATATTCCACGTTTTAGCAAGGCATTGAATTCAACCGTCATTGTGGCTCACTCCTAAGCATCTTTGCTTGCAACATTACATGAAGTGGGCTCCCCTGGCATTGATGGCTTTAAGACCATGTAATAATGACTGGATATGTATGTTTGGTGGCAAGATAAATTTTTGGTTTGTGAGTCCTGTCGTGTAAGGTAGTCATCATAGGATGCCGATGTTGCTTAATGGCCACAATTGACTTGGAAAAATTTAATCTCAAAGGTAAAAGGTGAAAAATATATCTACCAGGATCGACAAACCTATCACTTGCCATTTGAGAGATTCGAACTCATATGATCTCCAGCAAGCCTCAGCTATGCCACCATAATAAGCATTTTGGAGAGTCCCGAAGTCTTTACACAAGCTCACGAATCTCGATGCATTTGTAGTGATTCCCAGCTTGGAGAGGATTAAAATTGTATTTGATAGACTGTAATTTATCCAGATTATCGGTAATTTAAAATTGGGCCTACCAAATAATGCTGTTTGTTATTTTTTTAAACCGATTACCATGTTGTGGTAATCTGGATTACCGCTCATATGGCAATCCAGATTATCTCAGGAAGAGGTGGCTAGAGATATGGTAATATGATATTTTTTATGTTTACAAAATTATTACGTCTCTTTTGCTTCGATGAAAACGAAACATTCCCCTCCTTCCTCTCTCTCCCCTTCCCTCACCTAACTGCATTCTTTCAATCAATTTTTTTTTTTTAAACTCTCATATTAAAGATCTTTTCATAAAATTTATAAAAGGATGAGAGAGAACTGATTTTTGATCTAGAAATATTTTAATAATATATAAATTTTAATAAATTTGACTTGGAGATATTTTAAAAATTTGAGTTTAGATTACTGATAATCTATTTATCATATCAAATATGGTAATCTATCTTACTGATAAATTAACTATGTATATCATAATTAATATTATTGACAATCTATCCGATGATAATTTAAGAAAAAGAAGAATATTGAGACCAAAGCATCTTCGGTTAAAGCTTCTCAAGTCCAAAAAAAAGACCTTTTATTGCAAGGATTTTAAGAAGAACCGGACTCCTCTGCGGCCCCGCGTTGCATCGCATACTGTAGTACACCATGACGGATCCGTATTCTTTTAAGAATTAATTAGATTTTGGCTACTTATATCAGTTGCATTCTATTGGATTTTTCATCAAACCCCATGTACTTTTGTCAAAGACTGTTTCGATGATGATTGAGTTGAAAATCCTATATGTTATATTTGTAGGATGGACTGATATAATTAATAATCAAAGAATTATAAGCTACTAGGCCTATGTTTATAAATATTCAAAAATAATTTTGAAATGGGCTGGTCTAAATTTCAAAAAGAAATAGGGCCTCAATAAATGCTTTTCATCCATAGGATTCAAGTAAGTCCACTCCTAAAATTATTTATAGGTATTTATGGATATAGATCTAGCCTAGCTTGTAATTCTTTGGTCTTGATAAGTGTACTGGTCTAATCCATGAATCTAATAGAATTTTTAACCTAATCATCTAAATAACTCCTAAAAAATAATTTGACTTATGAAGAGAAGGCTTTGTTAAAATTTTTCTGAACTTACCAATACTTTGTATTAGTGGGGAGTCCATTGGAACCCTAAATAAATTCTTGAATTATCTAGCATTGCAGAAATGATAATAGAAAAGCCTCGAGATCAGGTAAATATACTAAAAAGTCTATCAACGAAGAAATTATTACGTGCGCAGGCATGTTCGTGCATACCACACTGAGATGCACTGGTGTGGATTCTATGCATCGCACACTCATGGTCTACCATAATACATCTCGATGATTGATGGCATGTACTAGCATGATAACGTATTATTTGCATGCAATAATTTTTGTTATTAATAGTGGGAGAGTTTCTATTTATCGATGCTTTGTGTTAATCCCCAGTTTCTTGGAATTTTTCATAATTTTTAAACTATGAAAAAGTTGAAAAACCGAGAAAACTCTATCCAACTGTTCTCTCGGGAGAACATAAATAAATCCACTCAACAAATAGGGGGTTTAGGAGAATTCAAAGTTATCATACATTAATTTTTTTTTAATATATATCCTTCTAAATATATAAAATTATATTAATATACTTATAAAAATATTATTTATATATATTTTATAGTTTTTCTTTTAACATGTCTATAGGTCAAGAACATTTTAGTTATTTCAATTTTAGATCGTTAGCAACATTAGATGGCGTGTATATATGCTTTAAAAAAAAGTATACATGTATAATAAGGTTTATGGATATTAATTCAAATACTATATTTATAAGGATTTTTATTTAATTTTGAATATTTAGAAGGATATACATAAAAATAAAAATAAAAATTTTTTATAAATTTCATGACAGAAAGTCATGAACCCAAGAATCAAGGATCGTAGCTAGGTTCCCAAAATCAAACCTAGGTAAATTTTGGTTTCTATAAGATTTTTTCTTGATTTAGCTAGAGCTATAAATTGAGCAAGTTGGCCAGGTTGGGTGGAGTGCTAAACTTGGCCGGACCATTAACCCAATTCAACCTCTATATTGCCATCTTGTCACTGGGCAGGGATTTCTTTTATTCAACCCAATCCAATCCAATCTCAAAACTAAAGTTTAGTAACCCCCCCCCCCCCCCCCCCCCCCATCTAGTCTCTGGTGGGCTAAATAGGATTAAATAAATCAAACCAAGTCAAATTATTTAGGTAATTTAAGATAAGGAAAAAAGGATTATAAAAATTCTTAAATTAGTATGTAGTTGCTTATTGTATTTTGATGCCTTTACACAATTGTGCAGCTCAATAAATATAGTTAAGTAAAAAAATATGGATAGCATGAATATGAAACATAAATAAAACTATAAATTCATAAATTATAACTAATGAATTTAGATAGGTTAGGTGAGGTTTTGGCATATGTTCAACCTTAACCCAAGCTAACTCGGAATCAGCTTGGGACATTTTAGCCCAAAGCCCAACAGCAAGCTTGTAAAACCCAGGGCCAACCCAATCCAGTACTAGGCTTTGCCTAGTTGGGTTGGTCGAGCCCAATCCAATTTCCACAGGGCCATTCCAGTTAGCAAGCTTCAAAAACTAAAATCTTCCACTCCTATTTTGGATTTTTTCCTCAAAAAAACCTCTAATTGTGGATTAGCTTTCTATTATTAAGATAGCCAAGCATAGTGTTCTGCAAATAATCTCTCAGGATAGTTCACAGACCTATGAGATCTCATGAAAAACCTGCATATAATTAAGAATTAAAGCACCCCTTACAAATAGGGCTGGAAATGGGCCGTCTCAAAAATTCATTATCTAGAATTGAGCTGGACCAGTTCAATAAACTTCGGGCCGGCCTGAAATTAGTTCAGGTTTCGGACCAAATTTTAAGTATATTTGACTAATCTTCGGGCCGTAAAATAGAGTACATTTAATTTTTGGATAAAAAAAATGCCCGAATTCAATTCAAAAATTTTTAAAATATAATTTTTGGGCCGGCCCATTTCCAGCTCTACTTACAAAGGCTGTTAGATTATCTATAAGCCCAGGAGGTCCATTATTTTGAAGCTTCCATTAATCGTACAGCATGCAACTTGTGAGTGTTGGGACCCATCCAAAAATAAACTTTGAGTTGTAGCCCGTAAATTTGTAATTTAATAACAAGCTTCCTGGTGGTCTACCCAAAAGCAAAATTTGACCAAAAAAACGTTCGGCACTTAAAAGAGTGCATGTTAATTCAAAATGGGTTCATAAACCACCAGCAGTATAACATTAAAACTTCGCTAATGAAATTTACACCCCATCTTCCGGATAAAATGAGGAGAAAACTCTTTAAATGAGAATTTTCCAGCACGCAAATCACAGCAGGGGATTTTAAAAATTTTTAAATAAAGAATTTTGTGCTTCAAACTTTGTTCCAGTGAATTCTAGTTCATGATCGATGAAGCATTAGGCCAAATATATATGGCTTCATAGCAAGGTTTTTTTGGTGATGGACTTCGTATAATTGCTAAAAGTGGTGACTCACAACTTTCAAACAATGATCATTTTATGGAGTTTATTGTCAAAAGACTAGACATTTCAACGTTGCTTCAGCATGATAGTCACTGCTGTTGGCAACAACCCCTTCGGTTAATATCAAAGATGGACTTTAAGATATCGTAAGACGTTAAGGGCTTAATGGCATAAAGGTTAAAGGCAAGGATTTTTTTTTTTTTTTTTGGTCTTTTCTTCTCCGTCTATGGTTAGAGCTCTACATAACTGTTTCATGGTTTGCGGTTATTTTTCTTTGTGAGTGCATGCTCGACCAGGTTCTAGATACCAGGCTTCAGGCGCTTAAAGTTGCATCGGGTGCATTGCCAGCCAATTTTAAAAATAATATGAATTACTAATAATATGTGTTATCTATAATATAAGTGCAGGTAGTGTAGATTATTATATTTAAGATTGAAACTGGACTGGACCTGATGGGTTTCAGACTGAATTTTGGGCCACTTTTTAAACAAATTGGATTGGGCTCTGGCCTTAAAATAAAGCCCATCAATTTCGGGCCGGGCTCGAACACCCCTTTGGCCCGGCCCAGACCGACCTGGACCCATCCCTTTTTCTCCCATCTCCCTCTCTGTCTCTCTCCGTTCTCTCTCTCTCTCTCTCTCTCTCTCTCTCTCTCTCTCTCTCTCTCTCAACCTCTCTCGTTTCCATCTCCCTCCCCCATTCAGCCCCCGACAGCCAATGCCCCTCGCACCTGACAGCCGATGACCCATCTCTGTTCTTCAAGCTACCTTCTCTGGCCCCGACACCCGTGGCTCGTCTCCGGCTCTGATCCGCCTCCCCCGGCCCTAGCGTGACCTTGCAGCCCCCATCCCGGCTCCGATCTGCCTCCTCCAGCAGTCTGGCCGGTTAGGCATTAGCCATCGATGAGGGTTTTTTTATCGTTGGGCTTGCATTCGGCCCATCTTCGGCTCCGATCTGCCTTCCCTGGACCCGGCACGACCTCACGTCTCCCCTCTCGGCTTTGATCTGCCTCCTCCGGCGGTCCGGGTAGTCAAGCAATCGCCATCGGTGATTTTTTTTATTGTTGCGCTTGCATTCGGCTCATCTCTGGCTCCAATCCAACTCCCCCGGCCCCGACGCCCAATCCGACAACCATTGCCCCTGACACGACCTTGCAGCTCTCCCTCCCCAGCTCCGATCTATCTCCTCCGGCAGTCCAGCCAGTCGGGCAGTTGCCATCGGTGTTTTTTTTTTGTCATTGGGCTTGCATTCGGGCCGGCCCAATCGGGCTCGGGCCTGGCTCAAGCCGGACTCAGTTCGGGCTCGAGCCTGGCTCAAGCCGGACTCAGTTCGGGCTCGAGCCTAAGGTTTTAAAAAACTTTCGGGTCTAAGCCCGGCCCAAAGCCCAAAATTTTTTTCGGGCTAGGCTCAGGAAGGGGTGTGGCCCGATCCAGCCCGGCCCACTTCCAGCTCGACCCACTTCTAGCCCCAATTATATTTGATACATATAGTTAATATTATCTAATATAAAATCAATTATACAAATTATTTCTAAATTAAATTTATATTATATTTATAAAATTATATTTTTTTACATTTTATTTATGTATTAAAAAATTATTATTTTTTCTTTATTTTCCCTACGCTTCTTTGATTCTCTCCTTGCCAGCACTGCCGACCCTCTCCCCTATCCTCGTCAATGCCAGTGGATGGCTACTGCCATGTCTGAATTCAACATCGAATTCGGCTACGCGACTGGCCGCACAAATCCTAGATTTTATCCTAGAGATCATCCAAGGCCTAAAAAAAATTTTACTATAACTTTATTTCCGCATAACACTGTTGATCACAATCATAAAAAAATAATAATATAAGGAGTAAATTACACAACTCATATGGTTACAATTTCAGTCATCTTTTAGTCATCCGATTGATATTAATGACCCTCTAGCTAATCCTCTTTTCTTCATGAATCTCATTCATCACCAAGCCCGAATATTTGCACAACTCTGTGAAAGAAAATAGTAGGGGTTGTGAGCTTTACAGACCAGTAAAGTTTTCAAACAGTCATTAATAATAATAATAATTTGAAAATAAAAAGGATATAAGAGTATATCATGTCATGAAACCAAACAACTCAAATGTCGACAAGTACCTTTGTAAAATCATGCTTTCTTTTTATATTTCAATTTAATCATTCTTCTTCTTTAGGGTTCTGGACTAACCATGGTTATGCTTCAGTCCATAACTGACAATCTCATAATCGACCATTTACTCGTGGTCAGGCTAGTCTCATGATCGACCATTCATACCATGGTCAGGCTAGTCTCATAATTGACCATTTCTCGTGGTCAGGCTTACTCACGTACAAAGCTCGTGGCTCAGGCTGGTAACCACGATCCCGTGGCATGGCTAGTCCAAATACCGTATTATCTTGGTTATCACTTTATCAATTCATGTCATACTATCAAATTAGGTCATCTCAAACCTTTCAGTGATCGGCATCACAGTCCAAACCATCAAAATATCACTTTATTTGATAATACATTGTATACAAAAACATAGCTAGTAACAACAAAAATCATATTGTCCAATATGAAAAGTCAAACTGTTATATACAAAACTAATCATGCATGCCGATGCTCATATGCACGGATCAAATCATGTCATAATAAATACATATATATAACTGGTGATCAAGTTCAGAGAACCTTACCTTCAAGAGTTAATCCTAGTATATCTGATATTAGTCAATATCCGGAGCTTGCTCAATACTTTCCTGCTCAAAAAGCTGATCCCTTATAATAATAATTTTTTATTCACAAATTTCTCTATAATTCACCCATAAAATCCTGACGGTATGAATTTCAAAAAAAGAGACTTTCTGATCCTTTCTCTTATAATTATTATTTACTCTATTTTTTCTCTTTATTTTCTCTCTCTTTCTCTCTCTCTTTTTCTTTTTTTTTTCCCACGGAACAGAGGCCCTTTTTTTTTTCTTTCTTTCTTTCCTCTCTTCTCTTCCTTCTCTTCTTTCTCTTCTCTCCTCCTGAACCCACATTGCTTCTCCCTTGGCCCGACCAAACTGGCCTCACCTCGACTGCCGATGGCCAAGGGAGGTAGTCTTTAGGAAGGGAAGCTCGACGGACGAAGGCAGATGGCAATGGTGCGGCCACCGGTGATCCACGGCCCCAAGATCGACAACCCAAAATATATCCTCCCTAAACAGTAAAAAAAATAAGGAAAACTCACCGGCCAGTGTTGAAGAGCTCCCGATCGCTCGTCGGAGAGGGAGAAGACGTGTGGAGGGGCACGATCGTGCGGCAGTGTGAGGGATTTAAAGGGAACCCACCGAGGTTCTCCTTATCATTTGGGGAAGGGAGACCGCGTCATTGGAGTTCCAATCCTTCTCGGACTCGTCACCGACGAAGTCCTGCTTCCCCATGGCTTTCCGCCGACTCCACCGACGAATTCGATGGCTGGATAAGGTAAATCTGGCCTCCCCTGTTCCGACTCAAGCTCCCAAATCTTTTTCTTTCTCTGCTACTGGGTCGAAGTCGATTGGGCTTGTCGACCTCGACCCAGAAGTCTAGGTTTCATAGCTGCGAGGATGGCGGTCTAGTGAGTAGAGACAGGGGCTTCCGGCAGCAAAGTTTAGGTCCCTAGTGGCTTTCTCCATCGAGAGGATCGCCACCAACCGGAAGATCCCGGTGGTGATGAACGGGTTGAACTCGTTCATCTATGCGTTGCTGGCCACTTGGCACCACCCCTAAGCGGAACCAGGATGTACCCGGTTAATTTTGGAGAAGGATCAAGGTGGCAAAGTTTCAGGATTTTTTCTAGAAGGGGAAAGGGATAACGGAGTATACGACGTAGTGGCAGTGATCAAGGCAAACACTCAGCGATTGGCGAAGAAGCGAGTGCGAAAGATAGGGAATCTTGGGGAGGGTGGATGCGGGTGGGCACTCCAAAGGGTGGACAGGATGGTGGCAGGCGAGGACCATTCGGAAGGGTGGCGGGGGAAGAGAAGGGGGCAGTGGCGGCATGGGGGGCGGCATAGGGCGATGGGGTGCCGTTGATGTGCAAAAGAGGGGCCGCTAGGAGGGGGTGGTATACAAAAGAGAAAAGGAGGGTAATTTTATCAAAAAAATATTTAAGAGATGGTAATTCGTAATCTAGATTATCATCTTTTTTTTAAAGACAATTCACATTGCTTCTTGAGAGGCAATCCAAATTATCTCATATTACCAAATAATTTGGACTATCATAAAAAAAGCTTATCAAATGCAATAATATGATGGCCCTTTTAAATTATTGACAATCTGAATTGCTAGTTACCAAATGCATCCTTGGAATTAGAGTGTAAATTACATGGGGCTTTTTTTTTTCCTGGTATAAGGGGGCACTTGTTTGAGATCAAAGGTACTGGAGTCCCATAAATCTCATAAGTATACTATTTTGGCCGGAAAAACTCCTCTTCCTAAAGCAACTATATATGTAGATATATATGTATATGTTGCAGTTTTGGTGGAGATGTGCCGAATGTGGCTATTTCAGCATGCAGCTCCAGGATTCCCTTACAATGCACAAACACTCTAGAACATGTAAAAGCAACAAAAATACAAAAGTCCGGTCATAATGGAGGGCTTTGCAGTGGTAGACCCTTCAATACTTTGGTTAGTCTTGTGTGGGAGCTGATATGGCTACATCGCTGACATGGAACGTGTGTCAGATCCAGCTGGAAGTTGCAGGTGCCACGTGGATTTTTCTTTCAAAATTCCCACTCCTTCGCCAGGTGGCACCCCATGACGGGTCCACCCAAGCCGAAGTCGAGCACCTCTCTGCCACTCCGCTAGGTGTCCACCTCCCGGATGAAGATCCGGGGGCCTCACCCAACTCCCGGATGGGACTGATCCCTGCCTCGAATAAATTCTGCTCCAAGAGCAGAACATTAAGGGCTGGGACCGCGTCACCCAGCAGCAGTGCATAATCATCATGATCCACCGGCTCGACCTAAGAATTCTGGTTCGGGGACCGGTCCGGCTCACTCCAGGCCCAGTCGACATCCTCGATCGAGGCAAAGAAGAAGCGGTTCTTCCAACCCTTGATCGATGAAGGGAGGTCGAACCTAAGACACCTAGGCCGGGGTGAAATGTACCACCAGCCATCATCGATGGAGTAATGCTTCAGGATGAAGAGAGCCCTGAAGAGGGAGAAACGGGCGACGAACCCGTGAAAGTGGCAGAAGACGATGAAAGCGAAGATGACCCAGATGGCGATAGGAGCCAACTAGGCCGGGATAAGACGATAATGACTGAGAAATGAAAGAATGAAGGGATGAAGGAGAAAACGAAGAACCCCAAAGAGGAAGTCCTCGTAGAAGGCGACCCTCCCAAGGCCACTAGAGGTTACTCGATCTCTAGGCCGTGGGAGGGAAAGACGGACTGAATCCAGGATCCCATAGGTATCCCGGATCTAAGAAAGATCATCTTCGGTCATCGTCGAGGTATAACCGGAGGGACCAGAGGATGTGCGGAAACTATGGGAGGAGACCTAGGACCCTTAGGGACACCTATGGTCATGCCCCAAGTTGGAGCTACCTTCGGACCTCATCCGGAATCTCTTCCCCCTCAGAGGAAGAAGACGATGGAGTCCTCAGCCGGGAAGGACCGGCCTCGTCTGAGTTGGAAGAAACATGATGGTGACGCGCCATGAAAAAAGAAGAAGCAAGAAAAACTAGCACAAAGAATGGGAGGCGGAAGAAGAGAAAAGGAGACGTAGGCACTCACCGGGATGTTTTGAACCGAATGAGTGGTGACCCTGGAAGATGAAGGGAGACCACTGCAACCACCGGCGAGGTGTGAGAAAGCGGAGATACCTCGTTTCCGGAAAGTCCCCCTCCTTTTCAAACTTAATCAATAGCAGCCGTATGCCTCTTTCCGTTCCGAGCCATTAGATGACTGCCACGTGGGAGCACGCCCGATATTGACGCTTCGGTTCGAGAGAAACTGCCTCGGTTTCGAAACGGTGCATTAATGGCCCGTTAGACGCGCATACGTGGCATCCTCTCACATGGTTTCGGGTGCAACGGGAGTGACGGCAGCGATCATGATAATTATGGCACAGGATTTTCGTCCTTTCCACGTCATCTCCGAATTAAATCCCCACGTCCCAAGCCACGATGCTTCCATGGGACATGGGGATGGGGGGTAACTGATATGGCTACATCGTTGACATGGAACGTGTGTCAGATCCAGCTGGAAGTCGCAGGTGCCACATGGATTTTTCTTTCAAAATTCTTGCTCCTTCGCCAGGTGGCACCCCATGACGGGTCCACCCTGGCTGAAGTCGTGCACCTCTCTGCCACTCTGCCGGGTGTCCACCCAGGAGGGGTCCACCTCGATCGAAGCTGGCAGCCTCCTGCTTCTTCGTCAGGTGGCACCCCAAGACGGGTCCACCTCTGCCAAGGTCGAGCCAGGCCCTTTTGCTCCTTCGCCAGGTGGCATCCCATGACGGGTCCACCTCGACCGAAGTCGAGCACCCCTCTGCCACTCCGCCAGGTGTCCACCCAGGAGGGATCCACCTCGACCGAAGCTGGCGGCCTCCTACTCCCTCGCCAGGTGGCACCCCAAGATGGGTCCACCTCTGCCGAGGTCGAGCCAGGCCCTCCTGCTCCTTCGCCAGGTGACACCCCAGACGGGTCCACCCCGGTCGAAGTCGAGCACCTCTCTGCCACTCCGCCAGGTGTCCACTCGGGAGGGTTCCACCTCGGCCGAAGTTGGAGGCCTCCTGCTCCCACGCCAAGTGGCACCCCAAGACGGGTCCACCTCTGCCAAGGTTGAGCCATGCCCTCCTGCTCCTTCGCCAGGTGGCACCCCATGACAGGTCCACCTAGGTCGAAGTCGAGCACCTCTCCGCCACTCTGCCAGGTGTCCACCCAGGAGATGTCCACCTCGGTCGAAGCTGGCGGCCTCCTGCTCCCTCGCCAGGTGGCACCCCAAGACGGGTTCACCTCTGCCGAGGTCGAGCCAGGCCCTCCTGCTCCTTTGCCAGGTGGCACCCCATGACGGGTCCACCTCGGCTGAAGTCGAGCACCCCTCTGCCACTCCGCCAGGTGTCCACCCAGGAGGGGTCCACCTCGGTCGAAGCTGGCGGCCTCCTGCTCCCTCGCCAAGTGGCACCCCAAGACGGGTCCACCTCTATCGAGGCCGAGCTAGGCCCCCATGCTCCTTCGCTAGGTGGCACCCCAAGACGGGTCCATCCCGGCCGAAGTCGAGCACCTCTCTGCCACTCCACCAGGTGTCCACCCAGGAGGGGTTCACCTCGGCCGAAGCTGGCGGCCTCCTGCTCCCTCGCCAGGTGGCACCCCAAGACGTGTCCACCTCTGCCGAGGTCGAGCTAGACCCTCTTGCTCCTTCGCTAGGTGGCACCCTATAATGGGTCCACCTCGATCAAAGTCGAGCACCCCTCAGCCACTCCGCCAAGTATCCACCCAGGAGGGGTCCACCTCGGCCGAAGCTGGCGGCCTCCTGCTCCCTCACCAGGTGGCACCCCAAGACGGGTCCACCTTTGCCGAGGTCGAGCCAGGCCCTCTTGCTCCTTCGCCAGGTGGCACCCCATGATGGGTCCACCTCGGCCGAAGTCGAAAACCCCTATGCCACTCCGCCAGGTGTCCATACAGGAGGGGTCCACATCGGCTGAAGTTGGCGGCCTCCTGCTTCCTCGCCAGGTGGCACCCCAAGACGGGTCCATCTCTGCCGAGGTCGAGCCAGGCCCTTTAGCTCTTTCGCCAGGTGGCACCCCATGATGGATCCACCTCTGCCGAGGCCGAGCCAGGCCCTCCTGCTCCTTCGCCAGGTGGCACCCCAAGACGGGTCCACCTCGACCGAAGTCGAGCACCCCTCTGCCACTCCGCCAGGTGTCCACCCAGGAGGGGTCCACCTCGATCGAAGTTGGCGGCCTTCTGCTCCCTCGCCAGGTGGCACCCCAAAACGGGTCCACCTCTGTCGAAGCCGGGCTAGGCCCTCCTGCTCCTTCGCCAGGTGGCACCCCAAGACGGGTCCACCCCGGTCGAAGTCGAGCACCTCTCTGCCACTCTGCCAGGTGTCCACCTAGGAGGGATCCACCTCGGCCAAAGCTGGTGGCCTCTTGCTCTCTCGCTACGTGGCACCCCAAGACGGGTCCACCTCTGCCGAGGTTGAGTCAGTCCCTCTTGCTCCTTCGCCAGGTGGCACCCCATGACGGGTCCACATCGGTCGAAGTCGAGCACCCCTCTGCCACTCCGCCAGGTGTCCACCCAGGAGGGGTCCACCTCGGCCAAAGCTGGCGGCCTCCTGCTCCCTCGCCAGTTGGCACCCCAAGACGGGTCCACCTCTGTCGAGGTCGAGCCAGACCCTCCTGCTCCTTCGCCAGGTGGCACCCCATGACGGGTCCACCTCGGTCGAAGTCGAGCACCTCTCTGCCACTCCGCCAGGTGTCCACCCAGGAGGGATCCACCTCGGCTGAAGCTGGCAGCCCCTGCTCCTCCGCTAGGTGGCGCCCCTTGAAGGATCCATCTCGGCTGAAGTTAGCCCTACTCTGCAAAGCCTCGGGAAGGCAGAGACACAGGTCTCGAGGTCGCCACTAGGGCCGGTGCGCGCCGCACCCCGTATGGAGCGCCAGTATGACCTGTAGTGATACGCGAAATCTCATTTATATTAGTTAAACAGGGCCCCGCAACCGAGGAACGAAATCCTTGCGGGTAGGGGCCTAAAATGGCTAAAGGCCCATCATCAACGTCCCGAAAGGAGAGCTTTCGCTCTCGGCCCGAGGTCTCACCAATCTTCCCCCTTTCGTGACACACGGCAGACGAGGCATGCCGGCCACTTAACTCCCGGACTCGAAGGAGAAGAGAGGGGAGGAGACCCAAAGATTTCAGGGAGCTCCCAAGAGGAGACGTGGGCTGAAGGCGGTCCGGTGATATAAAGGGGACGGTAAAAACGGACGGAAAGGTAAGTCGAAAAGGGGGGGAGAACACCGAGAGAACGATCCGGGGAACCCCAAGAAGTCCTCAAGTGTGAGCTCGGTGAACCCAGCGCAGGAAGCCAAGCTTCAGCTCCTCTCTTCCCCACGCTTCTTTCATTTACATCTCTTCTAAGCACAGGAATCCTTCGGGAACCCGCCTTAGAGGTCCTGTTCCATCTTACCGCTCTCTTACTTGACTGTCGGAGTGCCCCCGCCAGAATCCCCGGCCCGGGTCTCTGACTTTGTTTTGCAGGTCCGGAAGCTTGGAGATCTCGAGGTGACAGAGTCCGAGAACCAGTGCTAGCTCACGAGCTACAGACCACCGCAGTGAGATCGGCAACAAGAGCAAATAGAAGAAAAGGGCTAGTAGCTTCTTGGAAGGAGTGAAATTGGGTGGAGGGTGGAAATAGTAAATGGAGATGACGAAAGATGGGCAAAGCTTGGGAGAGAGCAAATGAAGCTTAAGGAAGAGAGGGCGAGTTTAGCAAGAGAGAGCAAAGTTTAAGGAAGAGTAGATAAAGCTTTAAAGAAAGCGGGGGGAAGCTTGATGAATTCCCTCTTGAACTTTTTTTGGCTTCGTCTCCCTACTTCATCTTGCTTCAACTATTATTGGCCTAGTTTCTAACTTTGATTTAGTTGGTTCCTACCCAGGCTTCAACTTAAGCTTTTGGAGGCTTAGAAAAAACTTCGAAACTTTCGATTTATCTAGAGGGTCCATGGGAAATAGTTTTTATGGACGGGTATGTGGAGTACCTGTCATTTAAAGGAAATATTCTATGGTGCAGGAAATGGAGACTGGAATATCTTCACGGCATGTATGCTTCTATAGAGCGCATGTCCTTATAGGAGTGGTTGGTGTAGCTGGAAGCATCGTGGAGCACATTTTCAAGACAAGCACGCCTCCATTGGGTGCACGTCCTAGTAGTGCTAGATATCAAAGAGACATGATACTAGATTTTTTGCTTCCTTATGGAAAGAAGGGAGTGCAAGGCTTTTCCTAGCATAACTTTTAAGGATCACATGGCAAGATCCGAGGAATTTACTTTCTATGCAAAGTTGGTAGGCGGCGTGATAAGCAATGCTAGACTCCACGTAGGCATGACCGTTTTTAGACATATCAAAATATATACATATAATTTCAAACTTAGATAATGATAATAAAAATAATAATTAATTTAGTATAATTATTTTTAAAATATATATAATTTTCAAAAATTAATAAAAATTTTCATATCCTTATATGACCATATTTATTCATTCAAAAAAATAAGCTAGTAGATGTTTTCTAGACCCTAAGTTCCTTTTTTTCTTAGCCCCATGTTCTGCCTATTCTTTCATATCTTGAAAAAGTAAAAAAAAGGTGATAAGTTTTATAAGCTACATAAGTAACCTAAATTTCTAGTTGGACCAAGCATAATATATAATTTTTCAAAATAATAATTTGATAACTTCAAGGTATAGAGTACTTTGCATATGAATTTATAAAGATAATGATTTTTCAAAATATACCGTGCTTTAAATCAGTGATTTTTTTTCAAATCAATATCAATAAATCATAAACTCTCTTAACTTTTGATAACCATGACCATGATCAATCCTATGACTAGCCCTTGAACAAAAATAATGCTATTTTCAACATGTGCTAATGATTAGTGTCGACGGGTTAAACACATAAGAAAACTAGCATGAACCATATGGTCATGATTCGCTTTATAATAAGGCAAAGAGACTAATCTTTAGAGTAAAACACGTGATTTCTTTACAAGCCCTAATGATTAACCTTCATTAACTAGGCCCGACTAGTTTTGCTAATGATTAACCTCAACTGGCTAGACGTAAAAGAAATTATCTTTTAATATATGACCAATGATTAATCTTATTAATTAGACCTGAATTATAATTAGATTAAATAATTTAATTTTATATATTTGTAACAAACCAGTTTCCTCCTATGCAAAGTAAGCATACTCATTTCAATAGCATAAGTAGAAATTCATACCTCATTTCAAATGCTATATCATGCTGTATTGAAACAAAATAATAATTTCATTTCAAATTTTACATTTGTGAAACTAAATCATCATATATAAAATCGTACCATAACCTTCATGCTGGATACACAATTTTTAAATTAGTCTTTTTATGTGTGCGTGCATAATATTTATAAATATGTATAATTTCAAAATATCTTAAGTTAAAATATTTAAATATTTCTTTTAATCATTAGCTCAAAAATTAGACAATATGCATTCTAATTTTAAAATACATAGCATGTATCATAAAACTACCAAGTAAAGCAGAGTTGCTACTTTTGCTTTACAATTTCTTAAAATTCACCTAATGGGAAGGTTGTCTAAAATCTAAGATAATTTAAGTAGGTTATATCTATAGGATATCATATGATTTGTAATGTAATATTGATTTGCGAGGCTTTCTCAATCTCCACTAAGAATTTTTTCAGATGGTTATCCTAGATATATGAATTGGTGACTCCATCTCAGGGGTAGAGCCTAGCAAACGTCTACATCACAAGTCTAGGCTAACATACAGAGTCTCCATTATCTCTTTTATCTAAGCATTAATTACAACCTAACATGGAGTTTCGTGATTACCTAGACCTGAAGGAATCTGGTTTCAATCACGCCTCTTAGCTATCAAGAATCTTGGCTTCCACCTAATCAAATTAAGATATTTAAATTATATCTAACGGGCAACTAAAAGGATCAAGCTGCATAGAGGGGATTACTCTCTGTTTGGGCCAAACGGCAGGGATGGATGAAAAACTCAATCAAGATCTAATCGGATTTTGGGCCTGACTTGCTTGGCCTGCATAGGTTTAAAATGCAAAAAATCATGCCCAGTTTCAAAATAAATTAAAATATAAAAATAATTTTAAATTTATTTTCATGTTAAAAATATTGTTCATATAAGTTTTAAATTATAATTTAGAGGTTTACATAGGTTTGGGTTCTAACGATATTCGGGTCGGTTGGGTCCGAATTTAGTAAATTCAAATCTAATTTGAAAAATAGATCAGGTTTAATTTTAGAACCCGATCGGAATCCATGGATTCTTGAAAATTGATCGGAGCAGTTTTCAATGGGCTGGATCAGATCAGGTCATGGGCCAACCCTATCCATTTACGACCTCGAATCAACATTGTGGGAGGGCTAATGTATTAGTTATCAGTCTCATTCCCATGAGCATATTCTTTTACGTTCAGTATGGGGTAGAAATCTTGTTTAATTCCTGAGTTTCACCTTTCACACTTTTGGAAATGGTATCATGCCCTCTTTGCGGTGTTATATATATATATAGCTCTGCCTTCGCTTTCAGTGGGAATTTTTGAAATTTTGATGCTGACATGGATTCGGGGGAATTAGATTGTTGTTTTTAAAAATTTTTTAGGGGTTCGTGTCGTTCTTTTATTTTTTGTATCATTCTTAACTTCCAGCACTTTTTAGGGGTGCCGTGGCATGGCATTATATTTTAAGTCAGCCTTGTGTGCCTTTTTTTTTTTTTTTTTTTGGGAAAGTTGGATGATCGGTGGCTGGGCATCGGTGTCTATAGGGTGTTGATGCTGCCATCCGTGGTGCTTGGGTTAGGTTTGTTTGATCGTCTATGGCAAAGACATTGGCTTCTCCAAGGTGTTCATGTATCCATGGATTTGGTTGGTTCTCTTTTTCTTTTGATATTTTCGTTTGTTCATCTGTTCTTATTTTTATTTTATTTTGAGATTCGTGGAATCACTTGGTCCTTCTTCTTCTTTGATGGTGCGCGCTGGTTTTGTGCCACGCTTTTGTCTGTTAGTTTGGGTTTCCGGGCTGTTCAGCTATAATCTTTTGGTCCAGCCTTATTTGCTCTTTGGATTGGGCTGACATCATCATTTAGGGCTCTGCTGCATCGGTCTTGGTTACGCAGTGTTTGCTTGTGGCCCAATTGTATGGTGGTTCTGTTCATCCTATTCTTAGCTTAAGATTGATTGGTATAGAATCACAGCAATTTTGGTTTTACACTATGTTTTCAGAATTTTTATTGATACATGGTAGTAGTGTAGAGCTATCAACGGACAGGGTTTAGATCCAAGATTCATGAATATTTATCCAACGGGTCCGGGTCTGGTATTAACATGGAATCCATTTATTCGGACCTGGATCCGAACTTGTTTAACTATAATATAAACAAGTAGGATCTAGATATTTAATATCCAGACCCGATAGACCCGAAATGTAGATAATAAAATATAGTAATTATATATATATATATATATATATATATTAAAAATATTATCAACGGTTAGATCTTGATCTAACGATTCAATATCTTTATAAGGAGGTTAAAAATAAAGGAACCCTCACTCCCCCTCTCCTTGGCTCAACGGCTCTACCTCCCTCTCCACCCACTGACAGGCTAGCATCACTAGACTAGTCATCTCCTCCCCGTCCTCCCCTCCCCCATTCTCCTCCCTTGCTTTCGAACTCCTCGGCCTATCTACTCTCCTCGCATTTAAGCCTTGCCACTGCCTTTTGTCGCTGCCCCTCATCGATCGTTGTGCCCTGACATCGTCCCCCACTACTGCCCTCCTTGGATTCGAGCCCCGCTGGCTACCACTGCCTCTTGTTGGCCACTGCTGCCCTGATGTCATCCTCCAGAGAAATCTTCGACTCTTTGCTTGAAGATCCATGGTGGTAAAGGGAGGGCAGAGATAGGAGGGGACGGACCAACCATGGCGAAGCTTGGAGAGGAAGGTGGCGATGGTCACCAACACCTCTTTCGGCATCAACCATGATATCTACCTTGATCTTGCCTTGGCCAGATCCAAGATAATTGCAGCCACCCGATAAGCCAACCACTTGAAATCCCTCTACGATGAGATCAACAGCTTCAGTTTGTCATCTTCGTCTTCCTCCATCCAAGTGGTGGCCGTCGTGCTTGACATGAGTGCCCGGTCAGTGGCCGTCTTCCTCCATCATCCGAGCGATGGCTGTCCAACAAATATTTATCCATATATTTTTTTAGGTAAAAACTCAGTTTAAAATTCAGTTTTGTAAAATCTTGAATATAAGTTTCGAATCCCGGATCCAGGTTCAGATACCTAGGACCTATTAAGGTCCAGGTTTGGTGCTTTAAAACTATATCCGTTAGGTATTCAGGCCTGGATCTGAGTCTGATAACTAAGATTGGGTCCGGATCTGGATATCTAGGTTCTGATATGAACTCGACCTATTGACAGCTCTATAATAGTATAGATTTTAGGATTTTAATGCTATCAAAATTTGTTGGGATAAAAGTGCCATAAATATAATTATACTCAGGATAGATTCTATTCCTTGTATGCTATTAAAATAGACCACAACTCAACAATATCAAATCCAACAAAATGTAAATCAAATCAAGTACAAGGATAGTAGATTTACATGGAAAATCCTTCAATATGGAGATAAAAATCATGGAATCAAAGACCAGATCAAACTTCCACCATCACCTAGAGACTCTCCAATCAATATACAATACTCATCTTAATATAATATATCAATACTATTAAGAAATACAAGAAGAAAATGAAAAATATCCTACCAAACATGCGATGCTTAAAATAATTTGTGAAGAAGGCTTTACTCACTAAACTTGTAACTCTTGATGCTAGAAATAATATAATAAAGTTTTATCAAAATCAGGATAAGAACAATTATCTGATCATCTAACAAAATAGCCCCTTTCTCTTTCTTCTTCTTCTAATTTTTTTCTTATGGCCACCTCTACTTTTTGGCCATTTTATTTTCTTTTTCTTGTGCTCACTTTTTTTCCATGCACTTATCCTAGTTGAAGATGCCGTTGTTTTTATTTTATGTGCTTGGCTGGTCCCACTATATAAGCAAGACACTACTAACAAATCTCTCCCTTATGCCTATGTGGGGAGGACCAATAAACTAGCTCTGTAGCTTATAAGCTTCTATGCAAATAATGGCTTAATGTATTTGAAGTATCATCGTATGTATGAATCTTCTTAAGCTGCAACAATTTCATCATCAAAACAACCCATATCCAATGATACCTCTCACATTAATGTGCTTCGATTTTGAATGGAAAGTTAGATTCTTGATGAGATGAATTGCACTCTGACTATTACAATACAAGACAAATTTCTCTTGCCTTAGACCAAGTTTCTCAAGAAATTTCTTCATCACCTTGCTAGCTTCTGTTACTATAATATATTCAGCCTTTATAGTTGACAAAATAACACATTTATGTAGTCTAGACTGCCATGAGATAGCTCCTCCTAAAAAAATCATCAAGTATCATGATATAGACTTTTAAGAATCAACAGCATCTACCATGTCTATATTTGTATATTCATCCAACATAGGTTTATTAGTACAAAAACAGATAGACTCTTGAAGTCAGTTTGAGATATTTGAGAATCCACTTCACTATATCCTAATACTTCTTCTCAGGATTCAAGAGAAATTGACTGACAATACCAATAGTATGAACAAATGTGGCTTAGTGCATACCATGGCATACATCAAACTATCAACTACGGATGCATAAAAGATTTTCTACATCTCTCCTCTCTTCCTCACTAGCAGGGCATTGTTTGGAGCTCAATTTGAAGTGACTTGCAAGTGAAGAGCTAACTAGTTTGGAATTGCTCATCTAAAACCTCTTTAACCCCTCGATTTATTTCTCTTGAGATAGACAATGTCTCTCATTCTTCTTGTCACGATTAATCCTTATACCAAATATCTGCTTCATGGATCCTAAGTTTTTTATAGCAAAACACTTACTCAACTTAGTCTTCAAGCTCTAAATCCTCTTGGCATCATGACCAACAATCAGCATATCATCAACATATAATAAAAGAATAATGAAATCATCATTATTGAACCTCTTCGCAAATACACAATGATTATAAGTGGTTCTGTTGTATCCATGTTCTTTCATGAAGGAATCAAATTTGTTCGAGGAGCTTGTTTCAAACCATACAAGCTGTTTCAAACCATACAAGCTCTTCTTTAGTTTGCATATCGAGTTTCCTTGCCTTTAACCATGAACTGCTTTGGCTATTCTATATAAATTTTCTCTTCAAGATCATCATGAAAAAATGTTGTCTTCACATCAAGCTACTCAATCTCCAAATTTATGCTAGCTATCAAACCAAGAACAACTCAGATCGAAGACATCTTGATAATGGATAAAAAAATCTTTTCAAAATCAATGCCCTTCTTCTGATTGAAGCCTTCGCAACCAGTCTCACCTTATACTTTGGTTGTGAGCTATATTCCTCTATCCTAAGTCTCAACATCCATTTATTATTCAAAGTGCTTTTTTCCTTGGATAGCTCCACTAAGTCAAATATGTGGTTCTCATGCAATGACTTTCTCTCTTCTTGCATAGCTTCAATCCACTTTTTCTTTTGTGCATGTGACATAGCCTCCTGAAGGCATTTTGGCTCTTTCTTGTCAGTTACCCTCATATACTCATGCAAAAGATATCTTTGAGAAAGCTAACACTCTCTGGTAGACCTTCTTAGCTGTTATTCTGCCATTTGTTATGTTGGAAGTTGTATACTATGCTCATTTGATGCACTATAGGCTCATCATTTATCACATCACCATCCTTCCATCATCAACATCTACTCTAGTCTGAGACACAGGAAGAGAATCAACAAATAACTCTGTAATAGACTCTGGCTTATCTGCTTTCTCAATATTTTCAATGGTATAATCTTTAAAGAATAATATATATCTGCTTTTGATCAACTTCTTTTATATTGGATCCCTGAGTTTGTATCCAAAATACTTGTGCTCATATCTAAGAAAGATACATTCCTTTGACTTACTATCAAATTTTGACCTCTTATCTTTAGGAATATGAATAAAAGCTCTGCATCCAAATACTCATGATGGTTATAAGAAATTGATTTTCCTACCAAACCTTCTCAGGAACATTATTATCAAGGATAAAAAAAGGATAGGGATTAATCAAGTCAACTGCAGTTCTCATAACTTTATCCCAAAAAGAGCTAGGAAACTTTGATTGAGAAAGCATAAATTGGACTCTTTCAATAATGGTGCGGTTTATTCTATCCGCCACTCCATTCTACTAAGATATCTTAGGGATAGTCTTCTCCAATCTTATGCCATGATGTCTGCAATATCTCTTAATAAACTGCTCTCAAAGGTGAGATCTAAAGAGAAGTTTGGTGGCCAGTCAAGCAATGAGAATCATTGAAGAGGAATATAGAAAGAGGGCTAGAGGAGAAGTGAAGAAAGAGAGGAAGGAGGGAAAAGAATTGAGGAAGGAAAAAATGTAGGAAAATAAAGGTTTCCTCAACCCTAGGATCGATCAAATGATTAGAATCATACTAAATAGATCCGAGAAAAAGTATTACAAGACATACCTATAATTGCCATGAATCCAAACCTGAAAGCGATACTCACATGAACATCGAAGGCAGGATCCTTCTCTCCAGCATCCTCTCATAACAGGCTGCTCATCGATAGGACAAGCTGTGAGAACCAATCTCACGTAACGTCATATCATCATGAGGAGTGGAGAGGGGATCTAGCCTATTATTTATAAGCAAACTCTAATAGGCCTTCCCATCATGGGCCAGTTGGGCCAAGGCCTATACTGTGCCGCCTTAACCACACTAACCCACATGAGGTGCTCCTAGCTTAAACAATGATCACATAATAATGGGCTCAACCTATGTCTATCAACATGGACCATAAAATCAATCCGATTTTAATAAAATAAAATTTCAATTAATGTTAGCCCAAATTAAGAAAATTCTTACATTCTCCCACTTGAACTATATTAATTATAATTTAAAAAATATTTCATTTTTAAAACAACTCTCGGGTTAAAAACAGCATGTGGCCACCATATGATCCATATACAGCACCTACAAATGACTCGGTCTAACAGTATCCATGATGCCGAATCATGGGATCGTTGTACTACTTAACCGATATATGACTTATCCATGGTTACAAGTATCATAAACTCCATCAACATGAGTCTTGGTGTGGTAGTATAGCAAGAAAATAGCATCAACGTGATCAAAATAAAATATGCTATTTTTCATTGTCAGTCCTCCAATTTTTCTTCAGCATGCTTAGAAACAAAATAAGCAAGAGAAATTTTAATGGCATCAAATAATAAGCCATTCTGTCTCACATACTCAACAATGGTGTCAATGAAGAGACAGCACAACAAACCCGAAACTTGACACCTGGTCTCAGTCAGGTACATAACTAAAAGATATATCTCATAATCAAAATAAATTAAACATATATACCTGTAATCATGATTTCTCTTTAACCACATGCTTTATACCAAGCTAGAAAAATCTCATGACTTCAAAAGAAGTCTGTATGTCTCTAACCATAATGAAATATCATAATTATCAAATGAGACATACTATACAACTATCATTCTCAAGACAAAATATATTCTTGAGATATTATGTTGCATTTTGTTATTCCATATGTGCACATAAACCATCTAGGAATGCAATTGATCAATTATCATGTCAATAATTTATATAAAAATATATGATAGAAAACAAATGAAACCAAGCTTTATAATAATAAAGCATAAATATAAGTCACTCCCATTAATCAAGTATAATAAAAGAATTTAATATGCCCATATTTTCAACATGCTTTGTAAAGCATATGGGCTTCAAAGTTTTTGGTTAGAGAATCAGCCAACATGGACTTTATACATATGCACTCGACACTTATGTATCGTTGGATTATAGTCCAACAATCAATGACAAGTAAAATTTGTCAATCAAGTCAAAGTATTAATACATCAAACTCCCACTAATCCAAAAAATAAAAGATTTTAAAATGCTCATATTCTTGATATATTTTATAAAAATTATGAATTTTATTCTTGATTAGGGGATCACAAATATTGACATTATATATTGTACAAAATATCTTCCTTTTAATTACAATCTCTAACTGACTAAAAATTCTATCTTTACATAGATAGAAAAGATAAAAACTTTTATTGTTCCATCAAAGAACATAGCTGCTATGATTATAAGAAATTATAAGTGGTTTTAAGACAGAATCAATAATGATAAGACCCAGGATAAAATTTCATGATAAAAACTATATGAATTGTGACTTTGCAACATGCTATAAACTTTGCTTGTATATCCAAGAATGCCGCTAGATTCTATTTTCAAGTCTTTCATTCAAAATATAGATGGTAATCATTAGGATTTTATATTTAATATTGTTCTCCCACTATCCTCCAGTAGGATAAAATAAAATAGTTATAAGAGCAACAACTTATTTTCTTGCAATGTCATACTTCTAATATATAGAAATATCTGACATTATACAAATCAGAATCTACAAATATGGCATGATTTGACTCAATATTCTTTATACATCTTTTAAGATGATAGAATCTGTATTCATTTAAAATTATCTAGATAACCAAAATAAATAATATATTATTATAATGATTAAGAGTTGCAAGACAGCTCTAACCATAAAATTAAAAGATGTTAGGCTTCCTACCAATCTTTAACTCAAAAGGTTATTTAAAATATAGATGGTAGTTATTTAGGATCTTATACTAGAGATATCATAATAAATTGTACCCACTCATCATACTTTACACCATATCTTTCAGAATGTGTTTTGTCTCTCAGTCACATCATTTTACTTAGAAATTTCAAGCATAGTGTATCAAACAACTATCCCATACTTATACAAATATTTAATAATACTATTTATTTATTAAATATGGAATCTTAAAATGTGACCGATACACCTTATCAATATCCTTATCCTTTTCTCAAAGATATCAAAAACTTCTGAAACAGAATAGGATATGATTTATTAATTATTTCACATACATGATTTTAAGATCATTAAACAGCACAGCAGGAAAACTAAATATAATGAACATCCTATGTATTAGAGATAGAAATCTTATAACACTAATTTTAGGTACAATTATCTCTAGTTTCAAGATATAAATCCTAACACCATCATACCATCCATCTCATATTAATTTATCCATCCATCAGCTATCCAGACTCTCTTTTATCAGATTCTATATATCTATCATAAATGAGGTCAAAATTAGATCACCATTCTTAGATATGACAATAAGAATGGAACCAATTATATAAATATATTTTAAATAAAATAATTCATTCTTTACCACTTTTAAGGTAGCTTTATTTCAGAGTACTCTAATAAGACAACCAAGATAGAAGATTATTATAAATATAATATCTATATTCCATCATACTTAGTGCTACCACAATCTCAGTTTTTATATCTACATTTTAGTCAGAGTCATTATAATGGAAATATTAACTATATTGAACATAAATATACTAACTGCTAAATAGTCTTTATGCAGTTAATCAATAGAGAATATAATAATATATTTCAGAAAATCTTTATAAGTATTATTTTAATGAGAGCCCTTGGTCCAATATAATAAAACTTTCTTAAAAAAAAATGACCCACATAAGAAATATCTTTTCAACATATAATGCTACATAATTCATTCTAAAAAGCTCATAGAAGGACCTAGTAAATCTCAATGAATTGGCCACTTTGGTGGTCACCATCCATCGAAAAACACTAACCTTCCAAAGAGGGATCATCAAGTCATGACCTCTAAGATGGCATAAAACATCAATCAAGCTTATGAATGATGCAACATATTTGAGGTACAAATAATAAATCAATGAAGGCTTTGAATATAATAAGTCATTTTCAATAAATGTACCATGTGCATCATCATATAAAACTCTCATATAGGCAGAGAATTTGAAGTACTTTTGAGCTCCACAAATGAGGTCAATACAAATTTTGAAAATATGCTTCCATTTGGGTAAACAAATTTTTTATGTCCAATATATTTCTTTTTTAAAGAAAACAAAGGTTAACATAATGAGGATATAAGACATTAAAAAATTTATCCCTTTTGGGCAGACAAATTTTTTAAGCTTAATATACCTCTACCTTTGATATTTTGATATAGTCAAAAACTCAATAACAACATGACTGTATAATCAAAGATGGTATGAATGTTAAATACTAGTTAGTGGGCATATACCATGAATGATATGCAAGAGTCTAAATGCAATATCACATATTTTTCTTTGGACAGAACATGTAATATGCATAAGTACTCTTTACATGAAACCACAAACAAATGAAATATCCTAACAGTCACGAACCTAATCTCTTTGGCAGACAAGCCCATAAAAGCTAGAGCACCATTGCAACACCGTGCCCCATGCAACCTTCCCGATTAAAACATACAACAACCCCTTTTGGGCAGGCGGTTATATGCAATAACCAGAAACCCTTTCATAATGAAAAAATTCAATGAATTGATATAAACAAACCACTTTGGTAATAAATATTTATGTCAACCCACAAATTATTCATACAGGAAAGATAAATGCCCAAATATATACAAAATGACATACTTTAACGACATGTATGTCACAAAAGATTAATCCGAAATGGGATACTTTAATAACATGCACCCTACTGATCAAATCAAAATACATAATAATAATACATTCTAACTGCCACTTCTATTAATAATGATGTGGCGAGACCGCTGACGTGGATAGCTGACGGGCGCCACGTTAAGAGAAGCCGCCACGGCGGACGCCAAGGCGACGCCTCAGTTTGGAGCACCTTGCCGAGCTGAGTTGAGCTTCCCCAGGACAGTAAGTCGAGCTCAGTCTTCCGCCAGGTCAAGCTCGTGAGCTCGATGCCTAGGCCGAAGCCATTTTTTGCCCTCCAGAGCGAGACCCTCGGAGGTTAGTGCCCTGCGATCGAGGTCGAGCCAAGAGCTCACCCACTGATGTGGAGCCTCTCCAAGAGCGCGCCCTCTAGACCTGGTCCGTCCTTCGCCCTCCAGAGCGAGACCCTCGGAGATTAGTGTCCTGCAATCGAGGCCGAGCCAAGAGCTCGCCCACCGATGTGGAGCCTCTCCGAGCACGTGCCCTCTGGACCGGGTCTGTCCTCCGCCCACCGCCCTCCAGAGCGAGACCCTCGGAGGTTAGTGCCCTGCGGTCGAGGTCGAGCCAAGAGCTCGCCCACCAATGTGGAGCCTCTCCGAGCGCGCGCCCTCTGGACCGGGTTCGTCTTCCGCCCTCCAGAGCGAGTTCCTCGGAGGTTAGTACCCTACGGTCGAGGTCGAGCCAAGAGCTCGCCCGCCAATGTGGAGCTTCTCCGAGCGCGCACCCTTTGGACCGGGCCCGTCTTCCACCCTCCTTCACCAAGGCGACCGCACGAGCTCGGAGCGCCCAGACCAGAGCAGACCCTACCATCCCAGGACACCGACGAGCCACCTGAGGACCATAGAACGGCGCCTCCCATGCCGCCATAACTACCTATCCGGCCGTACTTCCAGGGGATGGGCTAGCCAGAGAGCACGCATCCCTAGGGCGGCGGCCCCAGATCGAGGCTCTGCCAAACTTTCCGAAATGGAGCAACCAGAGAGGATGTCAGAAGGGATGGAAGCTTCCCCTACCACCTGTCAGGAAAGGCATCCCATCCACGACACGGAATCCTGCCCCATGTGCCTGCCAACCCAGCAAGGATCCCGAGACAGACTCCTAACGGCCAGTTTTCAACTACAAAGAATGATCGGCACCCCTAGAAGCAGGGATGTAACAACAATAACAGAAAAACACACCAGTAGAAGAGAACTACAATCCACCACCAACACAAGCGCAAGCTCGAAAAAGAGAGCGAAATGCTACCACCAACACCACGGTCGAGGGAAAGTCACCGGGAAACAAGGAGAAGCGAAGGAACAGGGAACCCCTCTGTCCCTGCTATCACTCTCTCCCTGCTGCTTTTCTCCTTCACCGACACATCTTTTACTCCTCCTAGTACGGAGTCCATCAAGAGGGACCCGACCAGGAGGATCTGTTCTCCTGGATCGTCACTGACTTGACCGTCGGAGTGGCCCCGCTGGAAACCTCGGCCCGTGTCACTAATCCCTGTTTCGCAGGTCCAGGAGCAGAGGATCGCTAGGCAGCGAGAGGAGCGCACTTCGACGCAGCAGCTACGGGCCACGACGGTCTTGGCGGCAACAAATAACACTTACTACACAATTATAAAATATCTTTAAACAAGAATTATAGTATATAATAAATGTCACAATCAATTATAGTCAATTTGGTTCAACAGTAATAGAGACATCAATATGCAATTCCAAATAAAAGATAAAAAATTAATTCTTAATAACTCAACTATTCAAAATTTTTAGAGTTTTCCAAACCCTTTAAGGCTACGAAAAAATACACTCAAATTATATAATAGTGAGTAGAATTGCACATAAATAATTTTAAATTATTTAAATATTTTATCAAATATGAAAAACTCTATCAAAATATTCTTCAAATTATTACGAGTCCAATGGTCCAAAAATTGCTCAAATCAAATATAATATGAGCAAGTTACAGCGATTTTTATGAAAAACAATGGTAAAGGACCAAACCATAAATTTCATGAATTTATTTGGACTCATATTTAATTTATAGGGACTTAAGCATAAAAATCTTCTTAATCCCAAAATTAAAACAAGTCCCAATGTAATTAGATCCATCCAGATCTATGATTTGGGCTAAATTTATAATAAATGAATTCTGTTCAAAGCAAGTTGTAACCCGATAACCAATCAACCCAAAAAATCTTTAAAATATTATTTTATTCCTCCCTTTTTATCCCAACCAAGACTTTCAAAACTCCATTGATGACTTCTTCGAGCTTGGGATCTTCTTCCATAGAGAACCACCGGCCAAACCGACCACTAGCGGCCATTCCCTAGCCACCGGCGACCCAAAATTCTGGAAGAGATGAATGGAGTGACATAGGAGAGCCATCGGCCACTAGTCTAGTTGTCCAAGAAGTCTGCCACAACATTTACCACAAGCTGGGTAGGTTTCAGCAATCTGGTAACATCCTCTACTGTCTCTTTTCAAAAGACGGCTAGGTCCCTGCGATGGGACATCATGAACCACCGAAATTCAACAGGATCCATTCGACGGTAATACAACAGAGGACCCCTTGGAGGTCCTTAAAAAAATAGAGCCAGAAGCAACATCCCAAGGGCCCAGCACCGATCGGCATCGGCGCTGTTGGACGAGCCTTAGTCCCCATCGTCTAAATGATCGCCAGTCAATCACTACTGGATGATTCTAGCGAGGTATGGGAGGAGGAGAAGGGAACAGTGGTTCCCTCCACTACCAACCTACAGTCCCTTTTTTTTATTCAATATATTTCAATGCCTCAATTATAGAAGGACTAGTTTAAAATTTAAAAAAATCTAGGGACCTAAGTGTAAAATAGCCTTTTGGACCAAAATATAATTATAAATGTTGGATGGACTAAATTATAAAAGGGCTGATATATAATTCCAGGAAACCTAGGGGCCTAAATGCAAAAATGCCCCCCTTTTTTTAGCTTGTTGGGTTATTGGGTTATTGGATCTTGGGTCTAAACCCAAAATCCAAAACCCACCAAACTCCTTCCCCACAAGACCCAAGTCATAGGGCTCTCCAAGCCGTCGCCCCTCTCTTCCCAAAACCACCGTCGCCAGTGCCTGACCGGTTGGACGGCCATGATGACTAACCATGGACTGCCGGTCGTTGCCTCCGGCAGTGTCGCCGACGTCCGGTCAAGCCCAAAGGAGAGATCGACAAAGCAAAATTCCTTTTTTTTGTTCCTATTTAATGACGACCTTCCGGTGGTGATCTGGATCTCAGACCGTTGCCGCCGGTGGGGAGGGGGGTCCGATCATGAAGACCGTCCGATCACGAAGACCGGCAGGAAACATGGCCGGCGATCACGGCCCAGGAACGGTTGACCATGGCCTTCCAGGGTCACCGACTATCGACTTCCAAACCTTTTTTTTCTGTTTATCGATGATCACCTCTGCTAGTTGGGATGTCGCCACCGACCACTGCTGCCTCTCCCTACCACCACTGGCCACCCCTCAGCGCCGACGAGCACGGGCACAAGGAGATCGGTGATCAATGGTGGGAAGGAAGGAGAAATAAAAGGGGATTTTGATTGTAATCTCAGCCACCGGCCGAGATCCTAAGTTCCAATCACCGGGATCGGGTCTGATGCCCGATCACCCAGGTTTTTTTTTTTATGTTCTACTAGACTTCATCTTCTCCCTTTCCGATAGTCACGGGCTTGATCTCGGTGCCGTCGGCCACCCAACAGCATGGACAAAGTCCGGCACACATAGATTCAATACGATCAGTTGGTGGGGAAAATAAGAGAAAGAAGAAGATTTTACAAAAATAAAAATTTACAGATCTAAAATATAAAATAGTGATTCTAATCCAATACCAGGGCTCTGATACAAAATATTAAAAAATAAAGTTTTCCTCAACCCTAGGATCGATCAAATGATTAGAATCATACATACTAAATAGATCCGAGAAAAAGTATTACAAGACATACCCGTAATTACCATGAATCCAAACCTGAAAGCGATACTTACATGAATATTGAAGGCATGATCTTTCTCTCTAGCATCCTCTCATAACAGGCAGCTCATGATGGGGCAAGCCGTGAGAACCAATCTCACGTAATGTCATATCATCATGAGGAGTGGAGAGGGGACCTAGTCTATTATTTATAAGCAAACCCTAACAGGCCCTCCCATCACGGGCTAGTTGGGCCAAAGCCTACACTGTGCCGCCTCAACCACACCAACCCACATGAGGTGCTCCTAGTCCAAACAATGATCACATAATAATGGGCTCAACCTACGTCTATCAACATGGACCATAAAATCAACCCAGTTTTAATAAAACAAAATTCTAATTAATATTAGCCCAAATTAAAAAATTCTTACAAAAAAGACTCAGGACCTGGTTAACAATCGGATCTAGCCGATGGCACTGGGAACTAAGGAAAAGAGATAGAGGAGAAGAGAGAAAGAGAGAGAAAGGGGAAAGAAAAAGGAATGGAAAGAGAGGGAGAGAAGGAAGATAGAAAGAGGGAGAAAGAACCGGAGGAGAGAGAGAAAGGAAAAATAGTGAGTGAGAGTGAGAGGGAGAGAGAGAGAGAGAGAGAGAGAGAGAGAGAGAGAGAAGGAAGAGGTGCTTTGCGATCAACCAACATTGGCCGATTACTGGAGAGGGTGTACTACCACAGATGCCTTTGCTAAGAGAGGTCGGAGATCAAACTCGAAGGGGAAGGAGAGTATGGAGAGCAATATTTAGCAATTTCACTATTTTTATCATCTTAAGTTTTTTTCTTCATCTTAAGTTGCGTCTTTAAGTAATTTCATTATTTTCATCCACATGTCAGACATCTTTTGCACCAATCATATTCAAGACATCATTTGCTGACATATCCAGTTATAAGCTTTCTTAACTTTTAATTCCTCATTCCCACATTGTGTTGTATATAATTGTCATGCACCAATCATGAGATTTTCATTAAACTCCAACTAAAATTAAGGAAAGAAGCAAATATAGTGTTCAATTAGCATTTATAAACAAAACAAATGCAAGATTATAAGAGTCTAGCGCTTTTTCTCAATTTCCTACCATATATGATTCTTTTCCAATATATGTTAGAGGGTTAGGTATCCTTCACAAGTCTACATAAATGAAACTATTCCTCACTACACAAGCAACTCACCAAGACCATTCTTATTTCAATCCAAGACACCACATCCACTCAACAAAACATCTGAGATTAAAATGTCCCAGGTTTCTATCATAAAAATAAAGGATCTTAATGGAAGGATGATTAAGGTCACATAACATCTGGAAACAAGAAGACAACATGCCTTCTTATTAACTAGCCATTCTAGAAATTTCAGTTTGGTCATGATCCAGGTATCAGCAATTTTTTTCCCACTAATATTACATCAATGCAAACATTCATTCATATATAATTTTATTAATTATCTTAATCTACAAAAATAATTCGGACTTTGTGTTGGATCAAGTCATGTAGCAAGTAGAAGATACTACTAAAGCTTGAATTAATCAAGGAAAATAAAGATTTACTCTTTCAATTGATGTCTATGAAAAAAACAACAAACAAAGTAACGTGATAATCTTATCTTTTGTTGGTTTTAACTCTAATTCTTTTTGCATAGCTGTCAATCAAGGATTGACTAACACAAGTCAGTCCTGAAAAATCCATGTCAGCATAATTAGATGGTCTAGAAGCATCATCGAAAAACTCTTGTATCGGCTAGTTTAAGCCTCCATCTCTATCCCAACAAATATAAATAAATCGCAATAACAAGTAAGTGTAAGATCATATCTTTTATTAGCTCTAGTGCGATACATTTTACACATATCTTCTATAATGGAGGAATTCACCTATCCGACCTCAAATAACATGGCGAAAGCAAATTAGTCAACACCCAAACTGCTAGAGATCAAATGGTGACCTAGGTCAATTAACAACTATTATGGAAGTTGAACACAAATGATAGCAATAGGCATCGGTGGATAACCGACCATGAGATCGGTCTATAGCTAGACTGCTCCCCATCATCATATCTGCATACCAATGTCTACATCATATTTTTTACTAACCTGTGGCTAAAATAGCCCATGACCTCTATGACATTATTGGCTTATGAGCCATAAATAACTCAACTATTTGGTTATAACCAACTAGGATCCTCCACCTTCAACAAACACATAAAGTGATTACAAACTACCTAATAAATATATAAAGTGTTACGAACTACCTAGCAAACACATAAGGTGGTTACAAACTATCTAATAAATTTTCTTTATAAAAAGAGGGAAAGGAGGACCATCGGGTAAGCTCTAAGTTTTCATTCTCTTACACACTCTTCTATCTACTGTTCTCAAACTCTAGCTCACTTAAACATAAAAAGGTCTTCTACAAGAAAATTTTTGCCGAATGTGGATTTCCTTTTGCAGGTCTTAGCAACGAGTCAACCATGTCAGCATCTTATCAATCTTTAGCTCAGTAGGAGGCCGACCCATCATTCTAGTTCGAAGTTTTACGGTAATAGATTGGTGCAAGAGGAAGGGCCCAGAAAACCCATTTTGAGAGTGAAGGAGAAGGGAGAGCTCAAAGATAGTGAGAGAGAGAGAGAGAGAGAGAGAGAGAGAGAGAGAGAGATGGGAGATGATGAGATCTCCCTCATGTCTCTTTCTAGTTTGGGGTCCATTCTATCTTCTTGAAATTGAAGATCCAGATCTAGTGGATTATAAATGGGATAGCATTAATGGTATTGATTATGGGATCTCCAAGCCAAGCTAAGGAACAAGACTAGCATGGACTACGCTTAGAAGAACTATGGCCTTGGGGTCCATATCCGTTCTATCCATTCCATCATAATGGATTCTTGGTCTAAGAACCAGCTTAAGAAGATGGGGGCAGGTAGTAACAACCACCTCAACACCTTCCTCACTTGATATAGCATCCTCGAGTAGACCGTTATCCCTGCCAAGTATAACACCAAGGCTAAGCTACAAAGTTCAAAGATGAGGTCGAGATACAAAGATCAAATCCAAGACCAGGCTACAAATCTCAAAGTTAAGTTGAGTTACAAAGTTCAAATCTAAGGTTGAGATACAAAACTTAAATCTGAGATTAAGCTACAAAGCTCAAAGCTAAGATCAAGCTACATAGCTCAAATCCGAGGCCTAACTACAAAGCTCAAAACCAAAACCGAGCTACAAAGCTCAAATCCAAGGCCAAGCTACCAAGCTTAAAGTTGAGGTTGAGCCATACAGCTCAAAACTGAGGCTGAGCTACTAAGCTCAAAGCTAAGATGAAAAACAAAATCAAGGCCTAGCTACCAAGCTTAAAATCGATGTAAAGACCAAATTCAAGACCAAGCTACCAGGCTCAAAGTCAAGGAGAAGGGCAAAACCAAGATTAAGCTACCAAGTTCAAAGTTGAGGTCAAGCTACTAAGCTCAAATATGAGAATAACAAAATCGAGACCATCTGGGGATCCCTCGACATGGATAAGTAGCATTCTTCATACCCAACTTCGACTAAGCAATTAACTTTAGATGAAATATAACCTCCTTATCAAAACAACATCAAATTGATTTTGACTTCAACTTTTAGTCAAGTATCAATATTATACCTAATTTGCTTTGGAGTCAAAATTGCCTCAATTATCTTGTTTGGAAGGGTGTAGTCCAAAAGGCTCCAAACTGATCAACCATTGAACAAAGACAAGAGATAAAACAAGAAAAGTGCTTTGATAAAAAAATCTTAGTGGTGGCACATGAGCCTCAGAAGGATATTAAATGCTTTGGAATCAAAAAAAATTCTAAAGACCAAGCTTAGGATTTGTACTAGAATATACTCCCCATACTAAAGTAAAAAATTCACCTCAAGCTAGGAAGTGGGGCAAATGTTATAGAGGGATTCACCTACCTGACCTCAAATGCAAGTGCATATTAGTCAATGCCTGGATGGCTAGAGATTAGATGGCGACCTAGGTCACTTGACAACTATTATGGAAGATGAATACAGAGGACATCAATAGACATCAATGGATAACCAACCTTGAGGTCAGTCTATAGCCAGACTTCTCCCCATCATCATTTGCATATAGATGTCTAGATTTAATTATTACTAATCCAAGACTAAAATAGCCCGTGACCTCTATGACATAACAAGCATGTGGGCAATAGATAACTCCACTATTTGGTTGTAACCAACTAAGATCCTTCACCTCTAACAAATATATAAGGTGGTTATAAACTACCTAACAAACATATAATATAGTTACAAACTACCTAACAAATAAATAAGGTAGTTACAAACTACCTATCAAACTTCCTCTATAAAAAGAGAGAAAGAGGAGATCCTCAAGTAAGCTCTAAGCTCTCATTTTCTTACTCACTCTTCTATCTACTATTCTTAGGTTCTAGCTAACTTAAGCATCCATTGAGTGTGGACTTCCTTTGTAGGTTTTGATGAAGATATGATCATGTTAGCATCTTCTCGATCTCCAACTCGATAGGAGGCCGACCCCATCATTTCAGTCCAGAGCTTCACAACAATAATTTGGTGCCAAAGAAAAGGTCTTGTCCTAATCTAGAAGAAAAGGTAGTAAGAAACATGTTGTAGAACCACTCTGCTGCATCACACAATAATCTTCCCTCCATAGCCTAATGGATGTCCCACTAGCTATGGGGCAACCTCCCTAACCACTTATAGCAATGGATCCCTAGAAGTTTGATATGCTAGTCCATTAGGTCTAGCTAGCACTGATTGCTACTATCCAATAACTTTCAACAAACTACTACAAAAAAGTAGGCACCTTCGGTGACCCGATCCCAGTATAGTTGCTGCAAAAATCCAGAGAAAGGCCTGCAATGCTCCTACACAGCTAAACCAGCTCCTCACCAATTCCCTCCTTGCTATTGAGGCCAGAGAAAGGAAGATCAATGGCATCAACTCTTTGAATCTTCTAGAAAAATTTAACTCCAAATTTACTCCCCATCATCACCACCATGAGAATAATCTCGAATGGGAGCTCTGAGATATCAAACAATGACTTGGAAAAGTTATGGGAGAAAGCCACCAATAGAATGATGGCTTCAACTTTCAGTCTCCATTCATCTAAGAAGTTCTGGCTGAACCAGTGCCCAATTGTTCATAATATCCTAGGTTGAACCTTATAATGGCTCAACCGATCCTCTTAACCACCTGACAAGTTATTGTATGCTCATAACCATGCAAAAGGCATCTGATGCCCCACTTTATCTTGCTTTCCTAGCAACACTATGGAGAACTGCCAAGATCTGGTTTTATGATTTTCAACCAAATTCAATCTGCTCATTTGAATAAATGGGAAGGCTATTTGTCATTCATATCAACATCCACCGACCTCTACCAAAAAACATTGACAACCTCTTCTTGATTTAGTAGTGAGATGGTGAGTCTCTACATGCATGATTACGTAGCCCATTTCCATACAACTACGCTGAAAGTTAGAGAACTCGATGAGTTAGTGGCCATGTTTTTATTGAAGTGAGGACTGTGAAGTGGCCAGCTATGTACACTCTTTTATATAGTTCATCACTTAGCAAGAGGTATTGGATGGCCTTATTTCTAATTTCATATCAATCTTTAATGGAGTTTTTGCATTATTGAAGATTTGTTCTAGCTCTATAGTCATTTTCAACATCATTGTTTTGGTCAATGTTATTTATTTCTATTTTCAACTATCTTTTTAAACCAAAGAGCAAACTGCAAACCTGTTTAATGACCAATCAATCACCGGTAAACCACACTTTAGTGGCCAATTTTACTACTTCATTAACCTAGCAGTTCTTTACTCCGGGTACATGCATTACGATAACATTATCAATCCCATTTAATCAGATTAAAGCAAGTTCATAATAACAAAGGATAGCTAAGCTAAACATTGTATTGACTAGCTAACTAATATATTACATGTTGGGAATGATCAATGATTTTAATAGTTCGGGCTCCAATTCCTAACAACATTTCAAGGCCAATTATGGATGCCTCATATACATACTCTTCATAATTATAAGAATACAATTTTCTAATTTAATTTGTATTACAATAACTTACTGTTTGATAACTTTAATATAATGCCTACACCTACTTCTTTCTTTTTTTTTTTTTTTTTTTGATAAGGCGGAGTCCTTATACAAGTCTGTTATGAATATAACCAAAAATGTCAGAAAGTAAAATATCTCAAAATGAACCTGGCACAGATCTAGTGTTAATCCAAAATCCTTTTTCAGATTGATGCGCAACAAATGATCCAGTCAGCCATAGTTTTGGCTCTCAATATACATGCTGGATGTACATAGGAAAGCAACCCCAATAATAAATTGGAAATGTCATGTAGCAGCAAATGAACAGCCACTTCTCTTGTATGTGATTGAATCTAACCATCATAGTGGATGAGTCATTCTCAATCGCTAGCCGATCAGCCTACTTCTTAAGAGATGCAAGATCTATCAAAATATAAGATACCTGGCTTCAATTTTATGAATGCACTTCACATGAATCTTATCTTCTATTCCAAGGTAGTAGTGATCGGCTCAAAAGCTAGCCTTTTATAGCATTTTGTTAGATATACTATAAAGAAAATTTAGTTAAGTAGAACATTCGGTTGCTTATTCTACCACTTAAAAGAGGTTTAGATAATATATATATATATATATATATAAAGATATCACATATGACTGATAGTATTGGCAATGCTAGTATTGCTTGTGGTATGTAGCCTTGTACCTTTTTTTTTTTTCTTTTTTGATAAGAAAAAAAAGATTCGGGGGGACCAGCATAGCTACCCTTTCTAGGCATTATCACATATGACTGATAGTATTGGCAATGCTAGTATTGCTTGTGGTATGTAGCCTTGTACCTTTTTTTTTTCTTTTTTGATAAGAAAAAAAAAAAGATTCGGGGGGACCAGTATAGCTATCCTTTCTAGGTGTGACCATAAGGGCCCCCATTCCATTGGAGAGCCTACTCTGATGGGAAATATTCAATGCATGGCAACAACAAAGATGACTTAGCCATTTTCTAGCATATTCAAGTGGTATGGATGAATACATTATACCAACCCCATCAAAACATCAACCGGTCCAATAACCAATCCCACACACCTTCCATTTAAGCATCCAAGATAAATTTTTTTTCATTTAATCAATTCCGTCTTGGCTTGAACCTTAGATGTAAGGGTGATGGAACTATAGCCAGTACCAACTGAAATACCATCTTAGTGGTTACCTTGTTCTATTTTTAAAGTAATGCATTCTAAGGCTTAACCATCCTCAAAGGCCTCGGTGGCATTGGAGCTAATGTTCAATTCACTACTTGGGATCCCATTAACATGGGATTATTTGGAAACAAGGTTACCCGATCTAAATCTATGTCAACGTCCAAGAGTCCATCAATTGACGAAATGTTGGAGGTTGAGCTCGTGCATCTAGACTTTTGCCTTGCAGCATCAATCACACAAGACTACCAGGCCCCTAAGTTGGTCAATTTATGGGTACTTTAGTAATTACTGGCAGCTTCTCTTTCATGGTAGAAGCTAGCCTTGTTCGAGGAATCGTCACATTATCTTTTCACTCTTGGGCTCTACATTTGCAATACCCATTCCAAATAAAAAGAGCCTAGCACAAATCTTAGAGCATGTCCCCAAAAAAATATCAAAAGAAGACTCCTAACTTCTCCTTCGTCAAACTCCCGATCAAAGTCAACTTCGAAGATGAACCCAATGCTTTTCTTCCCTTCCGCATCTATTTAAAGGGCCAAAGCCCTTATAAAAACCCCATCCAATAATGGCTAGAGAATCTCCAAATTGTTCTCGATTTTTGACAAAGGGATCCTTAGTTTTCCTGATGAGCCGGCTGTGAAACCTCATCGGAACAAAGGTTAACTCAATTCTCCTTCTTCCCATTCTTCTGATTGTTAAAGGGATGGGTTGCATAGGATTTGGATCGACGAGTCACTAGATTTTGCTTCTTCCCTATTTTCTTCTCTTTTCTTGATTTTTCGGGCACCACTGTTGTTGTTGAATTTCGAATCGGGACTGGTGGTCACACTACCATGGGTCGTAGCCCTGGCCATCCTTTTCCAGTGAGATCCCCAAGGTTTAAGGGGAGGAGGACGGGTCCCCTATTCTACCGAATGGAGGAAAACGAGAAGAAGAGAAGAAAAAGAAAAGAAAAGAAAAAGAATAGAAGAAGAAAAAGAGAAGAAAAGAAAAAGAAGAGAAGAAGAAAAAGAAAAAGAAAGGAAAAAAAAAGGGAGAAAAAGAAAAGGAAAGGAAAAGAAAAAAATAAAAAAACAAATTCTCTCTCTTCTTCCTTCTCTCTAGTTTTTCTCTCCACTTCTTCCTCTACTTTCTCTCTATAATCTTTTCTTTCTAAAAGTTTCTCTCTAGGGATTAGAAAAGTTATAAAGTTGGGGCTAGGGATCAGTGAATGGATTGCTGATGAAACTTGGATAGAAAGTTTTAGATCTATAACTACTATACTATGGAATTATTTATTATCAATAAGATTATTATGTAGGAGGATAATTTTTCGGGCAGGAGGGCATTGAGTGAGTTCCGTAGCACCTAGATCGAGGATCCAGGTGTAGATTGATATCGGGCATGTTAAATTTGTCTCTAATTAAAGTAAGAATTTCTGGATACAATCATCAATTTATAAATATATTTTACATAGCATGATTTTGATCATTGGATATGAGTATTGGTATGCATGATTATTGATGCATTATATATTTTAAATTTTTATAATATATATTTGTGATTGCTGGTATTACTATTTATATTTTTTGTATGATATATTCCTATCAAACATGATTATTTTTGGATGATTTGGATTATAATATTAGTTATTTTAAATCTTGAAAAGAATATGATTTGATAACATGTTTGAGATTTAATAAAGTGATAATTAAGAAGAATGGGTGTTTAGACTAGCCATGCCATGAGCAGGATTGTAGTTATTGAGATTACCAATCACAAGCTTAAACATGACATTGAGATTGCCAGTCATAGGCTGAAGTGTGATAATGAGATTGTAGTCATAGACTGAAATGTGATAATGAGATTACCAGTCATAGGCTGAAGCATGACCGTAATTAATCCAAAATTCTAAAAAAGATTGATGATTAAACTGGAATATAAAAATAAGATAGTTTTGTGATATATGGTGGTTGAGTTGTTTTGGTTGCATGACATGATATTTTATAATTCCTTATTCTATTATTATTTTCTTATAATTTTTAAATCATATTATTATTGGTGTGAGTGTATGGAATCCTTACTAGCTATAAAGCTTACACCATCTACTTTCCTTCTTTCTCAGAGTTGTGCAGGATATTTAAGCTTAGTGGTGGATTGGATTCATGGTGAAATGATGAATATATAAAAGGTTGTTAATACTATTTAGATTATTGAAGGATGACTAAATTTGTAAATATATAAGTTGTATTATTTTCTTTATATTAGATATTCTCTTATGAATTATGATCAATAGTATTCTTGAAAATTAAAGTTGTAATGAATTTTTTTAAGATCTTATATAATCTTCAGGATGTATTCTAGGATTCATGCGACCGGTCGCAAGGTCAACTTGGTGCTGGGTTCGGGGCAAAGTAGAATGATTTCAGAGTTTAGGTTATGATCACTTGGGACTTGATATAAGTGATTAGGCAATGACATGAGTAATATCGAAACTTAAGTTTTGATTACTAAGGACCATGGCTTAAGTAGCATTTGAACTTAAGATTATGATCATTCGAGATTTGATAGAAATACTAGAAATCAATTTGGAATATAGATTTTAGATCACTAGGTATTGTGATACAAATTATGACTAAGATTTGATATTTGATGAGAAAAAAGGGCTACATATTTTATCTACGATTTCAGTGATAAGGTTGATCTAAGGTAAATGCAAAAAGGTGAATGATTTATATCTCTTAATCATAATAATAGGAATTTAATCAAAGTGTAAGATGTGTTGACCTTTGAATATAGGCTATTATGCTACAAGGCTATATTATGTCATGTATACTTGTTCGATTACTATTAAATGATTTCAGAATTTCAAACTTGATATGGATGCAAATCATTATAGCCTTTTAGTATTGTTATTAATTATTTAATTTCATGTTTTGGATTTATCATCAAGTTGTAGGAGTGACATGAGTTTCATAATATTGAAGTTGAATAATCAAGTTGTAGGAGTGACATGAGTTTCATAATATTGAAGTTGAATAATTCTTTTTAAGGACCAAACTTATGGATTATGAATGAAATTAGCATGTAGAGGAAAATTATATTATGATGTTGCAAATATGTGTAATTTCTTATTAATGGATTTGATTTTATTAGGAAGATATATGATATATAACTTAGTAGAATCTTTGATAATTTAACTTAACACATTTGGATTGGATTACTTGATATTCCCTATATTTGTTGGAGATTATTGGATATGTTAAACTTCAAGCCATATTAAGATCTATGAGAAGATCTATATTATCTTGCTACTGATGTTGCATTAAGTAAAGAAATTGATTTTGGGAGACTTATATGAGTTTAGGTTATAAGGGATAACATTTTAGGTGGTTTATTGATTTATTCTAACCAACATGATAAAGGAATCTTCATAAGGAATAATCAAGTTGATTCTATTCATAGAGATGTTGACTTGAGATCTTCTAATTTGTTGAAGTTGAAGTTGACTTTCGATAAGAAAAGATGATCTAGAATTATCGAATTGTATTATTAGGAAAGTCAGAGTAATTTAAATAGGTCTAGAGTTATTGAGCTAGTCTTGGAAGGATACTAAAGCTTAAGCAATGGCTTTAGAATAGAGAGTGGCTCAAGGTTAACCTTAACATAGTATGATTAAGGCATAGTTAAGACTACGGTAAAAAAAAATGTTGCTTTAGTTTGACTTAAAATTCTTGGATCTTCTTGGTACCAATGTAACATAAAATTTTTGGTAGGAATTCATTTAGTGAACCTAGACAGTTCGGTAAATTTATATTGGAGTCGTGCAGTGAAAGTGTAGTGGCCTAAAATTATTAAAAGCCAGTTAGAAATATTGATTCATTAACTTGAAAGTCATAATAATGAAAAAGCTCAAGAGAAAAATTTTGGTGGTCAGGTATGAAAAAGATATAGCACAGTATATAGCTCAATATCAAGTGTGTCAACAAGTAAAAGTCGAGCATTAAAGACCTGCTGGACCACTACAATCTCTCATCTTCCTCAATATATAGAAATGGGAACATATTACTATGGACTTTGTGACGGGTTTGTCCAAAATCCCTAAAAGTAATAATGTAGTATGGATTATTGAAGATCGATTGACAAAATCAACTCATTTCTTACCCTTTCGAGTCAGCCTTCCTTTAAGAAAATTAGCAAGTTTGTATATGGAATAAATCATGAGATTGCATGGAATTTCGGTTACTATTATATTAGATCAGGATAGTAGATTTGTTTCATAATTTGGAAGAGTCTTCATAAAACTCTGGATACTAAATTGAATTTTAGTATGCCTTCCATCTCCAAACCAACAGATAATTAGAATGAACTATCCAAATTCTAGAAGATATGCTGAGAGCTTGCATCATGAGCTTTTATTGTACTTGGGATAGCCATTTGTCATTTATAAAGTTTGCTTATTACAATAGTTATCAAGTAAGCATCTAGATGGCACATTTTGAAGCATTGTATGGTAGGAAGTGTAAATCTTTTATTTGATGGGATAATATAGGAGAAAAAAAATATTAGATCCAGAGATAATGCAGCAAATAATAGATAAGGTACAAGTGATTAGATAACGACTTTATATAGCTCAGAGCAGGCAAAAGAGTTATACTGATAAGAGAAGAATAGAGCTAGAATTTCAAGTAGGTGACCATGTTTTCTTAAGAATTTCTTCCACTAAAGATGTAATGAGATTCAAAATGCATGGCAAACTGAGCTTGAGATATGTGGGTCCATTTTAAATTTTGGAAAGGGTCAAGGAGGTGGCCTATAGACTAGCACTACCATTGGCTTTATCAGGTGTATATAATATATTTCATGTATCAATGCTATAAAAGTATATTTCAGACCCGAGTCATGCAATAGAGTACGAGACATTGCACCTTCATGAAGATCTAAGCTATAAGGAGGTTTCAATTTGAATTATTGACAAGGATCAAGTATTATGGCATCGGATCATACCGCATGTAAAGATACAATGAAGTACCATAGTGAGAGAGGCTACATGAAAACTTGAGGTAGAAATGAGAGAAAAGTATCTACAACTCTTTGAACTTTAAGTATGTTAATTTCGAGGATAAAATTATTTTAAGAGTGAAAATGTAATATCGAGTCCAAATAAAAAGAGCCTAGCATGAATCTTAGAGCATGCCCCCCTCCCCAAAAAAGAAAAATAGAAAAAAACTCCCATTGGGAGTCTTCTCCTTCATCGAACTCCTGAACGAAGTCAACTTTGAAGAGGAACCCAATGCTTTTCTCCCCTTTGGCGTGTATTTAAAGGGTCGAAGACCTTGTGAAAACCCTATCCGATGCCAGTAAGAGAATCCCCAAATTGTTCTATAGCCCTAGCCACCCTTTTTTAGCAAGATCCCTGGGGTTTAAGGAGAGGAGAACAGGAAGCACAGGTCCCTGTTCTGCCAAATGGAGGAAGAAGAAAGAAGAGAAGAAGAAAAGAAAAAGAAAAGAAAAGAAATAGAAGAGAAGAAGAAAAAAAAAAAAAAAAAGAGAAAAAGAAAAGAGAAAAAGAAAAGAAAAAGAAGAGAAAAAGAGTAAAAAAAAGAAAAAATAAATAAAAAATAAATTCTCTCTCTTCTTCCTTCTCTCTAGTTTCTCTCCACTTCTCTCTACATTTTTTCTCTATAATTTTTTCTCTCTAAAAATTTCTTTCTTCTAGGGATGGGGAAGTTGTGAAGTTGAGACTAGTGATCAGTGGATAGATTGTTGATAAAACTTGGATAGAGGGTTCTAAATCTATAATTACCATACCATGAAATTATTTATTAAGAGAATTTTCTTGGTAGGAAGGCGTTGAATGAGTTCCGTAGCACATAGATCGAGGATCTAGGTGCAAACTGATATCGAGCGTGTTAAATTTATCTCCAATAAAATTAAGAATTTATGGATATAATTATCGATTTATAAATATATTTTACATTGCATGATTTTGATCCTTGGATATGAGCACTAGCATGTATAATTGTTTATGCAATATATATTTTGATTTCTCATGATAGACATTCATGATTGCTAGTGTTACTATTTATATTTTTCATATGATATGTTTCTATCAAATATAATTATTTTTAAATGATTTGGATTGTGATATCGATTATTATAAATCTTGAAAAGAATATGATTTGATAATATGTTTGAAATTTCATAAAGTGATAATTAAGAAGAAGTATTTGGACTAGCCATGCCATAGGCAAGACCGTGATTACTGAGATTGCTAGTCTCGGGCTGAAGCGTGATATTAAGATTGTTAGTCATAGGCTGAAGTATGACAATGAGATTGCTAGTTATAGGCTGAAGTGTGACAATAAGATTGCCAGTCATAGACTGAAGTGTGACACTGAGATTGCCAGTCATGGACTGTAGCATGATCGTGATTAGTTCAAAACTTTAAAGAAGACTGATGATTAAAATAGAATATAAAAATGGGACATGATTTTGTCATATGTGATGATTGAGTTATTTTAGTTGCATGATATGATATTTTATGATTTTTGTTCTATTATTATTATTTTATTATTTTCAAATCATATTATTATTGGTGTGAGTGTATGGAATCTTTACTGAGTTATAAAGCTTACATCTCCTATTTTTATTCCTTCTTAGAGTTGTGTAGGATATTCGAACTTAGCGGTGGATTAGTTTCGTGGTGAAATGATGAATAGATGAGAGTCATTAATACCAATCAGATTACTGAAGGATGACTAAATTTGTAAATATATAAGTTGTATTATTATTTTTATATTAGATATTCTCTTATGAATTATGATCAATAGTATTTTTAGAAATTGAAGTTATAATGAATTTTTTTTAAGCCCTTGCATAATATCTAGGATATATATTCTAGGATTTATGTGACTTGCCATGCAGCCGACCCGAATGCTGGGTTTGGGGCGTGACAATTTTTTAAACCTCCATTAATTGAATCAAAGCTTGGAGGTCGCTTGGATGCATTGAAATCATATTGCAGTTCCTGAGGAAAAGGATTGCCTTCAATCTTGAGCACTTCTTTATCCTTCTCCAACTCAGAGAACTTCAACCAGGATCTTTTGTTTACACCCAAAGATTAATCAATCATTGACCAACTATAGTAAATACTGAGAACATAATGCCGATTAAGATTTGGTTAATCATATACATATGACACTTAAAAGAACTATATTTGGCAACTGGTCACTTACACAAGAGGCTATATTTGGATACTTAATTATTGAAATTAATTTTTCGATGGAAGTTATGAGGATACGAGCTAGGGTGTAAATTCAAACTGGTAACCACCAGCTACTGCTAGGAAATGAGTTATCATGGCTAAGGAACTAATAGTCATAGAAGAGAAAACTTATTGTTGGAAATAACAAACAATCTACATAATATGATGAAAAAAGAGGCTTCATTTGGAGGTACATACTCTACACACATGAATACATGATCATCCCAACATTAATTGGACAAGGTTTCCAGGCCTCTTCTATATATACCAAGCATATCTTCTTCTTGCTTAATCTCTAAAACTACTTCAAAATTAATTAACTTTTCATCCTCACGAATGATTAAACCTTCACATGAAACATTCAGATCTTTGATAGCTTCAATATAAGACTCTTTCGCATAATTTAATTCCTCAATACAAATCTCCATAATTGGATCAACTATAGCATCCTTTGACATTTTCTTAGTAATTTAAGAATCAATAGATTCTTCAATCATGATCTCTTCTGAACTTGATATGGTAGCCATCTAATGGTGCTTCTCTTACTCCACTTTTTCTTTTAGAATTACTTGATCCTTAAGCTGATCAGCTCTACCATGCTCTAAGTCTTTTGAATTAGATCCAATCTCTAATTAATCAAACTCCTCGTGTCTTAAATCTTTATCTATAAACAAGTTTTGTTCTTTTTTTAGATCTTTGGAAAAGACTAAAACTGGAATCCACTCTCCTAGTAATTTTCATTTAGGATGTCTTCCATTGCATGAATTTGAGTGGATAGACACAAGAATATCCTATGCTTTCTTCAGCTCCTTTATATCCGAAATATAGGATAATTTTCTTTATCAACTAAAATTTGAATAATCAATATTACCTTTTTGGATTTCAGTTTTCACCTTCTTTTCGCAATCTCATCATTGAAGATATAAGATGGCATCATTGCTGAATCATCTAGGATGTCCCATAAATTATGTCCTTTCAAATAAGACTTAATAAGAGCCTTTCAATATGGATAACAGATATTGTTCAACTTATGAAGAGAAGTGATAATAATAAAAGTAGCCTTTTAATATTGATAAGATCAAGCATCTAATAACTAAACCTATTAATAGAGATGGTAATAACATTGGCGATGATGATTTATCTCTTAAATTACCAAATAAGAGTCAACACACTTACACCACTGTACAACAAATTATTGGAATCTCTTAAACTACATTGAGCTACAAATATAGGAACCACCAATAATCAAATTACCATTCTTAAAACTGTGTTTTGAATAAATTTGGTCAAAGCTACAAATTGGCCACTCTTCAAGTATATGGCTCTGACACCATGTAGAGCCATAAATACATGGGCTACCAATCTCCAAAATCTGAAACTCTAATATTATATAGAACGGCATGCTATCTAGAGTAGAACAATTGTACCGGTCCATAATTCAAAACAAAAATAAAAAAAAACGAATACTTAGGAAAGAAACATTAATTACAAGAAAGAAATTAGGAGAGAAAAAAATTTTATTATAAAAATTGAGTCATATAAAAAGGTTCCCTCATGCCTCGTCAAGGAAATACCTCTCTCTCTCTTCCATAACCTTTTATACTTTTTTATATACAAAAGTGACCCCAAAGATTCTTTTAAATAGAGCACCATATGGATGGGAGTTGAACTCCTACCTTAACTCAAAAATTAAAAATTTACTGAAACACAAACTCTTATTTCAAAGATGGCACATGAAAAATAATTAGGTAGAATCCTACATATATTAAAACTAATAACCAGTTAAAAGTAGAATCCTAATTAAAACAAGAGTTGGCAATGAATCTCAACAAAAGAACTATCAAAGAGGGTATCTATTGCTATAAATAACTAATAGAAGGCCATATTTGGGGAGACATAATCTATGTACAAACACTAAACTACCTCGATATTGGATAAGGCTTCTACATCTCTCCTATGAACCATGATGAATATTGAGAGGATTCCATGCCTTTGATCTAGTCTAAAGGTCTCCAACATGACATCCTATTCTATCTTTAGAGGAGATCAACTGAATGTCAAGACAATTTTGTATCTTGGACTATTATTGATTTATCACATTCTCTATCATGACCACAATCAAGAGATTCAGTATTTGTTATATTTCTTCTATGTAATCAATCTCTTTCCTATTATTTCAGTACGTGTGAGGTATTACTTCTTAGTGCTTTGTTGCAATTTCACATTCTTTTTAAAAATTTTGGTCCTTTTACTAGGGAAGAAAACCTACTTTCCTAGCTTGATCGACCATATCTATCAAACTGAAATGATCAATCCAGCATGCTTGTGAACCTTGATTCATTGGTTTGTCTTTTCAGAACAGCTGGACATTTGTTGAAATTTTGCTTTTAAAGCATATAATCTGATGTAATACTTGCCCTCGTTCAATGAACACTGTAAGATAGACTCGTTGCTATAACTAGCTTAGTTTCTTCTTCTTTTTCTTCGTAATTTCTTTAGATTTTGCTTTGAACTGGTCTTTGAGGAAGGATAGGGACAACTCCCTTCGACCTAACCCTCCAAATCTAGCCCTATACCACAGTGATTTTGCTGGATCTGGGATCTGATGTATTAGATATCAGATATGGTGGTAGATTCATCATGATGTTTTTGACTAATACAAGGTGTTACTTTCAGCAATAACACCTTATAATTTTCACCTTTTTTTGGTGACTAATGCAAATTGCTACCATCAGCAATAACACCATCATTGTTACTTGTGCAAGAACTATTTAGATTTGTGACCTTTCTTGTTAAGTGTTACAGCATTATGAGGATACGAGGGTGTTAAATTCAAACCGGTAACCATCAGCAACTGGTAGGCAATGAGTTACCAAGACCAAGGAACTAATGGAAGAGTAAACTTATTGCTGGAAATAACAAACAATCTACATAGTATGATGAAAAAAGAGGCTTCATTTGGAGGTACATACTCTACACACACGAATACATGATCATCCCAACATTAATTGGACAAGGTTTCTAGGCCTCTTCTATATATACTATGAGCATCGAGAGGATTCGGAATCCATGGCACTGTTCCAAGGTTCTTCACATGTCATTCCATTCTGACTTGGAGAAGTTGAGGTGAGCAATATGATAGGATTTCACATCCTAGACTTTTATTGGTTTATCACATTCTCTGGAATGATTGTCGTTCCACTCAAATTAAAGTGCACTTAGATATATTTCTTAGAGCTCGTTTTGGCGGTCGAAGTCTCTTGATTTCCATGCCATCTTCTTCGAGGGTTTCAGCAGGGTTTTGTGGATTTTGAGGGTTTCTCTGGTTCTGCTGTGGTTTGCTGTGTGGATTGTTGCCTAATGGCGGAGCAGGAAGCGAAAGAAAGAGCCTCCGGCTCTGATGGAAAAGGAGACGCCGGCCGTACGTGGGCAGATGTAGTGCATGGACCGCCTCGTGCACTGGTTTGGACATCCTATAAGCTAACGGAAGAGGAGATGGAGAGGCTCCAGCATAATTTTTCCAAGGTGTTGATCATGCCGGAGACCTTGATAGAGGATGCGAGGAAGAAGTGGGAGGGCTTTGCCGTCATGTTCAGGAGTCCGGGTCACCGGGTTCAAGCTCTCAGGCTGGTGAAGGAGGTCCGGCTGAGGCTGCAGCTGGCCTCGGACCCTGAGGTTTTTCTGGTGGGTGAAGATCACATGGTTCTTCGGATGGCTTCCAAGGAAGACTGTGATCGGGTGCTCGCTACTGGGCTGTGGTACGTCGCCGGCCAGCTCATGGCGCTTGCGCCGTGGCAATCAGATTTCATCCCGGGAAGGAGCTCAGTTAATTGCACAATCGTGTGGATGAGGCTGCCTGATTTGCCTCTTGAATATTGGGAGCCATCGGCGATAATGGCGGTCGCCGGAGAGGCAGGTAAGCCTCTCTCTTTGGATTCTTTCATTGATCTCATGCGGAAGACTGGCTTCGCCTGAATCCGTATGGAGATCGATGCTTCTCGACCCTTGCTGCCTGGAGTCTTGATTCAGGGGAGAACTGCAGTATTATGGTAGCAATGTGTATGAGAGCCATCCTCCAGTTTGCTTTCGGTGCGGAAGAATGGGCCATGAGGTTGATGGCTGCCACTTTCTGGAGGAACAGGGGAGGTCTGAATCCTCTACTCCAGGGCTCTGCTCGGGGAACTTTGTCGATGCTCAGGGGGTTCAGTCGACCGAGGGTCGGGAACCCAATGGTTCGAGGGAGGGGGAATTGCTTACCTTTGGTCCCTGGCTGACGATGGCGAGGGTGCGCCCTGCCCATCTGGGAGGGACATCTGCCAGACCCGAGGCGTTGCCGGATCAAGGTAAGGCCCCGGCTTCATCTCCATATCCACCTTCATCCTCTCCTTCTAGGTCCTCCCCTAACAGGAACTCATCCACCCCCATCTTGTCACTGGACTCCGAGGGCTAGCAAAAGCCGGCTAAGGTGGCGAGGAGGTCGCCAGCTGCCATGGATTCAGAGCAAACTGACGGTGGTAGATCTCTAAAGGAGGTAGGGGGGAGCTTCTTTGCACCACTGATGGACACCATGCAAATCATCCCTCCCGAAGAAGGCCACCGGGATCTTCAGATGGTCGACTATGGTATGGTTTCACTGAAGCGGACCCGGAGTCAATCAAGGTCGTCTTCCCCGACCTCCTCGAAGTTCGCCACTACACCAATGGACCAGGTATGCCCATCTAAACCCTTTGTGAATGCTTCCGAGGGTGCAACTCAGGGTGCCTCAAGTGGCGCTATGCCCTCTTCTTCTATGGGGTTTCAGGAGGGTAGGAGGAGGGAGAAGAGAGAATGGAGGAAGGTGGAGGGTAAACACGGGTTGAATAGGGAGGAGGGAGGTCAAGGGGGACAGGGCTCCAGGGAGGGAAGGGGATCCCTTGCAGTGGGTCAACTTGTTGTGGTTGCCTCACAGGCTAAGAGTGAAGGGGGAGCGAGTGGGCCGGATCGGGTTCCTTTGACACCCATCTCAGGCCAGGGGGAGGGAGGTAGTTCAGTGGGGGAGAAAGAGGCAGAGGGTGAAGAAGGGTCCAAGGGAAAGAGTGGGAAGGAAGGAGAAGGGCTACGGGATACTCTGGAGGTGGGGGAAGGGCCTCTTCAGCGGGTTGAGGTGAAGGGAGTGCAACTTGGGGGGGGAACTGGGAAGACCCCTCGATTGAAATCACTGGCAAGGATGTCGGCATCCCAACTACAGGCTTCATCAGGCGACCAATCTAAACAGACTGAGGCTGCCAACTCTCCATTGCATCGGCCTACTCATGTTGATAATGATGTCTCAGCTCAATCTCAAGTGGGAAAGGGCACTGCTGAATCTTCGGAAGCTGGTGCTCAGGCTGCCAAAACCCTACTGCATCCTCTGAAAATTATTTCTGACCAGGGGGGGCATGAGCCAGTGTGTGACAAGGTTAAACTAGCCCTGGGATTGACTAGAGAAATAAGTGGGAGGAAGGAATTGATTAACATTTCTGTAAAACAAGTTACTATTTTTAAACGAGATGAGGGCGGATGGGGGTCCGACCCTCAGCTCTGACTTGTCTCTATGAAAACTTTTATCTGGAATGTCAGGGGGATGAAAAAACCCTCCTTTTTATCTACCTATCACCGATATCTTCAGTTACATCACCCACACATCTGTGTGTTGTTGGAGACCAGGTTATCTGGTCCTATTCTTGACAGTCTGAGGCGTCGCCTTCCTAGGGATTGGGGTTTTTACTCTGTGCCATCCAAGGGTCTGGCTAGGGGCATCATTGTCAATTGGGATACTACGGCGGTCAGGGTTGATGTGTTTCATAGATCCTCTCAACTAGTGGCCGTTATTGTCTCTGAGCCGGATCATCCCTCCTGGCTCCTCTGAGCGGTTTATGCCAGTACGTCCTACAAGGAGCGTAGGGTGATTTGGGAAGAGGCGTCTGCCTTAATTGACCAGGAAATCCCCACGGTTGTAGCGGGGGACTTCAACACTATCCTGAGGCAGGACGACAAGAGGGGAGGTAAACCGTTTATCCCGAATGTTGGCACAAGGGAATTTTCCACCTTTATCCAGGAGAACGGCCTCAATGATTCAGGGTTTGTGGGCCCTCGACACACTTGGTGCAACAACTACACTGGGTAAGCCAGAGTGTGGGAGAGGCTGGACAGATACTTTACCACGCCTGCTTGGCTATCCCTTTATCCTCATCATATTGTGAGCCACTTGAGTAGAATTGTCTCTAATCATGCTCCTATTCTCCTTTCCATGACTGTCCCTCTGACCAGACCAAAGCCCTTCAGATTCGAGAAATTTTGGCTTTCCTATCCTAAGACAAAGTAGATTGCCAGAGAAGTCTGGAGAACGCCGGTTCGGGGGATGCGGCTTACAGGATATCTAGAAAATTGGAGCTTCTCAGGAGATGCCTACTTAGGTGGAACAAGGTGGAAGTTGGTAATCTTCTGAACCAAATCAAGAATGCAGAAGCTTCTATTCATGCTCTACAAACCAAGGAAGATGTCCAAGGCTATTTATCAGATGACGATCTTCATGCTCTTCGCACTGTTGTTGCCAGTCATCATACCCTCCTTCAAAATCAGGAAATCCTTTGGAGACAAAAATCCAAGGTTCAGTGGTTGCGGGAGGGAGACAGGAATATCCAGTTTTTTCATCATGCCACTGTCATCAGGAGACATACCAACACCATCCGGGCTCTTTATTCTGACCAGGACGGATGGATGGAGGATGCAGCTGATATATGAAGGGAATTCATCCAGTACTTCATGACCAGGTGGACTGTTCCTAATGCTACTATTCCTTATATTTCTTCTGTTCCTTCCCAGATTTCGGTCTCTTCTCTTTAGATTTGTGCACTTCTGAATCAGGTAACTGAAGAGGAAGTCAAATCTACTCTGTGGTCCTTGGCCGAGGATAAAGCTCCTGGTCCTAATGGCTACCCTCCTTTTTTCTTCCACTCTATATGAGAGATTCTGAGGGTTGCCATGGTTGCAGCTGTTCAACTCTTTTTCAACTCGACCACCATGCCCCCTAATTGGAAGCAGACTTACATAACTCTTATTTCAAAGCGTCGGGATCCTTCCATGCCTTCACACTACAGACCTATCAATCTCTGTAATACTCTGTACAAAGTTTGTGCCAAACTTTTGGCAAACAGGATGAGGCTGATCCTTTCGAAGCTCATTAGCCCTGAACAAGGTGCTTTCGTTGGAGGCCGCAATATTACCGATAATATTCTTATTGCTCAAGAATTCATGCATGATCTATATCGAGCACCTCGGCGACAAAGTTTGATGGCAATTAAGCTCGATATGGAGAGGGCCTACGACTGCGTCGACTGGCTTTTTCTTATCAAAGCTCTGGAAGATTTTGGATTTCAATCTGCCTGAATTTCTAAAATTATGGCATGCATTAAGGCTCCAGCCTTCTCTATTCTAATCAATGGATCCCCAACAGAATTATTTCAATCTTCTCATGGCCTCCGGCAAGGTTGTCCTCTATCCCCCTACTTATTATTTGTGCTGACTTCCTATCCAGATCCCTTTCTCAGGCAGTGCGAGACTCTCAGATCCACCCATATATTGTTGGATTGGAATCCTTCCAGGTTTTCCATCTTCTATTTGCAGATGACTGTCTTTTACTTGGTCGGGCTTCCCTAGCTAATGCCAGGGGTCTCAGGAGCATTGTGGAGCGCTACTGTTATGCTTCGGGTCAGAAGGTAAACTTCCATAAATCTGGAATCTATTTCAGCCCCATAAATACTATGGCTATCCGGAGCAGGATTATTGATATGCTGGGTGTTCGAGTGACAGGGCCCCTACATTATCTTGGTATTCCCATCTTTGGTGCCAGGCTGACCACGCACGATGTCGCCCCATTATTGGCATCAGTTGCTAATAGGATTGTGGGATGGCAGGCCAGATCGCTCTCTACGATAGGCAGACTCACTCTTATTCGATCTGTGCTTGCTTCTCTTCCGGTTTATATGCTCTCCAATACTTTTATACCGAAAGGTATTATATCCAAGGTTGAGCAGATGATTCGATCCTTTCTCTGGAACTGCTCCTCCGATCGGAGGAGGATACATCTTATGTCCTAGGAGACGGTATGTCGACCGACGCGGGATGGGGGATTGGGTATCACCTCTCTTCTAGCTAGGAGAGAGGCTTTCATGACTCGATATGCTACCAGATTTTTCTTATGTCCGGATACTATGTGGTCCTCTTTCATGAGAGCCAAATATGGTGATATCCCTGTGCACCTTGGTGACCCCTCTAGCTCCACCAGAAATTCTTCGGTCGTGTGGCGGGAGATGCTTCACAGAGCCCCGATTATCATTCCCCAGCTTTCCTGGATGGCGGGTGATGGCCGCTCTATCAGCTTCATGTATGATCTATGAATTTCGGATATTCCGTTGATTAGATGGCCCACCTACATCTCGGTTCTGACGCCGCCCTCAATTACTGTTGCTGATCTTCGGCTGCCGGGATTGGCCTGTTGGGACACGGATAGGGTCCTGTCCATTTTTGGAGACATCCTCAGCTTCAGAGTATTGTCCATCCCCCTACTAGTTTATCTGTGCTCCGACACCAGAGTATGGAGACAGACGACATCGACCCGTGTGCCTATCTTCGATCTCATTCCTAGCCCAGCTCAGGACCATCATTTATCCAAGAGCTATCGCTGGGTCTGGACCTTGCCGGTACATTTTAGGGTCTCTTTCTTTATATGGAAACTAGCTTGGCACCGCCTTCCCACACGCGAGTTTATTACTTCCAAGGGGATCCACATCACTCCAGACTGTCCCTTTTATGGAAATTTCGCCGAGTCGCAAACTCATGCCATCTTTTTATGTGACCATGCGAGGCGGATCTGGGCGTTGGCTGGCTTTGATGGTATCTCGGCCTAGACTGACCACATTATTGATGTATTTTATCTCCTTCTGCGGACGGCTTCCATCTACCAGGTTTCTTTTATTACTTATTTGGCATATCATATTTGGACCTCTAGAAATGACCGGATCTTTGGGTCTGTGAGGTCTTCTCCTAGGATGCTGGTTGAGAGGGCCAGGATTTCCGCGATTGAGTATTGCAGGTCTGCAGTGATACCGGTTGAGATCTGAAATTCCCCTTTCTCTCCTCGAGCGATCGGGAGGATTTTTGTTACCTGGGAACCCCCTCCTCCGCCCTTTGTTACCGTCAGTTTTGATGGAAGTCTCCGCCATAGGATGGGTGGAGCGGGTTTCGTCATCAAGGACTCTTCGATGGAATTTATTGTGGCTGGGGGTATCCCCTTCTGGATTCTTCTATACCGGCCATTGAGCTTTACGCTGCTTGGGCTGGCATTAGATATGCTCGCTAGGTGCTCCGCCTTCACCATCTCATTGTGGAGGGAGACTCTGCCATGATCATATCTTGGATTTCACAGACTTCCTCTACGCATGTGACCTTTCTTGTTAAGTGTTACAGCATTATGAGGATACGAGGGTGTTAAATTCAAACCGGTAACCATCAGCTACTGGTAGGAAATGAGTTACCAAGACCAAGGAACTAATGGAAGAGTAAACTTATTGCTGGAAATAACAAACAATCTACATAGTATGATGAAAAAAGAGGCTTCATTTGGAGGTACATACTCTACACACATGAATACATGATCATCCCAACATTAATTGGACAAGGTTTCTAGGCCTCTTCTATATATACTATGAGCATCGAGAGGATTCGGAATCCATGGCACTGTTCCAAGGTTCTTCACATGTCATTCCATTCTGACTTGGAGAAGTTGAGGTGAGCAATATGATAGGATTTCACATCCTAGACTTTTATTGGTTTATCACATTCTCTGGAATGATCGTTGTTCCACTCAAATTAAAGTGCACTTAGATATATTTCTTAGAGCTCGTTTTGGCGATCGAAGTCTCTTGATTTTCATGCCATCTTCTTCGAGGGTTTCAGCAGGGTTTTGAGGGTTTCTCTGGTTCTGCTGTGGTTTGCTGTGTGGATTGTTGCCTAATGGCGGAGCAGGAAGCGAAAGAAAGAGCCTCCGGCTCCGATGGGAAAGGAGACGACGGCCGTACGTGGGCGGACGTAGTGCATGGACTGCCTCGTGCACTGGTTTGGACATCCTATAAGCTAACGGAAGAGGAGATGGAGAGGCTCCAGCATAATTTTTCCAAGGTGTTGATCATGCCGGAGACCTTGATAGAGGATGCGAGGAAGAAGTGGGAGGGCTTTGCCGTCATGTTCAGGAGTCCGGGTCGCCGGGTTCAAGCTCTCAGGCTGGTGAAGGAGGTCCGACTGAGGCTGCAGTTGGCCTCGAACCCTGAGGTTTTTCTGGTGGGTGAAGATCACATGGTTCTTCGGATGGCTTCCAAGGAAGACTGTGATCGGGTGCTCGCTGCTGGGCCGTGGTACATCGCCGGCCAGCTCATGATGCTTGCGCCATGGCAATCAGATTTCATCCCGGGAAGAAGCCCAGTTAATCGCTCAATCGTGTGGATGAGGCTGCCTGATTTGCCTCTTGAATATTGGGAGCCATCGGCAATAATGGCGGTTGCTGGAGAGGCAGGTAAGCCTCTCTCTTTGGATTCTTTCACTGATCTCATGCGGAAGACTGGCTTCGTCTGAATCCGTATGGAGATCGATGCTTCTCGACCCTTGCTGCCTGGAATCTTGATTCAGGGGAGAACTGCAGTATTCTGGCAGCAATGTGTATGAGAGCCATCCTCCAGTTTGCTTTCGGTGCGGAAGAATGGGTCATGAGGTTGATGGCTGCCACTTTCTGGAGGAACAGGGGAGGTCTGAATCCTCTACTCCAGGGCTCTGCTCAGGGAACTTTGTCGATGCTCAGGGGGTTCAGTCGACCGAGGGTCGGGAACCCAATGGTTCGAGGGAGGGGGAACTACTTACCTTTGGTCCCTGGCTAACGATGGCGAGGGTGCGCCCTACCCATCTGGGAGGGACATCTGCCAGACCCGAGGCATTGCCGGATCGAGGTAAGGCCCCGGCTTCATCTCCAGATCCACCTTCATCCTCTCCTTCTAGGTCCTCCCCTAACAGGAACTCATCCACCCCCACCTTGCCACTGGACTCCGAGGGCTGGCAAAAGCCGGCTAAGGTGGCGAGGAGGAGGTCGCCAACTGCCATGGATTCGGAAGAAACTGATGGTGGTAGATCTCAAAAGGAGGTAGGGGGAGCTTCTTTGCACCACTGATGGACACCATGCAAATCATCCCTCCCGAAGAAGGCCACCGGGATCTTCAGATGGTCGACTACGGTATGGTTTCACTGAAGCAGACCCGGAGTCAATCAAGGTCGTCTTCCCCGACCTCCTCGAAGTTCGCCGCTACACCAATGGACCAGGTAAGCCCATCTAAACCCTCTGTGAATGCTTCCGAGGGTGCAACTCAGGGTGCCACAGGTGGTGCTATGCCCTCTTCTTCTATGGGGTTTCAGGAGGGTAGGAAGAGGGAGAAGAGAGAATGGAGGAAGGTGGAGGGTAAACACGGGTTGAATAGGGAGGAGGGAGGCCAAGGGGGATAGGGCTCCAGGGAGGGAAGGGGATCCCTTGCAGTGGGTCAACTTGTTGTGGCTACCTCACAGGCTGAGAGTGAAAGGGGAGCGAGTGGGCCGGATCGTGTTCCTTTGACACCCATCTCAGGCCAAGGGGAGGGAGGTAGTTCAGTGGGGGAGAAAGAGGCAGAGGGTGAAGAAGGGTCCAAGGGAAAGAGTGGGAAGGAAGGAGAAGGGCTACGGGATACTCTGGAGGTGGGGGAAGGGCCTCTTTAGCGGGTTGAGGTGAAGGGAGTGCAACTTGGTGGGGGAACTGGGAAGACCCCTCGATTGAAATTGCAGGCAAGGATGTCGGCATCCCAACTACAGGCTTCATCAGGCGACCAATCTAAACAGACCAAGGCTGCCAACTCTCCATTGCATCGGTCTACTCCTGTTGATAATGATGTCTCAGCTCAATCTCAAGTGGGAAAGGGCACTGCTGAATCTTCGAAAGCTGGTGCTCAGGCTGCCAAAACCCTACTGCATCCTCTGAAAATTCTTTCTGACCAGGGGGGGCATGAGCCAGTGTGTGACAAGGTTAAACTAGCCCTGGGATTGACTGGAGAAATAAGTGGGAGGAAGGAACTGATTAACATTTCTGTAAAACAAGTTACTATTTTTAAACGAGATGAGGGCGGATAGGGGTCCGACCCTCAGCTCGGACTTGTCTCTATGAAAACTTTTATCTGGAATGTCAGGGAGATGAAAAAACCCTCCTTTTTATCTACCTATCACCGATATCTTTAGTTACATCGCCCACACATCTGTGTGTTGTTGGAGACCAGGTTATCTGGTCCTACTCTTGACAGTCTGAGGCGTCGCCTTCCTAGGGACTGGGGTTTTTACTCTATGCCATCCTAGGGTCTGGCTGGGGGCATCATTGTCAACTGGGATACTACGGCAGCCAGGGTTGATGTGTTTCATAGATCCTCTCAGCTGGTGGCCGTTATTGTCTCTGAGCCGGATCGTCCCTCCTGGCTCCTCTGAGCGGTTTATGCTAGTACGTCCTACAAGGAGCGTAGGGTGATTTGGGAAGAGGCGTCTGCCTTAATTGACCAGGAAATCCCCACAGTTGTAGCGGGGGACTTCAACACTATCCTGAGGCAGGACGACAAGAAGGGAGGTAAACCGTTTATCCCGGATGTTGGCACAAGAAAATTTTCCACCTTTATCCAAGAGAACGACCTCAATGATTTAGGGTTTGTGGGCCCTCGACACACTTGGTGCAACAACCGCACTGGGTAAGCCAGACTGTGGGAGAGGCTGGACAGATACTTTACCACGCCTGCTTGGCTATCCCTTTATCCTCATCATATTGTGAGCCACTTGAGTAGAATTGCCTCTGATCATGCTCCTATTCTCCTTTCCATGACTGTCCCTCTGGCCAGACCAAAGCCCTTCAGATTCGAGAAATTTTGGCTTTCCTATCCTAAGACAAAGCAGATTACCAGAGAAGTCTGGAGAACGCCGGTTTGGGGGATGCGGCTTACAGGATATCTAGAAAATTGGAGCTTCTCAAGAGATGCCTACTTAGGTGGAACAAGGTGGAAGTTGGTAATGTTCTGAACCAAATCAAGAATGCAGAAGCTTCTATTCATGCTCTGCAAACCAAGGAAGATGTCCAAGGCTATTTATCAGATGGCGATCTTCATGCTCTTCACACTGCTGTTGCCGGTCATCATACCCTCCTTCAAAATCAGGAAATCCTTTGGAGACAAAAATCCAGGATTCGGTGGTTGCGGGAGGGAGACAGGAATATCCAGTTTTTTCATCATGCCACTGTCATCAGGAGATATACCAACACCATCCGGGCTCTTTATTCTGACCAGGACGGATGGATGGAGGATGCAGCTGATATACGAAGGAAATTCATCCAGTACTTCATGACCAGGTGGACTGTTCCTAATGCTACTATTCCTTATATTTCTTCTGTTCCTTCCCAGATTTCGGTCTCTTCTCTTTAGATTTGTGCACTTCTGAATCAGGTAACTGAAGAGGAAGTCAAATCTACTCTGTGATCCTTGGCCGAGGATAAAGCTCCTAGTCCTAATAGCTACCCTCCTTTTTTCTTCCACTCTGTATGGGAGATTCTGAGGGTTGCCATGGTTGCAGCTGTTCAACTCTTTTTCAACTCGACCACCATGCCCCTTGATTGGAAGCAGACTTACATAGCTCTTATTCCAAAGCGTCAGGATCCTTCCATGCCTTCACACTACAGACCTATCAATCTCTGTAATACTCTGTACAAAGTTTGTGCCAAACTTTTGGCAAGCAGGATGAGGCTGATCCTTCCGAAGCTCATTAGCCCTGAACAAGGTGCTTTCGTTGGAGGCTACAATATCACCGATAATATTCTTATTGCTCAAGAATTCATGAATGATCTACATCGAGCACCTCGGCGACAAAGTTTGATGGCAATTAAGCTCGATATGGAGAGGGCCTACGACTGCGTCGACTGGCTTTTTCTTATCAAAGCTCTGGAAGATTTTGGATTTCAATCTGCCTAGATTTCTAAAAATTATAGCATGCATTAAGGCTCCAGCCTTCTCTATTCTAATCAATGGATCCCCAATGGAATTATTTCAATCTTCTCATGGCCTCCGGCAAGGTTGTCCTCTATCCCCCTACTTATTATTTGTGCTGACTTCCTATCCAGATCCCTTCCTCAGGCAGTGCGAGACTCTCAGATCCATCCATATATTGTTGGATCGGAATCCTTCCCGGTTTTCCATCTTCTATTTGCAGATGACTGTCTTTTACTTGGTCGGGCTTCCCTAGCTAATGCCAAGGGTCTCAGGAGCATTGTGGAGCGCTACTATTATGCTTCGGGTCAGAGGGTAAACTTCCACAAATCTGGAATCTATTTCAGCCCCATAAATACTATGGCTATCCAGAGAAGGATTATTGATATGCTGGGTGTTCAGGAGTGACAGGGCCCCTACATTATCTTGGTATTCCCATCTCTGGTGCCAGGCTGACCACGCACGATGCCGTCCCATTATTGGCATCAATTGCTAATAGGATTGTGGGATGGCAGGCCAGATCGCTCTCTACGATAGGCAGACTCACTCTTATTCGATCTGTGCTTGCTTCTCTTCCAGTTTATATGCTCTACAATGCTTTTATACCGAAAGGTATTATATCCAAGGTTGAGCAGATGATTCGATCCTTTCTCTGGAACTGCTCCTCCGATCGGAGGAGGATACATCTTATGTCCTAGGAGACGGTATGTCGACCGACGCAGGATGGGGGATTGGGTATCACCTCTCTTCTAGCTAGGAGAGAGGCTTTCATGACCCGATATGCTACCAGATTTTTCTTATGTCCGGATACTATGTGGTCCTCTTTCATGAGAGCCAAATATGGTAATATCCCTGTGCACCTTGGTGACCCCTCTAGCTCCACCAGAAATTCTTCGGTCGTGTGGCGGGAGATGCTTCATAGAGCCCTGATTATCATTCCCCAGCTTTCCTAGGTGGTGGGTGATGGCCGCTCTATCAGCTTCATGTATGATCTATGAATTTCGGATATTCAGTTGATTAGATGGCCCACCTACATCTCGGTTCTGACGCCGCCCTCAATTACTGTTGCTGATCTTCGACTGCCGGGATTGGCCTGTTGGGACATGGATAGGGTCCTATCCATTTTTGGAGACATCCTCAGCTTCAGAGTATTGTCCATCCCCCTACTGGTTTATCTATGCTCCGACACCAGAGTATGGAGACAGACGACATCGACCCGTGTGCCTATCTTTGATCTCATTCCTAACCCGGCTCAGGACCATCATTTATCCAAGAGCTATCGTTGGATCTGGACCTTGCCGGTACATTTTAGGGTCTCTTTCTTTATATGGAAACTAGCTTGGCACCGCCTTCCCACACGTGAGTTTATTACTTCCAAGGGGATCCACATCACTCCAGACTGTCCCTTTTATGGAAATTTCGTCGAGTTGCAAACTCATGCCATCTTTTTATGTGACCATGCGAGGCGGATCTAAACGTTGGCTGGCTTTGATGGTATCTCGGCCTAGATTGACCACATTATTGATGTATTTTATCTCCTTCTGCGGACGGCTTCTATCTACCAGGTTTCTTTTATTACTTATTTGGCATATCATATTTGGACCTCTAGAAATGACCGGATCTTTGGGTCTGTGAGGTCTTCTCCTAGGATGCTGGTTAAGAGGGCCAGGATTTCCGCGATTGAGTATTGCAGGTCTGCAATGATACCGGTTGAGATCTGGAATTCCCCTTTCGCTCCTCGAGCGACCGGGAGGATTTTTGTTACCTGGGAACCCCCTCCTCCGCCCTTTGTCACCGTCAGCTTTGATGGAAGTCTCCGCCATAGGATGGGTGGAGCGGGTTTCGTCATCAAGAACTCTTCGATGGAATTTATTGTGGCTGGGGGTATCCCCTTCTGGATTCTTCTGTGCCGGCCATTGAGCTTTACGCTGCTTGGGCTGGTATGCTCGCTAGGTGCTCTGCCTTCACCATCTCATCATGGAGGGAGACTCTGCCATGGTCATATCTTGGATTTCACAGACTTCCTCCATGCATGCGGATCATCCTATAGTCAGGGATATCATACTCATGTTGCAGGATTGTTCCTCTCTTACTAGCAGGCACAATTCAGGGAGGTTAACTTAGCTATTGACTGGGTAGCCTCCTATGTCGCCCACCATACGGGTCCTGTGTTGTGGACAGATTGGCATACAGTCCTTGTACAGCTTAGAGATTTTATACTTGCTGACTCTTTGGATTGTATTCATCTATGTTAAATTTAATGAATACACCATTTTATCAAAAAAAACTAAATTAAATTATAATTCTTCCATGCAATTAATCAATCGATTTGTTGTGGTTTCTGTACCTTTGAATTATTTTCCCTCCATATTTTCTTCCTACATAATATTTGCATCATATTAAAAATATTTGGACCTTTTACCAAGGGACTGAACATGCTTTCTTTGATTGGCCTGATTGATGTGGCATACTTGCGACCCTCGATCCATAGATTTGTGTTTTTAAGGAAATATTTTTTTGCCATGCTATTGGGATCTAAAAGGTTTTTTAAATGTTAAAGAAAAGCTCCAAGGGAATAAACCAGGATTAAACTTTCCAAGAGAATAAATAATTGCGTTGAAAACATTGACATCAGAACCAATAAGCTTGAAAATCATTCTTGGTAGAATGAATTTATGTTGTTGGGAAAAAATGATGGGGAAAAGCTCTTGATGCTATAAAGAAGCCTCAACCATTTTTCAAGGCCAAGGGTGGATGAAATTTCTTAATAAGGTTGCCATATCAATCAAAAGGACAGCAATCTGAGACCATGAGATAGCCTATGTATCCCTTGGTGATATTTCATTTTGTGAAATTAGCTAACTATGGCTGCGCTCTAAGAGAGGATTTGATGGCTCATGCAAGCCATTAAGTGCTTATTTCAAGTGCTCTTTTGATCTTTCCTTGAAGGATATCATTACAATTTGCTTAAAAACCCAACCAATTAGTAATTCAAAGTATACGATCAATTTATTTAAAGATCAGCCATATATACAGGTCATTAAATGATTATGTTTTATGTCCTATTAACTTTAAAATTGGAGGAATCATCACAATTGGCTTTGAAAAGGCAATCAATTGGATGTCATGAAAATACTTAGACGTGCACCCTTCGAATTGGTCAGAAAAGCCAATAAAAGTTGATTATTAAATATTAGAGAGCATGAAAAGCTTTATATAAATCTATAATATGGTATTCACAATCATGATTGATACGAATGACCGATCTACTCAAAATTATGATCATGTCATGGTCGATAAGTATAAATGATCCATTCAAAACCATTGCAACTATCATCCCTAATAAATATGATTGACATATTCAACCATAAAGGATGATTAGTATGATCAACCTATGGCAATCATGGTAGTCAATAAGGATGATTAACCTATTTAACAATATGTTCATTATATGGACAATAAGCATCGTTGGTCAATATGAAACTATGGCCATTATTATGACCAACCAATATGATTGACCTATTTAAACTAAAGCTACTATCACAGTTGACAATTATGACCAATCGACCCAAAATTATGGTTAATATCAAGATCGATAACCATGATCAACCTATTGAAACTTAAAGCCCATGTCGAGGTTGATTTATAGCATGTCCGTGGTCAACTTTAAAATTATGGTGTATATCATAGTTTATATACATGGTCAATAGGTTAGATGTTATGATGATAGGTCTTGATTAATCAATAGCCTATTATAATGATCTACCTAGCACTTACATTATTTGAATTTATGTTTATCCAACTCAATAAAAATATCCATTTTCATTGAGCTGCAAGAGAAAAATGTTAACACCCAAAAATTAGTTGCTCATCAATCAAATATAGTAAATATCCAAAAGCGTAATACAACAAAGATTTGATTTATTATTTTTGCATGACACATGAAAGAACTATTACTTAAACAAAAGGCCATGTTCGTATAGTTAATTTTGGAATTAGCTTCCTAAAAGATGATGTTAGAACAAGAAGTCATTCATATAGGTAATTATATCAACCCCCAAAGAAGTAATTGTTAGTACAGATATAGTACTCCCAAGTCTTGGAAGGCCAAAAGAGAAGTCATGTCAATTGCTCCAAGAGTCTAGTATTGATTTGGATCCTAAGACTAGGACTGGTTTGGTCTTAGGATAGATGTTACAACCCTCCATAGACTCGAGATTCAAAATTTTGAATTTTGAAAGGGCTAATCTCTGTTGGATCGGGTTTGGATTCAAGTGGATACGAAAGTGGGTCAAGTCATAGATGTACATAGACTTAGATAAGTGCTCTCCTAATTAGTTAACCTTGATAGAAGTTTGAGTTAGAGTTTAAGTTCATGTTCCTATTCCTATTTGGATTAGGAAAGACTTTGATCTATAAAAAGGCACCTTATATAAACCTAAAATTATAGAATTAATATAAACTCTCTTCTCCCTGAACCAAAGTCTCTCTCTCCGTCTCTCCTCATGCTACCAAAGGGCTTCACACCCCAAAGGAGCAACGCCCAAGAAGTAGTGCTAATAGTTTTAGCACCAGGAAAACTATAAAAATATATGATGGGATTGTCGTCGAATCATCCAGGATGTCCCATAAACCTTGTCCTTTTAAATAAGACCTAATAAAAGCCGTTCAATATGGATAACAAGTGATAATAGTAAAAGTAGCCTTATTGATATTGGCTAAATCAGACATATCATAACTAAACCTATTAATGGAGATGGTAATAACATTAGCCATGACAATTTATTTCTTAAATTACCAAATAAGAGTCAACACACTTGTACCACCACACAATAAATTACTGGAAGCTCTTACACTATGCTAAGCTACAAACATAGGAAACACCAATAATCAAATCGTTGCTCTTAAAATTATGCTTTAAATAAATCTGATCAAAATTGCAAAATGATCACTTTCCAAGTATATGGCTCCGACACCATGTAGACCCACAAATAGATGGGCCACCAATCTCTAAAATCTAAAACTCAAATAATATATAAAATGGCATGCTACCTAGAGTAGAATAATGGTACTAGTCTAAGATCCAAAAAAATACCAAAAAAAAAGAATACTCAGAAAGAAACATTGGAAGAAAAAAAAATTAGAAGAGAAAACTTTTTATTAAAAGTTGAGAGATATAAAAAGGTTTTCACGCACCTCGCCAAGGAGATACCTCTAACTCTCTCTCTTCCACAATCTTTTATACTTTTTCATGTGCAAAAATGACATCAAAAATCCTTTTAAATAGAGTACCATATGGGTGGGAGTTGAACTCCTATCTTAAGTAAAAAATCAAAAATCTACTAAAACACAAAGTTTAAACCAAATAGAGTAATTTCAAAAATAGAGTCCTATTTGAAAGATGATGTAGCAAAAATAATTAAGTAGAATACTAAAGATATTAAAAACAAAAACCAGCTAAAAATAGAATCCAAATTGAAATAGAACTTGGCAAAGAATCTCAATAAAAGAACCATCAAAGAGAATGTTGCTAGCAAATCAGTCTATGCTAGAAATCTAGTGATGACCAAGGATATTTCGATCTTTTCTAACAGGGAAAGGATGCATCTCTTGGCTTTTCTTCAATGAAGACTTGTAAGAACAATTCCTTGACTGGAGGTAGCTAGTAGGAGATCCTCCGACACTTAAGTCAGTAAAAGGAGCGAGATTGGCTATAGCAACTAAAGCTGAGAGCAATGAAAGAGAGAAGACTAAGTATTTAGAAGTGATAAAAGTATCAAACCTGGTCAGGGATCCCCTGTTACCTATTTATAGAGTTACTTGGATAACTGAATATTATTAGGGAGGTTGCCTGTGCTATTTTGGATAACAACTTTTTATTAGGAGGTTGGGATATTCTCTCATATCTTTTCTATTTGAATCTTTCTATTAGAAAGATAATAGTTTATTAGAATCTTATCTGCCACGATCTCCAGCTAGAACAATTAGAAGTTATTGGCTCCAGCCACTTACTCAAGTATTGCTGACTTTGAGTAGGTGTAGTATGCTATTGGTGATGGAGTCTTGGCATTGTATATTGGTAGGCTCAACTAGGTTTACTTGGATAACTAGTCGGTCTCAATTAAGTAATCAGTATATATCAGATAAGTAGTTTATAATGAGTAAGTAGTCAATCAGACTAGTTGTCCACTTGACATAGTCATCTCCTTCACACTCAGTGTTGTAGTTGGCAGTCGAGCATTCGGCTAGTCCTCAAGATCGAGTAAGTAGTCACCATAATAATCGTCCCCCACTTCTAGTTTCAGAGCATTGCTGAGAAGTTTACTTAGCTTTGTCATTTATGAGTGAAGGAAGTAGTCATTTCTTTGATCTCGTGAATGGGACAAATCACTTCACCATCTGGATATTGAATACTTTTTCAAAAGTCATCATCAATTATCTTGTCATCTCGATAGTGATGGATAGAAGAATCATTGGCACAGCACTCGAAAGGATAGTACAATAACTCCTAAAATAGCCAACAATTTATTCGATCTTTCCCGGCAAACTTAGATGTGCCACGTGGCCTAATAATTATGGTACATAAATGATATTTGTGAAACCCGGGCCGAGAGTTAATTGGCCAATTACTTTTTCAAGGTGACGAAGCATTAGTTGATGAAGAATGCGCCACATGTTGAGATCCAACAGCTTTGGCTAATTTAAAGGTTTTGATCACAACTATTGAGGCTAGTATAAATAGGAACCTCTGCCATTGTTATAGGGATTGCTTTTTTCACAGAGCAAAAGGGAAGAGACACTACAAAAAAGCTAAGCTACACCCACGTAGAAAATACGTGAATAAAAGCTTAAGAAAATATGGATATATGCTTACACCTACGTTGGTATATATGTTTAGTTAAACATGGGTATGTCCGGCATGGGTATAGCTTATAGCCACATTTTTTTTATGTATGTAGGTATGCTTTATCCACATAATATCTAACATAGATAATATTATATACGTGAATATAAATCTAGTCTATACCCTCCTTTATAAAACGTGAATAATTAAATAAATACGAATTAGAATTCATTGGAATTAACAAAGCATGGATATAAACCAACCTATACTATCAATAATAAAACATTGATATATAATTAAATATAGTCCTACTCAATCCAATTTCAAAATATGGATCACCTGTAATAAAAAGTAAAAATAGAAAGACATAAAATAACTACAAACAATATAATTTTCATCATTATATTAAATATAGTTGAACATACGTATGGTAGTCTCACAAAAATATTATCTCAATAATTTTGTTAATTTCATCAAAATCCAAAAAACAAGAAATAAAATATAGTACTGATTTTAAAAAAAAAGTAAATACTAGAATTCAAAATATATCATAAAACAAGTTTCAACTATTTTGCTATTGTCACGCCCCGAATCCAGTACCGAAATTGGCTACGCGACCGACCGCACAAATCCTAGAATACCCTTAGAATTCATGCAAGGCCTAATTATAACTTCAATCCTTCGTAATATTATTGATCATAATTCATAAGAAAATACCACAACTTATATGATTACAATTTCGGTCATCCTTCAGACATCTGTTTGGTACTAATAACTCTCTAGTTACTCATCATTCTTCCATGAATCCAATCCACCACTAAGCTCGAATATCTGCACAACTCTGTGAAGGAAGAAAATAGGAATTGTGAGCTTTACAGCCCAGTAAGAATTTCAAACAGTCACCACCAATAATAATAATTTGAAAATAATACAGATATAATAGTATATCATGTCAAGCAACCAAACAACTCAATATCATATATGACAAAACCTTTTGTAAAATCACATTTCCTTTTTATATTTTCATTTTAATCATCCATCTTCTTTAAAGTTCTGGACTAACCACGGTCATGCTCCAGCCCATGACTGGCAACCTCATAATCAACCATTTATTATCCGCCATGACCAAACTAGCTCACATACAAGCCCATTAATCGATCATTTATTTATGATCAGGCTAGTCTCATAATTGACCATTCCTCGTGGTTAGGCTAGTATCATAATCGACCATTTCTCATGATCAAGCTAGCTCACGTACAAAGCCCGTGGCTCAGACTGTGTAACTACAGTACCACCGTGACATGGCTAGTCCAAACACCGTATTCTCTTTATTATCACTTTATCAAATTAGGTCGTACTATCAAATCATGTCATCTCAAACTTCTCAATGGCCAGCATCACGGTCCAAACCATCAAAAGATAACTTTCTTAATAAAATATGATATATAGAAATATAATTAATAATCTCAAACATCCTATCTATCTCGAGAAATCAAGATATATGATACAAAACAAACATGCATGCCAAAGCTCATATGCATGGATCAAATAATGTCATGTAAAATAATATATAAAACTGGTGATCATGTCCAGAATCCTTACCTTTAAAATCTAATCTTAGTATATCTGATACTAGTCTGTACCCGAAATTCACGCAACGCCTTCCTGCTCAGAAGATTGATCTCCCCTACAATAATGATTTTTAAACATAAATAAATAATCCTAAATCAATTGAAAAAATCTAAAACCTTTTTACCATAATTTCATCAATGGTCTTCCTGTTGATACCCTCTCTTTCTAATTTTTCAGAGAAAGACTTTTCAATCCTCTCTCCTCATCTTCTCTCTCCTTATTCTCTTTCTTCTTCTCTTCTCCTCTCTTCTTTCTCTCTACACATCTTCTCTTCTAGATTACTAAATTGCATTGTGGCTCTCCTTTTTAGCTCTCTGTTCTCTATTGTTGGCCCTCTAAAGTAACCCTCGACGTCTTGGCATCTCTTGTTATAAAAAAGATCAAAATTAATCCAAAACAGAGTCCTAAACCCATCTCACAGGCCCAAAACATTCAGAAAATATCTCAGGCCGTCAGATCTAAGATCAACACCTCGGATCGCATCCAAATTTGCAGCCGTTCGATCAGGCGATCGGACGGTCCAGATCACATAGAAGACTCATGGACCACTATGAGCTGTGAGAAACCCTTTGAGAAATGATAGGGAAATAGCTATGAAATTTCTCAGCAGCACCCGCCTCCAGCTAGGCCGAGCCCACGGGCCCGTGCATGCCCCGCGCGTGGGCTTGGGCCATGCCCCGCGCGCCCGTGCAACGGGCCGGGCTATGCCTCGCACGCCCGTGCGTCGAGCCAGCGCTCGCCCATGCGCCCATCCGTGTCGCCGCTAGCACTTGCCTGCCCCCGCTCACGCTCGATTGCCAGCACCCGGCCGCGCCCGCGCGCTCACTCGTGCCCACGCGCCCGCCTGCGCCCACACACCCGCTCGTGCTCGTGCCTGCACTTGGGCTGCATGTTGGGCCGTGCGCTGGGTCGGGCCTGTCCAGTCTGGTGGGCTATCTTGCCCTTGTTTTTTTTCCTTGGGGTATTACAGCTACACCATAAAGAGAATAAAGATAAATTCAACTTTGCAAAATCCCATATCTTCCTTGACACCTCCTATTATATCACATGAATCTGTAAAAAAAAGGAATCATATAAATATATATCATTTTAGAGCTAGTATAAATTATTATTAAACCAATAATGTACACGAATATATATATATAATCTTTCTACCAAATAATGTGAGTATCCACATCATGTTTCATTAAAAATCGACTTTTGTCCTTTACAAGCAATGGAGCATCAGGTTCAATTGTATAAGAAACAGAAACATCACAAAACACATCTTCCAAACTTTTTTCTATCAACATCTTGTCTTAATCATCATAAATAAATATTCATTTACCTACTTCTTTCTGTGAGATATCCAATAAAATTACTTCTTCACCTTGCAAGAACTGATTTCATATAATATAATAAATAAGTCATAATGATCACCATTTAATAACATTGAACTATTCTATTAAAATCTATAAATTTATTAAAATAAATTACACTTACAGTTTTAGATGATTCAAGAATGGATGATATGTTTACTTGAGATGAGTTTAGTTCAATTATATCACCATTCTAGATATAATAGATAGCTAGCCAATTTTCTTAAAAAATATTAAATTACAAGTATTGCATAAAATAATGATATCATAGATATCTCTTGATTTTGTTTGCAACTAACAGATGATATTTTATCTATCTTTGATGAATGATCATCAGCTTTTTTCATATTGGCAATTTCCTATTAATAAATAAGTATAATAACAGGTTAAATTCATCAATCAAATAGCAAGTAGAATGAATAGTCATCGGGTTCTTCCATGACATTTTTATATTTTCAAAAAAGTCAGAACAATTCTGAAAATAAATATTAAGTTATCTAATCTCATTCATATAGAAATAAAAAAAAAATTACACATTTAACTAAAGTACTTATCAAAACTGTTAAACCATAAATATTTGCTACTTAGACTTGGAGAGTTCCAACTTGACCTGCCCAGTCATTAACAATTTTATGCAAACTCTCATTTTCCTTTTTTAAAACTTCATTTGCTGCTTTAGAGCCCCATGTTGGCCAGTAAGCAACCCAAGAGGTGGGTGAATTGGGTTTCTAAAAATTAATTGCAAGAGTGTGAACCAATTCAATAAACAATTTAAGTGCAATGACATGCAAAAGTGATGTGCTCTTAAAGAGTATACAGTGAAAATTTAAATGCAATAAATATAAGAGTAAGAGAGGCAAACAATCACAAACACAATCCAAGTATAGTGGTTCGGTGCTTTCCAATTCACCTACATCTACTTCCCAAGGTCCACTTGGAAATTCACTATAATCTCCTACGATTACAGTAAATTAATTTTCTGAGCTCACTAATCAAAATTTCTTTTGGATTTTATAAGGCTCACCAAAAAAAATCTTTTAGTTTTCAAAGGCTAACCAATAACCTCCTTGATTTTCAACTAGGCTTATCAAAAACTTCCTTGATTTTTAAATAGGATAACCAAAAATCTTCTTAATTTTCCAATAGGCTAACCAAAAATATTTACAACAAAGATAGAGTTAAAGTAAAGCAACAAGAAAAGCTTTCTTAATAAAAGCAGATATCTCTTTGAAGCTTGGAAGAATTGCATGTCTTGAACTTGATGAAACCTCAATCAATGCTTAAGGGTGTTGGACTTGAATGCTCTTGAAGGCTTTGAATGCTTTGAGACTTCTTTTTGCTTGAAGGTAGTTGCTCTCAATGAATGGGAGTGAATGCACTTGCTTTCTATCTTTTTCTCTCTCTTCTTGTTCCTCTTTTATTTCAATTTGATTTGAATCACTTAAATACCATCCCAAGGCCCCAAAGTCAGTTTATGATCGTTAGACACGAAAAACTAGCCATTAGAAGCAAAGAGGGCCGAGTTCTGAGTTTGAAAAACTAACCGTTATTATTTCTAGAACTCCAAGTATCGATACTTCAAGCTGTGAGTCAACACTTAGGATCGACACTTAAGTCTCATGAGTTGACACCTAGTTCAAAATTCTGCACTGAGACTCTCTAGAAATCTCAAGTGAGTCGACACTTCTTCAGGAGAGTCGATATTTGAAATGACACTTGATATTCATGAGTTAACACCTCATGCAAGTCTTCAACTTCAGCATGTTCTTTAAAAATTTTTTCTCTGATGATGAGTCGATTCTTGGATCGACACATCAGTCGACACTTATAGGGCATAAGTTGACACTTCAATCATGCCATCCGAAATTTTTTATGCATGCCAGCTTGAGTCGACACTTGCACTGCCATGAGTCGATACTTGATCAGTGAGTCGACACTTACTGAGATTTCTTTAAAAATCATTGAAGCTCTGCTGAAGCCTTTTTTTTGCTGAACTTTTTATTGTCCTTTCAAGCAATCTTCAAGTGCTTAAATCCATTTATAACTGATCTTTCATTCAAAAAAAGAGCTTCTTCATCATTTGACAGGCATTCCTTTTTTGTTGAATTGAAGAGTACATTTTTCTATTTAACACACTTCAAAGAACAATTAGTACTCAACTTATATTTAAATATTTTGTTTATCATCAAAATCAATAACGGAGTCAACAATCTTTCCCTTTTTGATAATGACATAAGTATAATTCATATAATAAGCTCTTAAAAGAATTTTCAATCGATATAAAGCTTATTACAATTTGCATTAGAGTAAAAGAAGAATAGACATTTAAGACTAAATGTGTATCAGAGCTTATGAGAAATATTAGAGTTAAAAATTTTATGAAACAAGATACTTCAAATGTGAAATAGAGATTAAACATGCTTCAATAAAAGAAAATTCAGCATATAACATATAAAGAATGTAATTAAAAAAGAAATCTTTGAATAATAGATTGAAGAGTATAGATACTCCCTCTCAAAAGGTGATTCGAAAAATTAATTTTCAAAAATCTTTCATAAGCAAAAAGTTGAATTTAAAGATTTTGCAAGAAAATTTATCAAAAGGATTACTCCCCCTTACTCATTGCTCTTTTCTTTTTACTCTCATTTTTTTCTAACATACACAAACTGATTTTCATTTTATTCTCATACTTATCTCTTTTATCTTCTTCACTCAAACTTATCTCTTACATATTTATCTCCTCCTTTATCTTTTACTTATCTCCCCCCCTTTTTGTCATCATTAAAAAAAAGAGAGGAAGGGAATGGAGGATAAATAGCAGAAATAATAAAACATTTCAAACATGTCAATCATTCATTCACAAGAGATAATATCCAAAAGATAAAATATTGAAGTGAAGTTTCATTCATTCATGAAAATTTATATTTCATACAAGAAACAAGTTTGATACAAGAAAAAGAAAATAACCAGAAAAGGCATACAAGAGTACTGAAATATAAACTATCTAAATATAAAGACCGTCCTAAATAGATTCCTCGTCATTTAAGGATCAAATCTCGATAAGTTTGGTATCGGTAAAAGAACGAGATCGAGGCCACATATGTTGAAGATCAGATAATCAAGTCCTGATCGATCTCGATACATCATGACGACCTCATCCTCTGTGTTTGAAATAGGCTCTACCTCTAGCTGGTGTAGAAGAGGTAGAAGCTACATCAGTAGCAGGAGAAGAACGAATCGGAGTGGCTATATCAAAAACTGTGGAAAGGGGAGTATGATCAAAGATAGGACCAGAGTCAAGTCGATGGAAACCAAGGATATAAAATCCTAGTTTCCTGATAAGAGAAGATGTATGCAATGGAGGAGAATGAATGATAGGTGTATCAGAAGCTTAAGGTATGACAGGAGTAGGTGCAGGAATGAAAGTGTGATCATCAGGTCTGGAGAGAGGAGTGCGTAGAATAGGAGTCTGGAAAGATGAACTAGATTAATCACGAATGGGACTTATAGGAAGGTCAGCTGCAGTCTCCGGCACTGGAAACCAAGGATATAAAATCCTAGTTTCCTGATAAGAGAAGATGTATGCAATGGAGGAGAATGAATGATAGGTGTATCAAAAGCTTAAGGTATGACAGGAGTAGGTGCAGGAATGAAAGTGTGATCATCAGGTCTGGAGAGAGGAGTGGGTAGAATAGGAGTCTGGAAAGATGAACTAGATTGATCACGAATGGGACTTCTAGGAAGGTCAGCTGCAGTCTCCGGCACTGGCTCTGTCATCAGATTTACAATGTCAAACTCTTCAGAGTCAGATTGATCAACTGTCTCGTCAACATCCATATCAGGTCCTGGAGCTGAAGGTGCTAGAGATGAATCAACTGGAGTAGGAGCAGGAGCTCTACTTGAAGAAGGTCTAGTCAAAGCAGACAAAATAGCAGAGATCCCATCTCTCAGTCCTCGATAGCTCTCCCTCATCTCCATATGAATCTTATCGACTCGCTGACGAATGATCATCACCTTAGTCCTCAGTCTCAATACGAGCGACCCTGTCCTCTAGACTCTCTGAAACTCCAAGGATATCTGTCTGTGCTAGCTCAGACTGAGGAGCTAGCTCTAGCTGCACTGAAGGCTCAAGTAATGTCTCATATGTCTCTTTGTGAACCTCAGATGGCCCTGCCTATCCAGAAAAGATGCGCTCCTCCTCCGCTATATCATCATCTCTGTCAGTGGCCTGACCAAATATGGTCATCTCCAATGGCCTCTGACAAGCTGATACCCCATCCGGTGAAGAGATCTGATATCATAGACATCAGTGTGCAGTAGCTGCCAATAGGGCTCATCATCCATGACTACTCCATAAGCTTTAAACAATAGAGTCAACCCCATCCCGTAGGGCAAACATAATCTCTAGTTGATCGATGACTTAGTCAGCTGATGTATCATAAGTACCATGAGGCATGCTAGCATGTGCTGCACCAGAGAAACCATCACTAAAAGCTCCTGCTCTGTGATGAAGTCGAAACAGCCGATCTTCAATAGAAGAATCTGGGCTACTATATCATGCAGCAACTTCATCTCAAGCCTCAGCCTCGAAGCTACAACAGCAACTCCCTCAAGAAGATTATCTGTCTCGAAAATGCATCGGAAACCACTGATCATGTCCACTAAGCTATCCACAATAGATCCTCTCATGGGTATGTCCCATACTCAGCTCAGAATCTCTGTGGATATTGGGACATCTCTACCTCAGACATATGCAATCCATTCATTGCTACCTCGGACAAGTGAACCACAGAACTCTCTGATCAATCCTGGATAAAACCTCTTTGAAAGTGTGCAGAATAGTGCTAATCTTGCATCCCTGAGCCACTGACCTATTCTAAACTGCTACAAATCTATAAAATCAAAATCCACATGACGTCCTCCGACGATGGTCTTCGATCACATTCTGCTAGCCACAGGAACAGGGGTCTAGCAGGGATATCTAGCTCAACAGCTGCTCTGGCCTCATGCCTTGCCTTGGTTCTTCTTTCTTTCTCCTGATATGACTGTCTATGATGCAGGACAACTTGCTTCCTAGGCCCTATTGCTATTAATCAAGGGAGTTAGGCAAAAGGGAGGAAAAACTAGAGTTTCTACGGTCCAAAACAATGAAAATAGGGTGAGGAACAGCAGAAACCGAACACAAACCGTCCCAAATGAAGATTCAAACGATTTGGAGTTGAAATCTGGAGAGAAGAAGTTGTTGGAAGAGAGTTAGGGATGAGTCGACTCGATTTGGAAGGAAGGAGACAACGAAAACACTTCATTTTTCTATTGTTATCTCAGTCTGTCGCCATTCAAGTATCGACTCATGACATAGAGTCAAGAATCGATACTTCGACGTAAAACTGAAAAAAAAATAGGAAAAAGAGCCTGGATCAAGATGAATAGAATTTCAAAGATTTTAAAAAAATTAAGCATGAATAACAAGTAACTTTGATCAAACAAGAGTTTAAGATGTGAAGAGATAAAAATTTTTAATCAAAAGGGTTGATGACCCTTAGTTCTCTTCTAATCATACTGAACCGATCTTCTTGGAGAGGCTTGGTAATATATCAGCTAGTTGTATTTCAATATTAACAAATTCAAGCATAATATCATTATTTTCAATATGATTTTCAATAAAATGATGCCTAATTTCAATATGTTTACTTCTAGAATACTGAACAGGATTTTTAGTTAAGTTTATAGTACTAGTATTATCACATCTTATGGATAACTTAATTAATTTGATTCCAAAATCTTCAAGTTATTGCTTAATCCATAAGATTTGAGCACAACAACTTCCTGCAGCAATATACTCAGCATCAGCTGTGAGTAGTGCAACTGAAGTTTGTTTCTTGCTAAACCATGAGATTAAGTTAACTCCAAAAAATTGGCAAGTTTTACTAGTACTTTTTCTATCAAGTTTATACCCAGCAAAATCAGCATCAGAATATCCAATTAAATCAAGGGATGAATCTCTAGAATACCACAAACCAACATCAATTGTACTAAATAAGTATTTAAATATGTGCTTAACTATCAACAGATGAGATTCTTTAGGATCAGACTAATATCTAGCACACATACAAATACCAAACATGATATCTAGTCTACTAGCAGTCAAATATAATGAGCCAATCATTCCTCTATTTAATTTTTGATCAATTGATTTACCATGTTCATCTTTATCAAGTTTATAAGAGGGACTCATAGGTATACTTATTGATTTGGTAGTCTCTATCCCAAACTTCTTTAAGAATTCTCTTGTATACTTAGCTTGGTTGATGAAGAATCCATCCTTAGTTTGCTTAATTTTAAATCCGAGAAAAAAGTTGAGTTCTCCCATCATGCTCATTTCGAACTCTCCATGCATAAGCTTGACAAACTCTTGACAAAGGATTTCATTAATAGCACTAAATATAATATCATCAACATAAATTTGTACTACTACTAAATCATCATTTTTCTTCTTTAGAAATAATATAGTGTCAACATGGCCTCTAGAAAAATCATTCTCAATTAAAAACCTGCTCAGTCTTTCATATCATACTCGGGGTGCTTGCTTTATACCATAAAGTACTTTATGTAGTTTAAAAATATGATCAGGATGTGCATTATTTTCAAAACCTGATGGTTGTTCAATAAATACTTCTACTATATATCATTTAGAAAAGCACTTTAACATCCGTTTAAAAAAGTTTAAAATTCATAAAATATGCAAATGCTAACAATAATCTAATGGCTTCAAGTCTAGCAACATGTGCAAAGATTTCATCAAAATCAATGCCTTCCTCTTGATTATAACCATTAGCAACCAGTCTAGCCTTGTTCCTAGTAACAATACCATTTTCATCGAATTTATTCCTAAATACCAATTTTGTGCTAATAATTAAAATATTATATGGTCTTTCTATTAGAGTCCAAACAATGTTTCTTTCAAACTAATTTAATTCTTCTTGCATTGCATTAATCCAATTAGAATCTTTTTTAGTATCTTCAAAATATTTTGGTTCAACTTGATAAATAAAAGTAATATAATCACATTCATTTCTAATTGAAGATCTTGTTTTTATCCATTTTGATGGATCACCTAGAATTAACTCCTTAGAATGTCCATGAGCATACCTCCACTCCTTGGATAGATCTTGATACTTTGGTGTGGATTGTATGGCTTCTTCTCTTTCATTCTTATCTTGATTTTCTTTATTTTGTTGAGAGGGTTGATCATCTAAGATTAACTTTTTTAACTTGTCAGCACCTGTACATGCATCAGAAGTATCATCTTTTATAGAAGATTTGTTAACAGATTATTCAAAGACTACATGTACAGACTCTTCTACTACTAAGGTTCTCTTGTTAAAAACTCTATATGCCCTGCTTGATGTAGAGTATCCTAAGAAAATACCTTCATCAGACTTGCCATCAAATTTTTCCAAATTATCTTTACCATTGTTCATAATAAAGCATTTACAACCGAAAACACAAAAATATTTTAAAGTTGGTTTTCTTTGTTTACAAAGCTCATATAAAATTTTCTTTAAAATATGATGGATTAAAACATGATTTAAAATATAACAAGAAGTATTAACTGCTTCAGCCCAAAAATATCTTAGCAAATCATTTTCATAAAGCATAGTACGTGACATTTCTTCTAAGGTACAATTTTTTCTTTCTACTATCCCATTCCATTGAGGTGTCCTAAGTGCAGAAAAATTATGCTCAATTCTATTTTCATTACAAAAGCTTTCAAAATCTTGATTTTCGAATTCAGATTCATGATCACTATGAATGCAAATTACTGAAGTACCTTTTTCATTAGAAACTTTTTGGTAAAACTTCATAAATGCTGAAAATGATTCATCTTTGTGAGCAAGAAATAAAACCCATGTAAATTATGAAAAATCATCCACTATAACTAATCCATGTCTCTTGCCTCCTAGACTTAATGTCCTAGTTGGTCCAAAGAGATCCATATGGAGAAGTTCTAATGGCCTAGAAGTTGAAACAAAATTCTTAGATTTAAAAGATGCTTTTATTTGTTTTCCAAATTGGCATGCTTCACAAACTTTATCATTTTCAAAACTAAGTTTTGGTAAATCTCTTACTAAATCTTTTTGCAAGGTTTTGATAATAAATACATACTAGCATGACCTAATCTATGATGTCAAAGCTAACTAGTCTCACTAATAGTGGAATTCATTGCAACTAGGCATTCTCCATTAGGCAAAGGTAAATTGTTCAAATCTACAAGATAAATATTACCATGCATTTTTCCAATGAATCTCACTCCAATTTTATCAAAACTAGCAATCATGCAATAAGATGATTCGAAAATAACTTAAAAACCTCTATCGCAAAATTGACTAATACTAAGAAGATTATGCTTTAAACCTTCAACTAAAAGAACATTATTAATCCAAGTAGAAGGGGAGATATAAACTTTACCAATATCAATGATTTTTTCTTTATCATTACACCAAAGGTTACACTCCCTCCATTTATTATCTTAAGGTAAATTGCTTCACATTTCCTATCATGTGTCTTGAGCAACCATTGTCAAGATACCACAGTCTTTTATTTTCATTAGTTGCAAGACACGCCTGCAAAACAAATTAAATTTTGTTTTTAGATACCCAAGCCAACTTGAGTCCTTTAGGGTTAGTATTAAAGATGGTTCCTTTTGAAATCCAAATCTTTCTAGAATCATTAATTTTTTTTAAGTTATATTGAAAAGCTTTATGACCTATTCTTTTGCAAGAGAAACATATAATATTAGATGATGCAGGTACAAAGAAATTTTTGAAATACTTTTATTATTTTTGAGGTCTATAACCTAATCTGATTTTATTAAAAATAGCTCTTTGATTGTTTAAAAGAAAATTTAATTTTTCAAAACTAAAGGTGAACTTCTCAACAAAAGATTTTATCTTTTCAAGCTTACTTTATATTGCTTATTTTGTATTTCAAGATCTTTACTTTTTTTTAAAAGTCTACTATTTGAAATAATAACTTTGGGTCTTTTTAAAACTTCATTTTCCATTGATAAAACTTTATTTTTCTTTTCTAAAATATCAATTTTATTTTTAAAATCATTAACTTTATTTAAAAGAGTAGTGTTTTCATGTGAAAAAAAGTTTGCATGCTTTTTCAATTTTTTATTTTCAAAAATCATCAACTTATAATTATGCATTAATTCATCAAATACAGTTCTCAATTGATTAAAAGTAAAATCTACTTCAAGATCAGAATTTACCTCTTCTTGTTCCTGTAGTGCCATGAAACATAGATTGGCGACTTCAGTTGGTTCTTCATCTGAACTGGAATCCTCACTATCACTCCAAGTTACCATCATTGCTCTCTTTCTAAGCTTCTTTCTTGATTTCTTTAGGAGAGGGCAGTCATACTTTATAATGTCCAGGCTTCTTACATTTGAAGCAAATTGGTACCTCATTCTTCTTGTTCTTTTCTTTCTTCTTATTTTTTTCATTTCTCTTTACTTGGTTGAAACTTTTTCTTGTAAGAAAATTTTCTTCTTTTCATAAATTTTCTGAATTTTCTAGCTAGAAGAGCTTCCTCACTCTCATCTTCTTCTTCTTCTTTTGATTCCTCATCTGACGATTCTTCTTGAGTTGTAGACTTGAAGGCTATCTCCTTTTACTTCTTGTCTAAATCCATATATTTTTGTTTCAATTTTAGCTCATAAGTCATGAGCGATCCTACTAGCTACTCCAAACATAGTTTGTCAACATCTTTGGCTTCTTGTATGGCAGTCACCTTTAAATCCCAAGACGTTGGAAGATACCTAAGAATTTTATTCACAAGATCGACATTAAATATAATTTTACCTAAGCTTTTCATGCCATTAACAATGTTTGTGAACCTAATGTACATATCAATGATAGATTCATTTGATTCCATGCGGAACATCTCATAAATGTGCACTATGTTAACTTTGGTATTCTTCACTTGATCAGTACCCTCATGGATAACTTCAAGTATGTCCCATATTTTTTTGGCTAATGTGCATACAGAAATCTAATTAAATTCACTAGGATTGAATGTACAGTAAAGGAAATTCATTGCTTTTGCATTGATCTCGGATTGCTTAATGTCATTTTTATCTCAAATCCTCTTCAAGCTTTAGGATGGAAACACCATTAACCACAACCGAAGGAATATGTGGACCTTTATCAATAACTTTCTACAAATTGTAATATATAGAATGCATGTAAATTCTCATTCTAGTTTTCCAATAAGTATAATTAGTTCCATTAAAGTATGGAGATCTGTTTGAGGCTTGTCCCTCAACTACACTAGTACCAAGGGAGGTTGACATAGATCTTTACTCAAAGCGATTAGACCTATATACTGAGAACGTAGTTCTAATACCACTTGTTGCCCAGTAAGCAATCCAAGAAGGGGGTGATTAGGTTTCTAAAAATTAATTGCAAGTGTGTGAACCAATTTAATAAATAATTTAAGTACAATGAGATGCAAGAGTAATGTACTCTTAAAGAGTATACAGTGAAAATTTAAATGCAATAAATGTAAGAGCAAGAGAGAGAGAAACAATCACAAATACAATCCAAGTACAGTGGTTCAGTGCTTTCCAATGTATCTACATCCACTCCCCAAGGTCCACTTAGGAATTCACTATAATCTCCCACATTTATAGCCGATTAGTTTTACGGGCTCACTAATCAAAATCCCTTTTGATTTTCACAAGGCTCACCAAAAGAAATCTCTTGATTTTCAAAAGCTAATCAATAACCTCCTTAATTTTCAACTAAATTTACCAAAAACCTCCTTGGTTTTCCAATAAGCTAACCAAAAACCTCCTTGATTTTTCAATAGACTAACCAAAAATCTTTACAACAAAAATAGAGTTAAAGTAAAGCAACAAGAAAAGAGCTTTCTTGATAAAAGCAGATATCTTTTTAAAGCTTGAGGGAATTGCTTGTCTTGAACTTGATGAAGACTCGATCAATGCTCGAGGATGTTGAACTTGAATGCTTTTGATCGAGGGTGTTGGACTTGAATACTTTTGAAGGCTTTGAATGCTTTAAAACTTGTTTTTGCGTAAATGTAATTGCTCTCGATGAATGGAGTGAATGCACTTACTCTCTCTTTTTCTCTCTCTTCTTGTTCCTCTTTTGTTTCAATTTGATTTGAATCACTTAAATACCATCCCAAGGCTCCAAAGTCAGTTTATGACCGTTAGATACGAAAAACTAGCCGTTGGGAGCAAAGAGAGTCGAATTCTGTATTTGAAAAACTAGCCACTACTGTTCCCAGAATTCCAAGTATCGACACTTCAAGCTGTAAGTCGACTCTTAGGATCGACACTTAAGTCTAATAAGTCGACACCTAGTTCAAAATTCTACACTGAGGCTCTCTAGAAATCTCAGGTGAGTCGATACTTGAGTCAACACTTGATATCCATGAGTCAACACCTCGAGCAAGTCTTCAACTTCAGAGCATGTTTTGTAAGAAGTTTTTTTCAGACGATGAGTTGATCCTTGGGTCGACACATGAGTCGACACTTGTAGGCCCTTTTTGTAGGGCATGAGTCGACACATTGACTACAAGATGAAGTGCAAGTATCAATGTTGATATCTGCCATTTTCTGTCATGGTTCCATATATACTAAAATTTAAAACTGCCATTAACTATTATAAAAAACTGACCTCAACTAACGAAAATTAACAATTTCTGTATACCTACCATTGTAGAGTAGACCAATTATCTATAGCTTCCTTCCATTGGCACCAGTACAAGACCTGTTACTAAGACAGTAAACATTACTTTTACTCCTTTAGATGATTAAACCCCTCCCCAACTTTTTTGCCTACTACAACTCCCCAGACAAAAAGGCTCTGATATTGAGCCTCTAGTGTGTTTACCATATATAGTCGGCCAATCCAAAATTGGATCCAACTAACCTTTTCCTAAGCAAAGTTAACCACCTTTTGGATCCATTTGGTTAGGGATAATGTAACATGGAAAAATAAATTCTATGTTAGATTACCATATTTGGTATGAAAAGTAGAAAAGAGATACGGTAAAAAAAGTGATGGATCCCATGCATATTTTCCAGAGAGGGAAGGTAAAACAAATATCATGAAGGGATTGGTATTTGATAAATTTTCGAGTGATGATAATCCATACTTGACAAAAATACCAACATAAAATATATTTATGATTATTGAATTTGTTTTGATATCTTTGCAAATTCATTCAAAACTTTTTGCAAAATAATTATAATGTAAATGGCATTATACAAAAGATTTTATGATTATAATCATTATATAAAAATTGATTGAAGATGATAATGCTATCTTACTATTAAAAAATTATTTTTTGTTCGTGAATATATTTATAAATTTGATCATATTCCTATATAGGATTATCTCCAACTAAACATAGTAATATTTTTCAAAGATCATTTTTCAAAGAAATGTTTCCACCAACCAAACATGATAAAAATTATTTTCCTCCACAATCATTTTTCTGGATAAATGTTTCCCAAAAATTATTAATTTATCCCGTAATCTAATATACTCCAACCAAATGAACCCTTTGATTTTTACTCCTCTTCTTTGTCCCTAACAGCAGCAAGCAATCATAGACGTTAACAAAACTTGTTAATCCTTTTTTCTCTCAAATTGGATAGCACAGTCACTGCTAAATGCAGATCTTGGTTTGTTATTACTCCCTTGCTGCCCAATCCAGAGCAAAAATCAAATAGACACCTTATTGCAGTTTATATTGCTGTATATTGTTGTGCTGCAAACACAATATAACACCCACCCAGACTCTTCCAATGTGACTTGCATTTCCACTGCAAGAGGAACATCAGCATAGAGCTTGTTGCTAAGCTTTTTGCATGAGATTAGGCAACACTAGAGGATCAACATGAATATTCAAAGAGCCAAGAAGAGCCTTAAAAGAAGTGGGTAACTCCCTGCTAGGTAAACTTCTTGGAACTACTGTGTATTTACTTTGAACCTGCACAGCTTACAGATGAAGTCGTTAGTTTCACCTTCTAACTAGTTCCAGCTTATTGCACACTTGTTACATGCCATGATTGGTTTAGCAAACAAGGTGGAATCTAGTGCACCATCCCTTTCATGTTCCTTATTTAAGAATGCATTTCACATTACAATCATCCAATTCCATGATCTTGCTTCCTTTACAGTCATTAGTGCAGGATTTCAAATTTGAGACTTGTTTTTACGGTTTGTTTGTGCTAGCTTCATACTAGGACAGGTCATAATCAACCCATTAGGGTGTCCTACATCACTATGCATATCAATATACATGAACATCTAGTAAATTTATCTATTATCATGTATGTTGTTCTGGTTGTAGTTGAAATTAGGAGTAATTATGAAGTTCAAAACATTTCTTCATATCATGCTTGGGAATAATGATCAAGCAAAATGGAATTTCATAACTATATAATTAATTGTTCGACAAAATGAAAGCATTCTTGAGTTGTAGCACATGACTCTCAACATGATCATCCTAAAAGAAAGTTTTTATCAGCTTATTTGCTCATATCACTTCAAACCACAATCATGACTCTTCAACTGCTACATGTTTCTTTTCAGATGAAATCACCTCCCCATCATGAAAAGTCCAAACTATTCATCAAAATGCATACATCACAAATGCTCAAATACCGCAACATGGAAAGTTTGTCCACCAAATCATGGTCAAAGACTGAGATTGATGGGGTAGTTATCTACATGTACAACTTCTAGCTTTGAGTCCTTAGCCAATGGAAAGTAATAAATGTGTTGCATAACAAAATGACATTTGCACAATGCAAGCTTTTCAAATTGATAAATATGGCCTAGAACAAGCATTGCTCCTCAGATTCCATTGTACTTTAAACAGCTGGTGATTGATAACTTGTGGCTTCTAGACACATATGTCTAGCTTCTAGAATCTATGTCAAATATGTGTGTAAGATGGAGACACATTGGATGCTTAGATACTTATCATTTTTTTCTAATTGCAGCATATAAAGTGAATTGAGATTTGAACTCTTCCAAGTTTATCCACAACAATAGTATCAGAAGTAAGCATCTATTAGCTTTAGAGATTGGTCAAAAATGTAGATATCTAAAATAATTTTATAAAATATCATTTTTTCTAAAATTTTGTGCATGCTAGCAAGTTTGGAGTGAGAAACATCCATATTGGAAGGCCTTAACAAATAATATATTTCTAATATCTTCTTTTATGCAATATTTACATACATAATTTCTGTTAAAATTACTTTTTCTATGTAAATCTCCTTTTTTCCCCTCTTGACAAGCCACACAGTTAGACATGTGTTTGACTTGATTCTCGTGTTCCGTGCCCATGCAGCATTGTCAATAACTTGCATAATTTAAGTCCCAAAACCAGTTTAAGTCAGCTATTTTCAAATGTTCTTTGCTAAAGGTATTTCAAAACTGAATTGAGAATAAAATAAATATAAAGAAACATAATATCTTTGAAAAACAAAATAGAAACTCTAACGACATGTGACACTCTTATACTCAAGTTCATAACAATCTCCACTGCAACCAAAATCCAGCACCACAGAAATCTAGGAAAAGGCTAATCAAACAATCACAAATATAATGAAGATAAAGAATTTATGTTAAAACTTGCATTGTATACTTAGGACAAGTCAAGCCGCCAGCAATACTGATGGGGTCTTCTGATCCACTTTCACCATAATTACATCAAATGAACACAAGGAAAAATAGCAAGGAACATTTCCCAATTCCCATTTCCAGATAGGACAATTTTATTCAAACAGAATTCAAAGCCAACCAAATATTGTTGCTCCCATTTCAAATCCACCCATACCTTTTAAACCAACAGTATCAAATTCTAAAACAAACTACTTTCAACAGCCAATTATAGTCTCACTCCCGCTGAATTCGACATTCCCAAAAATAACTACTACTTGGAACACTGTTAGCAGACTGCAGCAACTACTATGATAACTTAAGCTTTGTTTAGTTAATCCTCAAATGTAGGAGTGTTTAAACTACATTGTAGCCATTAATCAGAGAAGGGAATTAAAATTCAAACTGTAAATAAAAACAAAAAATAGGGTTGTGATTGGAATGGTATTCAGAGCTGTAAAATTTGACTTACAGTCATAATAACGCTCCTCCAGCTTCTTATACCCAATTGCCGGGGCCACATCAATTGGCCGGCCGGGAGGGTAAGGCCGCTGCCTGAACCCCCAAAGCCCAAAAAAGAACTGCCTCATGAAGTCCCAGAACTTATTGTCAGATCGCCTTCCTTGGCATTTGTTGGCCTTCAATAACCGACACATGCGGGAGCTTCTTCGAGAGCTCACGGTCCTCCCGCCGGTAGGGGTGCTTGTTATCCTCGAGCTCCATCTCATTAATCCTGTTAGCGATGAGATCGGCGCGCCTCAGGAACTAGACAACGGGGTTCTTGTTGATCTCGACCCACCACCTCTTGTTCTCCTCGATCTCCTCGGGTGTTGGGTTCTCCTTCTTCTTGAAGAAGGGGTCATCGTCGAGAATCTGCTCGACCTCCGGCGTGTGGCGGTAGTCAGGGCGGTGGTCGCACTCCCAAAAGAACTACGCCAGCATTTGGGTGTACTTTTCTCGGAGACTCCTCGGAGGCAGCAGAGGCGGAGGCGGAGGTGGAGGACGAAGACAAGGAGGTGGAGCTAGAGTTTGGGGGGTTCTTGGGCTTCCTGAAGAAGAGGTTTCGGCCACCGATGAAGGCGAAGCTGGGGGATTTGGAGGGTTTGGGGGGGTGCGGAAACCAGTCACCGAGCCAGCCGATGTTGATGGACGCCATGGATGGAAGAGGCTAGGGTTTCTTTCAAGGCGGGGGGCGATGGAGATTGGGAAGGGAGGAGGGCATTCGAAGGAGCGGGGTACAATGGATAGGACCGCTGGACGGAGCAAAGCACGGTGAGAGGGAGGCATCCCACCTATATTTTTAGTCGTATCTGGATATTAAATATTTAAAATCGAATCATTTATCTTAAAATTAATCGGATCTGAATTCAAAATAATTTTAATCATAAAATCGGTATTAAATTTTTAAAAATATTTTTTTCTTAACATACCAGTATTTATTTATTATATTTAATTTATTCATGTTTAATAGTTAAAATATAAGTTACAAATTAATTATAATATTTTCATGTTTGTGAATATATATAACACTTTTTTAAGAATTTAAATTTTTATTTATATATGTATTTTACATGTCTAAAAAGCGTGAGTATATGTAACTTTATTTGTAGTGTATGAGAGAGAGGAAAGCTTGTGTTCGAGACCTGGCCCCTCCAAGTGATTCCCTGTGTCTTCCAAGTTAGGTTCTTCACTTTGCTTTTGTCTTATTTCTTCATCATCCATTAAAGTTTCCTAGGTCTCTTTGTTACAGCCTTAGGACCTTCTTGGAATCTATCCCAATAAAGCTACTTTTGGCGGCTTTCACCTTCTTTTTGAAAATATTCCAAAGTATTTTTGAGCTAGACTTTGCCAGTAATTTCTTCTTCTTGTTTTGCCTTTGTTTGATCTTCTCTTTTCTCTATTCTCCTCCAGTTAGTTGAGATGACTTCATTCGAGAGTGAGATCTACTCGGTGAGCCATATCTCCTGACTATAAGGCTCTCGAGAGTCATCTTTTCATGAAGAAGCTATTTTCCCGAATTTGAGAGAAGTCGAGACTTCATCTTTCTAGGAGGTACTTCAGGCTGACCAGTCAGCCAGTCCAAATGCCCCTACCACACCTGGTTCAGCAAGCACTACCTCGTCAATGACTCTAGTGGAGGTTCTTCAACTCTAGGAATAATATTACTTCCTGAGTCAATTTCAAGTCTTCACACCTTGATTTAAGGACCGTGTAATATCAGATCCTCTAGGTTGTATTATCCTGTATGAGGAATTTCTTCATGTAGGTCTTCATCTACCTATCTATCCTTTCATTGAGAATATTTTAAATTTTTACAAAGTAGTTACTACTTAATTTGCCCCCAACTCTTTTTGAATTATTGTTTCTTTCATTGTTCTTTGTCATATGCTAGAACCTAACCTAGGATTTCTCTATTTTAAGTATTGTTTTCTTGAAAGAGTTACTCAATAGTGAAGGGATGGTGGTTCATCAATCCTCATCAGGGTCATACCTTCATCATTAGTCTTTTCTATGCTATCCATAACTAGAAAAGCATATTCTTTTTCATCTCTTCTATTGTCCACTAAGAAATTAATCGGGTTTGGAGGGAGCCTAACAAAAAGCTGCATAAGAATGATAAAGCCTTCATAGCCAATAAAGAAGACTTCAACAGATTACTAAATATGGAGGTCCCTTGGTAGCAGATATAATGTCAGAGTAGAGCCTATACGACATAGAGCTCAACCGGTCAATTCACTGAGTAAGTCTTTGAAGTTTCTCCTTATTTGTTTAATGTTACTGTTGGCTAAGTCTTCTATTTGGTCTTTTATACATATGATGTCTCACTAGAGGCCTTGATGGCTGCAAATAAAAAGAAGGCAATGGCTGAGGGAGGGGCCTTAAAGCCAAAGACGGTGGTATCCAAAAAGCCCCAAGTGGGTCCTTTCCTAGGTGGCCCATCAACTTTAGCAAGGGTACTAGCTCCATGCCCTAGTGAAGCTCCAACTATCACAGATGATGATGAGGTGGTAGTCACCCCGACACTGACTTAAGACACACTGACTTCATCTCCTACACCAATAATACCAATAGAAGCACCGGCAATAATAACATTGGCCGCAACACCCAAGTGGCCAGGTTCCTTGATCTAAGAATAGGCTGGGGGGAAGGGAAGGCTTCGATGATTTTGTCAAAGCCTAAGAAGGCCAAAGAATCTATCGAGTATGTTATGATGGAGGCCCAAGTGAAGAAGACTGTCTCTACCTTCACTAAGAAGGGACTAGTTAAAAAGCTAGTCAAGATGATCCTCCACCCTGGGGCCTTTGAGAACTGAAAGGCCCGCTCGATGGAGGAGATCATCGGATCATTCTTCCTAGCTCTTGTCAAGGTAAGTGTTTCTAACTTTTAAAGTTTCTCCAAACATTTGAATTTTGACCAGTTAACTTGGAATTTTTCTTACTACTCGCCCATGATATTTCCATCATCCAAGAAGAGTTCAAAGGCTTTGCGGAGATGAGTCAGACCCTTAAGGATCAAGTGGAGACTGCAAAGGCCGATGCCAAGTCTCTAAAGTGCAAAGATTGGAGGCAAGGTCTGAGAGGCCAAATTAATGGAGGAATTGAAAGCCTCCAAGGAGACCACTCAGGAGCTAAAGGCGTGAGTGGCATAAGATATCCAAATGATTGCCAAGAAAAGTGCTCAAGTTGTCGAGCTTAAGGCAAAGTTAGCCAACTTTGAGTCGAGGGTAGAAATCATATAAACAAAGTATAGGATTACTGAGTCAGGGACAAAGCTATGGAGCCGGGGCCTAAGCTATTGAACAACAGGCAAAGGAAGCAGGGACCCGAGCGGTGGAGGAGTATAAGGGATCGAAGGCCTTCAAACAAGAAGAAGCGAAGGCTTCACTGGACACCTTAAAACTTGGATTCACAAAATGCAAAAAAAAAAGCGGTCAAGGCATTCTTGACTTTGGATCTCGGCAACATCACTGACATGGAGCCCAAAGAAAAAGAAGCCAAAGGGGGGAAGGCAGAGAAGGAAAAGAAGATGAAAAATCCAGAGTTGAAGCCAAAGCAATCAGCACTGAATATGTCTTCAGAGCTTTCGAAGCAAATCTAACTCCGATCCCTAAAGAAATGGTGGCAGACCTCAAAGGCTAGGCTTAGAGATTTTCCTTTTCTTCTATATTTTTGCTTTTCTTTGGGTTTGGGCTTAGCCCCTTATCTTGTAATTAGCTTTTTGATATGAATGAAGATACTTCTCATATTTCTCCATCTGGTTTGTGTTGAATAACTTGTCTATGTCTATGTTGAATGCCAGAACATTCTATGTAGTCAAAAGGGTAGAGTAAGCTAAGTGAGCAACTTGTAGTCACCTAGTTGGGTTGATAATCCACTAGTTGGATAGGTAGCCTCTTAGTACAAGAATGAAACTTCCAACCATAGGTTCTTTAGACATTTGACTATAAACCTCTAGCAAAATGCATTAAATCCCTTAGTTAGGAAAATTGCCTGTTGGTGTAGCTTATGTGTCAACCCCCAATTATGGTTGTAGAGCTCTCGACTGCTTGACTTTGTATAATTCTAAATGTAGAAAGTCGGTCTGTCACTGGTAGGTGATGCTTAGTTGGTAGCTATCAATTTGGTTCGACTAGTTTTCAATGTAGATCCTTTTCTTGGTGGTCGAGTATCAGTCGATAGCCTAGAATCATTGCATAGTTGATGTAGATCAGCTAAGTTAGCATTTTTTCTTTTCATTGGCCGGGTGTAATCAACTACAAGGATGCAGAATCCTGTGAGAGATGATGGATCATCTATTTTCCAGTTGCTGAGTGATCGAGGGGTTTGAAAACCCTAAGATGGGTGATGGATCATTGAGTGGCCGATTATTAAGTGGCTGAAGGGTTTGAAAACCTTGAAATGGGTGCTGAATCATCGAGTAGCCGATTATTAAGCAACTAAAGGATTTGAAAACCTTGAGATGGGCAACATATCGCCAAGTGACTGGTTATTAAGTAGTCGAATAGTTCAAAAACTTTGAAGTGGGTAATGGATCACCAAGTGGCTAGTTGTTAAATGGCCGAGGGATTTGAAAACCCTAAGATAGGTGATGGATTGCCGAGTGGTGGACATTGTTGGACTTGGTGCTAGATAACTAGATAAGAAAACAAGATGAGACCTCTAGGAATTTTGTCGAAGAATATCTTTAATTATATTATCAAGTGAGCATTTTTACATCATTAGTAATATAATTGAAGATTTTCTGCATTCCAAGTCCCAGGAATTGGGGTTCTGTCCAGGTTTTCAAGTTTATAAGCTCCTTAGTAAAAGGCTTCAATCACTCAATAAGGTCCTTCCTAATTTGGTGATAGCTTCCTTTGCTCAAATGGTCTAAAAAATTCTATCCACCATAGGACAAGGTCCCCTAGATGGAAAATCTTCAACTTTACACAAGAGTTGCAATACTGAGTAACACATTATATGGGTCTGGTTTTCTGACTTCCTCCAACAAGTCAAAGTTGGCTCTAAATCAGCTCGAATTGTTGGACTCTCAAATTTCTCAATCTACATAATTGGAAGTCCAATTTCGATCAATATCACTACTTCAATGCCAAATGCCAGGTTGAAGGAAATCTCATTAGTTGATGTGCCCAAGGAATTGTGTGGTATACCCATAATTTCCCGGGTAGCTCATCCACATATTTACCCTTAGCCTCATCTAGTTTGGTCCTTAGCCCCTATAGGATTGTCCGATTCGTGACCTTTACTTTTGTGTTTGATTGAGGATACCCAACAGATATGAATCAATGTCAAATATGGAGGTCGACATAGAATTATTTGAAAACTTGATTATTAAAATGTTAGCCATTTTCGATGATGATGACATGGGGAAGCCCAAAATGATAGATGATGGACTTCCAAAATAAGTTCTTGACTTTGCTCTCAGTGATCCATGCCAAGCATTCTACCTTTATTTATTTGGTGAAGTAGTTGATGGTGACGATGAGAAACATTCACTATCCTGTTATTGAAAAATGAACCAAATATGTCCATTCCCCATTAAGCAAAGGATCAGGAAGAAGAGAGTTGAGCCAATTGGCTAGTAGGTTGCCATTAGTTGTTAGCATAGTATTGGCACTAGTCGCACTTTTGAACAAGTTCCATGGTATCTTCTCACATGGTAGGCCAGTAATATTCTTGTCTTAAAGCTTTGTAGGCCAGAGACATGCCCTCTAAATGATTATTATAGATTCCTTCATGGATTTCTCGAAGCATGTAGTCTATCTTAGTTGGTCGTAGGTACTTGAGTAGTGGGAATGAGAAAAACCTCTTATAGAGTTGTCCATTCAGCAACATATATTGAGAATCTTTCCACTTAAAATTTTTAATCTCTAATGAATTATCGGAAGGACACCTTCAATCAGGAACTTGATAAAAGGATCCATCCAGCTTGATTCATGGTCGACTTGTTGAACCTTCTTGATTTCATTGATGTTGGGTGTTTCCAAGTACTCAATATAAGTCTTGTTTCCCAAAAATGGAGCCCAAGAGAGGGGTGAATTGGGTCTTTCAAAAAATTAAAGCAATTATATGTTGGTCTTTAAAGTATTTGTGAGCAATGTGAATAAGTCAATGATATGCAGTGGATGACAGTAAATTAATTACAGAAAATAAAGAGCAAGAAGTAATAAGAGCAATCACACACAAATACCAAGTTTTATAATTGTTTGGTGCAAACCAAGCACCTACGTCCACTTCCCAAGCCACCCTTAGGAATACCACTATAATCTTTCCAAGATTACAGTCGACTTGTTTTACAAGACTCACAAGTCAAAACCTAAGTTGGTTTTGTCACCTAGGCTCACCAACAACCTTTACAACTTGTTTTGTCTTCGGGCTCACAAGCTAAACCCTAGTTGGTTTTGTACCTTTGGCTCACTAACAACCATAACCTACTTTCAAGAAACCCTTGAAAGCTAGGTCAATAAAGTATAGAGATAAAGATACAATTTAAACGCATAATCAAACTCTCTTCTAGAGTAGAATGTGGAAGCTTTGAGGCTCTTGAAGATGCTTGTCTTGTATTCTCTTTGGAATCTTTTTCAAGCTCACTTTTGGAAGGATGAAATGATGGGCTTATAAGCTTTTTCAGGAAATCTCTTATTTTATGGATTTTGGAAGTGAATTTATTAAGGAAATATTGACTTTTGAGTGTTCAATGGAGTTCAATACTTCATGAATGAGTTTGGTGAAGCTTAAATACTTCAAAAACTTTTAAAAAATGGTTTGAGACCATTGGATGATTAAAACTAACCATTGGGAGCTTGAAAAGACTAAATCTGTAACTCAGAAAATAAATCCGTTGAAGCTGTTAGAACCCATGAGTCGACACTTGATTTCCAGGTGTCGACATTTGGTTTTCAGGTGTCGACACTTGATCCTGCAGGTGTCAACACTTAAATTTTAGGTATCGACACTTGAAGCTCATGTATCAACACTTGACACAAAAATCCTCCAAAATGACAAGTTCTGTATTTTCAAAAAATCTCAGGCCTTGAGTAGACACTTGGGTTCTAGGTGTTGACACTTGTATCTCAGATGTCGATACTTCAATCTCAGGTATCGACACTTAGCATGCAAGTCAAGAATTATTGCATGCCAATCACTGAAGTATCGACACTTGAAAATCTTGAGTCGACACTTGGTTCTGAAATTTGCCAAAAAGAGTGCCAAAACTCCCAAAAATATAAAGATATACAATCAAACTTTAAATATACTTATGTAAGCCATAATTGAACATTTTTTAGGCATTTTTCATAGTGAGAAGACTTCTTAAAACATGAATTTTGCTCAACTTCAAGATACTTTCTTTTTAAGAATTTGATGTGCCTGTATCTTGTAACTCATAACCATAATTGAAACATTAGTACAAAATATGTACTCAACGTTTTGTTAATCATCAAATTCAAGGACAAAACCAATAATCTCTTCCTTTTTGATGATGACAAAACCTTGAGTATATAAGCATTCAATTTTCAATCTTGAATATGATATCTCATAAACATGAACTTAAAAACATATGCACACCCATACAATGTAGTTTTGACAAGAAAGAGGTACAAATTAAGTATGAAGTTAAGTTTTCCCTCCCCCTAAGTGAGTTAAGATATGAAACATTTCACAATTGAAATAAAATTTGAATTTGAATCTTATATATCTTATTCTTATATCTTGCTCCCCTTTTTGTCAATCATTAAATAATAAGGGGAGTAAACTCTCCCTGAGTTGATGCAATAGGGATTGAGAGACATTCAGTATTAGAGCAAAGTTCAAACATTATAAATTTAATCATTGTTATAGTAAATAAACAAGCTAGCAAGTGAACCAAGAAAGAAACTGAAATGCTAGTCTGCATATATAAAAGGAGTTTCCAATACAAAATTTGCTGATATAATCAGCATATGCTGAAACATAACAAGTACAACTACTTAGATAAACACTGAATATAGTTAAACACTAAAACATAAACAACAATCATCAGAACAATCATCTGTGAGGCTACTCCTCATCAGATGGAATCTCAAAGGACATAGGACCTATAATCCTAGACCTAGGAACTAGAGCTCTAGGTATCTTCAAGATACTATGACTTCTAGTCCTGGTCGAAGGTCCTAAACGGGGTACAACCCTAGAAGAACGAGAGGATGGTGGTGGAAGAGTCTCAGCAGGAGTCACAAAAACTGGAGCAGTCGATGACCAACTCAAAATCATCTGCACGGTCATCGCTGTCACTGCCACTATCAATATCATCTACCTCTCTATCATCGCCACCACCATCAGCTTGGTCACCACCACCAAGTGTGTCATCATGTCTCTTAGGGTGGTCACCATCATCATCATCATCCATCCACAGGGAGGGTGGATCTGCAGGCGCTGCTGAAGGTAGGAGTGATCTCAGTAAGTCCTCGATGTGTGCAAATCCTGTCTCCATAGTCCGACGCATCTCAGTATGCTGCTCAGCTGTATGGGCTCTAAGACCCTCAATCTCTATGCGTAGTTGAGTGGTACGGACTCCCAAGCCGATCATCTCACTCCTGATATCTGCAAACTCGTGTCTGACCATCTCCTCAAAAGATGAACCAACTGTAGTGGAAGGAGGAGCAGATGAAGCCACGGGTGCAAGAGCTAGAGTGATAGGCTCTGGCTTGCTGGCTGCTACTGGTGCTAATCAAGGAGGTGTATCTGAAGGCCCTGATGGCCCTGCCTCTGCCTCACGGATCTCATCCTCCTCATTTGGATCCTGGCCAGACTCATGACGCACCCAACGACCTGAGACCATCCTGTACCCCATGCGGTGAAGAGATCGCTCATCATACACGTTTGTATGAAGGATGTCCTTGGAGGTCTCCTCCTCCAAAGGAACACCGTAGGCTTTGAACAATCGTGTGAGCGCCATCCGATAAGGCAGACAGTGACGATGTTGAGTCGAGGCATCTCTCATCTGTATGAGCATCAGAGCTGGAAGGTCCACCGCAGTCCTCTGCGTTAAACATACCATAAGCATCAGCTCCCGCTCTGTAATGAAGTCAAATCTCCTGGTCTTCGATAGTAGAATCCGGGCAATGATGTGGTGCAAGAGGTGCATCTCCATGGAAAATTGGTTCACAGTGATAGTAGCCACACCGCAAATGTCCTCTCGCTCAATAATGCACCTGAAAGCCTCCTCACGGTCCTCTATAGATGGAATAATGATCCCATGGTGCAGGATCTCCCAAATGCATCTCAGGACCTCCTCTGAAACTAGAATGTGGATACCTCTGACAGTCGCACTCCATAGTATCCTACTGCAGTCCAGACTCCTATAGAACTAGCAAATCAAGTGAGGGTAGAACTTCTCCTGCATAGTGCAAAAGGGGATCAACCCAGCTGACTGAAGAACCTATCCTAGTCGGAAACCTTGTCAGTCAAAGAAGTCGAGATCCACTCTTCGACCGACAATGATCACCTTCCCAGACACTCTCTCAACAAAAGGTGAAGAAGGAGCTGTACTCTCAATCTGATTTCGGTCATTCCGGGCTTTTGTTCTTCTTTCAGCTGATGCCTAACCTGGTTCCTCTTAAATGCCAACTGCTTTCTAAGTCCCATGACAATAACTGAAGCAGAAGCAGGGAATGGAAATGGAAAGATATGGAACAAGGAACATTCCAAAAAAAAAAAAGAAATTGAGAAGAAATGAGGAGAAATGGGGAAAAGAGAGCCAAAAATCAAGGGGTCGGCCAAGAAAATGGAGAGGGTGATCTCACGGCCGAGAGAGATCGTAGGAAATCCAATAAGAGTTGGTCCAAAAAGAGGGAAATGCAAATGGGGAAGAGTGCGGTTCAAAATCAACAAAAAAATAGTGAAAAAATCGGCATGGAATAGTGAAAAATCGGACGGGAATAGTGAAAATGGACTAAACTAAAGTAAGAACCGAATCCGCACATTAAAAGATCGGTCCAAAAGAGGGAAAAGCAAATGAGCCCGAGCACGACCCAAGAACAACAGTCAAAATAGTGATTTATAGTGGAAAAAGGGGCAAATCATGGAAAAATGGGTGAAGAACAGTGAAAGACCGTGAATCAAACAAAAAATGTGAAGAAATGAGATGGGATTTACCAAATATTGGAGGGCACGAAGGGAAGACCACTATTCCGCAGGCTAAGGATTATTGGGGGACCACTAGGGCACGGGAGGAAAGAAGAAAAGACAAAACAAAAGGTTTGGATGATACCCTAAAAAACAGGAATTTTCACCCAATTGTCGACACTTGGAATTTGTCAAGTGTCAACACTTGGTCAGGTGTCGACACTTTGCCAAAGGTCAAGTGTCGATACTTGGCCAAGAAAATTCCAAGAAAAATTAGTAAAAATTTCAGAAAAATTAGGGGGACTCTAAAGAAGGATTTAGGACTTAAAGAACATGAATTTGAGTACTAAGAATTGGTCAAGAACAAGATTTGAGAGAGTTCTAAGAAAAAGGGTCTATGATTCCTAACTCTCTTCTAATTATGCAAAACCTTTCTTCACTCAAGGATTTGGTAAAAACATCAGCTAATTGAGCATCAGTACCAACAAATTCAAGAATCACATTAGAGTTTTGCATAATATCTCTTATGAAATGATGTCTTATTTTAATGTGTTTACTTCTTGAATGTTGCATAGGATTCTTAGTTAAATTGATTGCACTAGTATTGTCACATCTTATGGATGTCTTAGTTAGTTTGATGCCAAAATCTTTGAGTTGTTGTTTGATCATAGAATTTGAGCACAACAGCTTCCAACTACTATATATTCGACTTCCTCCATAGATAGAGCAACTGAATTTTGTTTCTTGCTACTCCATGAAATCAAATTGACTCCAAGAAACTGACAAGTTTTACTAGTATTTTTTCTATCAAGTTTACACCCAGCAAAATTAGTATCAGAATAAGCAATCAATTCAAATGATGAATCTCTATAGTACCAAAGACCAATATCAATAGAGCCAGACAGATATCTAAGTATGCATTTAGACAGATATCTAAAAGATGAGATTCTTTAGGGACAGACTAATATCTTGCACATATACAGACACTAAACATAATATCTAGCCTACTAGTAGTTAGATATAATAATAAATCAATCATTTCTCTATGTAACTTTTAGTCAACAGGTTTACCTGATTCATCTTTGTCAAGTCTACAAGAGGAGCTCATAGGTGTACCTAATGGCTTGGTATTCTCCATCCCAAACTTCTTTAATATTTCTTTCGTGTACTTAATTTGGTTGATGAAGATCCCCTCTTTTGTTTGCTTTATCTAGAGTCTGAGAAAGAAGTTGAGTTCTCCCATCATGCTCATCTCGAACTCACCCTGCATTAACTTTGCAAACTTTTGACAAAAACATTCATTAGTAGCATCGAATATAATATCATCCACATAAACTTGTACTATTAAGAGATCATCATTCTTCTTTTTCAAAAATAAAGTAGTATCTACATTACCTCTAGAAAAATAATTTTTAAGCAAGAAGGAACTCAATCTATCATACCAAGCTCTTGGAGCTTATTTCAAACTATACAAAGCTTTATGAAGTTTAAAAACATGGTTTGAAAACTCATGATTTTCAAAACCGGGGGTTGTTCAACATAAACCTCTTCTTCGATAAAACCATTTAAAAAGATACTTTTGACATCCATTTGATATAATTTAAAATTTATAAAACATGAAAATACCAACAATAGCCTAATTGCTTCAAGTCTAGCAATAGGAGCAAAGGTTTCATCAAAATCAATCCCTTCCTCCTGATTGTATCCTTTGGCAACTAGTCTAGCTTTATTTCTAGTAACTATATCATTTTCATCAAGTTTATTTCTAAAAATCCATTTTGTGCCAATTATTGAAACATTAGTAGGTCTATCAACCAAAGTCTAAATATTATTTCTTTTAAATTGATTTAGTTCATCTTGCATAACATTAATCCAATTGCAATTATTTTTAGCTTCTTCAATAGATTTAGGTTCTACTTGAGAGACAAAAGCTAAATAATTACATATATTCTTAAGAGATGAATGAGTACTTACACATTTTGATGGATCACTAATGATAAGTTCTTTGGGGTGTACATGAGCATACCTCCATTCTTTAGGTAGAGGATTAAGTGTAGATGTGTTTTCAACTCCTTGTACATTATCTCTTTCATTGTTTTGATTATCATCTTGCTCCTTGGTGGGTTCTTCATTATTGTTCACTTTTTTATTTTTTTGGATACCTGTATCATCATCAAAAATATCTTCTTTTCTAGAAGATTTTTGATTAGTCTCATCAAACACAACATGGATGGATTCTTCAACAACAAGTGTCCTTCTGTTGAAGACTCTGTATGCCTTACTAGATGTGGAGTAGCCTAAAAAGATACCCTCATCTGACTTAGCATCAAATTTACTTAGATTATCCTTGTCATTGTTTAAGATGAAGCAATGGCATCCAAAAACACGAAAATACTTAATTAAAGGTTTTCTACCTTTCCAAAGTTCATAAGGTATTTTCTTTAAAATATGTCAGATCAAAACACGATTTAAAATATAACATACAGTGTTTATGGCTTCCGTCCAAAAATATCTAGGTAAATCATTTTTGCAAAGCATGGTACGTGCTATTTCTTCAAGAGTTATATTTTTACATCCCATTTTGTTGAGGTGTCCTAGGTGCAGAAAAATTGTGATGAATGCCATTTTCACTACAAAAATTTTTCAAAGTCATGGTTTTCAAATTCTGTATCATGATCACTTCTTAAAGAAACAATTGAAATACTTTTTTCATTTGAAACTCTTTTATGAAATCTAATGAATGCAGAAAAGATTTCATCTTTATGAGCTAAAAATATTATCCATGTAAAACGAGAGAAATCGTCTACAATTACTAGACCATACTTCTTACCTCCCAAACTAGATGTTCTAGTTGGTCCAAAGAGGTCCATATGAAGTAATTCTAAGGATCTAGATGTAGAGACTACTCCTTTAGGTTTAAAAGATGATTTTGTTTGTTTTCCAAGCTGACATGCAGTATAAATCTTATATTTTTGAAAACTAAGTTTTGGCAAATCTTTTATTAAATCCTTCTTACAAAGTTTTGAAATCAAATGCATGCTAGCATGTCCTAGTCTACGATGCCAAAGCCAACTAGTTTCATTGATCTTAGCTTCCATTGCCACTAGGCATTAACCATTTTGAACATGTAGATCATCAACATCTCCATATAAATATTGCCATGCCTATGACCAATAAACTTGATGCCATTATCATCAAGACTAGAAACAATGCACATGGAGGATTCGAAAATAATTTTAAAATCTTTATCATAAAACTGGCTAATGCTAAGTAAATTATGCTTTAAACCATTAACATATAAAACATTATCTATATAAGTAAAGGAGGTGATATGGACTTTACCAATTTCGATAATCTTGCCCTTTCCATTATCACCAAAAGTAATATTACCATCACTTTAATACTCAAGTGAAAAGAACTACTCAACATCTCCAGTCATGTGCCTTGAGCAACCACTATCGAGGTACCCAATCTTCTTTTGTTGGTTGCAAGGCACACCTATAATGAAAAATCAAGTAGAGACTTTAGGTACCCAAGTCATCTTGGGTCCTTTAAGGTTAGTGGTGATGGCTCCTTTTAGAACCCAAACTTTTATAACTTTGCTTAATTTCCTTTTATTGTATAAATAAGATTTATGTCCTACTTTACTACAAGAATAACAAGTAACTGAAGATGAAGTAGGCACAAAGAAATTCTTGAAAAACTTTTATTATATTTATATTTTAAAAACCAAACCAGCCTTATTAAAAATAGCTCTTTGGTTATTTAAAAATATATTGAGTTTTTCAGAACTGTAAGTAAATTTTTCAACAAATAGTTTTAATTTTTCAAGTTCATCTTTGTATTTCTTGTTTTCTTACAAAATCTCTTTTTTGTTTTGTAAAGTTTTCAGTTGATGCAAGAGAATTTTTCTTTTTCAAATTTTCCCTTTCTTTTTCAAGAAAAATAATTTTATCGTTTAACTTATTATTTTGTTGGAGCAAGCAATCATTTTCAATAAAAAACTTATCATTTGATTTAACTAAATCCAAATTTTGCTTCTTTAGTTCTTTATGTTTCAATTTAAGTTTTTGAAATTCAATAACAAGTTCATCAAAAACTTCATGCAGTTCTTCAAAAGTAAACTCTTCTTCAGGTTCAGATATTACCTCATCATTATCGGCCATTAGACAAAAATTAGAAACCTCTTGCTGCTCTTCTTCGGAGCTTGAACCTTCGCTGTCGTTCTAGGTTGCTATTATAGCTTTCTTTCTCAATCTCTTCTACTTTTCTTTAGTAAAGGGCAATCCATCTTGAAGTGGCCAGGTTTCTTGCATTCAAAATATGAGGACTGCTCTTTTTCTTTCTCTGTCCTTTTCTTTGCTAGGCTCTCCCTTTTGAGGTTTATTCTTGAAGTTATATTTCTTCTTTCTCATAAACCTCCTAAACTTCTAGCAATGAGAGCCGTCTCATCTTCTTCATCCTCTTCTTCGAACTCATCACTTGACTCTTCTTTTGTGGTGGTCTTGAAGGCTATCACTTTCTTTTTCTTATCAACGTCCATATTTTTTTATTTCAAAGAGAGCTCATAAGTCATCAATGAGCCCAAGAGTTGCTCAAGAAGAAGAGTGTTGACATCCTTGGCTTCTTCTATAGTAGTGACCTTAGCATCCTAAGAAGCCGGAAGAGACCTGAGGAGTTTATTGATAAGTTCACCATTAAAAATAATCTTTCCTAAACTTCTCATGCCATTCATAATATTAGTGAACCTAGTATACATTTCACCAATAGATTCAGTAGGTTCCATCTTAAACATTTCATATGTGTAAATGAGCATGTTAACTTTAGTAGTTTTTACTTGATATGTACCATCACGGGTATCTTCAAGTGTATCCTATATTTTCTTTGTGGAGAGATAATTTGAGATTCTATCGAATTCACTTGGATCTAAAGCACAAAATAATATATTCATAGCCTTTGCATTAAGTTCTATTTGCCTAATGTCATTCTTATCCTAATCATCTTCCATTTTGGAAGTGAGAATGCCATTAATCAACATGGTAGGCTGATGAGGATCATTAACAATAGTCCTCCAAAGATTATAATCAAGAGCTTCAATGAATATGCACATGCGTGTCTTCCAACACATGTAGTTGGTGCTATTAAACAGTGGGGGACGGTTAGAGGCTTGACCTTATGCAACACCTATACCTATTGGGGCTGTCATGATCTTTCACTCAAGATCGTTGGACCTACAAGTAGAGTACCGGAGCTTTGATATCACTTGTTGCCCAGAAATGAAGCCCAAAAGGGGGGGTGAATTGGATCTTTTAAAAATTTAAAGCAATAATATGCCGGTCTTTGAAGTGTTTATAAGCAATGTTAATAACTCAATGATATGCAATGGATGATAGTAAATTAATTATAGAAAATAAATAGCAAGAAGTAATAGGAGCAATCACACATAAACACCAAGTTTTATAGTAGTTCGGTGCAAACCAAGCACCTACGTCCACTTCCCAAGCCATCCTTGGGAATATCACTATAATCTTTCTAAGATTATAGTCGACTTGTTTTACAAGGCTCACAAGTCAAAACCTAAGTTGGTTTTGTCACCTAGGCTCACAAACAACCTTTACAACTTATTTTGTCTTCGGGCTCATAAGTTAAACCCTAGTTGGTTTTGTACCTTTGGCTCACCAATAACCACAACAACCTACTTTCAAGAAACCCTTGAAAGCTAGGTCAACAAAGTATAGATATAAAGATACAATTTAAAAGTACAATCAAACTCTCTTCTAGAGTAGAATGTGGAAGCTTTGAGGCTCTTGAAGATGCTTATCTTGTCTTCTCTTTGGAATCTTTTTCAAGCTCACTTTTGGAAGGATGAAATGATGGGCTTGTAAGCTTTTTCAGGGAATCTCTCCTTTTATAGATTTTGGAGTGAAGTTCTTGAGGGAATATTGACTTTTGAGTGTTCAATAGAGTTCAATGCTTCATGAATGAGTTTGGTGAAGTTTAAATACTTCAAAAACTTTCAAAAAATGGTTTGAGACCATTGGAGGATCAAAACTAGCCGTTGGGAGCTTGAAAAGATCAAATCTGCAACTCAAAAAATAGATCCGTTAAAGCTATTAAAACCCGTGAGTCAACACTTGACTTCCAGGTGTCGACACTTGGTTTCCATGTATCGACACTTGGTCCTATAGGTGTCAACACTTGAAGCTCATATGTCGCCACTTGATACAAAAATCCTCCAAAATGGCAAATTCTGTATTTTCAAAAAATCTCAGGCCTTGAGTCGACACTTGGGTTCTAGGTGTAGACACTTATATCTCAGGTGTCGACATTTCAATCTTAGGTGCCGACACTTGGTGTGCTAGTCAGGAATTTTTTTGTGCTAATCACTGAAGTGTCGACACTTAAAAATCTTGAGTCAACACTTGGTTCTGAAATTTGCCAAAAAGAGTACCAAAACTTCCAAAAACATAAAGATATATAATCAAACTTTAAATATACTTATGTAAGCCATAATTGAACATTTTTTAGGCCTTTTTCATGGTGAGAAGACTTCTTAAAATATGAATTTTGCTCAGCTTTAAGATACTTTCTTTTTGAGAATTTGAGGTGCCTGTATCCTGTAACTCATAACCGTAATTGAAACATTAGTACAAAATATGTACTCAACATTTTGTTAATCATCAAAATCAAGGGCAAAACCAACAAGTCTGTCTGAGCAAGTTGCAGCCAAAATTGCTAGTCGAGAAGGTATATCTACTCAAGCATTCTCTCATCTAGGATTGTTGAAGATGTTGAAATACTTAAGGGTTGATATGAGAGTTTTTACCTTGTCAAGGTACTTTGCCAAAGTCAGATCCTTGGATCTCGAGCTTTATATTCTCTAGTGACTTGACTAGCTATGAGCTAGGAATCGATGAAAACCCAAAAGCTTTTCACCTGGAGCTTGGTGAGGATAAGTCTTGCTTTGCTCCCATCCACATAAAAAATCTAGGTCATCTCTAGATCAAGGTTTTTAGAAGGTTACTTGGACAATTTTTCCAATCTTGTCATCCAACCATGCCACTCAACGAGAAAGTCAGTAAGGACTTAGGCTTTCATTGACGATCGTAGTTGGTATGAGATGTCAAATTTATTAAGTTTGATCATCCATTTGGCCATTCTCTTAGAGATGTCTAGCCATTGTAAGATAGCTTTGAGTAGTTGGTCAGTTAAGATGACTATTGAATAAGCTTGGAACTAAGGCTTGAGGTGATGCACAGAGATGATTAGCACATAAATAATATTCTCGAGTTTGGAATACCTAGGCTCTGTATCATGAAGTACTCAGCTGGTATAGTAAATGGGGCTTCAAAACTCCTTTATCATCCAACCGAATAAACACGAAGCCTACTACTTCCAGAGAAGCAACGAGATATAAGTATAGTTTTTGTCCAACTTCTAATTTGGAGAGTAGAGGTGGAGATCTGAGGGACTTCTTCAGCTCCTCAAAAGCTTGTCAATATTTTTCTACCCAAGTGAAGTTGTTCATCCAGCGCAAAACTTTTAAGAAGGGCATGCATCATTCAACCAACTTTGAGATGAACCAACTAAGTGCCATAATGTGTCCAGTCAGCTATTACACTTCTTTCTTGAAAGTTGGAGCCACATGTCAAGTATGGTCTAGATTTTTTTTCAGATTTGCTTCAATGCCCCACTTTGTAACAAGAATTTGAGAAACTTGTTGGCATTAACCCTAAAGGTGCACTTAATCAGATTCAGCTTCATTCAATGTTGATGAAGGAAGTCGAAGGCTTCTTCTAACTTCTTGATGTAGTCGACTTCTTTGAAGCTTTTGACAAGCATATTATCGACATAAACCTACATGTTCCAACTAATTGAGTCTTTGAAAACTTTATTGACTAGTCTCTAAAAGGTGGCCCCTATATTTTTAAGATCAAATTAAAATATATTACTCTATAATAAATATCTTTTTTGATGATAAAAACAGTATTCTCCTTGTCCTCGAAAATCATCCTTACTCGATCGTAGCCTAAAAAGGCATTCATGAAGCTGAGTAGCTTATAGCTACAGGTAGCATCAACTAGTTGGTCGATCTTTGGAAGTAAAAAGCTATCTTTTAGGCATGCTTTATTTAGGTCAGTGTAGTCAATGCAAATTCTCCACTTTCTATTAGTTTTTTTTACCATGACCATATTGGCCAACCAATCGGAGTAATGGGCCTTGCAGATGAATCCAGCGATTAGGAGCTTGTCGACTCTTCATCGATAGTCTTCTATCTCTCGGGAATAAAGTTTCTTTTCTTCTACCAAATTAGCTTGAATTTGATATCAATATTTAGCTTATGAGTGATGATCTCGAGAGGAATCCAAGGCATATCGGATGCTGACCAAGCAAAGATGTCTGCATTCCATAAAAAAAACTCTAGTAGTTGATTCCTTTCTTTTTTAGACAGAAAAATTCCATATAGATTTTGGGGTCATCCTTTAATGGAAGGAAAGTAACTGTTCGATAGATTCTCTTCTCTTTTTTTGGTTCTCTTTGATCTAACTGTTCTATAATCGGTACCTCACTGGCCATTTATACTTTAGTTAATATTATGAAAGACTATTGGGCCAGTTTTTAATCCCCGCACACCTCCTTGACTTTGCTCCTTATGGAATAATTGACAAGTAGTTGTCGGGTTGAAACAATTACATCCAACTTGTTCAGCCATGGGTATCCAAGGACGATGTTGTATACTAAGGGAATCCAAATAATGGTGAATGTAATGCAAACTGTACTCTATTGAGGTGGAGTTCTAATAGTGATAGGTAGAGTGATTTCTCCTTTAATCCTAATATAATCTCTAAAAAAGCTGACTAAGAAAGTAGAGACTCTTCTCAATTGGTAATTAGATAGATTCATCCAAACAAAGGTATCATAAAGCAAAACATCAATTGAATTTTTATTATCAACAAGAATTCTCTTTACATCATGTTTTGTTATCATAATTGACATATTAATAGTATCATCATGAAAATTTTGGATCCTGACTAGATCTTTATCAAATATATATATATATATATATATATATAAATTCTTCTTCCACCCTTCTCTATCATTTTGAAGAGCGCTCTGTCTTCTAAGAGATCAAGCTGATCAACCTTTCCATTGGCTGATTATCAATTTTGGCCTGGGTTTGGTGTTGGACAGAATCTTGAGCATCAGTCCAAGTTGCTCCCTTGCAAACATATTTACCAAGGCAGTTATATTGAATGAGATCTTCAATCTCATTTTTCAGATAGTTCTCAGTATCGTGGCCATAGTCTTGGTGAGTGGAGCTCTCATTGGATGATGCCTTCGAAGATACATTTCCCTTCAATTTCCATAAGAATGTTAGTTCGAGGGACAAGGAGAGAAGTATAGTTACCATATTTATTGACTAGGTTCTTTTGCTTGGAACTATGTTGACCAGATGAGTTGGCCTTCTTGGTCTGAATATTGCTCGACTCTTCTCGAGTTTTTTTCTTTTTTAGCTTTCCATTGTCTTCTTGCTAAATAAGAGCTCCTTCTTCTACATAGATATACTTCTGAGCATGGACCAACATCTCTAAATAAGACTTAGGTTGAGTCTTATACAGTGAATAGGTAAACCAGGATGACTGGAGTCTCCTTTTCATTGCCAACATGGTCATGGACTCGTCCAAGTTGTAAATCTCTAATATGGCCACCTTGAATCAGGTCACATAGTCCTTTAAAGATTCTTCATCTTATTATCAAATAGACAAAAGGTTATTAAGTACTTATGGCATCCTCCAACTAGTTTTGAAGTATGCCACAAACTACCTCAATCTTCAGCTACTTAAAGGAATGAATACTTCTCAACTCAAGTCCAAAATATCATACTCAGGTTGCCATGTGAAGAGTGGCTAGAAAGGTGAGGCAGGACAAGGCATCGATGGCACCTTGAATCAGCATGAGATCTTTATAGCTATCTAGATGATCTAGAAGATCTGTAGTGCCATCATAAGGATCCAACTAGGATATCTTAAACCAACTCGGGATTGGCTCCTCATGATTCATCAGGAGAGAGGAGGATAAGTATTGAAGTCAATCATATGTCATCTCCCTTCCTGCAGATCTACAAGACTGTGATTGACTTCACTCAGCCTATGCTCATAATCATTGAGGCACTGCGCGACTGACATCGAATAGCCTCATCAGTAGATCCCTCTTTGAAGGATTCGAAAGAGGAGAGGGGATGTTTATCTCACCTTTGCTCTCTTCCTTGTCGCAGCTCGTCACACTAGATACTTGCTTGTTGTGGAGATAAGGACCATGACCAATGTGAAACCAGTTGGTGAAAGGAGCTCCAACGAGGGGACTAATGACTTGCTTAGCATGGCAATCAGAATCACAAGCAATGAGAAGTCGGCCAATGGAAAGATCTCCCCCCAGGAGACCAATTGCTAGGACAAGTAGCAGCAATAGTAGGAATAGCCAAGGCTTTCGGGGGTTATTGGTTTACCTTAGTTTGCTGAAGCTACAGTCCCTTTACTACTGCAATTAGTGCCTAAACAAGCTATGCCAGTGTGGTGAGAATGTCTTGTTGGATAACTGGTGATGGAGATAGTAGAACAAGGGGCTCCATTGCCTAGCTGGGTAACTCTCCATGGTGCGTGGAGTGTCCAGTGTAGCTAATAAAGGCATCTTGTGCTCGTCTCTTCATCTTTGTCATCTCTCTAAGCACCGAGATCTTCGAGATGCTTGATTTGAGGCTCTTACCTAGCGCACCAATCTGTTGCCAGCAAATCACTTCTTACTAAAAAATCGAGGATCTTCCAATCTTCTTCGATAGGAAAAGGATGCTACTCCTGGCTTCTCTTCGGTGGGGTCTTGCAAGAATAGTTTCTTGATCGATGGTAATTGGTAGGAAACCTCCAATCTCAAGTCAGTGAGAGAAGTGAGATGGGCTACAGCAACAGAAGCTGAGAGTGATAAAAAAGAAAAAATTGAGTATTTAGGCATGATAGAAGTATCATACATGGTGAGGATCCCCTCTTTTCTATTTATAGAGTTACTTAGGATAACTGAATGTTATTAGAGAGATTGCCTCCACTATTATGGATAACAACTTTCTTGTTGTTCAGAGAGCAACCCAAGAGGAGGGGTGAATTGGGTCTCTAAAAATTTAAAGTTAAGCTTGATAATACAAGTAGCAAACTTCACAAGACAAGATATGCAATTCAATTCAACAAGGCACTAAAATTTAAGTGCAATGCTCTAAAGTAGTAGAGCAGCAAAAATTAAAAGTAATAAGCAAGAAAGTAAAGAGCAAGGAGGGAGAGAACAAGCAATCACAAACACCACAAGCTATAGTGGTTCGGTGTCAACAATGCACTTATATCCACTCCCCAAGATCCCCTTGGAAATTCATTATAATCAAATGATTACAGCCGATTAGTTTTCCAGGCTCACTAATCAAAATCCGACTTATTTTACAAGGTTCACAAGTCACAACCTCACTTGGTTTTTCGGGCTAACCAAGAACCTAATTGGTTTTCACAAGGCTAACCAAAAACCTCCCTTGGTGTTCCGGGCTAACTAAGAACCTTAGTGGTTTTGCAGGCTAATCACCAACCTAATTGGTTTTCAAGGCTTACCAATAACCTCACTTGATTTTCCAATAGGCTAACCAATAACCTTTATAAGATATAAGATGGAGAAATAAAGAACCAATGTAAACTTTCAATAATAAAGCAAATAAGTCGATGTAGCTCGATGCGGTGTTGCTTTGCTCTCGTTGAAGCTTTTTGAATGCCCAAGATTGAATGATCTTCAATGCTCTTGATGGCTTTGAATGCTTGGAGGCTTCCTTTAGCTTGTGAGTGGTTGAACCTTGAATGAAAAGGAGTTAAAGCACTTATTTCTTCTTTTCTCTCTAAACTCTCTTTGGATATTCAATACCCTTTTTTTTTTTAAATAGTTGTTGTCTTGATTTGATTTGGAGCCTTGGTTGAACCTTGAATGAAAAGGAGTTAAAGCACTTATTTCTTCTTTTCTCTCTAAACTCTCTTTGGATATTCAATACCCTTTTTTTTTTTAAATAGTTGTTGTCTTGATTTGATTTGGAGCCTTTACATACCTTCCCGAGCTCCCAAAATAGAAATCTAGCTGTTATACTTGAAAAACTAGCCATTGAAGGGCATTTGGGCGAGTTCTGCGCTTGAAAAAACTAGCCATTACTATTGTCAAAACTCCATGTGTCGACACTTCCTCTTCATGTATCGACACATAATGTCGACACATGTTTTTCTTGAGTCGACACAAGTTCAAACTGCTCCATTCAGATTCTCCGAAAAAATTAGTTGAGTCGATACATTCTCAGTTGAGTCGACACCTTGAGTCGACACCTTATATCCATGTGTCGACACATCAACTGATCTTTCAACTTCTACAAGTTCTGTGGCTTGAAAGTCTCAGACGATGTATTGATCCATGTGTTGACACCTTGAGTCAACATATAAGGTCCTTGTGTCGGCACATCATCTGTGCCATTTGAAACATTGCTACGTACCGGCCTGAGTCGACACTTCTTCTTCATGTGTCGACACCTTGAGTCGACACTTCATTATAAAATTACAGAAATTGCTGAATTGGTGCTGGAATATGTTTCCATTTGCCTTAGTCATCCATTCGACCATTCATTTGAGTATCCAAGTCTTGTTTTGAGCAGTCATTTCATTCAACCTTGGTTCTTCAACATAAATGTGCTTCTTCAAATTTTGTGAGCATCCTTTCTATGAAAACACACTTAAAACAAATCATTAGTCCTCAAATTATACTTAACTGTTTTGCTTATCATCAAAATCAATTAGTGGATTCAACAATCTCTCCCTTTTTTATGATAACAAAACCCTTAAGTATAAATTGCTTTTAAAAGTAAGGCTTTAAGAGAATTGTTTAAGGTACACAATATTGAAAGCATCAAAAATATTAGCATTACTTGCATTAAAGATATAGTCATTTAGACCACAAGTAAGAGAATTAGAGCTTGTTGCAAGATTAGAAAGTATCAAAACTATGATATACATTTAAATCCATAGAGTGCATGTATTATGATACTTTACAAGGAAATTTCAGCAATCAACAAAGCTCCCCCTGAATCAATGATTCATAACAAAACTTGTAAAAAAAAAAATTTAACATTGAAAGAGGGGTTTTTTAATGATTAAATTCATTTCGAAAGGATTTTTTTAAAACATAAGGTAAAGCTCCCCCTTTCTTAAGGAACTTTGCAAATGATTTTCAAAAATTGTGTATACATATCATTTCTCAAAAAAAATTGTTATTTATACTTAAATTTCTCACCATCTTACTCCTCCTTTTTGTTATCATTAAAAAGGTAGGAAGTAAAGAAAATGAATAGACAAGATATATAAAAGCAATTCAAGACATCATTCATTTGATCAAACACATAGAAATGAGAAAACAAAAAGTTTTTCAATATATGTCAGGAACTTATACATCAAGTACACAACAAAGGTAAAAGTACATATAAGCATAAATGTAGACTATCTAGAAGTGTAAAACTATCTAGAAGTACATCAATATCCTATCCTCATCCATCGAGTCATCAGAAGATGAACCGATCTCGATCGGTCCGGTATCAGAAGAAGATCGAGCTCGCGACCATCATGATCGAAGATCTCGAAGTCTGGTCATGGTCGGCTGAGGAGGAGTACGGTGCCCACGTCCTTTGCAACAAATATAAGTCCGACCTCTGACTGAAGCAGTAGAGGTAGGAGCTACGTCCTCCGCAGGAACTGAATTGATCGGGTGAATCATCTCAGTAACAGCTGGAGCAGGAGTACGATCAAAAGTAGAGCCTGAATCGAGATGCTGAAAGCCGGGTATATAAAACCCAAGCTCTTGAGTGACTGATGAGGTACGAAGGGTAAGACTATCAAATGTAGGTGTAACAGCTGATGATACAGGCATATCAAGAACAACAGTGTCAGCTATAGAAAGTATCGGTATATCTACAATAGATGTGTCAAAAGAGGGTGTCTCAATGATAGGTGTATGAATGTCAGGAGAATCAATAGTAGGTAAATCAATAACAGGTAAATCAATAACAGGTATATCAATAACAGGACTAAGAATAGGAATAGGAACTAGAACTGGAGTGTGATCAGCTGATCTAGAAGGAGAGGATGGATCAGGAATCGAGACAGGTGAGCAGGATGGGTCAACAACAGGGCTCGCAAGCATGTCATCCGTCACCTCCGCAACTGGCTCTGACGTAAGATCAACAATATCAAACCGGTCTGAGTCAGTCTTTTCATCTCCATCAATATCTCCAATCACTGTATCTCCATCTCCATCTCCAATAGTAGTCTCAACACCAGTGTCGATATCAGCAAGGTCATCAGCTGGTGCTGGGGCATGTACATCAACAGAAGCAGGAACAGTGTCTGCAGTAGGAGCACTCGTCGAAGATCTGGACAGTGCTGAGAGAATAGCCGAAATACCATCACTAAGACCAATGTGGCTCTCTCTCGTCTCAACAATAAAAATGTGTAGACGCTGCCTCATGATGAAAACATCGATCTCTATGCGTTTGACGCTGTCCTCTAAGGTATCCGAAGTACCACAAGTCTCTGTCAGCGCTGGCTATGGATGGGTAGATGTAGAAGGATCAGGCTGAGCTGGCTGTGCTGCCGTCTCAGGCTGTGTCTCGCTCGGTCCAACCTCACTTGAAAGAATCCGCTCCTCCTCTACTATGTCATCATCAATGTCAGCTCTATCCTCGGCCTATCCTAATATCCTCCATGTCCATTAGCCTCGGACAAAATGATAACCCATGTGATGTAGTGACCTAATGTCATATACATCGGTATGTATCAAAGTACGTTAAGGCTCATCCTGGAAGGTGACTCCATACTCCTGAAACAGTACAGTCAATCCCATGCCATACGGCAAGCAGAGCTGCTGACTAGACGCCGCCTCAGTAATCTGATGAATCATCAGAACAGGAAGACAAATCTTCGTCCGCTGAATCAGTGAGACCATCACCAGCAACTCTCTCTCGGCAATGTAGTCGAAACGACCGGTCTTCGACAGAAGAATTCGGGCGACAATATGATGTAACAGACTCATCTCCGCAGATAGTCTCGATGCTGGAATAGTAGCTCCCTTTGGGAAGATATCGAACTCAAAAATATACTGGATGCCACTAACTCTATCCATCAGACTGTCAATAACTGATTCAGTCATGGGTATATCCCACACTCGGCGCAAAATCTCTGATGAAATGGGGATATCCCGTCCTCTAACCTGTGCAACCCAACCATCTGATCCACGAGCAAGTGATCTGTTAAACTCTCTCATCAACCCGGGATAGTATCTCTCGCTGAGCGAACAAAAAGAGACCAACCCAGCATGTCTAATCCAATCTCCAATCCTGAAATGCTGCTGGTCTAAGAAGGAGAAGTCCACTCAGCATCCTCCAACCACTGTCTTAGAGCTCATCTGGCTAGAAGGAGTAAACAACGGTCGTGCAGGCGGATTCGGAGCTCTAGACTCGTGTTGTGCCTTAATTCTTCGCTCCTCTTCATGCTATGACTGACGAGGTCGGCGAACAACTTGTTTGCGATGACCCATTGTTAAGAATTAAAGATTTGGCAAGGTTTTTGATGGAAGAAAGAGGGTTTTTAGGGTTTAGGAGCTAAAGCCTAAGAAGATTTCAACAAAAATGGCTACCAAAGTCTCAAATCCAAGAAATCCATGGCTAAAAACTAAGAAATGGGAGGATGAATAGTATGAATACCTGGAATCGAGGTGTCGGCTCGAAGGAGAAAGAAATTTGGGAAAAAAACGGTTCAGAAATCTCTTAAATCTCAGTTTCCTGTCGGACATGTGTCGACTCACGCATGTGTCGACATATTTTGGTGTCGACTCATGATGTGTCGACCCATTGACTTAAAAACTGAAAAATCATGAATTTCACAGAATGATCAAAATCAATTGAAATAACAGGTTTTTGGAGTCAAATTATCAATGATTAATCATGATTCATCATAAATAAGGTTGAATATATCTAATTTTGAGTCAAATTGGGAGAAAGATTTAATCAAATGGATCGATGATCCTGAGCTCTCTTCTAATCATACAGAATCGATCTTCCAAGAGAGGTTTAGTTAAAATATCAGCTAATTGAAATTCAGTACATATAAATTCAAACAAAATATCATTGTTTTCAACATGATCTCTAATAAAGTGATGCCTAATTTCATTGTGCTTGCTCCTAGAGTGTTGAACAGGATTTTTAGTCAAGCAAATAGCACTAGTATTATCACATTTAATAGGAGTTCTAGCCAACTTGATTCCAAAGTCTTCAAGTTATTGCTTAATCCACAAGATTTGAGCACAACAACTTCCTGCTGCAATGTACTCAGCCTCAACTATGGATAGTGCAACTGAAGTTTGTTTCTTGCTAAACCATGAGATTAAGTTAACCCCAAGAAATTGGCAAGTTTCACTAGTACTCTTTCTATCTAATCTATAACCAGCAAAGTCTGCATCAGAATATCCAATCAGTTCAGCAGAAGAATTCTAGCATACCACAAACAAATACTAATAGTACCAAACAGATATCTAATAATGCGCTTAACAGCCATAAGATGTGATTCCTTAGGTTCAAACTGATATCTAGCACACATGCAAACACTGAACATAATATCTGGTCTACTAGTAATCAGATACAATAAAGAGCCTATTATGCCTCTATATAATTTCTGATCTACAGATTTATCATTTTCATCTTTATCTAGTTTACATGAGAGGCTCATAGGCGTACCTATTGGCTTAGTAGTCTCCATTCCAAACTTTTTGATAATTTATCTTATGTACTTAGCTTGGTTGATGAAGATACCATCTGAAGTTTATTTGATCTGGAGTCTGAGAAAGAAGTTTAGTTCACCCATCATACTCATCTCGAACTCATCCTGCATAAGCTTAGCAAACTCTTGACAAAGAATTTCATTAGTAGTACCGAAAATGATGTCATCAACATATATTTATACTACTAATAAATCATTATCTTTCCTTTTTAAAGATAGTGTTTTGTCGACATTTCCTCTAGAAAATTTATTTTCAATAAGAAATTTACTTAACCTTTCATACCATGCTCTAGGTGCTTGCTTCAATCCATAAAGTGCTTTGTGTAGTTTGAAAACATGATCAGGATATGCGTGATTTTCAAAACTAGGTGGCTGTTCAACAAAGACCTTTTCATTTATAAAACCATTTTAAAAAGTAATCTTAACATCCATTTGAAATAATTTGAAGTTCATAAAGCAGGCAAATGCTGACAATAGTTTAATTGCTTCAAGTCTAGCAACAGGAGCAAAAGTTTCATCAAAGTCAATCTTTTCCTCCCGATTGTAGTCATTAGCAACTAGCCTAGCTTTATTTCTAATGACAATACCATTTTCATCTAATTTATTCATAAATACCCATTTAGTGCCAATAATTGAAATATTAGATGATCTTTCTACAAGTGTCCAAACATTATTTCTATCAAATTATATTAGTTCTTCTTGCATAGCATTGATCCAATTAGAGTCTTTTTCAGCTTCTTCAAAATATTTAGGTTCTACTTGAGATACAAAAGTAATATAGTCACATTCATTTCTAATAGAAGCTCGAGTTCTTATCCCTTTAGATGGATCGCCTAAGATTAATTCCTTAGGATGTCCATGAGCATACCTCCACTCCTTAGGTAAATCTTGATGCTTTGAAGTGTCATCTTCTTTCTCATCCTTGTCCTGATTTTCTTCATTTGGTTGAGCTTAATCATCCAATGTCAGCTTCTGAAGTTTGTCAGCACCTGCATATTCATCAAATGTATCCTCTTTTCTTAAGGATTTGTTAGTAGACTCTCAAATACAACATGTACTGACTCTTCTACAACTAAAGTCCATTTGTTAAATACTCTGTATGCCCTGCTTGATGTAGAGTATCCTAAGAAGATATCTTCATCAGACTTGGCATCGAACTTTCCTAAATGATCTTTTCCATTGTTCAAAATAAAATATTCACAGCCAAAAACTCGAAAATATTTCAAAGTTAGTTTTCTTTAGTTCCAAAGCTCATATAGAGTTTTCTTTAAAATAAGGCGTATCAAAACTCGATTCAAAACATAATAAGCTGTATTTATAGTTTCAGCCCAAAAATACCTTGGCAAATCATTTTCACAAAGCATAGTGCGTGCCATTTCTTCTAAAGTATGATTTTTCCTTTCTACTACCCCATTCTGCTGAGGTATCCTAGGTGCAGAAAAATTGTATTCTATACCTTTTTTATTACAAAAGTTTTCAAAATCTTGATTTTCAAATTCGGTTCTATGATCACTACGAATACAAATGACTGAAACACCTTTCTCATTTAAAACTTTTCTATATAACTTTATGAATACAGAGAATGATTCAACTTTTTGTGCTAAAAAGAAAATCCAAATAAATCTCGAAAAATCATCCACAATGACTAATCCATATCTCTTGCCTCCTAGACTTGACGTTCTAGTTGGTCCAAAGAGATCCATATGGAGTAGTTCAAGTGGTCTACTAGTAGTTATAAATACTTTTGGTTTAAAAGAAGTTTTGACTTATTTTCCAATTTGACATGCTTGGCAAATTCTATCTTTTTCAAAACTGATTTTAGGTAAATCTCTAACTAAATTCTTTTTGGAAAGTTTTGAAATAAGATACATTCTCTATTAGGCAAAGATAGATCATCAATATCTACTAGATAAATATTTCCATGCCTTTTTTCAATGAATTGTACTCCATTTATATCTGGATTAGAAATCATGCAATAAGATGATTTAAAAACTACTTGAAAACCTTTATCGCAAAACTGACTAATGCTCAAAAGATTATGCTTTAAACCATCTACTAAAAGTACATTACTGATACTATTAGAATGAGTTATGTGAACCTTACCAATTCCAATGATTTTACCTTTACCATTATCATCGAAGGTCACACTCCCTCCATTCAAAGCTTCAAGAGAAGTGAATTACTTCACATCTCCAGTCATGTGCCTTGAGCAACCACTATCAAGATACCAAATTCGCTTGTTTTCCTTAGTTGCAAGACACACCTGCAATAAGATCAAGCTTTGTTTTTAGGTATCCAAGCTAACTTGGGTCCTTTCGGGTTAGCATTCAAAATGGTTCCTTTTGGAACCCACACTTTACCAAAAGACATGATTTTTCTGAAATTACATTGATATGATTTATGACCTAATTTTCTACAAGTAAAACAAGTAATATTGGATGATGCAGGTACAAAAAAGATTTTGAAATATTTTTGTTGCTTTTGTGGTTTATATCCTAAACCTGCCTTGTTAAAAACAACTCTTTGATTGTTTAACAGTAAATTCAACTTTTCTAAACTATAAGTAAATTTTTCAACAAAAGGTTTTAATTTTTCAAGTTTATTTTTGTGTTTAGCATTTTCAAATTCTAAATCCTTATTTTTCTTTAAAAGCTCATTGTTAGAAATAATTTGTTTAGTCCTTTTTAAAACATCATTTTTCATAACTAAAGCGTTATTTTTCTTTTCCAAAATATCTAGTCTAAATTTCAAAGTACTAACATCATTTAGTAAAGAGTTGTTTTCTAAAGAAAAACAGTTTGCATGCTTTTTCAGTTTTTTATTTTTAGATGAAACTGATTTATAATCATGCATAAGCTCTTTGAAAGCACTTCTAAGTTCATCGAAAGTAAAATCAACTTTAGAGTCGGAACATACCTCCTCATTGTCCTGATGTGCTATGAAGCAGAGATTTGCAATTTCAGTATGCGCTTCTTCTGAACTGGAGTCTTCGCTATCACTCCACGTGGCCATCATTGCTTTCTTCCTTAGTTTCTTCCTTGATTTCTTGAGGAGAGGACAATCAAATTTGTAGTGCCCGGGCTTCTTGCATTCAAAGCATGTAGGTACTTCCTTCTCCTTTTCTTTTTATTTCTCTTTTTCTTTTTCCTTGGATAGAAGTTTCTTCTTGTGGGGAAACTTCCTCCTCTTCATGAATCTTCTAAATTTACGAGCAAGGAGGGCTTCTTCACCTTCTTTTTCTTCTTCATCTTCGGACTCATCAATCGAGAATTCTTCTTGAATATTAAACTTGAAAGCAATCCCCTTCTTCTTCTTGTCCATGTCCATTGATTTTTGTTTTAGATTGAGCTCATAAGTCATAACCAATCCCACTAGCTGCTCAAGAGGTAGCTTTGTTCACATCCTTTGCTTTTTGAATTGCGGTCATCTTTGGATCCCACGATATCGGAAGTGACCTAAAAATTTTATTCATAAGATCAGCATTAGATATGACTTTACCAAGACTTCTCATAGCATTTACAATATTTGTAAAACGTGTATACATATCAGTGATAGATTCATTTGGTTATATTCGGAACATCTCATATGTGTGCACTAACATATTGATCTTAGTGTTCTTCACTTGATCGGTACCCTCATTGATAACTTCAAGTGTGTCCCATATTTCTTTGGCGGACATGCATGTAGATATCCTATTAAACTCACTAGGATTTAATGCATAATTCAAGAGATTCATTGCCTTAGCATTGATCTTGGATTGTTTAATGTTATTTTCATCCCAATCCTCTTCAAGTTTTGGGATGGAAATACCATTAACCACTACCGAAGGAATATGAGGACCCTTGTCAACTACTTTCCATAAATTATAATCTATAGAATGCATATAAATTCTCATCCTAGTTTTTTAATAAGTATAATTTGTTCCATTAAAAAATGGAGGTCTATTTGAGACTTGTCCCTCAACTACACTAGTGCTAATTGGGATTGCCATAGATCTTTACTCAAGCCGGTAAAGCTTATATACTAAGAACAAGGCTCTGATACCACTTGTTGCCCAGAGAGCAACCCAAGAGGGGGGTGAATTGGATCTCTAAAAATTTAAAGCTAAGCTTGATAATACAAGTAGCAAACTTCACAAGACAAGATATGCAATTCAATTCAACAAGGTACTAAAATTTAAGTGCAATGCTCTAAAGTAGTAGTGCAGCGGAAATTAAAAGCAATAAGCAAGAAAGTAAAGAGCAAGGAGGGAGAGAACAAGCAATCACAAACACCACAATCTATAGTGGTTCGGTGCTAACAATGCACCTACATCCACCTCCCAAGATCTCCTTGGAAATTCACTATAATCAAACGATTACAGCCGATTAGTTTTCCGGGCTCACTAATCAAAACCCGACTTGTTTTGCAAGGCTCACAAGTCACAACCTCACTTGATTTTCGGGCTAACCAAGAACCTAATTGGTTTTCATAAGGCTAACCAAAAACCTTCCTTGGTTTTCCGGGCTAACCAAGAACCTTAGTGCTTTTGCGGGCTAACCACCAACCTAATTAGTTTTCAAGGCTTACAAATAACCTCACTTGATTTTCCAATAGGCTAACCAATAACCTTTACAAGATATAAAATGGAGAAATAAAGAACCAATGTAAGCTTTCAATAATAAAGCAAATAAGTCGATGTAGCTCGATGTAGTATTGCTTTGCTCTCATTGAAGCCTTTTGAATGCCCAAGATTGAATGATCTTCAATGCTCTTGATGGCTTTGAATGCTTGGAGGCTTCCTTTAGCTTGTGAGTGGTTGAACCTTGGATGAATAGGAGTTAAGGCACTTCTTTTTTCTTTTCTCTATAAACTCTCTTTGGATATTCAATACCTTTTTTTTTTGAATAGTTGTTGTCTTGATTTGATTTGGAGCCTTTATATACCTTCCCAAGCCCCCAAAATCGAAATCTAGCCGTTATACTTGAAAAACTAGCCGTTGGAGGGCATTTGGGCGAGTTCTGCGCTTGAAAAAACTAGCCGTTACTGTTGTCAGAACTCCATGTGTTGACACTTTCTCTTCATGTGTCGACACATAATGTCGACACATGTTCTTCTTGAGTCGATACAAGTTCAAACTGCTCCATTCAGATTCTCTAAAAAAATTAGTTGAGTCGATACATTCTCAATTGAGTTGATACCTTGAGTCGACACCTTGTATCCATGTGTCAACACATCAACTGTTCCTTCAACTTCTGTAAGTTCCGTGGCTTGAAAGTCTTAGGCGATGTGTTAATCCATGTGTTAACACCTTGAGTCAACACATAAGGTCCATGTGTCGACACATCATCTGCGCCATTTGAAACATTGTTGCGTACCGGCCCGAGTCGACACTTCTTCTTTATGTGTCGACACATCATGTCATTTGTCGATACCTTGAGTCGACACTTCATTGAAAAATTACAGAAATTGCTGAACTTGTGCTGGAATATGTTTCTATTTGTCTTAATCATCCATTCAACCATTTCTTTGAGTGTCCAAGTCTTATTTTGAGCAGTCATTTCATTCAACCTTGGTTCTTCAACATAAATGTGCTTCTTCAAATTTTGTGAGCATTCTTTATATGAAAACATACTTAAAGCAAATCATTAGTCCTCAAATTATACTTAACTATTTTGCTTATCATCAAAATCAATCAATGGAGTCAACATTTCTATTGGAAGGTTGGGATCTTGTCTCTTGTATCCTTTCTATTATGATCTTTTTGTAAAAAGGATAGTAGTTTGTTGAGATATTGTCAGCCACAGTCTCCAACTAGAATAGCTAGAAGTTGTTGGCTCCAGCCATTTATTCGAGTGTTGCCAACTTTGAGTAGGTGAAGCAGCATACTATTGGAGATAGAGTTTTAGCATTGTATATTGGCGAGCTCGACTAGGTCTACTTGGATTAACTAGTCGATTCCGAGTAAGTAATTGATATCAAATAAGTAGACAGTACCATGTAAGTAGTCAGTTAGATTGGTTGTCCCACTTGACATTGTCATCTTCTTCATACTTAGTACTGTAATCGGCAATCAAGCATCTAGCTAGTCCTCAAGATCGAGAAAGTAGTCGTCATAATAGAGGATATCTATTGCTATAAATAACTAACCAAAGGTCTTATTTGGAGAGACATAATCTACATACAAACACTTGACTACCTCGATATTGGATAAGACTTGTACATCTCTCCATGAACCATGATGAGTATTAAGAGGATTCTGCACCTATGATCTAGCCCAAAGTTCTCCAACATGACATCCTATTCTATCTTAGAGGAGATTAATTGAATGTCAAGACAATTTCGTATCTTGGACTATTATTGATTTATCAGATTCTTTATCATGATCACAATCAAGAGATTCAATATTTGTTATATTTCTTCTATGTAATCAATCTCTTTCCTATTATTTCTCTACCCGTGAGGTATTACTTCTTAATTAATGCTTTCCTTTGTTGCAATTTCACATTCTATTTAAAAATTTTGGTCCTTTTTCTAGGTCCTTGATTGACCATATCTATCAAACTGACATGATCAATCCAGCATGCTTGTGAAACTTGATTCATTGGTTTGTCTTTTCAGAACAGATTTTGAATGTTAAATTGTATCATATTTTGAATAAAAGATATATAATATAAATTATGTCAACTACAATACTCTCCATCCCTTAATTCTTCTAGAGTAGGTATTCGAGCAAAGTCAAATTAATGACACCTAGCAATAAAGTCTTTGATATATTCTCCCTGCCATTAATACAATTTACCCAGAGATTGCTAATAGATGCTTGCTTCCATCTCCTACCAGGTCAAGGAAAAAAACAATCAATAAAATTGGTCAACTCAAGGATAAATAAGTACAAAACAAGAGATTTTTCAAGCTGGAATTATTATATTACGCTGAAGAATGAATATAAAAGAGATTCATGAAAAGTTTGCTAGCTCCACGGACACTCTTAGCAGCAAATCTGATGTTGTTGAATTGTTGGTGATGTTCCTCTGTTCATGGCTTCATTCCCTTTCAAACTCCATTACTGCAAGAAGCCAATTACAAACAAATACTTCACCAATCGTTAAAGACCGCATTCCATATCAACTTTCAATTAGTTCTTGGAACCGCTTTACCACACTCATATGCTTACTTTTTGGTCAGCCATTTCTCTACATCAAACATTGGTCGATCCTGGGATTAAATGTGAATTACCATGACAGGATCAATCTGTGCTAACCTGAATTCCTTAATCGTAGCTTCATAATTAAGTTTCAGCCACTATTGACACCATATATACCTATGTATATAAATTTTAGGGTAAACACTTTCAATTTCTGAATCATGAGATTTGATCTATTTTTCCCTCTCTTTTTGAAATTATTTGTGAGATTTTGCTTTTAAAGCCACATATAATCTGATGTAGTACTTGCCCTTGCTCAATGAACACTGTAAGTTACTCTTACATGAGCCCATGCCCGTTGCTATAGCCAGCTTAATTAGTTTCTTCTTCTTTTTCTTGTATTTTCTCTAGATTTTGCTTTGAAGTGGTCTTCGAGGAAGGATAGGGATCGACCAACTCCCTTCGATCTAACCCTCCAAATCTAGCCCAATAACACAGCGATATTGCCGGATCCGGGATCCGAAGGATTAGATATCAGATATGGTGGTAGGTTCATCATGATGTTTTTGACTGATACAAGGTGTTACTTTCAGCAATAACACCCTATAATTTTCACCTTTTATTGTGATGACTACTGCAAATTTCGGGCATCGGCAATAACACTACAATTACTATCATTATTACTTGTGCAAGAACTATTTAGATTTTTGTGATCTTTCTTGTTAAGTGTTACTATCATTATGTCATCAAATTTTCGCTAGTCATGCACGATATTTTTTCTCAATATTCTATATTGATAAAGATTTGAAAAAAATGTTAAAAGTAGCCAACAAACTCGTGGTGGTGGGAATGGTTGACCTAAGAGTTTAGGGTTGACAATTCCTGCTTGGATCATGATGATATGGTTAAGCTGTAAGTGGTTGTGTTAACTCCTTGTTGGATTTTAGTGATCTCGCAGCCGATCATGACCAAATCCGATTATTTATCTTCACTCCCTTGGTTTACCAGTAGGCAGCAGCAGAAAGTGAGCATCCCATTGCAGCGAAGGGTACGTAGACGATAGAGTTTCTTTGTTTTCTGGAATGGGAAAATGATAGGAGTTTCAAATGAGTAACGAGGATCGCGACTATATTATCATTTTAATATATTGAAAGATATTTTGTAGATATATAATATAGAGAAAGAAACAGTAGACTCAGATTTTTGGAAAATGAGGAATGGTAAAAAGGATTAAAATATAAAGAAGCCCATGCATTCAGACATAAGATGGTGAATCAACTCGTCTCTAGTTCAAGTTTTGACTCGAATTTGGCCTCGTCCTGCCTTCGCTTGGTTATCTAGATGGCTTTGCCATGTCTATACCAAATTCATGAACCAAGTATGGCCTGGTGGTGCAGGTCGAGACATGCAGTATCGATTGGGAATCGTTACGTGAGACTAAGATAAGCGTACGTGTGGAAGTGAAGAAAAAGTAAGAGAAATGCTATATTCAATGCCGTTTCTATAGATCATTCGGGTATGGTGGCTAACTTATTATCTAAACCTATCAAAATAAAATCAATGAAGATTAGTGACCAGAAGTCTTCGACAAAAAATAATCTTGATTGTGATTAGATGGTGAATCAACTCATCTCTGGTTCAAGTTTTGACTCGAATTCGGCTTCGTCTTGCCTTCGCTTAGTTATCTAGATGGCTTTGCTATGTCCATTCCAAATTCCTTATCCTGAGCCAAGTATGGCCTGGTGGTGCAGGCCGAGACATGCAGGATTGGGAATCGGTACATGAGACTAAGATAAGCGCACGTGTGGAAGTGAAAAAAATGTTTCCTATTGTTAGGGCTGCCCAATCGCTGGGCACAGATCCCTACAAGTCCAAAATAACTTCTTGTGCTTGTACCACTGGGATGAACCAACCCAGACCCAAAAATCCTCTTTTTTTAAAAAATACTAGAAAGAGATGGGAAAGTAAATGGAGAAAAGCAAGTATGTAAATGAGAAGGATTTCTTCCTTTTGTATTTTACTATGATATATGTATATCTTTATATAAATATGAAGAAGAGATAATCAGATAGGTAATTAAGAGATTATGGTATCGATCACATGGTCTTCTCAATTATAAAAATTATTTTTTAATAATTGTAGCATATTCTAACAATCTCAAAGATCATGTCTTGGTAATTGTAGAATATTCCAGCAATTCTAAATACTATATTTTAAAATATTTTACATAATATACTTTCTAATATTCTGTATTATTCCTAATAGTCCTTCTCAAGTTAGAACATGAAAATCTCAAATGCCCGACTTGTACATAATCTTTTGAAAATGATCATTACTGAGAGCTTTGATAAAAATATCTACAAGCTAATGATGTATAAAAATATATAGTGTAACAATGTCTTGAGACTGTAGTCACTCTCTGACAAAATGACAATCAATTCTTATGTATTTGGTTTGCTCGTGAAAAACAAAATTTGTGTTAATACATAAAGCCGCTTGATTATCATAATAAATGAATACAAGACCATGATATGAAATACTGAGATCAAATAAGAGGACTTGAAGCCATAGTAATTCACTAGTGGTGTACACCATAGCTCGATACTCAGCTTTTATAGAGAAACGGGATACTATTGCCTGCTTTTTGGCATGCTAAAAAATCAAAGCATCTTCTAAGAAAATATAGAAATCTATTGTAGAGTATCTTGTCATGGGATATCCTATCCAATAGGTATCATAATAAGCATATAACTGAAAAGTATTAATAGTTGAAAAAAATATGCCTTGACCTGGAGATCCTTTCAAATATCATAAAATATGAAAAATTGTGTCCAAGTATGGTTGTCAAGAAGATTGCATAAACTGCATGAAAACATGTACCGAGTATGCAATGTCAAGCCTAGAAATGTTCAAATAAATAAATATCTCTAACAATCGATGATATGGACCTAGATGATCAAGTTGTTTCTCACATCTATCAGAGCATGAGTTGTTACTGCATGAAAGATTTTGTGGACTTAATCTCTAACATTCCAGTCTCTTGGAGAATGTCAAGTATATATTTTTATTGGGATACAAATATGCCTGATGGTAATCGAGCCACTTCTAATCTAAAAAAATATTTTAAGATGTGCAAGTCCTTAATGTAGAACTTGTCTATCAAAAAATACTTCAATGCCAGGCATTTCGAAGAATTATTCCCTGCAATAATTACATTATCCACATAAATAAGAATGGCAATGAAAGAGTCCTTATCCAATTTGGTGAATAGAGAATGATTGGCTTTGGATTTAGTACAGCTATATTGGAGCAAGAAGTAGGAGAATTTCTTGAACGATTGTCTTGATACTTGCTTGAGCTTATAAAGAGATTTATGCGATTGACAAACATGTGTATCACCTGGTTTTAGAAATTTTAATAGGGGTGTCATATGTACTTCTTCAAGAAGGTCATGATGAATGAAAGTACAGTTGACATCCAACTAATAAAACTGTCAATATTTGGCAGAAACAACAGCTAAGAAATATCGTACTATAGTCAATTAGCCACTGGGATAAAACTCTTGGTGTAGTGAAGTCCTTCTATTTGTGTATATCCCTTTGCCACAAATCAAGTCTTGAACTACTCAATAGAACTATTAGCCTTGTATTTAATTTTGTATACCTATCTCGGTCCAATGAATTTCTTCACAAGTAGTAGATGCTCCAAGGTCTAACTACCGCTTTGCTGGAAAGCTATGAGCTCGGCGCCCATTGCTTCTCACCACTTAGAATCTTTTATAGCTTAGAAAAAGATTTTAGGTTTTTTATGAGAGGTGATAACTAAAAGGAAAGCTCGATGAAAAGTATTAAGCTTAGAAGAAGTGATGTAGCAAGAAATATATAAGATAGGGCTTATCTGAGGTCACTGAGTTAGTGGATGTGTCCGAAAATCTTCCCAGTCCTAGAACATCGATAATATAGTCCTATAATCATACAGATTACTTCTTGTTTCTAATGGTCCTTAAGTTAGGTCCAATGGTCTTAGAAAATGAAAGTTGTTCAGGAGAGATAGGATCAATTACATCAAAAATCTAATTGGACTTGATATTTAGTTCAAATCAATAGAATTTATTTGTATTTGATCTAACTCATAAGAAAGAATAGGATTTGAGACATGTCCTGGCCCAAACGAGTTAAATTATTGCATTGCCAAGGGAATCGTATATCATTGTTAGCCTGATTCAATTATAGAAAAGGAGGTACTACTGAAAAAGAATATGATGTTTGAGAATAAGGAAACGTGTTCTCGTGAAAGATAATATTACATGAAAGAAATATTTTATGAGTTTCTAGATCATAAATACGATAGTCCTTTTGACCAGGAGGGTATCCAATGAACACAAGCATGAGAATGAAATTAAATTTTATCACTATATGTCTCATGCACATAACATAAGCTATCAAAAACTGTCAGATGATCATAGGTGGGTGGTTTGTGAAACAATAATTTAGTAAGGACTCTTGCCATTCAGTTTTTGTATGGGTGTTAAGTTAATTAAATAGGTAGCAATCAAAATATATTTCCTTAAAATGGCATAGGCAAGTTGGCCTGAAATCTTAGAACATAAGCAATATTTAATATATATCGATGTTTACGACCAACCACCCTATTTTGTTCTGGTATCATGATATAAGAAGTTTGTGATACGATCCCATGTTCTAGGAGATGTGATTTCAATGGTCCAACTACAAATTCTTGAACATTATCACTACAAATGTATTTAGTATTGGCATCGAAATGATTTTTGGCCATAGTAGGAAAATTAATAAAACATTGATATGCCTCAAATTTTCTTTATAATAGATAAATCTAAGTGGCCCTTGTACAATCATCAATAATAGTGAGAAAGAATGAGCTCCCGTGTATAATGAGATGTGATATGGGCCCCATATATCAAGATGTACTAAATCAAATGGTGAAGCATATTTATTAATACTTAAAGAAAAGGACTTTCTTGTCCATTTGACATGATAGAAAATATCACAAAATAATAAATCCTTCGAAATAGTAAAGACTATCCTAGAGTTCACCCAATCCAATCAACTTTCTCGTGGCAAGGTCCTATAGAGCACAAAATATAAAAAAAAGAGAACAACATGATTAAGTTCTTGAGCAAGTTTGCTTATTAAAATAAAATTACATATAAAATTAGGAGCATATAAGATACGATATAAGGTATTATTATTGGTCAAGGCAACATCACCATATGAATGTACAGGCATATTGACTTCATTAGGTAAAATAACTAAGAATGAATTGTCAAGGAGTTTAATATCATGAAAAAAATTTTATAAAAAGTTAAGTATTCAGAAGCACCACTATTAAGGATCCAAGAATGATGACAAAAATCAAGGAAGGCCTTACCAACAAAATTTATGACACTTTGAGTCTTATCTTGTCCAAGGAGGAAAATAAATTGCTGAAATTATGTGGAAGAAAGATTAGGTATTGAAAAGGTTCTGCTTGTAATCGGTAGTACGGTAGTATTCATGGTACCCCTTCCTTGGTGCTCATTATTTTCCCTGCTCCATTGCCTCGACCCTTAAGTCGATCCTTGGATTGCCATGCAGGTGGGTATCCAACTAATTTGAAGCACTTGATGGGTATGTCTTGCCTTCTTGTAGTGGTTAAATCAAGAATATTTCTTGTTCTTCTTCCTAGAGCTAATCTCCTTGTTCGCACCTTGTGTCACTTCCTTAGCAACGAGAGCCGTGGCTTTAGGTTGAGGAGTTCGAACTCTGATAACTTTCTTGTTGACTAGGTGCCAACTCACGCCTTTGGATCCCACTCCGTACAATACGGTCATGGGCTAGGTGACTAGGGTCTAGTCAGCGTCCCTGAGCCGGCTCGAAAAGGCTTTGCTCTCCTATCGGGTCGACTAAATGAGTGCAACGCTCAGCCTGTGGGCCCCATCTGCTATGCAGTTTAAGATTATTGGTTTCCAGCCTTCCAACGAGGATTTTCCTTTTGGAACGATGGTTAGGGGCCTCGATCTTACATTTCTTTTGCTTTTCTTCTTGAATCAATAAGGCATAAGCATTATTGACTATTGGCAATGGCTTTATAGATAGCAGCTAATCTCACAACATGTCGTAAGAGTCCTTGAAGCCAAAAAGAAACTGATGTAATCTCTCTTCTTCTTTCTCAACTTGAATCTCTCTTGTGGCTCCACAGGAGCAAGTTGGCACCTTAGAATAAGCTGCAAGTTTCTCTTATAAGCCTTGTTGGCGGGCATAATAAGTAGCAATAGTCATGTCATTGTCTTGCTGAGATTCTAGATTTAGATCTTTAACTTGTAAATGTGAGAAGCATTGCCTTGAAAGTATCTTTCCTCAAGATCAACCCATATATCTCAAGCACTTTCAAATAAAGAGATATTATCATAGATATTTGGTACAATAGAGTTGTAGATCCATGGCATCACCATTGAATTGCATGTATTGCATAGAAAATAGTCCGATGATTCATTTGCAAGTCATGTGAGTATCCCATCTGCGAACTGAACTTTCCATTTAGCTCGAAGAGCAGTGATCATGGCCTTTCACCATACTGGGTAGTTCGATCCCTTAAGTAGAGATGTCATAAGGGCATTTCCAAGATTCTCTGAAGGTGAGATGAAATAAGGAGATGCTGGATCATGTGTAGCACTTAAGGTCAATGATGAACCATCTACCATAAATTCGATTATGATGCTCTAATTGATTTCGTCGGATCCAGCTACATGCAAAGAAGGCACTTTAGCAACAACTTACAATAAGTGCTAATCAAAGAAAAAACTTGGATCGATGATGATCGGCTCTGATACGATGTAAAGAATTACTAAAGAGAGATGGAGGAGTAAATGGAGAAAAGCAAGTGAGAAAGGTTTCTTCCTTGTATTTCACTATAATATGTACATCCTTATATAAAGGTGAAGAAGAAAAATCAAGGAGGTAATTAAGAGATTATGGTATCAATCACACGATCCTCCACATCCCAAAAATCACATCTTAGAAATCATAAAATATTCGAGCAATCATAAAAATCATGTCTTAATAATTGTAGAATATTCTAACAATTCCAAAGATCATATCTCGGAATATTTTAGATAATATACTTCCTAAAATTCTATACATTTCTAATACTTTTACTCCAAATAAAATTTAGAACTTTCTAATAAAATAAAAAAATAATATACATTTTTTTGAAATTTTATAGTAATTGAAGAAATAAAAATAAAGTATAACAAGAAAAGAAGTCAAACTAAGGGCCATTCTTTTGTAGATAAATACCATAAAGATCAATTTATCCATATTCTTGTACTTTTCATGATGGATAAGTTATTTCTTCATAAATAGTATTTATCCATGAAACAAGAAAAAAATCTTACCTATCTAGAGGGTTGCTAAATTATTTTCCTACCAACAAGTAAAATAAATATTTAATTTTATTTATAAAATTTCCTTCTCTTCATTTCTAATGTCTCTATCATTCGATGTCCAATAATTTAATTATCCACTACTTATTATAAAAAATATGAATAAATTTTAACAACTTATTATAAAAAATAGTGATGCAAAAGAACATAGGTAATAGATTTCCAAACTACTTTTTTTATATATAAAAGAACATAGATAAATTATTTTCCTATCTAAATATTGACCAAAAATATTTACATAAAAGATATAGTTTTTCATAAAATTTTTTTATCATAAAAGAACTAATTTTATTTGAGTAAAAGCTTTTAACTAGAGTTAGTTTATGACAATATTACAATTTGATTATCGCCTATATGGTGTCTTGATTTTGATATGTGGGCCAAGTGAGAAAATATATGTCATATACATTTTTTTAAAGACTTAAAATGGCTCACTTCTATTTTATCACTAAAATTGAATTAAGATAATTAAGATGATAATATACATTTAAAACTTTTTAAGATAAAATTAAACTCAAATTAAATAAAAAACTATATTATGTTTACACTTCTTTGATGATAAGAAGAATTTTAAATCTTAAAGGATCTTTGATCTAGTCTATAAATATAGTCCATGACTCTTCATTAGTTAGAAGGCTTTTGAAATTTTCTGGCATAGACTAGAAGCATTATTTTTTCAGATATGATCCTAAAAGATGACTAGCAGGATTTTTCACCGACCAAGTCCCTCAAACTATTCGAATAGAGTCACATGTCTAGTGAAAGAAAGTCTGGCGCTAACGAGGGTATGAGAGAGAAAGGCTAGAGCCCAATTAGGGTTTCCCCTGATCTCCCTAGTGGGAAGGAAGAGGGGTCAGGGAGTAAGGGGAATAAGCCCTGGGGGTCTGATCTCGAGGCGCTAAGCTCGGGTGTAGGGGATAGTAAGGAAAAGGGGTCGTCGTCACACCTTGCTAAGGAGCCGATGACTTTAGATCCTAGTAAATCGGCAAGTGTTGCCAAATCGAGCAATGTGGAGGAGAAAGGAGCATCATCCCGTCTTCCATCAAGCTTCAAAGCTCCAGCTCGGGAAGCGTCAATGACAAACACCAACGGTAAAGAAGAGTTTACCATGAATCCAACTCAGACCTAGTCTCAAGTTGTCCAAGGGGTTCAGAGATTCAGATGGGAGTCAACGAGAGCTACCATGGAGGACATTGAGTCTCTGGAGGGAAGATTCTAGAGGGTGATAGCATTCTCTTCAGATGAGGTAATTAATGCTTGACTTCTTCTTAAATCAGCGCTCTTGGTAGGTTCTTGGGACCGGGTCTTCCACTTGATTTCATTCAAAAAGAGCTTAAACTTCGGTGGGGTGTTAAAGGGGACTTTAATGTCTCCTCCCTATCGAAGGGTGTGCTACTTTCTTGGTTACAATTTGAGGAGGAAAAGTCTAGAATCCTTACTAAGGGTCCATGGTCTCTAGCTAGCCAACTCCTGGCTCTTGAAGAATGGCAGCCGAATTTCAAACCTAGCCGTGATGGGATCCATCAGGTTAGGGTTTGGATCCTAATGTCCAGACTTACCTGTTAAATTATGGGACAAGGAGAAGATCTTGAAAGTGGCTCTGCTGCGGGTAGACCCTTATTTCTTGATGAATGGATGGAAACTTCCACCCATATGGGGTATGCAAGGGTTTGTGTTCTTATTGATGCCTCTTAAGCTATTTGTCCGGGAACCAAAATCATGATAAATAATCAAAGCTGGTGGCAAGGGTTCATCTATGAGGAGTTACTAGAAATTTGCTATACCTGTAGTCACTTTCAATTAGACCTCTTTGTTGACTGTCAATGTTCGGACTTACCGGAACACCTAAGATCTAAGCCTGTGTATGGGCCTTGGATCCATGCTGCGAGAGTTTTGATACAGCCCCAACTATCTGACAAAGGCACTAAGATTAATCTTAATGCTGACAAAGGGGAGCAAAACAATCAATGGATCCATTCCAATAAACAGGCCAAAAAAATATATGATACAAACATAATTCACCAGCACCAGATGATCTGCTCAAGGGATCTCGATTTGCCCCTTTAAGCCAAGACCCAGGGGAGAATGATACCAGAGCTATGAAGGGTATTCAATTCTCCTTGGCAAAAGGAGAATCATTATATGAGGGTGCTTTTAAGGAGAAACGGAAGCGTTCTCCCTTCAAATCAACTACTAAAGGAAGTCCACCGAGGTTTGCTGTGCTTCCCTCTTCTAAAGTACTTATCCATGAAGTGGGGAGCCAGATTTAGGATCCGGTCATGCAACTGGTATTATATATGCCAAAGCAAGGGAGGAAGAACACAAATTTATGAGAAATCTGGCGACCAATTATATCATCGGCATCCAAGACTGGGAACCCGATGATGGAATGTGATCAATCCTGCCAAAGTAATCCAATTGAACCAAAGGTATATCAGTTGAAAAGCAAAGGTATGTATCAGAATTATGTTTTCAATTATCCCATGCTCTTAAACCCCTGATTTATTTTGGGGGCTGTCAAATAGCTTCTTCACATGGTTTTGATCCAGAATTAATTGATGTTCCTATTGTTGAGTCTCTTGTGATCATACAACCATCTCTGGAGAGAACCAAAGGGGTGCAGTTGTCCATTTCTCCTAAATAAAAATGTTAGTCTGGAACTGTATGGGGGTTGCAAAGTCCCATTTTGTTAACTATATAAAGAATATGTTACTTACTTATTAACCTAATATTTGTTGTTTTCTAGAAACCCGATTGTCTATTCAGGCTCTTGATTGTGTTAAGCATATTATGGGTCCCAAATGGGGGGTTTACATGATTACCTCAATTGGCATGTCTGGGGGTATCATTATTGTTTGGAAACTTGACTTAGGTCAATTGGATTTCATGCATACTAACAGACATGTGGCTTTTGGGATAATTACGCCTACCATAGGTCAAGCCTGGATGATGGCATTTGTCTATGCTAGTACTAAGGGTATTGAACGAAGAGTATTATGGGAACAAATTTTATTAGCAAATTCTATTGACTTACCGTTTCTTGTTATTGGTGATTTTAACTATATTTTAAACAGAGAAGACAAGAAAGGGGGTAAACCCTATCACATTACCAAAGATATCAAAGAATTCAACCAATGCATTTCAAGGGTAGGTCTTATTGATATCAGTTTTCGGGGTCCTTCTTTTACTTGGTGTAACAACAGACTCGGTAATGCTAGGGTATGGGAGAGACTGGACCATGCATTTGCTTCACAAAGTTGGCTGGCACTATTTTCTGAATATAATCTCCAGCATCTCACTAGATTTGCTTTTGATCATTGTCCTATTCTTTTGTCAGTGCTTACTCAACATCAAAGAGGAAGAACTCCATTTCGTTTTGAGAAGATGTGGTTGAAGTGCAAGGGGGTCCATCATACAATTGCCAGAGCTTGGAATTCTAAAGTTATGGGTTCGCCTCCGGTAAGGTTATCTAAACTCCTTTACAGAACTAATAAGCTTGCATTGACCAAATGGAAGAAATGCTTAGAAAATATATTTTGGAAAGGCCAAAAATTGCAACAAAGCATTTATGATCTTCAACTCAAAGAAACTAATTCGGAGGGCTTATCTCAACATGGTCATAATCACCTGCCAACATCTATTCGGAAATATAATGCTAACCTTCAAGCTCAAGAAACTTTTTGATGGCAGCAATCAAGAATAACCTGGCTCAAGGAGGGAGACTCTAACACTAAGTTCCTTCATCATTCAACAATTTTGAGAAGAAGAGAAAATTCAATTCACAATCTGAATCTTTAGAAAGGTAACCAAATTCAGAATGAAGAGGGGATAAGAAGCCTTATATACATGCCTTTCCTTCAAAGATGGAAGACTCATGACTTTGACCAAACTGAGGAATTATCTTTCTCTACAACCACTGTGACTCCTCTTCAGAATGACATGCTAATTAAATCTGTTACTGTGTAGGAGATCCTTCGGGTGGTTAAGGAGATGCCTTCAGATAAAGCACCGTGACCAAATGGGTTTCAAGCTTTTTCTTTCAAAATTTTTGGTCTATAATTTATAAGGAAGTTCTCCAAGCAATTTTATTTATTTTTAATCAGGGTTATATGCCTCACAAGTGGAAAAAACTTTTATTACTCTCATCCCCAAGAAGAGCGATCCGACTGTCATAAATGATTACCGTCCTATTAGCTTATGTAATACCACTTACAAAATTATTGCTAAAATTTTGGTAAACCAATTACAATCTATTCATCCTTCATTAATCTCTGTTGAACAGGAGGCCTTTATTCTGGGCTATAGTATTACAAAAAATATTCTTCTCACTCAAGAAATCATACATTCCTTGCATCTGGCTCCTAAGAGTCGTAGTCTTATGGCTATGAAAGTGGATATGGAAAAGGCATATAACAAGATATTATCATCTTTTCTTAATAGAGTTATGCAGCTCTCAGGCTTTCATCCAAAATTCATTGAACCGGTCTTCCATTGTGTTACAAACTATCAATATGCCATTTTAATAAATAGAACCCCTACACCTTGGATTTTGCCAAACAGAAGATTCCGTCAAGGTTGCCCTCTATCACCTTATTTATTCATTTTATGTACTAATATTTTCTCAAAGTTTATGAATTATGTAGTAAGTCAAAAGCTGCTTAAATCTTTTGTTCCGGGTATCGATGGTCCTTATCTTTCTCGTCTCCTCTTTGCGGATGACATGCTCATGGTAACTCGTGCAACTACTGCTGATGCTATTTTCCTAAAAGCCATTCTTGAAGCTTATAATAACATAACGAGCCAAGCTATCAATGCTGCAAAATCTTATATCAATTTCAATCCCACAATCCTGACTAATACTAGAAGTAGCGTCTACTCGATATTGCAAATACTAGAAAAGCGAGGGAATTGGAAATACTTAGGACTCCCACTTCTTATAAATAAATTAGTAACCACTGATTATACCTACCTTTTTGATGCAGTGAATAAGAAGATTGAAGCATAGAAGTGGAGGTCATTATCTTTCGCTGGACGAATGACATTGATCCAATCATTGCTATCATCCTTATTTAATTATACTATGGCAGCTCTCTACATTCTAAACTCGGTTCTAAACTGCCTGGAAAGGGATCTTAGAGCCTTCCTCTGGCGACATCCCACCAATTGGAAAGGTATGCATCTTGTCTTGTGGAAGAATATTTGTCTCCCCAAAAAAGATGGGTGCCTTGATATTATATAGCTATTCGAGAAACAATGAGCCATTTTTGCTAAATTGGCGGTCCAAATAGTTTTGAATCCTACCTCATTGTGGGCTCAAACTATTTTTGCTAAGTATTCCTTTCACTCTGATTGGTATAGTTATAAGAGATCTCACAGATGCTCCCAAACTTGGGCTCATGTTGTTGATTTTGGTCTCAAAATTGGCTTTCGATTTATCTGGACCATTCAGTCTGGGGATACTATAAGCTTTCTTAAAGATCCTGGATAACTCAAACTCCTCTTTCAGCCTTACCAACCTATCTCAATATAGATATTGATGTCCAGGGTTGGCATATAAACCATCTAATCTTTTCTGACAAGACCTGGAACACTGCTTTATTACATAATCTTTTTTTCTACTGAGATGGTGCAGCATATCACTTCTATTCAAATTCCTGTGGGAAGTTGGAAGGATAATCTTATTTGGGGCCCTACGGGTCAAGTGCGACTCATACAAAAGGACATGCATTCCTTGTTTACTCAAACTAACCAAGTAAATGTTTTCTCCTTTATTTGGATTTGGAAGTTACAACTCCCTATGAAAGCTAAGACTTTCTGGTGGAAGCTTGTCAAGCACAAACTGCCCACTAAAAGCTTCCTGTGTCGTAAGGGCATTCTCACTGATAATCAATTCTATTGTGATATCTGTGCTTCTGAAATAGAAGACACTGAGCATATCTTTATTTCTTGCCCTTTTGTGAGAGATTGCTAGCAACTATTGAATTTTTCTTATGGCAGGTCGTATAGCTTTGATTCCTTTTCAGACCTTGAGTATACTTTGGCATATACTCATACTGATGAGGATACTAAAATTACCAATTGCTTTTAGTTTGGCAAATATGGAAAGCTCGGAATGCCAGGTTATTTCAAAATAGTTTTACCACCCATACCCAGGTGGGTGGGATTATCTATGCTTTCAATATTACTAGCAGATCTAATATTCATATAATGGAGTTTGAGAGTCGGTCATGGAACTGGGAAGGTCCTATTCCCTCTCCCTCCAATTTTAAGGGTTCCAAGATTATTTGTTGGCTTCCCCCCATGGGAACTCTCAAACTCAATTTTGATGCTTTTATCATGGCTGAGGCTACAATTATTGCTTATATCATCCATGATTATTGCGGTCTGCTTGTTCAGGCTAGGGAGAAACTCGTCAATCATTCTACTATTCCTAATGCTGAACTTATAGCTACCTAAAATAGAATGAAGATAGCTTTACTTCAATTGCAAGTGGACAAGCTGATAGTTGAAGGAGATTCTCAAATGGCCATAAACTGGATTAACCAAACTCAAGATTCTTCTCCAGCTATCATCCATTTTATGCAAGATATTAGGCAATGAAAAATACATTTTCATACTTTATCTTTCCAATATGTTTACCGTGAGGCCAATCGTGCTGCTGATTGCTTAGCTTCCTAAGCTCAGAAAAAAGATTTTACTATTCACCAAACCAAAGCTATTCCGTTGGATTTAGCACCAATATTGTGGACTGATTCTTACGACATCGCCTTTCTAGGCAAATGAATATTATTTAGATGTTTCTCTACAAAGTATTTCTAATTACTATATTTAGGTATTCCATTACTCTTCTGGATTGCAGATTGGTTAATGGAGGCAATTTTTTTATGGGTGGATCAAGACTCCAATTGAACCATTCAAGGGATTGCAAATTGGTTTGCCAAACATCAATTATTTCAACAATTCTGCTCTCAAGCATTCTTATAGGTGCAATGTTATAATTCCTTATATCACAACCACCACAGGATTAATGAAAATTGGGAGAAAAAGAATAAAGAAAAAAATAATTATCAAATTCTGGAAAAATTGAGAGGAAAGTACAAGAAGAAGGAAAAAATTCAAAGGAGAGGCTCTTTCCTATCCTTTACTTCTATTTTGCAGGTTAAAATCATGCTTCATAGTAACCCTCTTCATTTTCAATTATGTTACACTTTTGACATATGGGTTTTCTTTCTGTTATCCCATAACCCCTTACCAATTGTGTGCTTCTTTTATCTTGGAACTATTCTTTCTTCTTATTAATCTTCTTCAATATCAGAGGATTCCTAATAAAGATTATTACCATCTATGCTTATATGTTCTATTAGATCAAGATTATGATGCACTTGGAATGGGTTACATTTCAAACTACATAAGGTTCAACAATGCTTTGACACTGAAGAGAAAGATTTATAACTTCATTACTGGATGTTGTGTCCATGTCCTTTCAACTTTCTACTTCATACCTTATAGCTATGTGGTGGAGGCATCAGGATCAGGCATAGATTACTGGGTCCAATGATGGGGAACTAATATGCATGCAATTTTTTTTATATGTTTTATATGTGGGGTTGGATGATTAATTCCCGAATTTCAGATTAAAATAAGTTATAGGGAATTTTATATGAATTTTAGAAGATCAGCATGCAGATTAGGACCTAGAAAAGTAGAAAAGAAGGATCGCCGGGGCTGAGAAGCCTCGGTTAGGGCAAGTTCTCCTACAATAAAACTACTGGAGGTAGAGGGGTGTACCTGACAACGTCTGTGAAGATCGCAGCAAAAGGGTCTCTCATTCCTCGACGGATGCGGCCTGGAAAATCGAGCCAAAGACCCGCGGATACCCGGCTTTCTGCTCGGTGATCCGATTGAGGCTTGGCTGGAGTCGTTGGATTCGTAGGAACTCGGGGACCTGCAAACGACCTGTCAGGGGTTAGAAAACTCACAAAGGAACAAGAAAACAAAGGAAAAACAGCAAGGGAAGGCTTCTTTTGGAGTGGGCGTCCAGGGATCTGAGATGCTTGTTGGTAGCAGGAAGATGATTGCAGCACTGGGAAGAAGAACTCTCGCAAACCCCTTTATGCACACAGCAGGGTATCACACAACTCAATAGAAGAACTCAAGGTTTTCATTCATCAAAAAGTTTCCTCATACAAGAGGCTAGGGTCCCTTAAATAGACCCTTAACCTTGGGCTCCAAGTAAGGGTACATAAGTCTTTACATAAGAATCCTTTTCCCTCTCAAACCCTAGCTAGAAAATAAGGAAATATTAGGTAGAAAAATCCCTAAAATTTTTCTTGACTTGGTCAAGACTCCAAGGACGCCTAGGGGGGCGTGTTGGGCTTCTAGGAGCAGCAAAAGGCCGGCCCAAAGGGGCCCGGGTGCATGGGTTTGGGCCTCTGGAAGCTGGGGTGGCCTGGTAGCCAGGTACCAGGAATATTCCCTGGTATCTTGCTTCTTAGGGGCTTGGGCTTGGCACCTGGGCTTGATTTCATTGGGCTAGGATGCAGATGGACCTCTGGAATCATGGATGCCCTTATTTATGAATATACTTTGGCATCTGGAAGGGAATCTGGGCATCTGGAGGGCATCTGCAAGGAATCAGGGTTTCTGATTTTTCTCCTGGGGTCTTCAAATCTTCAAGCTGGGTTGGACTTGGGCTAAACTTCCATGTCTTCAATCTGGCTGGACTTGGTCTTCACTTGTATAATATAGTCTTGAGTCTTCAGTATGCTTGGACAGGACTCAAAAAAATAAAATTAGCTCAACATGAGCTAACTAGCATTGGACTGAACTAGCTCAACACGAGCTGACTAGTACAGAAGTGAAATAACAACTAAAAATACTCAAATAACAACTAAAATGGACTCAGATGAGCTAAGCCCTTATTACAGATGGACTCATAAATTATTGATCAATTACAGAGGGTTGAGAAGCCTCTGCCTTATTCTGGTGCCTTTGGTGTCCGCACCAATTCTCCCGGGGTGGGAGGAACTCGACCCTGTCGAGTGAAGATCAGACTGGCTCATATATCTCTCGAGAAGGTCTGGGTTGAGGCATTGCAAGTCCTCTCGAGAAATCTACGAATCGTCCGACTCTAGCTGGCCTTGCCATCGGATCAGGAAGCATTGATAGTCACGGCCCCGGGTCGTGATGGCTTGATCGTCCAGGATACGCTCGATCCGTTCTCCTCTCTCAGGCCAATTTGTTAGTGGACACTCTGGGTTAGGGTCACTCACAATGAAAAGGAATAGGTCCAAAGGCCTTACTAGGTATCGCTGCCGGTTCCCTATACTCAACCAGGTCTGTAATATTGAAGGTAGAACTAATGCCCAAATCCGAAGGCAAGTCTAACACCTAGGCATTTGATCCAATCCTTCTCTATCACTTTAAAAGGTCCGGCTCTGCGAGCACGAAGCTTCTTTTAGGCCTAAGCCTAACCAAGATAGAATCCACTACATCAAATTCTTTGACCCTTCTTCGGGAATTAGCCAGTTGTTTTAAGATTAGTGCGGGTGGTGAACATGCTAGGCACATGCAGACAAATGATGCAAAGGACTCATACTGACACCTAACAGACTCGACTATGCATTCCTATCGAAGGAAATTTTATTGAACTCTTTGGATCTAAACCTAATAGATTATAGGTTCTCTAGGTTTGATCCTAGCTTGACATGAACATAAAAATTTACAGTGAACTCCTAGCAAATTCCAAAGAGTATGCCAGAAGTAAGATGCAAACCTAACATGCGTGATGAATGCATGCAGTATGCTAATCTCAGCTAAATGCAATCTAATGATCCTAGAAATGCTGGAGGTGTCAGGAAAGGGCAGAAAATAGGAAGTGGGTTCAGAATTAGTTTGGTAAGGTAGAGAAAAAGGTTCATGGTTAGTTGGATAAAATAGGATAAAAGACGGGGTGTCAGGAACTAATCCTATACTAATGAGGTTAACCTTATGAGGTTGAGCTATATCTACAGGATTTGCATAATGGAAGGATGGGTCACTAATTTCGGGGAAGAGGTCCTTAATGGGAACTATAGGAGGGGACTCATCTTGAAGGTATTGATTCAAAGAGATCAGGTCCTTAATAAATTCTTCTGGTTCTTGTATTTTTGGACTAGACTCTATAATTTGGCTCTCCTCTATGGTTTCCTCAGGTAAGGCTCTAGCAGCAGTACCTAGGTTCTCTTCCTCTATTTGTTCTTCCATTATAGCTTTAGGTTGGATGTGGTCAAGGTCAACTAGCTCTGGGTTGGAATCTACCTGGGTATCTACTGGGTCAGCTAATTCTAGGTCTACTAAAGGTGTCTCCTCTTCTCCCTCATACTCATCCACTAGGCTCACATCAGCTTCATACACTTCCACGTTAATGTAAGCCTTGCGAATCTCAGGAATGGTTGGAGAAGGTCGGCTAGCAGGAAATTGGTTAGGTTCTGGTCTCTGATTATGGGTACCACTCCTAGTAGGTTCAGGTTGTATAAGAGGTAGTGGCTCACTATTGGGTTCATATTTAGGGATACTCATCCTATAGGGTTCAAGTTGACTAGGGGAAGCATGACTAGTACTAGGCTGATACTTAGGGGTTATGAGTTCTCTAAGCTCATAGGACAAGGGTGCAGATCTATGGGTCATGGGATTATAGGATCTGGGGTCATAGGATTTTGGGTCAGCTCTATGATCAGGTTCTAAGGTTGGATCAAGGTATGGGGTCCTCCTAAGGTTGGGCTCTCTATATGGGTCAGGATATTGGGTCCTCCTAGGATTGGACTCCCTATATGGGTCAGAATACTGGGTTCTCCTAGGGTTGGACTCCCTATATGGGTCAGAATATTGGGTTCTCCTAGGGTTTGACTCCCTATATGGGTCAGAATATTGGGTGTTGGGTCTACTAGGCTCATAGGGTATGGGTGTATAGGATCTATGATCATGGGATCTAGAGTCATAGGATCTAGGTTCATAGGTTATGGATTCATAAGTTCTAGGTTCATAGGATTTAGAGTCATAAGATCTATAGGTTGTGGGTATACTAGGCTTATAGGGAGAGGGTAAATAGGATCTATCTTCTTGGTCTATAAAATCCTGATTGGGTCTTCTAGGACTAACCTTAGGGATTGGGTCAGGATGATGGGCTCTCCTAGGTTCAGCCTCAAGGTATGGATCAGGGTTTGGGGTCCTCCTAGGTTGAGGATTGTAGTACGGGTCAGGATAAGGGGCTCTCCTAGGTTCGACCTCATGGTATAGATCAGGGTTTGGGGTCCTCCTAGGTTGAGGGGAGTCAGGATCTGGCTCAGACTGTGACCCATGGGTTTTTTCTTGGGGTCCCTACCCGGACTTTCAACTGATCAAACCTATTGGCACGATGGTCAATTCTATCATTGGTTTGAATACGAGACTGAGTTAACTGGGTCATCTGGATAGTTATCTGGGCAATTTGATCAGCTAGGGCTTTTATTTGGGCTTGTAAATTTTCCATGGGTTCAGACATTTATGAAGGAGGTGGGTGATATGAAACTCCTGATCTAGTGCTCATGCAAGACTCGATCAGACCGACTATAGCTGACTAAACCTAAAGTCCAAACTAGATGCTCAATCAGGGTGGCAAACTAGCCTATAGTAACCCTGTACTCAGCCAGGCAGGTGTAAGGGGAGTGTTAGGTCCCTGATTGCCAATCCTAGACACCAATCAGAGATTGGCCAGGTAGGCGGACCAGCACACAAGCCCTTCGGGATTGAATCCCTAAACCACCGTTCTAGACACTAAGCACAAGGCACACACAGGTTAACTTGACACAGTGAACTAACACTAGCCCGGACCCGACCAGTTGGTGTCCCTAGCCCACTAGGGCAAATTAAGTCTAATTAATTTTAGGTTAAGGCTTGGGACTGAATGCAAGGGATGTGGTTTTGGGCTAAGGAGAGGTGATCAAATCCTCCCCCCATCTGATATAGCAAGAGTGCCCTTAAAAGTAAATTATGCAATGATGGCAGGCAGATGAGGATGCCAATTAGGGTTTAGATATTTATTTTTTTTTTTTGGTATTTTTGGAAAATATTTATTTTTTTTGGTATTTTTTAAATAGAAGAAAACTTTCAAATCATGTCCTAATATACTGGAAATATACTAAAATTAAGAAATATGCAAAAACTCCTAAACAAAACCCTAAAACTTCCAAACATGTCTTGCTAAAAAAAATAGAGCCGGAAATTTGCAGGCCCTATTTCGGCTTTCAGAAAATTCACAGGCCATAATAAAATCTGAAAAAAGTTTTAAAATTACTGTGAATTATGATAAATCCAGGAAAATAAATTTCAGAATTTTTGGAGTTTTTAACAGGGAGAAATAATTAAAATAACAGAGTATATACGGACTGAAAAATTAAAGAAAACAAGCCCTAATCTAAGCTCTGATACCAAATGATGGGGAACTAATATGCATGCAATTTTTTTTATATGTTTTATATGTGGGGTTGGGTGATCAATTCCTGAATTTCAGATTAAAATAAGTTATAGGGAATTTTATATGAATTTTAGAAGATCAGCATGCAGATTAGGACCTAGAAAAGTAGAAAAGAATGATCGCCGGGGCTGAGAAGCCTCGGTTAGGGCAAGTTCTCCTACAATAAAACTACTGGAGGTAGAGGGGTGTACCTGACAACGTCTGTGAAGATCGCAGCAAAAGGGTCTCTCATTCCTCGACGGATGCGGCCTGGAAAATCGAGCCAAAGACCCGCGGATACCCGGCTTTCTGCTCGGTGATCCGATTGAGGCTTGGCTGGAGTCGTTGGATTCGTAGGAACTCGGGGACCTGCAAACGACCTGTCAGGGGTTAGAAAACTCACAAAGGAACAAGAAAACAAAGGAAAAACAGCAAGGAAAGGCTTCTTTTGGAGTGGGCGTCCAGGGATCTGAGATGCTTGTTGGTAGCAGGAAGATGATTGCAGCACTGGGAAGAAGAACTCTCGCAAACCCCTTTATGCACACAGCAGGGTATCACACAACTCAATAGAAGAACTCAAGGTTTTCATTCATCAAAAAGTTTCCTCATACAAGAGGCTAGGGTCCCTTAAATAGACCCTTAACCTTGGGCTCCAAGTAAGGGTACATAAGTCTTTACATAAGAATCCTTTTCCCTCTCAAACCCTAGCTAGAAAATAAGGAAATATTAGGTAGAAAAATCCCTAAAATTTTTCTTGACTTGGTCAAGACTCCAAGGACGCCTAGGGGGGCGTGTTGGGCTTCTAGGAGCAGCAAAAGGCCGGCCCAAAGGGGCCCGGGTGCATGGGTTTGGGCCTCTGGAAGCTGGGGTGGCCTGGTAGCCAGGTAGCAGGAATATTCCCTGGTATCTTGCTTCTTAGGGGCTTGGGCTTGGCACCTGGGCTTGATTTCATTGGGCTAGGATGCAGATGGACCTCTGGAATCATGGATGCCCTTATTTATGAATATACTTTGGCATCTGGAAGGGAATCTGGGCATCTGGAGGGCATCTGCAAGGAATCAGGGTTTCTGATTTTTCTCCTCGGGTCTTCAAATCCTCAAGCTGGGTTGGACTTGGGCTAAACTTCCATGTCTTCAATCTGGCTGGACTTGGTCTTCACTTGTATAATATAGTCTTGAGTCTTCAGTATGCTTGGACAGGACTCAAAAAAATAAAATTAGCTCAACATGAGCTAACTAGCATTGGACTGAACTAGCTCAACACGAGCTGACTAGTACAGAAGTGAAATAACAACTAAAAATACTCAAATAACAACTAAAATGGACTCAGATGAGCTAAGCCCTTATTACAGATGGACTCATAAATTATTGATCAATTACAGAGGGTTGAGAAGCCTCTGCCTTATTCTGGTGCCTTTGGTGTCCGCACCATCCAATCTGGTTTACTTAGCCATGTTTCATATTTTTATAAGCAAATAAGATGGAGTCCTGTAATAAGTTGAGACTAGTTGATTTGTCTCAACCCCAGTCAGTCATTGAATCCTGTACTTGAGTATTAGTCCAATGAGAGTCCAATTTTTGAACAAGAAAGGAGGTTACCCTATTTCAGAGTTCCACCGGGCCTCACCCAGGAGCTAGAGACATTTACATCAGCTTATGGGATCTTTTTTGACACCCTAGAGCCCTAGATGCTATCCAGATGCCCTGATTCCCCCCAAATGCCATTCCAGATGCCAGATTCCTTCCATATGCCATGGAATATTCTCAACCCAGGGCACCCCTTGATTCCAGGGAGATACCAGTATCTTAGTCCAAGAAATTCAAGCCCAGGAGCAAGGCCCAAGCATTTAAGAACCAAGATTCCAGTCTGATACCCGTAATATACTAGCCTAGGCACCCCAGCTTCCAAGAGGCCCAAAGCCCATGTGCCCTCCACTCTTGGCCGGCCCCTTACTACCCCTTGAAGCCCAACATGCCTAGGATAGGCATCCTCCATGAGTTGACCAAGTCCAAGCATGTGGAAGAGTTCAAATGAAAGAAGGAAAGCTAGTTTTTATTTCATTCAACCTTGTAATCCTAGTTCTAGGTTTATTTTGTAATTGTTCTCCCACTTAAATTGTGTAAACCTATCTTAACAAGAAAATGTTTTCAAGACTGTGTTCTTGTGTTTGTGTTTTGGTTCTTTGGTTTGTTTGGTTTGTTCTCTTGTGTTAGCTGACCCCTATCCTTGCAATCCTCCATGCCCCAAACAGCAAATCAGATCTCCAAGCATCAGCCACACCCAAGAAAAGTAGCCTTGAAGATGCCTAGATCAAGAGCTCTTCCTGCTTCCTTGCCGCCAACCCTTAGCCCTAATCCCTTTCCTTCCTTGTTTCATCTTGTTTTTTCTTTGATTACCTGATTCGTGCCTAACCTTGATGTTTTGCAGATCCCCAAGGTGTTTCCCCTCCCTAGAGGAAGCTTTTTTTACCTTCAGACCCGGTCTAGATCACCTTCAGATTCGGGAACCAAAGGCTTGTTCTTCCAGTGCCATCTAGAGGCTAAGAGATCTCTTCATCGAAGAAACTACAATCACTGTCTGGTAAAAGCCTTCCCCCTCCTTTGTTCTGATCTGATGATAGGTACGCTATTCTAAGCTGGGAGTTTCTTAATTCTCGGGTCCCAGCTTATTGATATTATGCATAAGTTATCTTGCGGGTATGATAGTTTCTAGCATTACTAGTCTTTCTGCTGATTCTTTCTTATTTTCGGATCTTTAGCCACTGAATTAATATCTAAGAAAATACAAAAAAAAATAGATTTACTATTTTTCATCAATCTTAGGTTCATCCCGCATCACTATGCAACTGCGCCAATTCATGTTGTGAATTGCATAACAGTTTATATTTGTACCTGTCTACTATAATATTTGAAGTAATCTTATGTCATCAAGTCACAGGACTGTAAGCTCAGTGGAAACTGCATCAATATCCTATCAAAGGTCTACATCAATGGCTTCTAATTCAAAACAGAATTAGGAACCAACTTCAACATATAATATTTGCAGCACTCTTTCATCATACTTGCTGGATTCAGTATACTCTAACTACCCATCTACTTTATGCATATTCTATAACTACTGAAATCTTTATTTGCTGCTGCTGTCTCCTTCAAACACTACTATGCTCCCTCATTATTAGGTCTTATAACTTTTTATATATGCTGAAACATTTCATTAATGCTGCTCATTCATGGCATTCCTGGTTCACTGCTGTTGCTTTGTTTCCAAATTTCTCCAATGGTTACTACAATCATATTTCTCTCATAAGTGATATCATTCATTTCTGGGACTTGAAAATTCTGCATATCCTACATACAGTATCATGGCCTGTGTGAATTTCTTTTATTCTAAATTTGGAAGCTTCCCAACTCAAATCCTGGTGTGTAAGTGGCTGTATTTTCATACTACGGTGTTACATCAGCTATCAGAAAACTATCTGCTCGGGTTGCTATGTTATCTATTTGTGTTTATATATAATTTCTGGGGCTGCTACTATATTGTATGCAGCAACTCACTATTAAGGATCAAATGCTTTACTTTATTTATGCTGAACTTCTCCTGACTTGTTGCTGGATTACATTCAAATTATCAACTTATCTATCCTCAAGGTTTCTATTTATAGCATATATGATCAACTACTTTTTCGAGCTTGCTAATATATTTTCATTCTTATACAAAGCCTGCTGTTATAATGCTCTATATATGTTGGAATGCTTCTTCAACGTTGCCATTTGGTTCATCTTCTTCTCTACAACTACTGACTTCCTTATATATTTTTTTTAATGTTTGCTGCGAAGATCCGTGTTGCCAAAGAGATCTTAATTACTTCTATGACTTGAGGATTATGGATATCTTTATCATTGTTTTATGGAATTAATGGAGTTTCCATGTTGCAACCAAGGATCATCTTCACATCACTAATCTAAGAGTTGCTTGTTGCTGTCACAAGCTTTAGGTTGCTTTCTCTGGGCTTGCTAATATATTTCTACTCTTATACAAAGCCTACTATTATAGTACTCTATATATGTTGGAATGCTTCTTCAATGTTGCTGTTTGGTTCATCTTCTCCTCTATAGCTGCTGACTTCCTTATATATTCTGTTAATGTGTGCTACAAACATCTGTGTTGCCAATGGGATCTTAATTACTTTTATGACTTGAGAATTATGGATGTCTTAATCACTATTTTATGGGATTTGTGGAGTTGGTGTGCTGCAACCAATGATCATTCTCATGTTACTGATCTAAGAGCTGCTTGTTGCGGTCACAAGCTTCAGATTACATTGTATATATCTTTTCTCTTATCTTGCTGCTATCCCACAATTTTGTTACATTGTACTTCAGGGTGCTGTTTTCTTGTATTTGTGTGCCCTTTTCTTTTAGGTTTTCTACCAAGGTTGTAAACTCTTTTATGTTCTTAAATAGCCTTGCGAGGGGCCTTCTTATCAAAAAAGGAAAAAGAAAAGAATAGAGTCACATGGGTCTTTTTTCGTATTTCTTCGTTCGCCGACGAGCTATGCACTTAGTCTTCCTAAGTCATAGCAAAAGAAAAAAAGTATGTTGAATTATAGGAAGGTTGTATGAAATTGCACCACAACAAATTAAAGAGTTACACCATCAAAAGGACAATTAAAGAGTAATTAAAAGTCAAGGTCGAACCAAGGGGTTAGATCCATACAATTAAGAATGATCATCTGCCAAAAGAATCCTGATGATGATATCCTGGATTAAAGAATGACCGATATATCAAAGGAGAAATGGCTATGTTTTTTTTTTTTTTTTGATAGAAATGCCCCTGACAGGGCATATATATTCAGGGAAAATAAAAATTGTTTACAAACAATTAGCTAAGTAAAGATACATACAGTGGCCATAGCAGAAAGAGAAAAACAGGATATAGTAATACAATGAAGACAGCCAAAAGGGGAAATTAACCCATATAATAACCCAAATTACAATCACCCTGAGTGGCAAGCAAATAGGAAAAGAACCCATTGCCCCCCCGGTGGTCTGAGAACGAGAAGACATGGGATAAAGGAAAAGCTCAGCAGCCTCCGGAGTGATACAAAAATAACCTGGACTGTAGAATTTGATCATTACTCCTTTGAAATGCAAACAACATTACAGTAGAGGTGGTCTTGTGACTTGAAAAAATGCTGAATTAATAAGATGGTGAGACCGAAAATTAGCTTCCTGTAAGATACAAGTAAACCAAGAAAGCTTAGACCATTGTATTATAAGAAGATGACAGCCTCAAATCCCTTCTCAAAATCCTTCCACAAGCAAGTATTAAGGAGAGTAGGAATAGTTGACCTCCCAAAAAATGCTTGGAGGGAGATCAAAAGTCCTACAGACGCAGAAGTACCCATGACAGCATGTAAGACATTTGTTGGATGAATTGTCCAGCAAATCTTTGTAAGGCAGCACACCCTTGTAGAACACCCATAATTCAGAGCACAACAGCAATAATAAGAAAGGCATCCTGAATACATATGGCAACCGAAAGTAGCAAGTGTGATAAAGAACAACCTCCTTAAGAAATAAGAAGTAGCATCTGTTATGGTAAGGCAGCAGTAATGATGATTAAAATAACAGCATGGCCATAATAAATAAAAAGTGGTCTCCATAATGGTAAAGCAGCAGTGAAGATGATTAAGAAAGCAGCATCCATTGTGGTACTGGCAACCCATTATGGTAATTGTGATATAGTGAGTAAGAAATAAGAACCATGATCCAACCTGCAAATTAGATGTCCCATTTCCTCGAACTGATCCAAATGAGAGACCATCCACAAATGCTGGCCAGCTTAGGATTCTGATGAAGTAGAACAGTAATGAAGGACGTAGATATGCAATGTAATAACCACCAAGGGAAATAGAGACCCAACAACCCAAATGTAGCTATATAGAAGAAAGGCAACTAGCATAATATTTAAATAGGCAATGAGAAGCATAGCAAACATTTAAGGTGAATGTTTTCCGTTCATGAGTAAGTGGAGCAGAGGTAAGTTGTGTTCCATATCAAAAAAAGTATCAGTGAAGGTAAGGCAGCAGTAAGGCAGCAGTGATAATAAATAAGAGAATAGCATCCATAGTGGTAATAGCAGCCCAATGTGTCACTAGTAATAGAGTAAGGAAGAAATAAGAGACTAGATCCATGCAGAGCACTTTTATAGTGGGTCGGCACCGGACTTTGGCACGGGTGAATGAAGAGGTCGGAGTGAAGAGGATAAGCCGTAGAGTAGAATGATTCGGTACTCTTGAAGCGGGATGAGCTGGGATCCATGTTGATATTGTTGATTGGTGCAATGAAATTTGAGACCTGCAAAACAAGCAAAACTGTTAAGATATAATCTTGTTTTTTCCCACTCTAATTTTTATTTTTTCCTTTCCTTTTTTCTGCTTTTGTATATGCTCCCTAGCTCTGTATCCTCAATTCCTGGGATTCATTTTCCTCCTTGAGATGAATTCCATTATTACTCATTTTTGGATTAGCAGCAGCATTGTGTTGCATATAAGTTGGAGAAAACAGCAACTCAGCAGCAAAATAAGGATTCCCCATTCGAGTCAAAAGAAGCTGAGTGAACTTAGATTGGCTAAGGCAGCATTGATTTTGCTTTAGATGTCTGGACATACATATACAACTCCCTGGAAGCTTGGTAATGTACATTTGGAATTGATCAGCGACCATTGCTTTCCCTCCGAAGTTCAGACAAGAAGGCTTTGGGGATATCATTACCTTGGTCATAAATAAAGTTTCCTTCACAAGCATACTTTGCAAGAAAATGGGCTATCTGATTAGCCTGACGTGGTATATACTTCGCCGAGAATTTGGAAAATAAGTTCTTCAAGTTCAGAATGTCAAGCAACATAGGGTTGAGATTGTGATGATTGTGATAGTATTTGTTGATAATATTTATGACCAATTAACTATCACCTTCCAGGATGAGCTGTTGATGAGTGTCATCAGAGATGGATTTAATACCATACCATGCTGCACTCAGCTCGGCGTTGAGGATGGACGTGGCGGGTATTTTCTTTCCCGCCGCCTTTAGCATCATTCCATTAGAATCTCTAATGATATAGGCTACAAAAGTAGCCTCCGGCTTAACAGAAGCATCGAAGTTAAGTTTGAGAGCTCCTGAGGGGGGGGAAAGCCAACCAACCGAATTGGGACCCCTATCGATGAAATGGTGGGGTAAAGATGGTTCTCAGTACCTCAAGGCCCTGGCTAATACCTGTTCGGGGAGAAGAGATTGGATGCAGAAAATGATAACACCATCCTCGATACTTGAGTATGAGATAGGAAATTGTTCTGAAATAGCCTTGAATTGCACACCTTTCATACCTGCCAAACAGAATAAGCGATAATGGAATTAGTAGTTTGATTAGACTGTGTACTCGACATCATTGCTAAAAGTTTGAAAATAGAATTAGCATGAAAGTGAAGATTATAGAAATATTTGATGAGGCGCCAACAGTCCTTCGCAAATGAGAAGTGGTTGAATAAGTGATCAATATCCTCCTCCTAAGTTGGGCATATATCACAATATATATTATCAGCCGGTAATATACCTTTATTACAAAAGAACCATTTTGACTGTAATTTGTAATTTACCAGCTTCCACCAAAAGGCTCTCACCCGCTGAGGAGTTCGGAATTTCCAGATCCAATGATAAGAAAAAGTGGATACCTGTCTGGCTTGATCAATGTAGGGTTGCATATCCCTCTGACTTACCTTATTATTGGCAGTAGGCTCCCATATAATAATATCTTGCCAACTTCCCATAGGAATAAGGATGGGAGTGATAATCTGAACAAGCTCTTTGGAAAAAAGCTTGTTAAGGGTAAGAATATCCCACTCCCTACCTAGGGTGATAAGCCTGTTCACATTCCAATCCTGTATGTCCATGTCCATATTTATAGTGGTAGGACAGCAAGAGAGCGGGTTGTGAGAAATCCAGGGGTCATTGTACACGTTGATAGTATCCCTGGAATCGATAGAATAAACCACTTTGGGACCCATCTTGTTTCCGAATTCCACAATACGAGCCCACGACTGAGTGCTGTTGCGAGGCCTCCTATAATTTGCCCATGAAGTGGGAAGGCTATACTTGACTTTGACTATTTGGGCCCATAAAGTATAAGGCTTCAAGAAGAGTTGGGCCGCCAACTTAGCCAAAGAAGCCCTTTGCTTGTCCAGAAGAGGGACGAGACCGAGACCCCCATCGATCTTGGGCTTACAAACCTTGTCCCAAGAAACCAAGTGGAGTCCTTTTCTTTCATTTGAATGGCCCCATAAAAATGCCCTGATGGTTTTCTCGATTTTATTGATTATTCCGTGCGGAACATAAAAAACAGCCATGGTATAATTGAATAGGGAAGCTAAGACCGAGGTAACGAGCATCAAATGACCCGCAAAGAACAGAGTTTTCCACTTTCACGCTTCGATCTTGGCATTCACTGCATCCAACAAAAAATTAAAATCAGTAGGACATAGTTTTTGCCCAGACTCCAGAATGCCCAGGTATTTCATAGTTCCTTTTTTTCATCAATCCAGAAAACAGAGGTGATACGATTTTTGACTTCATGATTGATGGAAGGGCTGAATGAAATATGCGATTTCGCGGCGTTAATAGCCTGACACGAAAAATTATTATAAGCATCAAGGATGGCTTTTAAACATATGGCATTGGTTAGGGTAGCATGGGTGACTAATAACATGTCATCCGCAAAAAGTAAATGCGATAACCGCGGCCCATTGTGGCCCACAGTGAATGGTCTCAGTAACTGATGAGTAACAGTATAATTAATCATTTCAAAAAACACATTGGAACATAAAATAAAAAGAGGAGATAAGGGGCATCCCTGGCGAAAGCCTCTGGTTTGCTGAATCCAATTCGTAAGAGTACCTTTGACCAGATTGCATACTCGTAACCAGTTACACATTGCATGATCATTGTCGTAAATCGCGGGTGGAACCCATATTGCAGCATCACCTTCATAAGAAAGGACCAAAGCATTTTGTCATAGGCCTTCTCAATATCTAATTTTATAGTCATCATGGGCCTCTTTTTAAGAGCCTTATGAATGGAATGCATAATCTCCTGAGTCAGAAGAATATTCTCCGTTATGCTTCTACCCAAAACAAACGCTCCCTGCTCCTCCGCTATAATGGAAGGAAGAATAGGTTGTAGCCGATTAGCCAAAATTTTAGCCACAATCTAATAGATAGTATTGCACAGACTAATTAGGCGATAGCCAATAATGTCCTTCGACCGGGCCTTCTTGGGAATAAGGGCAATAAAGGTCCTTTTCCAGGTCATTGGCATATGACCCTGTTGGAAGATATACGTTATAGCCTGAAGAAACTCCGTATGAATAATATGCCAAAAGTTTTGAAAGAACAATGGTGGAAATCCATCAGGCCCAGGCGCCTTATTCGACGGCATCTGCTTGATTACGTCCAAGATTTCCTGCGCAGAGATAGGTTTGATTAGATTATCATTCTATGACGAAGTGACTTTCGAATTTACAATGAACAAAGGTTCAATATCTTCCGGGCCCTTCATCTGCCATCTTTGCTTGAAATGGGCATAGACCGTCTCCTAAATTCATTCTTTTCCCATGACCATATTACCTTGTTGGTCTTTTAGGGATTGGATATTATTTTATCATCGGCGCATAATTGTTGAATGGTGAAAGAACCTGGTGTTGAGGTCCCCCTCCTTAAGCCAAGTAACTCGAGATCTTTGGCGCCAAAACGTTTCCTGTAATTGAAGGTTGGCGTTAAATTGACGAATAAGCTTGAGAAGTTGCATATGGTCATTATCAGAAAAAGTGTCAGACTGAGATTCCTTAAATTGCAGATCCGAGATATTTTGTTGAAGTTTGTTACCTTGCCAGAAAATGTTGCCCAAGTACTTCTTCCAATTTTTCAGAGCCACCTTAGTTTTATATAGAAGTTTAGATAATCTTAGCAGAGGATTGCCGCTAACCTCCACCTTCCAGGTTTGAGCTATGATGTGGTGGATCCCCTGACATTACAACCACATTTTTACAAATATGAACGCAATTTTTGCCCTCCGGCTATGCACCTCAATTGACAGAAGGATCGGACAGTGGTCCAAAGAAAATCTCATCAAGTGTTGCAGCGTGGACACCGGGAACAGATGAAGCCACGTTGGGGAGGCAAAGGCCCTAACCAGGCATTCCCACACCCTAGCATTGCCCGTCCTATTATTACACCAGGTAAAAGAAGGCCCCATATTGCTAATATCCATGAGACCAGCTTGTGCTATGCATTGGTTAAAATGCTTAACATCCCTTGTCATGTGAAACGGATGGCCACCTCTTTTATCTTCCCTATTTAAAATACAGTTAAAATCACCAATAATAAGTAAAGGAAGATCAATAGCATTGACATAAGTAATTTGCTGCCACAGAGTTCGCCTGCCAATGCCATTAGTGCTAGCATAAATCAAAGCAACCATCTAGGGTTGACCATCATTAGGCATAATAATACCAAAAGCAGCCTATCTGTTAGCATGCACAAAGTCCACTTGGCCAATATTTAATTTCCAAGTGATTATGATACCCCCAGATAGACCCAGAGAAGGAGTCATGTAGACTCCCCAATGGGACCCATTATCCGCCTAATTCTGTCAATAGCCTGGTCCGACATCCTAGTCTCCAGAAAACAACACATATCCAGTTTATGATTACGTAACATATTTTTGACATAATTAACAAAAGGGGCCTTTGCCGCACCCCTACAATTCCAAACTAACAACTTCATTTCACAAGATTAGGTGGCCTCGCCCCTCCGGGCTTATCCACATGAACATGCATATTAGACGATGATTGCACAATAGGAACATTAACAAGACCAATATTGGAACATTCACTGGGCAATTGAGAATTCAGTGGTTTAGAATATTTAATAATTATAGAGGATAACTGAGACATGTAATTATGATGCTTACCTTTGCCCTTCGTTAGAGGTACCTGTGAATCAATTTGGCTGCTGTTCTGATCCTGGTCACTCTCCATCGATTGATCCTCTAGATTAGATTTAATCGAAATAATAGGTCACCAGAATTCCCTTACCAGGTTTTCTTTCTTTCCTTGTTTGGGTCTGTATAGAACCAGTTGAGAGTTAGGCTCTAGAGTGGCTGTGTGTTCTTCCCTTATAATAACCTTGGTTAAAAGAGATTGATCCTTCCTGGACCCTCCTTCGTTTGTTACCGTCTTGGCTGGAGATCTTTTTCTTTTCTCCTTATTAGCCGATTTAGCAGATGAGTCCCCTTTCCCTGTGAATAAAATCCCTTGCATGCCTATACTCTCTTGCTCTTCTGGGTCTTGATTCAGAGGGGTAAATCTAGAACCCATCATAGCATCCAACGGTTGTGAAGCATTTTTACTCGGAGACTGTGTCCTTACCTGCCTATTATTTTGGGCTCTTTGGTAGCTCTTGTCTCTTATGTTAACCGCCGGGTTGGCCTGAACGTTTATGGTTGACAATTGATCTTGCATTGGAACTCTAGCTGCCCTTATCCAAGGGCCATACACCTGCTTATTTCTAAGGTACTGCGATAGTTCAGAGCATTGACATAACTTAGAAGAGTCAGTATTAATAAGCCCACAAGTATAGCAAACATCCGGTAACTCTTCATACATAAATTCATGCCACCAATAGTCTTCGTTTACCTGGATTTTAGTGCTTGAGAAAATGGGCCTTGAGACATCAATGAGGGTACAAACTCTAGCATAACCCATTCGGGTTGAGTTTACCGTCCACTCATCGAGAAACAAAGGCGTGCCAGCCGCCGAGGCAACTTTAAAAATTTTATCCTTATCCCACAACTCGACCGAAAGATCTGGCAACCTAATCCACACCCTTGCCTGGGTAATGACAACCCAGCTAGGCTTGAAATTGGGTCGCCAAGCCTCCAGGGCCAAGAGCTATCCGGCTAAGGACCAAGGTCCTTTTTCTAGGACCTGACTCTATCATCTTCTGTCCAAAAATGGAAAAGCAAAAAACCCTCAGACAAGGAGGTAACCATAAGGTTCTCCTTTAAACCCTAGCGAAGCCTAAGCTCCTTTTGGGTAAACTCCACAGGCAGCCCCTTCCCCAAAAACGGCCAATTAAAGCAAGTTTAAATACAGCTTGAGCTTCTCTTACCTCGTCCAAGGAGAAAACCACTACCTTAGAGAACCTTTGTTCCAGGGCTTCGATGTCTGCCAGTGAAGCTCGCGATGATTCCCACCTGAACCGCCTAATACCTTGGACAACCTGGGCCTAGGAGCGACCAGACTGAGGGACGAAACCCTCGGCCGTCTGCACACGAGGCACAGAAGGTTCCGAGCCCTTTGCCGAAGACGACACCTTGACCGGCTTGGCAGGACGACTCCCAAACTCGGAGGCAGCCCTCAAGCCCTCCTGCGCCCGAATGGAAGGGTCAGCACCATGCTCTGCCGGAGAAGATATCTTGCCCGAAGCGGAGCCCACCACCCCTAGAGGGGCTTTCCCTTTCACCCCCTGCTCTATCCCGTGCGCTCTCCCCTGCTTCGCCGCCTCCTCCACCTACCGAACTGGCCCGGACAAGGAAACCCTAACCCCGTTGTCCCCCTAAGGGGTCCTCTATCCCCTTGCATTCTCCCCTGCACTTTCCCCAGCTTCCCCTCCTCCTCCTCAAGTCGAGGTGGCCCGGACGAGGATGCCCTAAACCCTTTTTCCCCCTTCTCACACATAACCTTCGTCGCCAGACTCTCTCTGTCTAAAACGCTCTAAAGACTCGAGAAATGGCTATGTTGAAGTAGATATGCTTACCCACAAGTAGTTTGGACTAGATTGATGCAACATTAGCTTGGTGCAATATTATGAATTTTCAGCTAGTAAAAAAAGCCAAAGAGAGGAACTCTTGACCATATTTTTGAAATTATTTTATATTAGTTATTACAATCCTTTCTAGTTGCTTGTCAATATCTCCATTCTTTATACTTGTATATTAATCCCCATAATCTATTGCATTATTGATCTTAACCTTGGTTAAGGATTATTGGAGTTGAAAAAAAAATAAAACCCTTATTATAGGTAAGTGAAGAGGGATTCAGTATATAATTGCCAAGAAAAAAATAAAAATCAGAAAAAGGAAAAAAAACAAAGAAAAAAAATAAAATTGGTTATTTCTCATGTTTGCTTCAAGTAAGAAATTGAAAAGAAGGCCGCAAAGAAGCTGGTTAAGATATTATTATATTATCTTTGGAGAAAGTGGTTAGAGCATTTTATTCCAAATTCACAGCTTTTTTGGGGAAAAGGAAGGGGGGAAAAAAAAGCTTGCTAGGAAAAATATGGTCTATATTTTATCTTTAGTTTTCTATTCTTGGATATATTTTTTCCAAAAAAAAATGGAGGACAAAAAAATGATTCATCTCCAGCAAACTTTCTTTTCTTTCACTTTCCTAGCCATCAAATAAAACCCAATCTCCCCAATATCCTCCCTTCTCCCTGTGAGCCACCTCTCATTCTTCTCCTTCCCCTCTATATTGCCCTTTCCTTTCATAAAATTATTAGAAAATAATATTATTTAAGAAATAAACCAAGAATACTCAGTTCAAACCTAGTTAAGCAAACCAATAAATTTATTAGTAAAGTTATATGATTGCAATAACTAATACATATAAAGATTAAAGAATTGACATAAAAATATAAAACACTAAAGGAACAAAATGGAAAGAATCTTATAGTTTTGGTTTTAGATAAATATGATATGATTATTTATTTTAAAATATATTATCATGACTCTTACAGGGTAGATGACTTATCATAACCTCCAAAAACAAGTTTTGATCAATTTCTGACAAGTAAAAAAGTATTCAGCCAGTCTCCAATCTCTTTCCATGACACAGGATGCCTATCGGCCAAGAGTCGATCTTTTTCTATGGTGCAGGATGCCTATTAGATAGGAGCCAATATCTTTCTAAGATGTAGGATGCTTATCAATCAGGAATCGATATCTAATCAAAGCATAGGATGATCAACTACTCATCAGAAGGTGCTGACCACTTATCTGAGCCATATATAAAGTTCTATAACTTCATTTAATATAAATCATATCTTTTTAAGTCATTAAAGCTATTATGATAAGATTGATAGATTAGTTATCAAGAAGTATAATAGACAACTCAACAAACTACTTCATAAACTAACCTTCTAATAGTCTAACTGACATAACAACTTTCCTAATGACATAACTTTCTTACAAATAATTATAACTATCTAACCAACTCGATCCTAAACCTCTATAAATAAGGAATCGATGGAAGTTCAACAAACATTTCTGTATTAGAACACTCATCATTTTCTTTTATTGTTATCCCTTTTTAAGCTAACTTAAATATTAGAGGATTCTTCGTTGGAGAAATCTCATCGATTTCTCCAATGATGATGACTTCTTTAGTAGGTACAAGAACTGATCGTACTAACCTTAGAAGTCATCAGCTAGTTTACTGAAGACTCTCAAAAATCCAGAACTACATCAACACACCCAGTTTCCAAGCCTAAAGAGGTGCAGCAACAATGTCCTAATTTGCTATAGGCCAAAAAGTATGATTATTTCTATAAGGTATACTTTGAATTAGCAAATTGCATTAAGATTGGTACACTAAAACCATATCATTTTATTAAACAATATAAAAAATAAATCAAATCCTATATATATGGTCTGGAGATTAATTAATTTTGTGTGGATCGGTTAGATCCACTTGAAAGTCTAGTTTTGAGAAATAAGATTTTGAAATCTTTGTCAAAATCGATCTTTGCCATATTGAAAACTAATAAAATTTGAAATAAAGTATAATGAATATGTTGGATTTTCGAGATCTCGCATCTTGATATGAATGGTGTTGCCGACCTTACCGCTGTGGCCTATAGTTGCGAGTTGGCGTCGGACTTCGGTCCCCTCTACTTTGGAATCCTGACGTTCCCGGACCTGCAAAATAGGGTTAGAGACTTAGGCCAGGGATTCCGGCAGGGGCACTCCGACGATCAAGTTAAAGAGCGGCAAAGTAGAACATATCCACTAAGGCGAATTCCCGCTGGGTCTCCGTGCTTAGAGGAATTTGTGATGAGGAGATGAATGAAGATGAGCAAGAACAAGAGGGGTTAACACTCCGGTTCTTGTGACTAAGCTAGTCGATCTCCCCCTGAGAGTTCCTTTGGAATCTTTATCTCAGAGTCGCTTGTTCTCTCCTTCCATGCGTTTGCCCTCTCGATTGCTTACCCTTCTCCACGCTCACTGGTGCCTTGTTGATATTATTGGGTGCTTCGGTGCCTCGATTCTTCCCCTCTGGGGAGGCCTTGGAGGTCAATGGTACATATTGGCCATTCCCCTGAGGTCGTCTCCCCTTACGGTTGGAAGTTAAGTGGCGAGCTCGTCTCGTCTGCCATGCAGTCATGAAAGGGGGAGCCAAGCGGGACCTCGATCCATGCATAGGTTCCCTTGGGTTTGGGGCTTTGATCGTGGCCCTCTCCTTTGGGGGGTTCCAGGTCACTGGCCACCAGATCTGGTACCTCGATCGAGGTGTCCCTCTTAAACTGGTGCAAACGAGGTTCCGTGCACCATTACAGATTTGGGAATGCTATACTAGATGCGCCGCACTGTGCGCGCCATCCTCAGCAACGTTCTCGGGGCTTGCGCTATCGGTCCTCTGGATGCTCCATGGAGAAGGCTCGACTTCGGTCGAGGTGGATCCATCTGGTGGTGCCACCTGGCCAAGAAGCAAAGGCAGGCCAACTTCGATCGAGGTGGACCCCTCTTGGGTTGATATCTGGCGAAGGGGCAGAGACAAGCTCGACTTCGACCGAGGTGGACCCTTCTGGGGGTGCCACCTGGCAAAAGAGCAGAGGTGCCAGGCTTGACTTTAGCCGAGGTGGACCTCTCCGGGGGCGCCACCTGGCGAAGGAGCAGAGGCAGGCCCACTTCGACCGAGGTGGACCCCTCCTGGGTCGACACCGGCGAAGGGGCAGAGGCAAGCTCCACTTTGGCCGAGGTGGACCCCTCTAGGGATGCCACCGGGCAAAGGAGCAAAGGCAGGCCCACTTCGATAGAGGTGGACCCTTTCTAGGTTGACACCTAGTGAAGGGGCAGAGGTGCCAGGCTCGACTTCAACCGAGGTGGACCCCTCCTAGGTCAACACCTGGCAAAGAAGTAGAGGCAGGCCCACTTCGACCGAGGTGAACCCTTTCTGGGTCGACACCTGGTGAAGGGGCAGAGGTGCCAAGCTCAACTTTAGCCAAGGTGGACACCTCCTAGGTCAACACCTAGCAAAGGAGCAGAGGCAGGCCCACTTCGGTCAAGGTGGATCCCTCCTAGGTCGACACCTGGCGAAGGGGCAGAGGCAAGCTCGACTTTGACCGAGGTGGACCCCTCTGGGGTTGCCACCTGGAGAAGGAGTAGAGGCAGGCCCACTTCGATCGAGGTGGACCCCTCCTGAGTTGACACCTAACAAAGGGGCACAGGCAAGCTCGACTTTGACCGAGATGGACCCCTCTGGGGGTGCCACCTAGTGAAGGAGCAGAGGTGCCAGGCTCGGCTTCAGCCGAGGTGGACTCCTCTTGGGTCGACACCTGGTGAAGGAGTAGAGGCAGGCCCACTTCGACCGAAGTGGACCCCTCCTGGATCAACACCTGGCAAAGGGACAGAGGCAAGCTCGACTTCGACCGAGGTGGACCCCTCTGGGGGTGCCACCTGGCGAAGGAGCAGAGGCAGGCCCACTTCGACCGAGGTGGACCCCTCCTGGGTCGACACCTGGCGAAGGGACAGAGGTGCCGAGCTCGGCTCGAGGTTGGCATGAACGCTGGTCAGGCCATCTGGTAGGAGAGCTTGGAAGAAAACACCGTGCGGCACCGCTTGGCCGCTAGCTGGGTCTGACGAATGCTCCATGTCAGCGATTTTGCCGTATCAATTGCCCCCCACTCCCAAGTCCCATCGAAGCATCGTGGCTGGGACGTGGGGAGTTAATGCAGAGGTGACATGGTAGGACAAAAATCCTGTACAATAATTGCCATGATTGCCACCGCTCCACTCATTGCGCCCGAGGTCCAATGCACAAGCACCATGTCTGCGTGTTCAATGGACCATAATTATGCCATGCCAGACTCGAGATGGTTTTCAGCAAATCGAAGCATCATCGTCCGGCATTTTCATATGCGGTGTCATCCATTGGCTCGGTCGAAAAGAGGCTGTACGGTTGCTATCAATTGGTTTTGAAAAGAGAGGGGACTTTCCAGAAACGAGGTCTCTTGGCTTTCTCACACCTCGCTAACGGTTGCAGCAGTCCTTCTTCATCTCTCAGGTCGCCTTTCTCCGCTAAAATAGCCTGGTGAGTCCCCGTTGATCCTTATTTTCTCTTTTGCTTCTTCTCAAACTCTAGTCCTTCCCTTGTCCTGGGCAAACCAGATCTCTTTCTAGCCTCTTCCTTCTCGATGGCTCTTTCGAGTCATCATCGTCGTTCCTCTTCTAACCCGGACGAGGCCGTTCGTCCTGACTGAAGACTCCATCGTCCTCCTTGTCGGACGATGACATTTCCCTTAACGTCTGGAGGTGGCCGCGGCTGGGCAGGACTACCATTGGAATCCCCAGGGCCCCTATGGCTCCTCCTGTTACCCCCGCTCTTCCTATCTATATCATCACCCCTTCGATGGCAGAGACTCCTTATGGTCCCTCCGGTTTTGCTTCGACAATGACCGGAGATGATCTTTATTGGATCCGAAATATGTATGGGGTCCCGGGTTGCATCCGACTCTCACTCCCGAGACCGGGGGAGCGAGTCACCTCGAGCGGCCCTGGCCGGGTCGCTTTCTATGAGGACTTCCTTGCTGGGGGTTTTCGTTTTCCACTTCACCCTTTCTTCCTTTCATTTCTTAGCAACTTCCACCTCGTTCCAGCCCAGTTGGCTCCTAATGCCATCAGGGTTATCTTCGCCTTCATCATCTTCTGTCACTTCCATGGGTTTGTCACCCGTTTCTTGCTATTCAGGGCTCTCTTTATCCTGAAGTGTTACTCTATCGATGATGGCTGGTGGTACCTCTCCCCCCGGCCTAGGCGCCTCCGGTTCGACCTCCCCACATCAATCAAGGGGTGGAAGAACCGGTTCTTCTTCGTCTCAGTTGGGGACATTGATTGGGTCTGGAGTGAGCCAAACTGGTCCTCGAACAGGAACTCCCAGGTTGAGCTGGCTAACCAGGATGTCTATTCTCAGTTGTTGGGTGATGTGGTCCCTTCTCTCGAGATTCTACTCTCGGAGCAGAACCTGTTCGAGGCAGGGGTCAGCCCGATCTAGATGATTGGTGAGGCTCCGGGCCTCCTTTCTTTTCTTTCCCCTTTTTTTTGTTTTTATCTCCTTTGACTTTTTCTCTTTTCAGGGATGAAGTCCTCCATGGACAGCCTGATGGAGGGGGCCCTGAAAAGAGGTGCCTCGGGCGGGGCCCAGGAGACTCTGCCGAAGAGGGCTCGCATGGAGATGAACCAGGGGCCTAGGCCTGCTTCGACCTCAGAGCCCAAGGTGGTGGATGCAACCCCCCAGCCATTTCAGCAGCAAGCTCCAGCCCTAGAGGTCATCGACATCGATGGGAGTGGGGAGGAGGAGCGACCGGCGCCTTCTACGACGGTCGTAGCGACCAGTGCTCCAACAGTGGTCGTGCTAGCGGTGGCGACCCCACCAGCCATGGCTCCACGGGCCAGAGGGACTCCTGCTCAGCCCTCCTCCGAGCCCCATCCCGTACCAGCAAGGCTCCCTGGGAATGCCTCAGTCATCCAATATCAGGGGCTAGCAGAGAGGATGATGGAGTACGCGACCTAGCCCCGGGACCGCTGCTTAAGGGGTGGACGGGATTATGCGGCTGCACTGCTCGGGTTCTTCCTCAGCTTTTCACGGTAAGTATCCATCACCTCCTTTCTTAATGTTCCAGTTGGATTGCTAAGGTTTTCTGACCTCATTTTTTATGCAGATCGGGACTGATGTCCTACTTCTCCGCGACTTCCTTGCTTTTTCTATGAGGAAAGAAGCCCAAAGGAAGAAGAGACTGGCCAAGCTCATGGTCGACATGATGGATTTGATGGACAAGGGGCGTGAGCGAAGGGAGAGCAACGAAGCTCTTCGAGGGGACCTGGCCCGTGTTGAAGGGTGCATCAGGGACCTTGAGGCCTCCCAGTCCAAAGAGAGGATCTCAGCTCAGTGCCGTGCCGAGGAGGATGCAACAGAGATCTTCCATCTCAGGGGGCAGTCCCGATCACTGGAAAGCCGGGTCGACGAGGTCCTGGCAGAGCTGACGACGGCTAAGAAGAAGACCTCCTATATCTCGGGGCTGCTGGAGGCTGCATAGAGGGATGCCCAAGAGGCCGTGCCGAAGTTCTGTGCCTCCCAAGAGTTCAAAGACAAGTTCCACGAGGCTGCTGTGGACTCCTTCCTGAAGGGCTTCGGGGTCTGCCGGGAAAAAGTGGCCTCCCTCTTCCCAGAGCTGGATTTGGCTCGGGTCATTCTGGGTGGCCCCAGGGAGCAGCCTGAGGGGGCAGCAGCGAAAGGAGCTACTGATGAGGAGACCACCAGGCAACCAACCGGGGAGGCAACCGGCGACGTAGAGGCTTCCCAGCCTGCGGTGGAGCCAGTGGTGGAGTGACCTCAGGTCATCCACTCTGTATTCTAGTGTAGGGCTTCTTTTTTGTTCTTTTGAGTCACCCGGTCTATCGGGTCCCTTTTGTTTATAAGAAACCATTACACTGTAAATGAAGTTCTTCTTCCCTTTACTTCTCATGATTTTTGTTTTGACTTTCTGTTCTGCTCTTCCTTGTTGTTGTTTGTTGTTGTTTTTTGTGGGAGCCAAGTCTGCAACTCTGATTTGCAATTCGACATTGACTATTAGTTAGAAACCAGATTTAGGGGGCCTCCAGGCTTCGGGAAGGGACCCCTGGAGCTTCCGGCTTGTATTTTATAAGTTTTTGGTGCCGGGACTTTGGTTGCTAGAACTTGGTTCCGTGCCTTTGCACCAGAACTAGGTTCTGGGCCATCTTCCGGACTGAGATCCGGGACTTCATGGAAAAACTAGGTTTTGTGCCATCTTCCAGACCGAGGTCCGGGATTTCATGGAGGAACTAGATTCCGTGCCATCTTCTGGACTGAGGTCCGGGACTTCATGGAGGAACTAGGTTCCGTGCCATCTTCCAGACTGAGGTCCAGGACTTCATGGAGGAACTAGGTTCCGTGCCATCTTCCAGACTGAGGTCGGGATATTTTGAAGAAACTAGGTTTTGTGTCATCTTCTGGACTGAGGTCGGGACTTCATTGAAGAACTAGGTTCCATTCCATCTTCCAGACTAAGATCCGAGATTTTATGGAGGAACTAGGTTCCGTGCCATCTTCCAGACTGAGGTCCGGGACTTCATGGAAAAACTAGGTCCCATGCCATCTTCCGGACTGAGGTCCAGGACTTCGTGCTGGAATTGGGTTTTGTGCCACCTTCCGGATTGAACTCTGGGACTTCGCATTTCCCATGGACCGTTCGCGGGACTTCTGCCTCGCTTTTGTTTGCTAGACTTAAGGCCAAGCGACGCTAGTCCTACGAGACAGAAACAAGTATTACACAAAAAGGGAATTTCATTATTAATATTCAGAAAGTCTTACATCATTGGTAATACATCCTCAAGTTCGCGGCGTTCCACCTCCACGAAAATCGAGCTTCGTTGAGCTCGGCAAGATAGTAGGCACCGTGAGGGAGTGCTTCAACTACCCTATAAGGGCCTTCCTAGTTTGGAGAGAGCTTACCGCACTCTCGAGGTTGGGAGGCTTTGGCACGGTGCAACACCAAGTCTCCCTGGCAGAAGGACTTCGGTCTCACCCTAGAGTTGTAGTATCTAGCTACCCATTGCCGGTAAGCTGCCATACGAACTCGAGCCTTATCCCTCATTTCCTCAAGGAGGTCTAGATTGAGCAGGAGCCATACTGGGTTCTCGGCTTCGTCGTATTGCTCCATATGCAACGTTGGCAGGCTAAGTTCCACCGGAATTACTGCTTCTGCACCAAAGACGAGTTTGAAGGGAGTTTCATCCATGGCCGTCCTTGGGGTTGTGTGGTACGCCCATCTTTTCTTAGCCTGATCCAATCTAGTCCGGAGCCCTTAAAGGATGGTCCGGTTGGTCACTTCGGCCTCTCCATTGGTCTGAGGGTGTGCTACCGAGATGAAGCGATGATGAATGCCGAGATTGTTACAGAACTTCTCGAATTCCTGATTGTCAAACTGGCGTCCGTTGTCGATGATGATAGTGTGAGGGAGCCTGAAGTGGCATATGATTGACTTCCAGAAGAATTTGCTGACATTTGTTTTGGTAATTCGGGCTAACGGCTCGACCTTGACCCACATCATGAAGTAGTCGATGGTGACTATCAGGAACGTACGCTACCCGGACACCGGAGGAAATGGACCTAGGATGTCCATGCCCCACTGAGCAAAATGCCAGGGGGAGGAAAGCTGGACCAGCGACACATCTGGCTGGCACTGTACAATGACGTAACGTTGACAACGGTCACACCTTTTGATAAAGTTGGTTGCGTCCTCCCTCATCATTTCTCAAAAGTATCCTTGATGGAGGGCCTTGTATGTCAAAGTCCTGCCCCCCACATGGTTCCGGCAGAGGCCTTCATGGATCTCCTGGAGCATGTGCGCTGCCTCCATGGATCTCAAACATTTGAGGAGTGGATAGGAGTAGGACCTCCGGTAGAGCAATCTGTCCATCAGCACAAAGCGCGCAGCCTTCTTTTTAATGAGGCTGGCCTCCACCTGATCCTCGGGCAAGGTACCGTCGGTGATGTATTTGATATACTTGTCCATCCAGCCAGGCTTCAGGATGACTTGTTGGACCTCTCTGGGGGCCTCATTGCTTGGGGCCTGAAGATGTTCGACGTAGGTGCGGCCCAATGATGAGTCTAATAAGGTTGCCAACCAGGAGAGGGCGTCAGCGCGAGTGTTTTCATCGTGCGAGATGTGGGAGATGCTGAAGCGCTTAAAACCCACTGAGCTTGCATGCTCCAACTCCAGATACTTCGACATTTGGGGGTCCCTGGCTTCATACTAGCCTGAGACCTGCTTGGCCACCAGCTGCGAGTTGGTGAAAACCCTTAAGCTGGTGACGCCCAGTTCGCGGGAGACTCTTAGTCCTGTGAGAAGCACTTCGTATTTCGCTTGGTTATTGGTGGCAGCGAACTGGAGGTGGAGCGCGCACTCGACGATGACTCTCCCGCTATTGGCGAGGATGAGCCCAGCTTTGCTTCCATCGGAGTTAGAGGCTCCGTCCACATGTAGGACCCAGACGTCCTCCTCCATTTTAGGTCCTGGTTGTTGATTTTAGGGGCTCTCTTCCGACCCCTTGCCCAGGCCTACACACTCAATTAAAAAGTCAGCTAGTACCTACGCCTTCATGGCCGACCTCGACTGATAGGCGATGTCGAACTCGTTGAGCTTCAGTGCCTACTTTCCCAGGCATCCAGACGTGTCAGGTCGACTGTGCACAGCCTTCAACGATTGATCCATCAGGACCATGATCGGGTGCGCTTGGAAATAAGGCCTGAGATACTAGGCAAACACCATGAGCGCAAAAATTAACTTCTCAGATCGAGAAAACCTGAGCTCCGCATCGTGAAGAAGCTTGCTTGTATAGTATACAGGTCTCTGGATCCCTCCATCATCCATCCGAAATAGGACCAAGCTGATTGCCTCTGGAGTGATCACCATATACAGGAGGAGCTCTTCTCCCTCCGCTGGCTGGGAGAGTAATGGTGGTGATGCGAAGGTCTTCTTCAGCTCCTCAAATGCCTCTTGGCACTCCCTCGTCTAGGCAAAGTCGTGCATCTTTCTCAGCACCTTGAAGAAGGGCTGGCAACGATCAGCAGATCGCAAGATGAACCGACTCAGGGCTGTTATCCGACCGATGAGTCACTGGACTTGCTTCTTGGAGGTGGGCTGCTCCATGTCAAGGATCTCTTGGACCTTCTCTGGGTTGGCTTCTATCCCTCTTTGGGTCACCATGAAGCCAAGGAACTTCTCTACCGCCACACCAAAAGCACACTTCATCGGGTTCAATTTCATTCAGTGGAGGCGAAGGTTACAGAAGGTCTCCGTTAGGTCGTTGACATGGTCCGAGGTTGGCTTGCTCATCACGAGCATGCCATCCACGTACACCCGCATGTTGTGGCCAATTTGGTCTTTAAAGACCTTGTTAACCAATCGCTGGTACGTGGTGCCAGCATGCTTCAGACCAAAGGCCATCATCTTGTAGCAGTATGTCCCAAGATCCGTGATGAAGGCAGTATGCTCCTCGTCCTCCAAATGCATACGAATCTGATTATACCTAGAGATGGCATCCATGAAGGAGAGTTGGCGGTGTTCCGAAGTGGTGTCCACGAGCTGGTCGATCTTCGGAAGGGGGAAGCTATTTTCTGGGCAAACATGATTGAGGTCGGTGTAATCCACACAGATCCTCCACTTTTCATTGTTCTTCTTGACCATCACCACGTTCACCAGCCAACTGGGGTATTGCACTTCACGAACGAAGCCAGCAATGAGGAACTTCTCCACCTCGTCGTTGATCGCCTTCTGCCTTTCTGCGGCAAAACTCCTCTTCTTCTACCAAACTGGACTGCACTTCAGATCAATCTTTAACTAATGGGTGATGACATCCGAGGGGATACCTAGCATATCTACCGCAGACCAGGCGAACATGTCCGCGTTCGCCTGAAGGAAACCCAGCAAGCGAGCCTACTCGTCTTCTGGGCTTCTATCTGCACCGTCTTCAGCGAGTCCGAGCCAAGGGGCTATGTCAGCAAGCGCTCGACGACGCCACCCCTGGGATCCTACACCCTCTGGTCGAGGTCATCGATGTCAGCGTCGAGCTCGGCACTTCGGGCTCCCGGGATAGCCTACAAGCAATGCGGAACATGCTGGATTGCCTCCCTCATCTCTCCCACCCCAAAAATAATAGGGAACTGCACCAGCAATCTTTTGGTGGAAATGACTGCGTCGAGCTAGTTGAGCCCTAGGCGGCCCAAGATAGCATTATATGGTGATGGGAGTCTGACGACGGTGAAGGTCATCATGATCGTGCTCTACAGGGGTGGAGTCCCGGCGATAACAGGGAGAGTAATCTCTCCCTCGACTCCCACAAAATCTCTGATGAAATCCACGAGACGGGTGTGTACTGGCCTTAGCCAATCATGTGACAAGTTCATCCGGGAGAAAGCATCATAAAAAAGCATGTCAGTGGAGCTCCCACTATCAACCATAATTCGATGTACAGGGTACTTAGTGATGGTCATCTCGACCATGACAGTATCATTATTTACATTTTCACCTTCTCCTCCTTCCCCTTCTCAAAGGAGAGAACATTTTTTAGGTCTCCTCCCTCCCGGGCTCTCTTCGATGTGTGCCCTATCCCCTAAGAGATCATGCCCACCAGCTTCTCCGTGGGACGGTTGTCGACCGCAAGGACAGGGAGAAGGGCCGCGAGTGGTTGATCCTTCACCGGAACCTCTCTTCCCATGAACTTCTTGAGATAGCCTTTTTTAATCAGATCCTCGATTTCTCTCTTCAGTTTGTGGTAGTCCTCAGTGTCATGGCCATGGTCACAGTGGAACTGGCAGTACTTTATCTTATCATGGCCACTTTTAGACTTCTGAGGAGGAGGTCGATGGAGGTAGCGCTCGTCCTCAATCTCCATGAAAATCTTTGTTCTTCGTACAAGAAGGGAAGTGAAGGTCTGCTCGAGAACGGGACCATTCTTTGGCTTCGGTCTCGACCGAAAGTCTGCAGGCGGCATGAGCCTCCAGGTTCCAGGCACATCTCTTAGGGTAGGCTTCTTCGAAGGCTTCCTGTCCATCTCTCTCTTGGAACAATTAGCCTCCTTAGCACAGATGTACTTGTGAATGCGGTGGAGGACTTCAGAGTACATCTTGGGTGGCTTTTTATCCAAGGAATATGTCAGACGGGAGTTCTTAAGCCCTTGCTTCAATGTCAGTAAGGCGACAGGCTCATCCAGACTATAGATCTCCAGGTCAGCAGTCTTGAAGCGGGTGACATAGTCCCGCAGAAGCTCATGGTCTTGCTGCCGGATGGAGAAGAGGCAATCTACCTCCCTTGGTACCTTTTGACAAGCATCAAAGTGCACCACAAACCTTCTTTCCAGCTGCTGAAAGGAGTCGATGCTTTCAGGCTCGAGGTGGGTGAATCAGACTCGAGCGGCCTTCTGGAGGGTGATAGAAAGGTGATGCATAGGAGGGCGTCCATCGCCTCCTAGACTCTCATGAGAGCTTTATAGCTCTCTAGGTGGTCTAGGGGGTCGGTGGTCCCATCGTAGGGATCCACCTGAGGCATATGGAACCGACTCAGAATCGGTTCCTTTTGGATTTCGCGGGAGAACGGGGGTCGGGCATTATAGCCCACCGACTCGCTAGGGGAGCCCTGCATGTTGGCAAACTAGCAAGGGAGCTCCACTAGTTTGCGCTCTTGCTCTTCCAGGCGCCTCTCGGCTTGGCGCCTGATAGCCTCATCGGTGGAACCTTCCATCGAGGCTACTGGAGAAGGAGGAGCCGATGGGTCATGGCAAGGGGCCTTGCCCCGGTGGTGCTTGCCGTGCCTGGCGGCATCATTGTCATCCACCGGGGATCGGCTCTCGTGGTTCGCTGACCTAGTGTGATTCCTCTTTGCAGGGATCTGGTGACTTCTGCGGGGGTTGGTTGCTGCTCGTGGATGGGATGGCCTACCTTGGATGGAGTGCAGGCTTCCACAAAGACCCGCGGCTTAGGCCATGGGGGTCCCTGGTTGGGGTTAAGTGACCAGGGAGCACTGCTGATGTTGTAGCTGCCTCATGGCCATGATTAGTGTCTACAACTATTGGACAAGCGCAGCGTACTAACCATCTGCTGAGGATAACTGAGGAGGAGGAATGGGAGGAGCGGGAAGTTCCCTCTACGGGCTGTGGTGGACCCTTCTGGGAGCGCCACCTGGCGAAGGAGTAGAGGTGCCAAGCTCAACTTCAGCGGAGGTGGACCCCTCCGGGAGCACCACTTGGCGAAGAAGCAGAGGCAGGCCCATTTCGATCGAGGTGCACCCCTCCTAGGTCAACACCTGGTGAAGGGGCAAAGGCAAGCTCAACTTCGACCGAGGTGGACCCCTCTGGGGGAGCCACCTGGCGTAGGAGCAGAGGCAGGCCCACTTCGACCGAGGTGGACCCTTTCTAGGTCGACACCTGGTGAAGGGGCAGAGGTTCCAGGCTCGACTTCAATCGAGATGGACCCCTCCTGGGTCGATACCTGGCGAAGGAGCTGAGGTAGACCAGTTCGACCGAGGTGGACCCTTTCTGGGTCGACACCTGGCGAAGGGACAGAGGTGCTAGGCTCGACTTCAGCCGAGGTGGACCTCTCCGGGGTCGACACCAGGCGAAGGAGCAGAGGCAGGCCCACTTCGGTCGAGGTGGACCCCTCCTGGGTCGACACCTGGCAAAGGGGCAGAAGCAAGCTCGACTTCGACCGAGGTGGACCCCTCTAAGGGAGCCACCTGGTGAAGGAGCAGAGGTGCCAAGCTCGGTTTCAACTGAGGTCGACCCCTCCTGGGTTGACACCTGGCGAAGGAGCAGAGACAAGCCCACTTCGACTGAGGTGGACCCCTCCTGGGTCGACACCTGGCGAAGGGGCAGAGGCAAGCTCGACTTCGATCGAGGTGGACCCCTTTGGGGGTGCCAACTAGCGAAAGAGCAGAGGCAGGCCCACCTCGGTCGAGGTGAACCTTTCCTAGGTCAACACCTGGCGAAGGGGCAGAGGTGCCGAGCTCGGCTCGAGGTGGGCGTGACCGCTGGTCAGGCCATCTAGCAGGAGAGCTCGGAAGAGAACATCGCACGGCACCACTGACCATCAGCTAGGTTTGATGCATGCTCTACGTCAGCGATCTTGCCATATCAAATAGTATTTTTGTCAAACCCTTTTTTACAAACCCAATTTTCAGTAGAAACTAAAGTTAGACTTTCAAAGCAAATTTGGCCATGAACAAGGGAAAACAAATAATATCTACCAAGCTAGTTGTCTTGTTCTAGCTGTTTCACACTACTTACATGACAAAAAAATCATCTATTCTATAGAATATTTTTTTATCATTTTCTATTAAAAAAATTTATAAGTATGCTACTTACCAAAAAAGTTTATTTTAGAAAGATTACTATTGAGTGCAACTTAAATTTTGGTGTAACCCATGATACAGACCCGACCCATTTTTGAACTATAGTTTGTCCATTTAGGTATTTTGGTCTTTATTCATTGTTTTAGAGTTTGGTGGTTATATATACTTATCATGTCTTTCATTATTTGAGCTACCACATACTATAGAGATTATTTCCTATTTTTTATGCACTCCATCTTCTGATATAGTAAATGTAATACCTAGAAGAAAAAAAAAGATTTGGGGCTAGGCCAACCCACTATAATGGACAGGCCTAGACTCAGCACGCGGTCCAACACGTAGCTAGGCAAGTGGGCATGAGCGAGCGCACGGGTGAGACTGGGCGCAGGCGATCGAGCGCGAGTGGGTCCGAGCTGGTGAACGGGCATGCGGGTATGAGCTGGCAAGTGAGGGCGCGAGCAAGACACGGGCGACGCATGCAAGCGCGGGCGGGTGCGTAGGCTCGGCCCAGTCAGAAGCGATACTGCTGACGGCATTTCCCCACTATTTATGGGCATTTCTCTAAGGGTTTCTCGTGGTCTACACCCTTTCTGCTCAATCTGGATCGTCCGATCACCTGATCAAATGGCTGGGATGAGTTTGACAGAGTTTAGGCTTGATCGGAGGCTTTTGGATTTGGATTTTTATACAGTTTGAGGCATCAATCTTAGATCAGATGGTCGGAAAGATATCTTGATGGTTTTAGACTTCTCAAATGATGTTTGAGGTGGTTTTGGATTGGTTTTGTTCCTCTTTTTAACCAGGGATGTCAAGGATTTTTATTTAGAATGGTCAATAGTGCAGAGAGCCAGAGGGCCAAGAAAAAAGAAGAAGAGGAGAGAGAAAGAGAAGGGAAAAAGAGGAGAGAGGAAGAAAGAAAGAGAAAGAAGAGAAGAGAGAGAGAAGAGAGGGAGTAGAGAGGATTGGAGAGTTTCTTTCTTGGAATTTGTGATGTTAGGATTTTGTAAGGGAGCAACCTTCTGAGCATGAAGGTATGGGATGAACTCCGGATATAGATTGATACCAGATATTTTGGATTAGCGATTGAAGGTAAGGATTTTGGACTTGATCACCAGTTCTATATATTATTTTACATGGCATGATTTGATCCGTGCATATGAGCATTGGCTGGCATGTTTGTTTTGCATCGTATATTTGATTTCTCGAGATGGATAGTATGTTTGAGATTATTAATTATGTTCCTATATATCATGTTTTGCCAAGAAAGTTATATTTGGATGGTTTGGACCATGATGCTGGTCATTGAGAAGTTTGTGATGATATGATTTGGTTTGATATCGTGATACGATTTGACAGGATGATGTGGAAGGATAAAGTGATAACGGTGTTTAGACTAGCCATGCCACAGGATCGTGGTTACACAGCCAGAGCCATGGGCTTAGTACGTGGGCCTGGCCATGGGCAGATTGTACATGGTTGATTATGAGATTGCCTGTCACAGGTTGAAGTATGATACTAAGATTGTTAGTTATGGGTTGAAGCATGAACGTGGCTAGTCCAGAACCCTAAAGATAAAGATTGGTTAATGAAAACTATAAAGAAAAATATGATTTTTCATGATTTTGTCATACATGATATTTGAGTTGTTGACTGCATGATGTGATATACTAGTATGGTTTTACTTTATTCCAGAGCTGTATTATTACTGGTGTGATCATATAGAAATCTACTGGGCTGTAAAGCTCCTATTTTCTTCATTTTCGGAGTTGTGCAGATATTCGGGTTTGGTGATGAATGATATTTTTTGAGGTAAGTGACTCTTATGTACCTAGGCCTTGCATGATCTCTAGGATAAAACCTAGAGTTTGTGCAGACGGTCACGTAGCCAATTCCGATGCTGGATTCGGGGCATGACAGTAAAATCTTTTCTCATCTTCATTCATGGATGTAGACCAAAGATGAAATCATATAAATCCCTATATTTTTTTCTTGCATGGTTGCTTGTTGTTATTTCATATTTTACACTAATTAATTAGCAAATCTACAACAAACTAGTATCAAAGCCCAAGGTTCATATTTATCCATATTTGTTTGTCAAAACTATTTTGGATTCTAATTATATGTTGATTTTGTTTTTGTTCTTCATGATTTTCTCGATGGCTACAAATTTTGAAATTAAAAAGTTTGATGAAAAAAATGATTTGTTTTTGGCATGTGAAGATCCAAGTCCTATTAGCTCAATAGGGGTTATTGAAAATACTAAAGAATAAAAATGCTTTGCCAGTGACATTGCCAGAGGAGGATAAGGATGATCTCATAGAGTGTGCCATAGTGCAATTTAATTATCTTTGGTAGTTAAGATTTTATAAGAGATTGTGGATAAACCATCTACCGCAGCATTGAGGCTCAAATTAGAAAGCATCTATATAATCAAGTCTCTAATAAATTAGTTTTATCTAAAGCAGTTGCTCTACACTCTTCAGATAAAGGCAAGTATATCTATCAAAGCCTATCTTAATAAATTTGATAAAATTATTTTGAATTGAAAAAATATTGATGATAAAATTAATGATGAGGATCAATCTCTTATTATGATATATTCATCACCTTTCTTGTTTGAGCATTTTGTTGATGCTATGCTATGTTTGGGACACTCTTTCTATGGAAGATGTGAGGGCTTCATAGAACCCAAGAGAATTTTAAGAAAAAAGGTGTCTAAAAGTTAGGATGAAAAACAGGTGGATGGTCTGATTACTAGGGATAGATCAAAAGAAATGAATTCATGCTCCAATTCAAAAAATAATAGAGGCATATCAAAATCCAAAAGAAAATAAAAGAAAAATAAATGTAATTACTGTAAGAAGGAAGGATCTTGAAAATCTAATTATCCTACATGTAAAGAAAGAAAGGGAAAGTTGGATAAAGCCTCTAATATTAATGGTTCGACCAATATAGCAAAGGATAGTTTTGATGGTGCCAATGTCCCTTTAATATCTGTCACTTTTTTTGGAGATGTTTGGATCCTTAATTCAACATGTTCTTATCATATGTATCTTCATCAAGACTGGTTTTTCACTTATCACTCTATTGATGATGATATTATGCTCATAGAAAAAAATAATATGTCATGTAAGGTTGTTGGTATAGGAACCATTTCGATCAATATGCATAATGGTATTATTAGGACCTTGCCTAACATGCAGCACATATTAGATTTGAGGAAGAATTTGATTTATTTGAGTATTCTTGGTTCACATGATTTTAAATATTCTAGTAAAGATAAAATTTTAAATGTTTTAAAAGATGCTCTCATTATGCCCAAAGATAGATTATCTCATGGCCTTGACACACTTCAGGGTAGCATAGTTGTTCGTGCTACATCAATTTTCTCTTCATATCCAAATTTGGATAGCACTCGTTTATGGTATATGCATTTGGATCACATGAGTAAAGCTAGCATATCTATTTTAACCAAACAGGATCTGTTATACGGTCAAAAAATCGAAAAGCTTGAGTTTTATGACTATGGTGTTTATGGAAAGCAATATAAAATCAGCAATCAACGGGACAAAGGGTGTTGCCTAGTTGGCTAACACAATAGTGGGGGTGAATTGGGTTTGTAAAAATTTTAGTAAATATGTGTCTTTTGAAACATTGTATGATAAGTGAAGTAGATAGAGTATTGTGTGCAGAAGTAAATAACAATGCAAAAGCAATAGCAAACACAAATACCACAAGATTTAGAATGGTTCGGAGCAACCCAGCTCCTACGTCCACTACCCAAGGTGCACTCTTAGGATTTTTATTATATTTACTTCGAATAAAGTCGGATTATTTTCCTACGGGCTTATAATTTAAAATCCCAATACACTGTTAGTTTTTTCGGGCTCACCGACAACCCAACTTAGTTTTCAAGGCTAACTTACAACCTAAAAATAACTCACAAGCTACAGCCACCTACTATACTTGTAGCAACTCAAAAACAGAGTAACAAAAGAAAGCAACACTAAAACAAACCCAATGTGTTGAATGGTTACAGTTGAAGCTCTTAACGAGACCTTCTTGAATGCTTCTCCAATGCTCTTCAAGCCTCTCTTAATTCTTCAAAGATTAACTCAAGAAAGTAGTTAGAAGTTGTTGGAGAACTTGAGTTTTTACTTGAAAGCTCTTAGAATGATCAATACCCTCATTAAAGTTCTTTTTTCTTCTCTTAAATCTATCATTTATAGCTTCTTGAAGTGTTCCCAGATGAATATGGCTATTATAATCTCTTGGGAATCAAGAACTAGCTGTTAGGAGTTTTGAAATTCAAAAAAATTGACTTTTGAAACTAGCCATTACTGCTGAAATCAATGGGAGGCGAGTCAGCTCGAAGGACTTGAGTCAGCTCGGATGATCAGTGTAGTCATTCTGCAGTCTGTGAGAGTCGGCTCCTGTCAATTTAGAGTCAGCTCAGTTGAATGAAATCTCAGAAGCAACTTTCTGTGACTCTGTGAGAGTCAGCTCCGATTTTCTTGGAGTCAGCTCGGATGTCCTGTATCAGAAAATTATTGTACCATGCCAAGAAATGTATCAGCTCTATTCATTAGAGTCAGCTCGAGTTGAAACTTCTCCAAAGGCTTCCAAATAGCTTCAAACTTCTTCCAAACAAATTCTAAACATATTCTAAAATATTTATACTTAAAATTACATCGATTTGACTCTTTTTCATGAATATACAATTGAATTTACTTAGGGCTCTCAAATGATTGAAAAATATATGAAACTTTTTTTTGAATACATGGATGCATTCCAATGAACTTGAAAAATATAGAATTGATGATTATCCATTAGAAATGCCCTACAAAAACTTCTTAAATACTCAAAAAGCATTAGTATCGAATGCATGCTCCAATATTTTGTAATCATCAAAATCATTCCAGGGGTCAACAAAGGGCATGTTGGATTATATTCATTCTGATTTTTGGAATCTTACACATGTTTTTTTTAAAGATGGTTATCGGTATTTGTTGACTTTTATTAATGATTTTTCAAAAAGAGTTTGGATATACTTTCTGAAGTATAAGAATAAAGTACTTCCTATCTTTAAGACGTCAAAAGCACTTGTTAAGAAATAGTCTAATAAGAAGATTAAGAGATTGAGAACCAATAATGGCATAAAATTTTGTGAGGGTCAATTTAATGAATTCTGCAAGATTGAAAGCATTGTCAAAAATATACCACGGTAAAATGAAATTGCAAAACACATGAATATGAATATTATGGATAGAGCATGGTATATGTTTTATCAACTTAGTTTATCTCAAGATTTTTGGACTGATGCTATTAATATGGCCTACTACTTGGTACATAAGTCTTCATCTACTACTAGTGAAATGAAGACAATGTTTGTAAATTTCCATTTAAGATTAATACAGAGGGTACAAAGAATTTGTTGAGTTCTTTATGCCCTTCAAAACTGAGCCATGTAATAGAGGTACAAACCTCTTTGAGTTTCTAATGGAGTTAATGTTGTGCGTCTTGTTTTGAGTATATTGGATACAATAATATTCAATAGTAAATGTGAAATAGATGCAACCTACCACTTTGTTGCTTTCGGACCAGAGATATATATTATCTCAGATTTATGAGGAAAAAGGACACCAATAAATTCAAAACATGAGACTTCATGTATATTACACTTCATGTAGATATTGTTAGTGTTTTGGAGGGAAAACTCAAAATTTTTTATACCAAATCCCTCCATCTAATACCCTCTTAATTCTCTCCATCCTTGTTTAATTAGTCATATATTAGACATGAGTAAAATTGAGAATTGGTTTATATATAATGAAAACTTCTTTCTTTGATTTTGTCATATTTTGGACCATTTTCCATACGCATGCCGCTAGGCCCGGCTAGCATGTGTGCGAATGCAAATCATGCTCACGGGTGCAACATGGTGCGGTAAATATTTTATTTTTTTTGCTTTTAATTTTGATCATTTTCTTCTTTTAATTGTCGATTTGATTATTTTTATTAGCCATTGCTTAACATTAATATTTCTACCGTTAGACATTTATCATCAGATTAATATTTTTTGTCTATTAGATGTTAATAATGTAGTCATTGGATTAGCCCAAACATCTAATTTTTGGGCCTATAAATAGAGTCCATGATAGGAATTGAAAGGTACAAAAAAAAAAAAAAATCAAGCTCTTCTTTTCTCTCCTTAGATGTATTACCTGATCCTATTAAGAAAAAAAAAGGAGTTAGCCTTTGGTTAATGATCAAAGATAATGTTAGAATAGATCTTACACGAGTTTGCCTTCCTATTTATTTTAATGAACATAGAAAAACTAGAAAGAAAGGCCCAAGAAAAATATTAAAAAATTATTCAAAAAAAGAAAAATAAAAATATTGTTCTAATATTTTTTTATATAAAATAGTAAATAGCAGGAATTGAACTTGGAGCCTTTGAAAGGCCTACCTACTATCATAACCATTAAAATTCATTTTTTATTATTAATTTATTAAACAAATATTTAATTTATATAAAACTTTTCTTATAAATCAATAACATTTAAAACCCTTTAGTTCTAGTAGAATTCTATTTTCATTTAACCTCCCCCACCCACCACGACCGTCGGGCTTCCCTCTTCGTTCCAGCGCCAGTGGATTCCATTTTGATTTCATATGGCTTCCTCTTTCATTCCACAGATTCCATCTCCTCCTTCCACTCTCAAGGTAGATCCCTCTTTCCCTTAATCTACATTTTTTTTTCTTTGAATCTCTCATATATTGAACATGATAGATGGGGCTCAATGGCAGGGAGTGAATGCAACAGGGAGAGGTGGACGGACGATGATGGTTCGCCGGAGTCGGAGGAGACGGTGGGTTCACCGGGTTCGAAGGAGACCGTAGGTTCTCCTTCCGTGAACAGGGAAGAGAGGGTGGGTTCTCCTTTCGTGAACAGGGGAGAGACGGTGGTTCGCCGGAGTCGGAGGAGACGATGGGTTCTCCTTCCGTGAACAGGGGAGAGATGGGTCCGATGGGTTCGCTGGAGTCAGTTCGCCACTGTCTCCCTTCCGCGAACAGGGAAGAGGGATCCTCCGATGGGTTCGCTGCGGGGAGATGAAGGGTCGGATGTAATGGAGGAGACGGGCGGCATGGGAGGTGGCGGACGGGGATGTCTCCAGTGAGATCCAGACCGAAGAGTGGCGGCGATGGCGGAGGGAGCTTGGTGGGCTGTGGGGGATGGACGGGTGTTCCGGGCTTTCAATTCGAGTAGATTTAGGAGGAAGATGATAGGAATAAGTCTAGAATAGAGGAGGAATAAGGTTGGGATAGCTGGAATAATGGGAATAAGTGATTTTACTTACATGGTTTTACTTAACATGCTTATCTATAAACATATTTTTAATCACATTTCTTATTTTAAATGACTTTGTGAATAATAGAAACATTTCGGTGGCCGTTGTCGTGAGTTTAGTTTTGTAACTTTCTCGTCAGGAGAGAATACAAAGGTAATAATATTTTTTTTTAATTTCTTTTTCAAGATTTATACTTATGATCTTGAATCTTTAACATGTGCTTTAAGAACTCTTATATAAAAAGATTTTAAATTGGTTCAGATATAGGTAGGGCAAACTTTATGCATACCCTATTTACTGTCTTTTTCTTTTAATTTTTTGATCAACTTTTATTATTTATATTCATTATCCATGTATTCTATAGAACAAAAATGAAATTAGTATCTATGCACCATTACTCATTATGTACTCCAATAATGGTTAACATGCATTTGTATATATAGTACATGCATAAAAACTCAAGATTAACATGCATCAATTGTTTATAATTTTAGGTTGATTATCAAGGAAACACTCTGAAGCTTCATTATTATGGACATTCATCATTATCATAGTTGGATGTATAATAGGCTTTTACCGGACTGAAAGGGTTATACAGATGAGTTTCTAATGGGGGTGGAGTTGTTTATTCACTTTGCATGCCGACAACCTATATTTTTGAATGACAAAAAAATTAGGTGTCCTTGTTTCAAATGCAAAAACACAAAGTACTTAACTGTAGAGGAAGTAAAGGTATATCTTTATAAAAAAGGTTTCAAACCTGACTACTGGTATTGGACAGAACATGGGAAAATTGAACCAATTATGAATTATGGTGTTGATCAAATACAATTTATTAGTTCAAGTACTGCTCAATTTAGTGCTTTTTGTTGTGGTCAATTGGTCAATAATGAGCAAACCAGTAGATACAAAGCCATGGTTTTTGATGCTGCTGGTCCAAATTTTGAAGATGTTTATAATAGTAATATGAATGCTTATCAGAATAGTGATACTCCAAATTATGTGGAGGAGCCTCCAAATAAAGAGTCTAAAAAGTTTTACGAGATGTTGCATGCAGCACAACAGCCGCTCTGGCCAGGTTGTACTAATCACTCAGAGTTATCAGTTGCGGTTAGAATGATGAGCATCAAGTCTGATAACAATATATCTCAACATTGTTTTAATCAATTTGTGGGGCTTATGAAAGAGATAAGCCCTCCTGGTAATCTAATACCTTCCGACTTCTATAAGACAAAGAAATTAGTTTCAAAGCTTGGCCTATCTGCTAAAAAATAGATTGTTGCTTTAATGGGTGTATGTTGTATTACAAGGATGATGAGTCTTTAATTGATTGCAAGTTCTGTGGTCATCCTCGATACAAACTAGGTAGGACGGGAAGTATGAATCATAGTCAAATTCCTTACAAGAGGATGCATTATTTGCCACTTATCCCTAGACTTAAGAGGCTTTATGCCTCGAACAGATTGGCTGGACACATGAGATGGCATTATGAGAATAGACGGAAACAAGATATTTTGTGCCACCCATCAAACGGAGAAGCATAGAAATATTTTGATTGTACATATCCCGAGTTTGCATTAGAGCCAAGAAATGTTAGACTTGGATTATGCGCTTACGGCTTTACTCCATACAATCTATCTACTTCACCATACTCCTGTTGGCCAGTAATTGTTACGCCTTACAATTTACCTCCTGATATGTGTATGACTGCTCCATATATGTTTTTAACCTTGCTCATTCCTGAACCGCATAATCCAAAAATCAGGATAGATGTATATTTACAACTATTGATAGATGAATTAAAAGTTTTGTGGAATGAGGGTGTACTTACTTATGACATTTCAAGGAAGCAAAATTTTCTTATGAAGGCTGCTTTAATGTGGACAATTAATGATTTTCCGGTATATGGCATATTATCGGGATGGAGCACAGCTAGAAAATTAGCATGTCCTTATTGTATGGAGAGGACAAAGGCTTTCCACTTGGAGCATGGGGGTAAAAATACATGGTTTGATTGTCATCATCAATTCTTGCCTTTTGATCATGTGTTCAAAAGAAATAAGGATGCCTTTCGAAAAAACAAAATTGATAGATCAGAGCCTCCTCTTAGATTAACAGGAGACCAAGTATGGAAAAAAGTTCATGGATATCCCAAAATAACTGAAACAGGTCCTTGTAAATTTCATGGCTATGGAGATAGTCATAATTGGACGAAGCAGAGCATATTCTGGGAATTACCATATTGGAAGATGAATTTAATCCAACACAACTTAGATGTCATGCACATAGAAAAAAATATGTTTGATAATATCTTTAATATTGTTATGAATGTAAAAAATAAGACAAAGGATAATGCTAAATCAAGAATGGACTTGAAAGAGTATTGTAGGCGGCGAGATTTGGAACTCTATGAGTTACCTAATGGGAAGGTGATGAAACCAAAAGCAAATTTCAGCTTTACACTGGACCAAAAAAGAGTATGGGTAAGAGGATTGAAAATGCCTGATGGATATGCTTCAAATCTGGGTAGATGTATAGACATGAACGAAGGCAAGTTATTTGAAATGAAGAGTCATGATTGCCATGTATTTATGGAGCGTTTGTTGCCCACTGCATTTATTGCATTACCAGAACCAATATTGAAACCTCTTATTAAGTTGAGTATATTCTTTAAAGACTTATGCTCAATTGTGCTGCGAGAGGAGGATTTGATACAAATGGAACACAATATCCCTATCATCTTGTGTAAGTTGGAACGTATATTTCCACCTAGTTTCTTTGACTCAATGGAACATTTACCTGTTCACCTACCATATGAACACGAGTAGGTGGACCTGTTCAATATAGATGGATGTATCCTTTTGAGAGGTAAAAAAGAATATTTCTATATTTGTTTCAAATCTTTAACCATATACTCTTTTATATCACATGTGCTAACGTACAATGCTATGTTCTTAGGTTTCTTAACAAGTTGAAAAAAATGGTTAAGAATAAAGCTCGTGTTGAAGGCTCTATATGTGAGGCATACTTAGCGCAGGAGACATTTTACTTCTGTTCGTATTATTTTGAGACTCATGTACATACTACAGGCATTGGGACTAATCAAAATGATAGTAGGGAAGAGTATGCAATAAGGTGCCAACCAACTCTTTCAATATTCGGTCAGTTTGGTCACTCATCTAGTCAGTGTAGAACTCGGTATTTGACTGATGAGGAGCTTACTGTTGCAACATTACATATATTATTAAATTGTGATGAAGTGAAGCCGTATCTTGAGTGAGTATCGCATCCTCCTTAACTTCACAATGAACTCTATACTCAGTTAATGAATGCGATAAAACTAATACAATATGGTATTTTAGCATGTTTGTGCAGTATGTGCATGCTTCCACACCTGGATGTCTTAGTGATGCTCAAATAGATACACGGATTGAGGCTTCGTTTGCATCATGGTTCAAATATTATGTAAGCTTTAACTTCTTGTCCAAATCAAAATTATTTGTTCATATGAAACCTAAGTCTAATACATTACATTTGCAATTTATAATTAGGTACACAATCCATGTAGTATGATACAAAATCAACACTTGAATGACTTAGCTTGGGGTCCCATGAGAGTGGTAAAAACCTGGCCCATGTATCTCATTAGTGGATTCAAATTCTACACACATGCATATAGTGAGGGCAAAAAAACAAACAATAGTGGAGTATGTGTTAAGGGCAGAGGATATGGTGATAATGAAAGTGATTTCTATGGTATTCTTAAGGAAGTGGTAGAGTTACAGTATCTAGGACAAGGTGATAAAATGGTGGTGCTATTTTATTGTGAATGGTTTGATCCTATCATAAATCGGGGGATGAAAGTGCATAAACAGTACGATATTATTGAGATTCGACATCATAGAAGGTATCCAAAGTTTGATCCATTCATTCTTCCTAAACATGTGGTGCAAGTGTATTATTTACCTTATCCTAGAAGGATAAGAGATAAGGTAGATTGGTGGGTGGTCATCAAGACAAAATCAAGAGGTCAAGTAGATAATGATCACACTTTGGAGCCTGCTTTTTAAGATGATGAGATGTCTCGAGTCAATGCAATAGATGATAACGAGGCTATTGAGAATTTATGAGATAGTGAGGGATTATTTGAGGAGGTTGATGCATATCTTGAAGGCACCATTGATGATGAAGAAAAAGAAAATGAAGAGGAAGTTGAAGAAGAAGAGGAAGAGGAAGAAGAAGAATATTTAACTGATGAAGATGACAAGGAGGATAATGAAGAGTAATTACAATATAATATTTATGCTTCTGGGTAATTTCTTTACTCTTTTTTTTTAATATTTGATAACTTGTTTGTGTATATGCTTATTTAATATACTTGTTATTTATTTTGTTTTACATTTATATTATTGTGCATCTACAGATGTTAGGCCGAGTTGTGAAGGGAAAGGAAAAGTTAACTGCTACTCGATTAAAGAAGACTCGCACAACAACCACAACCATTACAGTTTACCAGTACTACCCTCAACCACCATGGCCCCCCAGATGCTTCACTCGCCACCTTCTGTCACCATTACACCATCTTCTCCTATTACACCACCTTCTTCGACCATGCCATCTCCTTTTCCTCCTATTCTACCACATCTACCACAATGCCATCTCCTTTTCCTCCTATTCCACCACATCTCCCTACTATGATCTCAGAGACTTTTACAACTCAACCACCATATTCTGGTTCCATTCCACCTTCCATTCCCACCACTTTCACTAATCCACCCTCTTCCTCTGCTATGCCACCATCATTTCCTACATATCCATCACTAAATTTTTCATATCCAAATACTATGCCACACACACCTAGCCCTACTTACAGTTCTTCCTCTCCTCAGATTATGGTCCCACCTGGGCAGTCACCACCTATCCAACCTGTGCACACTTCTACCACTACAACTTCTAGCCAAGAGGGCATGCACACATAGATATCAGAGAGGACACTGTTAATTCCAAGTGGTTATGGGTAAAACTATATAATACTTAGTTCAATATACTATTTTATTTTACTAAAATGAATATACACGATTGTTTGACCGTTGTTAATATTTACAGTTTCAATGACGACCACATGGTGACCTATGCTTTGGTTAAAATACTTAAAAGTAAGTATGACGGTCCTTACTCTTCATGGAAGAAGATTTCAAAGAGGACACGAGACATGTGGTTTCGTGAGTTTGAGGCAAGAATATTTTTAAGTTGATCAAGTATTTTTATTTATTTTTTCTTGATTTAAAGTATCTATATATTTTGTTGATATTGATTTTTTTTTTCTTTTTCTAAAAAAAATTTTAATGGGATCCAGAAGATGAGCACTGTATTCGAAGGAATTGGGAGCGTCGTGGTTCAAGTCATCTTGCAAATATTTTTAACGAGGCTCGTGAATATCATGACCGCAAGCCAGATTGGATTGGAGAGGGTGTATGGCAAGAGCTGTGGAAATATTGGGATAGTGATGAGTTCAAAGCCATAAGTCAGAAAAATAAGAAGAATCGTGCATCCGATTGCGATGGATTGGGCTTTCCACTTCATACTAGTGGTTCTATCAGCACTAATGACCATGCGACAAGATTGGTATTAATTTATTTTTTTATTTATTATTAATGTATATATATAACTAAAATAGTCATCTGGATTAATGTGCATTTAATACCTTATACTTTCTACCTCTTAGTAAGCAGTAGAATTAGTAGAATGAAATGAACATCTGGTAGTGTGATTCATCCAAAATACATTTTAGATTTGAACATCCAGGATCCTATTTCAGAATCCATGCCAAATATCCTTTTCTTTACATATATCCCATTCTTATTTCATATAACTTTTTTTTAAAGTTACCAATGTTGTTTGTGTTATAAAATTTAGACGCAAAAGTTGAACCGAGTACCTACATTAGATGAGCTCTTCAGACACACCCATCAAAAGAAAAAGGATGGCAATCAATGGGTGAATAAGAATGCAGAGACAGCATATGTAAGTATTCAAAAAACTTTATTTTAATTTACATATTTATACTATTTGTATGTTTTACTGATTATATCTAATATCTTTTACAGACTAATTTTGCACAGAAGTGGCAAGAGGTGCAATCAAGTCAGAGCTCAACTGGGGAGGATGGGATAGAATCATCATAGTAGCAGCCTCAGCCATCCATGATACATGTATGGAAAGAGACAGTTGGAGTGAATAAGGGGCGGATTTATGGACTTGGATCACAAGCTAGCTTATTGATAGGCTCCTCATCTTCTAGCCGCACATCCTCACGAGTCCCTGAGGAGTGGATTCAGGAGTAAGAAAAGATTTATAGTATGTTTGAGACTGTTTCTGCTCGAAATGAGGAGTTAGCTAATCAGAACAGTCAATTAGTAGCTCAGAACAGTGAGTTATCTGCTCGTATTTCTCGTGCTGAGGAGTTCATGCGCCTTATGATGGAGAAGATGAAGGTGAATCCATCTATCTTAGCATAATTTTCATCTACAATTCCAGCGCCATCTCCAGTTCCAGTGCCATCTCCAATTCCAGTGCCATCTCCAGTTGCTACCTCTACAAATGATGATGATTCTGATGACGATGATGATGATGATCACGAGGAGGATGGTCCCTATTCTACCAAAAACTAGGATGCCTCTATTTTATTATGAGAAGGTAAATGCCCTAAAGTAATTACTTTTATCAGTTGTGTTTTATGGAACTACTGCTTGGATTTCTATTTTTGGAGAATGCCTTCTTATGATAACTTGTTGATAGTTCTCAAAGGACAAAAATGGATCATATCATAAAGAATAACTGTCTTATGAGCTGGTCGTCACATTAAAAAAGACATGTATGGACTTCATGAACAAATAGGATAACACAATCTGTCTTCAAAAATGATATAATACAGACAGCTTTTTTCTTTAAAATATGTCTGCTATAGTGTGCTCATACAACTGGTTTGATGGCAAATTTCATTCAACTATTCTTTGATGAATGTCTAACTGAATACTGTAAACAAGCATGCCATCAATTTTCTCTTCTATCATATAAATGCCTGTCTTTGCACCCATTATGGTTTGCTTCTGTTGAACTTCAAGTTAAAAACTAGGTAGGCTTCATAAATTTGAGCTATTGGCAGCCCTTATTATGGTCATGGACTTAATCCTTATCATCTCTATTATGCACAGTATGACTGACTCTTCCCTTGTTTACACCTGAAAATGGATGTTTGAGAGTTTGTTGTAGGCACATGTTTCTCTATGCCCAAAATCCAAATGCTTATTAGCTGGAATCATATCCCTACTCATTTTCATTAGAATCAGGGGTTTTTTCAGTCAATTTTGTTTCTACAGCTACTGTCCCATCCACTGCTTCCTGCATTTTAGTAATGATGCTAATAAATTAAGTCCTTTTTTTTATTATGAAATATATCTAGAATAGAATGATATCTTGTACCTTGATGTGAAATCAAGTTTTCAAGTCTTATAATCATCAAAAAAGGTTTTCAAGTCAGGTAGAAGTCGTTGTTATAGAGGATACCTGAATGTCTTAATCTTTTGTGGTGTATGGTCTGATGATGTGCTTGTTGACAAAGAATTAATTGCATTGTAATTTACAATACTTTCTTATTCCTGGAATAACTCAAGCCTGTGGGGCTGGAACTTGTGCAGTTGTGTTCTGTTATTTCCTGTAAGTCATTCCTAAAGGGTAAGATGTGAATATGGTCTCTTAGTGTTTGCATGAATCATTTTTTTCACTATTCCAATACCATTGATAACAGCAAATGATTAAGTATAATACATCTATGTTGTTGTGGGAAATGAATTCCCACTTGACATTTGGTCCACATGTTAAAAAAATGAGTCAATCATGAGACGTATTTCACTTTCTTTTTTCATGTCCTTTATGTATTACAAATTAATGATTTTATTTATTATTGGTGATGGTTGTGTTTTTGCTTTTTTTATTCTCCATACTCTTTTTGCATTATTAATAACTTCTTTAATATTTTACTCACCTTTTCTTATTATGTCATATTAAAATTTCTGTTTTTCTGTCCTTTTGGCAAATTCTCTATAATAGCTATGAGAATTCTCTGAATAGATGTTTGCACTAGTTGAATTGTTCCCAAGTATTATAATCGTATGCTAGAAACCCTTTCCCTCATGCTTCAATAGCTATGGGAGACTAAGATCTCATGGTGAAAGAGTTTTTGGACTTCCATCCTTAAATTATTCTGGCTTTTCTAATAATTTTCTTATTCCCTCGTTATTCGGTCTAACATTTGCAAGATGGAGATATTGTGAATCTTTATTAGACTTTGCTTATTTTGGTTCCAAAAATTTGGGAAAGGCCCTACAATAGGGGTGGCTTATGCAAATACTTAATGTAAAGAATGACAATGTACAACACAATAGAAGAACATATACTTACTAACAATTAGTCTTAGCATCGCACATGCACTAGGATAGGCTACTGTACTCTCTAAAATAGTTGGAATTATTGAATGGAAAACAGAATTCTTAAAGCCAACTTTTGAATTATGAAAAAAGAGTTGTCATCACTGTCATTTTGCTCCTCTTCCTTCATATTCTTCGCTATTTTGAGAAAGCTTTGCAATATAGGTATTTTCCTTTGTGGAAAATGAAAAAGCATTGCTAAAAGAGTGGAGTGTTCTAAGTGAATGCCTCTTCATCAACTTGTGGTAAATTTTACAGAATCACTTGTCTAAGATCTCTAGGTATAACTAAGCAATTCTTAAAACACGACCTGTTACGTTTTTTCTACTTACATGTGTATTGATTGTTCACGTTTCCATATTACTTGCTAGATTACATCAACTTACACTATTCATCAATACAATAAAAGGATATGCTACATTTATTTCTCTTCTCTAAGTGCCACTTAATTTGATACGTAACATACATAGAAAAGGCATTTAATTCTTGGTATACAAAATATGCATGTCCTACAACTTTATCACATCAGTAAACCCAGAAAGCTAGCATTTGATATATACATTGTATCAATAAATATGTGATGCTTAAAATGTATCTTTATGTGTATATGAGTATCAAAAAACATTGTATCTTTTTCCACATATAGTTTTGCTATATTAAAACCAAGAATCATGTTGATTTGAGTTTGACTTATATGTGCAGGAATAGCAAATGCTATTGACTTAGCAGATCGATTTCTTCCAAAACCTGAATCACTGAATTGTGAGTGTTTGTCTCTCTTCATCATTCTAGTTTTTTTATTTAGGATGATGAATACTATGGGGCATCTGACATGGTATTCAGATGATGGAATGACCTTGTGCTGTAGATTGTCCATGTCTTGGATGTACCATGAAGATATCTCACTGGACTTCTATTTAATTGATGTATATTGCATCATTTTCTTTTCAAGTTACAATTTTCCTTGCATTGCACTCTAGAGATGAAACTACTTTCTTGGCATTTTTGTTGCTCTGTTGCTAGGCAAACCCATGGTTATAACGTTCCATGCTTAATCTAAAAACCAGATACTGAAAATCGTTCAGCAGAAGCTTATGGTGATTCTCGTTCTTGTCTATTTTTTCGTGCATTAGATTTTTCTCCTGAATATATGGAGGCTGAAACCATTTATTTGTGACCTTGTATACTAATTCACCTTTGTTATAGTGGAAATTTTCTTTTAATGACTGCTTTTTGATTTGTAGGTTCTTCAATTTGATGTCTTCGAACCTTTAGCGCTAGAATTTTGTGCTATAGTAAGTTCCAAGTTCATTTATTTTCTGACTAATGCAAGAAAATTCTTTCATGGTCCATTATCATAACAAAGGAAAGAAAAAGATTATGGCACCTGTGTCTTAAACTCATGCAAGTGAATATCAAAAAATTTTTCATTCAAACTCTGGATCTTGCCTATAAAAGCTTTAAGGAGTTACATATTCCTTTGGAGGGAGTTCATTTTGAAAAATATAAAAAGTATGCATTACTTATCTGATGTTATTTGATGTTCTATTGTTCCAAACATCTAAGATACGATCACATTATCTTTATGCAAGTATCATGGCTGTAGGCATTATCTTTAACCTAGACTGGTATGGCACAGGTGCATATCTAATGGAGGCATGTTAGGGTGATAAGAAAAAAATACATGAGGCATGAAAGACATTATATAGCTATCACATTAAGGTCATCATGCATATTTGTCTTGTGAGATTCAGTTAACAGCAGGGAGGTAATACCATCCTGTAAAGAGTCTAATTAGCATTCAGGAGTTGTGTTGTGATACCATCTGACTGACTTTCAAAATTTATCTAAAATCAAGTTAAATTTCAGTTTCCTGCTTATTTCTTATATAAGAGCTGTAACAATTGTTTATACAGGCCATTTTACTAAAACCGTAGTGCATATACTTGTATTCTTCTTAGGAGCTGGTTATTTTTGGTCTTCTTTTAGATTGTACATATTGTTAATGGAAATCATTTTCCAGATCCTGGTTGCTTGGACTTTACTAGAACATGCTTTTAGTTATAGCAAGATGATTGTTCTATTTATGTCAGCTAACAAGGTAAGAAGAAACAAAGAAGAAAATGGAAAAGGATAAAGTGGAAGGGTGGGTGGGTTGTGAGAGACAGGGATCTTGATTGTTTTTGCATGTCAGATTTGCAAGGATGGGGTTATCATAGTTGTGGGCAATTCATTATTGATGATACTATGCATACATTTCAATTTTATTGTGTTCAAGATATCATATTGATTTGCCTTCATGCTTTTTACAGTTTGCAGGAATTCATCCTTTAATGTAGCAATGCCTTTTGTTTTAGCATTACATGTCTCTCTTTTTCTTCTACAGTTTATGCATGTTCTTTTCTCCAATTAAAGATAAATAAATAAGGGGTGATGTTATCTTATCCTTTGTATAGTTTTTGTTGTTCTTTTTTTTTCTTTCTCATAGTAAGAAGTACATAAATAACGTAATGCAAAGAATATCATGAGCTAGTAAAGTTTTATTTTTCAGGAGAGAAAATTTGCAGTGGTTGGTGAACAGCAAGGACAAGCTAGGCAGCAACAGGCGCCTCAGAGATAAGTAGTCGTGAGGAGATTTCACTTTGCATTTCAGCTTGACTTGGTTCTCATCATTAAGTTAGCCGCATTACTTTTTCTGCTCAACCCGGATGGATCAAGACAGAGGCTCTTTCTTTTGATGTTTTTTGCTTTACTTGTGTATCTGTGAGCAGTACCCATATATGCTGCCTGATTGAGTTAACTTTGTATTTCTATTAATAATATTGATATTAACAAATTTTTGAAGATGTATTTATTATAGTGCTAATTAATCACTGATGATCCAAATTTGTTTGTTTGCTCTGTGATTTTGTTCTCATCTTTTACCATATAAGAGTTTTTACCGGATGCTTATATTTGACTTGTGTTGGCCTTGTTTATTCACTATTTGTGCTTAATTTTTAAACTCAAAAATTATTTCTTGAAAAATCCCTCAAAAAATCTCTCGGAGATATTCCTTCGAAAAATCTCTCGAAATATTATTCCTCGAAAAATCCCTCAAAAAATTTATCAGAAAATTTCTAGAAAAATTTCTCAGAAAATCCCTTGGAGATTATCCCTCGGAAAATCCCCCGGAGATGTTCCCTCGGAAATTATTCCTCGGAAAATCCCTCAGAGATTTTCCCTCGGAAAATCCCTCAGAGATTTTCCAAGGGAAAATCTCTCAAAAAAACCCCGGGAGATGTTCCCTCGAAAAATCCCCCGGAGATGCTGCCTCGGAAAATCCCTCAGAAATTATTCCTCGAAAAATCCCTCGGAGATTTTCCCTCGGAAAATCCCTCAGAAATTATTCCTCGAAAAATCCCTCGAAAAATCCTCCGGTAATATTCCCTCGAAAAATCCCTTGGTTATATTTTCTCGGAAAATCTCCCGGTAATATTCCCTCGGAAAATCTCCCGGTAATATTCCCTCGGAAAATCCCTCGGAGAATTTCCCTCGAAAAATCTGTCTAAAATTTCTGAGAAAAAAACTCCATCGGAAATTCCCTCGGAAAATAAATTCTCTCGGAAAAATCCCTCGAAAAAAATTTTCGAGGATGGTTTTTCCGACGATAATGTTTCCGTCGAAAATCCATTGGAAATATAAATTTCCGACGGATTTTTTCCTTTTTCCCTCGAAAAATCCCTCGAAAATGGCCCTATTTCTTGTAGTGTTGGTATGCAGAATTGTAAGCCAATGAGTACTCCACTTGCAGCACATTTAAGATGTTTAGCTACTTTATCTCCATAATCATATGAGAAGGAGAAGCATATGTCAAGTATTTCACATGCTAATGCAATTGGAAATATTATATGTACTATAGTTTGCATATATTCATATATCTCACAAGCTGTTAGTATCATTAGATATGATGGCCGAATCAATTAGGGTTGTTGCACTAAAAAAGATTCCTACGACAGATAATCCAGTAGATATGATGACCAAGCTAATTATCACTCTCAAGTTCAAGCACTGCTTAGACTTGATTCGCACTTTGAGATGCTGAGTTAGGCCCTTGGGAGCATTATTAGAGAAGATGGAGAGGAGTTTACCATTTTTGTGTTGCAACTTAATGAGATTCAAGCCAAGCTAAAGATTTGCTGTGTAGCTTAAATTTTGGTTTGGACATGGTATGGACTGACTCATTTTTGGACTTTAGTTGACTTGTTTAGGCATTTTGATCTTTTTTTTGTTATTTTAGGATTTGATTACTATATATACTAATCATACCTTTCATTATTTGATTCACCACACATTGTAAAGATTATTGCTCAATTTTTTTATACTTTATCTTCTCATATAATGAAATTTCTTTCCATCTTTGCTCGTTGATGAAAGTTAAAGACTGAACCATGTAAATTACTATAATTATTTTATCTATGATTTCTTATTATTTTTTTAAATTTCATACTAATTAATAGGTAATCTTCCAACAATTATACCATGGAGATGGTCCAAGCCTAATTTAGAGTATAATAGCTTTGTAAGCCTAGCAAGACGTCTGATCCATAGACTTCTCTATCTCTTATCCCTTCCGCAAGGACTTGTTAATTTTATTTAGTAAAAATTAATATATGCACCAAATATTTAATATATAATAAGGAAAAATAATAAAAACAACAATCATAGCAACACTAATGCTAATATTTTAACTAGTTGGCACCTCATCCCTACTGGATTGCCCTTCAAGATGTGCAGGTAAATTTTTTTTTTTTAAAAAAAAAAAAAAAAAAAAAAAAAAAAAAAACTAGTAAGGCAACAAAATAATAATTCATTACGATCATCGTACAAACACCATATCATGACCCGACAATACTAAAACTTGGCCTATTGGCATTTCTCTCTTCAATAGAGAGGCCCAAGTACAACTCAAGACCGATACTTGCATTATATTTTGGAAAAAAGAAATATTTATTATCATAATTAATTATCTAGTTTTTTTCTAACTATTTGATGATCATCTTTTTGAAATCTTTAAAGCTATCTATATATTTCTTATTTTCGCTATATCCTTCCTCACAATCTTCGTCCATGTTGTTGATTTAGGTTTTCCTTTTTCTTCTTTTATAAACTTCAACATAAATTATACTAACTTTTCTTACCTAATTCTTCTTAAATCTTCCTTGCATATGTCCATACCTTCGCAAATGATTTTCCATCATCTTGTTCTTAATTTGCATGAATGCAACTCCCCTAATATATTCATCTTTTAATATATTCTTTTTTCTTTTATTATATATTCATTTTAGCATTCTCACTTTTGCCACAATAAGTTTGTTTAATTGTATTTTCTTTATTTCATAGCATTCCGAATCATACCACATTGCAGCTTTTATTATTATCCTATGAAGTTTTTCTTGAGTCTCCAAATATTTATCTATTATATAAGATTCTACAAGTACCTCTCCAAATATTTTATCTATTATAAAATTTTTAATCCTTAGATATGGGGGGTAAGCAATGCACTTCATTTTCTATATTCCTGATAAAGGTGGGTGTGAAGTGAAATGGCAATGCATTAATTCATCAAAACTTTTGATCCATGATAGCACAAGATGTTGATGTCACATGGATTTCCACAATAACCAACAGTAGCTTGAGTCATTTGGACAAGTTGTCCAGTTGTCATGCATACTTGACTCCACAAATTACACGGTTAGAGCAGTACCCTGGATGTCCCTGCAAATGAAGCTGAAAAGTACTGCTCGACAAGGAGCTGGCAGATGGAGGAAGCCAGATGAGGCTTGGGGGAAATGTTACAAAATTGGATACTTGGATTGAAAAGTTTATAAAATTCATGGATTGGATCAAAATATATATATATATATATATATATATATATATATATATATATATATATATATATATATATGAATTTATAAGCTAGATTAGGTTTATATTCATAAAATTTAGGAATGATTTTGGATAAAACATACCTAAATTTCATTAAAAAACTACTAAAATTTTTATTTTCATCTTATAAAATTTGAACTAATTCACTCCAATAACAAGCCGTATAAATCTAGTTCAACCTATTTTTTTTTAATTATACTGATCCAACCAATGAATTCTAATGTAGATGGACACTGACATAGCTCCCATGTCCGACGTGGCTGGTAGCCGACATGGCATCTCACGTTTGACATGGCTCATCGCTGATGTGGCACCCACGATCCGTGCCTCGATCTAATAGAGCTCCCGGCAAAGTAGAGCTCCTGGCTGACCTGAACCCTGGTTGTGGGAGGAGGTGGCCCTCGTAAGTTGCGAGAGGAAGGGAGGATTGAATGATGCGGCAACCCTAAACAGGCATGTACACCTGATTTGGTCCCAACGATGCTAGATGGCGACTGAAGAGAACAGGGTCGCTAACTCCGTGGACTTGTCATGACACATCGTGGGGGGAGTGGTATACTGTCGGTCCCGTGTCCCTTGCAGGGGTATGCTTTGCCAGGATAATGAGCTGTGGGGTGCCATCTCCTTCCAATACAGGAGGTCCTGCTACGACTCCAATCTTTGCGGGATCTGTACCCTTCCCAGGAGGGCAAGCCTTGCAGCACACCACCTTCATCCGGTGCAGGGAGCCTTGCTAGGACTCCAGTTTCTGTCCTATGGGGTCTTTCGATGCCTGCACCTTCCCCCAGGAGGGTGCGCCATAGCACGCCGCCTACACCCAATATTGAGGGTCCTGTCGGGACTCCAATCTCTATCCCATGTGATCCCGCAAAGCCTGCACCCCTCTTAGGGGAATGCGCTACCAAGACACCCAATCCTGCCCACCATTATCGACTTTCACATATATATTGATAAGAGGAACCTCTGGCGAAGGTAAGCAAAAAAGAAGCGATAAGTAACTCTCACTATTGAGAAAGAAATCCATTCTCTTAAAAAAACCTCTTCACAGTAGTCAGCTAGGCCTCCATCATGGAGGATCTGTTGCCCTTGATCGCCATACTAACTTGACCATCGAAGTATCCCCGCCGGGATCCCCGGCCCGAGCTCTCTCTTTTTTGCAAGATCGTCCGGCAACTGGGAGCATTCTGAGACGAGGCATCCGATGACTCCTGGAGTGACTGATGTGGCCCCGGGACCTACCAAGTCTATAGATAGGAAGCGATCTTGGCGGCAACAAATTAGAATGCCAGGTAGGGGGTGAGAGCGGAATGAGAGTAGTGAAGAAAGACACCACTAACCACCTACCCAAGAGACCATCCCATTGTTACAACGATCCAATGGTTGTAACGCGTGCACGGGAAGCTTCTCCTAGCTATGTCGGGAACCTATCCCGCCATGGAGACTGGCGCAACCAGGAGGTGGAGCTTCCAACTCCACCACCCCCACTGCCGATAGACCAGCATATGCAAGTCATCGTACTTGCATAGCAGGTCTAGTCCCTGACCATGGCGCTGCATTGTCTACAGCACCAGCATCGGTCTATGGCATTGCAGCAGCAATCAGGGACCCCCACAACCCACACAAGTTTTCGGTCCCTCTAGCAGGGACCATCCCAGGCATGGGCTACATCATACCCGCACTCCCTGCATCACCCGTGGAAGGGCCAGCATGCCCCTGGTGATGGGCGTTGGGATAGTTCAGCCATCCGGGAGAGCCGCTCCCTAGACTCGAGCTACGATGGCCCCTCACACCGATGGTGGAAGCATGGCAGGGGGCTCAAGCATGAGCTCCCCCGATCTCTGCCTTCCTCTCCACTGATGGCCTCGATCGAGGGTGAACCAATGAGGCCATCCGATGGCAGGCCGAGGAGTTCCTGGAAGAACACGAGCGCAGACTAGCCAATCTTACCCACCAATTCACCGACCTCCAACGCACTTCCCGTGAGCCAGCAGGCTATAATGCCAACCCTCCTCACTCCCACCTAATTCACGAGGAACCAATTCCCAACCAATTTTGTATGCCTTAGCTGGATCCCTATGATGGGACCACAAATCCCTTGGATCATCTTGAGAGCTACAAGGCCCTCATGCATGTCTAGAGGATGATCAACTCCCTCCTCTGTACCACCTTTCTAGCTATGCTCCATAAGGAAGCTCGAGTCTGGTGCTCCTATCTTGAGTTGGAGTGCATCGACTCATTTAAGTAGCTAAGGAGGAAGTTCGTGGTACACTTCGATACTTGTCGCAAGGTTCCATGAGAAGTTGACATCCTTTTCTTGCTCCACTAGCTGGATCACATGAGTCTCTTAGGGATTACGTGACTCGCTTCAAGGTGGCCATCCTAGAAATCTACAACATGGACAGACCCGTTGCCATAATGGCCCTGAAAAGAGGACTTAGAACCTCTCGCTTTACTTACTCTTTTAATAAAAAGCCTCCTAAATCTTACTCAGAGCTCCTGCTCTGTGCCCAGAAGTACATTCATATGGAAGAAGCCAACCACACTTGTAGAGAATTAGACGGGAGGCTTTTGAAAAAGCAAGCCCGTGAGGAAACGAGCGAGCCACAGGGGTGGGGTCCCAAGCCAAAGGACACCCCTGACAAGGATAGGGGATATACTCCTCTCCTCGTCCCGAGAGCTAAGTTTCTAATGGAGATCGAGGGCGAATGCTTCCTACGTCGCCCTCTCCTATTGAAGTCGTCTAGTGGTTGTGACAAATCCAAGTGCTGCCAGTTTCACAGAGACCATGGCCATGACACTGAGGAGTGCCACCACTTAAAGAAGGAGATCAAGGAGTTGATCTGGCGAGGCTACCTCGAGAAATATGTTAGGAGGCGGGCTCCATCCGGGGTCCAGGGCATTGAGGCCCACCATGCCGCCATCGACAATCAGCCCATGGAAAAGCTAGTGGGGATGATAATCTGGGAGACAGGGAGAGGGCCAAAAAGGACCAGAGGCGAGGAGAAGACTACCGATGTAATCCCTTTGATGGGGAGAGACCTTGTGGGGGAAGAAAACATTAATAATGAAGCTATTATCGAATATATGATGATAGCAAAGCATCCTGTAAGAAGGATTATGGTTGATAGTGGAAGCTCCTCATATCCTTTTTATGATACTTTTGCAAGAATGAATCTATCTCCTGGTTTGCTCAAGCTGGTGTTTATACCTTTGGTCAGTTTCACCGGAGACTGTTAAGGTCGAGGGAGAAATCACACTTCCGATCATGATCGGATCACCATCCCAACAGAGCATGGTCCTGATGACTTTCACTATAGTCAAGCTCTCTTCAGCTTATAACGTGATCATGGGGCAACCCGGGCTAAACCTACTTGATGCGGTCATCTCGACCAAATAGCTCCTTGTCTAATTCTTGACCTTGTATGGGATCAAAGAAATGAGGAAAGACCGGTGGATGGCCCATTATTGTTTACAAACCATCCCTGGGGTCTGTAAGGCTGAGGAGAGCCCTGCCATGGATCACCTAGACCAAAGGGAGCAAGGGGCGAGAGGGGGGCCCATCGAGTGCCTACTCTCATTTACCCTCAATGAAGACCCCTTGAAGATGGTGCAGGTGGGAGCCCTCCTAGTCGAGGAGGAAAGAGCTCGGTTACTAAGCTTCCTACGAGCAAATACAAATGTCTTCACCTGGTCTGCATTGGACATGCCCGGGATTCTTCCTGATGTAATCTCCCATAAGCTAAATATCGATCCTAAGAATCGATCAGTCCGACAAAAGAAGAAGAGTTTTGTACCAGAATGGAAGCAAGTGATAAATGAGGAGGTCGAGAAGCTGCTTGCTATGGGTTTTATTCGAGAGGTATATTACCTCCGATGGCTTGCAAATATGGTTATGGTTAAGAAGGCTAGTAAGAAATGAAGAATTTGTATGAACTACACAGATCTCAATTGGACATGTTCAAAGGATACCTTTCCATTGCCCAAGATTGACCAGCTCATGGATGCGACATCCGGATACAAGCTACTCAGCTTCATGGATCCATTCTCGGGATATAACCAGATCTGCATGGTCCCAAAAGATGAGGAGCATACCATATTTGTGATGGACAGGGGAATGTTCTACTACAAGGTGATATTATTCGGCCTAAAGAGCATGGGAGCGACTTATCAGCGACTAGTTAGCAAGGTCTTCAAGGACCAGATAGGCCGTAACATGCTAGTCTATGTGGACGATATGCTCATCATGAGTGGCCAAGAGTCAAACCATATTGCCGACCTGATGGAGGCTTCCGATAACCTGCACCTTCATCGGATGAAGCTGAACCTGATGAAATGTGCGTTTGGTATCGAGGCTGGGAAGTTCCTAGGTTTCATGGTCACCCAGCATAAGATCGAGATGAATCTCGAGAAGATACAGGCCATTGTAGATATGAAGCATCCCACTTCGAAGGAGGTCCCATGATTGACCAATCATTTTGTCACCCTCAATTATTCATCTTGTGCTCGATCGAGCATCCCTGCCAGTCTTCAATGTGCTAGACAAACTGCACGACTTCACCTGGTCGGAGGAGTGCAGGAAGGCCTTTAAGGGGTTAAAGAAATCCCTTGCTTTGCCCCCTTACTTTCTAGGCTAGAGGTCGGAGAGGAGCTCCTCCTTTACTTAGCCATATCCCCTGGCACAGTCAGCTAGGTGTTGGTCTGCACCGACAAGGACGACACCCAGAAGCCAGTCTACTATACCAGTAAGGCACTACATGATGCAGAAATCAGATATACCTAACGAAGAAAGTTGTTTTTCGCTAGTCATGTCTGCTCAACATCTCAGGCCCTATTTCCAAGTTCATCTGATTACGATCCTCGCTGACCAAACTTTGAGGGCCATCTTGAGCTGACCGGATACCTCGAGATGCCAGCCAAATGGGCGAAGAAGCTTAGCAAGTTTGATATCTCGTATCACCCGAGACCATCTCAGAAGGTCCAGATCCTGGTCAATTTCCTAGTAGAGTGCTCATGGGTGGACGACGACTCGGAGGAGGTACCACCCGATCTAGCACGATGCCCACTTGAAGAATGGACGACGTGGATACTCCATGTCAACAGTGCATCAAACTCAGGGGGGAGTGGAGCTAGCCTCATCCTCGCCAACTAGGAAGGGGTGGTAGCCGAGTACGCTCTATGTTTCCTCTTTAAAGCAACAAATAACCAAGCCGAGTATGAGACTCTCCTGGTGGGGCTGAGAGTATCTCTCGAGCTGGGAATCATGAGCCTAAGGGTCTTCATCGACTCACAACTCGTGACTAGATAGGTCACGAGCAAGTTTAAGGCCTGAGATCTCCTCATTGCAAAATATCTAGATGAAATGCACTCCCACACGGCAAACTTCCAGCATTTCAACATCTCCCGGAAAGAGAATGCCCGTATCGATGCTCTCTCTAGGCTTGCGACCTCACCCGATTTTTTACTGGGCCGGACCTTTATTGAGTACTTGGAGGCCCCTAGCCTCGAAACGACCAGCGAGGTCTAGCAAGTCACTCACGAGCCGAGCTGAATGGACCCCTACATCAAGTATATAACCAAGGATATTTTACCTAAGGATCGCACGAAAGACAACCTCCTAAAGTGGAAGGTCGCCTGGTTTGTGCTGATGGATGGGCAACTTTATCGGAGGTCCTACTCCTATCCCTTACTGAAGTGCTTGAGGCCTTCCGAGGCTGCCTATGTCCTCTAGGAGATCCACGAATGTATTTGTGAGAGTCACGTCAGGGCAGGGTGCTAGCCTATGAAGTCCTAAGGCAAGGCTATTATTGGAAAACCATGCGAGAGGATGCGATTGAGTTTGTGCAAAGGTGTGATCACTACCAACAGCATGCCCACATCCAGCTGTAGCCGGCCTCTCTGCTGACTCGGTCTCCTCTTCCTGGCCATTCGTCCAATGGGGGATGGATATTCTAGAGCCATTTCCATCGGCATTCGACCAACAAAAATACTTAATCATCACCATCGATTACTTCATCAAGTGGGTGGAGGCGGAACCACTGGCATGGATCACCGAGGCTAAGGCAAGGGCTTTTCTCTGGAAGTCGATCATTTGCCACTTCGAGCTCCTCCATGCCATCATCACCAATAATATGTGGCTGTTTAAGAACTAGGCATTTAGAGAATTTTGTGTTGACCTGGGCATCCACCACCATTTCACATTGGTAGGCCACCCGCAAGCTAACGGGAAGGTCAACGTGACTATCCGCACCATTCACCAAGGGCTTCATGCTAGGCTAGACAAGGCAAAAGGCCGGTGGGCAGAAGAACTCCCCAGTGTGCTGTGGGACTACCACACCACGCTACGAGCTATGACGGACCAAACACTGTTCAACCTTGTCTTCATACCGAGGCAGTAATACCGGTGGAGATTGGTCTGCCAACACTAAGGGTAGAATATTTCGATGAGTCAAGCAACCCAGCATATCTCCTCCTCTACCTTAACCTGTTGGACAAGACAAAAGACAAAGCCTGACTCTGCATGGCTGCATACCACCAACGAGTGGCTCGCTACTACAACTCTCGGGTGAAGCTGAAAGCTTTCTGCTCGGAAGACCTCGTCCTAAGACAGGTGGAGGTGTCACAGCCCGACGAGTGTGGAAAGCTATCACCTAACTTGGAAGGCCCATATAGGGTAGTCAAAGCTCTACACCAAGGATCCTACTGGAGAGCCGAGCTTGATGGTACCTAGATTCGACGAATATGGAACATGAGGAATTTAAGGATGTATTATCAGTGATGAATGTCCCTTATTCAAAAATGAAATGGAAAGGCCCTCGGAGAGATGATTTGGCTTCACCCTTTTGAAAAACTCTCATTCGCTGAACCCCAGGTCCGATGAAGAAAGACAAGAATGCTCCACAACACCATCCCCCTGGATGGCCTATACCACAGCACCCGCACTCATCCGTTGGACCCCAGGTCTGGCAAGGTCAAATGAGAATGCTCCACAACACCATATCCCCGGATAGCCTGCTCTATAGCACCGTCCCCCTGGATAGCCTGCTCCATAGGACTCGCAATCATCCATCAGATCCCAGGTCTAGCGAAGAAAGACAGGAATGCTCCACAGCACCATCCTCCTGGATGGCCTACTCCACAGCACCTGCACTCATCTATCGAACCCCGGGTTTGACGAAGAAAGACAGAAATGCTCCACAACATTTTCCCCTAGATGGCCTGCCCCACAGTACTCGTACACATCCATCGGATCCTAGGTCTAGTGAGGAATGATGGGATGCTCTGTCGTACCATCCCCCTAGACAGCTTGCTCCACAGTACCCACACTCATCCATCAAATTCCAGGTCCAGCAAAGAAAGATGGAAATGCTCCACAGCACCATCTCCTTGGTTGGCCTGCTCCGTAGTGCCCGCACTCATCTGTTGAACCCCATGTTTGGCGAGGAATGACAGGATGCTTCACTGCACTACCCTCTTGGACGGCCTACCCTATGATGCCCGAGCCTACCCATCCTATCCCAAGCCAACCCTCGCTAGCTCAGAAGCAGGCAGAGCCTAGCAGGATACCCCTGAGAGTTTCCCCTCTAGAGGAACCATTCCACTGCCCTACCACCTAGCCATCTAGCCGGATGATGGGTGCCATAAAAAGGGGGAAAAGCCAAAGAAGATAAGAAAGAAAGAGAATTGGGTCAACAAAAAGTTTGATTCGTTACTGAAAATAAACTTTACAAGGAGAGAGCCCCCTGACAAGTCAAGGAGCTCGCCAAAATGTTCTAAGTACAAAACGGAGGAAGGAAGAAGAACCCTAAATTGTTCACAGCCCTGAGGTCGGAGCCGAAGTCCTACCGGACTTGATGGCCTCCACAACAGTGCTGATCATCGCCCCTGTCTCGGTCATTACCTGCTCGACGATCTCCCTTACCGAGCTTGACTGGGCTTGACTGAGCTTGACTGGGCTGGCACCATAGTGGTCGCAATTGCTCGGGATTCCCGGGGCGAAGCTGGGTCGGCGTCGGGCTCGACCGTTTCTACTAGGTCGACCTCTATGGGTGAGTCCGTCCCACTTGCGACACCCTCGGGCTTGTCAGGGATGACATCATGTAAATCCAGGAGGTGGAAGAGCTGAGCCATCTTCTTCTTACATTCTTTAAAATCCTTGAAGAAGGCATCGCAAATAGCTTCTCTCACCTCATCCTCGAACTCTGTCAAGGACTTGTATCGTGCAATCGATTGGGCCGCTTCCTTCTTTGCCGCCTCCATCACTACCATGATGGTGGTGGCTTTCTCCTTGGTCAACATGGCTCGGTCCTCCACCAAGACCAACCGCATCTGGAGGTCCCACAGATGCCCCTCCTAGTGGAGCGATATAGAGGTGGATACAGCGAGACTCTTTTCCAAGTAAGTGATGTACTTTGTCCTATCCACGAGCTCAACTTTGCATTCCTCCACCCATAGCTCGAGATCAATGACAGAATCTCAAGAGCGCTCGAGTTCGACCTCCAGCTCCTTCACTTGAGTTTCCAGGGTTGGTAACCGTTCTGCCAAGACCCTGGCTTTCTCCTCAGCGGAGTCAGCCCATCTATGAGACTCCGCATCCCATCGAGGTAGTGCCCGGCATGTGTCCTTAATCAAGAATGCATCCTGGATGACCTAAAAAAAAAACCAAGAAGAAATAATAGGTTTGCCTCTCCGTCACTCGAGGTCGAAGTTTGATAGGGCCAAAAAAAAAGAAGAAAGAAGAAAGAGGGGGGAGAAGGCTTACCGTAAGGGGTTGAAGGAAGATCCAAGTGATGGTGTCCCCCAGCGAGCGACCGGCCATCTCTCTATGATCCTGAGGTTGCAGGATGAATCCCAACAACCTCTCAGCCAGATCCACGTCAAGGGTGACTGACGCATGAGGCGGCACCACCATGGACACCCTAGCCACTCCAGGGGTCGGAGTTGCAGATGAAGAGGGGTCAGCTGGCATTGGGTCTACCAGCTAGGTCCCCACTACCACGAAGGCCATGGGCGAAATCGGGATGCCCTCTAGTTCTACAACATTGGCCACCTCCGAAGATGGTGGGACAATTATGATCTTGGGAACCACCGGAGGGTCCTGAGGTGTCTTCTCCCTAGGCTCGGTGCTCCCGCTCGATCCTGGAGACGTGCCTCTGGCTGCCTCTGTAATTGGCACCAGAGTATCTTGAGCCCTCTTCTCCCGGGGCCTATCTGATGGCTCCCCATGGGGTCTCTGTTCTAGCTCCCTGCAAGGCTTCTTCGCCAACTCCTCTCGGGGCCTCATCGACAATGATCACTTGCGGGTCATCTACTTGATTTTATCGATGGAGAATTTCATATCGACATTGGCAGGAAGAGCTCAGTTAGTTACCAGAATTCTATGAAGAATTCAGATCTCAAACCTTATTTAAAGACCGGACCAGGCTAATCCTGGCATCAAATACTTAGAGAGTAGGTCCCACCCATATGGAACCTTCGATGCAACAAGTTGATTGTAAATCTCCTGATCAATAGGCTCCACTGTGGCATTTTGATTAGGCGACCGGTCGAGGTCGCTCCAAATCTAATTGACTCCCTCGATCGAAGTGAAGAGGAATCTACTCTTCCATCACTTGATGGAAGTGGGCAGGTCAAACCTAAGAGTCCTAGGATGGGAGGCCACGAACCACCACCCCCTATCTGTGAGGAGACATTTCATGGTAAAGAGGGCCCTAAAGAGAAAAAATTGGATGAGTATACTATAAAAGTGACACAATACAATGATGGAGGAGATGATCCTAAAGGAGTTTGGGATAAGTTGGACTGGAACTAGCCTATAGTGATCCAAAAAAGATAAGATGAAAGGGTGAAGGGGGAGTCGAAAGCCGGCGAGAAAAAAATCCTCATACAAGGCAATCTAGCCCGGCCCGCTTGAAGTGACCAGCTCCTTCGGATCCGGGGTAAGATCTGGATGAAATTCGAGATCCCATATATGCTCTAGAGGTGGAGGGCATCCATCTTGGTCATCGTCGAAGCGACACCCGACAGACCTACCAGGTCCTGGCCTGAAGACGAGGGAGGAGGAGGTAAAGCCAAGATAGTGGGTCCACCGTTCGACGAGGACCCGAGGGACTTGAAAGGGAATGCCCTCCTCGCTATCCGAGGAAGGAGGCCTAGCCCGGGGCAATTCTGCCATGCTTGGGTGGCCCAGGGAATGCTCTGGGGTGCATAACTATCCAAATCCAAACCTGAATACTCAATAAATTATCCAAACCCAGTCCAAACACTATCGGGACTAGATTTTTTTATCCAAATCAATCTCAATCGGGTATCGGGTAATTCGGGTTTACCCGACCTGAATCAATTGAGTCATATTAAATATTTTTTTATTTTTGTCAACTTTAAAATTATCTATCATTTTATAAATCATACATACATTAAACAAATAAAATTTAACTATATTTTTAGTTCTGTAGTATTTAGTTTCATATTCAAAATAAAATTTAAATTATCTTAAACAAATAAAATTTAATAAGACTTAATTCAATACTTCTGAAATAAATAAAAATATAATATATATTAATTATATATATTTAAATATTAAAATAATTCGGATCGGGTGCGGGTCGGGTGTATATCTACCCAGTCTCGACCCAAAACCAAATTTAAGCATTTGGGTTTTATCCAAACCCGGCCCAAACCCAGTCAAAGCGTTGACTACCCGGCCCAATCGGGTCGGGCTGGGTCGGGTACCCATGGATTTGGATTTTGTTGCCATCCATAAAAGCAAAGAGAAATGAGAAAAACCTAAAGATGGGGAACGCTCCCTCGATGCATAATAGAAGTAGAGAAGGCGAGAAAGAAGGACTAAGCTGCAAAAGGCCCTGGGTCGAGGTTTCCAAAAATGGGTGAGGAGCTCCCCTCTTTCTTCTTTGTTCCTCCTTTGCTCGGAGATTTTGAAGGGGCGTAATGGGGCAAACTACTTATCTGAAAGAGATGGCAAAACCCTCCTTCGAGCTATGCCAGCCAATGGATGTGACCCTTCCCTTCACCAGCTAATGGGATTTGGATGCGTGTCGATTTCCACCATTTGGGATGCTTCGATCCACAAACCACCATACAGGGAGGTGCGAAGGCATCATTTTGGATCACTACCCTTGCTGATGCGATGGGTCCCAATCGGTGCGGGCACGATCTGCAAATCATCAAAGGTTGAGGCATTTAATGGAACAGGCATGGTGGCCTTCCACATCAATAGCATCATTACTTTCTTTGCCCCGAACCCAAGGAGTCGTAGTGCACTCTGGGCTCAGGAGTGGGGGGTATCTGATGTGGCTAGATATTGACATGGCGCCCACTTTCGATGTGGTTGGTAGCCAACGTGGCATGCACATCCGACGTGGCTGGCTACTGACATGGCACCTGCGATCTGCGCCTCGATCCAGTAGAGCTCATGGCCGAGTAGAGCTCCTTGCAAGTAGATCTCTTGGTAGAGTAGAGCTCCTGGTCGAGTAGAGCTCCTAGCAAAGTAGAGCTCCTGGTAGAGTAGAGTCCTGGTCGAGTAAAGCTCCTAGAGAGTAGAGCTCCTAGCTAGCTTGAACCCTGGTCACGGGAGGAGGAAGGGAGGATTGAAGGATGCGGCAACCCATAGACAGACATGTGCACCTCGTTTGGTCCCAACGATGCTAGACGATGAATGAAGAGAGAGGGGTCGCTATCTCCATAGGACTTGTTGCGACACACCGCGGAGGGAGCGATGTACCACCGATCCTGTGTACCTTGCAGGGGCGTGCTCTGTCGGGACAGTGAGCTGCGGGATGCCATCTCCTTCCAATACAGGAGGTCCTGCTAGGACTTTGATCTTTGCAGGATCTGCACCCCTCCCATAAGGGCAAGCCCTACAATACACTGCTTGCATCCGGTACAGGGGAGCCCTGTCGAGACTCCAGTTTCTGTCCTATGGGATCCTGTTAGGCCTGCACCTTCTCCCAAGGTGATGCACCATAGCACGCTGCATGCACCTAATACCGATGTCCCTATCGAGACTTTAATCTATATCCCACAGGGTCCTGCAAAGCCTGCACTCCCCTCAGGGTGGTGCACTGCCAGGACACCCGATCCTGCCAACCATCATTAACTTCCATATAGGAGGGACCTTCGATGAAAGTAAGTAAAAAAGAAGCGATAAGTAACTCTCACTACTGAGAAAGAAATCCATTCATTTAAAAAAAAAAATTCATGGTAGTCAGCTAGGCCTCTGTGATTGAGGATATATTATCTTTGATCGTCATACTAACTTGATTTTCAGAGTATCCCCATCTGGATCCTGGCCTGGACTCTTTCTTTTTTGCAGGACCGTCCGATAATTGAGAGTGTTATGAGACAAGGCATCCGGTGACTCTTGAAGTGATTAAAGTGGTTCCGAACCCAACGAATCCACATGCAGGAAACGATCTTCGTGGTAACAAATTCTATAAATCCCAATCATTCAAACAAATCCCACCTATGAGAATGTGGGCGATCTTAAACTCAAGCAAGTCTAAGAAATTTTTTTAATTATTTTTGATACGTGGCAAAACTCATAAAAACTCTATGCGGAAACGTGTGAATTGAAGCATTAATTGTCCCCGGCTCCAACCACTTGCGAAAAAAAATTTATTACTCCGGAGGTCCACCAGTCAAAGTAATGGATGTAGGGTCGCCAGCGGTGGGGTTTCGGTCCTCCAATTTGTTTTTTTTTTTTTTTTTTTTCAGGGATTCAGATGATTGCAAGATGCATGCCCTGCGAAGGCTTCCACGTCTTGGAGTTCTCTTCTGGGCATGGTTGCTGACATCATTC